>CM038673.1:493564-1765702 GCA_021605145.1 Aegilops bicornis | reverse complement strand
TAGGATAGATCGAACAGAAAGAATAGCTTCATGTTATTTTACTACGGACTCTTGAACAGATCAATCAGAAAGAATAACTCTGAGGTGGTTTCGTACCCTACAATAAGCTCTTCGTTTGTTCTCCGCTATTAGTGACTTTGGAGTGACTCTTTGTTGCATGTTGAGGGATATTTATATGATCCAGTTATATTATTATTGTTGAGAGAACTTGCACTAGTGAAAGTATGAACCCTAGGCCTTGTTTCAAAGCATTGCAATACCATTTTCGCTCACTTTTACCACTTGTTACCTTGCTGTTTTTATAATTTCAGATTACAAAAACCTATATCTACCATCCATATTGCACTTGTATCACCATCTCTTCGCCGACTAGTGCACCTATACAATTTGCCATTGTATTGGGTGTGTTGGGGACACAAGAGACTCATTGTTATTTGGTTGCAGGGTTGTTTGAGAGAGACCATCTTCATCCTACGCTTCCCACGGATTGATAAACCTTAGGTCATCCACTTGAGGGAAATTTGCTACTGTCCTACAAAACTCTGCACTTGGAGGCCCAACAACATCTACAAGAAGAAGGTTGCATAGTAGACATCAAGCTCTTTTCTGGTGCCATTGCCGGGGAGTTGAGTGCTTGAAGGTATATCTTTAGATATTGCAATCGAATTTTTTAGTTTCTTGTTTTATCACTATTTTAGTCTATAAAAAAATTACAAAAAAAATGGAATTGAGGTTACCTCATATGCTTCATCTTTTTAATGTCTTTCGTGAATATAAGGATTCCTATAATTGTGCTAAAGTGTTAGAATAAGAATGCATTAAAATGTTTGGCACTAAATCTTTGAATGATGGGCATGATTTCAATGTTATTAGTATGAATTCCTTGAATATCCATGATGCTAATGATATGCAAAGCCACAAGCTTGGGGATGCTATGTTTGATGAAGTGATACTTTTAGTCCCCCAAGTTTTGATGAGAAAATTTATTATGATGATAGCATGCCTCCTATTTATGATGATTATATTAATGAAAGTGGGTTTGGAAGAGTGTCAACTTTAGGAAGTAATGATCCCTGTTGAATCTTATTGTGACAATTATGAAAGTGGATTTGGAGAGGTCATGACTTTATTTAGTAATGATTCCACTATCTTGGAAGAGGTTTCAATTGATTATGATGAGAACAAGGTTGCTACTTATGATGATTATTGTGATGACACTTATGCTATAAAAAGTAGTGATGATTATATTTATAAAACTTGTCATGATTATGATTACCCTTTTTCTGAACGTTACTCTTTTAATGTGGAAACAATTTATAGTATTCGAGTTTCTTATGATACTCCCACTATTCCGAATGAGAAGAATTTTCCTTATGTGGAGAGTAATAAAATGTATATGCTTGTGCATCATGAAAATAGTGATTTATTTGATAGTTATATTGTTGAATTCATTCATGATGCTACTGAAATTTATTATGAAGGAGGAACATATGCTTGTAGGAATTGCAATAATATCAAGTTTCCTCTCTATGTGTTGAAAATCTTGAAGCTATGCTTGTTTTGCTTTCCTATGCTAGTTGATTCTTGTTCCCGTAAGTTGTTTGCTCACAAAATCCCTATGCATAGGAAGTGGGTTAGGCTTAAATGTGCTAGTTATATTCTTCATGATGCTCTCTTTATGTTTCAAATCTTATCTTTTATGTGAGCATCATTGAAATCATCATGCCTAGCTAGAAAGGCTTAAAGAAAAGCGCTTGTTGGGAGACAACCCAATATTTACCCCTACTGTTTTGGTGTGTCCACATGATTAAGATACTGTAGTAATCATGTTTTATAGCTTTTGTTTCAATAAAGTGCCAAGTAGAACCTTTGGGAAGACTTGGGTGAAGTCTTTGCAATCTTGCTGTAAAAAACAGAAACTTTGCGCTCACGAGATTAGCTGTCATTTTCTATAGAAGAGTGATTTTAAGTTGATCTTTTTGCATAAGATTAATAGACAAATTACTCACGTCCACCAATTTATTTCAGAATTTTTGGAGTTTCATAAGTATTCAAGAGTTACAGATTACTGCAGACTGTTCTATTTTTGACATATTCTGTTTTCTATGTGTTGTTTTCTTATTTTGATGAATACGTATCAGAGGGTATGAACCATAGAGAAGTTGTAATACAGTAGATATTACACCAATATGAATTTATAATGAGTTCACAACAGTACCAAAAGTGGTGATTTATTTTCTTATACTAACGGAGCTTATGAGTTTTCTGTTGAGTTTTCTGTTGTGAAGTTTTCAAGTTTTGGGTAAAGATTCGATGGACTCTGGAATAAGGAGTGGCAAGAGCCTAAACTTGGGGATTACCAAGGCACCCCAAGGCAATATTCAAGGACAACCAAGAGCCGATGCTTGGGGATGCCCCGAATGGCATCCCCTCTTTCGTCTTCGTTCATCGGTAACTTTACTTGGAGCTATATTTTTATTCACCACATGATATGTGTTTTGCTTGGAGCGTCAATTTATTTTCTTTTTGTTTTGCTTGCTGTTTGAATAAAATACCAAGATATGAAATTATTAAATGTTAGAGAGTCTTCACATAGTTACATAATTATTCAAATACTCATTGATCTTCACTTATATCTTTTGGAGTAGTTTGTCATTTGCTCTAGTGCTTCACTTATATCTTTTATAGCACGATGGTGGTTTTATTTTGAAGAAATTGATGAACTCTCATGCTTCACTGATATTATTTTGAGAGTCTTAAACAACATGGTAATTTTCTTAGGTTATGAATTTAGTCCTAATATGATAGGCATCCAAGAGGGATATAATAAAAACTTTCATATGAAGTGCATTGAATACTATGAGAAGTTTGATTCTTTATGATTGTTTTGAGATATGAAGATGGTGATATTAGAGTCATGCTAGTGGAGTAATTGTGATTTTGAGAGATACTTGTGTTAAAGTTTGTGATTCCCGTAGCATGCACGTATGGTGAACCGTTATGTGATGAAGTTGGAGCATGATTTATTTATTGATTGTCTTCCTTATGAGTGGATGTCGGGATCGCGCGATGGTTAACTCCTACCAACCCTTCCCCTAGGAGCATGTGCTTAGCACTTTGTTTCGAAGACTAATAGATTTTTGCAATAAGTATGTGAGTTCTTTATGACTAATGTTGAGTCCATGGATTATACGCACTCTCACCCTTCCACCATTGCTAGCCTCTCTAGTATCGCTAACTTTCACGGTACTATACACCCACCATACCTACCTATTATGGCATTTCCATAGCCATTCCGAGATATATTGCCATGCAACATTCCGCCGTTTGGTTTATTATGACACGCATCATTATTGTCATATTGCTTTGCATGATTATGTAGTTGACATCGTATTTGTGGCAAAGCCACCGTTCATAATTCTTTCATACATGTCACTCTTGATTCATTGCACTTCCTGGTACACCGCCGGAGGCATTCATATAGAGTCATATTTTGTTCTAAGTATCGAGTTGTAATTATTGAGTTGTAAGTAAATAAAAGTGTGATGATCTTCATTATTAGAGCTTGTCCCATGTGAGGAAAGGATGATGGAGACTATGATCCTCCCATAAGTCAGGATGAGACTCCGGACGAAAAATAAAAAAATATAAAATAATAAAAGAGGCCAAAAAAAGAGAAGGCAAAAAAAAGAGAAAAAGAGAGAAGGGGCAATGCTACTATCCTTTTACCACACTTGTGCTTCAAAGTAGCACCATGATCTTCATGATAGAGCGTCTCCTATGTTGTTACTTTCATATACTAGTGGGCATTTTTCATTATAGAACTTGGCATGTATATTCCAATGATGGGCTTCCTCAAATTTCCCTAGGTCTTCGTGAGCAAGCGAGTTGGATGCACACCCACTTAGTCTCTTTTTGAGCTTTCATACACTTATAGCTCTAGTGCATCCGTTGCATGACAATCCCTACTCACTCACATTGATATCTATTGATGGGCATCTCCATAGCCCGTTGATACGCCTAGTTGATGTGAGACTATCTTCCTCCTTTTTGTCTTCTCCACAACCACCATATTCTATTCCACCTATAGTGCTATGTCCATGGCTCACGCTCATGTATTGCGTGAAGATTGAAAAAGTTTGAGAACATCAAAAGTATGAAACAATTGCTTGGCTGAAACCGGGGTTGTGCATGATTTAAATATTTTGTGTGATGAAGGTAGAGCATAGCCAGACTATATGATTTTGTAGGGATAATTTTCTTTGGCCATGTTATTTTGAGAAGACATGATTGCTTTGTTAGTATGCTTGAAGTATTATTGTTTTTATGTGAATATTAAACTTTTGTTTTGAATCTTATGGATCTGAATATTCTTGCCACAATAGAGAAGATTACATTTATAAACATGTTAGGTAGCATTCCACATCAGAAATTCTGTTTTTATCATTTACCAACTCGAGGACGAGCATGAATTAAGCTTGCGGATGGTCGATACGTCTCCAACGTATCTATAATTTTTGATTGTTCCATGCTATTATATTATCCATCTTGAAGGTTTTATATGCATTTATATGCTGTTTTATATGATTTTTGGGACTAACCTATTAACCTAGACCCCAGTGCTAGTTTCTGTTTTTCCTTGTTTTTGAGTTTTACAGAAAAGGAATACCAAACGGAGTCCAATTGACGTGCCAATTTTTGATGAATTTTTATGGACCAAAAGGTGTAAAAGAGTTGGGCTAGAAGAGTCCCGAGCCATCCACGAGGGTGGAGGGCGCGCCCTACCTCCCTGGGCGCACCCCCCTATCTCGTGGATGACTCAGAGACTCCCCTGACATGAGACCGACGCCAAAAACTCCTATAAATACAGAAACTCCCAGAAAGAAACCTAGATCAGGATTCCGCCGCCGTAAGCCTTTGTAGCCACCAAAAAACAATCGGGACCCTGTTCCGGCACCCTGCCAGAGGGGGGGGGGGTCCATCACCGGTGGTCATCTTGATCATCCCGGCGCTCTCCATGACGAGGAGGGAGTAGTTCACACTCGGGGCTGAGGGTATGTACCAGTAGCTATGTGCTTGATCTCTCTCTCTCTCTCTCTCTCTCTCTCTCTCTTGTTCTTGATTTGGCAAGATCTTGATGTACCGCGAGCTTTGCTGCTATAGTTGGATCTTATGATGTTTCTCCCCCTCTACTCTCTTGTAATGGATTGAGTTTTCCCTTTGAAGTTATCTTATCGGACTGAGTCTTTAAGGATTTGAGAACACTTGATGTATGTCTTGCATGTGCTTATCTGTGGTGACAATGGGATATTCACATGATCTACTTGATGTATGTTTTGGTGATCAACTTATGGGCCAAAGTGACCTTGTGAACTTATGCATAGGGGTTGGCACACATTTTCGTCTTGACTCTCCGGTACAAACTTTGGGGCACTCTTTGAAGTTCTTTGTGTTGGTTGAGTAGATGAATTTGAGATTGTGTGATGCATATCGTATATTCATACCCACTGTCGGTGTCAAAACCGGCGGATATCGGGTTGGGGGTCCCTAACTGTGTGTCTAAGGCGGATGGTAACAGGAGGCGGGGGACACAATGTTTACCCAGGTTCGGGCCCTCTCGATGGAGGTAATACCCTACTTCCTGCTTGATTGATCTTGATGATATAAGTATTACAAGAGTTGATCTACCACGAGATCATAGATGCTAAACCGTAGAAGCTAGCTTATGATTATGATTGTTGTTGTCCTACGGACTAAACCCTCCGGTTTATATAGACACCGGAGGGGCCTAGGGTTACACATAGTCGGTTACAAGGGAGGAGATCTACATATCCGAATTGCCAAGCTTGCCTTCCACGCAAAGGAGAGTCCCATCCGGACATGGTACAAAGTCTTCAATCTTGTATCTTTATGGTCCAAGAGTCCGACCAAATGATATAGTCCGGCAATCCGAGGACCCCCTAATCCGGGACTCCCTCAGTAGCCCCCAAACCAGGCTTCAATGACGATGAGTCCGGCGCGCAGATTGTCTTCGGCATTGCAAGGCGGGTTCTTCTCCAAATCCTGGGTACCTGTCGATCAGTGTCCGGCTTCCGATGAATGTTGCACTCCTCGACTTCAGCGCCTAATAATGGCTATCCTCCACGTGTCAAGTTTAATGCGAGAAGTCGGGCATTTTACACTTGCCACCCTAGCCATGCGAGTAAATCGTCTATTTAAAGAGACGGGGATCCTCAGATCCAGACCACACCATCCTCCCACAGCGAGCATCCATCGGAGAGCGCCCGGAAAATCCATCCCATAATGGTCGACAATCGCAGCTCCTCCTCTCGCTCCCGTATCCCTAAGCCGGGCAATTGGAAGAAGTGTTCCGTTCCCCACAGCCAATTAGTAGAGTTACAGACCCAGGGGTTTCTCCCTCCTGCGTATATGGTCCCCGTCCGAGCCGGATTAGCCACTTACAATGGCGGGGAGCAAGCAGAGAGCTTTCCCAACCCATCCATGGGGGAGTGGGTATGCCTTGTCCCTTACTTATTGAGGGGACTCGGATTTCCAATCCATCCGTTCCTCCACGGGCTACTGGATATCTACAGCCTCCAGCTGCATAATTTTACTCCCGCCTCCATATTACACATTGCTGGCTACGTCGCCCTTTGCGAGCTGTTTTTGGGCTGTGAAGCTCATTTCGAGCTATGGAAGAGGCTATTCTGCCTCGCACTCGCATACGTGAGGGGTCAATATATCAAGTGGGCGGAGCTGAGATATGGCGCATCGCCGGGACCGGATACCTGTCCGGTACTCCGAAGAAGACGTCCGAAGACTGGACCCTATTCGGATGGGCATTCCTGAGTTTATATGGAGGACGTCACCCTTCCGGACCCTATTCGGATGGGCATTCCTGAGTTTAGTAACGCCCCTTTGAAGAAACGCCGCAGCTGGCGCCCTCGGTGCCCCCAGGAGGAAGAAAACAGAGAAGTCCTTTACTAGATGGACCGGATGAAAACGCTGGCCAAATCAGGATTGACAATAATCGAGGTTATGTCAATATGTATAATGCGGGGGGTGCAACCACTTCAGTATCGGGGACACCCCATGTGGCACTTCAATGGAGAAGACGATGCCACCCGCTGCGGTTGTAAGGGACCGGACTCTGTCGCTGCTTTAGCAAAAATACTGTCCAATTAATACAAAGGAGAGGAAGAGGAGTTCATCTGCATCAAGCCACGTGATGGATTCTCCATGTACAACCCCCCAAGCTGGGTGAGCTGCTACCTTTTACTCCTAACCTTCCCGCATTTTTTTCATAGGTATTTACCTTGCTATTTCATAGCAGGAACTACGAAAAGCTGTGAGGGAGGTCCACAGCCCGCCTCCACAACCAGAGGACCCTGACCGGGCCCTCGACCCCGGACTCGAAGAAGATCCGGACATGTTTGAGGAGCTCATCGACAGGACGTTCTATCAATTAAGCTGTGACGGTGCCTTGGTGGCCATCATAGCCGATTATCCCGGACTACTCCCTGCATCGCATGTAAGTAAAACCGGAGTCCCAACTTCCGAGAAGGATCCCTTTTTTGCACTTCACCTACCGCACACATATGGTGTCTTACAGGGAAGGTCTTCGGGACGCCATGCCGAACCCCCAGTGACTCACCAACAAGGGGCACCAAAACCGGGTAGGCTTAAGAGGAAGGCGGTCAGGATTAAGACGTCGTCGCAGAGGTACAAAATAGAACCCTGCTCCGTGGTTGTCTTCTTTTGAAATATAATAACTTCCCTGGTTCCTGGCTGGAAAAGAGCTCGCCATACCATATCTGGAGAGCCTGCCGGCCACGCCTCCACCAGCCGGGCTACAGAGCCGTACTTAGAGGTAGAAGCTAACGTGGGGCCAACACTAGATGTTCCTCCTACAGAGGATGCGGATAGGCTGTCCGCTATGAATTCAAGTGGAGAGTGCCATGAATCACAAGCGCCGCTGGCCGCATTCGCGACGCTTGTTTCTCTTAGGAGGCGTTCGATGCCTTCAACTCGGGAGACGCATACATCCGATCTGCTGAAAATTGTCTTGCCAGAGCCATGAACCAGTATGTAAAGGATATACGGGTAAGAAAATCTAATAATTATGTATATCAGTAGCCCCTGAGACTTGAAACAGTTGGCACAACTGATTTAAGGATCGTTGTTTGGGTAGGCTCTTACGGAGAAGAATACCCAGTTGTCTCAAGAGCTGGAGGAGTGCAAAGCCCAGCTACGGGCCGCAGTTGCCGCAATGAAGGAGTCCGAGAAGGCCCCATCTGGTAACGCTTGTTTCTATCAAAAAGAATGACATGTACCAGTTAGTATTCGGCATGCATGCAAATCTCACAATAGGTTCTGCAGATGACCCCGGAGTGAATCCGGAGGTCGTGCGAGGGGATGAGCAACATGCTCAACGACAGCTAAAGGCTGGCGAGCGCGTGCTTACGCAGGTTAGGTGGGAGAATCCAAGATGCCAATACCCGGCTGGGCGTTGAACTGAAAGATGTTCGAGCGCAGCTTGCGGACTCCATAAAGGAGAACGAGAGGCTTCGACCCGGCATATTTAGTGAGTGCTTGAACGAACTTTTATAGAGTTCGGCGAAGAAACCGCTAATGAAAGTTATATCTCAGAGGTATGCCGATGGGTCGCCTCAAGAGGAGATGCCCGGATCTGCAGGCGATCTTCTGCAAGAGCTCTCACAACTGCACAAACAAGTTCGGCAGGTTATGCAGGGCATTGCCCAGGCCTTGTGGCCATCCGCCTCCCTACCAGGAGGGATGGGGGAGCTCGTAGAGATGCTCAAGGGAGCGCGGCGGCGCTTCCAATTATGGAAGATATCGGCCTGCCGACAAGGTGCAAGGGAAGCCTGGGCCATGGTGAAGACACGGTATACCAAGGCTGAGCCGAACCACATGGCCGAGGTCGGACCTGTAGGGTCTGATGGGAAAGAGATCCCCGTAAGTCTGGTATATGACCAGGTAAAACTAGCCGCAAAGTATTCCCAACAGGATTGTAGGCTAGACAGCCTGTTGGATGGTATAGACACTACAAAAAAAGACACATCCGTGACATTTTGGGCCGAACGATTTTTTTTCCTGTCATACATATGACACTTCTATGACGATAATTGTGACAAAACCTGGTATCGTCATAGATGTGGTGGGCTCCTAATTCTATGACAAAAAATCATGACAGAAAATGGGCTTTTTGTGCTGGTCGGGCCGGAGATGCAGCTGCATGACATTCTTTGGGCCGTCCATGACGGAAAAAACCGTGGTAGAAGCGAGGGGGAGGAAAATTTCGGGGAGTTCCCGGTTACGGTGGGAGGTCGGGGGCCGAGCGATGCTGCTTTCTCGTATTACACGACGCTGCGTGTGTAGGCGTTGGCTCTAACTGAACCCAAGCGACATAATCAGAGGGCTACGCGTTCGAACCCGAGTGATCGATCGATGGTCGTGAACTCAACCCGATTGAGCGATTCTTCGCCATCGCCGCTAATCAAGCCGATCGATGCTGCCTCTGATGAACAAAGTGAGCGCTATGGGGGTTGGATCAACACGGAGCGGTGGCGTTGCCTCTGCATGAATAGGACCCCGTGGTGTGGTGGAGGGCTGGATGAATAGTCGATGGTGGAGGGGTGGTTGAACAGGACCCCGTGGTGTGGAGGGCTGGATGAACATGATATGGTGGAGGGGTGGTTGAATAGTAGCCGGTGGAGGCTGGATGAACATGAGCCCGTGGAGGCTGGAGGAGGTCGACGGTAGCCCGTGGAGGCTGGAGGAGGTCGACGGTGGAGATGAACAGTATCCCGTGGAGTCCCATTTTGCGGTATGCCACAACCCTCCCGATGAACAGGACCCCTGTTTCGACCGAAGCGCCCAACACAAGTCCGCTTGGCCCGCTTTTGGCGGCACGCCACACCCTCCCTATCAACAGACCCCCGTTTCGACCGTAGGGAGGTCTGCTTCTCCGCTTAGCGGTATGCCACACCCTCCCGATCAACAGAACCCCTGCTTGACCGTAGGAGGTCCGCTTCTCCGCTTTTGCGGTAGGCCGTGCCCCTCCCGATCAACAGACCCTGCTCAATGTAGGAGGTCTGTTTCCTCCGTTGTGCGGTACGCCAAGCCTCGTTTCCATCGCCTATTCCGTCCAAGCCCTCCTGATGAACACGACCACGCATTCCGTTCCGACCCAGCCGGTTGGCTCCCACGCGTTCCGTTGCCTCCCGATGAACACGACGCATTCCGTTCCTACCCATGAAAACGACAACGACGCTGTTTCTCCATTCCGACCCAGCCATGTACACGAGCCCTGGCCTTACGTATGCGCGAGTAGGCGTTCGAGACCCTGCCCGTATGTACGTACGTGGCCGTATTTTCTTTCTTGCACCCCCACCGTTGTACGTACGTGTACATGCTATGTGTGCACCTCTACTACGACACGTGCGTGCCTCTACAAGACCAAGATATGTACGCATAACGTCATGACCAGAATGAAAACGCCACGTACACTTCAACCAGGTGGGTCCCGATCACACGCACTTCCTTGCGTGCGAAAATGTAGCTGGTGGGTCCCAGCAGTCATAGGGGCGAATCGTTTTTTTGCCCGGACGCACTTCCTTTGCGTGCGAAGATGTAGCCGGTGGGTCCCAGCAGTCAGGGGGGCGAATCATTTTTTTTTCCCGGATGCACTTCCTTGCGTGAAAGATGTAGCTGGTGGGTCCCAGCTGTCAGGGGGGCGAATCGTTTTTTTGCCGGGACGCACTTCCTTGCGTGTGAAGATGTAGCTGGTGGGTCCTAGCAGTCAGGGGGGAATCGTTTTGTTTTTTGCCCGGTCGCACTTCCTTGCGTGCGAAGGTGTAGCTGGTGGGTCCCAACAGTTAGGGGGAAACGTTTTTTTCACGAAATACGGTGGCCCGTCCGATGGGTCCCCGCTGTCAGGTGGAGGAATAATTATTTTGTGCATAATAAGGAGGCACTTCCTTGCTGCGGTCATGGACCCAGCCTTCAACCTCTCCACGTACAGTCCACGTCCGATGGAAGCCGTTCCTTAACCACGCTGACCACGCCGCGGCGAGAGCACCAGGGCGGTGGACGACGGCGAGGCCTAGGAAGGGGACGACGCGGAGCCGGGGAAGACGCGACAGTGGATGCCCACGCGTAGAGGAGTACGAGGGTTTACCGTTCTCTCATGTGTGAGGCTGCTGCCGTGCAGAATAACAAAGTGTGTGGGTGAGTAGAGGGATGGCCTGCCGCCGGTGGGAATAGTAGGGGGCGGTGAGGCCTACACGGCAGCACAGCCGGCCACGGGAGGCTGGAGCACGAGGCACGGCCGACGCTGGTTTGGGCGGCTGGAGCAAGAAGACCAGAGGTTGAAGAAGCACTACGGCCGTTGGATGGATATCATACGGTCACTGGAGCTAGAATCGTTCATATTGACTAAGTTGACAAAGCCCTCCATCCCCGCTAACTTAGTAGGCCCACAAGTCAGCCTGCCACTATAATCGATCCCAGCTAATGTGTGGAGTATTCATTTTTTGTGCGTAATAAGGAGGCACTTCCTTGTGTGCGAAGATATAGTCGGTGGGTTCGAGCTGCCGAGCCGGGCAGCCGGGAGGAGGGAGCAGTCCTGCCGGGCGCTTGTTTGAGCGGATGGAGCAGGAAGAGCAGAGATTGAAGAAGACGACGGCCGTTGGATGGCCATCCAACACCATCGCTTGTCGCCAACCTTTTAGGAAAGCCTCAAATCTGTGGAAAACAGCATACAACCTATCTGCCATTATTTCTAATAATTTACAACCCATTTGCTAATTCTTAAGGTTTTTTTGGAGCCCATATTCTTTTTTTAGCATTACAGCCCATATTGTGGACACGGTTAAAAAATTATACGAAAATTTGCATATTTCGGTGCGGTCCGAACTATTTTTAATCCCAAAATTTCTACTCACATTCAAACTGATTTTAAAAATAAATGTATATCAATATAAAATTCACCAAATTCTCTACGCATAAAAATTAATGTAATTTAAAATCTTGAAATGAAAAAAAAGATATTTGAAACTAATTGCCGGTTTGATGTGTTTTAAAAATGTACTGCCCATTTCTCATTACTGATGGGCCATTTTCTCGGCCAGCGGAATGAAAGCTCTCCTTGTCTTGAAATATTTGCAGCCCAACAGGCCTGACAAAGCGACTTACTTGGCGAATCACAAAAAAACTGGGCTGTGGCCGTGGACCCAGCTGTCAGCCTCTCCACGTACAGTACTCTTCCGATGGAATGTCGTTGACCACATTGACCACGCCGAGCCGAGAGCACCAAGGCGATGGACGATGGCGAGGCCTAGGAAGGGGACGACGTGGAGCCGGGAAAGACGCGGCAGTGGATGCCCACGCGGAGAGGAGTATGAGGGTTCGCTGGTTCGGCTGCGGTGTGAGGCTGCCGTCGCCGCAGGGCCTGGCTCGCGGTGGGAGTAGTAGGGGGCGATGAGGCCTCAATGGCAGCACAGCCGGCCATTGGAGGCAGGAGCAGGTGGTCTCCCCGACGCTGGTTTGGGCGGCTAGTGCAAGAAGAGCAGCGATTGAAGAAGCAGCAGGACCGTTCGATTCAAATCCAACGGTTAATGCTGCTAGAATCGTTTGTTGACTAAGTTGACAAGCTCTGCGTACGCGTCAACGTAGTAGGCCCACAGGCCAGCCTACCAACGGGTGCGCCCCAGATGTCAGTGGGAGGAATCATTTTTTTCACGTAATAAGGAGGCAGTTGATTGCGTGCGGCTAGGCCAGCGGAGGGAGTAGGGTGGGCCGGGGAAGCCTGCGCAGCATCACAGCGGGCCACAAGAGGAGGGAGCAGGCAGTCTCGCCGGCTCTAGTTTAGGCGGCTGGAGCAGGAAGATCAGAGATTGAAGAAGCACGTCACCGCTGCTAGAATCGTGTGTTCACTGACAAAACCTTGCGTAAACAAGTCAGCCTCGAAATCTGTGGCGTGTACAGCCCATTTGCTATTATTTTTATATTTTTTACTCATTTTCTAATTCATATGGAATTTATTGCAGCCCGCTTTTCCATTTTTAGAATTGTGGCCATTTTCCGTCAGCACTGTGGTCCAAAAATTAACTAAATATGTGGGAAATTTTGAAAATTCACAAATTTTTGCTAGGGAACGAAATATTCTTAATCCAAAAAATAGTAGCCATACTAAAAGAAATTTAAAAATAAATTAGTACTATGTCATGTTAAATCCAATGATATACGTATAAGATATCAGTGAAGAACAAAAACAAAAAAAACTAATATCCCATTTGCTATAATTTTTTTGGAATTTTCAACCCCTTTTGATATTACTTTTAACAGACATTGACCATACTCTTTGTCCAGGACGGAATGCATCCCTCCTCGTCTTGAAAGATTTGCAGCCCAATAACTCGAAGAAAACAAATAGGCCTAGCTTGGGTATTCTTCAAAAAGAAATACTGGGCTATCTATTTTCCCAAAGAACTGGTGCATGAGCATTTAGCTTTATTTATTTATTTACTTATTTATATTTAGGGGACCATGAGCATGTACCTGGGCCGGATTCATGTGAGACCTCCCTTCCAGTTAATTATGGACTTCTCTATTGGGCCTTCATCAGTGGGCTGCATGTTATCAACAAGTGGAAAATGTGTTCCATACAAAAAATAGTATGAGCTACGTACGGTACGGGGCACAAAAGGATCGAACCGTGCAACGACTTCCAAAACATTGTGTTTGTCGTTCTAACAACACATTTATTCAACCAACAGTCGAAATATACTACTGATTGTACATTGAAAACAGCAAGAAGCAAGAACTGTGGGGGTGCAATGTATAAAGAAGGTGCAAGACTAAAGACGCAGCTCTCTCTTCGAAACCAAACATCAGCCATCATTACAAAAGGGATACCAAGAAAGAACAAGTGTATGCATCAAACTAAATAAAGATCCTACTACACCAAGTGCACGCATCTAACTAACTGGCTCAGTTAGACGTTACTATTTATTAAGCTATGGAGATTGGCTGACGGCTTGACCAGATGGGTGCCTGACGGGGGAAAATCCAGCCAGCAGGTCGAAGTTTGATACTTGCGACCCTCTCTCCTACTTTGGGCTGCAGAGCGTGGCGGCACATATCAGGGTATGGTGCATGCAGAGACGCATGGTATGTCAGGTACACACAGTTTTGCCTGATGAACGAAACTGCGCTGCCATCATGATCCTTGCCGTCGGTTATCTCCTGGTTAATCGGATAATTCAATCCGACAAACAGAGAGCATGTACTAAGGCTACTTACCAGCCTCTAGCAAAAAATTCCTGAAGGCCCAGAGAAGCTGGGATCCTTCTCAAAGACCTTGCAGTGACTATGATTGTATTCTGCGAAACAACACGTCCGGTACGTGCGAACGATCATCAATCTTTCGCTGTCGTATGATCGAGCCAGGAACCACCTGCAACTGCCATGCCGCTTTTCTTTGAAAGGTTCTGGGATTAGGAAGGGTAGGGACACCAGGCGGCCTACAACATCATATCAAGTTGGAGTTAGATAAAAAAGGGCTCTTGATTTCGTCAATCTTAAGAACAACATGTTATGAGGATGAATATTTTTTCAGTAAAGTTGGCAGTAATATAAGCAAGCAATCATGATATCATAGGAAAGTAACATACTGCTGTAACAACCATTTGTAGCGATGACTAGAGTAGGCCAGCAATACGTCCAACCATAGAAGGAGTCGACAGCGTAAATGAAGCCCTTGTGTTCAATGGCATCAGAGAACCATGGAGGATGAATGGACGGGCAGATTTATCCACTTACCGCAGTGACCTGTCAGATAGGCAAGACCGCGGTTGAAGAACGCAATTAGCCTGAAATCTTTATAATTCGCAGATCTTGTGGGAACTTGGCAGATTACAACCTTGAGCAAATCAAACTTGGTATCATGTTGGCTACCAGAAGATTCTCGAGTATTCTCGTCCGGTGCCAAAGCAAAGGCAGGTTAATCAAAGGAAGGGGATCAATTGCGCGTAGACCTCCACGAGCATCCAGCTGCCGCGACCGTCGACGAGCACCATCCAAGACGTGTTCATACCGACCCAGTACATACCGTTAATGTAGCTGAGGCTGACGGGGATCAGATCGCAGTGAAGGGGGTTGATGCTCGCCACCCTACGATCGTTATGCTGCGTGACACGCTGTTTCTGAAGATCAGGCGGCATCAGCAAGCAAGGAGCGGGCTTAAAAAGCTCCGCCCGAGGGCTTTGAGTAAACGGTACAGCCTCGACGAGCACGCCGCGAAAGCGGCATGGTATCGAGATTGTCCACACGCCAAACAATGAGCTTGATTACCTCCGGGGAGCGAATTCCAGCCACTCTTCGGGCGGACGCTGCTCGGTTCTCGCATTGTTGGTGCTTGGGTTTTGACGAGGGGAGGCGCTTTAGCGGGATGGAAGCTTGGACGAGATTATGTGCGGACAAAGATGGAGAAGCTTAATATGTGCTGCGGGAAGTGGACAGTGATGATGACTACATCACGCCGCTTGACTTACGGGACACATACCGCCAGCCAGACGGTCATATCGATGCTGCATAACTTGCTTGAGTAATCACAAGATCGGTACTCCCTACAATACCTAGTACAAAGATTATGCCCTAACTTGCTTGAGTAGAGTAGTAGAGGAGGACTCTGCTCTACTACTAGCACCGGAGGAGTAGTATATTCTAATCTAAAATAGTTACAAACTTCAATGCCCGAGCATGGAACGACTACGAACCGTGCTCAAAGATCGTGTCTACATGGTGTTTGGACTTATATGCAAAAAAAATAGCAAGATGCCCGTGCATTGCACGGCACACCATCATCACCAACTCGGTTTTTCTCTACTCCTACTCCTATAAAAGACTCAGTTGGTGATGATGGAGGCGAGGAGGCGTGTTCAAATGCAAGGCAATGGACGGCACAACACTATTCGATTTGTTATAAAAACAAAGAAGAGTAGTAGAGATAGTGACATAGGGAGGAGCACGAGGTTGTGGGAGTTAAGGATGAACGAGGCAAGGCCTTATCTGTAAATGTGGAGAGAGGTGTGGGTATCTTTTGTAAAATTGTCATAGTTGGCTTTCTATCGGACGGTCTATATTACAAGATGGCAGGCATACCATCATCACCAACTCGGTTTTCTATAAGAGTAGATATATATAGATATAGATAGATAGAGACTAGGGAGTACTAGTAAGGACACCATCTATCGCTTCGTGTGCTACTCCGGCGCTCCATTCGGGCGTGTCAAGAACGCCCCCTACAGCCACTCCCTCCTGCAGCCCATTCAAGGGCGCCGTTGAAATCTGGGAGCGCACTCTCGCGATCAGCAGCCACGACTTCACCGACGATTTACTTCTTCCCCGACCTCGGCAACCTCTTCCTCAACGACATGGGCGACAACCTCAACGCCAACGGTGCTGCTCCTGCTGCACCGTATGTGTTTCTGTCCTTCCTGTTCAAAATCGTGGTAGATTTCATGTTTCTACTCTGTATCCTACTACTATGCTAGTCCACATGATTAGTTTCATCTCTGTTATAGCTGTCATGATTTATTGTGTGCTTATTCAGATTAAATCTCGTAGTAACTTGCCCATATATTCAACTGGCACAACATCCCCTACAGCCACTCCCATTTCATGGACGGCCTGGTCGATGCCTCCAAGGAGCCCTTCGTCCACTTCTATGAGTGCCCGATGCCGTTTTGTGGCTCGCCGGCGGACATGGTGCATCACCTCACGGATGCGTGCAGCGGTCACTGCTGGCCCTTGGTGGAGAACATCAAGTACGAGACGTGCTACCGCTTCACCATGCCGGAGTCGCTGGAGGATCACCGCCGCCTGCTAGTCTCGGAGGAGGACGGCAGCGTCTTCCTCTTGATCGTGGGCACCGGCGAGGCCCGCGCAGGCCGCCGCCCCGTCTCTATAATGTGCGTCAGGGATGATGCAGCTGACGCTGACACTGACACGAGGCAGATGTACGGGTGCGTGGTCAGTGTTACTACCCCTCCGGGACGCGTGGGCGGCGACACCGGCCTCATGGAACGGACTTGGACTCTGGGGAGCTGGGACTATCCCGACAATGTGGACTTGGAAAACCCATGACATCCTTTACCCACCGATGCGGTGCACAGGGACTCCAAGGAGGTTCACCTGGACATACGCATTATCAAGTGCACTTAGATAACATGTAGTGTGTGTGTGGGCGCTTATGGCCCGTGTCTTTGCCGCTTTTGATTCTGTAAGCTTGTCGTTAAACTTGAGTGGCTTTCGCCGCAGTCCTTCCTTTGAACTGCTCCTCTCAATGAGCTGATGTGAGACACTTTGGGTTTCATTTGATAATGGAACCGGGGAGGAGCCTCCTGTTCTTCTAAAAAGTACGCATTATCAAGTTAAATGTTGATCATTAGTCTTCGCTCAATGTAATCCGCTGTCTAAGCATGTGGAGACTTCCATGCAGGATCTTTCTCTATTGGAGTATCGCGCATGAATAAAAGTGTATCCATTTATGGTTTAGTCTAGAATCTTCCATGTATGAATTTTTACTAAAGTACTGGTGAAAGACTTACGATGAACCATTTCTTACATCTCCTCCGCCCCTTGCAAGTCATCCCGATTTAATCCCTCCGCCTAGGTGTATAAGGGCATGGTTAATATTACTCAATAGTATAGCCAACTGTTGACTATAAGAAAGTGCCATGTCATCTCAGAGCCAACATGTATAACAATCGATACTCAAAAACTAATTCTTAAAGATCATTTCTTGCAAAGCACAATAAGTGTTATTTCTTCACAAGTTTTGGATGCAGGTTGAACAGTTGAAAGCTTTTTTTTTGCAAAAGATACCTTTTTATCTATTTCACCCGGATGTTTATGAGCTCTAGAGATGAGATAATATCTGAAGAAACCTATCGATACCCGTTACACATGAGATGACCCCCACATCCTTTGTCAAAATAAACAACTCCCCGATCAATGCATTTCACTCTTCGGTGCAACGCACGGGCACCTTACTACTATAGATTAGTACGACCAAAAATTGAACTAACATTATATATAGTACAATAAATACTGATGCATGTCACCTAAAATTATATCATTCAAAATTATGTTCAAATATGAATCCAACGATATAGTTTTTGTTGACATGCACTAACATTTCGTTAGTTAAATCTTCAGTCGAATTCAATGGGGGACTAATAAACCACGACCGATGTAGTACAAGTGTAGAGGGCGGCGCTGCACGGGAGTCTCACCTCTCACCCCGCTCGTGGCGCGGTAGTAAAGCCGTCATATCATAAAACCCAACCACTCCCAAAGAATAAGTGGCCCGGTAAAATAAACGGACAAGCAACCATCACATCCCTCCGCCTTTTTTTGCATTTCATCTCTCTGCATTTACTTTCTCCTGTTCATCTCACACTCAATCCCTAGCTACTACTCCTAGGGCCAGTTCTTTTGGTGGCTTCCCCAGCTTTTCCCACAAGACTAGTCACAGTGGAGAGTAACAATAAGGCGCCTCATTCATTTATTTGGGCTTCTAAACTACTACTCCGTCCTGGTTTATTCCTCATCGTTGTAATTTGTGCTAAATTTTGACCAAAGATTTAAATGATAAAATGTTACTCCCTCCGTCTAGGTGTGTAAGTCATCTTACGAAAACCAAATAATCCCAAAACACATAGGCGCGGTGCATTAACTTCTACCTCATTTTTTGTTTCTTGACATATCAACCAATAAGAGATAGAGAGTGTGCATGCTTTTAATGACATGAGATATCAAACACGACATGCAGTGGTTAGTTCATTGCATGCAATACTATTAATTAGCAAATAAACATTAACTTTCTCGTTTTCTCCTCCTCCTTGGTCACGGTGCACAGCCTAAGATGACTTACTCACCTAGACGGATGGAGTAGTGCATGTGACATGCACTAACATTTCATTAGTTAAATTTATGATCAAAATTTGACACGGATTACAATGGGGACCAATAAACCAGGACGGAGGTAGTAGTTATGGGATTACTAATCTAGAAGCCTAAAATAACTGGCCCCTTGTACTCCTACTAGTAGTAATACTCAAGTTGGAATTCCAATTGCACGGCACAACCTGTTAGGCAAAAAAATTCGATACAGGGTGTAGGAAGCGGTTTGGGAATTTGCATGCCTTTCCAACCAGTGAGATATTCCGTACAAAGTATGACAGAGAAATAACCATAGAGAAGGAAACTAAAAGTAAACAATCAAACGAGCATTTTTGCATTTGTTTTGCATTGAATCGTTTCACAAGCATGACTAGTGCTGTTTTTCTACTTTTACAAAAACCGCATCGTAATGTTAAAACGTGCATTTGCACGTACATAAGTAATAGTAGTACTTCCTCCGTCTAGGTGTATAAGTCTTCCCTCCTTGGTCACGGTGCACAACCAAAGATGACTTATTGACCTGGACGGAGGGGGTAGCACAGGCTGCAAGCATATATCGAGAGAGACGTGTAGTGCGATAGTATATAGTAAAGTTTGTGCTATATGCACGTACTTGCAAAATGCCTACGAATACACAAGGTTTCCAAACTTTCCCTTTTACATACTTAATTAAGGACACTAAATATTCCTAAACGTTCGGGATTTATCATTTGCGTCCCAAAACTAATGAGATCGCCTTACGAAACATAAATTATACTCCTCCTAAAAGCCACGATGCTCGCAGGAGCGCTTGCGGCGTGCCACGAGTGCCCTGGTGCGCGGCCGTTTCCCAGCGCGCCACACAACGCCTCTTCCTCAGCCTCACAACTCGCGAGGTGCTGATTGGCAGCTTGCCGGCGGGCAAGCGCGATCACACCAGTGTGGTGATCCGGTGCCAATAGGTACTCCGCCTTGCTGGAAGCGTGCACCCGTCCACGTATCGCCAAGCGTAGATGAGGCGCTTGGGCCCGACCGCACTCGTGGCGCCGGACGGGCGCCCTCCGCCACCCTCACGGCTCCTCGTGACGAGCCTTCTGCCAAAGAGCCAATTGCCTGACTCTCTCGGATGCGACATAGGCCTCCCAGGCAGCTTGTTCCGCGGTGCGCTTCTCTTCCTCGGCCTTCTTCTCCACCTCTATTTTGGTGCACTCTGCTGGAGGCAAAGCCTCCCACAAGGCGACATCCATTTTTTTCCAAAGCTCCTCAAGGCTGGGGGGCTCGGTAGGCGGCGCGGCGTTCTCCTCGTAGCGGGGAGCCAACGCGTCCTCCAACACACGTGCTGGCGAGATTGGGAACGCCTACGCGTCCACCTCGACGAGTCGCGGCAAGGAGCGGAACGCCGACGTGTCCTCCTCGACTAATGGCGGCGAGGAGCGGAACGCCGACGCGTCCTCCTCGATTAGTGGCGGCGAGGAACGGAACGGCGACGCGTCACGTCGCGGCGAGGAGCGGAACGCCGACACGTCCTCCTCGACTAGTGGCGGCGAGGAACGGAACAGCGACGCGTCGCGTAGCGGCAAGGAGCGGAACACCGACGCGTCCTCCTCGACTAGTGGCGGCGAGGAACGGAACGGCGACGCGTGACCGTCCGCGCGGTGCAGCGAGGGGCTCCTAGGGCTTGGGAGGAGCGATGCCATGGGTCGACGTGAGAGGGAGGGGGAGGAGATAGCGATGAACGTGAATGTGAGGGGGAGGAGATAGCGATTTCGTGGGAGGCGCAGTATTTATAGCGAGCAATGGCACACCTACGTAAGATATGGATCGAAGTTGCATCGACTTAATCAGAGGTCGGTATCATCGACATGTGGGCCAAACCCCTGTTGGGCCCATATGTCAGTGACCCAATGCACCTGCAGTTAAGTAACAGCTACGTGGGCATATTTGTTTGAATAAATTACGGGGGAGCGAAGGGGTGGAAATATTGCTGGTCACAACGGCTTGGACGAGCGTGGGGGGAGGAGAGTCATGCATGCAGATTGTTTCACATGGGGTGGAGTGGTGGGACCGCCGGAGGGAGAAGGAGAGTTTAAGGTGCATATTGTTTCCACACATGGAGAGGAAAAGATTTGGAGACGAACGGGCTTCCTGCAGGTATGGGGAACGGTGCATAATAAGTCATCTTGCATGCCGGGCTAGGTATAGTCTCAAGTCTTTAAAAACATAAACGCCCCACACATGTTCATATTTCAAGGTGCACTAACTTATTGCATGCGATGATTAAGGCTAGCCATAATGGTGGTATTTTAGCTGGTATCATGCACACGGGAATACTAGCAAACATGCTGATGTGGCAAAGAATTAAAGAAGAGAGGGGGGTTAGAGTAAGTAGTGTTCATGCATGCATTTGTAAACACATTTTTTGTGAAGAACGATAGCACTAGATGAGTACTTTTGCAGACTTCAAAAACTATTCCACCGCCTCTACTATCTTGCTAATAGTAGGTAAATTTTTTGAATCGATCCCTTTAAACTAGAAGGGAGGTAATGGTACTCTAATAGCTAACCTTGTTGTAATGAAAAGATAGGACATGGCACGCACCTGGACGCAGGAACTAGTCTGCATTGTGCATTTAAGTTTTGTCTGAAGTCAATGTACCTCTACTTTCACCAGACTTATAGAAAAATGTATCAACATTCACAATGTCAAATCAATATTTTTACACTCATTATAAAACGTAGTTCTTATACTCATTATAATCACTATTGTAGATATTGATATTTTTAGTATAAATTTGGTCGTGGGATTTCATTGATGCCTATCAAAGAGTGGAGGAAGCGGAGCTTAGGGCTTGCATTGCCGGTCTCTACATAGGTATTTCTCTTCATAATCCTGTAATTTTAGAGACTGGTTGCGCTTTTGTGGTAGCGTCTCTTGCATCAGGGGACTATGATAGGTCTGCTATGTGTGACCTGAAGATGAAAGTGTTGAGCATCTCGAAGTTGATCAACAATCTTCAATTGTCAAAGATTAGCCATTCGGCCAATAAGGTGGCACACTTAATCGCTAAGTATAGCTTTGACAATAGATTAGATGGTATTCTTGTAAATAACGCATCACTCGTGTGGTGAATATTGTATCGAATGAGTGTACTGGTGTGGCTGGTTAATTTATATAAGGTGGTGTTCAAAAAAGTATAAATTTGGTCAAACTCTTTGCAAACGGTTGACGGGAGTAAAAAGGTCCAGAGGGAGTATCATGCATGCGAAGTAGGCAAAAAAAATTGCTCATTTAAAGCCAGTCGAAGTCTCAAAGGGCGCGACCGCGCGAGGGAGGCGAAGGTCATGGGAGGTTCGCGGTTGACGGAATTAAGTGAAGTTACATCCACGCGCCGGCATGGCGTGCAAACAGGCAGAAGCTATACCGTCAGACCTACGATATGGGTCTAGTAGACATGGCATCTAGTGGGTCCCGCATATTTCTCGAGAACTCTTTGGGGGCTTGCAGCCGTTTATCCACCGGGCAAGACAACAACCCCACGCCGTTCGCACGCCCTACTCGTCCCCGTCTTCTACCTTACAACAGTTTGCTCCCAGTCGTCCCGTCCTTTCACATTAGCTCGCTCCCAGTTTTTGCGGGGTACAATAGTTCAACTTCTCCTAACCCTTCTCCAAAATCTATGGCCTCCCAAATCTCCGTTGTCGCCGCTGAGTACCAGGTTAGATCCATCACCGGTGATCAGTTCATCATCATCTACACACGTGGATCCGCGACGGTGAAAGCATGGTTTGCTCGCTTCCTACGCATGTTCAACAGTTCAACGGATGAGTGGGTCGCTGGGCTAGATGTTGAGTACACCACAGTCCTGGGACGAGAGAAGGATCTAAAGGACGAAGAGAGGAAGAAGCCCGCCATGATCCAGGTTTGCGTACATAACGTTTGCTTGGTCTACCACATATGCCATGCCGACGTTGAGTGCCAGGATTTTAAGAACTTCCTCAAGGACAAAAGAGTGAAATTCGTTACTGTAGGCTTTAAGAACGACAGGGATGTCCTACGTCGGATAGGTCTCGTTGTAGGCCAGCCCTTCGATCTCCAGAAGGCAAGCCTAGTGTCCTCCTCTCAACCTTCAATGCTGACTCGGCAAGAGCTATGATTGATCCTTCGTATGCTAAACTGAAGAAACCTCATCACGAGTTTCATCATGCATGGGAGTCGAAGACATAAGATGAAGATCACATCCTGTACGCAGCAATGGATGCCTACCTTTGTTTAAGTATCTACAAGGGTTGGATGAAGAAGCAGAGCCCAGTGTCCAGTTCAAGCAAAGAAGCGTCGGCGAAGGGGAAGAGGAAGAGGGACGAGGACGAAGTCGAGGACGTGGACACGGACTCCGAGTAGGTGGCAGTGCCATCGCTTATGCTGGTTCTACTGCAGTGTCAAGCGGACTAGTTGCTTAGTTTATTTTCAAGGGTGTGTTGTGCTGAGGCCCCAGCAGAACTATGTTTAGTATGTTCTTTCTCGTTATTTGAACTCTTTAGTACATACAGTAGTACTAGTACTATGTCTTACTACTGTTCTTCTTGCGCTTGGTACTACTTCAGATCTTCGTGTTCCTACTGTACTTAATATGTTCGCATTAGTAGTATAATTTGGGTCAGTCGATTTGTGAAAGAAGTTCGACGGAGCGAAGGAAGAAGACGGCAGAAGAGGTGGAAGAAGCCCTTCTAGCCATCCATGTTGCATCAAACGGCTCACATGAGTTGACTGACCAAAATTGCTCCTTCAGATTGCAGGATCCACGTGGCTTTCAAGGTCTGGAAGGTAGATTCCGCGTCCGCACCCGGTTTGCGGGCTCGACGCGCGCGCGATCGGCTTCCGCCATGACAGCCACCATGCGCGCCTCCTCCTCGCGGGCAGAGACGATAATGACACGCTAGTTCCTCCTCGCCGGCATGCTGGAGCACGCGCTCGTCCTCCTCTTCGTACGCTATGTGCATAGATGCGGCTCCACCAGCTGCCCGTGTGCTTCGCAGCGCGGCGGCATCGCGAGGAGGGACTGCAGACGACGTGAGCGGGCGAGCCTTTGGCTTCATGGCACAGGGATGGCGGCGACACGGCGGTGATGGGCGAGAAATTGTTGGCCGGAGCAGGCGGGCGCCGGCATGCGCAACGGCGGCGGCGGCATATTGATGAGTGCACGTGTGGGAGCTTACTTTAGTTTTATATAAGGTTGGCCAAACTGAAAAGAAAATTGTACTAGTACACGTAAACATTAGACTTAGGCAGCGCTTTTATTAGTTAGTACCACAGCCACAATACGGAATCCTATGCAAGCGCGTGGACCGCGGCCGCGCAGTTGATCGAATAGTGCGTCACGTGTTGCGCTCGAAGGACATCCACCGAACCTTTTTGTGTGTGTGAAAACAATCCTCGAATATTACTCAACTTTTTTTTCCTGGGAAAGTTCTTGACGCTGCAATATTTCCATATATTTGAATTTAGCTCCAGTTCATGTTTATTTGGATTTGGACGTTTTAGGTGCGCCCTAGTTTTTTTTAATACTGATTTTGTGTGTGTGACTGAGAGAGAACGTGTGTATGTGTCCATATGTGTGTTGTGGCGGAAGGGCAATGTGGAGACGGTGTGCGTGTGATAAAGACATAGAGAGGTGTGAATGTGCAAATGATCATGCATGAGTGAGACATAGACAGATGCCGATACGTTGTGTATACATGAGAGAACGGTCTTCTAGTTTACTTGTGTGTGTGTGAGAGAGAGAGATTGAGAGAGAGAGGGAGAGAGGGAGAGAGAAAGAGAGGAGCATCCATAACACAACAACCATCTCTCTCGATTCGTCCGTCCCTCGCACGGTCGCATGCAACACATGCATCAACGCGCACATTTTTACACCCTCACCTGGCCCCTGCCCACCTCAAGGGCCGCACAATCTCTTTGTGAATACCCATTTCTCTCCTTAGGTTTGTTTTCTCTCAATATCACACACACACACACACACAGACACACGAAACACAACACACACACACACTCCCCCGAGCACACAATTCATCCCCATCCAAGGTTATACGGCGACCACTCTCGCTTGTTCTTCTTTGCACCCCAACATGCACAACACCTCAATCTTCAAAGAGGGCATTGAGAAGATCGAAGACGGCGACCACACCGCTCTAGAGAATGCGGGGTCATTTCGAAAAAGGGTGATGTGACGACGGTTTACTGACTCCTCCCCCCACCCTCTCTCTCTCTTGCACAAAATTACCAATCCCTCTCTCCCCCGCACAAAATTGTCAATCCCTCAACCACGAGATCCTTCCCCTCTCGTCCATGTTTTTCCAGCTCTCTCATCAAACATGTTGTCACTTTTCCTTCGACGTATACAGAATCCGGATGCACACGCATCTCACGTATATTAATTGTCTGCATCTTTCTCACAGACCTAACTTCTTCCTCTCTCTTTCTCTCTCTATCTCTCTCTCTGTCTCGTTAGTTTTGTCTCCTACTCTCTCGTCCACATACATACAATCTTTCCCGCCCTATCTGCTCCATCTTCAAAAGCTCTCTCTGCACGTTTCATTCACACATTGGGATATGTCAAAATGTTGCTTCTATAATGGCTGATGTAGAGTTATGGTTGTTTTTTTGCATCCTACAAAGTAATAACTATGAAATGCATTTAGGTTCTCATTTGACTGGGATTATGTGAGCTTGAGCATGTTGTGAAGTACTATAGACCTTGTATACATATTGGGATTCGACAATGATTGTAACTATTGAATTGTATAGACCATTAAATTCGAAGTCAATAGCCTAATATATTTATTTCACAATTTCAACAAATGATTAGTTCACTACAAACTAAGAAAACAAATGTGTACTCCCTCTGTTTTTATTTAAGTCCGCGTATTAGCATTGGTCAAAGTCAAATTTGTAAACTCTCAGAAAGCTTATAACAAAAAATATTAACATATACAATAACAAATAAATACCATTAGATTCATTATTGAATGTACTTTCACATCATACATATTTTTTATGGTAAATGTTTATATTTTTCTATAAATTTGGTCAAACTTTAGGAAGTTTGACTTCGGTCAAACGTAATATGCAGAGTTTACTACTACTACTCACTAGTTGCTTAGCCGAATCACTCAACACGCCACACGGGGAGTCCAGTGTCACAAAATTTTGAGGTCGGCGGGAAAATCTCCCGCGACCCTGATTCGAGCAGTGGGAAGTTACCATCATAGCCTTCCGAACAGGCCTACGGATGACACTTGGTAGGGGCCTGTTTTCGTAACTTCAGGTTCACCCTACCCAGCCAACCCCACCCCGGCACCCAGAGTAGTACACCTGAATACTCCCCATTTTCTATCCCCACCACAAAATAGACTTCTCCACGGCACCACAGCCTTCGTGCTCCTCCCTTTACATCGGGCGCACTCGTCCACTACAACAAGATCTGCCTCATCGATGACCTTGTACGCCCGCGACCGGAGCCGGTCCACCGTCATCGTCAGACACGGAGCCTCTTCCCGACATCGCCTTCCACGGTCTCGGATCTCGCTTCCGGAAGCCGACGCTAAGCACAGAAGTACCACCATCGTGGACAATGAACTGACTCCCGTTGCCGACCATGACTCACAGAGGCCACTGCGACCATCGTTCTCCTCCTCGATTGGTAATGTGTGTATTGAATCACTTAGGAGTACATGTGCAGTTCCAATTTTGTTCATACCTACCCTTCAAATTTCCTGCGTGCTATTGTTCTCGTAAAAGTAATTGGTTATAGCCTCCATTATCCAAATGTAATATCAGCTTGTAATTGTGCGTCGCTCCCATGTCGCTATTTGTGCTTGGGTAGGTTTTTCATCCGCAACCAAGAGGTGTGGCAAATGATGGAAAGGTTTTTAGAACTAGCAAGATGCCCATGCGTTGCACGCATCAAGATGCATTTGTATGAGTAGTTTATCTTGTGGGAGAAAAGGATGGACGAGGGAAGGCCTTATTTTCAAGTCTGGAGAGGGGTATGTGTATCTTTTTGCAAAATTCCCATTTGTTTCCTTCCTATCTGTCAGATATAAATTGGACAGCCTGCATTGAAAGAAAAAAAAGTAGACAGTAAAGGAAGTAGAGATAAATATTAAATATTAAATATAAAATAAATATAACAGTAGAGAAGATAGTAGAGATAGCAGAGACGTCGGGAAAGGATCGCGCGCGCGCGGGAAAAAGCTGTCGGGCGTGCGGTAGTATTCACGCGTGGCGTCCGGCGCGCTTTATAAAATCCAATGCCCTCCCACCGCTCTGTGCCTTGCCACCGCTCTCTCCCCGCTCATTTTCGCCTCGCCGCCGTCGCGTCACCGGGAAACTTCGGGATATCGCGGCTTCCGCGCGCGCCCCTCCGGCGGCTTCTCCGCCGAGATCCAGTTCCGCAGGATGCGCCTTGGCCTCAGCCATTTCGACAGCACCAACGAGGCCGCCCGCGCGTACGACGCGGCGGCGTGGCGTCTCCGGTGGCCTGATAGACAATTGAACTTCCCAAACCTGTTGACATGGGAGCGGGCGCAGGAGCTCGCTTCTCTGCCACGGCTTAGCACCGATGAAGATCATCGCGACAACCGGAGGCGGGAGCATCGTCTCGGAATCGCCGAGATGGACGAGGAAGCCATGGTGTTGTGACACCAACACTTCCCACATGACATCATCAACGAGCGCGATTTCTACGCGCAAAGGAGGGCGGAGAGGGATAAGAGGAGGGAGGAGCGAGTCTCCTATCGCGAGGACAAGCGTAGGCGAAAGGCGGACGCTCAATTCAACATGAGCCTAGGAGCAGCATCGCCCTGGGAATTCGATGATGATCGGTATCTTCACGCCTACAGCCAGACGTCGGAGGAGGACATCACCGAGGAGGAGTCGGACGACGAGGAGTAGTTGAATTATCATTTTTATCTATCTATGCTGAGTACTATCCTGTACTCTATCTACTTCTCGATCTCAGCACTGTAAGCGCTTTTTTAAAACGCCGCGGGTTGCAATTCTGTTGGAGATGCTCTAACATGGCAGACGACTGCTTTAATGTTGCCCACAAGATGCGCGAGTATTACTAGTAGTATATTTTTTCTTGCCATGTTGAGATTTTAAAACCACGAGTGCGAATATGCAGAGGAGCAATGAAGACCAAACACAGGATATTCAGGACATCTTCAAGGAGCGTGGCAAGTTAAAGAGGAGCTGCACCGAACCTGTAAAACGAGCTTTGGTAAGTAACACCCTTTCAATTACTTTTGTGTAGCCTCGTGTTCTTCGGTGTGCATATGTTGTAGTTTCTGTTTATCTTAAGCATGGTGTTCTTCGATGTGTAATAAGAAGAGTCTTAATCGTCCTAATGCTTTCGTTTTTAGCTTGATGTAGGAAGTGTGTGCTCTCTCCTTGTAGTCTGTTTTTATATTTTTTTTCCTTTTGAATTCACTTCTCCGAGTTCTGTGTATCTGGCTTCTACTAAATAGATCTAGGTTGCTCTGTGTATTGATTTAAAAAAGAAGCAACTTCATGTCAGGATGCAGTTCCTGCGAGGAGGGAAGTATGGTCAACCTCGAGATCATGTTTCCAAAATGAGGCTGGATTACACACAAGGTTCCAGTTCCCTAATGATGCTGGATTAGACACAAGGTGAAAATTCCCAGATGATGCTGGGTTACACACAAGCCAGGTGAAGTCGTCAGCTGTTCGTGTCCTCGTGGCATTAGTAAAGGCTGAAAGAAAGCGTGCAGCAGCCCTTGAGAATATAGCTGAGTTCCTGAAGAAGCGAAAAGAGCAATCAAATGCTCTCTTCACCCAAGCCAAAGAAGAGATGGAAGAAGCCAGATGTCGGTGTCAAAACCGGCGGATCTCGGGTAGGGGGTCCCGAATCTGCGTCTAGGCGGATGGTAACATGAGACAAGGGACACGATGTTTTTACCTGTGTTCGGGCCCTCTCGATGGAGGTAAAACCCTACTCCTGCTTGATTGATATTGATGATATGGGTAGCACAAGAGTAGATCTACCACGAGATCAGAGAGGCTAAACCCTAGAAGCTAGCCTATGGTATGATTGTTGTTCATCCTACGGACTAAAACCCTCCGGTTTATATAGACACCGGATAGGGTTAGGGTTACACAGAGTCGATTACAATGGTAGGAGATCTACATATCCGTACGCCAAGCTTGCCTTCCACGCCAAGGAAAGTCCCATCCGGACATGGGACGAAGTCTTCAATCTTGTATCTTCATAGTCCGTGAGTCCTACCGACGGTGATAGTTCGCTATCCGGACACCCCTAATCCGGGACTCCCTCGGTAGCCCCGAACCAGGCTTCAATGACGATGAGTCCGTGGCGTAGATTGTCTTCGGCATTATGCGGCGGGTTCTTCTCCAAATTCCATATACTTGTCGAATAGTGTCCGGCTTCTGATAAATGCTGCGCTCCTTGGCTTCCACGCCCAATAATGGCCTTCTTCCACATGTTGAATGAATGCGAAAAGCCAGGGTATTTTTACACTTATCCCCCTAGCTGCGCAAATGAGCCGTCTATAAAAGAGACGAGGATCTAGATCCGAGTCACACCGTCCTCCCTCCGCGAGCTTTCATCGGAGTGCCTCCGACAAAAATCCATTCCATCATGGACAGTCGACGCGGCTCCTCCTCTCGTGCTCCCAGCCCTCAGCCTGGAGATTGGGAGACATGCTCAGTCCCGCATAGCGAGCTAGTGACACTCCAAACCAAGGGATTTCTTCCCCCAGCCTTCATGGTCCCGGTTCGAGCCGGACTCGCCACCTATAAGGGCGGAAAGCAAGCGGAGAGCGTCCCCGATCCCTCCAAAGGAGAGCGGGTATGCTTTATCTCTTATCTAATAAGAGGACTCGGATTTCCAATTCATCCGTTTCTCCAGGGGCTCTTGGAGTTCTACGGCCTCCAGTTGCACCACCTTACGCCTGCCTCCATTTTGCACATCGCGGGCTTCGTGGCCCTTTGCGAACTGTTCTTGGGCATCGAGGCTCATTTTGCGCTGTGGAAGAGATTATTCTGCCTTGTACCCCATTCTCATGAGGGGTCAATATATCAAGTGGGCGGAGCCGAGCCGTGGCGCATCGTCGGGACCGGATATCTATCCGGAACCCCGAAGAAGGCGTCCGAAGACTGGCCTTCGGAATGGTTTTATATAGAATATGTCCCGCTGCCGGATCCTGTTCGGATCGGCCTCCCAGGGTTCAGAAATGCTCCTTTGAAGAAACGCCTAAGTTGGTGTCTGCGGAGCCCCCAGAGGGAAGACGACAGGGACGTCCTTTACCTGATGAGCCGAATAAGATTGTTAGCTCATTCCGGACTGACCATGATCGGTGTCATGGCCACATGTATTATCCGGGGGGTGCAGCCGCTCCAATATAGGGGCCACCCCATGTGGGATTTCAACGGGGAGGATGATGCCACCCGTCATGGCCGTAAGGGGCCGGGATCGGTCACCGATCTGGTGAAGATCTTGTCCGTGCTGTACAAGGGAGAAGAGGAGGATTTTCTCCGAGTCAGTCCATTGAACGGATTTTCTATGAACAATCCTCGAAGCTGGGTAAGCGGACATTTTTTTGCACATCCGATCCGTATTCCCGTGGTTAGGTATCTCATTTTGTGATTTTGACGCAGGAACTGCGCCAGGCCGTAAAAGACATAAACAGCCCGCCTCCACAATTCGAGGATCCGGAACGGTTCCTCGATCCGGCCTCCCAAGAGGATCCGGACATATTGGTGGAGCTAATTGATGGGGTATTTCACCAACTGAGCATCGATAATGCTTTGACTGCCATTACGACCGATTACCCCGGAATACTTCCAGCCTCACAGGTAACTGAGATCGAAGTACCAATACCTTGATAATGACCCATCCGTGCTTATTTTTAATCACCTTATACCAATGGTGTTTCGCAAGGGGTGCCTTTTGAGGCGGAAGGCCGAGCCCGCGGCGGCTAGCCAACAAGGGGCAGCACGGCCCCGCAGGCTAAAAAGAAGTGCGGTTCGGCTTGAAATGCCGCCGCAACGGTATGGCGTGTCACCATATTCCCAGGATTGATTTCTGGAAGGCATACTAACGCTGGTGCTCTTTTCAGGAAAAAGAGCGCTTGCTGGACTGTATCCGGAGAGATTGCCAATCGAGCCTCCGCCAGCCAGGCTCAAAAGCCGGGTCCAGAAGCGGAGGCGAGCGCGAGGCGTGCGTCGGATGCTCCTCAGACAGAGGATGCCGACAGATTGTCCGCCACCAACTCCGAGGTGGAGAGTGCCATGAATCACAAAGCGCCACGGACAGTTCTTCGTGACGATGTTTCTCCCAAGAGGCATTGAATGCCTTCATTTCGTGTGATGCGCACCTCCGTGCCGCTCAAGATGGTCTAGCCAGAGCCATGGAGCAGTATGTAAAGGACATACGGGTGAGGAAATTTGACAGTTATATATGCCAGTAGCCCCCGAGACTTAAAATAGTTAGAATAACTGATTTAAGGATCATATGTTATGCAGGATCTTACAAAAAAGAATACTGAAGAATGCAAGGCCCAACTTGAGGCCGCACTAGCCGCGACAGGGGGAGCCACAGAGACCCCCTCTGGTAATATAAGCTTCAAAAGATAAGTAATTTGTGAAGTGCGGCGTGTGTATAAATCTGACAATAATATTGGAGATGGCGCCGGACTAGATCCGGACAAGCAACAGCTCTTGCGCCGGTTGAAGGCCGGCGAGAATGTGCTTACAAGGGTGAGGCAAGAGAAAAATAATCTCCAAGATGCCAACACCCAGCTGGGTGAGGAACTAAAGGATGTTCGTGCCCAGCTGTCTGACTCCGTTGAGGAGAATCGGCGACTTCGTCGTGGCATTTATAGTAAGTGCTTGAGCGAACTTTGAAAAAGAGTTCAGCGAGGAAGTCGACTAACAGAGTTATGTCTGTAGGTATGCTCACGGGTCGTCCTGCAGAGGAAATGACCGGTTCTACGGGTGACCTTCTTCCCGAGCTATTGCAACTGCACGAACGAGTTCGGCAGGTGATGAAGGGCGTCGCCTGTGCCTTGTGGCCATCTATCTCCCTGCCTGAAGGCCTTGGAGAGCTTGCAGAGAGGCTTCAGGGAGCACGGCGGCGCTTCCGACTATGGAAGATATCGGCCTGCCGTCAATGCGCCAGGGAGGCCTGGGCCATGGTGAAGACGCGGTACACGAAGGCTGACCCAAACCACATGGACGAGGTCGGACCTGTGGGGCCCGATGGGAAGGAGATCCCTGTGAGCTTGGTATACGACCAAGTAGAATTGGCCGCAAAGTATTCCTAGCAGGACTGTAAACTAGACAGCCTATTAGATGGCATTGAAGAGGAATACAATCAGTCAATTTGACTATGTAATTTAAGATGACATGTAAAATGTCTTCTAGCCGGATTGTAGATCATTTGTCGTAGCGGACCTTTTCGCTTCAACCTCGGGACCCAATAGTCCGGAGTGTGTCCGAATACCCTCGTGGTTATGTAAAAACCGGGGCATGCGTGGAGACCAGGTGTAGGGGTCATAAGTGCTTTATCATACAAGTGCCCAACTAGTTATGTTATATTACATGGTTAGTAAGAAACATCTTCCAGGGAGAATAGTTCCGTTAGGGGTTCCTTTCCCTGGGAGGCATGCCCTAAAGTGCATGTCCGGACTGCGAAAAAAGTAGAAAAAACATCTGGGGGCAGATAAATGAATAAGTAAGAAATCGTCTTTTAGTTCACCGACCGAATATTCCCTTAAGAACGCTAGCTTTCGGCTTCACCGGTCTGAGGTACACGTCCGACCAATTCGGACGGTAACAATCGCAGAGGTGCTTCCTTTACCACCTAGCCGAACAATCAGGAACGTAGGGGTAAGAAGAGGAGCCAGGCAACCTAGCTTGGCCAAAACTTAAGTCATATCGATGCATATGATGGTGAATAAAAGGTACATGCGGAAGTGTGACACATGTGTTGGGCATAAAAGCCCGTATAAATAAGCTTCTGTTAAAGAAGCCCCCAGGTATAATGAGCGCGGATAGCGCGTGAAGTGTGCGTGAACAATGTGCAAACGAGCCTCCAACGGCTTCAGAAAAAAGGAGGGAGAAGGAGAAAAATAAAAGACAGCTTAAAGTATAAATTATAGATGGAGGAAGGAGACGAACTCAGAATCCGGCGCTAGGCGTAGAATTTTCTGAGACGGGCTGCGTTCCATGGGTTTGGTTCAAGTCGGTTATCCGATGCGTTTCGCAGACGGTACGCTCCGCTGGTCAGGACTTGGTCGGTGATGAAGGGACCCTCCCATTTGGGCTTGAGTTTGTCCTTTTTCTTGTCCAGCAGGCGTAGAACTAATTCGCCAACATTGTAAGCTTTGGCCCGTACTTCCCTGCTTTGATATCTTCGAGCCTGCTGTTGATAGAATGCGGAACGAGCTTTTGCCACGTCGCGCTCCTCCTCCAAGGCGTCCAAACTGTCCTGCTGATCGAGCTCGGCTTCTCTTTCTGTCAGGACCCTGATTCCAAGTCACATCGATCTAGCCGGTAACACCTCATATCACTTTGCGGCCTCACGCGCGGTATTCCCACGGGTGCCGCCTTACCATGGCCCGGGACCGTTTGCGTCTTTTGGCTCACGTATATGATAGTGTCGCTAGCATCCATATGACAGAGAACCCGGGCCGACATGGCTAGTCGTGAACCCAAAGCGGCGCTAACCTATGGGGACAGGCATACATGAATCACATCGAGCATGTCGGTTATCAACGTATAAATTCGGGCTGTAACCTTTGGGCTAACAGGACTCCGGTATCCCGGGCTGTAGCAGGCTAGGCAGGACTCGAATAACACCGCGTGACATTTCCCGAAGAAGCGGACATAGGAACGAAGTGAAACACATGCCGCCAGTCAAGTGTCCAAGCGGTAGTCTTTGGGCTAGCGAGGACTCCGGTGAACCGGCCAGAGCGGACTACTATCGCCGAAGCACGAGACTACATTTCCCCATATGAGAGGCTGCCAAGGATAAACAACTAGTTTGTCGATCCCACACATATCAAGCATTTCAAACATACACACAATATGCTCAATATGTGTAGATACAACATGGCATCACAACATAACTCTACGACTCAAATATTTATTCATTAGGCTCCGAGGAGCGAGATATTACAAACACGGGTCTCATGACCCAACACTCAGAGCATACAAGTCAAAGCACAAGCGGAAGCTAAACATGTCTGAGTATAGACAACTATAAATGAAATAAGGCTGAGAAGCCTGACTATCTACCAGATCCTGCCGAGGGCACAAGATCGTAGCTGTGGTAACAAGCTAAACGTCCAAGTCCAAGCGGAACTACTAGCGAGACTGACGTCTCTCTGCAAAACATAAAATAAGCAAACGTGAGTACAATTGTACTCAGCAAGACTTACATCAGAACTAACTACATATGCATCATTATCAACAAAGGGGTGGTGGAGTTTGACTGCAGCAAGCCAGCTTTGACTCGGTGGCTATCCCGAACTACGATCGCAAGTAACTCTTTTGAGGTGGCGCACACGAGTCCACATATTCACCATATCAATACACCACTATGGACCCGCCCCCGTCTCCCTACGAGAACGCCATCCATAGCACTCACGCTTATCTTGCGCATTTTAGAGTATCCACTTTCACTTGTCTATGAACTGGTATAGGCAACCCGTAAGTCCTTTTCCGCGACACGGCTATTCGAATAGATCATATTAACCCTGCAGGGTGTACTTCTTCACACACGCTCACCACTTACCGCCCGTTTACACGACATGTACTCGGCAACCTTCAAGCGGAAGCCCAACGTGGGTGTCAGCCACGACCTACCTAAACACTCAAGTCCCTAGTCCGTGTTTATCGCCTATTCGGGTTCCATCCGCCAGGAGTCCGCCAAGGTTTTCCATACAGCCCTGAGCGATGTGTGCAGGGTTCCCGAGACACCAAACGGTCGAATCGGTACACCAGACCACGGTGCCTCTTGCAACACAACCCACCCCTACGGTCAGGCTATGCGTGCCCCCGACATGCTACAAACACCGAAACTACTTGCAACTCCGGACCGGGAACAAGGGGGTTAAGAAGCCGAGAGGGTCCATTGGTTTCGGGCCCAATGCGTGGTAGTAACTGTTTCATGGATCACAAACACAGAACTCAGTTCCTGAGGACGGCTGCAATGAGACAACCCACCATGTACTCCTACATGGCCTCTCGCCGCTACCTTTATCAAATCGTGTTCACACACTTAGCTCACACACAGTAGGACATGTTCACACAACCATTCCAATTCATTCCCGATGAATCAGACCTGACTCAACTCTAAGCAGTAGCAGACATGACAACAAGCATGAATGAGTAGGCACAACATGGCTCAAACAACTCCTACTCATGCTAGTGGGTTTCATCTAATTACTGTGGAATAACAGGTCATGCAGAGGATAAAGGGGTTCAGCTACCGCAGCAAGTAACAGTTGAATTGTTGTTGTCCTAATGCAGTAAAATAGAGCAGGAGCGAGAGAGTGGGATTATATCGGAATGAACAAGGGGTTTTGCTTGCACAGCACTTCTGAAGATAATATAGTTCTTCATCGGTGTCATCGAACAATCGTCGGAACGTTGTCTATCGAGAGGGGGCAATTACCGGCAAACAGGAGAGAACTCAATCAATGCAATGCACATTCACATGAATGACATGTCATGTTAAGGTACTGAATTCACCTAATGCAATATCTAGCCAAGTTAATTGAAGTGGAACTCAAACAAGAACAAAGTCCAACTCCAAATGTTATTTCATAAATTACCCTAATCATGATTCATCCTATCCAGTGAGGTTAACTTGTTCAATCATGCATGAAAGTTCCATAAACAGATTATTCATATTTTTACGATCATTTTCATATATAAATTATTTAATTTGGAGTTACTGATTAAAAGTTATGAATATTTGAAGTTTGAACTATATTCTGGAATTTCCTATAGTAGAATAAATCCGATAATTAATTTATTGCGTCACCATGCGTCGAGAATGACGTCGGGGTCAACGGAGGCGTCCAGTCAAACCTGTTGTGGGTCCCGCGTGTCAGTATAGTTAGTTTAACTAAAATTTAATTAAAACTAAACCTATTTAGTTAACAGGGCTGGGCCCCACCTGTCATTGACTCATCAGAGTCAACCAGGGCCCACCGTGGTCAAAGTCAAAGTCGGCTGCCGGCGTTTAGCCGCCGGCGAGCCCGACGCGGCGGCGAGAGTGGTTTTGGCCACTCTGGCGACCAAATGGGCCGCGGAGGGCATCTAGAAGGAGCTAGGGACGAGCCGAAGCTCTTGATGGAGTTAGCCGGGGTCGGGGTGGTCCGAATCGGCGCCGGCGATGACCTAGGCGGCCGCCGGAGCTCGGGCGAGCTCGGGCTCGACGCTGCGGTGCACGAGCAAGCGGGCTGAGGCGCTAGGGGTGGCCTACGTGATGCGGTGAGTGCGATGGGCGCTAGCCCGGGACCAAATGGTCACCGGAGCAGCGCCGGCGACGAGCGCGGCGGAGGTGAGCTTCGGATTCAATGGCGGCGACGGCTCTGGGCGAAAATGACGCGGGAAGAGAGGGATCGACGCAGCAGCTCACAGGCGTCCGATGGCGTCGTCGGCGAGGTCGGGACGGTCCGGAGCCGAATCGGGCGACGGCGACCGGCGGGTCCGCGGAGGGGAAAAACGTCGGGGCGGCGCTTCGGGGCTTCTCCGGTCGCGTGTGAAGGCGGGGTGGGCGAGGGCGGCACAGCGGAGCTCTTGAGCATGTTGGATGGGCGAGGAGGGCCTGTGGCAGCGGTGGTGGCGGCGGCGACGGCGTGTTCGGTGGCGTCGTGGGGAGCGAGACAGAGGAGGGAACGAGGGAGAGGGAGAGAGCGAGGGGGTCCAGGGGGTCGGGGCGGGTGTTCGTGGCATCGCGGGAGGCGTCCAGAGCGTCGGGGGGTGGGGGGACGGCAAGCAGGAGGTGGCCGTCGGTGGCCGTGCGCGCGGCGGCCACGCGCTCATCCTCCTGGCAGAGGAGGAAGGCGACAAGGAAGGAGGCGGTGGTGGGCTGGGCCTGATGGCTGGGCTGCCAGCTGGGCCGCCAGGTGGAGCGCCAGGTAAGTTTGGGCCAGGTAGGTTTCTCTCTCTCCTTTTTCTATTTATTTTAGTTTTCTAATTTTCTGTAAACTGTTGGGTTATTAAAAATATCCAGGCACTTTCAAAAATCACCAAACTGTGCATGCCCAATGTATAGAATATATCTAACATGGAACATTTTAGTTTAGGAGTATTTAGACATTTAAAATATTTTATAGAATTTAAATGTCCAAATTCAAATACTTATGATTTAATTCAAAGATCCAAATGTCATGGAAAAATGTGCAGCACCTCTGGTTATGGTTTATAGCATTTTTCCAGAAATGATGAACATTTTCTAAAGCCATTTGAATTCACTGAAAAATATTTCTTAGTTGAACCTATTTGAATTGCTTTGGTGCTAGGGCTTGGTCATCCCCATTTCAAATTTCATGAAAATTAAACATGATGCATGATGCAATGCCACTAGTTACAAGCAAGCTCTAGGGCTGTGACACTTTCTTCGTACATGCGCACGCGAGGTGAGTTGTGAATTATGTCGCAGGGCAAAACTGCCTCTGCGCCGTATACCATAAAAAATGGTGTGAATCCGGTAGTGCGATTTGGCGTGGTCCGCAGCCCCTAGAGTACGGAGTCGAGCTCCTCTACCCAGTGCGTATTAGATTCCTTGAGGGACCGCACTAGTCTGGGTTTAATGCCGCTCCTGATTAGACCGTTTCCTCGCTCAACTTGACCGTTAGTTTGAGGGTGATAGACTGAAGCGTAGTCGAGCTTGATGCCCATGTTTTTGCACCAGAGTTTGACCTCGTCGGCCGTGAAGTTCGTGTCGTTATCAGTGATGATGCTATGGGGGACGCCGTAACGGTGTACTACCCCTGATATGAAGTCTATCACCGGTCCGGATTCGGCCGTCTTAACAGGCTTGGCCTCTATCCATTTGGTGAATTTATCCACCATGACCAATAGGTATTTTTGCTTGTCGGTTCCTCCTTTAAGGGGTCCAACCATGTCGAGCCCCCAAACCGCGAAGGGCCAGGTGATGGGTATAGTTTTGAGGGTGGTGGGTGGCATGTGGCTTTGATTAGCAAAGAGCTGGCAACCGACGCATCGTTGGACTAAGTCCTGAGCATCTGCCCGGGCCGTCGGCCAATAAAATCCTGTACGGAAGGCCTTGCCTACAAGGGCCCGAGCTGCAGCGTGGTGCCCGCCGAGTCCAGCATGAATTTCTGCCAGGAGATTCCGCCCTTCCTCTTCGGAGATACACCTTTGAAGGACTCCGGTTGTGCTTTTCTTATAAAGCTCTCCCTCATGGACTTTATAGGCTTTAGATCGCCGCACTATGCAGCGGGCCTCGTTTTGGTCCTCGGGAAGTTCCTACCTAGTTAGGTAGGCTAGGAATGGTTCTGTCCACCGGGCAATGACTGCCATTATTGCGTGGGCTGACGGTGCTATTTCGTTGGCGGAACCACCAACTATGTCAGAATATCCGGTGTGGGGCAGTGTGGTTGGGTCCGGGTTGTTATTTCTAGACTCTCCCTCCCATAATAAGGATGGCTTGAAAAGCCTCTCTAGGAAGATGTTGGGAGGGACGGCATCCCGCTTTGCGCCAATGCGTGCCAACACATCTGTTGCCTGGTTGTTATCCCGGGCTATATGGTGAAATTCGAGCCCCTCAAACCGAGCTAACATTTTTAGGATGGCATTGCGATAAGCTGCCATTTTCGGATCCTTGGCATCAAAGTCTCCATTTATTTGGGATATCGCGAGGTTCGAATCCCCGCGCACCACTAGGCGTTGAATGCCCATGGAGACTGCCATCCGGAGACCATGTAGAAGGGCCTCATATTCGGCTGCGTTGTTGGAGTCCGTGTACATTATCTGAAGTACGTATTGGACTGTATCTCCGGTTGGGGACGTCAGAACGACGCCAGCCCCCAGGCCAGCCAACATTTTGGAGCCGTCAAAGTGCATGATCCAGTTGGAGTATGCGCCGTACTCTTTAGGGAGTTCGGCTTCAGTCCATTCGGTGACGAAGTCAGCTAAAACTTGCGACTTAATAGCTCGCCGTGGCTTGTAGGTTATGTCGAACGGGAGGAGCTCAATGGCCCATTTGGCAATCCGGCCCGTTGCGTCGCGGTTGTTTATAATGTCATTAAGAGGTACTTCGGAGGCTACTGTTATCGAACACTCTTGGAAGTAGTGTCGCAGCTTCCGGGATGCCATGAACACTGCGTATGTTATCTTTTGATAATGCGAGTACCGTAACTTGCATGGAGTTAGGACAGTGGACATGTAGTAAACTGGTTTTAGGAGAGGGAACTTGTGTCCGTCCGTTTCTCGTTCGACAACGAGCACCGCGCTTACAACTTGATGGGTTGCCGCGATATATAATAGCATTGGTTCGCCCATGTTGGGCGGGGCCAGGACCTAATTTGTTGCTAGTATGGCTTTGATTTCTTCGAGTCCGGCCATGGCGGCATCCGTCCACTCGAAGTGTTCGGTGCGCAGGAGGAGGCGATAAAGGGGTAATGCCTTTTCTCCTAAGCGGGAGATAAAGCGGCTTAGAGCCGCCACGCATCCAGTCAATTTTTTTATTTGTTTGAGGTCTTTTGGGATATCCAATTGTGACAGAGCTCGGATCGTGGCTGGGTTTGCTTCAATTCCTCTACCGGATACAATGAAGCCCAAGAGCTTTCCGGCTGGTACGCTGAAAACACATTTTTCCGGGTTGAGCTTAATGTCATATGTTCGGAGATTATCGAATGTGAGCCTCAGGTCGTCTACTAGAGTTTCGACATGCTTGGATTCTGACCACATCGCCTATGTATGCCTCCACTGTTTTGCCGATCTGGTTTGCCGGACATGTATACGAATCACGCTACCGATATATGTTGCCGGCGTTTTTGAGCCCAAAGGGCATTGTGTTGAAGCAGAATGGGCCGTATGGAGTGATGAATGCCGTAGCGGCTTGGTCTCTACCATCTTGATTTGGTGGTAGCCGGAGTATGCGTCGAGGAAACACAATGAATCGTGTCCTGCGGTAGCGTCGATAATTTGATCGATGCGGGGGAGGGGGAAGGGATCCTTTGGGCAAGCCTTGTTAAGGTCCTTAAAATCAACACATAGGCGCCAGGATTTGTCCTTCTTTGGTACCATCACCAGGTTTGCTAGCCAGTCCAGATGTTTTATATCTCTGATGGATCCGGCCTCCAATAGTTTGGCTAGCTCCTCTCCCATGGCCTGTCTCTTGGGTTCGGAGAAACGCCGAAGAACTTGTTTGACTGGCTTGAATCCTTTTAGGATATTTAGGCTGTGCTCGGCCAGCAGACATGGGATTTCTGGCATGTGTGAAGGGTGCCAGGCAAAAATGTCCCAATTTTTGCGTAGGAATTCTCGTAGTGCGGCGTCTACATCAGGGTTTAATTGTGTCCCGATGGAGGCCGTTTTTGTAGGGTACGTTGGATGGACTTGGAATTTGACTATTTTGTCCGCCGGTTTAAAAGAGGTGGACTTGGATCTCTTATCGAGTATCACATCGTCCCTGTTCACCATGGAGCGCAGCACAGTGAGTTCCTCGGCCGCTAAAGCTTCGGATAGTGCCTCAAGGGCAAGTGTGGCTGTTTTATTTTTGGCGCGGAGTGCTATGTCCGGGTCACTAGCAAGAGTGATGATTCCATTGGGTCCGGGCATTTTGAGCTTCATGTACCCGTAATGGGGTATAGCTTGAAAAATTGTGAATGCCTCTCGCCCTAATAGAGCATGGTATCCGCTGCTGAACGGGGCCACTTGGAATGTGACCTCCTCGGACCTGTAATTGTCCGGCGTGCCAAACACCACATCCAGTGTGATCTTTCCTGTATAGCATGCTTCCCGACTGGGGATTATTCCTCTAAAGGTTGTGCTGCTTCGCTCAATGCGGCTCCAGTCTATTTCCATTTTTCGAAGGGTTTCCTCATAAATGAGGTTTAATACGCTGCCGCCGTCCATGAGTACCTTGGTAAGGAGAAAGCCGTCCACTATTGGACTGAGGACCAATGCGGCTGGTGCTCGGGCTGTTCGGAATTTAGGTTAAATCCTTTGGCGTTAAAGGTAATGGCCATGTCACTCCATGGATTTATTGTTGCTATCTGGTAGACTTCGGCAAGGCTGCAGAGTGTTCGTTTCTGCATATAATTGATGCAAAAGTCTCGAAGACTGTTAATACCGTACTGGTATTGCTGGGCTGGTGCTCTGGAGCTAAAAGCTCTTCACCACTTTTGGCCACCTGCCGTAGTATCCAACATGCTCTAAGGCTATGAGTTGGAGTGGCGCCCTCTGTGCTATGAATTTTGCAGGGTCCATTGAGCCATCCCTCCAGTACGGTTCCATGCCCTTTAGAGGGTTTTTGGTTTTTGGTATGTAACCTGTGTGCTGGTGATGATGCACCCTTTTATTTTGGACTAGGGTCGTATTCAAGGCTGGATTATCCCAAAGTTTGATTTTGGTTTTCCAGGCGCTCTCCATCGCGCAGTACTTTTGCACTATGGTTGCCAAGTCAGCAAAGCGTGTAATTTCACGACGACTTATGGCGTTTAGGATTCCCTTGTCCGTGCAATTATTGCAGAAGAATGAGATTGCGTCCTCCTCGCGGCAATCCTTTCTCCTGTCCATAACCAGGAGGAATCTGACCCAGTAATGATGTACAGTTTCAGCGGGCTCTTGCCGAATTTGGGATAGATCGCTTATGTTTGGGTGGGCTGGTGGAATTAAATTCCAAACCCCGTCCAGTCTAAGACTCAGGGGCCAAGAGGTTTCCGAACTTGGAAGCTTGGGTTCTTGGACGTTGTCCAATGAATCTAGCCCGCTGCCTGACTTTAGGTTCAGGGCTTGAGTGGTGTCCTCCCCTCCGCGGGAATCCGGCATGGAGGGGTCAGGAATCCGGACGTAGCTAGTCCTTACGATAGAAGAAGAGTCGCCGTATTTTTCTTCTACCACAGCAACGTGGTGGGTAGCCTGGGGAGAGTTGATCTCTCTCAGATCGGTTTTAGGCCCAATCTGATCGTAGTCTGTAGCGACTCCCAGGGCGGCGATGCGATCCAAGAGCTCGTTTAAGGAAGAGAGCTCCATCGGATCTAACTGCTCGGCGAGTTCCGAGTTAACGTGAAGATTGCTTTCGATGACCCAAGAAGTCATCGTCGGCGCGGCGGCCGAACAGGCGGTCATAAGAAAACCGCCTAGCCGGAGAGTTTGGCTGGTGGCCAAAGCTCCTTTAGCAACGGTGCCGTCTTTAAAGATGGGATGAGGCATCCTTCCTGATGGCAACGGTACAGAGGAACTCTCAATGAAAGCACCAATGTCGGTGTCAAAACAGGCGGATCTCGGGTAGGGGGTCCCGAACAATGCGTCTAGGCGGATGGTAACAGGAGACAAGGGACACGATGTTTTTACCCAGGTTCGGGCCCTCTCGATGGAGGTAAAACCCTACTCCTGCTTGATTGATATTGATGATATGGGTAGTACAAGAGTAGATCTACCACGAGATCGTAGAGGTTAAACCCTAGAAGCTAGCCTATTGTATGATTGTTGTTCGTCCACGGACTAAAACCCTCCGGTTTATATAGACACCGGATAGGGTTAGGGTTACACAGAGTCGGTTACAATGGTAGGAGATCTACATATCCGTATCGCCAAGCTTGCCTTCCACGCCAAGGAAAGTCCCATCTGGACATGGGACGAAGTCTTCAATCTTGTATCTTCATAGTCCAGGAGTCCGGCCGACGGTGATAGTTTGGCTATCCGGACACCCCCTAATCCGGGACTCCCTCACCAGAAATAAGCTAGCAGAGGTAGAGCAGGCTAGGCGTCTCCTGCTATCTAAAACTATTGTCAATACAAAATTTCCTTCATAATAGCTAGGTTCAAATGTTTATCCAACAAGATGCACTGTTGTGATGTCCATGCATCTACCGATGTGGCACAAAATGTTTTTTTCGGGTCATGTAATAACAGCAATTACTTTCCAAACAATAACAGACGAAGCATTGGACATGGTATAGTTCACGCGCAAGCCCGACATTCCAAGTTCAACTTCCACATCAAACTCATGTTCACAGAGATCTGCACATTTCATACATAATGTCCACAACCATGATTCATTTCAAAGCAAAAAAAAAATGTGAGGAGAGTTATAAATAAAGAAAAACCTCTACTAGTTCCTGCTACCAAGTCTTGAGCACAACACGTCAATCCCATGCGTAAATTAATTATATTTTAGTCATTTTTTGTGTTCTAAAATGCCTGCCGGCTCGCGGACGGACGTGTTGCCGGCACACGCATGGATTCAATGAAGGCAGGCGGGGCAGTCTTAAGCTGGTTGCATGCGGCGAGGAGGCGTGCTCAGCCGGGCCTGCAGCGAGTGCGGCCCTCTTGGCCGGCGCGCCGGTTCAATGCCTGCGCTATGAGAGGTCGCGTCCGTGTCAGAGCAATCACTCCCTCCAGTCCTTTTTTGTTTGGGTATAACAAAATCTCATTTTCCATTCACATTTTACAAGTAAAATTAGTGGACAAACTTTGACCCAAAGTACGATGGGGACTAGTAAACCAGAATGGAGGTAGTAGTTTTTTTAATCAAAGAAGGGTTTCCCCTTCCGATTTTCATTACTGAGAACCAGCGTCTAAATCTAAACCATAGTATTTGCCCTAGAACTACCAGGTTCAACATATCGCAACATAAACCCATACAACCTCCATCGCAAAAAAAACCATACAACCATACGCCAAGGAGGTACGTAGTACTATGAATTCCATTTTCACTCCATACCAATCGTTCTAAAAACTACTTACTAGTACTTATAACGCGCCATTGAAAATCGAAACTCTTAACCCCGCTAAAAAACGATATTTTAAGCGTGGCTACTCGATCTGTGGCAACTGGCGAGCCACCGCGCTCCAAATCGTTCACCAATGGTCCCGACCATCAACTCCTACGGATCAAATTATCACGCGAGCTGACTATTCCTACAAAGGTGCTCCACCACGCACGGTACCCTTGAATGCAGCAATCGTGCACCTAGGGTTTTAGGGTTTATTTGTTAACGCCGCCTTTACGTAACACTCATGTGTGCGAGATAGCGAGAGGCCGATCAAGGCGTGCGTCGCCTCTTCTCTTCGTATATGTACTCCATCGTTTGTCCGGTGTCCAAAAATTATAATAACTACTAGCAATGTGCCAATGCGTTGCCACACAACCAAAGTAGATTATTACATATTCACCGATTTGATAGAAAAAAAAGTCTAGTTTTGAAATATGTATATCACTAAAAATATATTATGTTTCACTCAAAATATATTCCTTTGGCGTTTTTGATGAGATAAGGGAGGAATGTTGTTGGCTTCAAGATTCGAGAAGTGGTATATGTCTAATTTCTACTCTTACTAGAAAGATGCATGTGCGTTGCACGGAACATCAAGATCTTGTGGGAGAAATGGATGAATGAGGGAAGGCCTTATCTGCAAATGTGGTGAAGAGTGTGGGTAAATTGCCATATTTTCGTTCCTATCCGTCAGATATAAATCGGACAACCTACATTGCAGGATGGCAGGCCCACCATCATCACCAACTCTATTTTTTATCCCTACTCTTATAAAAAGCATTGTCGGTGATGATCGTGTGCCTGCCATCCTGCAATATAGGCCGTCCGATCTATATCTGACGGATAGGAAGGAAACTATGGCAATTTTGCAAAAATATACCCACACCCCTCTCCACATTTGCAAAAAAGGCCTTCCTCGCTCATCCTTTTCCCAACAAGATAAACTACTCATACAAATGCATCTTGATGTTCCGTGCAACGCATGGGCATCTTGCTAGTTGTTGCAAAAAGCCCATGTGTGTGTGAGAGAGAGGGAGAGTGGAGGAGGATGGAGTGCATGTGTGACAAAGACACAAGGAGTGTGTGTGCGATAAGCATCAGCTTAAAATGAGGCGATAGTGCGTGTGTGCACGATCAAGAGGGCGTGTCCCAAGAAGGGAAGAAAAATATACATAGATACAAGGAGCAGGAGAGAGACATGTATGCGATGGTGGAAGCACGAGTGTGCGGGTATATAAACTTCTCTAGAGGCTAGCTAGTCGATAAATGTTTGTGAGAGAAGTACGAGTCGGGGTGCGAAAGCGAGAGTTTTGTGTGTGAGAGAGAGAGAGAGATGGTAGTCGGGAAGGGGAATGTAAGCAGGAGTTGTGTGTGTGTCTGAGAGAGAGAGAGAGGAGACGGTAGTCGGGGTTGTCTGATCGGTAAACAAATGAATAATGTCGATGCAGGATGGAGATTTAAAAGGAGACCGCAACAAATGTTGTGTCTACAGGAGAGAGAGAGAGTAATTTTAGTGGTATGAGTCATATGTAGAGACGTATAGGGTGTGTGAGAGAATCCCATAGAGAGAAAGACAAAGTGAAAGACGAATGGAGACTGTGTGTGGCGGTGAAAAGAAAGCTTAGGTACCGAGTACCGTAGAACAAGAGAGACGTGAGAGATAATGAAAACCGTGTAATGTATAATGATAGGGAGAGTGTGACACTTCTCAAGGGAGACGTCGAGAGACCATGTTTGCGAGGATAGGAGAAACATGAAGTGAGCGTGCGGGTGAGCTGGAGAAAAGAGAGTGATAGCTACACTACTAGGAAATGGCCTACTAATGGCGCACCGGTTTTGCCTACTAATGGCGCACTACCGGTGCGCCATTAGTAGCACGCCATTAGAATTTTTTACTAATGGCGCACCACTGGTGCACCATTAGTATCTGGTATACTAATGGCGCACTTTTGGCGGTCGCCATTAGTATGTAACTCCATCGCCATTAGTATGCCTCCCGGGGGGCCATATGTAACCATGTGCTTTGTCACACTAATGGCGCACTCTGCCTTGATGCGCCATTAGTATCCTTTGGCATACTAATGGCGCACTCTGCCTGGGGGCGCCATTAGTATGAAGATTTGGTTTTTTGCTTTTCTGATTTTTGCACAGGTTACAAAATATATTATTGGACAGAATATAGACAGCAGCACACAAAGCAACATCAGATTCATCGAATACAATAGAAGATTAGTCTCGGAATACAATTCATCTTATTAGTCTCCGAATTCAAAAGACCGAACAAAGATAAAACATTACAAGTCTCAAGACCGCGAGTATCGAGTTTGTCTTCACATTACAAGTCGATATCGATCATCTAAACTACTATCACATAAAAGAGATTTGTGGTCATCACGATGAGCATCGTCGCGATCAAACTGGTCCTCATCCGGTTCCTCCAACACTCCCTCCTCTCTCCCGCTAGATAGCGGGCATATCTAGATTCGGCCTCCGCCCTAGTGGTGTACCCTTTGTAATCATTACGCTGAAGCGGTGAACCTGTCTCCAACACTCCTCCCGATCGTCGTAGACTCAGGAACCTTACCCTTGTACTTGAGTGAATTCCTCCTTGACGGTGCGGAGGCGCATTGGACGCCGGTCCTTCCTTTGCTTCTTCGATTGGCTGCCATCTGTGTGTGCGCCGCCATCATCAGTGGTGGCATCCTCGGCGGCACCATCAGTGGTGTCATCCCCGACGCCACTAGGGGTTGTGTAATCAGGATCGATGTCTTCCGCGGCGTCCTCATAGCGGTGAGGTTGTTCCTCCATCTCTTGGGACAGCTCCTAGAATTGCTTGCCGCCCGAACCACCGGCCTCATCGTTGTGGGCCATGTTTCGCTCTAAATAGGAAAAAAGTTTGGTCAAAAAGTTGGTTATTGTCAAGGAACAAGATCATGGTCTCATCATTTAGAGTTTGTCGACACCGAGGCACCCTAAAAGCCTACGCTTTCATCATTTAGGATTTGTCGACGCCGAGGCACCCTAAAAGCCTAAGCGTACATCATTTAGGTTCTCATCGACACGGAGGTATCCGGGGCAGCCAAGTTAAGTTTTCATCATTTAGGGTTTATTGATGCCGAGGCACCCTAGGTTGGGCCTAATCACTTGGCACTAATCACTTGGCTCTATTGCCACCTATGTTGGGTTTATCATCTAGGGTTTATCGATGCTAAGAAGAATTCTAAGTTGGGCCTAATCACTTGGCTCTATTGCCACCTATGGTTTAATGCAGCAAGAATGGCGGGCAGTTGATCCTACTTAACTAAGTACTAAGATACCTGCCCATGCATTAGTCGCAGTACCCCATATGTCCTATTTTTAGCAAAGTCATGCTAAAATTCACGGAAAATTTCAGCATGACCTTTACTGAAAATAGGACATATGGAGTACCCGAATTTGCCGGAACGGAAGTTAATCAACATTCCGACAAACTCAAGGGCCTCTCGGGGTACCTGCAAATTCATCACGAAACGATGGTCGGAGACATGACCTTTGCAAAATGGTCGGAAACACGATGGTCTTTCTCAATGTGATCAATTGATGGATCAACACATAAAACATGTCCAATAAGTATGATTTATAGAGTCAACATCAGTATGAATATATATAAAGTTTTTCTTCATCAGCCAGGCCCATGCAAGTAATCGTGCATCCGGCAACTATTTACGCCACTCAGAACTAACTACACTCTGTATTTATAGATTCATTTCAGATGAGATCAGATTGATCTCCAAGCTGTAGCTGCAGTGAGGGATCCATGAGCCATCATGCCAGCCAGCCAGGAAATAAACTTTACTTTCCAAAGGAAATAAAATACAATGCATACATACATACTTAAGCAGGTAGATAGATAGATAGATAGATAGATAGATAGATAGATGAGCATGTTCAGTTTACAAGAATGAATATAAACAAGCAAAGAATGCATGCAAGTTTAAAGTAAAACGTTTCAGTTAATGCAAGTACTCCTCTTGCTCTCTACTTTCTCTCTTCTCTTCTTTAGTTAATTAACTGAGTTTTACCGATGTTGTTGTTAACTGAATTTTAATCAGCTGCTGAAGAACACCTTGATTTAAATCGAGATATAGGTGTAGTTTTCAGTCTCATCCGTTTCATCGGAGAAGTTTGCTTTCAGTTTCAAATAATCCGAGCTGCGCCTCGGTCGTAGTTTGTTAGGTTTCTCCGCGGCCCTGACCCGACCATGGGATGGCATGAACTAGACGGTCATGGCTGCATCACGGGTGACGCGCAGGGAGCACTGGGATGGCAGTGCTCACGACCCGGAAGTGGCCTAGTTTCTCTTTTTCTGTTAGTTGTGTAATCGCTGAATAAGAAGAGAAATAGAGAGCAGAAAAGTTGCAAAGTTGAACGCGGGACAAACACATTATAACTGAATTTTACCACGTCTCCCCTCACGGGCGTTTGAAGCAGAGGGCCCACGTCTCCCTCCAGAGTTTTCGAGGGCCCACGTCTCCCTCCAAAGGGCGGGGCGTTTGAGTTTTCGAGGCAACTCCCCACGTCTCCCTCCACCGGCAACTCCCCACGGCGCAGAGGGGTTTTCTTCCCATGTCCGTGTAACTCCCCTCCTATTCCATTGCCGCTCCATCTTCCTCCCTCTGCCTCCCTCCTCATTCCATTGCCGCTCCATCTTCCTCCCTCTGCCTCCCTCCTCATTCCATTGCCGCTCCATCTTCCTCCCTCTGCCTCCCTCCTCATTCCATTGCCGCTCCATATTCCTCCCTCTACCTCCCTCTGCTCCATCATCAAGCAACTCCCCTCTGCCTCCACCATCGCTGGCCAGGAGGGCAATGGCGGAGGAATCGTGGAGCAACTCCCCTCCGTCTGCCAAGAGAATGGCGGAGGCATCATGGAGCAATTCCCCTCCGTCTGCCAAGCATCACCGTGGTGAGGCGTCTGGCAAGGAGCCGCTGGTGGTTGACGACGGCGTTAGGTCCCGGCGAAGCGGGACTACACCGTGCCGCTCAAGGTTGATATCCACTGAAGGAGCCGCTGGATGTCGTATGCACCAAAGAATCCGCCAAGCCTACAAGATGATCCGCAAGATGAGGAGGAGGCTCGGCGGCATGCTTTCTCGCAATATCGGCGTTGATGTCGAGGATACCAGGAAGACGAACCTCCGCAAATGGCTGCATTTCTGCAGTTATGCGTGGAGGATCTCGTCCTGGTATACCACATCACCGCGGCAACCAAATGGTAAAAACATCCAGTTCTGAAGTAGTTTTTGGTGATCATACAGAATGTTGTCTACAAGTTTTTGTGATCATTTAGTAGCTGTTATGAATGTTGTCTTGTAATGCAAAATATTGAAAAAAAAATACATCATTGAGATGTTATGCTTGCTGTTTTGATCATACAGAATGTTGTCTTGTAGTTGTTGTGATCATTTAGTAGTTGTTGTGATCATACTTTTTTAACTGAATTTTGGTCAGAACTGAAGATGCTATTTTAACTGAATTTTGCTTCAACTGAACCCATTTTATTTCTGTAGTTTCTGAAGTTTTTGAAGTAGATGAATTTGAATGCTAAAGATTATTTTGATGCAGGCCGAGGAACTCCGCCCGCTCCTGCAGGAGAAGAAGCTGTACACCTTTGTTGGCTTCTACATTGGAGGCGACAAGGAGAAACTGAAGTTGTCTGGTTTGGAGATCAACCCCGACAAGTACGTCGACTTGCAGCGCAAATGGAGAGTTCCAAACAATGGAAAGAAGTGGCAGTCTTTGGCTGAGTTCGCAGCCAGCCTCATCCACCCATCCTACTCAAAAATGAAGCAGAAGATCGACAGGAATTTGGACCACCTACTATGGGGGGACAGCCCACTGCCAAACAAGCTCATCGAATACGCCACGAAAGATGCGTATGTCACCTATGAGGCATGGAAGAAAATCGAAATCACCAAAGAAGGTTTCGAGCTCTGGCAAGAGGCGGAGGATCATTGGGATGACCCCTACTACTGGGGACATTGTGTTGTTTGTGGTATTGGGATGACCCCTACTACTTTGTCTCAGTTTGTAGTTATGTGGTTGAACAAGTTTGCTTTTGTTATGTTGAACAAGTTTGCTTTTGTTATGTTGAACAAGTTTGCTTTTGTAATGATGAACAAGTTTGCTTTGGTTCTCGATTGACATCATCTCATCACTGAGCATGGTTTAGTTTTACCTTTATCTATTTATTATTTAGGCAGAGCAATTCAAGCATGGAAGATATAATCATCCTTATGGTGAGGATCGCAATGTTTTTAGCTTCCAAGTTTCTAATGACACGTGATCATTCCAACCACATAACTTAACTGCAAACATTTCCCCTGTAAATTGTAGTTACACATTCCAACCAATACCTACAGGTTGTAATTTCATACTGAATGACCATCAATGACTAAGTGAAGCAAATAATTGCTATGCATTTCTTGGCACGCGAGAATGAAGAGGGAGAGGAGGCGGAGCTCACCGGGAGGCGCAAGGAGGCCTGCTGACGACTTAGTAGCAACAGAGGTGGCGAAGTTGAGGAAGACAGCGGCGACCGAGGAAGAAGAGCTGGAGGGGTGGAGGGTCAAGCGCCGTCAGCGCCACAGTTCCATGGCTCGCCGGCCCGGTGTTGAAGCAGATTCTGCCCGCCGCCTTGCATGTCGCCTCGCACGGTGGAGCTCGAGGGCTGGGAAGGCGAGGGAAGGGTTGGGTGGGTGCGGTGAAGGCGAGGGAGGGGGTGGATTGGGAGCGGACGGCGATGGGGGGCAGGCTGACTGGGGGCGGCGACGGAGACGGAGGCGCGGGGGCGGCGGCGGCGTGGGTCGGGGCAGCGCGGGTGGATCTGGTGGCGAGGGAGAGAGGATCGAAGGGGATCTGGCGAGAGGGAGAGAGGATAGCTAGGGGGAGGGTTCTAATGGCGCACCGTCCAGTCGTGCGCCATAAGTATGACTATTCTAATGGCGCACCACCCCTCGGTGCGCCATTAGAATTTTGTTTTAATCTAGCCCACTAACCATATCTACAACCTAACCCTATCTACAATGTAACCCACCCACTAGCCCGACTAGTCGGCGCGAGACACACACACCAGGAGGTCCCGGGTTCGATTCCTAGGCTCCCCAATATTTTTTTTATGCATTTTAAATGCTGTTTTTTATATTTATTTGTGTTTAAATATGTTCAAACTTGTTTAAATCATAACAGTAATATTTTTTATAAAAACAGTAATAATTTTTTAAAAAATATGTTCAAATTTCTTACTTGAAAATATCATCGGCGGCGGCGGTGGAGCGGGGGAGGGTGCGGGGATCGAGATCGAGATGGAGGGGAATCGAGATCGAGATGGAGGATCGAGATCAAGTGTCCTCATGAATTCAAAAAGTGCCCATGAAATTTAAAAATATTCATGATATCAAAAAGTGCCCATGAAATACAATCGAGAAATGAAGACTACGATTTAAATACAATCGATCTTAGCTAGCTATCTGTTCACAATCTTCTTGCCCTTCTTTTTCGCAAATGGAGTTCTTACGTGGAGCAGACGTCCTTTAGGTAGGGTGGTCCTGCTTCTTCTTGTGGTGGGTGCTGCTACTTCATCGTCGTCGTCATGTTCGATCTTCGGGTCGCCGTACTTGTCGAAGTCTTGCTCATTGGCTACTCCATCCATTCCGATGATCTTCCTTTTGCCTCTCCTCACGACAACACGACTGGGCTTTGGCGGGTCGGTAATGAAGAAGCATTGGTCCACTTGGGTTGCCAGTACACATGGCTCATTTTTCGCGGTGACGTTTGCGCCTGCGGTCTTGGATTTGGCTTCGAGTATAAACACGACTGGGCTTTGGCATAGTGCGCCATTAGTAGGTTTGCAAAAAAGTAAACAAAATTATATACTAATGGCGCCTTTGTCTTGGGCGTCTTGCCATTACTAGTTCTAACTAGTAATGGCGCACTTTGCCATCCCTGCTCCATTAGTTTGTATGGAAAAATGGGAAAAAAAATCAATAGTAGTGGCGCACCGTGAGCACGGTGCGCCATTAGTGTCTTCCACACTAATGGCGCACGAGCAACCAGTGCGCCATTAGTATATAGTAGTGGCGCACTACTTACCTGGTGCGCCATTAGAATTAGTCCTATCTATAGCCCTTTTCCTAGTAGTGCTACCTGAAGGAGCATGCATGCGAGAGAGATGGGCGTGAAAGGAGTGAAAAAAAAGGGATTTAAATATTTGAATTCGAGATGATGATACATGTAATCCATGCTCGAACCAAAATTGATCTATCAAACATGCATACTCATATGAATTCACGCACATCTATGTTATTTAATATGTAGATATTACTGATCCATACATTTTAGTAGAACATAATTTGGTTAAATTTTTTTGAATTCAACCTTTAGATTTCGAGATCGTTGTATTTGTAAATCATATTATACATATAAAGGAGCAGAATTCTTTGTTGTGATTTTGAAAGTATATATAAAAAATGATGTATATAGAATGTAATTCCAATTGAAAATGGATCCCGCCCGAAAAAAAATAGAATGCAAACGGGATTCGAATTGAGTTGGCACGGTAAACGTGCACTCTGCAAAATTTGAACGAAGCGGGGAAAGTCGCAGTAACCGCCCTAAACCAAAATCTACGAGATGGAAATTACTACTGCCTATCCCTGCCATGCAAAGCCTATCTGCTGGATTATATAGGTTTCGATAGAGGTAGGTTTGTAATTTCACCCCAAACGTGACGTAACCGCCTCTCACCCGGATTCATACACGGTGGGCGCCAAAACACAGTGTGTCCTCGGCCGAAATCGACTCCCTCGCCGATTCATATTCATACACGTGGGCGCCAAAAACAAACTCTCGTCGGCAAATATTCGGTGTATGCGAGATTACCGTCCTATCCCCACCGACTAATGTTGCTGTGATGTAGTAGAAATTTGAAACGGGGGCTAAGTTTGTAAATTTCCTCGCATCTGAGACAAGCGCGCCCTGAATACATGGTTCCCCCCTTCCTCTCTACCTCCCTTTTCCCCATTAGTACTCCGTGGGCGCCAAAACACCCTCTCCACCCCACCCTCCTCCGTCCGCCGCCGTCCGCCACCCCATCCACCGCCGTCCTCCTCCACCATGCCGGAGCTGATACCCCGATGCCGCCGTCCATTACAAGAGATCGACCTCTCTCATCCACACCTTCGGACCAGGATCCTTGCATCCCGTGCTCTCGCTTCATCCCCGCCGTCGTCCACCTTGCCGGCACCGCTCTTACGACCGTCTCGTCCACCGCGCCCCGCGCCACCGTCTACCCTCCTAGATCTGCTTCCATGCCGCCGACAGCCATCGCTACCGCAATACCATCAAATTTTCAGCAGATGCGTACACGGCGCCACACCAGAGGCGGTACTCTTTCGTATCTGCTCAACTTATTTATCGCAGCAAGAAAATAGATCGCCACTGCTTTACTCTGATTTCTTGTCTTGGTTGCGAAGTTGCCTTTGTCCGGTATGCACCTTCAGATCCGCCATGGCACGCTCAACACTACACTCCCAATGCTTATGGTTTTCCCCTTTTATATTCCACACTAGTTAAATCACAGTAGACTAAATTTCAAAATTGGGTCAGTCGATTTTTCAGAGCTCGCCGGAGTTCGCCGGTGCGATCGAAAGGGCTCGGGTGGTTGTCGGGCCTCGCCGAACAAAGAAAACTCGACGCGGGTAGGGGTTGGGGCGGGGGTGCGGGGTGGGGGTGGCGGAGGAACACAGGCGGTGGGGGCCGGTGGGGGCCGGTGGTCCGGCCGGCGGCCCGTGCGGTGTTCTGTATGGGAAGAATCAGAGACGAGGAAGAAGAAGGGTTAGGAGACGTAGGATCTTCATCCAACCGCCTGAAATGGTCGAGAGAAAGCTGGGAGTTGCATTCTTAATGCGCTCTGGTTCATCATGTGTGGGCACTGCGCAACCAACATTTTATTATCCAAAATCTGCTTGCTCTTCTTTACCATGTTCCTCTTCCGTTCTTCTTTAATATGTACTCTCTCCGTTCCTAAATACAAGTCTTTCTATAGATTCCACCATGGACTACATATGGAGCAAAATGAGTGAATCTACACTCTAAAATGTATCTGGATACATCTGTATGTGATCCATAGTGGAAATCTCTACCAAGAATTATATTTTGGAACGGAGGGAATATGTTAGTAGTATAGTATGTTCCTTGTACTGAAGATGAGCAGGGACATTTGCAGTGTAGAGGTATATACGGTCGGTTGTGATGGACACTTTGAGCCTCTTTGATTCGTAGGATCTTGTAAACATAGGAATTGGATTTGTAGTGGCCTGCTCACTTGAATCCTATAAGAATAGCAAGGAAATGCAGGGAGCTGTGTCGCCTTTGAGAGTTACACTGATATTAACAGTACCGCACCTTCACTTGAAGAGATATGGTATCCGAAGCCTTTCTAGCCGCACTGGCAATACTAGCACATATATTCCAGCAAGTTCCACTTTGCTGATTTTACTCTGATGCTTAAGGTTTTCCCGTTATATCTACACTATGATCTGTGTAGCTGCTTTGTGTCGCACTAGCAGCAGTCCACTCTTGAAGCTAAACACTGCAATGACTTACAAAATTGGCACCAAGGCATTGAGTGCCATTCTGGATGCAATGAAACTCATACGCTCCCCACGTGTTGATTCTTGTTCAGAATATGATCCTAATTACTATTCTAACCTCGAGGAGTCAAAGGCAGATGGCCTGTCCTGTTCACCCATCAAGGTGCCTGTTCTAATTTGGCAATGTTTTATTGATTGCGGGTATCTTGCATATGTTGTCTTGCATTTCTTCTACTTTGTTGCACCGCCATCTGCTTAGTTTACTCATCATATATGCCGAGATGCCATGCCCATCCATTATCAATACATATTCCATCTGTCATCATACCATGTTTTTCCACTCAAATGTTGTTCTTGTGCATCAGACATCAAAAAGGAATAGGGTGATTGCCAAACCTGAAGGAGCACCAAAGAAGTCCTTGAAAAAGCGTGGTGGTGCCGGAGAAATCGAACTGACACCCACTTATATTGGCTGTACAACCGGTGACACAAAGCGTGGGACCGACTCCGGTAATTTGTACCCATACTTCACCGGCCACACCACTAGCCCCACCACATAGGACCTGCACTCCAGCAAAAGGTATACCGATTTCATTTGCCATAGCACCAGCTGTACCATAGAAAAATCACACTCCAGCAAAAAGTACAGCAAGTCCACCGGCCGAATACCTATCCCAACTGCAGGGACGACCAATTCCTGCAGATTGGAACCCCATTCCATTTATTTCCAGTTTAAAAGACAATGCTTTAAATGTTGTTAGGGATTACGTGCATATATTCCCATCATGGGAAGATTATAGTGAAGACAAACACCATTTTCACATCTTCCTGTCCAACTTACGTGTAAGTGCTATTATTCATGGTTACTATTTTCCTGTTTTCTACTAATTGAACACATCAATGATTTACATTACATTGTTGTAACTAGGCGAGGGTCAATCTGGATAGTCATGACGAGCAAAGCTTGCTTGTGCTTTTCAAGGAAGCATTGCAGCGATGTCGGTGTTACCTGAGGAAATCACACTTTAATTGCAAGTCTATAAACGAATTTCTGGTGAAGTCTCCTGTGCTAAATTTAGAAGACATTGAATGGAAAAACCTTGTTATGCACTGGTCTCGTTCCCAGGATAAGGTACTGTCTATGAAATCACATGGCAATTTGAACTTCTACTTTTCCACATGTGCCTTACGGATCTTTTTTGCAGGAAATCTGCTCAAAGAAGAATTTTGGTTTGAAAAGAACGACAGGATATCGCAAATATGTTGCCCGCTGCTTTGCTCTTGTTAGTATCTGTTGTCCTGTATCACTGTACTTGCATACATACCTGGTTCATTATGTGACAGCAGTATGCATGATAGCTTGCTTATCAATTGTTCGCTCCAAATTATCTGATCTGTATGAATGGTTACATTAGTGTAGAATATATCCAATGCCATTGTTTTTTTAGCTCTGCATTGTTCTTGTAAGTACATGCTGTCCTTTATCAGTGTACTTATAAGGACAGGTAGTTGTTCATGTACCATCACTCTGCAGCTTATTTTCCTTTGCCGTCCATTTTCTACACATCAGATCTATATTTACTCTTACCATAAGGTTGGTACTGAAGAAGTTTAGTTGTGCATTGCTCTTGGCTGTACCTTTTGACTGTATCGCTGCACTTACATTTATAGCTACTTGGTTATGTAGCATCACTCTTCATCTTATCTTAAATATTCTCCATTTTTTCGTATATTATCACATCTATATTTACTCTTAACAAAGTGTAGAATAAAGGCAATGCTTTTGAAGAAGATTTTGTGGTAAACTTCTTGAATTGCCCCCCCCCCCCCCCATCGGCATGGAGAAGGCCTTTATAGAGTCCGTCTTCACCAATAATGTAAGTTTGTCCATCTCAAGCCTTCAAACTTTGTTGTATATATTTGGTTAGGCATGACTGCAACAGCTATTTATTTTTGGTGTTTGCATCAAATTTCTTATTTAAAGTTTATTATGTAGTTCATAAACAAAAGTTTGTCCTTTCTCAATTTAAGTTTTCAGTTGTACAACCAAGTTCCTTCTTCATACCATGTAAATTAAACTATACAGAGCAAGTGATCTTCTTTTGCACTTTGCATGTATGCTTCATTCTTCATCCATAATCCGGTGGTGTGGTGAACCTACCCACTACTGATGCAGTGTCATATTCTGCAATGTCTTAACTATGAACAATGTCATATCATTCTACTATTATTTAAACCGTCTCTTTATTTGCCAATCTGAAATGGTATAAATTGACAACACACTAACCATTGGTACTTATGAGTTCTTGATAGGTAATCCAGTGTTGTCGTGAAGCTGCCAACTCCTTCACAATGTCATTTCCTGCCATGTCTTGACCTGAACAATACCATATTGTGTTAATGCAATTTTAAACTGTGTCACTTTATTCGTCAGTAAGAAATGTGATGAATTGTCAGCAATGATACTTTTACGTGCAAAACCTGTCATCATGCCTTGTTTATCTTTGAGTGAAGAAGATATAAGTGTTGAACAAAGCGCAGTCTCATCATCTTGCTTTCATTTGCTTCTTGTGCAGCTCCCAGGGCTAACCTTTCTTGAACTCTATTGAAGTGTTGTCGGTTTTGTATATTATTTTGTCGGCGTGTTTATTTGAACTGGTGGCGATCTTTGATGCCCAGTGTATGTAATCTGCTGTCTGCTTGTGCTTTATTATCATAGTGGCGAACTTTGATGCCCAGTGGATGTAATATGTCGTAATTTATTTATTGTATAGTCTAGGTTTTTTCTTATTCACGATGCTGCAGTTATTTTACTGTATATATATCTTGTCTTCGTAGTAAACCGGCCAAACCGTAAAATTACTGTACATAATCGGGCCGTCATGCAATCACGATGTAGGTTGGGCACGAAAGCGTGCTTAAACAGCTCACGGGCGGCGGCAACTGAAATGAACCACGGCCCATGATTATGCGAATCAAATCACGGGCTTTTAACATGCCAAAATTGTCTCGGTCCTTGTTTGGCCCAATCGAGATATCGGTGCGGCGGGCGGATGCAAATCGGGCCGTAGTTAGGCCCAACTATATGGCGGGCTTTTAACAGGCGAAATTAATATAGGGCGAAATGTTAAGCGGGCCCTTAACGAATAAAACTAATATCAGGCCGAATTACTAAGTGGTCCTTTAGCAAGTGGGCCCAAAAGCATAGTGTCCAGTTGACGGGCCGAATCTGATATGGGCCATAATTGAGCCCAAAGCCTCTTAAAGGGCCGGACCTGATCTCGGGCGTAATTTGGCCCAAAACGTGATAGGCTTATAACGGGCTGGATCTCATATGGGCCACTTTTAGGCCCGGAACATGGCAGTCCATTAATGGACTGGATCAAATATGGGCCGGCATTTGGCCCAAAACATGGCAGCCAGTTAATGGGCCGACCTAGTAGGGTCCTCAAAATCTTGTGGGCCTACAGCTAGGCCGGCTCATTAATGTCGGCGAAATCTCGTGGGCCTTTAGTGGGCGACCCATTATGATCCATAAGAATTTTGTGGGCCTTTACCAGGGCCGGCCCGTTATGGCACACAAAAATCATGTGGGCCTTTAGCTGGGCCGGCCCATTATGGCCTGCAAAATCTTGTGGGCCTTTACCTGGGCTGGCCCATTATGGCCCGCAAAATCTCGCGGGCCTTTAGCTGGGCCGGCCTATTATGGTCCGCAAAATCTTGTGGGCCTTTAGATGGGCCGGCCCATTATGGTCCGCAAAAACTTGTGGGCCTTTAGTTGGGCCGGCCCAATTAAACTTGATGGGCCGGTCCACGTGTCAACATATCATAGGCACGTCTCGCCCATTGGATGAGTGACACATGTGCCAGCGGACTGACACGTGTCTCCTCCAAACCAATGATGATTTTACACGTGGAAAATCCCCATTGGTCGGGGCTGTTAACGGGTTATTGGATCGAAAATCCGACCCGATAGCTTAACGGCGTTCCGTTACGGTGGATGCCACGTGTCGGTCACCCTTGACGAAAGCACTTTTGTGACCCGTGATTTATCGTCATGGAAGTGGACACTTCCGTGATGATAATTTTGGTAATGTCATGGAACACTTCTCTGACGGCCGCGGTATGGCTATCTTGATTCTGTCATAAATTTGTCATGGATGTACATGCATGACAAAAAACGCGACCTACTGTGACAAACACGTATCATCACGGAAGTGTATTTTGAGAAGAAGAATTTAGTCAGACTAAGTGACTGTGTACTTCAAATGACATATTTTGTCCCTAGCCGGATTGTAAATCATTTGTCATGGCGGACCTTTTCACTTCAACCTCCGGACCCGACAGTCCGGAGTGTATCCGAATACCCGCTCAGTTATGTAAAACCGGGGTACGTGTGGAAACAAGGCGTAGGGGTCATAAGTGCTTGAACAGGCAAGTACCCAACTAGTTACGTTATATTACATGGATAGTAAGAAACATCTTCCAGGGAGAATAGTTCCGTTAAAGGTTCCTTTCCCTGGGTACGCATGCATTAATGTGCATGTCCGAACTGCAAAAAGAGACGCAAGATATAAACATCTTGGGGCATGTATTACAATAAATAAAAGTCATCTTTTGTTCACCGACCGAATATTCCCTTAAGAACGCTAGCTTTCGGCTTCCAGTCTGAGGTACACATCCGGTGACCGGTAGTAACAATCGCAGAGGTGCTCCCCTTATGCCCTAGCCGAATTAACGAGCGTGGGGCATAAGCGCAAGAGCCGAACAACCTAAGCTTGGCCAAAATTAAGTCATATCGATGCATATAATGGCGAAGAAAAGGTACATGTGGAGAAGTAACACATGTGCGGGGGGCATAAAGCCCTGAACATAATTATATTAAGCTTCTTTATAAGAAGCCCCCAGGTATAATGAGCACGTGTAGCGCGTCAAGATTGTGTAGTCAAGACACATTTTAACCTTTTGAGGCTGTGAGAAAAAGGGGAGAAAGAAAGAAAGAAAAGACAGATAACGGATATAAAAAAATTGACGGAGGTAAGGAGACGAACACATAGTCTGGCACTAGGCGTAGAACCTTCGGAGTCTGGTCGCATTCCATGGGTTTGGCTCGAGTCGATTGTCCGATGCATCACGCAGACGATGCAGCTCCACCGGTGAGGACTTTGTCAATAACGAAAGGACCTTCCCATTTGGGCTTGAGTTGTTCTTTTTCTTCTCCAGTAGGCGTAGAACTAGTTCGCCAACGTTATAAGTTTTGGCCCGTACTTCTCTTCTTTGATACCATTGAGCCTGTTGCTGATAGAATGCGGAGCGGGCTTTTGCCACGTCACGCTCCTCCTCCAGGGCGTCCAAACTGTCCTGCCGATCAAGCTCGGCTTCTTTCTCTTCATATATGCGCACTCGAGGTGAGTCATGAATTATGTCGCAGGGCAGTACCGCCTCTGCGCCGTACACCATAAAGAATTGTGTGTATCCGGTAGTGTGATTTGGTGTGGTCTGTAGCCCCCATAGTACGGAGTCGAGCTCCTCGACCCAGTGCGTATCTGATTCCTTCAAGGATCGCACTAATCTGGGTTTACTGCTTCTCATAATGAGACCATTTGCCCGCTCAAACTGACCGTTTGTTTGGGGGTGATAGACAAAGGCATAATCGAGCTTAATGCTCATGTTGCCGCACCAAGTTTTTACCTTGTTGGCTGTAAAGTTGGAGCAGTTATCGGTGTTGATGCTGTGGGGGACACCGTAACGGTGTACAACCCCGGATATAAAGTCTATCACTGCTCTGGATTCAGCCGTTTTAACTGGTTTGGCCTCTATCCATTTGGTGAATTTATCCACCATGACCAATAGGTATTTTTTCTTATGGATTCCCCCTTTAAGGGGTCCGACCATATCAAGCCCCAGGACATAAAGGGCCAAGTAATGGGGACTGTTTGGAGAGCGGTAGGTGGCATATGGCTTTGGTTTGCGAAAAGCTGGCAACTGACGCAATGTTGAACGAGGTCCTGTGCGTGCGCTCGGGCCGTCGGCCAGTAAAAACCAGTACGGAAGGCCTTGCTTACAAGGGCTCGAGCTGCGGCGTGGTGGCCGCCCAGTCCAGTATGAATTTCTGCCAAAAGCTGCCGTCCTTCCTATTCGGAGATGCATCTTTGAAGTACTCCGGTAGCGCTTTTCTTATAAAGCTCTCCCTCGTGGACCTTGTAGGCTTTAGACCGCCGTACAATGCAACGTGCCTCGTTTGGGTCCTGAGGGAGTTCTTGCCTAATTAGGTAGGCCAAGAAGGGTTTCGTCCATGGGGCGATTGAGGGAGTCCTGGATTAGGGGGTATCCGGACAGCCCGACTGTGTACAACGTCCGGACTATTGAAGCGCGAAGATACAAGACTCAAGACTTAGGCCCGTGTCCGGATGGGACTTTCCTTGGCGTGGAAGGCAAGCTTGGTGATCCGGATATTATATTTCCTTCCATGTAACCGACTCCATGTAAACCCTAGCCCTCTCCGGTGTCTATATAAACCGGAGAGGTTGGTCCTTAGAAGGGCGATCACAATTACAATCATACCATCATAGGCTAGCTCTTAGGGTTTAGCCTCTACGATCTCGTGGTAGATCTACTCTTGTACTACCCATATCATCAATATTAATCAAGCAGGAAGTAGGGTTTTACCTCCATCGAGAGGGCCCGAACACAGGTAAACATCTGTGTCCCTTGCTTCCTGTTACCATTAGCCTTGACGCACAGATCGGGACCCCCTACCCGAGATCCGCCGGTTTTGACACCGATATTGGAGCTTTCATTGAGAGTTCCTCTGTGTCGTCGCTGTCAGGCTCGATGGATCCTTCAATCATCATCAACGACGCTGTCCGGGGTGATACTTCTCTCCCCGGACAGATCTTCGTGTCCGGCTTAACCGCCTGGTCAATTAAACAGCCATCTGGAAGCGGTCGATAGCCACACCCTTAGCCACCAGATCAAGGTCGGAAACCTAAACTGCACGGCGGACATCCGCGGAGACTGGATCTTCGACAGATTCGGGCCTATGCCAAGAGCACCGGACAGTCACGACGAGCACGACTTGGACCTGCCATCGGACGAAGCTCAGGGTTTCGCCCCCGCAGTAGCCTCGGACTCAAATCTGGAAGCGGTATGTTGCCCAAAGGCGAAGCTGGACCCGCCCGCAGTCAAGCGCTCATCGGTGGTAGAGCCGAACATGCGCCTTACCCCCTGTGGTGGCGTGTGAATCTGGACCCCGGATTCATATCCGGACGTTGGTTCCGGTCCGCGCACTCGATCGGTCGAGCGGGTTGGGCTCCGGTAATGGAGTTCACCGCTGCGGATATCTTCCAGCACTCGCCCTTCGGCGACATGCTGAACTCATTAAAGTCTCTCTCTTTGTCAGGAGGCTCTTGGCCGAACTATGTCCGGCTCGAGTGGGAAGTAGGCGATGAAGGAATTCTTTGCCCACCCACCACCCACTTCATTGCCACGGTCGATGATTTGACCGACGTGATTGACTTTGACTCCGAAGACATCGATGGTATGGACAACGATGCAGGAGAATCACAGGATCCACCGCTCACTGGGCGGTGGATAGCCGCCTATCCCCATGATATATACATGGCGGACACTCCGAAGGAACCACATGGCGATGAGGCAGAGGATGAGAATCCCCAGGGGGAAGAGCAAAGCATGGGCGTCGTCGGTGCCGCTCCAAGCCCCGCCACAGGAATGCCGGCCCAGAAGTCGAAAACAATCCGGATGGCGCCGAAGATCAATATAACCCTAGTCGGCTTGCCTTTCAGAGGGCCGGACTGGCCACTGTGGGATACTTGAAGAGGGACAACTATACGCCCCCCTCCGAGGACGAGGCAAGCCTCGGCAATGACGAATTCGGCGTGCCTGAAGATCCAGTGGAACAAGCTCGCTTCAAGCGACGGCTCATGGCCACGGCAAAGAGCCTGCGAAGGAAGCAACAGCAACAAAAGCTGACCAAGATTATTTGGTGGGACAGATGGACCGAGGTCACAGCCCTTTGAAAGATCGCCACCCCAACCTAAGCGGGAGAACTCAAGGCACATGCCCGGCGTCAACACACCACTACGGTCCAAAAGCGATGCGAAGGACAAAAGAAGAAGCATCCTCAAGCCTCGGCGCAATGGTCATAAGCATCAAAACAGGAAGGCTGGTGCTAATTCCAGCAACTCCCAGTCCGGTCAGCAGACAAAGAACAGCTCAGACCTATCCGGCCCGAGCCACACACTCGATCAACCATGTGAAATCCATGGTACTCCTAGAAGGTCGGCAAAGCATACCAACAGAGAGTGCCGGATCCTCAAAACAATGCGGTTGGTCGTGCGCCGGAAACAATGAAGGGAGGCATCTGGTCAAGAGCCCCCCCATAGCATAAAAGTACGGCTGATTGCCCCCGACCGCATTAACCACAGCAACTCAATTGCAGTACCTCCGGACATAGCAAACCGGGGGGCCCATAACACATAAAACCCCCGCAGGTATGAAACCACAAACAACATCTCCTAAAAGATGCTAGGGGCAAAGGCCAAGTTTTTCTGGCCCATCATTCTAAACGATTGTCTTCGGATCACCAAAAAATACTTCGCCAAAGAATAAATCTTCGGCACCTTCCCACCATGCGGTAATTTATCGTATCCTAACCGGACGAACCACGTTGACTAAATTCCACGTGGTCAATCACTCAGGCCAACACCATGTGATACAATCACATCGGCGAACCCGCCCTCGGTAGAAATCATCTGATTGTCGTAGTAGCGAGTCGCGCATGCCTATCAAATTTTTGATATGACAGCCAACTATCTGGGCACCAATTGAGGAGTCCGCGCTACCCAACGGTATAACCACAAGAGGACGCTCGGCTACCTCCGAGTATTTGCCTTACAAACTAACTTTGGCCTTGAGCAGGATTGGTGACATGGAATCAGCCAGGACACACAAGGAGCCCTCCCCCCTAAAAGAAGGCAGTCCGGATTCACTCTTGATCCACTAACAACCCCTCCAGTCCGGCCATCACAGGTTCCGCCAAATAACACCAATCATACATAGTACTCATATGCATAGACATATCATTTTGCTACAATGCGTAGACTTAAATAACACTTACCGGCCGTCGCTTTTCACCGACACCTCGTGCTACGCCCGATTATGCCAGGGGCTTCATAATACGGCAATAAAGTCCGACCACCTTCTCGGTCATCCGGCACCCCGAACTTATAGCACTATATGCATCAGCTCTGAATCATGTATTGGGTCATTGGTTGGGTTTGACCGGCTCCCTTGTTTTGGTACCTTACGTTCCGTTATATCGGCTAAGATAGCGCATGGAGAACTACTGCGATTGTGTCCCGGATCTGCGGACGAGCACCTCGATGAAAGCCGAAAGCAGACTGTCATGATATAGCGAGCTGGTCAGCTGTTCGAGAGGTTGTAAAATCATTAAAGATTTATTCCGCATAACGCCATTATAAATGCAGAGTCTGACGGATCGGTCTTCCGATCGGCGTATACTGACCTAGTTGACCTTCCGAACACTAGAACTCTTGTTGACTCCTACTCGAATTCCTATGGCTAAGTGAGAGTAATAAAGCCCTATAGTCCGATTACTGGTTCATGGTGAAAGCGCCTCCATAAAAGGACCCAACTATGGGATGAAGAAGCGTTCAGATATATCCGAACACCCCGTATTCTTTTTTACGTGAGGCGGAAGGCGGCAATGGCCAACTCTCGGGATTTACATACAATAAACATCCATACAGAAGAACATATGTTCAAACAAAACATGCAATATATAAACGCCATAATCCCATATTACAAAAAGTGGCACGAATGCCCTCGGGGAAATATAATGTCTTTGGTACATTTATCCGCCGCATAAAGCGAAACTCCCTTCGATACACCTTCATAGTACAGTTCGGGCTTGCGATGCTCCTTACCCTCTGGCGGCCCCTCAGTCATCAGCTTCTTCGCGTCAAGCTTACCACAATGCACTTTTGCACGGGCGAATGCCATACATGCACCCTCTATGCAGACCTATCACTTAATAGCATCAAGCCGAGGACAAGCGCCCACAATCCGCTTCACGAGCCCGAAGTAACTGCTCGGAATTGGCTCCGCCGACCACAGCCGGACAATCAAGTCCTTCATGGCTAGTTCGGCCGCCTGGTGCAGTTCGACCAGCTGCTTCAGCTGATCGATAAAGGGCACCGGATAGTTCGGTGCCAAATACTGCGACCAGAAATCCCTCTCCGCAGACTTCTTTTCCTTGGTCCGGTAGAATTGGGCGGCATCTGATATGCTGTGAGGAAGATCCGCAAACGCCCCTGGAAAAAATAAAAATTCAGCTTGCTGCTTAGAATTCTCCCCATTATCATGAACAAATGGCTAAGAATACAGAAGCCTTACTAGCCGCAACTTTCCGGGCCTCCTGAATGTCCCGTACAGTACCTCGGGCTTCTTCCCGAGCATCTTCCGCGGCTTGGAGCGCTTGGGCGAGTTCGGATTCTTTCCCCATTAGACTCTGCTCCAAGCCCTCGCTTTTCTTCACAGCCTCATGGAGCTCCCGCTCAGCTGTGACAACCACAACCTCGTGTTTTCACGAAGTGCAGTTCGGCGGCAACCTTCTCGTTAGCATCATCCACAACCTTTTTCAAGGCCTCATATTATTTTTCGCTCCTAGGGCATACAACACAAATACTTTCAATAAGCACAATTACTTATTCGTGCCTAATGCAAGATAATGTTTCAACATACCTTGTTTATCTTCTAATTGCTTCCTCACGCGGCCAAGTTCTTCCTCGGCCCGTTCCAGGCTCCGCTTCAGTTCGGACACTTCCGCATTATGAGCGGCCGTCTTCTCCGAGACGCCTGTGTTCAAACAAAGAGGTACACGTCATTAACGTAAGTTCCCACAACAAAGGAGGATTTCATCCCCTGCCCGGCTCCCTCTCCTTGGCGGACGATTGCATCGAGGCTGTTACTCATATTATAGCGATTCCTCAAAGGTTTCTCGGAAACATACCTCAAAGGCCTTTATAAGGCCAAAGGCGAGGACTTCGTTCAGCCCGCTCTCGGTGGATTGAATCTTTTCGACCACCGCACCCATAAGGGTCCGATGTTCATCGACGATTGGCCAGCGTTCTTTAACGCTGTCGATAGACAACAGCAACTCCACTTGAGCAGAGGTTGCCGGTAGAGTAGGCAGGCCTCCACCCGATCTGGGAGCCTTAGAGGTCTCCTGGACCTTGTCCGGCTGAGGGCCCAACCCAAGATCGCCCCCGCTGACGGCACACTCAGGGGCCATCGCTCCCGTGTGTCCGGCTCTAGTGATATGCCCCCCCCCCCCCTGGTCCGAGCCCCATGGAGACGACACCTCGGTGTCGGCGCGGGTTTTGGAGAAGGGGCCTCTGGAGGCGTCTCGCTTCGCCAGGCGTCTGAACTTCGTGGAGTCCTCGGATGAGGACTGTCCGTATGAGACCTTGCGGACTGTGCAAAACATAGCAACAGTTAAGACTACTATACCCAAAAATAATCCCGTACACATATGCGTGTTCGGATTTTGTGTACTTGCGACTTCTCTAGGGGCTGGGCCCTGGGATCCCACTCCGGGCGGCTATCGGCAGCCGTGGTGGATGCCCCCGGGAGGGAACCTATTCTCCTCTTGGGCAATTCGGCCTCCCGGGACGAGGAATCTACACGCTTCTTCCCACCTTCAGAGTAAGGCTCGTCCCCCTCTGCTTCTTCCTCTTTGTCTTCCGAAGAAGGAGCATCGCTTGAGTCTTCGGATTTTGCGTCCGAAGCCTTGCGGTGACAGAGGCCACTCCTGGTCTTGTTGACCTTCTTGGAGGCCGGCCTCCTTCTTTGGCGCCTTGTAAGGCGCGGGGACCAGCATCTTCGTCAGAAGAGGTCCGGCCGGGTCCTCCGGCAGTGGGGCCGGACACTGAATCCGCTCCACCTTCTTTATCCATCCCTCAGGTCACGGCGAAACATGATTAAAATGTCTCCCTCATGACATGCCAGCTAAAGCATGAACAGACAGAGTGTGGTTGTAACTTACCGAGCTTGGAGAATGGGATGATTGATACACATGGTCCTCGGCGGGCCCCGGCCACTATTTGCCGGACTTAAAGAGAACCTTCCAGATATCCTCGTGGGAGGAATCATAAAGCTCCCGAAGGGTTTGGTGCTCGGCTGGATCGAACTCCCACAGGGTACAAGCTTGGCGCTGACAGGGGAGGACCAGGTGAGCTAGCATCACCTAGACTACGTCGACGAGTTTGACGTCCCTATCGACCACACCCTGAAGGCGCGTCTGGAGCAGTAACAGCTCATCAGACAAATACCAGTTTGGGCCCTTCTCGGGCCAGGACGTGAGCCGCAGTGGAGCTCCGGATCTGAACTCTGGAGCTGCCGCCCACTTTTTGCCGAGTGGTTCGGTGATATAGAACCACTGCTGCTGCCACTCCTTAACGGAGTCGTTGAAAGCGCCCTTGACCAAAGCGTCCTTGGGCATCTTGCTCACCATGGCGCCGCCGCACTCGGCGTGTTCGCCACTCACCACCTTGGGCTTTACATTAAAAATCTTCAGCCACAGGTCGAAGTGAGGTGAGATCCGAAGAAAAGCCTCTCACACGACGAAGACAAGACAATGTCGAAGACAAGACTGCGCGCCGGACTCATCGTCATTGAAGCCTGGTTCAGGGGCTACTAAGGGAGTCCTGGATTAGGGGGTATCCGGACAGCCGGACTGTGTACAACGTCCGGACTATTGAAGCATGAAGATACAAGACTCAAGACTTCGGCCCGTGTCCGGATGGGACTTTCCTTGGCGTGGAAGGCAAGCTTGGCGATCCGGATATTATATTTCCTTCCTTGTAACCGACTTCATGTAAACCCTAGCCCTCTCCAGTGTCTATATAAACCGGAGAGGTTGGTCCTTAGAAGGTCGATCACAATTACAATCATACCATCATAGGCTAGCTCTTAGGGTTTAGCCTCTACGATCTCGTGGTATATCTACTCTTGTACTACCCATATCATCAATATTAATCAATCAGGAAGTAGGGTTTTACCTCCACCGAGAGGGCCTGAACCTGGGTAAACATCTGTGTCCCTTGCTTCCTGTTACCATCAGCCTTGACGCACAGATCGGGACCCCCTACCCGAGATCCGCCGGTTTTGACACCGAAAACGATGACATCCATAATCGCATGGGCCGAAGGCGCTATTTCGGTGGTGGAGCCTCCGATAATGTCAGAGTGTTCGGGATCTGGTGTTGTGGCCGGATCCGGACTGTTGTTGCCGGTCTCTCCTTCCCATTCCACGGAGGCTTAAATAGCCTTTCCAAGAAGATATTAGGTGGGACAGGGTCACGCTTAGTGCCGACGCGGGCGAGGGTATCCGCCGCTTGATTGTTTTCCCTGACCACATGGTGGAATTCAAGCCCCTCGAACCGAGCTGACATTTTGAGGACGGTATTGCGGTAAGCCGCCATTTTTTGGGTCCTTGGCGTCAAAGTCTCCATTTATTTGAGATATTGTGAGGTTCGAATCCCCACGCACCTCTAGGCATTGAATGCCCATGGAGACTGCTATCCGGAGACCATGCAACAGGGCCTCATATTTTGCTGCATTGTTGGAGTTTGTGTATAATATTTGGAGTACGTATTGGACTGTATCTCCGGTGGGGGATGCCAGGACGACGCCCGCCCCTAGACCAGCCAGCATCTTAGAGCCGTCAAAGTGCATGATCCAATTCGAGTGTGCGCTGTACTCTTTAGGGAGTTCGGCCTCTATCCATTCGGCCACGAAATCAGCCAGTACTTGTGACTTAATGGCTCGCCATGGTTTGTATGTTATGTCGAACGGGAGGAGCTCAATAGCCCATTTAGCAATCCGGCCTGTGGCATCGCGGTTATTTATTATGTCATTGAGTGGTATTTCAGAGGCCACCGTAATTGAACACTCTAGAAAGTAGTGTCGTAATTTCCGGGATGCCATGAAGACCGCGTATGCTATCTTTTGATAATGTGGGTACCGAGATTTGCATGGAGTGAGGACAGTGGATACATAGTATACCATCTTTTGAAGCGGGAACTTATGTCCGTCCGTCTCTCGTTCAACGACGAGCACTGCGCTTACGACTTGGTGTGTTGCCGCTATATATAACAGCATTGGTTCATCGACATTTGGCGCGACCAAGATTGGGTTGGTGGCCAATATGGCTTTTATTTCTTCCAGTCCGGCCATGGCCGCATCCGTCCACTCGAAGTGTTCGGTGCGTCGAAGAAGGCGATAAAGGGGTAGTGCCTTTGCTCCTAATCGGGAGATAAAGCGGCTTAAGGCAGCCACACATCCAGTTAATTTCTGGATTTGCTTGAGGTATGTTGGGATAGCCAACTGTGACAGAGCTCGGATTTTAGCGGTTGCTTCAATTCCTCTACTGGAGACGATGAAGCCCAAGAGCTTTCCGGCGGGCACGCTAAAAACACATTTTTCTAGATTGAGCTTGATGTCATATGTTCGGAGATTGTCGAACGTGAGCCTGAAGTCGTCTATTAAGGATTCGACGTGTCTGGTTTTGATGACCACGTCATCTACATATGCCTCCACTGTTTTGCCAATTTGTGTTTCCAGGCATGTCTGAATCATGCGTTGATAGGTTGCACCGGCGTTTTTGAGCCCGAAAGGCATGGTGTTAAAACAGAAGGGGCTGTGTGGAGTGATAAAAGCCGTTGCGGCTTGATCGGACTCCGCCATCTTAATTTGATGGTATCCGGAGTATGCGTTGAGGAAACACAATGAGTCGTGTCCTGCGGTAGCATCGATAATTTGATCGATGCGGGGGAGAGGGAAGGGATCCTTGGGGCAAGTCTTGCTAAGGTCCTTGAAATCGACACATAGGCAGCATGATTAATTCTTCTTTGGTACCATCACCAGGTTTGCTAGCTAGTCCCGATGTTTTATTTCTCTAATGAATCCAGCATCAAGTAATTTTGCTAGCTCCTCTCCCATGGCTTGTCGCTTAGGCTCAGAGAAACGCCGAAGAGTCTGCTTGACCGGCTTGAATCCCTTTAGAATGTTAAGGCTATGCTCGGCCAGCCTGCGTGGGATTACTCGCATGTCTGAAGGATGTCAGGAGAAGATGTCCCAATTCTCGCGCAAGAACTCCTGAAGTGCGGCGTCTACTGTGGGGTTTAGTTGTGCCCCGATGGATGCTATTTTTGCAGTGTCCGTTGGGTGGACTTGGAATTTGACTATTTCATCCGCTGGTTTAAAAGAGGTGGACTTGGGTCTTTTGTCGAGTATCACGTCGTCCCTGTCCACTGTGGAGCGCATCGCAGTTAGTTCTTCGGCCGCAAGGTCTTCAGATAACACCTCGAGGGCTAGTGCGGCGGTTTTATTTTGGTAGCAGTGCTATGTCCGGATCACTAGCTAGAGTGATGACTCCATTGGGCGGGCATTTTGAGCTTCATGTACCCGTAATGGGGTATAGCTTGGAAGATCGTGAACGCCTCCCGCCCTAAAAGGCGTGGTATCCACTACTTAGCAGGGGCCACTTGGAATGTGATTTCTTGGACCTATAATTTTCCGGCGTGCGAATACCACATCTAGTGTGATTTTTCCTGCACATCGTGCCTCCCGACTAGGGATGATTCCTCTGAAGGTCGTGCTGCTTTGCTCAATGCGGCTCTTGTCTATTTCCATTTTTCGAAGGGTTTCCTCATAGATGAGGTTTAATCCGCTGCCACCGTCCATGAGCACTTTGGTAAGACGGAAGCCGTCCGCAGTTGGACTAAGGACCAAGGCGGCTGGTGCTCGGGCTGTTCGGAATTTAGGTTCGTCACTGCCTTTGAAGGTTATAGCCGTGTCGCTCCATGGATTTATTGCTGCTATGTGGCAGACTTCGGCAAGGCTGCGGAGTGCATGCTTACGCCTATTCTTTGAGGCGAAGGTCTCGAAGACTGTCAATATTGTATTGTTATTTTCCACGGGATGGTGCTCTATTGCATTGTTGATGAGGATATCCACGCCGCTCTTGGCCACCTGCCGGAGTACCCAACATGCTCTAAGGCTATGTGTTGGCATGGTATCCGCTGTACTGTGAATTTTGCATGGCCCATTGGGCCATCCCTCCAATCTGGTTCCATACCTGTAGTGGGCTTTTGTTTCTTTGTAATTGGATCGGGTGACTTACGAGAGTACACCCTTTTAGTTCGGAAGGGGGGTTTGGTGAGGGCTGGAAGATCCCAGAATTTTGTTTGGGTTTTCCAGGAGCTTTCCATCGTACAGTACTTCTGTACTATGGGTGCCAAGTCGGAGAAGTGTGCTATGTCACGGCGACTTATGGCGTTGAGGATTCCCTTGTCCGTCAAATTTTTGCAAAAGAATAAAATTGTGTCTTCCTTGCGACAGTCCTTGACCTTGCTCATTACAAGGAGGAATCTGGCCCAATAGAGATGTACTGTCTCTTGGGGCTCTTGTCTAATGTGGGAAAGATCACTTATATCTGGGTGGGTGGGTAGTTTAGGTCCGAACCCTGACCCGATCTGAGACCCAGGGGCGGAGGAGATATTACCCAATAGATCTGGCCTGCTGTCTGATTCTAAGTTCAAAGCTTGGGCCATGTCCTCCCGCAGACGGGTATCTAGCTCGGAGAGCTCCGGAATCCGGACATAGTTCGTCCTCAAGATAGAGGAAGAATTGCTGCGTTGCTCCTCCACCACTGCTATCTGATGGGTGACTGGTGGAGAATTAATCTCCCTTTGGTCGGGTTTAAGCCCGATCCGATCATAGTCCGTAGCGAATCCCAAGGCAGCAATGCGATCCAAGAGCTTGTTCAGGGAAGAGAGCTCCATTGGATCCATCTGCTCGGTGAATCCCGAGCCAATGTGGAGGCTGTTTTCGATGACCCGAGAAGTCATCGTCGGTGCAACGGCCGAACGGGCGGTCATGACGAAGCCGGCTAATCGAAGGGTTTGGCCTACAGCGAGGCTCCCCGAGGTGATATTGTCCTTGACAACAAAGGCGAGCCATCGAGCCTTATGGTGACGGGCAGGTGGAACTCTCAATAAAGCACCAATGTCGGTGTCAAAACCGGCGGATCTCGGGTAGGGGGTCCCGAACTGTGCGTCTAAGGCAGATGGTAACAGGAGGCAGGGGACACAATGTTTACCCAGGTTCGGGCCCTCTCGATGGAGGTAATACCCAACTTCCTGCTTGATTGATCTTGATGATATAAGTATTACAAGAGTTGATCTACCACGAGATCGTAGAGGCTAAACCCTAGAAGCTAGCCTATGATTATGATTGTTGTTGTCCTCTGGACTAAACCTTTTGGTTTATATAGACACGGGGGCTAGGGTTACCTGAGTCGGTTACAAGGGAGGAGATCTACATATCCGAATTGCCAAGATTGCCTTCCACATAAGCGAGAGTCCCATCCGGACCGCAGTCTGAAGTCTTCAATCTTGTATCTTCATAGTCCAACAGTCCGGCCAAAGGATATAGTCCGACCGTCCGAGGACCCCCTAATCCGGGACTCCCTCACCCACGGATACTTGAGGTGACATTGGAGTATCTAGGTGATATTAGGGTTTTGGTTGATTTGTGTCTTAAGGTGTTATTCTAGTACGAACTCTAGGATAGATCGAATGGAAAGAATAGCTTCATGTTATTTTACTACGGACTCTTGAATAGATCGATCAGAAAGAATAACTTTGAGGTGGTTTCCTATCCTAAAATAATCTCTTCATTTGTTCTCCGCTCTTAGTGACTTTGGAGTGACTCTTTGTTGCACGTTAAGGGATATTTATATGATCTAGTTATGTTATTATTGTTGAGAGAACTTGCACTAGTGAAAGTATGAACCCTAGGCCTTGTTTTAAAGCATTGCAATACCATTTTCGCTCACTTTTACCACTTGGTACCTTGCTGTTTTTATAATTTCAGATTACAAAAACCTATATCTACCATCTATTTTGCACTTGTATCACCTTCTCTTCGCCGAACTAGTGCACCTATACAATTTTCCATTGTATTGGGTGTGTTGGGGACACAAGAGACTCTTTGTTATTTGGTTGCAGGGTTGTTTGAGAGAGACCATCTTCATCCTATGCCTCCCACGGATTGATAAACCTTAGGTCATCCACTTGAGGAAAATTTGCTACTGTCCTACAAACCTCTGCACCTGGAGGCCCAACAACGTCTACAAGAAGAAGGTTGCATAGTAGACATCAGGATGATGCATTACGAAACCAGTAAAGAGACTTGCCGGTAACGAGATTGAAGTAGGTATGGAGATACCGACGATCGAATCTCGTGCAAGTAACATACCGATGACAAAGGGAATAACATATGTTCTCATTACGGTTTGACCGATAAAGATCTTCGTAGAATATGTGGGAACCAATATGAGCATCCAGGTTCCGCTGTTGGTTATTGACCGGAGAGGTGTCTTGGTCATGTCTTAACGTTCATTGACGATTTGTATTATATGAGTTATGTGATTTGGTGACCAAATGTTGTTCGGAGTCCCGGATGAGATCACGGACATGACAAGGAGTCTCGAAATGGTCAAGAGGTAAAGATTCATATATAGGATGATAGTATTCGGACACCGGAAGTGTTTTGTGGGTACCGGGTACATATCGGGTCATCGGAAGGGGTTCCGGGCAACCCCCGACAAGCTATGTGGTCCTAATGGGCCAAGAGTTGTACATACCAGCCCTTGCGCCCCCTTTGCTAGCCGAATAGGAAGGGGAAGGGGAAGGGGAAGAGAGAAGGAAGGGGAGGCAATTCGGCCTCCCCCTTCCTTCCCTCCTCTCTCCCCTTTCCTTCCCTCCCCGGAAAAGATGGTGGGGGGGGGGGGCGAATTGGACAAGGCCCCTAGTAGGATTCCTCCTACTTGGGGCGCCCCATGGCTGTCCCCCTCCCCCTCCCACTTATATATATGTGGGGAGGAGGTGCCTTGAACACACAACAAACATAGTTAGCCGTGTGCGGCGCCCCCCTCCACAGTTTATGCCTTCGGTCATATTCACATAGTGCTTAGACGAAGCCCTGCGTGGATCACTTCACCATCACCGTCACCACGCCGTCGTGTTGACAGAACTCTCCCTCGACATTTTGCTGGATCAAGAGTTTGAGGGACGTCATCGAGCTGAACGTGTGCAGAACTCGAAGGTGTTGTACATTTGGTGCTTGATCGGTTGGATCGAGAAGACGTTCGACTACATCAACTGCATTAAGCTAACACTTCCTCTTTCGGTCTACGAGGGTACGTGGACACACTCTCCCCCTCTCATTGCTATGCATCTCTGCGTGAGAGTAGGATTTTTTTTGAAATTGCATGGTACGTTTCCCAACACCCAGCTGGCCCAGAAACCAAACAGGGCATAGGAGGGCCCACTAGCGAGCACATGTCACCCAACGCTCTAGCACTAGTACACGATTCTAGGTTTCCGACCCTCTCCTCTCAAGCCGCCGCCGTCGTGCCACAACCCGACACCAACGAGGACAGAGGGAAAGAGGAGGGTGACAACACATCCAGAACGACCACCAGATCATCGGGAGCTCCGGCGCTGGACCAAGCACGCCAGACGCCGGAGAGGGCACGAGGAACTTACCAGATCTGCGACCATGATGAATGACCCTCAACCAGCTAGGATCCACCACCGATCTTTGGTGCGGTAGCACACCCACCCGGCGAAAATTTCCAGGTCTACCCTGCCATCCGAACCGGCAGGGGAGGCGCCGCCGAACTCTGACTCGGAGTCAGAACTCGCCACATCTAGCGCCCAAAAGTAGTTGGCACACACCGGCTCGGGAGCCCACCGTGTGGGCGATGACAGCGCTAAGGGAGGAGGGGACATGGGAGTGGGAAAGGATGAAGCAAGGACCAAAGAGGTCGAGGAAGGGAAAGAGGCGCCGGCGGCCACCATGGCCGAGACGGAGGGGGAGGGAGGGGGAGGGAGGGGGAGAGGGGGAAGCCATCTACATCACACCATGCGCTCCACACACCATCTTCGTCATGCATCTAATAGTATATATGAAATAAAATTACTTTCTGTAATTTCATACGTATATATTTATTTCCAAAGGTAGCCATGCTTTGTTAATCAGGTACAAGGTTGCAATTGATGTAAGAGCTATCAGTTTTACCTTTATAATGAGGTGCCTACAGATTCTTAAGTGAGGACTCAGGAGAACTATCATTCCCCTACCTTCCATTATTGATTTCTTTACGCAAGTTCCAAAAGGCAAGAATCCTCGCTTACGAAGATTTGGTACGAAAAGCAAGCCGATACTTGGTTGCAGAGTCTTATCGTTTGGTTGGAGCCGTGCTGCCAAAAATATCATGGCTTATTTGAGGAACTTGTGTTGTCAATGTTATAGTGAGGCATATTTCATTTTGTTGTGATATTGTTTCTTTTCACTTAACTTTTCCTGGAGGTAGGGTGCAGTGTTCTTGAAATTTACCAACCCAATGAATTATCGGGTAACATGTTTTTTTGCCCCACGATGTTTGTCGTCAAATGTTGCTGCTTGGGAATCTAATAAACCCAGTAAGAGAAATCAGATTTTATGTAAGCTATCTTCATGTGTATGTTGTGAACTAGAAAACTGAAGTTGTTGTGTTACTTTGTCTTCCTGATTAGAGGGCCGCTGGGGATTTCCGCCGTCGTCCTCCTCTTCCACGGACATGACATTATTTTCCTGTTGCGGCATATATTCATCTAAATTTATTGGTCAGTTCTTGTTTGCTCGCCCCCTCCTCCCAGTCTGATCTAGTATGTGCTAAGTGTCTAAGTGGTACTGCAGCATGCAAGTGCAATTTAATTAGATGTTGCAAACTTATTTGTGCCAACAAGGTGTGCTATGAAATAACAAGTATATATATATATATATATATATATATATATATATATATATATAGTGATCCTATTCATCATCCAGGGTGCAGAATAAGTTATTCTTCACCCAGATAGTCTTATGATCATTTTATAATTAAATTACATTTGGAATTCAAATAGTTACATTCCTATTGATTCATTACGTAAAATTTGGCATAAGAAAATAAAAATATAAGTCATAAGACAAGAAAATTTGCAGTTTATGTGTATTTTACACTATGTTTTTACGTTTGTAATTTTACATGACAAAAAATATTTTTCTGACGATTATATATTTTCTTACGGTCTCTTTTTACGTCGGAAATAAGAAAAAACTTATGAAACGTAAAATTACGGTGTATTGATGGTAAAATAGAGGGGTGAAGAATACCTATTCCTCACCCAGGGTGACGAATAGTCAATCCTATATATATATATATATATATATATATATATATATATATATATATATATATATAGGGAAAATCCATCCTACCACCCGGTGGTAGTTACCCTACATATCTCATATACTACCATGTGGTACTATATATAGTATTTTATTATTTTAATTATGTTCGTATATTATATCTAAGATATTTCAAAGCAAATTGCATGAAAAAATTGCATATGAGTCCATAGTTTTTGTTATATTTGTGAAATACGTACATATTTATGCGTAAAAAGGAACATACTTAAAATATGATACATACTACCTAAAAATTAGTATATATACTACCTAATCATTGATATATACTACATACTACACGTACATACTCTCGGTTTTGTGACAGATACTACATACAATATACAAAAGCGGAAGTGGTGGTAACTACCACTGCTTGTAGGAAACATTTGTCCTATATATATATATATATATATATATATATATATATATATATATATATATATATATATATATATATATATACATCTAAACTATTCTGTTACGCGTAACAAAATATTATTCTGTTACCTTTTTTGAACTGACGGTTTCAGGTGGTTGTACTGATATTTTCGAAGCAGTTGAACTGATGCTATCAGTTGTGTTTAACAGATCGTGTTTTTTAGTTCAAAAAACTTTTTTTAATCTTTTTGTCAAAACGTGGCGTATAATATATCGTTGGAAAGCTCTTGACAACCATATTTCAAGTATATTGAACGTTTTTGCAAAATTGTTATGGTTTAAGAGCAGTTTTGAAAAAACAGTTTTTTTTCAAAACCGAAAATGTGAATCGTATTTTGTACTCAATTTTCAAACGGTTTGTCGGAATTGAGAAAATAAGATGGCGTTGGAAAGCTGGTGAAAATCCGCATCTTCCATATATGTATTGTTTTTTCTAATTCTATATCACTTAAAAGTAATTTGAAAAACGGTGAAATTCTGGGCGAAACATATTTTCACGATGTTTTGCAAACGTTTTGTCGGATTGGCAACTTATACGGCGTTGGAAAGCTATGGAAAATGCGCAACTTTTTCGTATAGAGATGTTTTTCTAATTCCTTACGGTTTAAAAACGAATTCGAATACGGTCAAATTTGATTTTGAACGCGAGATTTTTAAAAAGTTTGTCGAAATATGGCAAATAATATACCGTTGGATAGCTATAAAAAAGGCGAAACTTAGTCATGTTGAACGTTTTCTCTACTTCGCAACCGTTTAAGAGTAATTTTGAATACGGCATGACGGATCCTGTTGTTTTCTCGTCTGAAAAACAGAGTAGTCGTACTGATATATATGTATATTTGTACTGAGCTATTTTTTGTAGAGTAATTTTGAATGGTTCCGAAAAAGGGTACTTGTACTGATGCTTGCATGGGTTTGTACTAAGCGTGTTTTCATTAACTAGACTTTTCTCTGTTTTTTGGGTAATATTTTTCTCGTAGGTTTTCAACGGTTTACTGTATCATCGCCCCTGTACTTGTATGGTTTCTATCATCGAACTGAATGATATTTTATTCAAAAATAAATTAACATTTTTTGACAACGTTGTTCTGAACTTCTCTCATTTTACGACTTGTACTGAGGTACTTACTAAGCAGGATTTTCATGAGGTTTCTTTTTTTGCTTGAACTTTACAATTTAATTTTCTGCCATTTCTTTTATTTCGAACGGACCACCGTTTTTAACTCGTACTGAGGTAGTTACTACGCCCGAACTAGGGTGGCTGTCGCGTGTCTCGGCGTGTTTTAAACTCGATGATATTTTTTCATCAATTTACTGCCCATTTTTTTCATTACACTTGAGAGAGTGATTAATAGGTTTACTTACTGGCCAGTAACACATGAACTCCTCGGGCAATAATACATGAACTACTAGGAAAATAAATTTTCATCAAACACTTGAAAACATAAAACATTACATAAAGAGAAGCACCAAACAGTGAATGTAAAAATAACTCCCACATCCATCATATACTGGGAGCTTCCACTTGAATAGGAAAATTTGTTTATCCCGTAACTTCGTCAACAGTTTGAGCTTACATGTTTTATATCATTGAACTGAATGATATTTTTAAAAAAATAAATAAATCATGTCTGTTTCCTTTTTTTGTTGAACTCAATATTTTTTGCAACAATGTTTTGAACTTCTCTCATTTTGCGACTGGAACTTTTACCATTTGAATTTCCGTGTTTTCTTTTTGTCTAAGCTTTTTCCCCAAAGTTATCTGGTATGCCGTGTTTGAACTTACAACTTTTGTAGTTGTGAACTTGTCATGTTTTTACAATGCTAAGCTAGCAAATAAGATTAAGCCAGCGAAGGGGCTACAGTAATACAACAGTCAGATCGATAGCTAGCAGCAATAACAGTGGATACCAACATATAAATGAACTTGTAACAAACTTGCACACGACCTGACAACACAATACACATATGGATGACCACACAGTGAGTAGCTCCAAATAAAAATGGACGACCATGCAGGAGGTTGCATATGGATGAAGTGACGACCCATTTTTTCTATACTGAAGCTTGTTTCCAGAAATCATATCAGTGGGTTATTAAACACCTGCAACAACATCAAAAGAGGAACACTAGAAAAAGAGGACGCCGCTATACAGGAACTACAGTGGACAGACCAACAAAAATCCTCAAGCAATAATCGAGAGAGCTCACAATCTCCATGGCAGATGCCTATGAATTCACCATGGAAGGACCTCCCACTCCCTGCACTATCTCCTTCCACTCCCTGCACACACACACGGAGCAGAGAGAGGATGAGAGGGAGATGACTGCGCCGGATCGAGGACGGAGCAGAGGGTGGCCTGCATGCAACTCTTCTCCTGACCGGCTGTGGAGCGTGTTGTTGTACTGACGAGGCAAGGGTCCAAATATATCACCTAAATCAGTTCAAAGAATTTTACAAAAACAAGAAGGGAACAAAGACAAAAGTCATGTATGGCTATCAGGCACAACTTCTATATATAGAAGGATTAGTAAGGGTCTCAGGAATCGACTACATTATTTCAGTCAACTCGATCTTCATCAGTACTAGAATGACTAGACAAGAAGTTTAGATTTGTAGCAGCACACGCACCAAACTTGCAGAGTTTTTCTTCAACATTTTTAGGTGATTGCATCAATAGTATGATTGGAAAAATATTTCAGATTTGTAACAGCACACACGATACTTGCAGAATTTTATGGAAATGCACGAGTTCTGATTTATCAGTACATAGTTTTATGGAAATGCATGAGTTAATTTCTTCTAGGCACTATCTGGACATGGTGAAGACTAGCTAATGTAAGGATAGGCAGAGAACACTTAGTATTGAACTTTTTTCCAAGTATGTATTGAACTGATATATCTTTTGTCAATGAACTGTTGTAGTATAGGTACTAGAGCTACCGGCATCTTTTTATATATCATGATAAAAAGCAAACAAACATGCATCATCTCCACCAGACCATTCTCTCATCATCTTCAGAACATACATACTAGAGAAAATTGAACTGACGATAGAAGAAAGTTGTACTTTTTTGGGACTGATATCATGTAATACCACATCCAGAAAGCATGCCAAGCAAAATGTATATTTTTTTAGTTGAAGAACTAGCAGTCTTGCAACACAAAGAGGCACGGCATGGTGCTATTAACTAACTTACAGAGATCCTTTCTGCTTTGTAGTAGTACCTGAGGTTACAAGGGTCCAAAATTTACCATTTGACGGCCTTCACGCCACCAGCAGCGCCGGAGGAGACCTCGTGTCTCCTTTAATTTAGAACACCGTTCTCCTTTAGATGGTTGATTAATGCCACACACATGCACAAGACAGTGTGCCAAGAAATCAAACTGCACAAGTCAGAAGGCACAGACACCACGATGGCTGCTCTAGACCACGGAATGGATGGAAGCACAAGACGATAAAATAAAATAAGAATTGACTTGTACTTAAACCAAAATGATAATTGATCTGAACTAAAATTAGATATTGGGCTGAATTAAAATAAGAAACATATAAGCGAAATCAAATTCTATAAACACAAGCATTTTCAGCAATCAATTTTTCCTCTTGAATATGTAGAGGACACACCTTGTTTTTTCTATCAGATTCCTACATCCAGGCAAAGAAGTGGCTATAGGAGCTTCAGGACAAGGTACTTCAGCCCATGTTTTTGTACTTTCTCGTTGATTGCTTCAGTTTGGTTCCAAGAACACTATGCTTCAGTTTGATTTGCAGACCTGGTAAATCACAATGAGGCGGGCACCATGGAGGAAGAGGATCTGGAGCAGAAGCTCTCACACGATGAAGTTGTGGACGAGAACGTCGGTGGAGACATGTTCGGAGAGGTTGTAACATATCTACAGAACTGAAGGATATGCTTTTTGTATTATCCCTGATCACAATGAACAAAGTATTTAGGACTGACGCATACATGATACTCGATCAATACTAAAATGGACAATATTTGTTAAGTTTCTATCTACGAACCTACCAACTTTCTAATAATTGAACTTCTCGCTAAGGTTGTTCTTCGGTATTAAAAACTGTTTTCTGCATTAACAACAAACACCTAAAGAGCATCATGCTTGCAACTAGAAAACATGTCTTCTTTTCCCCTTTTTCACACAAACTACTTTGCAAAAAATCATGACACCGTTTTTGCAGTACAAGAACAACTTAAACACAATAATTCTCTGCAAACGAATTTTTGAAAGCATAATTTATTTATTTTCGCTGCATTTTCTCCACAATTGGAGCAACAAATGCCATCTGTTTTTTGTAAAATGGAAGTACGAAAACATTTGTAACATGAATTTTGCTAACAGACATGTACTGATAAACTACTGAAGCTATTTGTTGACGAACTGTACTTAGTTTGGACAGGCAGCTCAGCCTCTTTTGGCACTTGGCACATGTATTAACATATCTAGTTGACAAGAGGTACCAAATGTCTGAAACAAGAAAAAGTACAGAAGCTGAATCAACACCGTACAACTTTTTGCTCCATGAACTAATGAATCCTCACCCAGCCGCAGTTTTTTCTATTTGGATTCTATTGAACTGAAAAAAGCCCACAACGTGTACTGAAAAAATACCTACGGTGTCAACTGAAAAAAGCGTACAAGTGTAGATGGGGGCATCGATCCGGTGCAGGGAGATGGCGGCGTCGCCGGCTGGGCTGCGGGCGGTGGCGGGATCCAGGGTGCCGGGGGGGTCTTGGGCAGGGCGGCGGTCGCTGTCGGAGATGGGGCAGCGACGCGGCGGCCGCGAAGGGAGATGGTGGCGGCGGCCGCGCCCGGAGATGCGGGCGGCGGCCGCGGCGAGCGGTGAGGGGACGGCGGGCGCGGCGAGAGGGGAGCGGACGGCGGCAGCGGCGAGAGGAGTTGGACGGCGGCCACGGCGAGAGGTGGGGGGCGGCGGCCACGGCGAGAGGTGGGGGGCGGCGGCCGCAGCGAGAGGTGGGAGACGGCGGCCGGGAGATGAAGGCACAGGGGCGCCGCGGACGGGAGATGAAGGCACAGGGGCGCCGCGGCCGGGACGTGGAGGCGACCGGCGAGCTACGCGGGGAAGGAAGCAGCCGGCGGCCGGTTGGCGTCGTTCTCGGTCGAGAAGAGCGAGGAACGAGGGGAGTGCGAGGTTTGGATAAGGCAGGTGCGGTACCTTTTTATATTTTTGTTAGCCTATCGTTTAATACAAATCACTACGCGCTCGTATATAGGACGAGAGGGTAACAAAATAATATTCTTTACTGATAACAGAATAGTCTAGCCCTATATATATGTGTGTCAGTGAAAAAAATCAATGGATGGAATGATACAACCTTGTGTATAACAAAGTGCTCGGTGAATCCCCAACAAGTTTATATAGGTGTGAATTAAGAAAAAACATTTATGCTCCAATCAAATATTATAATTTTGAGCCATGGATTTTTTTCCACAATATTAAATCACATAGTATGTCGTCCAAATTACACTACTGGAATCAGGATCTTTGCCGTCAGCTAGCTAATGGCAAAGAAGATCTTTGCCATGAGCATACAGAAAGCTGGCGGCAAAAAAAGAGCGGACGACAAAGAGCTTGTTTGTCGTCCGCTAACTCTTTACCGTCAGCTAGCGGACGACACAGAAGCTTTGCTGTCTGCTAGCGGACGATAAAGAGTGAGGATGGTCCACTAGTGAGAACCACCTAACGGCCACTTTCTTTGCCGTCTGCTAGCTGACGGCAAAGCTTCTTTGCTGTCCGCGAGCAGACGGTAAATAAAGTGGCAACCTAACTGCCGTTTCCCCCCGGCCCCACCCCACTAGCTACGCTCTTTGCCGTCTGCTAGCAGATGGCAAAGAAATTAAACCTAACTAAAAAATGGTCGGCCCCGCGCCCCACCCATCTCTCTCTCCTTCACCTCACCGGCGCCACCCCGATGCTCCGACCCCACCGTCTCGCCTCGACTTCGCCCATACGCTGACGCTTTTCGCCGCCCATGCGCCGATGCCCGCCGCCCTCGCCGCCCACCGCCGCTTCTAACGCCGCCCACACGCCCGCGCCCCGCCTGACGCCTCGGCCTTGACGCCACGCCCAGCCCTCGCCCAAAGACACCCGCCACCTCGACAACAGGCGCCTGTAGTCCCGATGCCCTAGTACCGACACCCTTGCCGACCCACTACGGTGAGCTCCCCCCTTTTTTTCTTTTTTTTCTACTACTAGTAATTAGGTTTACTTTACTTTTTTTTCTACTACTACTAATTAGGCTAGTTAGTACTGTTAGTTAGGTTAGTTTGATTTTCTAGGTTAGTTAGGTTAGTGTCATTCCTCTCATGTCTTCTTTTGTCAGATTTTTTCTGTAGTAATTTAAGTTCTGTTTTTATTGACTTGTTTGTTTGAGTTTGTGTTTCTGTTTGTCCAGTGATGTAAAACATGTTAATCATACCATCTTTAGCGACTGATTGGTCGTTGTGCGCCCATGCTGTCATTCTGCAATTCTGAGGACAAATTGAACATCTTAGCGTAATTTTTCTGAGTAGTTCTGAACTTATGTTGTGACAATCTGCAATTCTGATGTCCACATTGGCTATGCCGTAATTTTGGAGACTCAATTTTATGGCGAAATGTTAATCGGGCTAGAATTTTTTAAATGGGCTATCCTTTTTGTGGATCTTGAGTTGCTTACTGCTACTTGTTTTATCATAAGCATAATCCTATTTGCCTAGAAAGCATTGTCTGATGGCTCAACCATTTGTTATGAAACTCTTTAAATATTCTTATTTGAACTCAGGAATCTGTGTAAAGTTTTTGGTCGATTTTTCTTTCCTAATTGGAGATTGTTGTCTATGGATCCCGGTGATGACTTGTGATGTTAAAAAGTAGTGGCCTGATTCATACATTGATGAGATCTATATTATCACTCTGAGTGATCTGTCCGACAACATATCCAACTTTTTTTATGTTTGTGTTTTTTGGGTGATATTTCTGTTATCTGGACACAAATGTTCATAAATTGTTTAGTTGCTTTGATCTTTGTTGTTAATTTTGGGTTGAAAATCTTTCTCTATGAAGAGAGTACAAGCAGATCTTTGTTGTTATCTGGACACTTTTGCTTTGATTTTTAGACTAGGTTAGTTAGGTTAGTTTCTAGGTTACTTAGGTTAATTAGTTTGTAAGTTAGTTAGGTTAGTTTGTAGGTTAGTTAGGTTAGTTCTGTTAACCAGTTCTAGTTTTAGTTTTACTAATTACTACTCCTAGAAAACAACCATGTAAATTGTCTCTAAATGAGGTTCCCTAAATTTTCTCAAATATTTTTGAAACACTAAAATAATTTTAACCTATTAAAGACCATTTCCGGCCTTAAGAAAAAACCTTTAATTAGTTAGTTAGTTATTTTTTAGGTTAGTTACTTAGTTAGTTAGTTAATTTATTAGGTGTTGTTTTCACCCACCAAATTTTTTATTATGTTTATGTTGTACTAATTTCGTTTACACTTTGTCACTGCAGGTGTTGACAGATGGTGGGAGCGGGTCGAGAGCGCTCCGAGCCTCCTTCCTCCGCGCGTGCTCGGAGGGGTGGCTATAGTGCACCCCAGCAGCTTCGGAGAGCGCTCGTAGACAGCATGACGACACCGGCGGGTGCTTCTTCTTCGGTCGGGAGAGGTCGGGGGAAGACGAAGAGGGGTGGAGCTAGAGGTGGATGATACGTCTCCGTCGTATCTACTTTTCCAAACACTTTTCCCCTTGTTTTGGACTCTAACTTGCATGATTTGAATGGAACTAACCCGGACTGACGCTATTTTCAGCAGACTTTCCATGGTGTTATTTATGTGCAGAACCAAAGTTCTCGGAATGACCTGAAACTCCACGGGACGTCTTTTTGGAAAATAAGAAAAATACTGGAAGAAAAATCCATGTCAGGGGGCCCACACCCTGTCCATGAGGGCGGGGGTGTGCCTGGACCCCAGGGCGCGCCCCCTACCTCGTGGGCCCCCTGATGTTCCACCGACCTCAACTCCAACTCCATATATTCACTTTCGGGGAGAAAAAAAATCAGAGAGAAGAATTCATCGCGTTTTACGATACGGAGCCGCCGCCAAGCCCTAAAACCTCTCGGGAGGGCTGATCTGGAGTTCGTCCGGGGCTCCGGAGATGGGGATTCGTCGTCGTCTTCACCATCATCAACCATCCTCCATCACCAATTCCATGATTCTCACCGCCGTGCGTGAGTAATTCCATCGTAGGCTTGCTGGACGGTGATGGGTTGGATGAGATATATCATGTAATCGAGTTAGTTTTGTTAGGGTTTGATCCCTAGTATCCACTATGTTACGAGATTGATGTTGCTATGACTTTGCTATGCTTAATGCTTGTCACTAGGGCCCGAGTGCCATGATTTCAGATCTGAACCTATTATGTTTTCATGAATATATGTGAGTTCTTGATCCTATCTTCCGAGTCTATAGTCACCTACTATGTGTTATGATCCGGCAACCCCGAAGTGACAATAATCGGGACCACTCCCGGTGATGACCATAGTTTGAGGAGTTCATGTATTCACTATGTGCTAATGCTTTGTTCCGGTACTCTATTAAAAGGAGGCCTTAATATCCCTTAGTTTCCATTAGGACCCTGCTGCCACGGGAGGATAGGACAAAAGATGTCATGCAAGTTCTTTTCCATAAGCACGTATGACTATATTCGGAATACATGCCTACATTACATTGATGAATTGGAGCTAGTTCTGTGTCACCCTATGTTATGAATGTTACATGATGAACCGCATCCGGCATAATTCTCCATCACCGATCCAATGCCTTCGAGCTGTCCATATATTGTTCTTCGCTTATTTACTTTTCCGCTACTACTATTACAATCACTACAAAACACCAAAAATATTACTTTTGCTATTGTTACTTTTGTTACCGTTACCACTACTATCATATTACTTTGCTACTAAATATTTTGCTACAGATACTAAGTTATCTAGGTGTGGTTGAATTGACAACTCAACTACTAATACTTGAGAATATTCTTTGGCTCCCCTTGCGTCGAATCAATAAATCTGGGTTGAATACTCTACTCTCGAAAACTGTTGCGATCCCCTATACTTGTGGGTTATCAAGACTACTTTCTGGCACCGTTGCCAGGGAGCATAGCTCTATTCTTTGAGTCACTTGGGATTTATATCTGCTGGTCACTATGAAGAACTTGAAAGACGCTAAGACAACAATTTATCCCTCAACTACGAGGGGAGGTAAGGAACTGCCATCTAGCTCGCACTTGATTCACCTTCTGCTTTGAGTAAGCTTGCGACACCTAAACCTCGCTTACGCTATTCGTTACGATATATGTCGCATGTTATTGATTGTGCCACTTCTGCTATGCATGATACTTATGATGAAACTACTTCTATGCTTGATAATCTTTGTGCCACTTGGTGAATTTCTTGATGAACAAATTGCTAGGGCTAGAGAGAAAGAAATTATTGAAACTGATTATATTGATGAAAGTGATGATGAAGACTTTTTGTTATTCACGAGGGTTATGTTTTTGATAAATATGCTTCTTTAGCTATTTTAGCTTGCAAAGATAGATACGAACTCAAGAGGTTATTAGCTAAATGGAATCAGCAATCTCTTAATGAAAGAATGAAACCTGACCCTGCTTTTGCTACTTCACCTATCTGTGTGTCGGTGTACAAAAAGAGGGGCACGCTTTTGTACCCCTTTACCTGTGCACGGGCAGACAGAGCAGCGCCCGCGACCACACCAAGCAGAGCAGGGGAGGTGAGCGAAGGTAAGACCGAAGCCCAAGACAGTCAATACAACTCCAAGGCCAAGACCGCAAAGAGCAGAGGGACGAAGCAGGTTCCCCCGGCAAGACCCTTGCCAGGGCAACCTCAGCATCCCGGCAAGAGCCTTGCCAGGATTGCTCGCCCCACACCAACATAGCGAGCCACCCTTGAGCCCACGGCCGCCAACACCATCGTCAACGTGGGGCCAGGGCTCGGGAAGGAACCTCTGTGGTGGCATGCAGATCTTTGTGAAGACATATTCAAGATCAGATAAGGATTAGAAGACGACGATCCTCGGCAAAATCCTTGCCGAGGAAGGCTACCAAGACCCCCGGCAAAACCCTTGCCGGGGGCAAAGACGCCATCGGCAAGACCCTTTGCCGGGCCACCCGCAAGGCCCTCACCAAAGACGCCAGCGGCGGGGCCACCGCCCGGACCAGCGACGATCAAGCTTCCACCGCCGTTCGCATGCAACCGGCCAAGACAACCGGTAGGCGGGGCACAGTGTGGCAACGTCGCAGCTCGAGCCAACTCATCAAGCGCTGCGTGGCGGCGTCAAGATCTTCGTGAAGGCTCCGCCACCGCGCCACCTCGCCTGCACCGCCTACATGGCACCGCACGCATCGCTGGCCGGGGCGCGTGTCGATGCGAGGAGGAGCGGCGACGGACGGGACGGGCCTCGCCCCCGTCCCCCAATAAAGCAAGGGGACACCTAAGCAATGCATTAAATGCGTCTTGTCGTGTAATACGAGGGATAACCTCGCAACACTGTATGCCTTTCCACCTCCTGTGTGCTACTGTGGCAACCCCTTTTCCCTATAAAAGGAGGCCCGAGGCGACCAGGCGAAAGATTCGGCTCTTTCGAACCACACGCTGACCACAGCTAGTTCGAGAGCTCAAGAACTCTCAAGAAATACACCCACCAAAGCAGGACTAGGGTTTTACGCATCCTCGCGGCCCGAACCTGGGTAAACGATCCTTGTGTTGTCTACTAGCCCTGCTCTCCTCGCAACCCTGCACCCCGGCAACCGATTCTTGTGATTCCATAGGTGTCGTTCCACACCGACTTCTTTGGCGCGCCAGGTAGGGGGCGCAATTGTGAGAATCTGGTCTGGTAGTTAGCCTAGCAGATCTTCATCGCCATGGCCCCTAAGAAGAAGACGGCCGCGGCGATCGGATTGTTGGCAGCGAGCGACTTCGTGCGGTCGCGGACGAAAGCGGACGGACGGTCATGACGGAGACTGGGCAGCGCCCACGAGCACCAGCACGCCATACGCAATCGAACTGGCGAGCGGCGTCGTTCGTGCGTCCGACGACCGGCTACACGCCGCCGGATCCAAAGATGGAGCTGGCCCCCCCGCAGGCGGCGCGGGGCCCTCCGGGGTGTCGTTGTGCCAACTTCGGGCAGCGCGGCGACCTCCAGGACGCATACACCGGCGACCACCGCACGCTCTTCCCATGGTGTGCACGCCGAGCAGCGTCACCACGTTGGTGACCCTGGGCACCGCCGTGGGAAGAGCCCTGTGCATCGTCAGCAAGATGAAGGAGTTCAGCACGCTCGCCGAAGCACTAGTGAAAATGGCACGCGGCCGCTGGGTCGTGACGGAGCTCCTTCTAACATAGTTAGAAGTCGATGCGCGCCGCGATCCACGCAGCTGGCGCGTGCGTAGCTGCTCCTTGACTTCCCTCCTGCTGCGGAAAACTCGACGAGTGGAGGGCCACCATCCGGAGGCTCGTCGCCGTCGCGAACAAAGACGATCCGCGACCGGCGCGGCCCTCGGGTCAGCACTCCACCGAGCCACCACATGCTGGCGCTGGGAGGACCGGGGGAGCTGCGGCCATGGTGCACTCCCCTCCTCCTCGCTAGCCGCTGCGGGCGTCGACACGTCGCGACGACGCTTGTGATAACGTCTCCATAGCGTCGTCCGACCCGCGGACCCTCCGTGACTAGCGCCAGGTCCTTCGGGAACAAGCTCACGAAGACGCTCGAACCACCGTCGAGCGGCGGGGCGAAACGTGCCGCCAGTCGGACAAGCGGGCAGGACTCGCTATGGACCACCCGGCACCGGGGAGCCCCGGCGGCCTACCTTACGATGTGGGCTGCCCGGCTTTTACCCGTGAGCTGAGGCAGTTTCCGTGGCTGTCCCACCGCCAGGCCAGTGATCTGCATATCATTCCCCAGAAGGAAGGGGAGACCCTGCAAAAGTACATCCATAGATTCAGCCGGGTGCAGTAAAACATCCCCGACGTTCATCCCGCCGCTGTGATTAGCGCGTTCCACCAGAACGTGCACAATCGCAAGATGCGCGAGGAGCTGGCGATGACCAAGGTTAAGGATGTGGCCGAGCTCTACGTTCTGGCCGATAGGTGCGCCCGGGCTAAACAGGGAAGGAAGTACCCCGGCGAAGAGGCCGGCGTGGAAACCGACTCTACCAATGAAGACGCCGCCACCCCGATGAAGAAGAGCCGGCGTCGCAACAAGAAACGCAAAGGCAAGGCCGTGCTTGCCGTTGAGGGATCTGACGACACCGGTGCCGGCAAGAAGGTCAAGGCAGACGCCCCTGGCAAGGAGATTGTCGGGTGCGCCGCTTGCCGGGCCCTGGCGGCCACCAACAAGCCAGGAAGCTCCGGCAAGCAATACTGCAAGATCCACCGCACCAAGGGCCACGATCTCCAGAACTGCCGACAAGTCGAGCTGCTTGCTGAGAAGGAAAAGGCTGAGAACGAAAGGCAGGACAAGAAGAAGGACCAGGACGGTGCTGAGGGATCCGTCAAGAAGTGTGGCGGCCAAGGAGGCCGCCCCGGCAAGGACAACCAGCAAGAGAGGCATGCCAGGGGCCGTGACAAGAAGCAAGAAGACGACGATCACGAAGAGGACGACGAGTCTGGTGAGCAAGGGTTCCAGAAGGCTACGGAGGCCATGTGCATCGATGGCGGCGCCTCGTTGCATACCTCTCACCGCCAGCTCAAGCAGTGGGCGCGTGAGGTTACAACAGCAGAGCCGTTGTTCGACGCCCAGAAGCCGCTAAAGTGGTCCAGCACGCCCCTCATCTTTGACGCCGAGGACCACCTTGACCGCACTACCGCGGTCGGGTGTTTGCCATTGTTGGTCTTGCCAACAATACGCAACCTCATGGTGATCAAGATGTTGGTTGACGGTGGGGCCGGCCTGAACCTGATCTCGCCTGTCGTGATCAAAAGGTTGCAAATCCCTGATGGAGACCTCGAGGAAACGGGCATGTTTCAGGGGGTCAATCCGGGAGAACCCAGCAAAGGGAAAGGTCACACTGCCCGTGACATTTGGAGGAGAGTTGAACTACAGGACAGAGAGGATCTTCTTCGACATGGCCGAGACCCCCTTACCCTACAACGGGATCCTCGGCCGCCCGACACTAGCCAAGTTCATGGCGGCATCACACTACGCCTTCAACATGCTAAAGATGCCCGAGCCGTTGGCCAGCATCTCCGCCCCCTTCGACAAGAAGGACGCGCTGATCTGCGCCGACCAACTCTACCGGAAAGCAGTTGCAGCAGTGTAACGCCCCCGATGCGGCTATATCTCCCACGTGTCGAGGCACGACTTAGAGGCATAACCGCATTGAAAGCAATGTCGCAAGTGAGGTAATCTTCACACAACCCATGTAATAAATAAGGGAAAGAGATACATAGTTGGCTTACAGGGCCACTTCACACAATACATAAATAAACATCCATCATTCAGAGTACACTCAAGGTCCGACTACGGAACCAAAATAAAGAAGATACCCCAAATGCTACACGGATCCCCGATCGTCCCAACTGAGCACCACTCTTGATCATCTGGAAAAGACACATAGTAACGACCACGTTCCTCGTCGAACTCCCACTTGAGCTCGGTTGAGTCACCTGACCGCATCGTCGGCACACGCAACTGTTTTGGGAAGTATCGTGAGTCACGAGGACTCAGCAATCTCACACCCGAGATCAAGACTATTTAAGCTTATAGGAAGGACAGAGTAGTATAGTGGAGCTGCGACAGCGACTAGCATATATGGTGGCTACTTACAAAAGAGAGCGAGAAGAGGAGCAAAGCACGGACGTGAAGCTAGTAGCGATCAAGAAGTGATCCTGAACTACTTACGTCAGACATAACTCCAACACCGTGTTCACCTCCCGGACTCCGCCGAGAAGAGACCATCACGGTTACACACGCGGTGGATGAGTATTTTAATTGAGGTCAACTTCGGGTTTTCTACAACCGGACATTAACAAATTCCCATCTGCCTCATAACCGCGGGCACGGCTTTCGAAAGATATTACCTGCAGGGTGTCCCAACAGCCCATTATAAGCTCTCACGGTCAACGAAGGATATTCCTTCTACCGGGAAGACCCGATCAATCTCGAATCCCGGACTACAAGACATTTCGACAAAGCAATAAAACAAGACCAAGAAAGCCGCCCGATTGTGCCGACAAATCCCGATAGGAGCTGCACATATCTCGTTCTCGAGCACATCCGGATAAGTCAAGCTACGAGTAAAACCAAGCCTCGAGTTTCCCGTGGTGGCCCAAGATCTATTTCGGTTCGGGCCAACACTCGAAGGAGCACTGGTCCGGGGTTTAAAATAAAGATGACCCTCGGGCTCGCGAAAACCGGGGAAAAGGCTTAGGTGGCAAATGGTAAAACCAATGTTGGGCCTTCTTTGGGCGAAGTCTTATTCAAAGCGAACTGTCAAGGGGGTCCCATAAATCACCCAACCGTGTAAGGAACGCGAAATCAAGGAACATAACACCGGTATGGCCGGAAACTAGGGTGGCAAGAGTGGAACAAAACACCAGGCATAAGGCCGAGCCTTCCACCCTTTACCAAGTATATAGATGTATTAATTATAGCAGATATATATTGTGATATCCCCAACAAGTAAACATGTTCCAACAAGGAACAACATCTCCATGTTCCAACAAGGAACAAACTTCAGCTTCACCTGCAACTAGCAACGCTATAAGAGGGCTGAGCAAAGCGGTAACATAGCCAATCAACGGTTTGCTAGGAAAGGATGGTTAGGGGCTGACATGGCAATATGGGTGGCATGATATAGCAAGTGGTAGGCATCGTAGCATAGGCATAGCAAAGAAGCGAGCATCTAGCATAGCAAAGATAGAAGTGATTTCGAGGGTATGGTCATCTTGCCTGAAATCCGCAAGGAAGAAGAACGAGTCCATGAAGAAGACAAAGCGGATGTAGTCGAATGAATCCTCACAACTCCGAACGAAACCGAAGCTAACGAAGAAGCAAACCGGAAAGAAGCAAACAACATGGTAAACACACAAGCATAATCATGGCATGATGCACAAACAAGTATGATGCATGTCGGTTTAATGATTCATGGCATGGCAATATGCACAAACAACACTACAAGTTAAGTGGAGCTCAATATGCAACGAGTTGCATATTGACGAAACACCACATCAATTATTTAGTTCACTCTCGGTTAGGCTACCAAACAATATTAAATGTTGTTAAACATGGCAAGAGGTGAAGCATAAGTAAACTAACTATTTAGGCAAATTTAAATGAGGCGGAAATAACAAACAACAATTCGAAATCCCCATATGCATATTTCGAATTTGCTACTGTTCTGCCCTAAACACAATTTTAATGTTATTAAGCAGCAAAATAAAGTGCACCAAGTTAATCTATGCATTTTTCCACCCCATTTACATATATAATTTATTTAAATCCGAGCTACGGTTATTTAGTTATGAAATAAATCATTTTAGCATGGCATTTAAGCAAATTAATGCAAACAACAATTATAAACATTTAAATGTTGTTATCATGATGCGGATGACATGTGCAGGTTTTTATGCAATTTTTATGAAAACATTGACAAGAGCAATATGAAGCATTTGGTCACCATGGCGGAACGAAAGGGTGCCACGGCGGCGAAACGAAAATGGTGCCACGGCAACATTTGGTTCCGTAGCTCATGGAGATATCGGTGCAAAAGAAAGTGTGACGGAAGCGAGTTGAGCAAGATGGTGGGGTGTTCCCGACTACCGGGTTTCCACGAATTGACGGCATGGCAAGCGAAAGCGTGCAAAGAACAACTCGAACACGGTTTGAACATGAGTATCTCATACAACATGCATTCGGTCTCTGGCGGTCGTTCTTGGCGGTTATACCTTGAGCGTGCATTTTGAGGCGGACGGGTTCGAAGTGGAAGTAGTTGTACATGAGTCGTTGTGGAAAGTAGTCGTTCTCGCGACGATGGTGGAAGTAGTGGTACACGTTCCGTAGATGTTCGGGTCGTCGGTAGAGGTACTTGGTGAAATCCACGGGATCCGTAGTTGTACATGGTCTTCGCGTTGTAGGGGTACTTGGCGTTTCCGGTTCGGTGGCCGTTCGGGCGCCGTATGTCGTGGTACTTGGCGTGCATCAACTGTTGACCAACGGTGTACGGGGAGGCAACAAGGCATGGCCGACTTGGTGCGGGCTCGTCGGGGTCCGATCACGAGGGGCCAGGCGAAACAGTGGCGATGGTGTGGCGGGACGGCGGCTCGGCGATTCGCCCATGAATCGGGGCGAGAGGCCATGGCCTCGGCGCGAATGTAGGGGAGCACCGGCGCAGGTTGAGAGAGGAAGGCCGAGATGGAGGAAAGGAGAGGCCGGGCGACGCTTGGCGGCGGGGTTAGCACGGCGAGACGGGCGGCGTCCAGTATGTGAGGCGAGAAGCAGACCAGCAGGGAAGGTGCAGAGGCGAGGCAAAGCGAGCTCACCGGGCGCAAGGATGAGCGGGATCGGGCGCTGAGGTGAAGGAGGATTGGGGTCGAGCCGCGGCTTCCCTGGCCGCGGCCTGGGAGGAGGACGAGGGGATCGAGAGAGATGACGGTCTTGAGGGAAGCACGAGGAAGAGATCGAGTGGAGGGGGGGCTCTGGCCAAGCGGCCTGGAGGGAATCGAGAGGGAGAGATGGGGATCGGGAGAGAGCTGGGAGCAGCGAGGAGGAGATGGATCGAGGGGATCGGGCTAGGGTTAGAGCTGGTGGGGGGCTGGGCTGAGAGAGGCCGGTTGGGTCGGCCAGTGGAGGGGAAATGGCGAGAGGCCTGGCTGGGCTTACCTCTCTCTTCTCTCTCTCTTATATTTTCTTTAGCAGAAAACAATTAAAGAGAAGAAAAAGAAAGAGAGGGTTAGGAAAAGGATTTGCGCATGGGGACAATTTTCCGGACTACTTAAAAATATGCTTGTTCCAAGAAAATAGAAGTGGGCAAGACCGAAGATTTAAATTCAAACTCATTTGTAATTCAAATGGGTTTGAACTAGAACTTGATAAAAGGAAGGTCCAAAAATGTTGTGAATTTTGGTGGAGCTTGGGAAAGCGATGAAAGAATATATGGCAAGGTTGGAAACCAAGAATTAAGACAACAAAGGCATTAGGATATTTTGTAAGTGTGTTTGCATGTAAATCCAAACAATTGGAATATTTACTATAGCTCTCTAAATATCGAGATGATATGTTTTAAAGAGAATCGCCATGTGAATTCCCTCGATTTAAATGGATCAAAGATCCATGCAATTTATTTAGCTGAGTTTTAAAAATTAAATGACATGCTGGCATGATGACATGATGCAATGCAAAATAAATAGAGCAAGCACAAATAAAAAAAACACACGGAGGTCACAAAATATGGAAGTCTTCGGATAAATGGGTCTTGGGCGTCACAACACTCCACCACTACGAGAGGATCTCGTCCGAGATCTAGGATGGCACCGGAGAGAAGCGGAAGAGAAAGAGATAAGACACAGTTGCTTCTTTGACAAAGCAGGTGAAACCAATGAACCTCGAGAGGTTGAAAACTTGAAAGAATAACACAACAAAGTTGAACGAAATTGAGAGCATTCCAGTAGAAAATAGAAACAAGGAACACCATGTGAACCTTGGGGTTGCAAAGCTATGAATGGCCAGTACAATGGACAAGAAGGAATTGGAACCACTCTGGTTGAAGCGAGATAAGAATGAATAAGAATGATATAATTTTGGCAGCACTCATTTGTAAATGGAAGGAATTGAACATGAACTTGAGAAGATGGGATGATACTTGATGAAATCAACAACACACTTTGCCTCGGAACTATTGAAAAATGGCACAGGGGTAAGAAAGATTTCAGACAACACTCCGGTTGAGAAGGGGGCAAAACTTGATAAGATGAGAGAGCTCGAATGAAAACACGACACTCGGTTAAATGGATAATGCAAGAAAAAGAACATGATCTTGACAAAAGCGAGACTATGGGTCGAAGAGAGCAACATCACAATGCCTTCGAATCGAAAGAATAGTATCTAGATTGTTGGGATAAAGGGACGGAGAATAAAATGACAACTTGTACCACAAATGAATTTGAATGAAGCATCCTTACAAAGAAGGATAGAACGGAGTTGTTGGAAAACCAACAACGAAAGGAACAAGCTTGTTGTGGGCTTATGGCAAACATCTCAAAATTATGAGGTGAGTTTACGCCACCAACGGAAACAAATGATTGGATTTATATCAACAAGGAGGCGAAACTTATTTCACCGAGAGGACAAATGAAGAACTTGGGTCATTTATAAGCACCATAAATAGCAACAATCCTTAGGGAATACTTTAGGTGAAATATAGCCCAAGATAACTCCAACAAAGGGATTGATGGATTTAAATATCTCATTCTTGACAACAAGTGAAACATGAAACACGAAGAGAAATTGCCAAGAGTGACATAACACCATCTCAAGAGATAAGGTAGAAAGAATTGCACTTGAATGTAGGAAGAAGAATATTTGAGCTCTTCCAACAAGAATCTTGAGAACGCTTCGAGAATGAATTAAATCCTTGATGAACCACCATGAAGAAACTCCATAAGAACTCCGGTAAAGAAAAGATGAAAGAAAGAAAAGAGAAGTTGAAAACACCAGGTGAAGCCTTGCGTTGATAAGATGAAGCTTTGAAATGATATAATGAGAAAACTTTGAACTCCGGAAAAGAAAAGATGAAGCATCTCGGACCGAGAATGTGATAAGACGAACAAACTCCGGAAAGAAGAGATGAACAACTGAAATCGAGAATTTTGATGAACCTCCGGAATAAGGAATTGAACTTACTCGATGAAACAAGAATAAGAATTACATTATGCTGATCCTTCACCAATTAAATTGATGGCAAGCAATGGATTTGGCATACTACTTATTCTCATTGAAAAATGATTACAGATAGAGATATAAGCGCAAACTTGAGAAGGTATTGATGGAACCACCGGTGGGATTTGGAAACAACAAATGAATTGATATGATAATGAAGGAAGTGAAATCTTTGAGCAGACCACCGTAAGAATTGAGAATGAGCGTAGCAAAGGCACAATTCCACGGAAGAATTGGAAAAGCGAATGAAGATATTTGAGGGATTTAGATACAAGTGAGCGAATAGATGACGAGCTGATTGGAGAATACTTGAATGATGCACCGTAAGATTTGGAGAGTGAGATGTTGAGAATGAATAATTACGAGATGATGGGCTCGAGAATCAAAGCGAAAAGACTCCTGAAATGCTCCGTGGGTTAAAAGAATTCTCACAATCGAAAATAATTATGAGAGGATGGCATCAAGCTAGAACCATGAATCTTGAAGAGAATGGAGCAAGATTAAAGAGAAACTCTTCTCCAGTCTTCAAAATTCGAGAATGACGACGAGAAACACCACCATGAATTGTTGAGGCACTCCGGAATGAAAATTAGAAAGGTTGAACCAACAATGAAAATAATTTGAAAGATCTTGGAGAAAGACATTTGGTGATGATAACTCATTCTTACGTCAAACTTTGCAATGAATTTGGGAATAGCTCCTGAAAATTAGAAGAGTTAGGTAAGATCACAGGAAAAGACACGTGGGTTAGGGTCCACTCAAAAGAACCACCGTTGAACAATTGCTTGAAAAGAGATTGCACCGGTTGAATTAAATGGCTTGAATGGGATAACAAACTCGAAATAACTTGAGCGGATTAAGAATGGAAACACGAATCTTCTGAGATATCTTCATCACTCCAGAACAATTGAATAACAAGAAGTGAAAGACTATGAGGTGCACCGGTATGGGAAAACATTGTGAAAAGAGGAAAAAGGGATAAGATCAACACCGAAATCTTGAACTAAATCCACCGGAGAAGAAAAGAACGAAGAATAATAAACTCGGAGCTTCCTTTAGCATCTTCATGGGAATCACCAGGATAAGAGCATGGAGGAAAAGAATGAAGAGACTTCACGTCAATAAAAAGGATACTTGATTAAGAAATCTGAGTCCTTGAAGAAAAAGGGTGGGAGGGTGGGAAAACAAAGGCAACTCGTCACCTTCCTGTGGGCGAATGTCGACATGTTTGCATGGCAAGCGTTTGACATCCCCGGTGTTTCCAGCGAGGTGATTGAGCACCACCTAGCTGTCTGCCCCCACGCGCGGCCCGTCAAGCAGAAGGTCAGAAAGTAGGCTCTGGAAAGGCAGGAGTTCATCACAGAGGAGATCAGGAAGTTGGAAGCGGAATGTTTGGTGAGAGGGGTGCTCCACCCGACGTGGTTGGCCAATCCGGTAGTGGTGCGCAAGGCAAATGGGAAGTGGAGGCTGTGTATTGATTACACAGATATCAATAAGGCTTGTCCTAAGGACCCCTTCCCGTTGCCACGCATCGACCAGATTGTCGACTCCACGGCCGGGTGTGATCTGTTATCATTCCTCGACGCCTACCCAGGCTACCACCAAATCTTCATGACAAGAGAGGATGAAGAGAAGACATCATTCATCACCCCATGTGGTACGTATTGCTTTTTACGAATGCCTTTCGGGTTGAAGAGTGCTGGCTCAATGTTTGCCAGGGCAGTCCAAATTGGTTTTGAACCTCAGCTCCATAGAAATATGGAGGCCTACATGGATGACATAGTGGTCAAAACCAAGGATGGACCAACTCTTGTGCAAGATCTGGAAGAGACATTTACTAACTTGCGCAAGATCAACCTCAAGCTGAACCCTGAGAAGTGCGTCTTCGGCGTTCCGTCCGGCAAGCTTCCCGGGTTCTTTGTGTCACAGCGCGGGATCGAGGCAAACCCAGACAAGATCAAGGCTATTGAGCAGACCAAGACGCCCAAGCGGATCAAGGATGCGCGTCGGGTCACCGGCTGCGTTGCCGCCATGAGCAGATTCATCTCCAAGTCCGTCGAGCGCGCCCTTCACTTCTTCAAAATCTTGAAGAAGGCAGGCCCAATAGAGTGGACCCCAGAAGCCGAGGCAGCACTGCAGGACCTAACAAAATACCTTTCCTCCATGCCAATACTGGTTGCACCTAAACCACAAGAGTCGTTGTTGCTATATCTGGCGGTGACGAATCAAGTGGTCGGCGCCGCACTGGTGGCACAGAGGGAGGTCGACAAGGAGGCAGCAATGGCGGCAGAACCAGTGGATGGCAAGGCAAAGATTCCCCCGACATGGCCTGGAGCCAACAAAGGCGGCCCGGCAGAAGTCTGGTGCCACCATGGCAATGCCCGCATGGTCGAAAGTGAAGTGGAGCCAAAGAAGAAGATGATGCAGCACCCGGTTTACTTTGTCAACTCCCTCCCGCAGGGGGTTAGGTCAAGGTATTCCGGCGTGCAAAAATTGCACTTCAGCCTCCTTATGGCCTCGAGGAAGCTCCATCACTACTTCCAGGTCCACGAGATCACTGTCGTCACCCGCCTCTCGTTGCAACGGATACTGCATAACCCGGACGCAACCGGAAGGATTGTGGAATGGGCCTTGGAGCTGTCAAGCTTCGGTTTAAAGTTTGAAAGTACCTCGACAATTTAGAGCAGAGTCTTGGCGGAGTTCATCGTAAAATGGACCTCGACGCCCGACGAAGAAATCCAGGAGACCACTCTCCCTGGCAAGGAAGCAGACCGCGACTGGATCATGTACTTTGATGGGGCTTTCTCGCTCCAAGGCATCGGTGCCGTGTGCTGCTCGTCGCAACCACCGGACAACACCTCAAGTATGTGGTCCAGATCCACTTCCCTAGGGAGATGTCCACCAACAACACCGCTGAGTACGAGGGATTGCTTGCCGGTCTCAGGATCGCGGCGGACCTCGGGGTTAAGAAGCTCATCGTCAGGGGTGACTCGCAGCTCGTTGTCAGGCAGGTCATCAAGGATTATCAGAGCCCATTGATGGAAGGTTATGTGGATGAGGTGAAGAAGCTGGAGGAACACTTTGACGGTATCTAGGCGGAGCACGTTCCCCAAGCGGAGAACGACATCGCCGATTACCTATCAAAGCGTGCCGCATTCAAGCTACCTGTGGAACTAGGTACCTTTTTGCTCCGTTTAACTCAACCATCCGTCGAACCATCAGCGGGGCAGAGCAAGCGGAAAAAATCAGGTCCTGGCAAGTACTTTCCCACCGAGCCCGCTGGGGCTGCCGGCAAGGGTGCTACCGTGGGCGCTGAGCCTGCCTAAGAGCAACTGACTCCGGCAGGGCGTCAAGCCCTGGCCGTAGAGACAGCCGCTCCCATGACGGAAGAGATGCCTTTGGTCCTTGCCGTCGAGCCCCTGGCTCCGGCATGGGCGCAGCATACCGTCCACTTCCTCCAAACAGGGGAACTTCCTAAGGAGCAGGAAGAAGCGGAGAAAGTAGCCCGTCGGTCCGCCCTGTACTAGTTCGTCGATGACGTCCTGTACCGGAGAAGGCCGAACGGTGTGAAACTCAAGTGCATCCCCCGGGAGGAAGGACTGGAGCTGTTGGCCGAGATACATGGAGGCATATGTGGCACCCACATAGGGTCGAGGGCCCTTGCTAGGAAGGCGTTCCGGCAAGGTTTCTTCTGGCCCACCGCCCTCCAGGATGTGACGGCACTAGTAACCAAGTGTGAAGCGTGTGATTTCCATTCAAAGAAACTTCATCAACCATCTCAAGCCCTTCAAACAGTCCCTCTCTCCTGGCCATTCTCGGTCTAGGGGCTCGATATACTGGGCCCTTTCCCCCGCGCCGTAGGGGGCTTTGAGTACTTGTACATTGCAATCGACAAGTTCACAAAGTGGCCGGAGGTGGAAGCAGTGAGGAAGGTGACTGCTCAGTCAGCCGTCAAGTTCTTCAAAGGACTGGTCTGCCGTTTTGGTGTGCCAAACAGAGTCATCACCGACAATGGCACGCAGTTCACAAGCCACACCTTCATGCAGTACATCCAAGACCTCGGCAGCAAGGTCTGTTTTGCTTCCGTGGCACATCCACGGAGCAACGCAAGCGGAGAGGGCAAATCTTTGAAGTGTTGCGAGGCTGAGAATGAAGACCTTTGACAATCTGCACAAGAGCGGAAGGCGCTGGATTGATGAGTTGCTGGCGGTTCTTTGGTCGATCGGGGCGACGCCAAATCGAGCCACCGGCGGACACCTTTTGCCCTGGTATCTGGGCGAAGCAGTTCTCCCGTGAGAACTCATATCTGGTCACCTCGAGTGCTCGCTTATGATGAGCTTGAGCAAGAGCCGTTGCGCCAAGATGACGCGACGCTCCTTGAGGAAGATCATCTTGAGGCGGCTGTGAGAGTGTACGCTACCAAGAAGCCTTGCGCCGCTACCATAGCCGCAAGGTTCATGCCCAAAGCTTTGAGGAAGGCGAACTTGTTCTTCGGCCAGCGTTCGATCGGCCAAGAATTCCAACAAGTTGACGCCTTGAAGTGGGAAGGCCCTTATCGGGTAATCCGAGTCAGCGAACTGGCGCGATCCGCTGGAGATCGAAGATGCCGTCCCCAGTGAGCAACTCCTGGAACATCGAGCATCTTCGCAAGTTTTACCCATGAGGCGGCTTGCCGAGCCTCCCGACAAGCCACCTTTTGTACAAGCTTTGCCCGGCAAGGCATGTGACCCTTTGTACAAAGCCGGTATGAGACCACGAGCATAAATAAATGAAGCGTTGGCGCCCTAAGTTATAGCATGCATGCTAGGTCGAGTCTCGTCCTTGGTTAGGGTTAATAGTGCTTAGCAGCGACTAACCCCTAGTCTAGAGGTCGAGTGCGCGTCTATCTGTTCCTTTTCTGTCCTCCGTTGGTTCGCAGGGCACATGAGCATTTCTGCTGAGCTACTCGGAAAGAAGGAAATGGGTCGGCGCCCCGACCCCGGCAAACCAGAGTTTCCAGGGGCTGCGAGCACAAGGATCCAACCGCGGCAAGATGAGATTGCCGGGGGGCTGCAGATCCAGATAAGTCTTCTATGCTCTGTCATGCATTTCGGAACCGGACTGGGGTATGTGAAACCTCGTTTTTATCTCTAGGCTGCCGTGCTCCCCGTTTTTCCTATACATAAGGATTATTTCCTGGGTCCGGATTCTGTTGTAGCCGCGGCGGCAAGGAGGTGGGGCTAGGAGCCTGAAGCCCACTTCATCCCTGCCTCCGCCAAGAGGGCAAGAACGGTCGAGTGGAGTGGGGGGACGACAAGGCCTGTTGCCGGGCGAAAAATGTTTATCTTAAACAATAACAAGGATTCGCTCCTTGTCGCGGGATTTACCCGCGAACGACAAACCCAGCAAGCATCCCTTTTTCATTAAAAACATCCCATACTGGTACAGTTCATGCGAGATGAAAAACATGAGCAAGGAGATTACAAGTTTTAAATTTAACAAAGGCCCACAGGCTTATAAACTAAAAAAATGGAAAAAAGAGATAAGATGCCCGTAATCCCTTTCTTGTCCCTCTCCTCAGGAGGAAGGTCAAGGAGGCGAAAGGGCAAAAGGGGCGCCTAGGCGAGCTACGAGCAGCAGAAAGCACCAAGAGAACACCTCGGTGGCCGCCCGCAGGCGGGCAGTGATGACGGTGCCCCGAAAGGAGCTGGAAGACAAGGCGGCAGGACCGGCAATACGCGATGAAGGCGTCGGTGCCCGCGTACTCCGAGTTGACGTCCTTGCCGCCCGCCATCTTCCTCTTCCGCAGCTTCCAACGCCAGCCGCCCAAGGAGACGGCCCCGAGAAGTTCAAGGAGCTGGCCCCGCCCCGGCAAACCTCTGCCGGAGGAGCGGCCAGATGCAGATGCTGCTGCTGCCGCACCCGCCCAGGCGCGGGGCATACGACGCCTAGTCAGACTCGTCCCCGCTACCTGCCTTGCTGTCCTCCTCATCACTCTCGCTCGTGGAAGAGCTTCCATCGTCATAATCTCCATGGTAGAAGCTCTCCACGTAGCACGTCAGGCGATTCCCGAACTCTCCGAAGACCTTGACAGAGAGTAGGCCGTCCTCCATTAACTTGAAGTAGAGGACGAGCCCCGCCGTCAGGTTGTGGATGCGAGCGAATGTCCTCCACCCACGACAAAGGTACATGACTCGAGGAGCCGGGAAGTCCAGTCAACCCGCGTACCCCCGTTCCCACAACCCCTCATGTGCAATCTGAGGGATTGGGGCCGGTCACGCTCCATCTCCCGAGCAAACGGGCCGGGAAGACGAAGACGACGACGCGGAGGCCAGCGCAGCCTGAGGAAGAACTCGCTGGGGCTGGTCTTCGACGTGGCCTTCCATCGGGAAGGGCATCATTGGTGAGGCGAAGTTGCCGCCAATCCTCCTCTTCCCCGAGCGCTGTGGTCTCTGCCCCGGCCTCACCCACGGCCTCGCCCACTCCCCCTTCCCCTCGCGGCCGGCTCCACCACCGCGGGCTCAGGAGGAGGAGGGAAGCGTTGTCGAGCAGCGACCCTTGCCGCCATCGTTGAAGGACCAGGACTCCCTTTCTCCATGGCGAGTGAAAGGAAGAAGCAGAAGCAAGAGAAGATGGATGACAGAAGAGTGCGGGACGCCATCCTCTCTTCCCCCTCCTTATAAAGGAGCGGGGTCAGGGCTCGGCCGCCCCGTTCGACCAATCCTGCCACCAGAGGCGCGTGGAATCGGGACCGACCCACTGCCCCAACCAGCGACGGCCCGGTTTCCTGCCCCCGCCGCTTGCAACCCCAAGTGCATGAGGGACGCGTGGCGGACGTGCGTAACCGAGGGACGGTGAGCGACCTCTCCCCACCCCATGATCGTGGGGACTGGATGCCTTGAAGACCGCGCCCTTGCCCCGTTCAGTAAATGAGCCGCGCCTCCACGCCTCTCTCTTTTTACGGGGAAGGTGCGAGCCGCCTCTTTACTGCGACGTGACGCATGCGTGCGAAAACCGCCCCACGCATGCCGCCCACATCACACACACCCCTCCACGCCACGCCGCGCGCGCGGGTCGTGGGAAGCGGAGCGCGCAAAGAATATTACCGCGGTGAAAACCGCCCCACCTGCCCGCGCACCGTTTTGGGCCTGGCCCAACGACGTGTCGCGCTTATGTGTGGCTCAGGCCCGGGGGCTCCTGTCGGTGTACAAAAAGAGGGGCATGCTTTTGTACCCCTTTACCTGTGCACTAGCAGTCAGAGCCGTGCCCATGACCACACCAAGCAGAGCAGGGAAGGTTAGCCAAGGTAAGACCGAAGCCCAAGACAGTCAAAGCAACGCCAAGGCCAAGACCACGAAGAGCAGAGGGACGAAGTAGGTTCCCCAGGCAAGACCCTTGCCGGGGCAACCTCAGCATCCCAGCAAGATCCTTGCCGGGCGGCTTGCTCCACACCAACAGAGCGAGCCACCCTTGAGCCCACAGCCGCCAACACCATCGTCAACGTGGGGCCAGGGCTCGGGAAGGCACCTCTGTGGTGGCATGTAGATCTTTTTGAAGAAATATTCAAGATCAGATAAGGATTAGAAGACGAGATCCTCGGCAAGATCCTTGCCAAGGAAGGCTACCAAGACCGCCGGCAAAACCCTTTCCAGCGACGACAGCACGCCACGGCAAGACCCTTGCCGGGCCACCTGGCAAGGCCCTCACCAAGGACGCCAGCAGGGCCACCGCCAGACCCGCGACGATCAAGCTTCCACCGCCGTTCGCATGCAGCTGCCAGCCCAACCAGCTGGGCGGGCACCTGTGTGGCAACGTGCAGCTCCCAGGCCAACTCATCAAGCGCCTGCGTGGCGGCATGCAGATCTTCGTGAAGGCTCCGCCACCGCGCCACCTCAGTTGCCTGCCTGCCTACATGGCACCGCACGCATCGCTGGCCGGGGCGCGTGTCGAAGCGAGGAGGAGCGGCGACGGACAGGACAGGCCTCGCCCCCGTCCCCCAATAAAGCAAGGGGATACCTAAGCGATGCATTAAATGTGTCTTGTCCTGTAATACGAGGGATAACCTCGCAACACTATACGCCTTTCCACCTCCTGTGTGCCACTGTGGCAACCCCTTTTTCCTATAAAAGGAGGCCCGAGGCGACTAGGAGAAGGATTCGGCTCTTTCGAACCACACGCTGACCACAGCTAGTTCGAGAGCTCAAGAACTCTCAATACAGCCACCAAAGCAGGACTAGGGTTTTACGCATCCTCGCGGCCCGAACCTGGGTAAATGACCCTTGTGCTGTCTACTAGCCCTGCTCTCCTCGCAACCCTGCGCCCCGGCAACCGTAGTAGGGATTCTTGTGATCCCATAGGTGTCGTTCTACACTGACACTATGTTACCAATAAGGATTATGAATTCTCTGTTGATCCTGATGTAATTACTTTGGTTGAATCTGATCCTTTTCATGATATATCCACCCTGTTCACCAATGATGAGAGATCTCGCTACTTTTATATCCTTAAAATATTTCTGTTCTCATTGAAGGGTGATGCTAACATATGGTTTTATTCTCTTGATACTGGTTGTGTGCGTAGTCCCCACGATATGATTTATTACTTCTCTGCTAAATATTTCCCTGCTTATAAGAAACAAGCTGCTTTGAGGGAAATATACAACTTTGTGCAAATTGAAGAAGAGAGTCTCCCACAAGCTTGGGGAGGCTTCTCAAGTTACTTAATGCTTTGCTGATCATCCTCTTCATAAAAATGAAATACTTGATATCTTTTATAATGGACTAACCGATGCTTCCAGAGATTACGGATAGTTGTGCTGGTTCTGTTTTCGGGGAAAGAACACGGATGAAGCTGAAATTCTATTGAATAATATGTTGACAAATGAAAATAATTGGACACTTCTGAGCCAACTCTGAGCCAATTCCGAGCCTATTCCTAAACCAACTCCGAAGAAGAGAGGTGTTCGCTTTCTCGATCCACGAAGATATGCAAGAGGCAAAGAATTCTCTGAAAGAAAAAGGTATTAAAAATTTGAAGATGTTAAGAATTTACCTCCTATTGAAGAAATACATGGTCTTAATCTACCGCCTGCTGAAGAGACATATGATCTTAATCCATTACCTATTGAAGAAACTCATGGCCTTGAGAACAAGAAACAGGTAGTAAACGTAAATTCTCTATATACATTTGATGAAGGTGATATTCCTCACTATAAGTCTGCTAGACAATGCTTAGAAGAAGTTTAATAATTTTATTGTCAAACAAGAAAACTTCAATGCTTATTTTGGTAGACGATTGAAATACAATTCAGATACGCTTGAGCACTTGGGTGATTATATGTCTAGAGTTAAAGGTGAACTTAAACTCATTACTAAACATGCTTCTATGGTTACCACTGAAGTAGAACAAGTTCTTAAAGCTCAAAATGATTTGCTCAATGAAATGAATAGTAAGAAAAAGGCTTATGATGTTAGAGTGGCTACTAGAACTGGTAAAATGACTCAGGAACCTTTGTATCCTGAAGGCCACCCTAAGAGAATTGAGCACGATTCTCAGAGAAATAATATTGATGCACCTAGTCCTTCTATAAAGAAGAAAAAGAAAAATGATATGACTTTGCATGCTTCTAGTGAACCTATTGCTGAAACACCTGAAAATCCAAATGATATTTCTATTTCTGATGCTGAAACACAATCTGGCAATTAACATGAGCCTATGATAATGTTAATGATGATGTTTATGAGGATGCTCAACCTAGTAATGATAATTATGTAGAAATTGAACCTGCTGTTGATCTTGATAACCCACAACCAAAGAATCAAAATTATGATAAGAGAGACATTCTTGCTAGGAAACATGGTAAAGAAAGAGAACCATGGGTTCAGAAACCCATGCCTTTTCCTCCCAAACCATCCAAGAAAAAGGATGATGAGGATTTTGGTAGCTTTCTTTGAAATGATTAGACCTATCTTTTTTGCGTATGCGATTAAGCGACATGCTCAAAATGTATCCTTATGCTAAGTTTATGAAAGATATTGTTACTAATAAAAGAAAGATCTGAAGCTAAAATTTCCACCATGCTTGCTAATTATACTTTTAAGGGTGGAATACCTAAGAAACTTGGAGATCCGAGGAGTACCAACTATACCATGCTCCATTAAAAGAAATTATCTTAAAACTGCTTTATGTGATCTTGGAGCGGTGTTAGTGTTATGCCTCTCTCTTTATATCGTAGACTTGATTTGAATAAGTTGACACCTACTGAAATATCTTTGCAAATGGCTGATAAATCAACTGCTATACCTGTCGGTATTTGTGAGGATGTGCCTGTCACTACAAAAAATACACTTCCGTGATGATACGTGTTTGTCATAGTAGGTCAAGTTTTTTGTCATGCATGTACATCCATGACAAATTTATGACAGAATCAAGATAGTCATCATGTGCTGTCGTAGAAGTGTTCCATGACATTACCAAAATTATCATCACGGAAGTGTCCACTTCCATGACGATAAATCGCGCGTCACAGAAGTGCTTTCGTCAAGGGTGACCGACACGTGGTATCCACCGTAACGGAACACCGTTAAGCTATCGGGTCGGGTTTTGGATCCGATAACCCATTAACAGCCCCGACCAATGGGGATTTCCCATGTGTAAAATCATCATTGGCTGGAGGAAACACGTGTCGACTCATCGTTGGGACAGATGTCATCCACTCATTGGACAGAAGGCGCCTATGATACGTCGAAATGTGGCACGACCAAACAGAGGCCCATTTGTGTGAAAAGGCCGGCCCGTTTGACTTGGTAAAAAGGTGGCGGGCCGGCCCATGGAAAGCCTGTTAACGGCCTGTTCGCATATAGCCCATTTACAGCCCGCTAACCCAAGGCCCGTTACGCCCTATCCGAATTAGGCCCAGTAGCATCATCTGGGCCATCCAATATGATTCCACCGTTTTCACTTCGGCCCATGTATGGCCCATGACGTCTTCGGCCCATATGAGGCCCTATGTAACTCTTGGCCTATTAACGGCCCGTGGTGAAACTGGCCCGCAATGAACAGTGTATCACTTTACACCCATTAACGGCCCATGGTGAAACTGGCCCGTAATGAACAGTATATCACTTTATACCCGTTAAGGGCCCGTTATTCAGTTGGGCCGTTTCCAGCAAATGTTACCATTCATTTACTTACGGCCCGTTACTGTCATTTTCTGCTTGTGGGCCAAATTCAGCCCGTGGTTACATTGGCCCGTTTGTGGTCCGTTAATACGTTGGGCCATTTTCATAGCGTCATCAAATACTGCCTATTAACGATGGCCCGTTATGGTCATACGGCCCATATAAGGCCCATTGATGATACGACCCGTAGAAGGCCCATTGTTTCTACGGCCCGTAGAAGGCCCATTGTTTCTACGGCCCATAGAAGGTCTACTGTTTTTACAGCCCGTAGAAGGCCCACTGTTTTTACGGCCCGTAGAAGGCCCACTGCACTGACTACAAGCAAACAAATAAACAAGACAACAAGGAAATAAATAAGCAAGCAACTTATGCTAGGCTATCATGGCTGTTACACATATTACATCCACTGGGCATCAAAGTTCACCACCAGTGCAAATATAGGGAACAAAGCAGCATATCATATACACTGGTTGTCAAAGTTGGCGACCAGCGCAAATAGACGCCGCATGACAAAACAAATCGAGCTGAAACCACTTCGTAAGATCTCAAGAAACAATATCACAGGAACCCATAATGCTTTGGCAAGATGCTTAGCAAGCTTATTAACACTCTCTTGTTTGGCGCTTAAATCCTCCGGTAACTTGTTGTTGCACCGTAAAATATGCATCTGAATTCTGCGGCGACTTCCTCGGTCCTTGACTTCACATCAAGACATCCGATTGATGTCTTTCAACTTGAAGTTGAGACTCAAGAAGACGAATCGATTCAGCAGCAATTTGAAGAGCTTGTGCCAGGTGAGTGGCCAGTAACTCGAACACTACATCAAGACAGGACTTTTGGGTTCCCTCACTGTTGTCAAGATAATTTTTATCAGCTTTCTTGGAGACCAACAGGGATGTCTAACTATCTTGAACCTTATCTGCATTACTTCCTTTACCATTCGATAACGCGGTACTGTTCTCCAATATTTTGTCTGCATTCTAAAAGAGAAACAAGCAGACACATCACATGTTTACCATGTTGTATATGAAACTCATTTTGGTAAATGAGTTCAGTAGTAAAGTGGACAGGATAACAACATGAAACAAACATATATCTATGTACCATGGTCACTTTATGGTCTATATCATTCTTGTTTTTGTTGCCAAATCAAGATAGAGACATAGTTCAAATAATATTTGTTCAAGACAAAGCAGAATAGACAGAATATAAGTGTGGGTAACTATAGAGCAATAACAACACTTGTAATGTGCATTACATGAGAACATAACTGTTTATTCAATTGAAACTGAAATCAACATAGAGCAGGTTACAACAAGAAACCGAGTTAAAGAAACAGGTTTAAAATATACATTGCGCCATTGGAGTTTCAATTCCATCCTTCAAATTTGAAAATAGTTGGTATGAGTAAATACAAGAATGCAAGAGCAAAGGAGTATGAACCATAGTTACGGAACTGACACGAGAACAAATCTTCTTCTCCTTTAAGCGTTGAGTTGGGATTCAGTGTGGTGGTCCTCGTGCTTTGGGCACTGTAGTTCCCTTACTAACCGCTCGTGTTTGGGTGCTCTGTGGTGGAGACGGTCTTTGTGTCAACTGGGCTGGGTTACTATCTGCTTTGGGGTTGGGGTTAGAAGGGGTGTAGCTGGTTCTCTGTCCAAGCTGGTAGGGGTACAATCTGCGAGAGTCTGGGTTATGTGTGGTGGATCTGGTCCTTGGGCAAGTACAACCATGGTTCTATCTGCATCAACTGGTAGCACTATCTTTTCTGAAGACCGTGTTGTTACTCCCTTAGATACTGCCATAACGCTCTCCAATTCAAATGGTTGATAAACAAGAAAAGTAATTGAAAGTATAGACATTGTATGATAGACAGGTGCAATGGATAGTGGGGAATAAAAGATGGCATGAAATAATTCATATATATGTTGTCTAACCAAAGCAGGATAGCATGACACAATTTCACATATATGATGGCTAACTAAACAGGATAGCATGACACAATTTCACATTATGATGGCTAACTAAAAAGATGGAAAGACATAGTTCAAAATATGAGACTATGTAAAGCGAGGATGACATGACATAACTATATAATGTGTTTATTAAATAGGTTGGCATGCTATAATTCACATACATTCATGGATAGAATGCCATAATTCTAAATATGATGACTGTAAACACTAATCAGGATGAGATGATATAACTATATGATGTCTTTATTAAATGGGTTGCCATGCCATAATTCAGATAGATGATGTGTATGTACTATGTAAACATGATGGCATGATATAATTCAAATAAACATGCATGACATGGGTAATATGGCCCTGCCAAGTTTGAGCATAGACCTCAGGGGGGAAATAGGACTGGTCATCAGTCTCTGAATCCTCCTCTGAGGAGCTCTCTCAGACAAGAAGATGTCTGCTTCAGGTAGCATTGTCTGCTCTGAATACCTTGTTTTCACTCCAGATACTTCCATCACCGCTTCAAATGGCTGATGCACAGGAAGAGTAGTTGAATATACAAACATTGTCGACAAATGGAACACGTAATACAAAAAAAATGATAGCATGATATAATTCATACATGATGATTAGCTAAACAGCATGGCATTGCATGATTCACATATATAATGCCTTTGCAACAAGATAGCATTGTATAATTCACATATATAATGTCTTGCAACAAGATGGCAATGCATAATTCACATATCTGGTAATTAGACACTGAACATGTGGCATTCACACATAGCATGTCTAAACTAATCAAATGGCATAGGAATGCGAGACACCATACGCACGATATGAGCAACATAACCCTGCCAAGTAAGAGCATACACCTCGGGGAATAGGACTGGTCATCTGTCTCGAATCCTCCTCTAAGGAGCTATCCGTAACCAAATGAGATATGCGCTTCGTCAGATAGCATAGTCTTCTCTGAAGACCTTGTTTTCACTCCAGAATTTGCCATCACCGTGTCAAATGGCTGATGCACACGAAGAGCAGTTGAATGTACTTACATTGTTGACAAATGTAATATGTAACGAAAAAAAGGATGGCCTGATATAATTCACATATAAGATGACGGGCTAAGCAGGATGGGATTGCAAAATTCAAATATATGATGCCTGGCTAAACAAGGTGGCATTGCATAATTCACATAAATGATGAATAAACTAAACAGATGGCATTCGCACAAAGGATGTCTAAACTAAGCAGATGACATATTTGATGTATAAAGTAAGCAATGCAAGACACCATATGCATGATATAACCAACATCAGCATGCCAAGCTAGAGCAAAGACCTCAAGGGGTAAATAGGAGTTATCTTCTCATACGAATCCCCCTCAGAACAGATATCTTCCTCTCGATTACAATCCGAAATGCGTGGAGGGGGCTGCCTTTGCGCCTACCATGGAGCGGCGTCTGCATGAAATTATATTGCCACGCAAGGCTCGTCTCTTTTGCACTACATGTTCAGTTCCATTGTTTACAATAACCGTCATGCATAGGAATAAAACATAGTGAGATTATGTAAGGAGTGCATGCAGAAATCCAGAGTGATGGTAGCAACCTGTGGATAGACCCAAAACCAATAATAGCAGGCGGATAATGGCTTGATTAATAAATACGGATAATGGCTTCTTTCTTTGTTTGTTTCCCACCCAACATGAAACTCATAGTAGACACCGGAGATTAACCGGATAGTAGATAGATACTATTGATAGCGGCCCGATATGTACCCCACAACCATTTAAAAACTCAAGTTTGACCATTAGTTTGGAGCTGACTCGAGTCTAATCGGTGAACAGGACGATAAAGTAGCATGTAATATTGCGATGCATAACGTGGCGGAACCACGAAGAGTGTGACCTCTCTTGCGGACCCGTGTAGTCCTCGAGGTCATCTACTCGGTTGATGATGGTAATGCAGTTTTCATGGCTGCCGGTAAGGGAAGAAGATACGAGGCAGCGAAAGACAGTCTGGAGGCGGATTCCTGCAGGTCTTTGGACCCTTCACGTTGGAGCAGCTGAGCTGGGGTGGACGACGGCACAGCAGGAGCGGGACAAACCACACAAGGTTTTATTTGACAACTATCTGTAAGAGAAGTAATTCTATAAGGGCTCGTTTGAATTGGAGGATTCCAACAATGTAGGGATAGGAAATAGACAGGAATAAGATAGGAATGCACGTGCAAATCAGAGAATTTAAAAACACAGGATTTCTGCCAATCTAGGTGTTTGATTCACAACAATTGGAAGATCACAGGATGCAAAGAAGCATGGTGAGATTAAGTCAAACCACAAGAAAATGTACGGTTATAATGCTATTATGCTACTATCTCTTAGTCTTGTGCTTCATGAATAGGAATTTGAAAAGGAGGACAAGTGAAAATTAAAATTCCTATGTTTTTCCTTTCAAGTAGACACTAAAGGAACAAATCCGTGTGCTCAATGGACAATATATATAACATGTAGAGTAAAAAAGAGATGCAACAAGTGTACAACCTCTTTGGCGAAGCCATGTCAATCTCAGCGTGATTGGGTTGGCCGATGAGGATGCTCCGGTGACTTCTTTGTCGGAGGAGGGGAAGAAGATCTTAGGCGTCTGGAGATGGAGCCCGAGGTACTGCTCCGCTGTGATGGAGGGTTTCTTCATTGGAGTAGCTCCGGTGAGTTGTACGACGCCGAGGCTGAAGTAGGACAAGAGAGACAACGAACAACGTTAACCTGAGTGGAATTCTAATAGCATCTCCAATACATGACATAAAATACATAACCACACAGTGCTAGATGTAAAATACATCAGCCGCTCATCTCTGAACTTAACTGCCGAAACTGAACTTAATGCGAAACTGAACCTAAGCGCCGAAACTGAATTTTCTTTGTCGAAACTGAATTTTGCTGTCGAAACTGAATTTTGCTGTCGAAACTGAACGCACTAGCAAGGTGAGGCTACACATCGGTTGACTAACTTTTTCATCTCTGGTCAGTTGATTTTGCAGCCGTTGGATACGAAATCAAGGGCCTGCGGTTCATCTTCAACCTCCACCCCCCTGAGGCGCCAGCCACCACCGGCCAAACAGCAGCCCCCCGCCGCCCGCGGCCGGCGATGCGCTGCCCCGCCCGCCCCGAAAACACGCCCCACCGCTGGTCCGCTGCTGCCCCGGCCATCCCTCTAGGCCCCCACGTGCCAAGATTTTTCTCCGGCGATCCCCACGCCACCGCCCCGCCAATGCCCCGCCACCGCCGGCGACCACCACCCCATCCTGAACCCTAAGATAGATAGTGGGGTACCTCTCCAGCGAGCCCCCTCCCTGCTGCGGCTGGTTCTTCCTTCACCCGGCGAGCATACCCCTTGAAAATCGACTGACCCGGAAGTCGATTCAGTCGAGTGAAGTGTAGCCAAATCGGAGCAGCATCGCAAGCAAGAGCAAGAGCGAGAGCAGCAGCGCGAGCAAGAGAAATAGCAAGAGGAGACCAGGCAGGGGACCGAGAGCAAGAGCAGAGCAGCAGCGGGAACGAGAGCTAAAGCAGCAGCAGCTCCTACTGATGTGGACGTCGCCGCCGAGGGAGCGACGCCGTGGAGGAAGGCCGGCGACGCCGCCGTGGATGGGGCCGCGCTGTGTCGGCTCGGGACCGAGCGCTGGCAGCACCGTGAGATAGAATCATGAAGAAAATTCGGCGATTAGTGTACAACCTCTTTGGTGGCGCCGAATAGGCCGCAGCTTCATCCGAGGAAACGGTGATGATGATGCTCTTCCGGTGGTGCAGGTGAAGATGGTGGTGTGGGAATGGAGGTGGCGCGAAAGATGAGGGGAACGTCGGGGCAGCTCCTTAGAGGTGGAGGACGGGGTGGCTGAATCGGTGGGACGATGAGATCGACGACGGATCCTCATCCGGTACGGTGGATGAGGGACGTCGTGGTGTTGCTGTGGACGACATCGTCGGGGAAGAGGCTCCGGCTGGGTGGCGGACGGAGCAGGGTGTGGGGTTTCGTCGCGGGTATTCGCGGCCTCGGTGTACGAATGGGTGGACGGATGGGATGGCAGTGGGGAACCATGGCTTAGAGACGCGCTTGTCCGAAATGTGGGGTAAGTTACGAAAGTACCCCCCACCGATTTGAGGCGGTTCTTTCGGTTCAGAGGTACTACGGGCATTTCGCATGTCGAGATTTCACAGGAGGTGGGAGTTTTCGCGTGTTGTAATTTCGAATAGCAAGGCGGGTTCAGATGGAGGGAGTTGTCAGAGCACAACGAGACAAATATATATCTTAAATATTTCGGTCTAACAAGGCGCGGGTTGAAATTTCCGGACAAGCCTAACGTGTACTGTACCAAATCAATGCGCACTAGTCATTCAAAACTATGAGTTCATGTTATGTTCAATTAAAATATTTCGCTACGTGTATAATGCATGCAACCTACTACTCAAATGAACATTTTAGTGCATTACAAACGTATATACTACCGCTTCAATATGAACTAAATTTGAATAAGATCTACAATAATGATTGTTGTGAAGTCAAAGCATTTGAATTCGTTTCTCTGTTTTAATAAGATCTACAATCATCATTATTGTCAAGTTAAACCATCGTTTGTGTATTATCTTCATAGCACACCACATGATTAGTCTCGAGTTACATATGAACTATGTGTACTATATGAACTCGAACTAGATTTTTTGAATCCACTTTATTTTGATTTCAAATCAAATTACATTTTTAGCTCTAGCTAGATTTTCATAATCTAAACCATGTCTCATATGTATAATGTGTTTATCACATTATGTATGGTGCCCGCCCCTCGCCTACAAGTATTAAGATGTGAGTTGCAAACACCACACATTACCACAAATTCAAATAAAATGTGAGAATGTTAGATATATAGTATTGTTTAGATTGCTCGATATTTAGTTGTAAGTTGCAAACGCCGCACATTATCACAAATTCAAATAAAATGTGAGATTTTTTGATGTATAGTATGGTTTAGATTGTTCGGCATTTAGTCGTGAGTTGCAAACGCCATGCATTATCACATTATGGTATAACATGTGCACAACACGTGTATCACCGCTATATTCATGCATGCAATGTTTGAAACACTATGATCTCCTATTCAAATATGTGAATCCGCTTTCATATCAAATTATGATCTTTGTTAGTCTCTTACACCCACACAATCCTCTAACCTTTGTAGCTACCACTAACTTTCTCTCGTGCATGCACACGCCCTCCTCGCCCAACCCCTCCCTCGGCATTCTATCCACCGGGCACATTCATTTTTTTCTTTAGGTTGTTTTCCCAGAGTCTCCACAACTCCTTTCCGACACACACCGATCGATAAACCTCTCCAGCGATGCCTGCCTAGAGCATACACATAGCTTCAATCTCCTCCTTTATGTGTCTTTGCCTCGTGTCTCTCATATGGTCAGACACACGTGTAAACTCTCGCCCCTCTTTTCATCGATCTCACAACCGCACACTCCTCCCCCTATCTAGCTAGTAGTTGGGCCTCTCGCACCACCTCCTAGCTCCATTCTCTCTGTCTATCCGTCTCATTTGGGCCTTATTTGCCTCTATCAAATGGACGTACACCGACCAATCTCTCGCTATACATATAGCCAGCTAGGTCCTTATAACTCGTTTTTACCCACACATCGATCGATCTACCCCATTAGTTGTGTCTCTCCCTTCCTCCGACAAACAACAATTGATCTACCGATCTAGTTAGGTTTGATTACCAAACACATGGTTCCCCTTCATCATCCATGGATGCGTCCCGACAGATCTATCACGCACAGGCACACAGAGAAACACATCCCCACTCTTATTGATAAGATTGCAGTTCCACCCTCAGTTTGTCTAGTAGGCCTCTCCCAACATCTCCGAGAAGCAACTCCATCACCCATCCAGCACTCTACCCCTCTCCCCCCTCTCCCTCCCTCTCTCTCTCCTCTCTCTCTGTCCCATCATATTTCCCGTCCTTCAGTTATGTATGGATGTCCACCGATCTCCCTCAAGACATAGCTGGGTCTCTCCTTCTCAACACATATACGAGTCGTTCTACCTCTATAGTTAGGCCTCTGCCTACCCCTCCACCCCTCACACACCGATACATCAAGCGCTCTAGTCATGTCTCCCTACCACACACAAACTTCACCTGTGCCCTCTAACGTTCCGGTAGGCAGTCGCCCTATATCTTTGACTTGCACACACACACACACACAATTTTGATGGCTCTCTTCATCGATCTTGCACCCACTCACTTGATCCTCTCTTCTACTCTATCGATAGTTATGACCCCTCCCTCTCTTCTCGTGGATTGCCCGACCCTCTACGTATGATATGGATAGGACTCCATTTCACACACATTGCATGCAAAATTTTGTTTGAGATGTCATCAACACATATTCCCACAAATAATTCACGAAATCAACCCCACCCCACCCCCACCCCACCACAAAACAAAAACACTCACGAACGCGGTTTGTATCTCTCACACACACCACGTGGGTGGGGACATGCCTGAAGAGAAGAGGTGCATGCACGACGATGCGTACTCCGTCTCTTTCCCAACCACACCCAGCGGGTACACGGTGGAGCTCATTTACTGTCTGAAAAAGGCAGCCCACGTGGTAATTTGGCACGATGTCTTTGGTTCTCCACTTGGTGGAGGGAGGATCGTCTACCACGGGTGAACAAACAAATTGCGACTTGACACGTTATGTTAAATTAAAAAAGAGGCAAACCATGTGGGGCCTACCTTAGAGGCAAGGCTCTATACACTGGAGTACTTTTGATGTGTCCCGTGAACTCACAGAACGAGGAGAAGCTTGCTTAGTACGCCGTCTCCCCCGCCCACGGGCGCGGTGGCTCGCAGGATGAGGTGAAGCTTGCTCCTCCCTCGCCCATGCTTGGTGGCTCGCAGGACGAGGAGAAAAATTTACTACTCCCTCCGTTTACTCCTCGTCCCTACTACCTTGGTTATAGAGATTATATCATATTGTTTGGAATATATATGTCCTTTAGTAGATTCCAATATGAACTACTAGTACATACTCCAAACATTGATGTATATAGACGTATTTTAGAGTGTACATTCACTCATTTTGCTCCGTATGTAGTAGCACTTTCCCTCGCCCCTCGACCCTTGCCCACGTGGTGGACGTGCAGCAATTCATTCGGTCTCATATAGCCAGAACGATATATACTGCACTACCATTATTGCTCGACTTCCCGAAGAGGCGAAGAGCCAATCGCAAGGTTAATATTTTGGAGATGCCAAGCGCAAGGTTATAGGAGAACGAGTAGTAGGTGCCGCGTCATTTGTAAATAATTTTTTTTCTTTAGTGGCACGTACGCAATATGATAGGTTCATATGGAGAGAAAAGGAAACTGCTCCGCGCTATATACATAGTCAGGATGGGCCAGCCTACACGGTTGCTTGATGGGGTTGCTCTCTTCACACTCTCTTGCACAAAACGACTGTGGCCACATCTCTAACATCTCGGCGGATCATGTCCGCTTGGGGAAGGGGTGGATGCTTAGTGTAGATGCGGTGGCCGTCGCCGACAGTGAAAACCCACTGTCGGCACATCAAGATCAGGGGTCCCCGCCGTTCTCTCTCACAAAGCTTTTGAGGTTGCCTTCGTCCCTTGCTCACTGCCGCGACGTGGGCAGTTGCCGCCTCCCGCCGCCCTCCTCAAGGTTGAGCTACGTCCCTCATGTACAACTCCCTTTACAGCCGACTTGCACCACTGCTCCAGCTGCCAACATCACTCCCTGTGGATGTTTCTCTACTTCTTTGCCCCGCACATACCTGATACCTCTACTGGCTTCTACGTATTTCTGATGAGTTTATGTCTCATCAACTAGTCCTAGTAATCTTATTCTAATCACGCTTCTTCAATATCTTTGCCACAGGGATGCTCATCTCGATTTTGGTGAAACTGCACAAAATGATCCGATGGTCAAAAGGTTGCAAACTTCATTTATTAGGAAGCTCGAACGTTGCCAGCAAATTGAAGCATGGTCAGGGTTCATGGTTCAAGGGCTAGGGACTGCATGGATCATTTTTCTCTTTAGCTGCCTCTGTTCTAAAATAAGTGTCAACTTTAGTAGCAGTACAACTTTGTACTAAAGTTTGCACAAAGTTGAGACATTTATTTTGGAACGGAGGGAGTACATATTGCTATGATCTGTCAATCATTGAGATGCAATAGCATGCATGTTAAGTCTCCTTTGTATTTGATGAAATGTTGCAACGGGCAACCTTGGACGCAAGATACATGTAACAGGAGCTGGAAGCTTCATAGCATTGTACAAATTTATCTCACTGATAAATTACGATGCGTACTAGTACTATACTAGTACTTCCTCCATTCCTAAATATAAGTCTTTGTAGAGATTTCACCATTAACCACATGCGGATGTATATATATGCATTTTAAGTGTAGATTCATTCATTTTGTTCCGAATGTAGTTCACCTAGTGGAATCTCTACAAAGACTTATCTACTAGTAATAGCTAGCCCCCACTACTAGGAATTATCTATCCTCTCCTTGAGCCACATCATCAAAATTGACGTAGCCGTTAGATGAAGTAAATCAGTCATAATAGCCGTCTGATCTAGATGTTGAGAGGCTCCGCACTAAGACACATGCAAGCATGCAGAAATGCCGTGGCACATGCATGTGAGTGGGTTTTAAATCACATCAACATGTCTGCATGCAAGCATGCACCGGTAGCATGCATGTAAGTGAGCTTTTAAGTCCCATTAACATGTCAAAAAAATAATATAATCCCATTATGCAGTAGGAGTTGGCTGATCTTTTTTCCTTACGTGGGATGATCTAAATGATGATGGGAGTTTATTTAGTTTGGCTACCACATTTGTCATGCAGTTAGAGATTTTTTAGTTCTATGAAATCGATAATTTTCTTGAGAGAGATATATCAGTTGTTCGCGACAACGCGCGGGGACTCATCTAGTAATATTTAGGAACGGAGGGAGTACTATGTAAAGAGTTAGGTGTCGCACAGTGATAGTGTGAGGTGGGCCACGTAATCACTGAGCCTGCGTGATTTCACTGCTCTTGCACTCCTCTGCTGTAAGAATGGAGAAAATTGTAATCTACTACCTCCTTTCGCCAAAAGCGTGGGACATCCAGCAGTCCTACCACCTCAGTAATAAAGACCAATGAGCCGTCAAATCACATAGACCCAGCGATAAGTTGGACGGACGAAGCAACCATCACTCTTCTTGGCGAGTGAGAGGTCGCGTCCGCTCTGCCGGGCATGAATGCGGCACCGATTCTTTGAGCAGCGCTGACTGTTGTTTGAGGCGGGAAGCCTTGGCGATGGAGGGGCTTTGGGTGGGCCAGGCTGGTCAGGAGCGGGCGTGGCAGCTATCCGCATGTCCCTACCGGACACGCCGGGAAACGAGAGGATGCAACAACTCTCGCGGCTAAAATCGTACACTACACACCATATCTCTGTAGGAGTAGGTCGATCTGTCACACTCTCTCACACACACATGCTGTTAAACACACACACGCACACGCACGCACCTTGGTCCCGTTGCACCTTCTAACGTGACTTATTACACCTAGACGGAGGGAGTAGTAAGTATACGAGATACGGTGGCACACTGACTTAAGTCAAATACAAGTGCCCAAAATTTGTGTGCATGTTATAATAAGGATTCACTTAAAATAGTACGTGAGCGAATAGAGGGATCAATTGGACAGTGTTCCCGAGCAGTAGCGAGATGTGTGAGGTAGTAAGATACACCGCCAGCGCTTTTAATTTTTCTTATTAATTTGTTTGTTTCACCACATGTTGGTGGGACCCAACATACTACATGGAGAGAGGTAAGGTGACTAAGGCTGCATTATTTACGCACCACTTTGGATAGTCTTACCACCAAAGCCACATGACACGATTATGATTGAAATCCTAATGACTCCCACACACACAAAAAAACACGGCATGCCTGTCACACGAATACAAGAATGTATAAAAGGTTATTTTCCTCTCGTTGAACATAACGGGAGGGTTGTATAGCTGGTTAGCCTGTTCGCTCATCAAACTTGAGGTCTCGGGTTCGATAACTACACTTGAGCATAATTTTTTCCTGGAGGATTCTTTGACTGGTCAAAATGTTTTCTAGAGTTTGCACGCTTCACACTCTCTCTCGGTATATATATACATCTTTGGAGCCTCGGTAGCTTGTAGTTGCTCTCTTCACACTCTCTCGCCCTCTCCCATTTGGAGCCTCGGTAGCTTGTAGTTGCTCTCCTCACACTCTCTCGCCGTCTCGAGATCTAAACAAGACTTCGTTGGCCTCTCTCTCCTCCTTTGCTGCTCAAAGAGCCGGCAGGATCAAATCCTCCGGGAAGGGAAGGAGGCTTAACACTGTCGCCGTCGTGAGGAGGGAATCCACTACAGCCTGTTGTTCACTTTCCACCCAGCGGCGGCGCGGGAGGGCCTCCGACCCCTTCTTCTTTGCAGCCGTCCCGTCGCCCACCGAACCACGCCCCAAGAACCTTAAGGTATATTTTACTTACTCCACATGCATTGCTCTAGCTGCATGTATACCATGAATCTAGGACGTGGTTCAAAGAGGAAAGGAGGGGGGCAAATAGTGGGAAAAGTTGTATATAGCATGAATCTAGGACGTGGTTCAAAGAGGAAATGAAGGGAGAAAGTTGTATAGCATGAATCTAGGACGTGGTTCAAAGAGGAAAGGAATGGGGGAAAGTAGTGGGGAAAGTTGTATCGCATAAATCTAGGATGTGGTTCAAAGAGGAAAGGAAGGGGCGAAAGTACTAGTTCAAAAAGGAAAGGAAGGGACAAGGCTGTAGAGTTTGAGCTCACATAGGGAAAGGTGTCTAAAGATAACAAAACTGGGACCAACACAAATATGCTCCTTGGTTGTTTGTTCTTTGTTGCAACAGACTGTGCATGACGACAATACATCGGTAGATGCACATGGTGCTGATGCGTCCACTGTCCCGTGCAACTCATTAGCTGTTGTTAATCTAAGGCCCTGTTTGGTATAAAACTCCCTAGTCCCTACCTGCTTGGTTCCAGGGACTAAATATGGACTAGAGGTTATTAAATGACATGATAAAAGACCATGTTAGCCCTAGTAATGAACTAATAGAAACAAGGTGCAATGCGTGGCAGGGGCAACTGTTGGAAAAAGTCCCAAAAAGACTCCCTCGGGTCTTCTTTCTTTAGTCCCAAATGCCCACTTTTAGTCCCGAAAAGTCCCTCCTGTTTGGTTTAGATGTGGTGACACGGAGTTTTTTAGTCCCTACACCAAAATGTCCCTGTAAACAAACACCCTCTAATAATGCCACTGGAAAATTGATGCAATGCCACAGTTAAAAGCAAATTACATGTTTAACGAATTTTATTGTTAATATAATATCTATGTTAATATTAATCAATGCCACCGTTTGAGAAATGCTACTATCTTGCTTTCTTTCCCATTTAGATAAGGTAGATGTTTCTTTTTTTTGGCTTCTATGTCATCGACAGTTATTGACCACTAATTGTTTCCTTTGCACCTCTGTGTAAATAGGGTTATCTACTTCACCTCGTTGCCATTTGTTGCACTGCACAAAACACTTTTGTTTTAAGAGTGTTTTGTGCAGTTCAACCAAAATGTCACACCGACAACGTTGCTTGATTGCTTGATCTTAGTGGAACTGCACAAGAGGAGATCTTACTTCCTATCCATTAAAGGCGAATTTGGTTCAGATCTTCTTCTTGTGAGTTGTTTGAATTCCGCATCATGAGAGGTCGATTAGCCTTCTTTCACATGATTCTGCGGTGTGCTTTCATATGTTGTGCTACTTATGCGATAATGTTGCTTGATTTTAGTGAACTGCACAAATGGAGACAAGACTTCCAATCTGTATGTGCATCGTAATATCCCATTGAGGTAAGATAAGGATATTTCACAACCTGGCCTGTATTTTGCCACTTTCATCGGAAAATTAAGTTTAGTACTATACTTGTGCTCCCCAATTGACATGCCAAATCTTACATTGAAGGCGAAGCTTGTGCATTATTGAACCAAGTGATGAAGGGGAAGAACAAGCGGAAGAAAAACAAAAATCAACTCCCGGTGCTGTAATGAAGCACTAGAACTGTGATGACACAAGTAATGATATAGTTTTGCATCTTAATTTATTGCTATGGCTAGAACGAGCAATTGTTTTGCCATTGATTTAATGCCATATGTAATTATCTCTACTTGTGCAAACAGGGATCTTCTTTGAAGATACCATATATTTTAGTGGAACTGCACAACAAGATGTTGGAGACATTAAACTAATCGAGGAGTATATAGTAAGCATGGCCACCCCCATAGATAGCACCGTTCCGGAGAAGTGCTTCATCTGTATGCTCTACACAATCAGCCTCTTGACAAATGTTGGTACTCACCCACTGATTTCATCCATATGATTGAGCTTTGTCATCTCTATTGGTGTTGTGCTACTGTTTAGATACTGTCATGAAAAAGTGGTATTGTCCTTGAGAAGTGCTTCATTTGTGCTGTTTTCAATATTTCCTTTCCTTTTTTTCGAGCAAACAGGGATCATCTTCCTTTGAAGAAGAATATGGAGTACGTGAAGTGACTAGTTCCGATTATGCCAGGATGAAGAAGCCATGTCTATCTTCTCATCAGAAGGAGCAGTTGAAGGATGATTACATTACTCCCCACAAGACCAAACTAACTTCAGCTCAGAAGGACTGACAAATCTCCATTTTTTTGCTATGATGCACGAGTACAATGTTGTTCTAGGATTCTTTCTGGTGAGTTCCATTTTTCTAAAAGTGTGTTCTACATGGACCATGTATGTGCCTGTTGAAACTGTCAATTCATAGTACAGTTTGCTTTATACTAATCACTTTTTTGTATTTGTGCAAACAGGGGTGCTCAGCTTGATTTCAACGGGAACTGCCCAAAATGTTCATGAATACATCGAATCATTCATTTCCACCACAAGAAAGGAGGTGCCCATAAGTTCAAGGCATTGCAACATATAAGGGTGAAATCATACAAGCTACGCGCGAATTTGGTTGATTTTGGTGGAATTGCACAAAAAGAACAGCTGGTTTATTTAGCACGAGGTGCCATGTCAATGTCCGAACTGATGGCAAACCCTGTCCATTCCACAATCGTAGGCATTTAATATTTTGGAATGGGACAACCTTGTCAAATATTGCTCATTGATTTTAGCAAGATATGCGTTTGATATTTTCGAATGGGACGCCCTTTCTTTGTCGGCAATGGCGATCAATTTTTCTTTATTCTTTAGTTGTGAAGTAAATATTGCCTCGACATGTGAGTCATTTGAGATGCATAATCATCGATTGTTTTGAATGTTCTCTATGAATTGCCAGGCCTGTGTGTTTGATTGCAATGTATAGAAATGCTAAAAAGCTGCTCAAACTCTTTGTACTCATACATTTCCTTTTACTTAGCACTTTGTGAAAGTGCATACTTTTTTAGATAAGATTGGTCAAAGTAGAGATACTTTGACTCGGACAAAACTTGTATGCAGACTAGAAAGGACCGGAGGAGTACATGTGAAACTTTGCAAACGTGGTGATCACCACAGGAATAATGCTAGTACGTATTATTTTGCATGTTCATCCAATGCCGGTGATACAGGAATTGAACTAATCGAAATAAATTCATTCATACGGTCGGATTTCATATAAACATGCCGGATTTCATTACATTTCATACATTCTTCAACTAAAAAGGGGTGTTTATGGCCGCATGCATCTCCCAGATGCAGAGGCCGGGGGTCATCCTCCTTTTCGAAAAAACTAAAAAGGGGTGCGCCGGAGGTATAATTAAATAACCGAAGCTACCCACCTGTGTCCCGGCCAGGCGAGCAGAAGCTTGATGACTTAGCTGCGAATGCAGATTGCGTAATCGACATGTGGCCTGTTGGGCCCACATGTCGATCGATAACTGCACCAGCGATTAAGTAGAAGCAGCGTTCTTCTCGGCGCAGCTCTCCGACTCCACGTCGCCGCCAAGAAGCTAACCCGCCGTCAATGGCAACCCGCCTAGCTTGGCTTCAACCAGAGGGTAGCAGCGGTGGCCTTACTTGGACCCGAGCGGCGGCGACATACCGTGTTCCACTCTTCCTTGTTTTCTGTGTGGCACGGCCTCGTTGGCAGCGGGGCGGGGCCTCGGTGGAGCCGGCGATGTCCTCTGTCTCGTTGCCGGCGGGTGGCGCCTCAGCGGAGCAGTGGAAATCCTCCCCCACGTTGCCGGCAGGGTGGGGACTCGGCTGAGCCGGCGATGTCCTCTGTCTCGTTGTTGGCGGGGTGGGGCCTCGGTGGAGCCGGCGGTGTCCTCTGCCTCGTTGTTGGCACCGTGGGGCCCCGGCGGAGCCGGCGGTGTCCTCTGCCTCGTTGTTGGCGCCACGGGGCCTCGGCAGAGCAGGGCGTCATCGATGCCAGCGGAGCGGGGACTCGTCGGAGCCAGCATTCCCCTCTGCCTCGTCCTCAGTCTCGCCAAACATCGCCTCGCCCGCTTCATCGCCCTCTTTGCTAGCCTCTTTGTAGGCGGCCGCAGCCTCCGCCACATGCATGCGGTACCGCGAACGCTCGAGGCGGCCCTTGCGGGCGGAGCGGTACGAGTTGTGCAGCGCCTCCTGCTCCACCCGCTCTGCGGCGATCTGCTCCTCCTCCTGCAGGTGCTCCTGGAGGAGATGGTGGTTGTTGGCGGCGTCGGCCTGCGCCTCCCGGAACTGCTCCTCACGCATCGGCCTCACCCTGTCCATATATTCGGCATGGGCCTCGCCGATGGTCATGGTGCAATGCACCGGCGAGGATGGCGCGGAGGAGGGGGTTGGCGCCGGATCATCGACTACCATGTTCTCCATTAGGACGTCGTCGTCCTCCGGCTGCGTGCCGGCCAGCCGGTCGGCAGCAATGGCTGACATCCCCTTGTGGTCCATCGTCCGCCCTTCCCGAAGAGCGCTGGAGCGCTAGGAAGCCATGGTGGGCAGTAGTGGTGTGGACAGGAGAAAGGGAACATATGTGGATGACTGCGGCTATGGCGGCAGCGGTTTATATAGCAATGGTGGTAGGCGGAGGGGCGAGCGTGTGGCGCCGAGTAGCCGCCTCGGCAACAGCGTATCATTAATGTGTCGGCAGATGGATGGGCCAGACGACACTTGTGTCGTTGAAAGCGAACAATCGCTGCCGGGAAGCGAAGCGGCGGCGTGTTTATTTGAGCGGAAGCAGCAGGCGAGGAGATGACTTTACTTGGATAGGATGACAATGGGGACCCACCAGGTCCATAGCCTCACGTACGCAAGTGCCTCCTTATTATATATATATAACTATAATTTATTTTGCTTCCTCCTGGTTTCCTGACATCACGGTCCCACAACATTGTCAACCTATGTACTCCCTCCTTTCCGGTTTATAGGGCTTATCTCAAAATTTTAGTTTTTCCATTTTATAAGGCTCAATTTGGTTGTTTTCCATCACATGTTCAGATTCCAAGGTGCATTAAATCATTGCATGCAAGTATTAAGAGAAAATTGACCAACGCATGTACTTTATGCATGCATGCATTGCAATTAATGCATTGATAAACATAATTTTTTGAGGATAACAAGAGCATTAATTAGGTTCTTTTGGAAAACAACAAAAAGTATTCCACCACTCGCCATCTACCTTGATTGGTGAGATTTTTGAATTGAGCATTATAAACCAGAAAGGAGGGAGTAGTCAATAAACGAGAGAATTGCACAAGAAGCGGCCAACAGCTGGGACCAAGCAGCTCGAGCAGTATTTGTGTTTTTTAGGTGTGAGCACTGCAGAGTTTTTCGATGTTTACCCTAGATATTAATTTTTCACCTCTGAACAACAATGAAAACATCGCTGCAGGTATTAACTGGGCTGGCTGTGGCCCGTCTAGCCCAGGCCAGATATCCAGCCCAGATATTAATTTTTTTCAAGCTGAAAATGGCTAGCCCAGCTATACTTTTTTTAGGAATACCCAGGCAAGGTCAAGTTGTTATTCTCCGCTCATTGGCTGCAAATCTTTCCTAGGAGGGATGCATTAGGCTTAACAAGAAAATGGGCTTTAAGAAATAATAAATGGGATGTAATTATAAAAACTGGGTAGTAACTATAAAAAGTGCACCAAACAGTGATTACTTTATAAAATATTATTTTTGGAATGTTGAAAATTTTAATTTCATTAATTGTTGCGAGCGCAATGTTTCGTTAGATTTTTACGTAATATGAATTTATATTGAAATTGTATTTAATCTGACTAGAAATTTCAGGATAAAAATATTCGGATCCCATCAAAATGTGGGAAATTTTATTGAATTCTGTTTTGAACGGTTGGTTGAAATGGGCTGTACTTTTAAAAAACTGTAAATGGGCTGTAGTACATTCCATTATAATTCAAAAATGGGCTACACATTCTTACAAATCTCAAATGGGCTATAAGTTCTCTGCCACACACTTCCTGGCCTTACTAAGTTAACGCGTCCCCTAAAAAAAAAGAGTTGACGCGTATGCAAGGCTTTGTCAACTTATAGTCAACACACGGTTCTAGCAGCAGTGGCCGTTGGATGTCCATCCAACGGATGCCGTGCTTCTTCTTCTATCTCGGATATTCTAGCTTCACCCGCCCAAAAAATGATTCCTCCCCCTGACATCTGCGGTGCACCGTTTCGGAAGCTGACCTGTGGGCCTACTAAGTTGACGTACCAAGGGCTTTGTCAACTTAGTCAATATAAAAAATTCTAGTTGCAGTGACCGTACGATGTCCATCCAACGGTCGTCGTGCTTCTTCAACCTCTGGTCTTCTTGCTCCAGCTGCCCAAAGCAGCGCCTGTTGTGCCGCCTGCTCCTGGCTCCCGTGGCCGGCTGTGCTACCGCGGAGGCCTCACCGCCCCCTACTACTCCCACCGATGGCCAGGCCATCCCTCCACTCAACAACACCCCCTGTTATTCTGCGGCGACGGCAGCGCAGCCGAACCAGTGAACCCTCGTACTCCTCTCCTTGTGCATCCACTGCCGCGTCTTCCCCTTCCTAGGCCTCGCCGTCGTCCACCGCCGTGGTGCTCTTGGCGCGGCGTGGTCAACGTGGTCAAGGAACGACTTCCATCGGACGTGGACTGTACGTGGAGAGGTTGACAGTTGGGTTCACGGCAGCCGCTGAAGTGCCTCCTTACTACGCCAAAATAATTATTCCTCCACGGCAATGAGGACCCACCCACGGACGGGCCACCGTATTTCGTGAAAAAATGATTCCCCCTGACTGCTGGGACCCACGAGCTACATCTTCGCACGCAAGGAAGTGTGTCCGAAAAAAACGATTCGCCCCCTAACTGTTGGGACCCACAGTTTTATTTCTTTTCTTTTCTTTGGGGGTCGATAGGAGAAGACCATAATTAAATTGTTGAAGTGGCTCTTATCTGCATTATTGTTGATTTAACCAAGAGCCCATATTGCCTTGTCTTCTCCTGTTTATTGATTGCGCGTAGATTCCAGCTTAGTCCAATGCACGTGCACTCTTATTATTATTCACATCGTTCGGTCGTGCAAGTGAAAGGCAATTATGACAATATATGATGGACTGACTGAGATGAGAAAAGCTGGTATGAACTCGACCTCTCTTGTTTTTGTAAATATGATGAGTTCATCGTTCCTGATTCAGCATATTATGAATAAACATGTTACAATGACAATTAGAGATCAGAGTTGCTCGTTCCATGCTTGATTAGCTATGAGTTATAATGGTTTACCTTGCGTGCCAACATGCTATTAAAATTGTTGTGATGTGGTATAGTGGGGTGGTATCCTCCTTTGAATGATTTAAGTGACTCGACTTGGCACAAGTTCGCACATGTAGTTGAAACAAATCAACATAGCCTTCTCGATATTTATGTTCATGGTGGATTATATCCTACTCATACTTGTACTCAATGTTTATTAATTTTAATGCATTTTCATGACTGTTGTCGCTCTCTAGTTGGTCATTTCCCAGTCTTTTGCTAGCCTTCACTTGTACTAAGCGGGAATACTGCTTGTGCATCCAATCCCTTAAACCCCAAAGTTATTCCAGATGAGTCCAGTATACCTTCCTATATGCGGTATTTACCTGCCGTTCCAAGTAAATTTGTATGTGCCAAACTCCAAACCTTCAAATAAACATTCTGTTTTGTATGCTCGAATAGCTCATGTATCAACTAGGGCTGTCCGTATCTTCCATGCTAGGCGGGTTATTCTCAAGAGGAGTGGACTCCGCTCCTCATTCACGAGAAAATGGTTGGTCACCGAGATGCCCAGTCCCATGCTTTATGCAAACTAAATTAAAATAATTGCAAACAAAACTCCCCTGGGACTGTTGCTAGTTGGAGACACTTGTTGTTTCGAGCAAGTCATGGATTGATGCTTGTTGGTGGAGGGGGAGTATAAACTTTACCATTTTGTTTGGGAACCGCCTATAATGTGTGTAGCATGGAAGATATCGCCATCTCTTGGTTGTTATGTTGACAATGAAAGTATGCCGCTCAAAATATTATTTATCTCTATTTCAAAATTTAGCTCTGGCACCTTTACAAATCCCTGCTTCCCTCTACGAAGGGCCTATCTATTTACTTTTGTGTTTAGTCATCACCCTCTCATTAAAAAGCACTAATTTGGAGAGCCTTGTTGTCATTTGCATTCATTACTATTAATTTATATTGGGTATGACTGGATCTCTTTTACCATGAATTACAATGTCTAGTGAGTCCTTGATCTTTAAAGGTGCTCTGCATTTATGTTATCTTGGTCTCGAGAAAGGGCTAGCGAGATACCATCCTATTATATCATATTATGATTGTTTTGAGAAAGTGTTGTCATCCGAGATTTATTATTATGGCTTGCTAGCTGATTATGCCATTGATATGAGTAAACATGAGACCTAAGAGTTATTGCGAATGTGGTCAGTCATAATCTTCGCCGAAAACTTGAATGCCGGCTTTACATATTTACAACAACAAGAGCAAACAGAGTTTGTAAAAGTTTTTCTTTATCACTTTCAGTTTATCAACTGAATTGCTTGAGGACAAGCAAAGGTTTAAGCTTGGGGGAGTTGATACGTCTCCGTCGTATCTAATTTTCCTATCACTTTTGCCCTTGTTTTGGACTCTAACTTGCATGATTTGAATGGAATTAACCCGGACTGACGCTGTTTTCAGCAGACTTTCCATGGTGTTATTTATGCGAAATGAAGTTCTCGGAATGACCTGAAACTCCACGGAATGTCCTTTTGTAAAATAAGAAAAATACTGGAAGAAAAATCCACGTCAGGGGGCCCACACCGTGTCCACGAGGGTGGGGGCGCGCCTGCACCCCCACGGCGCCCCCTACCTCGTGGGCCCTCCACCGACCTCAACTCCAACTCCATATATTCACTTTCGGGGAGAAAAAAATCAGAGAGAAGAATTCATCGCGTTTTACGATACAGAGCCGCCGCCAAGCCCTAAAACCTCCTGGGAGGGCTGATCTGGAGTCCGTCCGGTCCGGAGAGGGGGCTTCGTCGCCGTCGTCATCATCAACCATCCTCCATCACCAATTCAATGATGCTCACCGTCGTGCGTGAGTAATTCCATCGTAGGCTTGCTGGATGGTGATGGGTTGGATGAGATCTATCATGTAATCGAGTTAGTTTTGTTAGGGTTTGATCCCTAGTATCCACTATGTTCTGAGATTGATGTTGCTATGACTTTGCTATGCTTAATGCTTGTCACCAGGGCCCGAGTGCCATGATTCCAGATCTGAACCTATTATGTTTTCATGAATATATGTGAGTTCTTGATCCTATCTTGCAAGTCTATAGTCACCTACTATGTGTTATGATCCGGCAACCCCGAAGTGACAATAATCAGGACCACTCCCGGTGATGACCATAGTTTGAAGAGTTCATGTATTCACTATGTGCTAATACTTTGTTACGGTACTCTATTAAAAGGATGCCTTAATATCCCTTAGTTTCCATTAGGACCCCGCTGCCACGGGAGGTTAGGACAAAAGATGTCATGCAAGTTGTTTTCCATAAGCACGTATGACTATATTCGGAATACATGCCTACATTACATTGATGAATTGGAGCTAGTTCTGTGTCACCCTATGTTATGATTGTTACATGATGAACCGCATCCGGCCTAATTCTCCATCACTGATCCAATGCCTACGAGCTTTTCATATATTGTTCTTTGCTTATTTACTTTTCCGCTGCTACTATTACAATCAGTACAAAACACCAAAAATATTAATTTTGCTATCGTTACTTTTGTTATCGTTACCACTACTATCATATAACTTTGCTACTAAATATTTTGCTGCAGATACTAAGTTATCCAGGTGTGGTTGAATTGACAACTCAACTGCTAATACTTGAGAATATTCTTTGGCCCCCCTTGTGTCGAATCAATAAATTTGGGTTGAATACTCTACCTTCGAAAACTGTTGCGATCCCCTATACTTGTGGGTTATCAGTGGACGTGGTGGCGGGAGAGGTAGGAAGCTTGTTGCGCCTTCCTTGCCGCCACCCCCAGCCGTTTCTCTGGACCACCGGAGTGCTCCGTCTCAGGTGGACCCGTCAGACATGGACCCGTCTCGGACTCCAATCCACGAGCCTCGGGCCGCAGAGTCTTCGTCCCACGTGACTCCTGAGAGTAGTGGCCATGCTGATGGCGAGGAGACCTGGTTTGACGATAGTTTTAGCAAGGATGAGTGCTACCTCTTGAGCACTGTGTTGGTTTTCCCTTGAAGAGGAAAGGGTGATGCAGCAAAGTAGCGTAAGTATTTCCCTCAGTTTTTGAGAACCAAGGTACCGATCCAGTAGGAGGCTACACCCAAGTCCCTCGCACCTACACAAACAAATAAAAACCTCGCAACCAACGCAATAAAGGGGTTGTCAATCCCTTCACGGTCACTTACGAAAGTGAGATCTGATAGATATGATAAGATAATATTTTTGGTATTTTTATAAAGTAAAATAAAAGGCAATAAAAATAGCTAAGTGTTGGAAGATTAATATGATGGAAAATAGACCCGGGGGCCATAGGTTTCACTAGTGGCTTCTCTCAAGAGCATAAGTATTACGGTGGGTGAACAAATTACTGTTGAGCAATTGATAGAATTGAGCATAGTTATGAGAATATCTAGGTATGATCATGTATATAGGCATCACATCCGTGACAAGTAGACCGACTCACCTTTGCATCTACTACTATTACTCCACACATCAACTGATATCCAGCATGCATCTAGATTATTAAGTTCATAAGAACAGAGTAACGCTTTAAGTAAGATGGCATGATGTAGAGGGATAAACTCATGCAATATGATATAAACCCCATCTTTTTATCCTCGATGGCAACAATACAATACGTGCCATGCTGCCCTATCCTTTGGGAAAGGACACACATAAGATTGAATCCAAAGCTAAGCACTTCTCACATTGCAAGAAAGATCAATCTAGTAGGCCAAACCAAACTGATAATTCGAATAGACTTGCAAAGATAACTAATCATACATAAAAGAATTCAGAGAAGATTCAAATATTGTTCATAGATAAACTTGATCATAAACCCACAATTAATCGGTCTCAACAAACACATCGCAAAAGAAGATTACATCGAATAGATCTCGTGATTTAAAATCATGGAGAACTTTGTATTGAGATCCAAAGAGAGAAGAAGCCATCTAGCTAATAACTATGGACAAAAGGTCTGAAGTAAACTACTCACACATCATCCGAGGGGCTATGGTGTTGATGTAGAAGACCTCCGTGATCAATGCCCCCTCCGGCAGGACACCGGAAAAGGCCCCAAGATGGGATCTCACAGGTACAGAAGGTTGCGGTGGTGGAATTAGGTTTTCGTGGATGCTTCTGTTGGTTTGGGGGTACGTAGGTATATATAGGAGGAAGAAGTACGTCTGTGGAGCAACATGGGCTCCACGAGGGTGGAGGGCGCGCCCCCTACCTCGTGCCCTCCTGGTTGCTTTCTTGACGTAGGGTCCAAGTCCTCTGGATCACATTCGTTCCAAAAATCACATTCCCGAAGGTTTCATTCCGTTTGATATTCTTTTCTGCGAAACTCTGAAATAGGCAAAAAAACAGCAATTTGGGCTGGGCCTCCGGTTAATAGGTTAGTCCCAAAAATAAAATAAAAGTGTATTATAAAGCCATTAAACATCCAAAAAATAATATAATATAGCATGGAACAATAAAAAATTATATATACGTTGGAGACAAATCAGCGAGCTGGTTGACCAGGGCAAGAAGGTCTACCAGCATGGTGGTATGAAGCTCCCGGCCGTGCCGGCGACCCGCGATCAGAGGTGATTGATTGAGCCTAACAGAGAGAAGTAAGTGCATTTACTATTTTTAACCTTTGTCCTTCATGTTTCCTAAAATTAATATCTAATCAGTGTTGTCTTGTTCGATTGCAGACCTTCTACGGGTGTTCTGAGGAACACGAGGCAGAGGCGGCTAGGGTTCTCAAAGCCGAGTGCAAGCACCTACTTTAGAACTTACGGCACGAGGCTAGGGTGCAGGCTGTTCGAGACTACTACGCCCCGACTAACATTAGGAGAGCCATGAAGAAGTGCCGCAACAAGTATCTGAGTAAGGACAAGTACATGAAGGTAATTACCTATTCTTAAGGTCTTGTACTTAGTTTCCTTGATTTCATTCGTAGGCGTAACGCTGAAATTTCTGTTTGCCAAACTTAGGTGCCCCCAAGATGGTGTGCGGATAGGATGGACTATTGGGAAGCATTGGTGGATGAGTGGTGCTCTCCCCAATGGCTAGCCGAACACAACAAGGCCAGGGATAAGCGTGCCCAAATACGGGGTGTGCTACACCATCAAGGGAGCTCCAACCTGTCTGAGTACAGGCATCACTGGGTATGTGGTTTGAGCCCTTAACGATTCATGCAATTTCATTTTCGATGCTAGCTTGAGCCCTTAATTAATATGTTGTTCCTCTCTTTTAGGCGAAACACAAGAAGAAGGGCGTGCCACATTGTATAACCTCTATGCCATGCCCATACTGCCCCGTTCAAGAAGGCCAAGGCATTCTCTGAAGATGACCTCGATCATCCAAAGAGCTTCACCAACATCTCCTCCCACAACAAGCTCGTGAGGTACAGAGACTTTGGGAAGGCGACGAAAGGGGATGACTTCAACCCGAGTTACAGTCCTTTTGATCCAGAGCTCGTGATGCTATCTGGTGAGGGGAGGAAACATGGCTCGGTTGCCATTGGGGATGGACTGATACGTACTACTAGATGTCTTCCGGAGATCAAGAAGCACCATGCAAGGTCTCTTCCTGAGATACCGCCTCGACCACGGCCAGTGGAGCTCGCCATCGAGGCTAGCGCCCAGGAGCTTCTGGGGGAGGCAAACAGGAAGACTAAGTAGACGGAGATCAAGCTGGAGGAGAGGACGGCTAGTCTGCTGGAGGGGAGAGGTGTTGGGGAACGTAGTAATTTCAAAAAAATTCCTACGCACACGCAAGATCATAGTGATGCATAGCAACTAGAGGGGAGAGTGTGTTCATGTACCCTTGTAGACCGAAAGCGGAAGCGTTAGCACAACGCGGTTGATGTAGTCGTACGTCTTCACGATTCGACCGATCAAGTACCGAACATACGACACCTCCGAGTTCAGCACACGTTCAGCTCGATGACGTACCTCGAACTCCGATCCAGCCGACCTTTGAGGGAGAGTTCCGTCAGCACGACGGCGTGGTGACGATGATGATGTTCTACCGACGCAGGGCTTCGCCTAAGCACCGCTACAGTATTATCGAGGTGGACTATGGTGGAGGGGGGCACCGCACACGGCTAAGAGATCAATGATCAATTGTTGTGTCTATGGGGTGCCCCCTGCCCCCGTATATAAAGGAGCAAGGGGGGAGGCGGCCGGCCAAGAGGAGGCGCGCCAGGAGGAGTCCTACTCCCACCGGGAGTAGGACTCCCTCCCTTCCTAGTTGGATAAGAGAAGGGGGAAGGAGGAGGGAGAGGGGAAGGAAAGGGGGGCGCCGCCCCCCTCCTTGTCCAATTTGGACTAGAGGGGGAGGGGCCGTGCAGCCTGCCCTGCCCGCCCCTCCTCTTCTCCACTAAGGCCCATGTAGGCCCATTAAACCACTGGGGGGTTCCAGAAACCCCCGGTTCTCCGGTAAAATCCCGATTTCACCTGGAACACTTATGACATCCAAATATAGGCTTCCAATATATCAATATTTATGTCTCGACCATTTCGAGACTCCTCGTCATGTCTGTGATCACATCCGAGACTTTGAACTATCTTCGATACATCAAAACACATAAACTCATAATATAACCGTCGTCAAACTTTAAGCGTGCGGACCCTACGGGTTCGAGAACTATGTAGACATGACCGAGACACGTCTCCGGTCAATAACCAATAGCGGAACCTGGATGCTCATAGTGGCCCCCACATATTCTATGAAGATCTTCATCGGTCAAACCGCATAACAACATACGTTGTTCCCTTTGTCATCGGTATGTTACTTGCCCGAGATTCGATCGTCAGTATCTCAATACCTAGTTCAATCTCGTTACTGGCAAGTCTCTTTACTAGTTACGTAATACATCATCCCACAACTAACTCATTAGTTGCAATGCTTATAGTGATGTGCATTACCGAGTGGGCCCAGAGGTACCTCTCCGACAATCGGAGTGACAAATCCTAATATTGAAATACGCCAACCCAACAAGTACCTTCGTAGACACCTGTAGAGCACCTTTATAATCACCCAGTTACGTTGTGATGTTTGGTAGCACACAAAGTGTTCCTCCGGCAAACGGGAGTTGCATAATATCATAGTCATAGGAACATGTATAAGTCATGAAGAAAGCAATAGCAACATACTAAATGATCAAGTGCTAAGCTAACGGAATGGGTCAAGTCAATCACATCATTCTCCTAATGATGTGATCCCGTTAATCAAATGACAACTCATGTCAATGGTTAGGAAACATAACCATCTTTGATTAACGAGCTAGTCAAGTAGAGGCATACTAGTAACACTCTGTTTGTCTATGTATTCACACAAGTATTATGTTTTCGGTTAATACAATTCTAGCATGAATAATAAACATTTATCATGATATAAGGAAATAAATAATAACTTTATTATTGCCTCTAGGGCATATTTCCTTCAGTCTCCCACTTGCACTAGAGTCAATAATCAAGATTACACAGTAATGATTCTAACACACATGGAGCCTTGGTGTTGATCATGTTTTGCTCGTGGAAGAGGCTTAGTCAAAGGGTCTGCAACATTCAGATCCGTATGTATCTTGCAAATTTCTATGTCTCCCACCTGGACTAGATCCCGGATGGAGTTGAATCGTCTCTTGATGCGCTTGGTTCTCTTGTGAAATCTGGATTCCTCTGCCAAGGTAATTGCACCAGTATTGTCACAAAAGATCTTCATGGGGACCCGATGCACTAGGTATGACACCTAGATCGGATATGAACTCCTTCATCCAGACTCCTTCATTTGCTGCTTCTGAAGCAGCTATGTACTCCGCTTCACATGTAGATCCTGCCACGACGCTTTGTTTAGAACTGCACCAACTGATAGCTCCACCGTTCAATATAAACACGTATCCGGTTTGCGATTTAGAATCGTCCAAATCAGTGTCAAAGCTTGCATCAACGTAACCATTTATGATGAGCTCTTTGTCACCTCCATAAACGAGGAACATATCCTTAGTCCTTTTCAGGTATTTCAGGATGTTCTGGACCGATGTCCAGTGATCCACTCCTGGATTACTTTGGTACCTCCCTGCTAAACTTATAACAAGGCACACATCATGTCTGGTACACAGCATTGCATACATGATAGAGCCTATGGCTGAAGCATAGGGAACATCTTTCATCTTCTCTCTATCTTCTGCAGTGGTTGGGCATTGAGTCTTACTCAACTTCACACCTTGTAACACAGGCAAGAACCCTTTCTTTGCTTGATCCATTTTGAACTTCTTCAAAACTTTGTCAAGGTATGTGCTTTCTGAAAGTCCAATTAAGTGTCTTGATCTATCTCTATAGATCTTGATGCCCAATATGTAAGCAGCTTCACCGAGGTCCTTCATTGAAAAACTCTTATTCAAATATCCCTTTATGCTATCCAGAAATTCTATATCATTTCCAATCAGCAATATGTCATCCACATATAATATCGAAATGCTCTGAGCTCCCACTCACTCTCTTGTAAATACAGGTTTCTCCAAAAGTCTGTATAAAACCAAATGCTTTGATCACACTATCAAAGCGTTTATTCCAACTCCGAGAGGCTTACACCAGTCCATAAATGGATCGCTGGAGATTGCACACTTTGTTATCTCCCTTTGGATCGACAAAACCTTCCGGTTGCATCATATAAAACTCTTCTTCTAGAAATCCATTCAGGAATGCAGTTTTGACATCCATTTGCCAAATTTCATAATCATAAAATGCGGCAATTGCTAACATGATTCCGACAAACTTAAGCATCGCTACGGGTGAGAAGGTCTCATCGTAGTCAATCCCTTGAACTTGTCGAAAACCTTTTGCAACAAGTCGAGCTTTATAAACAGTAACATTATCGTCAGTGTCAGTCTTCTTCTTGAAGATCCATTTATTTCTCGATGGCTTGCCGATCATCGGGCAAGTCAACCAAAGTCCACACTTTGTTCTCATACATGGATCCCATCTCAGATTTCATGGCCTCAAGCCATTGTGCATAATCTAGGCTTACCATCGCTTCTTCATAGTTCGTAGGTTCGTCATGGTCAAGTAACATAACCTCCAGAATAGGATTAATGTACCACTCTGGTGCGGATCTTACTCTGTTTGACCTACGAGGTTCAGTAACAACTTGATCTGAAGTTTCATGATCATCATCATTAACTTCCTCACTAATTGGTGTAGACGTCACAGGAACCGGTTTCTGTGATGAACTACTTTCCAATAAGGGAGCAGGAACTATTACCTCATCAAGTTCTACTTTCCTCCCACTCACTTTTTTCGAGAGAAACTCCTTCTCTAGAAAGGATCCAAATTTAGCAACAAAAATCTTGCCTTCAGATCTGTGATAGAAGGTGTACCCAACAATTTCCTTTGGCTATCCTATAAAGACACATTTCTCCGATTTGGGTTCGAGCTTATCAGGTTGAAGCTTTTTCACATAAGCATCGCAACCCCAAACTTTAAGAAACGACAACTTTGGTTTCTTGCCAAACCACAGTTCATAAGGCGTCGTCTCAGCAGTTTTGATGGTGCCCTGTTTAACGTGAATGCGGCTGTCTCTAAAGCATAACCCCAAAATGATAGTGGTAAATCGGTAAGAGACATCATAGATCGCACCATATCTAGTAAAGTACGATTACGACGTTCGGACACACCATTACGCTGTGGTGTTCCAGGTGGCGTGAGTTGCGAAACTATTCTGCATTGTTTCAAATGTAGACCAAAATCATGTTGGGTAACGTAGTAATTTCAAAAATTTTCCTACGATCACGCAAGATCATGGTGATGCATAGCAACGAGATGAGAGTGTTGTCTACGTACCCTCGTAGACCCACGGTGAGCGTTGACGCAACGTAGAGGAAGTAGTCGTACTTCTTCACGATCCAACCGATCCAAGTACCGAGCGTCACGGCACCTCCGAGTTCTGCACACGTTCAGCTCGATGGCGTCCCTCGAACTCCGATCCAGCCGAGTGTTGAGGGAGAGTTTCGTCAACCTGACGGCGTGGTGGCGATGATGATGTTCCACCGGGCGAGGGCTTCGCCTAAGCTCTGCCTACGGTATTCTCGAGGTGTAATATGGTGGAAGGGGCACCGCACACGGCTAAGTATTGAACTAAAGGATCAACTTGTGTGTCATGGGGTGCCCTCTGCCCCCGTATATAAAGGCGGGAAGGTGGAGGGGCTGGCCGGCCAAGGGTGGTGCGCCAGGGGTGTCCTACTCCTACTAGGAGTAGGATTCCCCCCCCCCCCCCAATCCTAGTCCAACTAGGTTTCCCCAAGTGGGAAGGGAGAGAGAGGCGCCCCTTCTCCTAGTCCTAATAGGACTAGGGAAGGGGGAAGGTGCGCCAGCACTTGGGCCCCTTCTCTCCTTTCCACTAAGGCCCATGTTGGCCCATTAGTATTAGGGGTTCGGTAACCTCCGGTACTTGGTAAAATTCCTAATTTCACCGGAACACTTCCGATGTCCAAACATAGACTTCCAATATATGAATCTTTATGTCTCGACCATTTCGAGACTCCTCGTCACGTCCGTGATCTCATCCGGGACTCGAACAACCTTGATGCAGAAACATCATAACAACTCATAGTAACTGTCGCCGAAGCGTTAAGCGTGCGGACCCTACGGGTTCGAGAACTATGTAGACATGACCGAGACACCTCTGCGGTCAATAACCAATAAGCGGGACCTGGATGCCCATATTGGCTCCTACATATTCTACGAAGATCTTTATCGGTCGAGACCGCATAACAACATACGTTGTTCCCTTTGTCATCGGTATGTTACTTGCCCGAGATTCGATCGTCGGTATCCAATACCTAGTTCAATCTCGTTACCGGCAAGTCTCTTTACTCGTTCCGTAATACATCATCTCACAACTAACTCATTAGTTGCAATGCTTGCAAGGCTTATGTGATGTGCATTACCGAGAGGGCTCAGAGATACCTCTCCGACAATCGGAGTGACAAATCCTAATCTCGAAATATGCCAACCCAACATGTACCTTCGGAGACACCTGTAATGTACCTTTATAATCACCCGATTACGTTGTGACGTTTGGTAGCACCAAAGTGTTCCTCGAGCAAAGCAGGAGTTGCATAATCTCATAGTCATAGGAACATGTATAAGTCATGAAGAAAAGCACTAGCAACAAACTATACGATCAGGTGCTATGCTAATGGAATGGGTCATGTCAATCGGATCATTCAACCAATGATGTGATCCCGTTAATCAAATAACAACTCCTTGTTCATGGTTAGGAAACACAACCATCTTTGATTAACGAGCTAGTCAAGTAGAGGCATACTAGTGACACTCTGTAGGTTTATGTATTCACACATGTATTATGTTTCCTGTTAATACAATTCTAGCATGAATAATAAACATTTATCATGATATAAGGAAATAAATAATAACTTTATTATTGCCTCTAGGGCATATTTCCTTGATCTCCCACTTGCACTAGAGTCAATAATCTAGATTACACAAGAATGATTCTAACACCCATGGAGTCTTGGTGCTGATCATGTTTTGCTCGTGGAAGAGGCTTAGTCAGCGGTGCGCAACATTCAGATCCGTATGTATCTTGCATATCTCTATGTCTCCCACGGACCAAATCCGGATGGAGTTGAAGGCGTCTTTTGATGTGCTTGGTTCTCTTGTGAAATCTGGATTCCTTTGCTAAGGCAATTGCACCAGTATTGTCACAAAAGATTTTCATTGGACCCGATACACTAGGTACAACACCTAGATCGGTTATGAACTCCTTCATCCGGACTCCTTCATTAGCTGCTTCAAGCAGCTATGTACTCAACTTCACATGTAGATCCCGCCACGACGCTTTGTTTGGAACTGCACCAACCGACAGCTCCTCCGTTTAATGTAAATACGTATCCGGTTTGCGATTTAGAATCGTCCGGATCGATGTCAAAACTTCGTCGACGTAACCGTTCTGACGAGTTCTTTGTCACCGCCATAAATGAGAAACATATCCTTAGTCCTTCTTAAGTACTTAAGGATGTTCTTGACCGCTGTCCGATGATCCACTCTGGATTACTTTGGTACACCCGCCAAACTTACTGACAAGGCACACATCAGGTCTGGTACACAGCATTGCATACATGATAGAGCCTATGGCTGAAGCATAGGGAACATCTTTCATTTTCTCTCTATCTTCTGCGGTGGTCGGGCATTGAGTCTTACTCAACTTCACACCTTGTAGCACCGGCAAGAACCCTTTCTTTGCATGATCCATTTTGAACTTTTTCAAAACTTTGTCAAGGTATGTGCTTTGTGAAAGTCCTATTAAGCGTCTTGATCTATCTCTACAGATCTTAATGCCCAATATGTAAGCAGCTTCACCGAGGTCTTTCATCGAAAAACTCTTATTCAAGTATCCCTTTATGCTATCCAGAAATTCTATATCATTTCCGATCGGTAATATGTCATCCACATATAATATCGTAAATGCTACAGAGCTCCCACTCACTTTCTTGTAAATCTGAGGCTTCTCCAAAAGTGCATATAAAACCAAATGCTTTGATCACACTATCAAAAGCGTTTATTCCAACTCCGAGAGGCTTGCACCAGTCCATAAATGGATCGCTGGAGCTTGCACACTTTGTTAGCTCCTTTTGGATCGACAAAACCTTCTGGTTGCATCATATACAACTCTTCTTCCGTAAATCCATTCAGAATGCAGTTTTAACATCCATTTGCCAAATTTCATAATCATAAAATGCGGCAATTGCTAACATGATTCGGACGGACTTAAGCATCGCTACGGGTGAGAAGGTCTCATCGTAGTCAATCCCTTGAACTTGTCGAAAACCTTTTGCAACAAGTCGAGCTTTATAGACGATAACATTACCATCAGCGTCGGTCTTCTTCTTGAAGATCCATTTATTCTCAATTGCTTGCCGATCATCGGGCAAGTCAACCAAAGTCCACACTTTGTTCTCATACATGGATCCCATCTCAGATTTCATGGCCTCCGGCCATTTTGTGGAATCTGGGCTCACCATCGCTTCTTCATAGTTCGTAGGTTCATCATGTTCCGATAACATGACTTCCGAATAGGATTACCGTACCACTGCAGTGCGGATCTTGCTCTGGTTGATCTCTGAAGTTCTGTAGAAACTTGATCTGAAGTTTCATGATCATCATCATTAGCTTCTTCCCTATTTGGTGTAGGTGTCACGAAACTGTTTTACGTGATGTACTACTTCTCAATAAGGGAGTAGATACAATTATCTCATCAAGTTCTACTTTCCTCCCACTCACTTCTTTCGAGAGAAACTCCTTCTCCAAAAGTTTCCGAATTTAGCAACAAAAATCTTGCCTTCGGATCTGTGATAGAAGGTGTACCCAACAGTCTCCTTTGGGTATCCTATGAAGACACATTTCTCCGATTTGGGTTCGAGCTTATCAGGTTGAAGCTTTTTCACATAAGCATCGCAGCCCCAAACTTTCAGAAAGCGACAACTTTGGTTTCTTGCCAAACCACAGTTCATAAAGGCGTCGTCTCAGCGGATTTAGATGGTGCCCTATTTAAAGTGAATGTAGCCGTCTCTAAAGCATAACCCCAAAAGCGATAGCGGTAAATCAGTAAGAGACATCATAGATCGCACCATATCTAATAAAATGCGATTACGACGTTCGGACACACCATTACGTTGTGGTGTTCCGGTGGCGTAAGTTCAAAACTATTCCGCATTGTTTCAAATGTAGGCCAAACTTCGTAACTCAAATATTCTCCTCCACGATCAGATCGTAGAAACTTTATTTTCTTGTTACGATGATTTTCCACTTCACTCTGAAATTCTTTGAACTTTTCAAATGTTTCAGATTTGTGTTTCATTAAGTAGATATACCCATATCTGCTCAAATCATCTGTGAAGGTGAGAAAATAACGATATCCGCCACGAGCCTCAACATTCATTGGACCACATACATCGGTATGTATGATTTCCAATAAATCTGTTGCTCTCTCCATAGTTCCGGAGAAGCGGTGTTTTAGTCATCTTGCCCATAAGGCACGGTTACGCAAGTGCCAAGTGATTCATAATCAAGTGACTCCAAAAGTCCATCGGTATGGAGTTTCTTCATGCGCTTTACACCGATATGACCTAAGCGGCGATTGCCACAAATAAGTTGCACTATCATTATCAACTCTACATCTTTTGGCTTCAACGTTATGAATATGTGTATCACTACTATCGAGATTAAGTAAAACAAACCATTCTTCAATGGTGCATGACCATAAAAGATATTATTCATATAAATAGAACAACCATTATTCTCTCGATTTAAATGAATAACCGTCTCGCATTAAACAAGATCCAGATATAATGTTCATGCTCAACGCTGGTACTAAATAACAATTATTTAGGTCTAATACTAATCCGAAGGTAGATGTAGAGGTAGCGTGCCGATTGCGATCACATCGACTTTGGAACCATTTCCCAGCCAAGATCGTCACCTCGTCCTTAGCCAATCTTCGCTTAATCCGTAGCCCCTGTTTGAGTTGCAAATATTAGCAATGTAACCGATTATCAAATACCAGTGCTCTCTGCGGTATTAGTAAGGTACACATCAATAACTTGTATATCACATATACCTTTGTTAACCTTGCCATCCTTCTTATCCGCCAAATACTTGGGGCAGTTCCGCTTCCGGTGACCAGCACGCTTGCAATAGAAGCACTCAGTTTGAGCTTAGGACCGGACTTGGGTTTCTTCTCTTGATCAGCAACTTGCTTGCCGTTCTTTTGAAGTTTCCCTTTTCTTTCCTTTGCCCTTTTCTTGAAACTAGTGGTTTTGTTAACCATCAACACTTGATGCTCCTTTTGATTTCTACCTCCATGACTTTCGGCATCGCGAAGAGCTCGAGCATTGTTTTGGTCATCCCTTGCATATTATAGTTCATCACGAAGCTCTTGTAGCTTGGTGGCGATGATTGGAGAATTACATCAATGGCGCAATCATCAGGAAGATTAACTCCCGGTTGAATCAAGTGATTGTTATATCCGGACATTACGAGTATATGCTCCTTGTGAACCGTTCTCCTCCATCTTACAGCTATAGAACTTATTGGAGACTTCATATCTCTCAATCCGGGCATTCGCTTGGAATATTAACTTCAACTCCTGGAACATCTCATATGCTCCATGGTGTTCAAAAGCAACGTTGAAGTCCGGTTCTAAGCCGTAAAGCATGGCACATTGAACTATAGAGTAGTCATCGACTTTGCTTTGCGAGACGTTCACAACATCTGGCGCAGCCCTTGCACACCGAACTGGCACCTAACGGTGCTTCGGGACGTAATTCTTACAATGCAGCAATAAGGATAATCCTCAAATTCTGGACCCGGTCCGTGTAATTGCTGCCATCATCTTTCAACTTTGCTTTCTCAAGGAACGCATTAAAATTCAACGGAACAACAAAGACGAGCCATCTATCTACACATCATAGACAAGCAAGATACTATCAAGTACTAAGTTCATGATAAATTTAAGTTCAATTAATCATATTACTTAAGAACTCCCACTTAGAAAAATATCCTCCAATTCTCTAAGTGATTGCGTGATCCATATCAACTACACCATGACCGATCATCACGTGTGATGGAGTAGTTTCAATGGTGAACATCAATATGTTGATCATATCTACTATATGATTCACGCCGACCTTTCGGTCTCGTGTTCCGAGGTCATATCTTATATGCATAGCTCGTCAAGTATAACTTTGAGTATTCTGCGTGTGCAACTGTTTTGCACCCGTTGTATTTGAACGTAGAGCCTATCACACCCGATCATCACGTGGTGTCTCGTACGAAGAACTTTCATAGCGGTGCATACTCAGGAGAACACTTCTTGATAATTTAGTAAGGGATCATCTTATAATGCTACCGTCAATCAAAGCAAGATAAGATGCATAAAGGATTAACATCACATGCAATCAATATAAGTGATATGATATGGCCATCATCATCTTGTGCTTGTGATCTCCATCTCGAAGCACCGTCATGATCACCATCGTCACCGGTAGCGACACCTTGATCTCCATCGTAGCATCGTTGTCGTCTCGCCAAACTTATGCTTCTACGACTATCGCTACCGCTTAGTGATAAAGTAAAGCATTACGAGGCGATTGCATTGCATACAATAAGCGACAACCATATGGCTCACCGATTGCCGATAACTTCGGTTACAAAACATGATCATCTCATACAATAAAATATAGCATCACGTCTTGACCATATCACATCACAACATGCCCTGCAAAAACAAGTTAGGCGTCCTCTACTTTGTTGTTGCAAGTTTTACGTGGCTGCTACGGGCTGAGCAAGAACCGTTCTTACCTCGCATCAAAACCACAACGATACTTCGTCAAATAGACTCCGTTTTAACCTTCTCAAGGACGGGCGTATGCTTTTCAGTTCAACTAAAGTTGGAGAGACAGTCTTCCACAAGCCATCTATGTGCAAAAGCACGTCGAGGGAACGGTCTCGCGTGGAAATGCAGCGTAAGGTTGGTCTGGATCGTCTTTCCAACAATACCGCTGAACCAAAGTATGACATGCTGGTAGGCGGTATGACTTGTATCGTCCACAACTCACTTGTGTTCTACTCGTGCATATGACATCTACGCATAAAACCTGGCTCGGATGCCACTTTGTTGGGTAACGTAGTAATTTCAAAAATTTTCCCTACGATCACGCCAAGATCATGGTGATGCATAGCAGCGAGATGAGAGTGTTGTCTACGTACCCTCGTAGACCCACGGTGAGCGTTGGCATAGCGTAGAGGAAGTAGTCGTACTTCTTCACGATCCAACCGATCCAAGTACCGAGCGTCACGGCACCTCAGGAGTTACGCACACGTTCAGCTCGATGGCGTCCCTCGAACTCCGATCCAGCCGAGTGTTGAGGGAGAGTTTCGTCGACCTGACGGCGTGGTGGCGATGATGATGTTCCACCGGCGCAGGCTTCGCCTAAGCTCTGCACTCACGGTATTCTCGAGGTGTAATATGGTGGAAGGGGCACCGCACGGCTAAGGAAAGATCTCAAGGATCAACTTGTGTGTCATGGGGTGCCCTCTGCCCCGTATATAAAGGAGGGAAGGAGGAGGGGCTGGCCGGCCAAGGGAGGTGCGCCAGGGTGTCCTACTCCTACTAGGAGTAGGATTCCCCCAATCCTAGTCCAACTAGGTTTCCCCAAGTGGGAAGGGAGAGAGGCGCCCCTTCTCCTAGTCCTAATAGGACTAGGGAAGGGGAAGGTGCGACCAGCACTTGGGCCCCTTCTCTCCTTTCCACTAAGGCCCATGTTGGCCCATTAGTATTCGGGGTTCGGTAACCTCCGGTGCTTGGTAAAATTCTAATTTCACCGGAACACTTCCGATGTCCAAACATAGACTTCCAATATATGAATCTTTATGTCTCGACCATTTCGAGACTCCTCGTCACGTCCGTGATCTCATCGGGACTCGAACAACCTTCGGTACAGAAACATCATAACAACTCATAGTAAGCTGTCGCCGAAGCGTTAAGCGTGCGGACCCTACGGGTTCGAGAACTATGTAGACATGACCGAGACACCTCTCTGGTCAATAACCAATAAGCGGGACCTGGATGCCCATATTGGCTCCTACATATTCTACGAAGATCTTTATCGGTCAAACCGCATAACAACATACGTTGTTCCCTTTGTCATCGGTATGTTACTTGCCCGAGATTCGATCGTCGGTATCCAATACCTAGTTCAATCTCGTTACCGGCAAATCTCTTTACTCGTTCCGTAATACATCATCTCACAACTAACTCATTAGTTGCAATGCTTGCAAGGCTTATGTGATGTGCATTACCGAGAGGGCCCAGAGATACCTCTCCGACAATCGGAGTGACAAATCCTAATCTCGAAATATGCCAACCAAACCTGTACCTTCGGAGACACACCTGTAATGTACCTTTATAATCACCCGATTCGTTGTGGCGTTTGGTAGCACCAAAGTGTTCCTCGAGCAAGCAGGGAGTTGCATAATCTCATAGTCATAGGAACATGTATAAGTCATGAAGAAAAGCACTAGCAACAAACTATACGATCAGGTGCTATGCTAATGGAATGGGTCATGTCAATCAGATCATTCAACCAATGATGTGATCCCGTTAATCAAATAACAACTCCTTGTTCATGGTTAGGAAACACAACCATCTTTGATTAACGAGCTAGTCAAATAGAGGCATACTAGTGACACTCAGAGGTTTATGTATTCACACATGTATTATGTTTCCTGTTAATACAATTCTAGCATGAATAATAAACATTTATCATGATATAAGGAAATAAATAATAACTTTATTATTGCCTCTAGGGCATATTTCCTTCAAATCATAACTCAAATATTCTCCTCCACGATCATATCGTAGAAACTTTATTTTCTTGTTACGATGATTTTCAACTTCACTCTGAAATTCTTTGAACTTTTCAAATGTTTCAGACTTATGTTTCATTACGTAGATGTACCCATATCTGCTTAAATCATCTGTGAAGGTGAGAAAATAACGATACATGCCGCGAGCCTCAACATTCATCAGACCACATACATCTGTATGTATGATTTCCAATAAATCTATTGCTCGCTCCATAGTTCCGAAGAACGGCGTTTTAGTCATCTTGCCCATGAGGCACGGTTACTTAAGTACCAAGTGATTCATAATCAAGTGGTTCCAAAGACCATCTGTGCGGAGTTTCTTCATGCGCTTCACACCAATATGACCTAAGCGGCGATTGCCACAAATAAGTTGCACTATCATTATCAACTCTGCATCTTTTGGCTTCAATATTATGAATATGTGTATCACTACTATCGAGATTCAACAAAAATAGACCACTCTTCAAGGGTGCATGACCATAAAAGATATTACTCATATAAATAGAACAACCATTCTTCTCTGATTTAAATGAATAACCATCTCACATCAAACAAGATCCAGATATAATGTTCATCCTCAACGCTGGCACCAAATAACAACTATTCAGGTCTAAAACTAATCCCGAAGGTAGATGTAGAGGTAGCGTGCCGACTGCGATCACATCGACTTTGGAACCATTTCCCACGTCCATCGTCACCTTGTCCTTAGCCAATCTTAAGCAATCCGTAGTCCACATTTGAGTTGCAAATATTAGCAGTAACCAGTATCAAATACCAGTGCTCTGCGAGCATTAGTAAAGGTACACATCAATAACATGTATATCACATATACCTTTGTTCACCTTGCCATCCTTCTTATCCGCCAAATACTTGGGGCAGTTCCGCTTCCAGTGACCAATCTGTTTGCAATAGAAGCACTCAGTCTCAGGCTTAGGTCCAGACTTGGGTTTCTTCTCTTGAGCAGCAACTTGTTTGCTATTCTTCTTGAAGTTCCCCTTCTTCTTCCCTTTGCCCTTTTTCTTGAAACTGGTGGTCTTAATGACCATCAACACTTGATGCTCCTTCTTGATTTCTACCTCCATGACCTTTAGCATTGCGAAGAGCTCGAGAATCGTCTTATCCATCCATTGCATGTTATAGTTCATCACGAAGCTCTTGTAGCTTGGTGGCAGTGATTGAAGAATTCTGTCAATGAAGCTATCATCCGGAAGATTAACTCCTAGCTAAATCAAGTGATTGTTTTACCCAGACATTCTGAGTATATGCTCACTGACAGAACTATTCTCCTCCATCTTGCAGCATTAGAACTTATTGGAGACTTCATATCTATCAATCCGGGCATTTGCTTGAAATATTAACTTCAACTCCTGGAACATCTCATATGCTCCATGACGTTCAAAACGTTGTTGAAGTCTCGGTCCTAAGACGTAAAGCATGGCACACTGAACTATCGAGTAGTCATCAGCTTTGCTCTGCCAGACATTCATAACATCTGGTGTTGCTCCTGTAGCAGGTCTGGCACCTAGCGGTGCTTCCAGGACGTAATTCTTCTGTGCAGTAATGAGGATAATCCTCAAGTTATGGACCCAGTCCGTGTAATTTCTACCATCATCTTTGCTTTCTCTAGGAATGCATTAAAATTCAATGGAACAACAGCATGGGCCATCTACCTACAATCAACATGGACAAGCAAAATACTATCAGGTACTAAGTTCATGATAAATTTAAGTTCAATTAATCATATTACTTAAGAACTCCCACTTAGATAGACATCCCTCTAATCCTCTAAGTGATCACGTGATCCAAATCAACTAAACCATGTCCGATCATCACGTGAGATGGAGTAGTTTCAATGGTGAACATCACTATGTTGATCATATCTACTATATGATTCATGCTCGACCTTTTGGTCTCCGTGTTCCGAGGCCATATCTGCATATGCTAGGCTCGTCAAGTTTAACCTGAGTATTCCGCGTGTGCAACTGTTTTGCGCCCGTTGTATTTGAACGTAGAGCCTATCACACCCGATCATCATGTGGTGTCTTAGCACGAAGAACTTTCACAACGGTGCATACTCAAGGAGAACACTTATACCTTGATAATTTAGTGATGGATCATCTTATAATGCTACCATCAATCAAAGCAAGATAAGATGCATAAAAGATAAACATCACATGCAATCAATATAAGTGATATGATACGTCCATCACCATCTTGTGCTTGTGATCTCCATCTTCGAAGCACCTCATGATCACCATAAATCAGCGGTAGCGACACCTTGATCTCCATCGTAGCATCATTGTCGTCTTGCCAACTTATGCTTCTATGACTATCGCTACCGCTTAGTGATAAAGTGAAGCATTACGAGCGATTGCATTGCATACAATAAGCGACAACCATATGGCTCCTGCCATTGCCGACAACTTGGTTACAAAACATGATCATCTCAGACAATAAAATTTAGCATCATGCCTTGACCATATCACATCACAACATGCCCTGCAAAAACAAGTTAGACGTCCTCTACTTTGTTGTTGCAAGTTTTACGTGGCTGCTACGGGCTGAGCAAGAACGGTTCTTACCTACGCATCAAAACCACAACGATAGTTTGCCTTCTCAAGGACCGGGCGTAGCCACACTCGGTTCAACTAAAGTCGGAGAAACTGACACCCGCCAGCCACCTGTGTGCAAAGCACGTCGGTAGAACCAGTCTCGCGTAAGCGTCCGCGTAATGTCGGTCCGGGCCGCTTCATCCAACAATACCGCCGAACCAAGGTATGACATCTTTGGTAAGCGATTATGACTTATATCGCCCACAACTCACTTGTGTTCTACTCGTGCACATAACATCTACGCATAAAACCTGCCTCGGATGCCACTGTTGGGGAACGTAGTAATTTCAAAAAAATTCCTACGCACACGCAAGATCATTGTGATGCATAGCAACGAGAGGGGAGAGTGTGTCCACGTAACCTTGTAGACCGAAACCGGAAGCGTTAGCACAACGCGGTTGATGTAGTCGTACGTCTTCACGATCCGATCGATCAAGTACCGAATGCACGGAACCTCCAAGTTCAGCACACGTTCAGCTCGATGACGTCCCTCGAACTCCGATCCAGCCGAGCTTTGAGGGAGAGTTCCGTCAGCACAACGGCATGGTGACGATGATGATGTTCTACCGATGCAGGGCTTCGCCTAAGCACCGCTACGATATTATAGAGGTGGACTATGGTGGAGGGGGGACCTCCTCTTCTCCACTAAGGCCCATGTAGGCCCATTAACCCCGGAAATTCCGGTAACCGGTTCTCCGGTAAAATCCGATTTCACAGAACACTTCCGATATCCAAATATAGGCTTCCAATATATCAATCTCTATGTCTCGACCATTTCGAGACTCCTCGTCATGTATGTGATCACATCCGGGACTCCGAACTATCTTCGATACATCAAAACACATGAACTCATAATATAACCGTCATCAAACATTAAGCGTGCGGACCCTACGGGTTCGAGAACTATGTAGACATGACCGAGACAAGTCTCCGGTCAATAACCAATAGCGGAACCTGGATGCTCATATTGCCTCCCACATATTCTACGAAGATCTTTATCGGTCAAACCGCATAACAACATACGTTGTTCCCTTTGTCATCGGTATGTTACTTGCGAGATTGATCGTCGATATCTCAATACCTAGTTCAATCTCGTTACCGACAAGTCTCTTTACTCGTTCGTAATACATCATCCTGCAACTAACTCATTAGTTGCAATGCTTACAAGGCTTATAGTGATGTGCATTACCGAGTGGGCCCGGAGATACCTCTCCGATAATCGGAGTGACAAATCCTAATCTCGAAATACGCCAACCCAACAAGTACCTTCGGAGACACCTGTAGAGCACCTTTATAATCACCCAGTTACGTTGTGACGTTTGGTAGCACACAAAGTGTTCCTCCGGTAAACGGGAGTTGCATATCTTCATAGTCATATGAACATGTATAAGTCATGAAGAAAGCAATAGCAACGTACTGAATGATCAAGTGCTAAGCTAACGGAATGGGTCAAGTCAATCACATCATTCTCCTAATGATGTGATCCCGTTAATCAAATGACAACTCATGTCAATGGTTAGGAAACATAACCATCTGTGATTAACGAGGTAGTCAAGTAGAGGCATACTAGTGACACTCTGTTTGTCTATGTATTCACACAAGTATTATGTTTCCGGTTAATACAATTCTAGCATGAATAATAAACATTTATCATTATATAAGGAAATAAATAATAACTTTATTATTGCCTCTAGGGCATATTTCCTTCAAGAGGAACCGGAATGACACGTCTCACCGGGCCCTATACGAGCTCCTCATGGTAAGTTTCTCCTGCATATTAGCCAAATCATGCACGTAGTGTTTGTTTCATTACTAAGTAATATGACTGACTCGTGAAAACAAAATGTGCAGTCCGTGTGCGAGAAAAATGGCCAGACCGCTCCGCCTATGCCCCAGATTGCTATAGCGGAGACGGTGAGTTTCATTTTAATGGTCATTAGTTACTAGTATTCACATTTCAGTTGCATCATGCTAACGAGACATTGCAAATGATCTTTGGTGCAGCATGCCTCCCGGCCAGCATCGACCGATCCTTCTCCGTCTCGCACTGGCGCAACCTGACCCTGATCGATCTTTCTCCGTCTCGCACTGGCGCAAACCCGACCGGTCCTTCATCTCCATGATGCCGGTAAGTTTTCTCTAGTGTTTTGCTTACCAAATGCATAAAGTCCTAGACTTAGCTCGTAAATGATCTATACTTAGCTTTGTTTCTCCGAAATGACCTAAGTTAGCTTTAATATGCTAAGTTATCTCTAATATGCTTACTTACCTAGGTTTGCTCAATAATGACATACACTTAGCTTACATATGTAAAAAAATGGCATAATTAGCTTACTTATGTTTTAAAAAATGGCATAGTTAGCTTATTTTCCTCGAAAATGACATAATAAGCCTAATTAGCTCCAAAATGATCAATTTTACCTAAGTTATCTCCAAAATGACCTAAGTTAGCTCTAAAATGCTAAATTAGCTCTAATATGCTTAGTTACATGGGTTAGCTCAATAAAGACCTATAATTAGCTTACTTATGTCAAAATTGGCATAATATGCTTAGTTAACTCAAAAATGGCATAATAAGCTAGGTTAGCTCCAAATGACCAAGTTTACCTAGGTTAGCTCCAACATGATCCATTTTACCTAGGTTAGCTAAAAAATGCCATTTTTCCTACCTTAGTTAGAAGAAGAAGAAGATAAATAAGAGGAGAGGAGACTAAGAAAGAGTAGATAAATTCTACTTCTTCTTCTTCTTCTTCTTCTTCTTCTTCTTCTTCTTCTTCTTCTTCTTCTTCTTCTTCTTCTTCTTCTTCTTCTTCTTCTTCTTCTTCTTCTTCTTCTTCTTCTTCTTCTTCTTCTTCTTCTTCTTCTTCTTCTTCTTCTTCTTCTTCTTCTTCTTCTTCTTCTTCTTCTTCTTCTTCTTCTTCTTCTTCTTCTTCTTCTTCTTCTTCTTCTTCTTCTTCTTCTTCTTCTTCTTCTTCTTCTTCTTCTTCTTCTTCTTCTTCTTCTTCTTCTTCTTCTTCTTCTTCTTCTTCTTCTTCTTCTTCTTCTTCTTCTTCTTCTTCTTCTTCTTCTTCTTCTTCTTCTTCTTCTTCTTCTTCTTCTTCTTCTTCTTCTTCTTCTTCTTCTTCTTCTTCTTCTTCTTCTTCTTCTTCTTCTTCTTCTTCTTCTTCTTCTTCTTCTTCTTCTTCTTCTTCTTCTTCTTCTTCTTCTTCTTCTTCTTCTTCTTCTTCTTCTTCTTCTTCTTCTTCTTCTTCTTCTTCTTCTTCTTCTTCTTCTTCTTCTTCTTCTTCTTCTTCTTCTTCTTCTTCTTCTTCTTCTTCTTCTTCTTCTTCTTCTTCTTCTTCTTCTTCTTCTTCTTCTTCTTCTTCTTCTTCTTCTTCTTCTTCTTCTTCTTCTTCTTCTTCTTCTTCTTCTTCTTCTTCTTCTTCTTCTTCTTCTTCTTCTTCTTCTTCTTCTTCTTCTTCTTCTTCTTCTTCTTCTTCTTCTTCTTCTTCTTCTTCTTCTTCTTCTTCTTCTTCTTCTTCTTCTTCTTCTTCTTCTTCTTCTTCTTCTTCTTCTTCTTCTTCTTCTTCTTCTTCTTCTTCTTCTTCTTCTTCTTCTTCTTCTTCTTCTTCTTCTTCTTCTTCTTCTTCTTCTTCTTCTTCTTCTTCTTCTTCTTCTTCTTCTTCTTCTTCTTCTTCTTCTTCTTCTTCTTCTTCTTCTTCTTCTTCTTCTTCTTCTTCTTCTTCTTCTTCTTCTTCTTCTTCTTCTTCTTCTTCTTCTTCTTCTTCTTCTTCTTCTTCTTCTTCTTCTTCTTCTTCTTCTTCTTCTTCTTCTTCTTCTTCTTCTTCTTCTTCTTCTTCTTCTTCTTCTTCTTCTTCTTCTTCTTCTTCTTCTTCTTCTTCTTCTTCTTCTTCTTCTTCTTCTTCTTCTTCTTCTTCTTCTTCTTCTTCTTCTTCTTCTTCTTCTTCTTCTTCTTCTTCTTCTTCTTCTTCTTCTTCTTCTTCTTCTTCTTCTTCTTCTTCTTCTTCTTCTTCTTCTTACAGAAAGTGATGATATCCTTTTTGTAACTATATAGTTTTGGACAGGGCCGTACCATGAAAATTGGAGGCCCTGTGCAAATCAAAATTAAGCCTGCAAAAGAAAAACAATCAATTTTTTTGTCAACCACCGTAGTTCTTCGCAGGAAATTACACCAGTTCGAAGCATAAGCTCAAAAGACCTTTTTTCTCGAATACGCACGAGTGTGCATACTTTGTATTAAAGAAGAAGGAGGAGTAAAGAGCCCTCGTACAACATTTACTTACAGAGCGTTTGCACGCTTGCTCCACCCGGCTAGGATGGTGTACCCATAGATCACTAACTCCTCATGCATGCCCACCTATCTAACTCCCCAAAGAACGCCGTCGTGTCGCACTCGAAGAGTCCTACCTTTTTCCATGTCTTTCCCTCCTCCTTGACACGTTGCAATACTCGCCCTATGGATGGCGTTGCCCCATCGAAGTCAATTGCGTTTCTGTGCTTTCACAACTCCCACATCACAAGCATTCTGACGTCTTTGCGGGCCGTTTTGTTCTTGACCTTGTCGGTGCACCAATCTTGTAGCGAGCTGGGCTGTGCCAGCACCCACTCAGACTTCCCCAAAGCCCGGCAGAGCGTCGTCCACGCCTCTCGGCGAACCACGATCTTGATAGAATGTGTTGGATGGACTCCTCTTCTTGGTCGCAAAAAGGGCATGCCTCTTGGTGGTCCAATCCACGTCGCGCTAATCTGTGGGAGGTCCAACATCGGTTCCTAAGTGCCAACCATGTAAAGAAGCGGCACCGCATTGGCGCCTCAGAGTTCCAAGTGAATGCAGTTGTCGAAATTCCTTCACCTCCCCAAAACTTGGCCTCATAAGGCTGGTAGCGTGGAATGCTGCCCATTGTGCTCCCATGACCATCGATGCTATCATCACATCCCGGCTGTAGATGTGTTATGTCGTACCACTGGACCACAATTGAAGGTATTCATGTAGCATATGTTCGATGAGTTCGGGCCTATGTCCAGTGCCGAGATGCCTTCCTCGAGCTTGTTGCACCGTCTGCGAGGATCGGGTGCGTTTGGACACAATCTTTGTGAAGGGCAGCGCAAGCTCTTATATTCGCATTCCGTTCAGCCACCGGTCTTCCCGAATAGAGTTGTTCTTCCATCTCCCACAGATACTCTAGCTGCCGCACGGAAAAAGCTGCATGGACTGCTCGAGGCACCGGGATGGCGAACTCAGCCCACGATGCTGCTAGGGTCGGACCTTTGTAACCATGGCCACCGTGGACTGCACAACATTCAAACCAGCTCAAGTTGGGAATACCAAGTCCTCCTGCCCACTTAGGTGTGCACACCGATCCCATGCCACTTGCACATTGACCACCATTCGCTTGCTCCTTTGCACACCATATAAAGCCTCAACATATCATGTTCATGGCCGTTATTATTTTTTGTGGCAGGTCGAGCGTCATCATTGCATGGATCGGGATAGCGCACAAGACGGATTGCACCAGAGTTAGACGCCCACTCTTGGGCATGTATGCAGCTTTCCACTTCGGCAGCTGCCTTGCAAGCTTGTCCACGAGGCCACGGAGCTGTGTTGCAGTTTGTTTCCGCAAAGTCAGAGGAAGGCCAAGGTATTTGCTGGGGTAACTACCCGCTGGACAGCCTAGGATCTGCACCACTCTGTTCAATATGTCCTCCGAGCAGTGGATAGGCAAGGCGGCACTCTTTGCCAAGTTGAGACACAGCCCAGAAGCATCCCCAAACACTTGCACGCTACTAGGGAAAGGGCTATAGCTGATATGGACATTAATGGCGCACCATGTATGTGGTGCGCCACCTGCTATAGCGATGGCGCACTGAATCTGCGCCGATTGTCCTCATCAGTAATGGCGCACCAGACACACGGTGCGCCATTACTAGCAAATTTTTATTTTTTATTTTTCCAAAACTATTAATGGCCCACCACACGCTCTATCCGCCACTACTGACAAATTTTTTTTAGTTTTTTTTCAAAAGTAGTAATGGCGCACCTGGGTGAAGTGCGCCATTACTAGTTCAAACTAGTAATGGCTCACCACAGCCACGGTGCGCCACTACTGACGATTATATTATTTTTTGCAAAACTAGGAATGGCGCACCCCTAACTGGTGCGCCATTAGTAACCAGGGTTACTAATGGCGCAAGTTTAGGTGGTGCGCCCTTAGTAACCTGAGACCAGCTAGATATTTTGGACAGCACCTACCACACTCACTTTCCCCACTTCATTCACTCCACCTCCTCCTCCAAGCTTGTCTCGGCTGCCTCCTCCTCCTCACCTCATTTGCACCATAGATTCACCCAAATTAAGTGGTTAAATTACCTTTTTTTGATAGGTAAGTAAGGGGAAAGCTTTCTTTATGTTGTAGATCTACTTTTTCTCCCTCCGACAACGTGCACATGCATTTTTATGGCCTAGCTAGATCTACGTATGTTTGTGGTGTTGCATATGTTTGTGGTGTTGCATATATGTTTGTGTTTGCAGTGCAGGTATTTGAAATGCGATAGTTGCCAATATTTTGCCGTAATGTTGATTCATTTCTGTTTGGCGAGAATTTGGCACTATGCATTCTTTTAGTCCTATTTTTAGGCAAATTCATGCCAATTTTTTCTTGGTTCTAAAATATCGTTTTGCTCTATCCCATGACGACCATGGTTCGCATACGATGACGAAGGCATCGTGAATAGGTTTTTGAGCTCTGCGAAGGCCGAGATGCTTCAAAAGAACGAGACGGAGATAAGATGTCCGTGTCGAAGATGCAAGCTGAAGAGCCTTATTGCGGACCCGGATTCTGGGCAGGTGTAGGACCACCTGCTCTTGCGTGGTTTCATGGATGGCTATCGGTGGCAAGGTGATGAAGATGACTATGAAGTCGTCCATGGGGGCCGGGCAAGAAATGAGGAAGGGCAGCAAGACAACCACCGCGGCGAGGGCGGGCGAGAAGACGAAGAATCTCCAGGACATAATCACGACGGTGATGCTGTACACAGCCATCATGTAGAAGATGCCGAACATGATGATGAGGAAGATCAAGACGAAGGGCATGATCATGAAGATGAAGATACCGGAGCAGATGATGATGGACCATCGATGCATTTGGAGTGCAGGACCCTCATATTCAAGAGCTGCTTCTCAAGCGGACAGATAACGCAAGAGCTGCCACCCGAGAGAAAGCCAAGCTGGATCAATTGGAGATAGACGCGGTTACTCCATTGTATGAAGGATGCAGGCCCGAGGATACCCGCCTGAAAGTAATGCTCATGGCTCTGGAGATGAAGGTAAAACACAAAATGACCGACGCATGCTTCGACAAGAACATGTTATTCTGGCACGAACGTCTTCCCAAGGGGAACAAGTGCCCGACCAGTTTCGAGGAGGCGAAGAAAATCGTGTGTCCTCTAGATTTCCCACACGTGAAATACCATGTGTGCATGAACAATTGCATCATTTATCAGGACGAGCACACGAAGTCTACCATATGTCCGGTGTGCAACGTCACTCGATACAAGAAGAGGAAGAAAGCTCCTCGAAAAGTGGTGTGGTACTTTCTGATCACTCCTCGTCTGCAGCGGTATTTCGCGGACCCTAAGCTAGCAAAGCTCCTGCGTTGGCACGCGAATAGGGAGGAGAAGAAGCGAGAAGATGATGGAAATGATCCGGAGATAAATAAAAAGACAAGATCTTTGAGTCACCCTAAGGATGCGAGCGGTGGCAAGCATTGAACTTGAACACCCGTAATTTGGGGATGATCCAAGGAACATCATGCCGGTAGCGAGCACCGATGGAGTCAATCCGTTTGGCAGCCGTGAGCAGCACACATAGCACCTGGCCCGTGTTTGTGTGGATGTACAACCTTCCCCTGGTTTTGCATGAAGAGGAAATGCGTTCACATGAGTATGCTGATTGAAGGGCGAAACAACCGAGGAGCGACATCAATCATGTCTGGGGCTGCTGAAAGAGGAGCTAGACACGCTGTGAAAACGCCAGCCAATACGTGGGGCCTTGTGAGAAATAATATTTCCCTATGAGAGCCGCCTTTGCTCCACGACGGTGCATGACTATCTCGGTTACGGATATCTCGCGGGGCAGGTGGTCCACTGATTTTCTGGATGCGTCAGGTGCATGGATGACACAACGTAGCACCAGCTAGATAGAGATCCCGGGTCTTCGGAAACCGTGTTCGTGGTACATCGAAGGTGGCTTCGCGACGATGACCCATGGAGAAAACGCAAGAATCTGTTCAATGGTGAAACTGAACCCCAAAGACGCCCGCGTACGAGGAGCGGCGAGGAAATAGACGAGCTGTTGAAAAATTGGAAAGATTGCCCATTGTCGGGAATGAAGCAAAAGGCGCCAGAGCCGGGAAAGAAGAGAAAGGTGCCAGAGCCGCTGCTGAAGGTATGGAAAACAAGGTCTGTTTTCTGGGACTTGCCGTACTGGAAGATCCATCGTGTTCCTCACAGCCTTGATGTCATGCATATCACGAAGAACGTGTGCGAGAGTCTGCTTGGTACCCTGCTCAACATGCCAAAGAGGACCAAAGATGGGCGAAAGCAAGGGCGGAACTTGAAATCAATGGGCATCAGGGAGGAGCTTCACGCTAATGATGATGATGATGATGAGGCGAAACAGGACACAGAAAGTCGTCGCAAAGGCAAAAAGGCCAAGAAGACTAGAAATGACTACCCTCCCGCGTGCTTTACTCTAAGTCAGGAGGAGATTGAGCAGTTTTTCACCTGTCTCGTAGGAGTAAAACTTCCTTCTGATTCTGTGAGGAAGATAAGAAGATACCTCGACTCAATGACGAAGTTCAGCGGGATGAAGTCTCACGACCGTCATGTGCTGATGACGCAGATACTTCCGATTGCAATCCATTGGGATCATGGACGCCGCATGTCCGTCAAAACGCTATTTGGCCTATGCAACTTTTTCGACGTCATCTCTCGGAAGTCGGTTGGCGTGAGGCAACTCGTAGAAGGCTGAGGAAGAGATCGTGGTGATACTATGCGAGCTTGAGATGTACTTCCGCCCGCATTCTTCGATGTTATGGTGCATCTGCTGGTCCATATCGTGGAGGATATCATCCAACTCGGGCGGCGTTCCTGCACAGCATGATGCCGTTCGAAAGGATGAATGGTGTCATCAAAGGATACATTCGCAAAATGTCACGTCGAGAGGAAGCATAGCCGGGGCTTTCGACCGAAGAGTGCATCTCCTCTTGCATGAATTATCTAGGCATCGAGAACCCGTTGGTCTGCCGTCAACAGCACCTCGGCAGGCTCATTTGGATGGGGTCACCGCGAGGGTCGCCGCGAAATGCATGTCGACTTCGAGGGTCGACTCGCCGACTTTGAAAGAGCAAACCTAGTCGCGCTACAACACATAGACGTGGTCGATCCTTGGGTGGTAGAGCACAAAACCTTTATTGAGAATACGTACAATGACCAAGGACAACAGAGGACGGACGGAGATATAATCAAGGAGCACAACTCATGTTTCACGCATTGCTTCAAGGAGAAGCTTCTGTCATACCCTTTACATGAGGATTCTTCCCCGGAAGAAAAACTCATATTCGCCTTGTCACAGGGCGCCGAGCACAACCTGATGACCTATGAGGCGTATGATATCAACGGCTACACATTCTACACCGAGGACAAGGACATGAAAAGCGATGGTTATCAGAACTCCGGGGTAATGATGGAATCCTACACCGGTAACGACAAGGACAGATACTATGGAAGGATCGAGGAGATCTGGGAGCTGAGCTACGCTGGAGAGAAGGTCTCGATGTTCCGTGTCAGATGGGCCAAGAGCGTCATAAAAGAAGACCTGTATTTCACCACCATGGTTATACCCGAAGCCAAATCCAAGACCGCGGGCGCAAACGTCACCGCGAAAGATGAGCCATGGGTACTGGCTTCCCAAGAGGACCAATGGTTCTTCATTACTGACCCGTCAAAGCCCAGTCGTGTTGTCGTGAGGAGAGGCAAAAGGAAGATCATCGGAATGGATGGAGTCTCCAATGAGCAAGACTTCAACAAGTACAGCGACCCGAAGATGGAACATGACGACGACAATGAAGTGCCATACACCACAAGAAGAAGCAGGACCACCCTACCTAAAGGACGTCCGTTCCACAGAAGAACTCCACTCCCGAAAAAGAAGGGCAAGAAGATTGTGAAAAGATAGCTAGCTAAGATCGATTGTATTTAAATCGTAGTCTTTATTTCTCGATTGTAATTCGAAATATTGAAATGATATTTCTTCCGTTTCTAGTCCTCATGAATATTTATTTATGTTTATTATGGTATTGAATTTCTAACTCACAAAAAGTATTGAATTTGTTAATATTTTTTGAACTCATGAATATTTTTAAATTTCATGGGCACATTTTGAATTCATGAATATGTTTTCAAATTTGATGATATTTTTTCATATTCACAAATGTTTTACCAATTCACAAATGAATGCAACTAAAAATCCAAAAAAACTAATTTGATGATATTTTCAAATAACAAATTTGATGATGTTTTTTCATATTCATAAATATTTTCAAATAACAAATTTGATGATATTTAAAAAAATATTACTGTTTATATAAAAAATTATTACTATTTCATATTCATATTCATTTTCTAAAAAATTATTAGATGCAACAAAAAATAAAAATAATAATAAAGTTACTAATGGCGCACCAGAGGTGGGTGCGCCATTGCTACCCAAAAAAAAGTTACTTATGGCGCACCGCTGGGTGATGCGCCATTGCTATAAAAAAAGTTACTTATGACGCACGTGCGCCATTGCTATCCCTCCCCAGACTAAAATCCCCAATCCCCGATCCCCAATCTCACATCTTTCTCAGCCCCCCACTCACGCTTCTGACTCCATCAAGGCCGCCTGCTTCCCCACCACTGCAACTCATCCGCCGCCCACAACTGTAGCTCCTCCGCACCCCACCACTGCAGCTCATCCGCCGCCCACAACTGTAGCCCCTCCGCACCCCACCACTGCAGCTCCTCCGCCGCCCACAAGACAACACCCCATCCACCCTCCACCGGACAGCAAGCCGCCGCGGCCCCCAACCATCCCGCAGCCGACCCGCAACCCTCCCACCACCGACGGCCGCCCTCCAACCAAATCACCGACGCTGTCGCCACCCATCACGGTAGCCCCTCCACCATCCTCTGCCGCCCCAACAACCACTCCACTACCCCCGGCCACCACCGTCGTCGCCCCACTCCAGAGCAGCGCCGTCGAGCACCCGTTTGACAGGGAGCACCACCGTCGTCGCCGAGCCACTCCACCGGCAGCCACCATCCTCGCGCGCTTCCTCCTCGAGCAGGCCTCCCCGCCGCCTCCGTCTGTTGTAGCAGAAGCAGCTTGCGCTGCCTCCGCTGTCGTCGTGAGAAGCAACCATCCCCGTCGCCAACAGCCCAAGAAAGGTTCATATCCCCTCCATCCCTCCCTCCCCCCTCCCACCCCTACGCCCCCTCACGCGTGGCTCTATGGATCGGTGATCTTTATCGTTTCGTTTTTTGTGCTGGATCGATTTAGTTGCTGTGATTGATTTCGTTGATAGTTTAGTTCCCGATATCTCTAGTCTGGTAGCCACTCTTTGGATCTCAAATAAGCCTCAAATTCTTACTTGCGGAATCGTTGATAGATACTAAATGCTGGTCCTTGCTGAAGATTTGTATAGAGGAGGAACTGAAACATACTGTCTTTAAATAAAACATAATATGGTTGGAGCCATAGCCCTATTTGTACCATATTGGTTCTTGCTGAAGATTTGTTGTACTTTCTAATGGTATAACTTTTGTGACATGCATTGTTATGTTGGTAAAATAGACAACCTAGATTTACGCGCAGGACCTCTAAACCATAAAGGATGGAGTATAAGATAGAAAATTTACTTGCAAAACAGGGGCTGTCAATTATAGTTTTGTTTTGATCTGCAATTGCATATACGGACATTTGTGTGCTCTACTGTATGATCTCGAGTGGGATGGAATTGTACACTAGTTGTTCCTGCGGTTGTTCTGCTTTGCATAGAACTGTTAGTGCATTTGAATGGTGCATCAGTTTGTTGTTTCTGATGGTGCTCCTGCTTTGCCTATTGGAAAATGATATGTTTCTGAAACTTATCTTTACATCTAAACAGAGCCTGCAGTGCCTTCTGTTTCTGAACTTATCTTGCATCTAAACAGAGGCAACTCTGCTGTGTTTCTGAATCACATTTTAGTAAGTAAAATGAAATGAAATGGAGTAACAAATGCAGCAAAAGATCCGGCAGGGTCATTGGTGTAGACTATAGTGGCATGGAAATTTACTTTCTGTGTTGGTGCTTCTGCAGTTGCTGTAGACTACTATAGTGATTAGTGTCTAGCTTTTGTAATCTACACTTCCTGCATAAGGCTGGACTCTGCCCTTTTCACAGTTATAGTGTTGTCACTCTACAGCTTGCGTGCTGTAAAGTCTGAAATTTTCATTTTTACTACCGTCAAAATTCAGTTGACAAAGAAAGTGCCCAGGTGTCTTTGTGGGTTCTAATTCAGTAAACTGTATGTGTGTGTCTGTGTGTGTTGTCTAGATGACATCCACATGTCAGTGGCCATGCTAGACAAAGTTCTTATTCATGTCTAGACAGAGTTCTTATTTATGACAAAACTGGATGTCTAGACAGAATTCTTATTCATGTCTAATTGTAAAATTGCAGTGTGATGTACTGTACTGTCATTATTTAGTGTGATGTATTGTACTATCATAATTTCCCGTTTGTAAAATTGCAGTATTGAAGATGTGTATTTTCCATTTTGAAGCTGGAAATAAACCGCCAAAACTGAAATAAATTGGAGTGTTGAAGATCTGCTAGTGCTGAATTTTAGGAGTAGACTAAAATAAATTTTAGAATGACTGAATGTATGCAGCCTGCAGTAGTGTAGCTGTACCAAAATCACATCTGCACTAATGTATGCAGTCATGGTTTTATGCCATTCTGACTTGTCCACGGGGACTTCTCTCCTGTGATGTCTGTTTTGGTTCTGCAAAAACCCATTTAGTAGTGTGGGACTGTGCATCATCATTAGCAAGGAAACCGTGCTTTAGTTCAGACTTCATAGATATTTTCCTTTGCTTCAATAGGTAGTTTGCTCACAGTCAACATATAATAGCATAATTTGTTGTCCTGCATTGGAATACATCACACTAATACTGTATACGAATTAGGGTCCTTACGTTATTATCTATTCCATGCAGCAAAGGCAATTTTCATCTAAGTTGAGCTGATTTTGATTTCCGTATGTTATAGGGGGACAACAGATATTGCTATATGTTCATTCTTGAGGGTACAGACTTTCTAAACTATTGATGATTTTTTGTTGGGTGACCTATTAGATCTGGAATGGAAGCTGTCGGATGTTGGGTTCTGGCAGACCCTTAAGGTTCGAACACTGGGGTGCGCACGAAGATCTCTCCCCTACCGCCTCGTGAGATCTAAGCTGGAAAATGATGAACAACACAAGGGACACGAGATTTATACTGGTTCCGGCCACCGTGGTGGTGTAATACTCTACTCCAGTGTGTGGTGTGGCGGATTGCCTCAGGGGCTGATGATGAACAGTACAAAGGAAAGAACAACCTCGCGAGAGGTGTTCTTGGGCTGGTGCGATGAACTGCTTGGGTGAGTTCGATCGCCTCTCTCTCTCTCTCTGCTAGGGCTCTATCAGATGCCTCTACTCTGTGGTGGCTAGCTCTATTTATAGAGGCCCTGGGCCTCTCCCAAAATATTGAGAGGGAAGGGCGCCAACAACGGCCATTTCAAAGGGGAACATCTAGTACAAGTTATCATGACCAAAGTTGGTCTTCGGCTGCCAAAAGCACTAGGGATGACGCCGTCTTGGGCTCCATGGTGACCTCCATCCTGCCGCTCCGCTGGTCTTGGTCTCGTTGCACTGAAGTGGCCACCTTAGCCTGATGCCTCAGTACTCCACGTCTGTGCTTGCCCCCTTTGCACCAAAAGGAAACAAGGACACTACACAGGCCGGTGCCTGCCTGGCGCCCGCCTGGCCTCGATCGTCATGGCTTGCGTCACGAGCACCTCGCGAGGTACCCTGCCTTGATCTCTCCGCCTCCTCGCGAGCCTGCCTGGAGAGGCCGTCCTTGAGGAAGCCTTACATCGTCCGCCCCGCGAGGCTTGGCCCCTCGCGAAATTCTTGAGTCTTGCGCTGATGAAGACGGGCCGTACAGGGCCACCACTTGAGCCACGCCCCAGGCCGCAGGCAGGCAAGTCTGGGGACCCCCGTTCCCAGAACGCCGACAGTAGTCCCAGGCCCAAAGCGCGCTCGGACTTAAGCGGAGAAGCGAAGGGCAAGTGCGAGCGCCCTTGAGCCCCATCAGCCTGCGGCCTTGGGCGCCGCGTGGCGGTTGATTGGACGTGGGCGTCTCCGCTTCCCCATGCTACCTCGGCAACTGCTCGACTGACAAAAGGATGGCTCTGGGTTAGCCTTACCTCATTACCCTTGTTCTCCTTGCTCCAGACCCCCTTCCTTGCTCTCTGCCTACCTGCCTCCAAAATCTCCGGATCTGCCGCATTCTTTCTCCTCCGGCGAACTATGCCCCCCCGCAAGACTCCGGCTGGGGCTGCATCGGCCTGGTACTCGCCGGCCCTGGTCTCTCCCAACGTGACGGAGAAGAATCTCGCCCTCACGTGCCGGATGGCAGTGTCGCAGATCAACGAGTTTGGAGAGACTGTGCTCCGTCTTGCCTAGTCGGAGGACAAGGGGAGCACCTTCTATCCCTTCTTCATGAACGCCGTCATCGCTGGTTTGGTCCCTCCTTTCTCTGAGTTCTTCCTTGCTGTCCTTCGCCAGTATCAGTTGCACGCTCTGCACATCCACCCCAACTCCATCCTCCTCTTGTCAATCTTCGCCTACTACTGCGAGGCGCACGTTAGGGTGACGCCCACCGTGGCCTTGCTGTGCCACTTCTTCTCCCTCCGGGTCTCCGGCGGCAATATTTCAGCGTGCGCGAGTTTCATCGCGTACTCCAAGTCCAACGCCATCCCGAAGGCCGGGAAGAGGGCCTAGGGCTTCCGGAGCAAGTGGGTTATGATGAACGCTGGGTGCCACAACCCTCTGCTGGAGCTGCCGACGAAGCGACCCGAGGCCGTTGAGGCGTGGTCCCGCGCGAAGCTCGATGACCGGCGGGCGAAGCGGGTGTTGGAGAAGATGAACACCGACCTGAGGCATGGCAGCCTGAGGGCGGTGAAGCTGACCGTCTCTGTCGCACCGGGTGGCCCCTCTACAGGCGCAGTTGCGCCCGCTGTGGAAGCTCGCGGATGCGGATGTCATCCTTCGCCTGAGCTTGGACGCCCTGAGCGACGAGGATCTGACCGCGGCCCTGCGCTGCTTGGTTGGAGAGGAAGTGGCAGGCCCGGTAGGTGCTCCGGTCCCTTTGTTCCTTCATGATGACTGGGAGCTGGTGGTGGATGCCATGCCTATCTTCGACGGGGTAGGCCTGGTGCCGGCGGTGGATCCTGAGGGTCAGGTGGCGACGGCGACGGTGAACCTATCCTCCGGTGAATCCAGTGGAGAAGAGGAAGGAGATGACGACGATGACGAGGAGCGCGACTCGGAGGTGACCTTCGAAGGGACGGGGGAGACTTCCCCCTGGCGCAGGTCTAGGGCCCTCCGCTCCTTGCCTGACGACGACAAGGCCGGCACCAGGCGAGAGGGGGAGGACGCGCCCCTGATCCCGAGGAAGGACAGGTCCGGGCTGATCCCCCAAGGGTCTACCCCGACCACTGCATCGGCCGAAGTCAGCTCCAGCCCTTCAGGCGCGCCTTCTCCTGCGATTGGGCCTCCCGAGGCTGAGCCCCGCAAGAGGCTCTCGGGCTTCAAGCTTGGCCGGAGTCCGTGGGATCCCGCGGCAGTCAACAAGTGTTCAAATTCTGCCTTGCTCCTGTCTTTTGCTGTCTAGACCTGACATCTTCCATTGGGCAGGCTGCACCCCGCGACGAAGAGGCTGAAGGGAGGCGCGGCGACCGCGCCTGAAACGGGCTCGTCAGCCGTGGCCGCGTCCCCCGCCCGATCATCCTCGCGAGGCCAGGAGGAATGCTCCGGCGAGGAGTCAGCCCCCGTGGCCCCGTTGAATCTGGAGGCGCCCGTGCTTGACGCTGGCGCCGAAGTTGCCAAGGCTCAGGAGGTCCCTGCCTCCCAGGTTGTGATTACGCTGCCGTCTTCTCCTCCTACTCCATCGACCGCTGTCTCCTCTGCTTCCTCTGCCTCCTTGGACCGTGCTGCGGACGAACTGAACCGGCTGCAGGAGGATCTTCAGAGCGCGGACCCCCGCCTGGTGGCCGGGCGCCTGGAGTTGGTCTCCGGCTGGGTTCGCTCTGGCGCCTCCGTCCAAGCGGCGCTGAGCCAGGTTGTGACGGCTTCCGAGGAGGGGAAGCAAGCCACCTCCCAGGCCATGGCCGCCCGCGACGAGGCGCTGAGGGACGCTTCCACCGCCAAGGGCCATTGCAAGACGCTGGAGGGCGAATTGCAAGGGTTGTGCGATGAGCTTGCCAAGGAGATTCGTGACCGCCAGGTGAAGGAGGAGGAGATGAAAGCTCGGGAGGCTGCTATCAAGGAGCGTGACGCCGGACTGTCAGCCGACCGTGACCAGCTGAAGAAGCTGGAGCAGGCGCTGCAGGTGGAGAGGGTCGAGCTGGATGCCCGGGCGAAGATCCTGGCCGAAGATCGCACGACCTTTGCGCTCTACGAGGAGAGGGCCCGCGTAGCGCTGAAAACGCTTTACGACGGGGGCCTGGAGAAGCCACTAGCCGGAGCCAAGGAAGGCCCTGCTAAGCTGGTCCCCTTCCTCGTCGAGGCGCTTGAGGAGGTCGTGGTCGGTATTGGCCCCATGGCTAAAGTCGAGGCTCGCGTCCTCTCCTCCGCAGCGCTGACGCGGATCCTCAGCCACATCCACCTTCGCAACCCCGACGCCAACCTCGATGACCTGCTGGAGCCCGTGGATGCCAAGCTCTCCGTCGCTGTTGCTAAAGCCGTCAAGGGTCGAGCGGAGGCCTTGCTGTCGAAGTTCCGCGCCTTCAACACCGCGCCCAAGCGAGGCGCTACCTGCCCCGCAGCTCCAGGAGGTGGAGCTGCCAAGCGCGACTCTACCATGAGCGGTGGCGCGGCCCAGGGTTGATCTTCTCATGGCCTTTTTCCTGCTTTGATACCTGCAACATGCACGGTGCTTCGTGGAGGCGTTTAAATTTGTGTGTGTTATTGTGCGAACAATTTATGGTCTGTAATATTTGCTTCTGGATTTGCTAGATTTTGCGATTTCCTTCCTATTTGTTTGTGTTCTACGTCGGCAGGGCCCAACCCCGCGCATACCTCAGCCGCCGTTAGCCCCGACCGGATCACCAGGACGGAACTAAGGAGTGAGGGGCTACGTGGCAAGCTAGGCTCCTGAGTCGCGATGCTCAGGAGTCCCCCTTGACGCGCAAACAGCAAATAGGGAGGGGACGGAGGAGAGGATTTTTTTCGTTCTACGTCGGCAGGGCCCGGCCCCGCGCATACCTCAACCGCCGTTAGCCTTTCGGAACTAAGGAGTGAGGGGCTACGTGACCAGTTAGGCTCCTGAGTCGCGATGCTCAGGAGTCCCCCTTGACGCTCAAACGAGTCTTCATACCTTGGCTCCGCTCGGGGAGGGGCGCGCGATGACCAGGTCCGAGGGACCTGGCTGGGTGGCATGTGCTCGGGCGTGGCCCGGGCGCAGCCCCCGTGTCCAGCCCCCTCGCGCGGCACTCCCGAGGGGAGGCTTTGCGATGGTGCCAGACACTAAGCTCTGGGCTCCCTGAGGTTGACACAGCCGTGGGCTGCCCTCAGTTGTTTATCACCAGCACGGAGCATAGTGCTTCCGTATGTGTACGGGCATAGCCGCTCCTCGGCAATGTCGTCAGCCAGCGCGGCGCATGGTGCTTCCACTGGTGCGTGGGAGGGGGGCTCCCCTCCGGGAGGAGCCCCCGGGGCGTGTACAGTCCCGCCCTGACACGTGCCCTGCACGGTAGGGCTAGGAGAGGTGTATCTGGGCACCCGTGAGCCAGCGCGGGACTCACGAGGCCCTACCACAAGGCGGGTTGCGCCTGGCTCTGGGCCTTTGTGGATGGTATGTTCCTGCAAGGTGGTTAAAATGCAAATGCTCTACGTCCTCAGGTCCCGGCCCTCGAGCAATCTCAGTCGCTGCTGGTATGACAGGTCGCGATGCCGTGGGTCAAGGCCAGGGGGTGAGGGCTGGAGAGCCAGTAAGAGCCCATGAGTCGTGATGCTCAGGCGCCCCCCTTTTGACGTGCAAGCGGTTCGCATGAGGAGCAATAGGCCCGTGGTGGGCGGTAATCATGAATAGGTCAAGCATGAAGGAGCAAATCAACTTAGGTAGATGCAGGGAAAGCAAACGCCACCGGGTCAGGCCCGAGCGGCTTGGGGATGATGCAGCCCGATGGGTGCCCCCAACAAGACAGGCAGAAGATATAAGCAAAACGGATACATGCCGCAGGGACGGACCCATGCGACCTGGGAATGATGCAGCCCTGAGGGCGCTCCCAGCTGAAACAAAAACTGAAAAGAAGTCACCTGATGCTGTTGCAGAACGATAGTTGGTGCAGCTGGCGGTGCGGGGCGAAGAAGCCGATCCTCATGAGCCCTCGGGACTCCAAGCCTCAGGAGGCTCAGGAGGTCCGGGCGGCCCGTTGAGGTCCATCTCCATCTCCTCCAGGAACGTGTGATGCTTGGCCACCTGAGTTTCCAGAATGCTCCTCATCCGGAGCTGGTGGGCTGCAGCCGCGTTCGGCAAGCCGAAGGGCATACGAACGAAGCTATGCATTGGGTCCGCGCAACACCCCATGCGCGAAGGCCAGAAGCACTCCTGAAAAGCGAGTCGATTGAGCCCTGGGTAGTCGATGCAGACGCGCAGCCCACCATCCTCGCCTGGATGGGGAGCTACGCTGGGTAGGCGGCGGTTGCCGCGCATGACTCTCGATTCCTCAAACTCCTGAGCGGCCTTGGTGATGAACTCCCAAGGGTTGGGTCCTTTTTTCCTTACGCCTTCCTAAGGGAAACGTGCCATGAAGCACGCCTCCAAGTGGTGCCCAAGCGCCTCCCTCGTGATATTGGCAAGGTCGGTGGCTCCCATGGAGAGAGCCCCCGAGCCCTGCCCGAGGAGGGCGCCGGGCGCGCCTTCCTATGCGATGGAGGGTGGTGCCCCTTGGACGGGCGCATGTCCTGATGTGGCGCCTCAGAGGTGCCTGCCTCCTAAGGCCTTGAGCCAGGTGATGTCTTCTTCTTGGGAGCTGTTCTAGGGAGGTTTCCACTTTTGTTGTTCGGGTCCTCGATCGACGCGGCCTGGAAGGCGCGCTCGAGGGAGCACACCGCATCCTTCTCCTCACAGGGGACCGTGATGACCCTGCCGCTTCCTGGCATCTTGAGGACGTTGTATCCATGGCGAGTCACTGCCATGAACTCGGCCAGGGCCGGATACCCGAGGATGGCGTTGTATGGCAGGCGAATGTGAGCGACGTCGAAGTCAATGAGCTCGGTGCGGTAGTTGCTGCACTGTCCAAAGGTGACAGGAAGGCGGACCTGCCCTATCGGGACAGTGGAACCATCAGTGACTCCTGAGAAAGGCTTGGTTGGCTGAAGCTGATCATATGGCACTTGGAGATTGTCGAACGTCTCGACTGACAGAACGTTGAGTCCTGCGCCACCATCGATGAGGGTCCTGGTGACTTGCACATTGCTGATGACTGGGGAACAAAGCATTGGGAGGACACCGGCCATCGCCGCGCACTTGAGCTGATCCGCTGAGCTGAACATGATGGCGCACGCAGACCACCTGAGAGGGCGTGTGGCCTCAAGCTTGGGGAGGACTGCATTCACCTCGCGAGCAAACTGCTTGAAGATGCGCTGTGAGGCTGGGGCCTGAGCACCGCCCAGGATGCAAGCGATTGCACGTGGCTCTTGGAAGCCCCCAGCCCCCTCGTCCTGATGATGGTCTTCATTCCTTCTTCGTGGTGGTGGCAGAGGAGGAAGGCCTGCGTTGCCTTGTGGGCGGTCCTCGCGAGGCTGATCTCTCCATACTCCCTCGCCCGTGGCCGGTCCTGCCAGCGGTCCTTGCGAGGTCAGTCACGCCACCCTTGGCGAGGGCCACTGTCGTCCCATCGTCCTCCACCTCTTGCTCCGCCTTGTCCGTAGCCCCGATCGTTGCGCTCGGGGCATCGACCGACGCGGCCTTCTCGCACGGCCCTGAGCTCTTGGCATTCGTTGGTGTTGTGGGTGTGGAGATTGTGGTACACACAGTACCGGCTGCCCTTGGACGACTCCGGTTGGTACCTGCCGCACTTGGTGTCTGGCTCTGCTGCGAGTACAGCTGCTCCCTTGCGCTTCACATCCTTGGCCCTGGCTTTCTTCTCTTCTGGGTCCGCTGCTAGGAGCTCGAGAAGGGAGATGCGCCCTTCCTCAGCCCTTGCGCACTTGGTCGCCAGGCTGAACAACTCCAGAGACGTGCACAGATCTTCATGGATTGCCAGCTCCTCCTTCATCTTGACGTCGCGAATGCCACCAGAGAACGCCGAAATGATGGCCTCCTCAGTCACCATGGGGATCTTGAGGCGAGCGTTGTGGAAGCGCTGGATGTACTTCTGCAAGGTCTGTCCAGGCTGCTGCTTGATGCGGCGCAGGTCACCCACGGCCGGAGGACGGTCGCGAGTGCCCTGGAAGTTGGCGATGAAGCGGGTGCGCATCTCCTCCCAAGAGGAGATCGTGCCAAGAGCCAGGTTCAGGAGCCAGGTGCAGGCACCGTCCTTGAGTGTCATGGGAAACCAGTTCGCCATGACCATTTCGTCCCCGTTGGCGGCTTCAATGCCCAGCTCGTAGAGCTGTAGGAACTCCACGGCATCTGCAGTGTCGTCGTAGCGAGGAGGCAGGTCAGGCTTGAACTTTCCTGGCTAGGCGACACTGCATAGCTCGGGGGTAAAGGCACGGCAGCCTGCGGTGGCCACCGGAGCCCTCTGCTGATGTTGGGCTTGCTCCTGGAAATTCCCACGCGCCGCCGCTTGCAGCAGCACGGGGTCTTGACGTGGTGGCGCAGGGATGCGGTCATGGCGGACCGGTGCCGGGAGCATGCGAGCACCTTCTTGGGGGCGAGGGATTTCTTGGCAGCTCCTTTCTTGCCGCGCAGGCACCGGACGCGGTGGGTCTCGTCCTGGGGCCGCGCACCTTGGAGCCAGGGCGCCCTCTTGGGGAGGAGGTAGCGGAGGCACCTCTTGATCCATGCCTCCTGCGCAGGATGGAGGGCGAGGCAGCGAGAAGGACGGCATAGGAGAGCCCCCTGCGGCGCTGACGAGCTCGGTGATGCGGGCGAGCCAGTCCTCGTAGAGGTCGTCGACGGGGCGGTAGTGCAGGAGCTCACGCGCCAGGAGCAGCGCGGCGTGCGCGTCCGTGGGGGCGCGACGGGCGTGGGACGACGAACCAGCTGGAGTCAGCGACGGGGTGGCGGTGCGGCCTTCCCGCCGCACCGATGGATGCAGAGACGAGGCCTGCTGCTCGTTCCCTGCCGGGCCGGTGGCGGCGGGGAACGACGGGGGCACCCGCCGACGGGCGCCGTCTGGGCGACCCGGGCGGCAAGAGCAGCCCGACGCTCGGCGCGAGCCCGGCGAGCGTCAGCCATGAACACGACGGACGATCGAACGCGAACAGCGGAAGAAAGATTCCGGGGCAGCCCTACCTGGCGCGCCAAATGTCGAATGTTGGGTTCTGGCAGACCTTTAAGGTTCGAACACTGGGGTGTGCACGAAGATCTCTCCCCTACCGATGTAAGTCCGATCGCCTCGTGAAATCTAACCTGGAAAACGATGAACAACACAAGGGACACGAGATTTATACTAGTTCGGGCCACCGTTGTGGTGTAATACCCTACTCCAGTGTGTGGTGTGGCGGATTGCCTCAGGGGCTGATGATGAACAGTACAAAGGGAAGAACAGCCTCGCGAGAGGTGTTCTTGGGCTGGTGCGATGAACTGCTTGGGTGAGTTCGATTGCCTCTCTCTCTCTCTCTCTGCCAGGGCTCTATCGGATGCCTCTACTCTGTAGTGGCTAGCTCTATTTATAGAGGCCCTGGGCCTCTCCCCAAATATTGAGCGGGAAGGGCGCCAACAACGGCCATTTCGAAGGGGAACATCTAGTACAAGTTACCCTGAACAAAGTTGGTCTTCGGCTGCCAAAAGCACTGGCGATGACGCCGTCTAGGGCTCCACAGTGACCTCCATCCTACAGCTCTGCTGGTCTTGGTCTCGTTGCACTGAAGTGGCAACCTTTGCACGATGCCTCGATTACTCACGCCCAGGCTTGCCCCTTTGCACTACAGAGGAAACAAGGACACTGCGCAGGCCGGCGCCTGCCTGGCGCCCGCCTGGCCTCGATCGTCATGGCTTGCATTACGAGCACTGTCGGTGTACAAAAAGAGGGGTACACTTTTCTGTACCCCTAAAACTGTGCACGGGCAGTCTGAGCCGCGGGCACCACCGCACTGAGCAAGGCAAGGGAGGTGAGCCAAGGTAAGGCCGAAGCTTGAAAGGAGCAGAACGACGCCAAGACCAAGCCCACAAAGAGCAAGGGGACGAAGCGGAATCCCCCGGCAAGATCCTTGCCGGGAGGCGGTTTTAGCAAACCCGGCAAGACCCTTGCCGTGGCAGCCCGCCCCACACCTACGGAGCGGGTCACCCTTGAGTCCACTTCCCCCATGGGGCATGTATTCGGGAGACTTCCCCGTGGTGGCATGCAGATCTTTGTGAAGACATTCAAGAATCAGATACACACTATAGAAGACGACGACCCTTGGCGGGATCCCAGCCAAGGAGGACCACAAGGCCCCCGGCAAGAGCCTTGCCGGGATGACAGCAGGCGCCACGGCAAGACCCTTGCCGGGGCCCCGGCAAGACCCTTGTCGGGGCTACGGCGAGGCCCTTGCCAAGAACACCCGTAGGGCCACCATCAGGCCCACGCCAATCAAACCTCCACCACTGTTCGCATGCAGCTGCCAACCCAACCAGTTGGGCAGGCACTGCGTGGCGGCAAGCGAGTCTTCATGGAGACCCACCACTCGCCACCTCGCCTTCACTGTCTACATGGCACCACGGGCACCGCTGGCCAGGGCGCGTGTCAACACGAAGGGGAGCGGCGACGGACGAGACAGGGCTCTCCCCCGTCCCCGATAAAGCAAGGACACCAAAGCAAGACGCATTAAAGGCGCCTTGTTATGTAATGCGAGGGATAAACTCGCATCATCAGCATTTCCTATCCACCTCCCTGTGCCACTGTGGCTACCCCTTTCCCTATAAAAGGAGGCCCAAGGCGACCAGGAGGAGGATTCGGCTTTTTGGAGCTCCTCACGCCCCATTGCTAGTTCAAGAACACAGATAAACAAGCCACCAAAGCAGGAGTAGGGTTTTACGCATCCTCGCGGCCCGAACCTGGATAAAGAAACTATGTGCTATCTGTTTGATCCGCTCTTCTCACAACTCCGCGCCCCGCGACCGTAGTAGGGATTCTTGTGATCCCATTGGTGTCGTTCCGCACCGACATCTTTGGCGCGCCAGGTAGGGGGCGCGCAATTGCGAGAATCGGCTTTAGCGGTTAGCCCGGCACTCCTTCATCTTCGTGACCCTTGAAGAAGAAAGGAGGCCAGAAGATCGACACTCGAGCGATCGCAAACAGAAGCTAAGTTGCACTGAACCCTGATTTGTGCTACCCTTCTTATTTGAGGTTATTCCCCCCCGGAGATGTCACGCCTTTATATTGAGAAACCTGCACGCCAGGGGGCTCTCCCACGATCGGCAACGCCCTTGCCCTGTTTCGAGTCCGCTCAACAGCTCAAGCGGCTGCGTCGAGAATGGCGGAGTAACCTTCCGCGATCAACAATGCCCTCGATTCTGACTCGAGTCAAGCTCGACAGTTCGAGCGGCCGCGTTCGGAACGGGAAGGTGGCTCATTTGGCAGCACGCGTACCCGGCAGGCCCTGGGGATCCGTCCCCAAAACGCCGCTAGGGGCTTCCGCGCCGGCAAGCCTACCCGATCGACGTAGGGCACGCATACAAAGAGGAATTGAACGGGGACATAACATGCATGAAAATTAAGAGTACTTCAAAGTTATATTACATCACATCATGGCTGCGGTTCTAACTAAAGATAAAATTTGTCTCGGTCGGGAACCCACAACGGCGAAGAGGAACGGGATGCCTAGTCCCGGCGCTGGCCTTCCACTCTCTTGATTTCGTCGATGCAGTCGGTGATGGGCTTGATGCGCCCCTTGAGCACCGTGAGGTCAACACCATCCGGCAAGCTCTTCATCGCGGGCGCGAAGTCAAGGTCGGGATTCCAATACGCCATCTTGGTGAGGACCTTGGTCACGACCCTCCAGCAAAGTCGCCGGGCCTCCTTGGCCTGCGTGGCCGTCCTGTTGGAGTGAAGATAGGCCAAGGCTCCGAGGACGCCCTCGAAGAACTGGGTCAGCTTGGCGTTGACGGTCCCGCTGCGCTCGGGGGCGTACCTCATGTTTGGCATCCCCATGGTGGCCAATTGCGAGGTGAACCTGCCGGCGATGACCTCCAGATGGCTGATCCACCTGTTCTCACCTACAACATATTCCTGGTGGGAGGCGGCCTCGTTTGCCCGCAGCTGCTTCTCCTCCTCGAGGATCATGGTCAAGGTCTCCTCCCGAGCCCTGCTCTCCGACAACACCTTCTCGAGATCCTCCAGCTTCAGCTTGAGGTCTCTGATGGAGTTTTGCGCGTCGGAGAGCTCCCCAGTCTTGCTCATGACTGCTCCTTGCGCCTCTGCCAAGGCGTGGTTGAGCGTGCTCTTCTTGCCGGACAGCTTGAGGGCCTGCTCCTTCAGCTCGTCCCGCTCTGCTTCCAGCTCCTTCACCTTGCCAGCATGGGCCAGAGCTTGGGCATCGAGTGCCTCTTTGTGCCTCTGCTCCAGCTCGCGAGTCCGTCGCGCGACAAGGGCCTCGAGCCCCTCATCCTTGCCGTGGAGCATTGCGATGAGCTTCGCTCCGCGCGCGGGGAGGTCCTCTTCCTGGGAATCCAAGGCGGCTTGATGCTGGTTCCGGGCAGCTTCGGCCGCGGCAGCCAAGTTCGCCGCCTCTTCCTGGGCCCTCTCGATGTTGGCTATCTTCATGGTGAGCTCCGCATTGCGCTTGGCCAATTCCTCCTGAAAGGCCCTCTGCTCCTCGCGAGTCTGGTGGAACCAGGTCTGCGTCTCAGCGACGCGCACCTTGAAGTCCATCTCCGCGTTGTCCACCGCTGCCATCCTGAACTTGACCTTGTCCAGGCGGGCACGGTAGAGCACTTGGAGCTTCCGGAAATCGGCTCCCATAGCGCGGAAAAGCTTCTCTTCTGGAGAACCGTCGCCGCCAACGCCAGGCTCATCAACCACCTCAAGCCCGGTGGCGGCAAGCACCTCGCCTGCAAAGGCTTCCCCTTCGGCGGGCGCTCGGCTGGGCGCCCCTGGGAGATGGACGAAAAGATCGTCACCCACCTTCAGATATTTCCCGAGGCCCGAGGTTGAGGAGGAGGGAGGCTGGTCACTCGCCACCTCTTCCTCGGCGGAGGCCTTGCCGGCCTCACCGGCAGGTCCACCGCTGGCGCCCTCGGCAGAAGCCTCGCCGGTCGCCTTGGCGGCCCCCGCAGCGGCGTCCTCGGCAGCACCCTTGGCGGCTTCGTCAGCGGCAGCCTCATCAGCATCTTTGGCGGCCTCCTCGGCGGCAATCCTGCTAGCCTCCGCCGCGCCCTCCTCAGCAATGTCTCCAACAACAGTGTCCACGTCCTCCATGTCTGTTGAAGGAGGGCCTGGGCAGCAATGGGAGCAATGAAGCCAAGAAAAGAATAAGGGAAAAACAAAGACGAAGGACAGGTGACTCACCAGCGCCAGGCTGTGAAGCAGAAGTCCCCTCTCCGCCAGCATTTGGCGCCGTGGCAGAGTCACCAGCGCCCAAGTTCCCCTCTTCCTCCATGGGTGTGGGCTCCGTGCTTGATGCCCTTGCCGGGGACGCCTCCCGCGGCGGCGTAGTCGATGGGGGTGGTGTGTTAGGAGTAGCCCTCTATGGCTCCTCCTGCTGCCGCTCCCCTCCTGCAAACCTGGCAAGGTCAGCATCATAGCATCGAGCGCCTACCACATGTCGAGTAAGAAGAGGGTGACAAACTTACGCCGGGGGCTGCTGTCCGTGCTGCTCAGCACCACCAGTGGTGTCTTTGAAGCCCCAGCGAGGGACTGACTGCTCGCTGAGGTCCTCGCCCTCTTCACCCTCTGGGCCAACGTCTCTGCCTCCCTGCCAAAGCAAAAATGGATCAAGACAAGCGACCCAATTCAGGGAAATGGAAATGACAGTAAGGAATGGAGTACTTACTCGTCATCCGTCTCCTCCTCTTCCACCAGTTTCCTTTTCCTCTCCGGGCTGAGAGGCCCGAGATCAAAAGGGAGCTCCACATCATCATCCGAGTCAACGCCTACCGGAGGAGGTGAAGAAGACGGCGGGGATTGTGCGCACCCGGATGAGGAAGGGGCTGTCGCCTTCTTCTTCTCAGCGGCCTTCGTTGGCCCTTTCACTGTCGTGGCCCTCGTGTGGCGCCCGGACCCCTCCAGGGTCAATTGAGGCCGCGTAGCCCTGCCGGGCCGGATCGGCTCGCCGGAGCCAGACCATCGCAGGACTCGCCCTCTTCCCCTGGTTGGCGTCGAGCCCGCCGCCATGACCTCCTCCTTCGACGACTCGTCAGCCGCGTCCTCGACAAGCGGAGCTCATGAACGTCAACCGACGAGGGGAAGAAGAAGGCGGACTTCGTCCGGTCCCCTGACAGCGCGCTCTCCGGCGGCTCCATGGTCCCAGAGCCCTTAGCCACCCCCTTGCCCTTGGCGGATTTGGGCGCCATGGCGGCCGACAGGTCTAGAGGATTGAGGAAGAGGGGTGGTGAAGCAGCGACAGCGGGCGACGGCGAAAGCTTAGGAAGGAAGGAAGAGAGGAAACGGCGGCTCTGAGATTGGAAAAGGTACGAGAGAAGAGGAGAAAGTGAGCAGCACGCCCACGGTCATTCCTTCTTATGGGGGAAACGCGGGCCGCCTCCTTTCACATTAACTATGACGTGACGCATGCGCGCAGAGCTCAGCCCCACGCATGCCGCCCACGTCATGCACGCCTCCCCACGCCGAGCCACGCGCGGGAGGAATGGGAAGCGCATTGCGCGAAGAAACTTACCGCGGTAAAAACCACCCCGCCTGCCCGCGCACCGTTTTTGGGCCTAGCCGAACGACGCGATTGCGCTTACGTGTGGCCCAGGCCCGGGGGCTCCTGTCGGTGTACAAAAAGAGGGGTAGACTTTTTTGTACCCCTATAACTGTGCACGGGCAGTCTGAGCCGCGGGCACCACCGCACTGAGCAAGGCAAGGGAGGTGAGCCAAGGTAAGGCCGAAGCTCGAAAGGAGCAGAACGACGCCAAGACCAAGACCACAAAGAGCAAGGGGACGAAGCGGACTCCCCCGTCAAGATCCTTGCCGGGAGGCGGTTTTAGCAAATCCGGCAAGACCCTTGCCGTGGCAGCTCGCCCCACACCTACGGAGCGAGTCACCCTTGAGTCCACTGCCCCAATGGGCAAGGATTCGGGAGACATCCCCATGGTGGCATGCAGATCTTTGTGAAGACATTCAAGAATCAGATACACACTATAGAAGACGACGACTCTTGGCGGGATCCCAGCCAAGGAGGACCACAAGGCCCCCAACAAGAGCCTTTCCGGGGATGACAGCAGGCGCCACAGCAAGACCCTTGCCGGGGCCCCGGCAAGACCCTTGCAAGGGCTACGGCGAGGCCCTTGCCAATAACACCCGTAGGGCCACCATCAGGCCCACGCCAATCAAACCTCCACCACCGTTCGCATGCAGCTTCCGACCCAACCAGTTGGGCAGGCACCTGCGTGGCGGCAAGCGGGTCTTCGTGGAGACCCACCACTGCGCCACCTCAGCTGCCTACCTGCCTACATGGCACCACGGGCACCGCTGGCCAGGGCGCGTGTCAACACGAAGGGGAGCGGCGACGGACGAGACAGGGCTCTCCCCCGTCCCTGATAAAGCAAGGACACCTAAGCAAGACGCATTAAAGGCGCCTTGTCATGTAATGCGAGGGATAAACTCGCATCACTGTACCCTTTCCTCCTCCCGTGTGCCACTGTGGCAACCCCTTTCCGTATAAAAGGAGGCCCAAGGCGACCAGGAGGAGGATTCGGCTTTTTGGAGCTCCTCACGCCCCATTGCTAGTTCAAGAACACAGATAAATAAGTCACCAAAGCAGGAGTAGGGTTTTATGCATCCTCGCGGCCCGAACCTGGATAAAGAAACCGTGTGCTATCTGTTTGATCCGCTCTTCTCACGACCCGGCGCCCCGCGACCGTAGTAGGGATTCTTGTGATCCCATAGGTGTCGTTCCGCACCGACAAGCACCTCGCAATGAACCCTGCCTTGATTTCTCCGCCTTCTTGTGAGCCTGCCTGGGGAGGCCGTCCTTGAGGAAGCCTTACATCGTCCGCCCCACGAGGCTTGGCCCCTCGCGAGGGTCTTGAGTCTTGCGCTGATGAAGATGGGTCGTACTGGGCCACCACTTGAGCCACGCTGCAGGTCGCAGGCAGGCAAGTCTGGGGAACCCCGTTCCCAGAACGCCGACAGAAGCTCACATAAGTTGAGATGATTTTTGTCCATATGAAAGCAGAGGACCATATGCTCTGTGGCCTTTTCATCCATATGAAAGTAGAGGCACATTGTGGTGCTAGTTTGCTGGGTTTTGTCTCCGACCATCGTGTCGTGATGATTTTGCAGGTACCCTGAGAGGCCCTTGAGTTTGCCGGAATGTCGATTAACTTCCGTTCCAGCAAATTGGTATTTCCATATGTCCTATTTTCAGCAAAGGTCATGCTGAAATTTTCTGTGAATTTTAGCATGACTTTGCTAAAAATAGGACATATGGGGTACTTGCGACCAATGCATGGGCCGGGGTATCTTAGTACTTAATTAAGTAGGATCAAAAAGTGCTCTTTTCCTAGGCACTCGAGTAGGCGGTGCTGCCGATGCGATCTGCCATTTAGAGTACCCATATATAGCAGTCAACCTAGGGTGCCTCGGCATCGATAAACCCTAAATGATGAAAACTTAACTTAGCATTTAGGGTGCCTCAGCGTCGACAAACCCTAAATGATAAAACGTTGGCTTTTAGGGTGCCTCGTGTCGATAAAAACCTAAATGATGAAAGCTTAGGCTTTTAGGGTGCCTCAAGGCGTCAACAAACCCTAAATGATAAAAGCTTAGCTTTTAGGATGCCTCGGTGTCGACAAACCCTAAATGATGAGACCATGATCTTGTTCCTTGACAATAACCAACTTTTCGACCAAACTTTTTCCTATTTAGAGCGAAACATGGCCCAAAACAATGAGGCCGGCGGTTCGGGCAAGCAATTCTGGGAGCTGTCCCAGGAGATGGAGGAAGAACCTCACCGCTATGAGGACGCCGCAGAAGACACCGATCCTGACTACACAACCCCTAGTGGCGTCGGGGATGACACCACTAATGGTGCCGCCGAGGATGCCGCCATCGATGATGGCGGCGCGCATTTACGCATGGCAGCCAACCGAAGAGGCAACGGAAGGACCGGCGCCCGAACATGCTTGGCACCGTCAAGGAGGAATTTACTGAAGTGTCCTCCGAGGGGCATCCAACGGCGCCCAAAGAAATAGTTAAGGGATACGCGGGACAGTTCGGGTGCATTCTGTGGAGCACTGTCTCGATCAACACCGAGAACCTAAGGCATCGTGACCGAGGGAATTTGCGCAACCTCCTCTTCACGAAGCTGCACGAACGATACAAGTTCCCCGGTGACTTCGCAAACACACGCCTCTCAGGGAATAAAGTGAACAGTGCCGCCCTCACGAAGATGAGCAAGGCCCTGGCTACTTGGAGAGGCGCGGTGAAGAGCATGATTGAAAAAGGTGATAGTTATGAGAAGATCAAGGAGAAAAATCTTTCGATCAGCGAAGATGACTACCGGAGTTCAAGATCAAGTGCGAGCAACGCATCCGAGGAATCAAGTCAGTGGGGGAAAGATATGCGGGACTTGAACTTAGGGGTCCACAAACTCGGTACCGGCGGTTACAGAGTGGAGGAACCTATATGGGACAAGGAGGACGCGGAGCATGCCGAGCAAGGCCTACCGCCCCACTTCGAGAAATACCGTGACAAGAAGACCAGGAACTATGCCAGGGCCCGGTACAAGATTGACCCGGTAACCAAGGAGCTTACCACGGATCCGAAGACTAAGGCGCATGAGTGTGTTCTGGTAAGGAATACACCCCCGCGTAATTAGCTCCATATATGGTTGTATTCTAGTTAATGAAGCCAAATTTCTAAATGGTTCACGTTCCTTCCGCAGGACACTGAAAGCAGTAGTGCGGGGTCGTCTGAGAGCTCCCCTTTCGACACCCCTTTAAGTAGGGCGTTGAACATAATGAAAAACAAGGATAAGTTCAGTAAGCCGTCGTCAGCTGGTCGTGTGGCCGGCAAAGGCTTGTCCACGAAATGGTCAGAATACTATACCGCTGGGCGAAAGGAGAGAAAGACCAGCTCGGAAAGCCAGCAGCGCGAGGTTGAACAACTCAAGGCACAAGTGGCGCGGATTCCGGATATGGTTGAAGAGAAAGTGCGAGACCAACTGGGAGCGATGATAACCGCCATTATACCTACCTTTGTTTCTGGGCTGCAGGCGTGGGTGGCGGGCGGCCAACAGGGGCCGCCCCCGATTCCCAGCTTCACGGGCAGCAACTCGCGCAATGCGCTGGCGGTGGCATTGGTGCCTCCCGCAGCGGCGCCATTGGTTTCTCCGGTGGAGGTGGCATTGGTGTCTCCAGCGGAGGCGGCATTGGTGTCTCCCGCGGCGGCACCGGCATTGCAGCTTAATGCACCCGGGTGTGGGAAGAATACGCCGGCTGGCACCTCGGTAGCAAGCGGCCCCTCCGTCAATTGCACGCCCGCCGTTGGTGGTGCCTCGACATTAGCCGAGCTCGACGCCATCACGGTAACTCATTAAGCCTCTCGGCCGATGACTTCATCTCCTTGCCTTTGACTGGGCATCCCTGACGCCCTACATGTTTTCGCAGGGCGCCGCCAACGTTTCGTGCACTCTCCTGCACTTCATGAACGACGAGTTGGTCGATGTCGCCAAGGGAAGAATCGTTCAACCGGGCAGCCGCGTGTTCCACGGTAATCCGATGCCACCCACCGTTTATAGGGTTCAACTGGTTCGGGTGTTGCCGGGCTTCGACGACATATTACCTCCGTATCGACACCATGGGGCCAACGAAGATGATGTGATGACCCTCAGCGCCTGCATAAGATGGCCCATGCTTTGGCCAAAGAGCCAGATTCGTTTGGGGCCGGGGGACACCACCCCACAGACAACACCGCCAGTCGTGCCGGCGCCAAGCCATGGCTGCACCCATAACGCTACCGGACATGTCGGACATGCATATGGCACAGGATCTGGACGACGACGACGATGGTACATTTACCAACGTCGATAAGTACTTCAACGAACATGGGTACGGTGACGAATTTTGGGGCCTCCTTCTCAAGATCCCAACCCTGCAAAAGACGATCTAGCTGGTACCGCCGAGAAACCCAATTGCAACAGGCGTCGTCTGGTGTTCAGTTCTTAGGAGATGCCTCCAGCTGCCGCCTTCACCGAGCCTCAGATAGCCGAGGTGCGAAATATTATCAGCCCCAACACACTCAAGAAAGCGATCTCCGATCAGAACTCGATCCCATTACAACATAAGAAGAAGGGACAGAAAAGAAAGAGTAACAAGGGTGCGAGCCAGCCGGCACCGAGTACGATCCATGCATTGCACGGTCCACATTCACCTAAGGATATCTCGAGGAGGGTGCATGTGGCGGGTAGGCCGATGCTACCGACTAATCTGCTCAATGCTGCAACTGGTGCTATGCGGAGTCTGCATGACAGTGTTCTTTCTTTGGAGAAGCGACGTCTCTCCGAGAATGATGTGGCATACCCGGTTTTCATGGCCAAGGTGCCAGAGGGCAAGGGCTTTGTGGATAGCGCCATCGGGGGTACGATCGTCATGCGGTTTGATGACATCTTCGCTATGTTTAACCTTCATCCGCTGCACTACACCTTCGTTCGGCTATTTTCGCTGAGTATGGATATGTGGATCATTAGAGAAAAGACCCCGGACATCGTGATAGTCGACCCCTTCTACATGCGTGCCGAGATCTTGGGCAGCGTTGGGGACCGGCAAGTCGCGGGTTCATACCTCAAAGGCGTCATTCTGGCAAACCCAGATAAGGATAACTTTGTCACACCCTGATTTTCATGCCACTAAATTTAAGCTAACAATCATGATAAAATGTGGTTTGACAAAAACTTTTGAGTGTTTTGGACCTTGCCTTGATTGGTTTTTGTCTGTTGTTTGCAAGTGCTCTAAAAATAAAATAAATCCTCCAACTCTTATACTCCTTCTCCTTGATCCAAAAACCTTTCCCAATGATCATGCCATGTGTATAGGACATAAAATAATTTCTTGCAAAAATAATTTGGCCAAATAGTATTTTAAAAATTAGTTTTTCAAAAACCCCTGAATTGAGGTTTATACCGCAAGTACTTAATTAAGGGCAGTAAAAATCTTTCCAAAAATATATTTGACTCCTATTAGATATAGGATACCCAGAAACCACAAAAATATAATTTTAAAAGATATTTTCCTATTTTATTTAAAAGCTTTTTCTTAATGCTAGAAATGGTCTTTAATAGGGAAAAAATATTTTATTGTTTCAAAAATATTTGGCAAAATTCTTGGAAGCTCATTGGACATATATTGTCCATATATGTGAGTTTCAACACATGGTCATGATCAAAACATTGGACAAAAGCCTCCAAAACCATTTCTGCCCATTTCAAGGATTTTAAATATTTCTACAAGAAATATTTTCAAATAAATCCAAGAAAATTCTAGCAAGTCACATATGAATAATGTGATGATCTTGCAAAGTCTCACCACAATCAGAATAGTTTTGTTTCACTAAAGTGCCCAAAACCCTCTCTGTCCAGATCCAAGTTTGAAGAACTTTACATTGCCAAGTGTCTCCTTTTGATCTGAATTTTTGTGGGATGTTCAAATCCTCAAAGTATGACACTACACCAAGTGGTTCATCAAGGGGAAGTGATTTTCTCAACTAGATCTACACAAGTTCATTTCTGCTAATTTGTAGGGTTTACAAAAGTTGCATTGGCAACTTTGCCCAAATAAGCTCCAAATTGGTGGAAGGCCCTAATTATATGTGTCATTTCACCCTGTGGAGTCTCATGGCAAATGGAGATCATCTACTTGCCCAAACCATTATCAAGCACCTTCTGACACTTTACCAAAATGCCATTTTTGACCTCTTCCACTAATCTCCATGGGCTCAACTTTGTACCACAGCTGCTCCTGACCCTCTCCTACCTCCAGTAACTCTCCCCTGGCCATTGCTCAATGATTAAGGGGTGAAACACCCCCATTTACCTCCCTGGACAGCAACTTCTCTCTCTCCCTCAACTTCCCTCCTCACTCCAGTGGCTCCCCAGGGCATCCAAGGCCATATCCCACTTCTTTACTTCCCCCTAGAGCTACCAGACACCTTTGGCCGTGACCACATTGCATAGAAAATGGCCATGCCCGGCCATTTAGGCGCTCGAGGCGTGCTACAGGCGCCTCCCAAGATCAGAAGCCGCCCCTTCCAACCGCCTCCGGCCACCTCGGGCCTCCCCAGCGCGCCCGACGATGCGCCTCGACGTCTGCAACACGCCACGCCTCTGTCCCCCTCCTGCTTCTCCCTCCTCTCGCCCCAGCTCGCAGGTGCGCCGGCCGCCCGAGAGCTCCAATGAGCAAACTCACATGCGCGGTGCCCCTGGCGCCCCTGCTCTCTCTCTTCTCTCCCTAGCTCTGGACTGAATCTAGGAACGCCCCAGACACACCACGACGAGCTCCCGTGACCCGTGGCGACGGCAACGAGCTTGCCGTCGCATGAGTCCTCGGTGGACCGTCGCCCGCCTATTTAAAGGCCACGCCCGAGCCCTATCTCGTCTCCAACTGCCCTCTCTCCCTTCCCTGGACCCCCAGGACCGCGCCATTCTTCCTCCCGTGCCCCACATCCACCTCCAAGGCCGAAGCCGAGCCGCCGTCCATCGCCAAAATTCACGCCGTCCCGCCTCCCTCCTCTCCCTATAACCGCATCACAGGAGCCCCCAGAACCAGAGGAGCTCTACCGCACCCTTCTTTCTCCTCTGACGAGCCGCTAGGCCATGGCCACTCTCGCCCGATGCCACCGTCCGCCGGGGCGACGCCCTTCTCCCATCTGGGGACGCAGGCACCCGTGGTGGGGTCTCCCTGGTTCGTCTCTCTCCGCTGAGCACGTCGGTGGGTGGATCATCGCCGGAGACGCCCTGTAGCACCGTCGGCCAGCGTCGAACGCCTCCTCTGTCTCCCTTCGCACCCGCACAGGAGGTTGAGGACAAACCTGCAGGCGGGGCCCGCTGCTGCTGGCTCAACACCGGGCCACCCTGGAAAGTGGAGGCGGGTTCGCCGTCTCCCGCGTCCCCGCAGCAAAGGGGCACTCCGCCTGGGCACCTTCGATGTCTCCCTGTCGTCCGCGTGGCCGAGCCGCTGGGTCTGCCCAGTGCGCTGCGGCGCTATACTGCGCCTGGTGCGTGGTATAGGTATAACCCCCACTTCCTGTCTTTTTATTTTTCCAGAAATTTGTAAAATCTCCCAAATGTTCATATTAACTCAAAATTGAATGATTAAAATTTCTGGTAACTCCATAAATCATGCTCTACCTGTTGGTGCAGCATGAACATTTTTCCAGAACACGTCTCTTCACAAAAATCCAATAAAACCCCATTTTCCAATTCTGTGATGAACTTTAGAAAATCACAGAGAGCTCAAAATTGATCCAAATGCCATGACTCAAAATCCTTGATACTTCTAAGTTCATAACTTAGTTTTTCAACATTTTTCCTAATACTTTATGTGCCACACAAAATAATGAGCCATTTCTTCATATTAGCCAACTTTGCAAATTCATAGGAAATTCATTTGAACTCCAAATCCAGTGAAACCAACTCCTAGATGCGTCTAAAATTATTCCTTGTTAAATGGATGCCTTTGATCATTTTTCAAATAGTTCTTCTATACACTTCTTGCAAATCCATAAACCCCTTGATTCCATCATATCGAAATGTTTAGAAATATCCATTGCTCCACTTCCAATGAAATCACCTTGGTCATTCCTCATATGACCAGCAGAGGTATCCTAGAAAATTCCAACTCACATTTTTTAGAGCACTTTTATTTTTGCCTTGTCGTGTTGCTTATTATTTTTGTTTTCGACGATAGTTGACGAAGTAGATGAAATGCTCGGAGTTGGACCAGAGATATTTGAAGACCTCGAAGAATTTGTTAAAATAGGCAAGCAGCCCTTTGACTATGTGTATGAAACCCTTTTTATGCATGTCATATAGCACCATATTGTTGTTGCAACGGAATCATGATGAGGTGGTAAGCACTTTGATGGTTTGCCAGCGTACTTCCTTGTTGATACTTGCGTTGTGCATGACCCTACCTTCTTATGAGGGTTATGCCGGTGGGGGTAGATAGGATGCTAAAGAAGTGCTACGTAAAAAGGGACGGGAATATGCATGGTGATGGAGACAAAGTATTTTCAAAAGACTTGTCGAAAACCCCATCGGGTGCCACTTATGCCTGGGGGAGATGATGAGTTAGGTAGCCACTTGATGACGAAGTGGTGTACCTAGGCAAGTGTGTTTGTTGTTTTCAAAACGGATTGGTTTAAGTTGCGACCGTTATTCCAACCTTACATGTGCAACCACTCTACCCTTATATGGGAAAGGGCATTATTGATTACCTAGGCCGATACTAGCTTGGAGCCCGCATTACTAGTGACGGGGGAGAGTTGGTGCTCTCTCTCGGGGCGGGTCGTGCTGTAGGCTGACCAAGAACATTTTATGGGGCCTTTGGACACACCGTTGGTACCCCGTGCCAGTGGTATGTGATGAATATGCGAGCGAGGCTCCACAATTTTAAGATGTGAAATATTGGGCACGGGGGTTACTACCAATCGAGTGGACTCTATGTTAGTGTCGTCTAGGGAAAGATAGTGATCGGGTGCTTACCCCGGGTACTTGAGGTACCGCGGGTCGTGGATGACACGAAAGTTCCCCGGATCTTGTGGGTAAAGTGTGCAACCTCTGCAGTGTCAAACTATTCGAATAGCCGTGTCCGCGATCAAGGACAGTTGGGTAACCGCTCTTGGGCTACGTCCACATGTTTACAAACCAGTGTGTGTGTTTGGATAAGTGGGAAGATCTACTTGGGTCAAGTCAAAGGACTTGACATGATTGACTTGGGTTGATGCCCACTGTATTTATGTTCATATCTGTAACCTGTCCTCATGGTTACTTGAATTCTCCTGATGCATGTCTTACAAGTTGTTGAACATGTCATTGCACTCAAAACTAGCTTTCTGCAAAAATTTACCTATATCATGCATTGTTGTATCTTGAACCAAAACATGGGTTGCTTGCGAGTACATTCAAAGTACTCATTGGCTTGCCACTGGTTATTCTATTGGCCAGACATGAAAGAACAGGATATAATGAAGAGTACCTTGGTGACTAACTTGCGAGCTAGGACGCTTCCGGTCGTAATGCGTGTAGGGTTAAGGCAGATGGTATGGGTCTGAGTTGTTATTGAAGATTTCCGCTGCGATGATACACTCAAGACTTGACCATAATGGTCCTACTTGTGTAAAACAGTATGTATGGATGTAAGACTCTTGTTATTCAGCTTCTGTGTGTTCAGTGAGCATTGATCTATGAGATCACTATACACGTGCATTCGGTGATCTCGACTTATGAGTCGGGGTCCCCATGATACGACTCCAACGTATCTATAATTTTTGATTGCTCCATGCTATATTATCTATTGTTTTGGACTATATTGGACTTTATTTTCCACTTTTATATTACTTTTGGGACCAACCTATTAACCGGAGGCCCAGCCAAGAATTGCTGTTTTTTTGCCTATTTCAGTGTTTCGAAGAAACGGAATATCAAACGGAGTCCAAACGGAATGAAATCTTCGGGAACGTGATTTTCTCATCAGATAAGACCCGAGAGAGTTGGACCCTCCGTCAAGAAAGCTCTGAGGCGGTCACGTGGGTGGAGGGCGCCACCCCCCTAGCGCGCGCCCCTACCTCGTGGGCCCCTCAAGGCTCCACCGATGTACTTATTCATCCTATATATACCTATGTACCCCCGTCAGATCAGATACGGAGCCAAAAACCTAATTCCACCGCCGCAACTTCCTGTATCCACGAGATCCCATCTTGGGGCCTGTTCCGGAGCTCCGCCGGAAGGGGATTCCACCACAGATGGCTTCTACATCAACATCATAGCCTCTCCGATGAAGTGTGAGTAGTTTACCTCAGACCTTCGGGTCCATAATTAGTAGCTAGATGGCTTCTTCTCTCTTTTTGGATCTCAATACAATGTTCTCCCCCTCTCTCGTGGAGATCTATTCGATGTAATCTTCTTTTTGCGGTGTGTTTGTTGAGACCCATGAATTGTGGGTTTATGATCAAGATTATCTATGAGCAATATTTGAATCTTTTCTGAATTCTTTTATGTATGATTGAGTAATCTTTACAAGTCTCTTCGAATTATCAGATTGGTTTGGACAGCTAGATAGGTAGTTCTTGCAATGGGAGAATAGTTTAGATTTGGGTTCAATCTTGCGGTGTCCTTTCCCAAAGGATGTGATGGGGCAGCAAGGCACGTATTGTATTGTTGCCATCGAGGATAAAAAGATGGGGTATTTATCATATTGCATGAATTTATTCCTCTACATCATGTCATCTTGCTTAAGGCGTTACTCTGTTTTCATTAACTTAATACTCTAGATGCATGCTGGATAGCGGTCGATGAGTGGAGTAATAGTAGTAGATGCAGGCAGGAGTCGGTCTACTTGCCTCGGATGTGATGCCTATATACATGATCATACCTAGATATTCTCATAACTATGCTCAATTATGTCAATTGCTCAACAAGAATTGCTCACCCGCCGTAAAATACCTATGCTCTTGAGAGAAGCCACTAGTGAAATCTATGGCCCCCGGGTCTATTTTCATCATATTAATCCTCCTACGCTTTATTATTGTTTTGCTCTTTACTTTGCCTTTTATTTTACTTTGCATCTTTATACCAAAAATACCAAAAATACCAAAAATATTATCTATCATCTCTATCAGATCTCACTCTCGTAAGTGACCGTGAAGGGATTGACAACCCCTATTCGCGTTGGTTGCGAGGAGCTATTTGTTTTGTGTAGGTACGAGGGACTCGTGCGTGGCCTCCTACTGGATTGATACCTTGGTTCTCAAAAACTAAGGGAAATACTTACGCTACTCTGCTGCATCATCCTCTCCTCTTCGGGGAAAACCAACGCAAGCTCAAGACGTAGCAAGAAGGATTTCTGGCGCCGTTTCCGGGGAGTCTACGCAGAAGTCAACATACCAAGTACCCATCACAATCCCTTATCTCTCGCATTACATTATTTGCCATTTGCCTCTCGTTTTCCTCTCCCCCACTTCACCCTTTCCGTTTTATTCGCCCTCTCTTTTCGGTTCGCCTTGATGTCTTTCTTGGCTCGTTTTCTCGCTTGGTTGAAATAGTTGAGTATTTATTCCTAAACAGAGAAGCTAATATCTATGGATTCTCACCCGCTTGCCAATATTTTAAAGAGATCCAATTATGATGAACCAATTCCTAGTGATTTGGATGCACTAGATTATCTTTATAAGCTTTAGCCTGAAATCCGTAAATCTGAAAATTGTGATGAAGTGCTTCACGATAGATCTTTGAATAAAAAGCATGATTGCAATGATTTTATTATAAATTCTCTTGATGTCAATTGTGCTAATAATATGCAAAACCCTAAGCTTGGGGATGCTAGTTTTGCTATGTCTACTACTTGTTGCAATGATCATAATTGGGGTGATTCTTCTTATGATCTTGAAAATTTATTTAATCCCCATGATGAATATGAGATTGATAATATTGTTTGCAATAATATTTAAAGTGGGTTTGGAAGAGTGTCAACTTTAGATCCCACATATTTGGAGAATATTCAATATTATGAAATTTTTGATAAAAGTGGGTTTGGAGAGGTCATGACTTTAGTTAATGTTAATCCCACTATTTTGGAAGAGTGTCAACTTTGCATGCATGTGGATCATGTTGAGAATATGTTTTGTGATAGTTATATTGTTGAATTTGCTTATGATCCTACATGTAATTATTATGAGAGAGGAAAATATGGTTGTAGAAATTTTCATGTTACTAAATTACCTCTCTTTTTGATGAGATTGCTATTGTTTCTTCCCGCTTCCTTGCATGTGCTAGTTTTTGCTTGACTTGATAATTTGTTTGCCTATAAGATGCCTATGCATAGGAAGTATGTTAGACTTAAGTGTGTTTTTCACATGTTTTATGATGCTCTCTTTGTGCCTCAATTCTTGTCTTTCTTGTGAGCATCATTGAATCTCAATGCCTAGCTAAAAAGGCTTTAAAGAAAAGCGCTTGTTGGGAGACAACCCAATATTTATCCTTGCTGCTTAGTAATAAATAATCCATCTACCTTCTGTTTGGATGTGTTTTTATGTTTAATTAGTGTTTGTGCCAAGTTAAACCTATAAGATCTTCTTGGATAATAGTTATTTGATCTTGCTGTAATTTCCAGAAACTTTTGGTTCACGAAAACAATTGTTAAAAATCACCAGAACGTTATAAAATAGTGATTCCAATTGCTTCTGATAAATAAACAAATTGCCTAGGCCTTCCTATTTTTTTCTGAATTTTTGGAGTTCCATAAGTTTGCGTTAGTTACAGATTACTACAGACTGTTCTGTTTTTGACAGATTCTGTTTTTGTGTGTTGTTTGCTTATTTTGATGAATCTATGGCTAGTAAATAGTTTATGATCCATAGAAAGTTGGAATACAGTAGGTTTAACACCGATATAAATTAAGAATGAGTTCATTACAGTACCTTGAAGTGTTCTTTTGTTTTCTTTCGCTAACGGAGCTCACGAGATTTCTGTTGAGTTTTGTGTTGTGAAGTTTTCAAGTTTTGGGTGAATATTTTTGATGGATTATGGAACAAGGAGTGGCAAGAGCCTAAGCTTGGGGATGACCATGGCACCCCCATGATAATCCAATAACACCAAAAAGTCAAAGCTTGGGGATGCCCCGGAAGGCATCCCCTCTTTCGTCCACTTCCATCGGTAACTTTACTTGGAGCTATATTTTTATTCACCACATGATATGTGTTTTGCTTGGAGCGTCTTGTATTATTTGCGTCTTTGCTTGTTAGTTTACCATGATCATCCTTGTTGTACACACCTTTTGAGAGAGCCATACATGAATTGGAATTTGTTATAATACTCTATGTGCTTCACTTATATCTTTTGAGCTTGATAGTTTTGCTCTAGTACTTCACTTATATCTTTTAGAGCACGGTGGTGGATTTGTTTTAAAGAAACTATTGATCTCTCATGCTTCAATTAGATTATTTTGAGAGTCTTAAATAGCATGGTAATTTTCTTAGTAATAATATTCTAGGTATAATAAAAACTTTCTTATGGGTGTGTTGAATACTAAGAAAAGATTGATGCTTGATAATTGTTTTGAGATATGGAGGTGATAATATCAAAGTCGTGCTAGTTGAGTAGTTGTGAATTTGAGAAATGCTTGTGTTGAAGTTTGCAAGTCCCGTAGCATGCACGTATGGTAAACGTTATGTAACAAATTTGAAACATGAGGTGTTCTTTGATTGTCCTCCTTATGAGTGGCGGTCGGGGACGAGCGATGGTCTTTTCCTACCAATCTACCCCCCTAGGAGCATGCACATAGTGCTTTGGTTTGTGATGGCTTGCAGATTTTTGCAATAAATATGTGAGTTCTTTATGACTAATGTTGAGTCCATGGATTATACGCACTCTCACCTTTCCATCATTGCTAGCCTCTGCGGTACCGTGCATTGCCCTTTCTCACATTGTGAGTTGGTGCAAACTTCGCCGGTGCATCCAAACCCCGTGATATGATACGCTCTTTCACACATAAACCTTCTTGTATCTTCCTCAAAACAGCCACCATACCTACCTATTATGGCATTTCCATAGCCATTCCAAGATATATTGCCATGCAACTTTCCACCATACCGTTCTTCATGACACATTCATCATTGTCATATTGCTTAGCATGGTCATGTAGTTGACATAGTATTTGTGGCAAAGCCACCGTTCATAATTCTTTCATACATGTCACTCTTGGTTCATTGCATATCCCGGTACACCACCGGAGGCATTCATATAGAGTCATACTTTGCTCTAGTATCGAGTTGTAATCATTGAGTTGTAAATAAATAGAAGTGTGATGATCATCATTAATTAGAACATTGTCCCATGTGAGGTTAAATAAAGAAAGGAGGCCAAAGAGCCCACCAAATAAAAAAGAGGCCAAAGAGCCCACCAAAAAAATGAGAGAAAAGAGAGAAGGGACAATGTTACTATCCTTTTACCACACTTGTGCTTCAAAGTAGCACCATGATTTTCATATAGAGAGTTTCATATTTTGTCACTTCCATATACTAGTGGGAATTTTTCATTATAGAACTTGGCTTGTATATTCCAACGATGGGCTTCCTCAAATGCCCTAGTTCTTCGTGAGCAAGCAAGTTGGATGCACACCCACTTAGTTTCTTTTGTTGAGCTTTCATACATTTATAGCTCTAGTGCATCCGTTGCATGGCAATCCCTACTCCTTGCATTAACATCAATTGATGGGCATCTCCATAGCCCGTTGATTAGCCGCGTTGATGTGAGACCTTCTCCTTTTTTGTCTTCTCCACACAACCCCTATCATCATATTCTATTCCACCCATAGTGCTATGTCCATGGCTCGCGCTCATATATTGCATGAAAGTTTATAGGTTTGAGATTACTAAAGTATGAAACAATTGCTTGGCTTGTCATCGGGGTTGTGCATGATGAGAGCATTCTTGTGTGTGAAAATGGAGCATGACTAAACTATATGATTTTGTAGGGATGAACTTTCTTTGGCCATGTTATTTTGAGAGGACATAATTGCTTAGTTAGTATGCTTGAAGTATTATTATTTTTATGTCAATATGAACTTTTGTCTTGAATCTTTTGGATTTGAATATTCATACCACAATTAAGAAGAATTACATTGAAATTATGCCAAGTAGCACTCCGCATAAAAATTCTCTTTTATCATTTACCTACTCGAGGACGAGCAGGAATTAAGCTTAGATGCCCTGATACGTCTCCAACGTATCTATAATTTTTGATTGCTCCATGCTATATTATCTATTGTTTTGGACTATATTGGGCTTTATTTTCCACTTTTATATTACTTTTGGGACTAACCTATTAACCGAAGGCCCAGCCCAGAATTGCTGTTTTTTTGCCTATTTCAGTGTTTCGAAGAAATGGAATATCAAACGGAGTCCAAACGGAATGAAATCTTCGGGAACGTGATTTTCTCATCGGATAAGACCCGGGAGACTTGGACCCTCCATCAAGAAAGCTCCGAGGCGGTCACGAGGGTGGAGGGCGCCCCCCCCCCTAGGGCGCGCCCCCTACCTTGTGGGCCCCTCGAGGCTCCACCGACGTACTTCTTCCTCCTATATATACCTACGTACCCCCGTCAGATCAGATACGGAGCCAAAAACCTAATTCCACCGCCGCAACTTTCTCTATCCACGAGATACCATCTTGTGGCCTGTTCTGGAGCTCCGCCGGAAGGTAATTCCACCATGGAGGGCTTCTACATCAACATAATAGCCTCTCCGATGAAGTGTGAGTAGTTTGCCTCAGACCTTCGGGTCCATAGTTAGTAGCTAGATGGCTTCTTCTCTCTTTTTGGATCTCAATACAATGTTCTCCCCCTCTCTCGTGGAGATCTATTCGATGTAATCTTCTTTTTGTGGTGTGTTTGTTGAGACCGATGAATTGTGGGTTTATGATCAAGATTATCTATGAGCAATATTTGAATTTTTTCTGAATTATTTTATGTATGATTTGAGTTATCTTTACAAGTCTCTTCGAATTATCCGTTTGGTTTGGCCAACTAGATTGGTAGTTCTTGCAATGGGAGAAGTGTTTAGCTTTGGGTTCAATCTTGCGGTGTCCTTTCCCAAAGGATGAGGGGCAGCAAGGCACGTATTGTATTGTTGCCATCGAGGATAACAAGATGGGGTATTTATCATATTGCATGAATTTATTCCTCTACATCATGTCATCTTGCTTAAGGTGTTACTCTGTTTTCATTAACTTAATACTCTAGATGCATGCTTTGGATAGCGGTCGATGAGTGGAGTAATAGTAGTAGATGCAAAAGGTGAGTCGGTCTACTTGTCTCGGAGGTGATGCCTATATACATGATCACCTAGATACTCTCATAACTATGCTCAATTCTGTCAATTTCTCAACAGTAATTCGTTCACCCGCCGTAAAATACCTATGCTCTTGAGAGAAGCCACTAGTGAAATCTATGGCCCCCGGGTCTATTTTCATCATATTAATCCTCCTACGCTTTATTATTGTTTTGATCTTTACTTTGCCTTTTATTTTACTTTGCATGTTTATACCAAAAATACCAAAAATATTATCTATCATCTCTATCAGATCTCACTCTCGTAAGTGACCGTGAAGGGATTGACAACCCCTATTCGCGTTGGTTGCGAGGAGCTATTTGTTTTGTGTAGGTACGAGGGACTCGCGCGTGGCCTCCTACTGGATTGATACCTTGGTTCTCAAAAACTGAGGGAAATACTTACGCTACTCTGCTGCATCATCCTCTCCTCTTCGGGGAAAACCAACGCAAGCTCAAGACGTAGCACCCCACAAACTTCCTTGTGCCTTACTTTCCCGAGTAACTCATCCCCTCACCACCCCGTAACATATGATTTCTTAGATTTTGATCGTTTTTTTTCTAACATTCCGTGTTTTGTGAAGTGACACACATTGCACACTCATCCTCTTAAGCCCGAAATATTCCATGGCCACGTATTTCGACTCGGACCGTCTGTCGAAGAAAGACTACACAAATATCAAGAAATTTCTAGATGATTTTCTCCCCGGCTACGCCGGATCTGGAGGCACCTTCAACAGGCCAGTTCGTAGGTACGGCAAGCACATGTTCACCCACAATACGACGTTCCCCTGCATCAAGCAGCCGCCTGGCGGTCAAAAGGATGCCTACTACGCCCTCCATCACATGCGGGCGATCGTACGGGACCATAATCACCTTCTGCTACCAAATAATCTCAAAGTTTGGGCCACACGCTTGTCGGCGATCCAGGACGCGGACATCAGACAAGAATTCTTTCGCATCCAGTCGGAGTTTGCATAGATCATCCATCAAGATGTCCTTCGTACCTCGAGGCAGTTCTACCCCAGATATCAGCCGTCCAACAGTGAGATAGAAACAACGCTACAAACGCAGGCTGACAACCCCTCCGATTTCATGACCGTCACGACAGACGGTGGCTTCATCCACCCTCCGGTCCCTGAGTCGAGTCGAAAGTAGTGATGCTATGTAGTTCTGAAATATCGATTAGCTCATGTTGTAATTAAACTTTAATGAACTTGTATGTCTCTTTGGTTTGGACAGTCGCTCAACTTATATGTAATCGATGCTATTTATTAGTAGGACCATGAATCGTGCTATTAATGTCTTGCTTTTCTCTTCCGATCCTTTTGTTGCATACTTATATATTGCTTATGTATTGTCTGTGAATTGCTACTAACGTTTTGTTTGGCTAGTGCATAGAGATGCTGTCATATGTCGTGTACAAGGGTAAGGTTCCCGGAGTCTACGACGACTGGGTGGAGTGTCGGAGACAGGTTCACCGTTTCAGCGGTAACAGTTACAATGGGTACACCACTAGGGCGGAGGCGGAAGCTAGATACGCGCGCTATCTAGCGGGAGAGAGGAGGGAGCGGAGGAGGAACCGAATGAAGACAAGTTTCATCACGATGATGCTCATCGTGATGATCGTAGCTCTCTTCTATGTGATGGTAGTTTAGATGATCGATATCGACTTGTAATGTGAAGACAAATCGCTACTCGCGGTCTCGAGACTTGTAATGTTCTAACTTTGTTCGGTATTTTGAATTCGGAGACTAGCTAATATGATGAATTGTATTCGGAGACTAATCTTCTATTGTATTCGATGAATCTGCTTTTTATATGTTTTGCTGTCTATATTCTGTGCAGTAATATATTTTGTAACCTGTGCAAATATCAGAAAAGAAAAGAAAATTCCTAATACTCATACTAGTGGCGCACCATACAGCACATTAGTGGCGCACTGCTGTAAAAAATACTAGTGGCGCATTGTCTGTTAGTGCGCCATTAGTAACCCAGAGCACAAGGTAAATATGCCCCCTGGGAGGCATACTAATGGCGCATCATAGGACATACTAATGGCGCACTGCCTAGTGCGCCACTACTGTTTGATATACTAATGGCGCACCAGAGGTGCGCCATTAGTATTAGTTACTAATGGCGTGATGATAGTAGCGCACCTGTAGTACGCCATTAATGGCCAAAACAGGTGCGCCACTAACAGGCCTTTTCCTAATAGTGGCAGCAGCGATGCACAAACATGCAAGTCCATGGCATGAGGCTTGAGGAAGATCATTACGTCATCTACGAACATCGAGACACGCTGCTTCATACCCGTTCTTGCAATGGGTGCAAGTGATCCACGCTCCACCGCGAGCTCAAACAAGCTTTGCAAAGGCTCCATTATCAGTAGGAAGAGCATTGGCAAAACTGGGTCACCTTGTCGGGGTCCTTTCCTGCAATATATCGGCATCCCGGCGGTGCCATTCACCACGATTCTTGTGCTTGAGTTTGCTAGTATGCTGCACACCCATGAAATCCACCCATGAAAGCTCAAAAGACCAGGCGATAGCATGTAATGCATCGATGGATCGTGATTGGAGATAAATACATAGGGTGGCTTGGCATAAAAAATTCCCAATGGTTATTTACTGTAGTATTAGTGCTTCAGTTAAAACCTTGATTAACAAACAATTTGGGCCCCCTCCGATGTTGGGGGGCCTGTTCAGTCGCTCCTGCTGCACATGCCAACATACGGCCCTGGTTTTGGACTTCACCAGGTGAGTATGCACTCTGCACGTACAGAATAGTCTGCAAGCGCGTATAATATACAACCTTGCTCCCATGATTTATACTACAGCAAAACCACGAGTTTTCTCTGTTATAGATGGTAGGTTCATTATAATCGCATTGTTGGAATTATTGCCTAAAAAATGAAATATATATGTGTCTTAGGATTTGAGATTAAAATCAAAAGCATGAGATACTTCCGAGCAGAGCTCCGACCTGTCCCAGGCCCTAAATTGATACGCCCGAGCATGAGCTCCTGGTCCTGGCCATATCCTTTGCGCGAGAACCCCGCGCCGTCGGCCGGGACCCGAAAGAAGAGAGGTACCACTAGCACCCCGCCGCCAACCGCCTCCACCAAGCCGCAGTGACTTACCCGCCGAACTAGACCGGGGCAAGGGGAGATCCCTTCCGCGACCTAGCACTCCACCCATCAGAGCTGCGAGGAGAAACCAAGGCCATTCAGATGCATGAACCACCTTGAGCAGCTCCCTTGCGTCGCGCCCACAACACCCGGCGATGGATACGGGCCACCACCACGCGCCCGCCGCGCACCCTCTCCGCCGACAACCATGGCCGCCTAGAGCAAGGCCGCGGCCTTGGGCCCATGCCTACCCGACCCGTGACGTTTCTATTCCTATTTTGGCAGTGGTAGCGTGTTTCTAACACGGACACATTTGTTTTTAGCACTAAAAATAAGACATTTGTTTTCACCGCTCAATCAATCAAAAAAAGAAGGAAAGACACGGCAACGGCATGCACACTGGCTGGAAATCTCCCGTTACGCTCCCAATTCAGAAAAAGGAAAGCACCGCCACCGACCCGATCCAGATCCAACGCCAACCCAACCCACCACCTCACCTCTGCCCGCCGCCACTGCCTCTGCCCCGGCTATAAATGTCCGTCCTTTGGCAAGCCCGCTCCTCCGCTCTTCGTCCGGTCCGCGCCTCTCGCCTCCTTCCTTCATCTTCGCTTCGCTCGGGCCGCGCCCTTTGGCTGTACCTCCGCTTGGCGGTCTCCGTGTCGGCCTCTCCGTCTGCCGGGCGCGCCCTCGCCGCGGCTCGAGGGCAACCAAGCGGGCGACCGGCAGGCACCAGCATCGTCGCCAGCTGCACGCTCGTCGCCACAAAGTGCGTCGAGGTGGAGGGCAGGGGTGGTGGTGCCCGTCGCCGCCTGGTCCGGGTGGGAGTTCCCGCGGTCGCGCTCCTCCTCCGCCGCTGTGTTCAAGATCGTCTTCTTCAGATCGACCCGCCCTTCCGAGTCAATGTGTAGAGCCTCTCCTCCTCTCGCGTCTGGTGTGGCAATTCGTCCTCGATTCCTGCCTCTCCTCCTCTGGCCTCGCTCGATTCGTCCGCTTAGATTAGAAGAATCGCATCTGATTTGTTTCATTTTGCTCGTCGTTAGTTCATCTATTTTGATTCAAAAAGCGCGTCCGATTTGATTGTTTTGCTCGTCCTCGCCGTCGTTGTCAGTTTAGAGTCGCTTCTGAATTGATGATTTTGCTCGTCCTCGCCGTCATCGCCAGTTTAGAGTCGCGTGTGATTTGATTTTTGCTCGTCGTCACTGTCGCCCTGATGCTCTCGCGTGTTCTCAGCGCCGTCTCGTCCGGGGGTCTTCGTCCCTGCTAATCTCGGAGGAAGCGAGCGAGCAGCCGGTCAGTTTGGGTCACCGTCTGCTTGAGAAACTTGTGCGTTCGCTTCTGTTATCTGCCTGCGTTTCATGTTCGCATCGGGTCGACATTTGCAGGAACAATCGGTTCTGGTTTCGAAATTGGAGCAGTGTCAAATCGCTCCCTCTGTTCCATCACCTGCGCTGTTCGTCGGTTGTTTTCAGATCTCAAACGCATGCGCCCTTGTGATAATCTGGTTGCCCTCTATCGATTCTTGTTCTACCGGCAGGCGTGTGTGCTCCCATCATAGATGCAGATAATCTTGTTCTTGCCTGTTACGGTTGTTCTAATACTGTTCTTTTCAATTGTTTAGTGTTACATCATGCTCTGCTTATATTCCCATATGGCACGATTGACTGATTAATTGTTGTTTGTTGTTTGTTGTTTGATTGATTGCCTTGAGATGGATTGTTTCTTGTTGTTTGATGATTGATTGCATTGAGATGGATTGTTGCTTGTTGTTTGATGATTGATTGCCTTGAGATGGATTGTTGCTTGTTGTTTGATGATTGATTTCCTTGAGATGGATTGTTGCTTGTTGTTTGATGATTGATTGCCTTGAGAAGGTACAAACCATGTAGGCTAATTGATTGTTGTTTGTTGCCTTGAGATGGTACATGTTTATATGGCACGATTGATTACTGTTTGTGTATGGTTATTAAGATTGATTACTGTTTGTTGATTGATTGATTGTTATTTGTTGATCGATTGCTGTTTGTTGATTGCTATCTAACTTTGGTGTTGGAAGTTCCTTAGGTAACAGATCTAGCACTATTCCTTTTTCTGAACATTTTTGTGATTATTATACCTTCACATTGCACTGCCACCAGATCCATATCGACATGCCCACGCTGTCTGATGAGGATAAAGATGTAAGGAGCTCCTCCCAGAATCTCTCATGCTCCTTGTATTAACTTGGTTACTAGATTTACATGTTAATTATTATTTTCATGAAACTGGCACTGGTGGAAAAACAGGCTTCCGTCCAGCCCCATAAGTCGCGAAGCTGTAGGAACCGCGACTAATGGGACCTTTAGTCGCGGTTCTGGAGGTGAACTGACCAAAGGCCTGGGCCTGTGGCGCTCGGTGGCCAGCTGGTGCACGTGAGGGAGGCTTTAGTCGCGGTTGGCCAGGACAACCGCGACTAAAAGGCCTTTTGGCACCTTTAGTCACGGTTTGCCGTGCCAACCGCAACTAAAGCCCTCCCCTATATATACCCATCCAGCAGCCAACACTTAGCCATTTGGAGCCATTCTCTTCACAAGTGGGTGTAGGTTTGCTTTTGGTTCCTCTTATGCACATAAGGTGTTTGATGAAATGCCCCAAGAGCATGAAACAAACATGACATGAAGTGTTGGAGCCACACTCCTCGATCGCGGTTAGCAACTTGATGAACCTTTGATGTGTCATTGATAAAATATGCATGTGTGTAGTTCATTGTTTAATTTATATTGTTTGTAGCTAGTTAGTTTAACAAATGCATGATGGTTAATTATATATTTTATATTATAATAATGCAGATGAATCGGCAATGGATGTACGGTAACCGACTCTCCGGCGAGTTCACTACGGGTTTGAAAGATTTCCTCGTAGTGGCTAATGCGAACAAGCGGGGGGTTTTGTTATCTGTCCATGTGTTATCTGTAAGAATGAGAAGGGTTACTCTTCCTCAAGAGTTGTTCACATGCATCTGCTTGTAAGGGTTTCATGCCAAGCTATAATTGTTGGACCAAGCATGGAGAAAGAGGGTTATAATGGAAGAAGATGAAGAAGGGGATGATTTCATCGATGAAAGCTATCTTGCTCATTTCGGTGATACTTTCATGGAGGATGCTGAAGGTGAAGGGAAGGTGAAGAAGAGGCACGTGATGATCCCGTTGATGATCTTGGTCGGACCATTCTTGATGCACGGAGACGCTGCGAAACTGAAAAGGAGAGGGAGAATTTGGATCGCATGTTAGAGGATCACGTAAAGGCGCTGTACCGGATGCAATGATGGTCTCAAAAAGCTGGGCTGCACATCGGATTTGCTGAAATGGAAGGCGAGGCAGGTGTAGCTGACTCGGCATTTGAAAACTTGCTGAAAATGTTGAAGAATATGTTTCCAAAGGATAACGAGTTGCCCGCCAAGACGTCTGAAGCAAAGAAGGTTGTCTGCCCTCTAGGTTTAGAGGTTCTAAGATACATGCATGCATCAACGATCGCATCCTCTACCGCGGATGAATACGAGAATTTGAATGAATGCCCGGTATGCAATCGCATTATGCTATAAGATCAGAGGTGATGACCCTGGTGACGATGTTGAGGGCCGAAACCCGTGAAGAGGGTTCCCGCCAAGGTGATGTGGTATGCTCCTATAATACCACGGTTGAAACGTCTGTTCAAGAACAAAGAGCATGCCAAGTTGTTGCGATGGCACAAAGAGGACCGTAAGTCGGACGGGGAGTTGAGACACACCGCAGATGGAACGCAATGGAGAAAGATCGACAGATGGTTCAAAGATTTTGCAGCTGACGCAAGGAACATAAGATTTGCTCTAAGTACGGATGGCATGAATCCTTTTGGCGGCGAGCTCCAGCCATAGCACTGCCCGTGACTCTATGCATCTACAACCTTCCTCCTTGGTTGTGCATGAAGCGGAAGTTCATTATGATGCCAGTGCTCATCCAAGGTCCGAAGCAACCCGGCAACGACATCGATGTGTACCTAAGGCCATTAGTTGATGAACTTTTACAGCTGTGGGGTGGTGTCCGTGTGTGGGATGAGCACAAACAAGAGGAATTTGACCTCTGGCGTTGCTTTTCGTAACCATCAACGATTGGCCTGCTCTTAGTAACCTTTCGGGACTGTCAAATAAGGGATACAATGCATGCACGCACCGCTTACATGAGACCGAAAGTGTACATTTGCCAAATTGTAAGAAGAACGTGTACCTTGGGCATCGTCGATTTCTTCCGAAAATTCATCCAAAGAAGAAAGAAAGGCAAGCATTACAACGGCAAGGCAGATCACCGGCCGAAGCTCGCGGAACGCACCGGTGCCGAGGTATTTGATATGGTCAAGGATTTGAAAGTCATCTTTGGAAAGGGTCTGGCGGACAATCAGTTCGAAGGGAGCCGACGGGCACGCAGCCATGTGGAAGAAGAAATCTATATTCGGGAGCTAGAATATTGGAAAGTCCTAGATGTCCGCTCTGCAATCGACGTGATGCACGTTACGAAGAATATTTGCGTGAACCTCCTAAGCTTCTTGGGCGTGTATGGGAAGACAAATGATACAAAGGAAGCACGGCAGGACCAGAACGTTTGAAAGACCACGATGACCGCATCCGGAATGGTTTCAAGGTCGTGCCCTACGCCTCGACCAAAGAAGAGAAGGTCATCTTTTTGAATGCCTCGTGCAGTATGAAGGTTCCGTCTGGATTCTCGTCCAATATAAAGGGAATAATAAACATGGCGGAGAAAAGTTCCAAAACCTGAAGTCTCACGATCGCCACGTGATTATGACGCAATTGCTACCGATTGCTTTGAGGGGCTCCTGCCGGAAAATGCTCGAGTAGCCATTGTGAAGCTATGTGCATTCCTCAATGCAATCTCTCGAAGGTAATCAATCCGGAAGTTCTACCACGGTTACTGAGCGATGTGATCCCATGTCTTGTCGATTTCGAGTTGGTGTTCCCGCCATCCTTCTTCAATATTATGACGCACCTCCTGGTTCACCTAGTCGAAGAGATTTTCGTTCTCGGTCCTGTATTTCTACACAATATGTTCCCCTTGAGAGGTTCATGGGAGTATTAAAGAAATATGTTCGTAACCGTGCTAGGCCAGAAGGAAGCATCGCCAAGGGCTATGGAATTGAGGAGGTAATTGAGTTTTGTGTTGACTTTGTTACTGAACTGAAGCCGATTGGTCTTCCTCGATCGCGGCACGTGGGTAGACTAAGTGGAAAAGGCACGATCGGAATGAAATCAACGATATGTATGGACGGCCATTCTCCGATCAAGCACACCACACCAGATCTTGACCAATTCCAGCTTGGTGGCTCCGTGCATTTTGAGAAACACAAGAATATTTTACGTTCGACAACCCGGGAAGCCTGAATCCTGGATTAGGAAGGCCCACATGGAGACTTTCGGCAGTTGGTTGAGAAAACATTTAATGAATGACAATGATGTTGTAGATCAGCTGTACATGTTGGCCAAGACACCATCTTCGACTATAACGACTTTCCAAGGGTACGAGATAAATGGGAATACATTTTACACGATCGCCCAAGATAAAAAGAGCACCAACCAAAACAGTGGTGTCCGCTTTGATGCAGCAATCGAGAATGGGCAAGAGGTCACATATTATGGTTACATAGAGGAGATATGGGAACTTGACTATGGACCCTCCTTTAAGGTCCCTTTGTTCCGGTGCAAATGGTTCAAGCTAACGAGGAGGTGGGGTAAAGGTGGACCAGCAATACGGAATGACAATGGTGGATTTCAACAATCTTGGTTACCTTGACGAACCATTCGTCCTAGCGAAAGATGTCGCTCAGGTTTTCTATGTGAAGGACATGAGTAGCAAACCGAGGAAAGCGGAAAGATAAGAAAAGCGATCAAGACATCATGCGATGATTCAAAGCACCACATTGTTCTTTCGGGGAAAAGAAACATCGTGGGAGTGGAGGACAAGATGTATATGTCAAGATTATAATATGTTTGCTGAAATTCCGCCCTTCAAAGTGAACACCGACCCAAGCATTAAGTTAAATGATGAGGATGCTCCATGGATACGGCACAATTGTAAGCAAGCGAGGGACACAAGGGAAGAAATGATGTGTAATAATTTATTGTACCAAACTTTGTTGAATGGATCATGTGAATTATATTACCCGTGATGTGTTTGGTGTCCATTTTCGAATTTGAAAACTAATGGCACTAACAGAAAGTTTATAATTTTTCTAAAACTAAAAGCAAAAAGAATTAAAAATAAAGCAAAAAACAACAAAAAATAAATAATAATGCAGAAAACTAAAATAGCAACAATAAGTATTTTGTTGTAAGTAGAAACAAAATAAAATAAATAAAGCAACAAAGAAAACAAAAAAGTGTTTTCAAATTTGAAAACTAATGGCACTAACAGAAAGTTTATAATTTTTCTAAAACTAAAAGCAAAAAAGAATTAAAAAATAAAGCAAAAAACAACAAAAAATAAATAATAATGCAGAAAACTAAAATAGCAACAATAAGTATTTTGTTGTAAGTAGAAACAAAATAAAATAAATAAAGCAACAAAGAAAACAAAAAAAGTGTTTTCAAATTTGAAAACTAATGACACTAACAGAAAGTTTATATTTTTTCTAAAACTAAAAGCAAAAAAAAATTAAAAAATAAAGCAAAAAACAACAAAAAATAAATAATAATGCAGAAAACTAAAATAGCAACAATAAGTATTTTGTTGTAAGTAGAAACAAAATAAAATAAATAAAGCAACAAAGAAAACAAAAAAGTGTTTTCAAATTTGAAAACTAATGGCACTAACAGAAAGTTTATAATTTTTCTAAAACTAAAAGCAAAAAGAATTAAAAATAAAGCAAAAACAACAAAAATAAATAATAATGCAGAAAACAAAACAAAAAAAGCTGGAAAAAAATAGTGCCCCTCATCGACACCCTACGGCCTGAATACGACTAGAAACCCTACATGGGCCAGGATTCAGGCCCGCAGGAGGCCAAGTAGGCCCACAGGCACATAGCTAGTGACAGATTAGGCCTGAAAGCCTGCAGTTGAGAGGAGCTCGAGAGGGTGGGCGCAGCAGCGCTTATAAACCACTCTCGAGCTCTCTCAACTAGCGAGGTGGGACTAAACTTTTGGGCGCGGGGCGCGGGGCAGCACAAGGCCTTTAGTCGCGGTTGGGCAGGCGACCCGCGACTAAAGGGTACCCTTTAATCATGGTCGCCTTGCCCAACCGCGACTAAAGGGGGGGGGCGCGGATCGCAAAAACCGTAAACCCCTTTAGTCGCGGTTGGGCAAAGGCGACCATGACTAAAGGGTACCTTTAGTCGCGGTCCTCGCCGCCAACCGCGACTAAAGAGGGCTATAAATACCTGTTCCCGTTTCTCGTCTTCTCCGATTCCGCTTTGTTAAATCGCGCCACAGCGCCGCCCGCCGTCGCCCTCGCCCTCGGCGCCGCCCGTCGCCCGTCGCCCTCGGCGCGCCCGCGTCGCCCTCGGCGCCGCCGCCGTCGCCCTCGCCCAGAACCCCTCGCCCGACGCCCTAGGGTTTCCGCCTCGCCCCAGCCCTAGCCGCCCGCCTCAAACCTCTCCCTCCTCCCTCCCGTCCCCTCTCCACCCCCGCCGGCCCTCGTCCCTGTGACCCACCCTTCCGATCCCCTTGGCATGCCGTCGACCTCCGCCTCGTTCCCCGACCCTCCACGCCGAGAAATCGCCTGTCGCCCCTTGGCCCCAGTCTTCCCTTGCCGCGGCCGATTAAATGCCCGCCTACCTGCACCTCCCCTCCCTCCGTGAACAACTCCGCATCGGCCTCCCAAGCTCCTGCCCCCCTCCTCCTTGATTTTTTGATCATGTGTATTAAAAATGTTAAACTCATATATGAAAATGTATAACGTGTATTTAAAAATATTCTTGATACAAAAAATGTAGAATGAAAACCAAAATAAAGAAAGAGGGAAAATGAAAAACAATGAAATCTAAAAAGGAAACTAAAGGAAAAATGAAAATGAAAAATAAAAGCAAAGAAACAAACGCAAAAAAATAGAAAACTATGAATACCGACAAAGAAACAAAGAAAAACAAAAACTCGCTGAAAACTAAGAAGTAGACAAAAAACCAAAGGAAAAAAGAAGGAAAATTTGAAAAAAGGGAAAATGGATAAAAACCATGAAAGAAACAAAGAGAAACCAAAAGAAAAACGAAAAAAAAAACAAGGTATAGCAAAAAAAAAGAATACCAAAAAAACCGAAGAAGAAGAAAAACCAAACAAATCACAAAAAGAAACAAAAAACGAAGAAATAAAAACAACTCCGGCTTTCATCCTAAATTAGGAAGCGCCTCATTTAGTTCCACGACCCCAACAGTTGCGCAATGGCTAACAACACCCTCAACTACGGAGGCGACCTAGGATCATATCCTCGCATGCCCTATTTTTTCCTTCCTTTTTCTCCCGCTTTAGTACTGCTCTTTGGGTCGACCCATTACTGTATTGTCTTCATGTGAGTGATCCTTCCATCTCGCGTGAAGACGTGGTTGACAAATGTTTAATTGCTTGCAAAGTTTCTTCACAAAATGACATTCGTGAAGACGTGGTTGTCTGTTGTCCTCGCCTCCCTCTCCGTGTGTGTTGTCCTCGCCTCCTCTCCGTGACGCCGTCTGCCCCGCCGCCTCGCCTCGCTCTACCGCGACACCCTCTCCCACCCCTTCCTCGCCGCCCTCCTTTTGCCACCGCCCTTTCGCCACCGCCACCGCCACCGCCCCTTCTTCACTTAATTAATTTGTTTTTACTACATGTTTTCGTGGATCGACATAATGGCGGACGATAGAGCTGACCCGATTATGGACAACTATGATCCGGACGGTGAAGCACATATGTTCGGCATCATAAACGGCGATATTCAATATGTGCCGACCGGAGAAGAAGAAGATGATATCTCTTCTTATCTGAACCTTGACGGTGAAGATGAAGGGCGCCACAAGAAGAAGATGTCAAGAAAGCGTCGATAAACGACGATCTTCAAATGGAAGTAGCAACCACCTCCGGCGCCGAGGTATATATATACATTGAGCCTCTGGTGATACAAACTAACTGATTTGAATAAATATGTGTGCACTAACGCCGACTCTCTTTCTTATTTTAGCCCTCGGCGGATCGTCAAACAATCGAGTACGCCGTCAAAGCGCGGGCGCAACCAAGACGATGAAACAAGGAGAAACATGCACCATCGAGGTTGTCGACAAAGGCAACCGCAGGCCGCTGGAGCCCCGCAAGAACGCCACCAAGTTTGTCAGCCAATGCGGAGCCATTGTTAGAGACAACGTCTCGATCACCGTCTAGGGGTGGAATGAGCCAAAGAAGGCACGAATTGATGGTTTCACTTTTGTCGATAAGAGAACAAAAAAGATTGCTTCAAGAAGCTTATGGAACATTTCGTTCTACCTCCGGAATACAACAAATTCGATGAGGAGGGTAACAAGATTGAGGAAAACAAGGAGAGGAGGAGGCTAGTCAAACAGTTCGCTCTTCATAAGATGGCCGACGCATTCGGAAATTCAAGCAAAATCTAGCCCGTGACTTTGTCAAGCAGAACAAGACTCGGATTTCAAAGGACAATATAAGAAACTGAAACATGATTGGCCAGAATTTGTGAAGCAAAAGAAATCGGAGCAGTTCATTGAAATATCGAAAAAAATAAGGAAAATGCGGCTAAGAAGGAGTACAATCATGTTATGGGGCCAGGAGGGTATCGCATTTTGGTGCCTAGGTTGGAGAAGATGGAGAACGAGATGAGGGCGCGAGGAATCCGTCCAGTGCGGAGGATGGGACCCAAGGGCCAAAAGCTGGTGGTACGGGCATGGGGAACGCTGAACCCGGAGACAGGGGAGTGTGTTTACCGGGCAAATTAATTAAACCCACCCAAGCCCTTATTGACGCAATGAAGGATGCTCAACAGGGAAGATCAAGTTCAACAGAGAGAACGACGCTACCGACAAAAGCCCTCGAATCCTGAACACGGAGGACGATGTACGAGGCATGGGGCACATTCCGTGGAAAATAGGGTTCCCCAGATTTATGACCCGTGCGGTTACGTAAGCCGTAAGAGAAAGATGGATCGGGAATCAGATGTTGTGGCGCCGTTGGCATCGGAAATGGATGTGATGAAGAAAACCATGAGTGTACTAGTAGCCGAAGAGATGCAGCTCGGTGCAGCATGAAGATCATCCAGCGGATCTCGGAAGCCAGCAGCGGAGAAGCAGCGTGGCTTCCACGGAGGCCCCACCGCTGGTGCAGATGCACCGACGATCGAAATTATCGCACCGGAGCCTCCGGTGGTCGAAATTACTGCACCGGAGCCTCCGGTGGTCGAAATTACTGCACCGGAGCCTCCTCGCTACCCGTGGGATTTATATAAAGGAGATGAAAGAATGTCATCTGTATTATCCTATCGGGAACATGTCCATGAAGGTAGCCATCGGCGGTGCTTTACCATGTTTACTCGAGCACTCCACCACAACAACCCCATTCAAGATGGCTATGCTCGTGTCACGGTGGAGGACATAGTCCAAGGGTTTGAGGACACGGAGATTGACATTGCTACACCAAGGGGAGAAAAGACTTGAGATGTCAAGCGCCATTTCATTCTATGGCAAAAGAAGTTTATCAAGTTTCGAGCGAGGCGCCAAGGACAACAAGTCCACCCCTACGGTGGTGGTGGTGGTGGTGGTGGTGGCGGTTCACCTACACCTCCGCCACGCCACCGACGCCGCCCCGATCCACAACGTCCGGCGGGTGATCAGCCGCCTCAGCCTCGTCCGGCGGGTGATCGACGCCGCCCCAATCCACCTCCGACAAAGAAGCGAAGCAGTCTGGATTATTAACCCGGACCCTTATGTACCTAAGACCACAAAGGTACCGGAGCCATCATCAAGCCTCTCCCCACAAGGCCTTGGGAACGTAGTGCCGAGGAAGTCGACGCTGCCGCTGCTGCTCATTATGAGAAATGGAAGGCGGACTGCAAGAAGAAAAGAGAGCCCGAGCCCAAGCCAAGATATTCGATGAGCAAAAGAAGTGGGCTAAGTCATTTTTGAGCACACCGTCCCAAGTCATAAGAATCTGCCGACGACTATGCACGTGAACTTGAGGCAGGCACTCATGTTCAAGGAGAACAAAGAGCGGAGAAGGCCGAAGTAAAAAAAGCGGAAACAAGTTGCCCAGCTCGGGGAACAAAGTAAACAATCGATTGCCCGCTTATAGTGGAAGCCCCGGATGCCCCCGAGATCATACAAGCTGCGACAAAGACATGGATTGACCGTAACGAAAAGTGCGAAGAACAAGCGGCCAGCTTAGGTATTACTCTTCGTGAACTGTTAGGCCTTGATGAGGCGCCAGTGAAGGATGTAGTAATTACATATGTCAAGAATGGGCCTCTCGTCGAGCTCAAGCAGAGAAAATGATCTACCCGACCAAATGAAAGGTCTGCTGAATTGGTACAAGGGTTACATAAAAAATAAAACGCCAAAGAATATATTTATGCGGAAGTTAGACATGAGCATCACTTCAAACATTACTATGTAACAATTGCACCGAGTGAATTGTTCCAGCTTTTCAATCTGCGCGAGCTCGACAAATCTATCATCGGTTGCTACGCTCGTAAGTGATTTATTAATTTCTACCCCATCTCGTTCATATTGCCTGCACTATATATATGTCCTAACTATATTGTTGTGTCCGCTTATTATACATGCGTAATGAAGATTAAGGAATGCGAGTAAGGAACATCCATGATGTTGGGTTCATTGACCCACACATCGTTAATGGATATGTGTTGGAGCCGCCACCCCACCGACGTGGAGGCGACACTGTGGCAGTTTCTTACAAAGCAGGAACTCAAAAGTGATATTCTATTTCCTTACCATTTTGGGTGAGTGTTTCTGTCTTGAGCACATTAATTCTCTTTTGTTTACTCCATGCATGGTATGTGGCGGCTAATCGATGAGTTATGCATGACGTCTTGTGCATGTATCGTGTCCGCAGGTTCCACCGGATTCTGCTAGTAATTAAAGTTAACACCTCGTAATGTCTCTGGCCCACGACTCTCTGAATATGGATCCAAAGCTTTGGGCCGACATGAGAAGAATGCTGCAGAAGTAATTATTTTCATTCATTTGCGCTCTATATCGATCGGCCTATTTCGTTCATTTCCTAATATCAAGTAACTAATAACTCTCTTGTTCACTTAATTTTCTTTGCCTCGTAGGGTTTGGAGACGGTTCGTAGATACAAAGGTCGGTGAATTCAAAAAGAGCTAGAATTCAAAATGTTAAAGCCTAAGAATGCTGGGGATATTCAGCCACCGGAGACCAATCTATGTGGATACTATGTTCAGGAGAGGATCCGAGATACACCTCCGAGCGGGTTCCGAGTGATACCAATGCTCGGAGGAATAACCTCCGGATGATGCTTAGTCTAGAAGCTCGCTTCCGACCACTTCAAGAGGAACTAGCTGGATGGTTCAGCAGGAAGTCCTCCATCCTAAAGGAGAACACTATTACGAGGACGTAGAACTTTATATGGATTAAATCATGTATGGAAACTTGTTCAAAATTGTATATGGTCATCCGATGATATTGAATATATATTGTATATTCCTCTTGAATTCTTTTTGGTTCTAATTTCAAATTTATTTGAGATTGTACATTCATATGCATGTATGTAGTACCGTAGAATATATGAAACTCCTTCAAAATTAAAATAAAGCACAAAAGAAATAAAACAATACAAATTAAACAGAAAACAGGTTTAGGGGGGGGCTAAAACCCTAAACCTGTGGCGGCCTTTAGTCGCGGTTGGCCAGAAGAACCGCGACTAAAGGTCCTCCGCCTTGACGGTCACTGGCGCCCACGTGGACGGGCCTTTAGTCGCGGTCCTTAAGCAGCCGCGACTAAAGGGGGGCTTTAGTCGCTTATTTGGTCAGCAGTTGCGCAACCGCGACTAATGGCAGTTGCGAACCGCGACCAAAGGCCTTTTTTCCACCAGTGTGGAGCTCCTTGCTGTAACCCATTATATGACTTTATGAGCATGCACCACTTTCAGGTTATGAAAAAATGGGTAAAACAAGATTGACTTCCTCTCTCTTTCTTATACAAGGAATGTAGAAGATGTGCGGAAAGTAAGTAACTCGTTATGTCGATATTTAGAGTGTATTACCTCACAAAGGCCATCTTTCCCAACAGATTAAATTTTTATATTGATATTTTGTTGAATAGTATCACAAGTTTGTTTGCATCTCATACTGTGGAAAAATGTTCCTAATGCTGATAGTATTTTTCCTGTAATAGGCACTGGAGTTCCTCTCAAAATTAGGTGATCTTAGCCAAACTTTGATTTTTGCCAAAATTTAGAGTGTAGGGGTAATTCAAAGATATTCTTTGAACATTCCTGAGCAACTTTGATTTGTTACCTATTGTCTCCTTATTCCTTGCAGGGCATGAACCATTTTGATGGGATCCTGTAAGAAGCAGATGCTATAATTCTGTCAAGAGGAAACCTTGGAATTGATCTTCCACCTGAAAAGGTTGGTTATCTTAACCTTCGCAATGCATTATCTCTTAATGTGTCGTCCTAGGTAGTGAAAAAATTAGAAAGAATCACCCCAACTCTTAACGGTCGTATCTAAATGATATTGCATTTAATTAGTTTATCAATCTTTTTTACATCTCAACATTGTGGCCAAGTTATGGAGAAAATTAAAGAATAGGAAAACAGGGAGTGCAGGAAAACGAGCTAAGAGCCATATCTATATGAACGTATAGCTCCACTCTCATTCTTTCTTAATTATTATAGTGCCACATCAGCATTTTGACTATGATAACGTGCTAAGAGCCAAGCATTGTGAGTGCCCTTCGTAGTTGTGAAGGCATTTTGTTAGATTAACATGTATTTTTCCCATTTGCATGAAGCTTATTGGTGATTTTATGTGCTTTAGTTAGATTTGCTCTTTTTAAAACAAAAATCAAGGGTCTCTATGGAGTACTGCTTTATTCATTCTTTAGGTGTTCTTATTTTGGAAGTCCGCTCTGCACAAGTGCAACATGGCTGGAAAGTCTATTGCTTCCTCTGAAGTGCGTGTTTTATTTATTTTCATTTTCCAACCTTTTGATAGTGTTTACAGGAATAATTCATGTCTTCCATTGATTGAATATCAGCACTGTGATACTGAAATAGTTCACTACCTATTTGCTAGGTGCGGGCTGCTATCGGGTTAAGGCTTCGGTCATCATTTGCTTCACCTCATCTGGACGGGCTGCAAGGTAGAAAGAGAAAGAAAGAGTTTTTCTTCTTATAGGTGCTTCACCTCATCTTGTAGTTTAATGGAAACTGATTCATATATTATGCCGTATCGAGTATCTGCAGGCTAATTGCCAAGTACAGGCCCGCCATGCCATTCCTCGTCTAAAAAAAATCAATTGAAGTGGAGCTTCAGAAGCGCATTTGAAGTATGTGAACAGCCTTTTTCCTTGTAACCTTTTGAGTAGCTCCTTCTGTGTGTGCAATATCTAGGTAATAATGATTCAGAACTAGCATGTTGATCTTCAAACTTTGAAAGATAACTTTCGGCTATAGTTTTTGTTAATGACAAATCTAACACTGAACCTTGCACAATCGTGCAACTACAAAGGAACAATATATAAGTATTTGCCATGTAATGCTAGAAAATTCATTTAGCATTTAACTTTCATGGTTTTGCCTTGATACATCATCCTTCTTTTCTCTCAGCAAAATATTGATGATATGTATTGGTCCTTTATTTTTACTTGGTGCATAATTCCTACTACCTTCATTTCAGTTTATAAGGGACACCTATATTTCTAGATCATTAGTTTGACCAACGAAATATGTATTATATGCTGAAGTATAACATTGAAATTCGTATTTGAAATAGGTCTGTCATGGTGTACCTTCTGTAGCACACCTCATATTTCATTGGCCAAATTGTTGATCTGAAAATAGCATGTGCCTAACAAACCGAAAGACTGAGAGTATGTTTTTCAAACGGAATCGCTAATGTACTAAAGAATTTACCCTGATGAGAAACAGTGTGGTGTTCAACTAGACTCACTAATTAACATGTATTACCATGTGTCTAATACATCCCTATCTAGACAAATCTAAGGCAAGTAATTCGGGATGGAGGGAGTACTATAGAATTTTGCCCAATAAGAAACAATACTGCTTATGTTGGACTAAGACTTGTCTCTGGTGTTTGGCAGTGTGCCACTGTTATAACTCATATTTGTTGCATTATCTTCCTGCAGGCAAGACAATCACTCATAGTTAGGCCTCTTTCCCATGCTTGTTGATCCACGCCACCGGTGAGTTAACCTGCCTTTCATCTTTTGCCTACATTAACCATTCTTTGGTGGTTCTTTTCTTTTTTAGAATACATGACATAGTATGTATAATATGAAAATAGGAACTACCTATAAATATCAACGCCCTTGTTCTGAACATAAAGGGAATAATAGCAGTTGGCGTCAGTGCATATTCCCAATATGTGAAAAGTGGATGCTTTACATACACTAGGCCAGTGAATTAATTATGCTTTTAGGGTTTTTGCTTGCATCATGTTCTACTTACAAATGGAATAAACACTAGATTTTACTTTTGAACTGTTGGCAAGTCATCATAAGCTTGGTTAACCAGTACATTATTTCAAACTTGACTGGTGGTAGGCTGGTTTGTTTATTCTGTATAATATAAACGCAAACGTGAGCTTATAAGCTGGTACTGATTAAGTTGGTACATTATTTTGAACTTGACTAGTGGTAGGCTGGTTTGTTTACTCTAAATAATATAAACGCAATACGTGAGCTTATAAGCTGGCGTGCACCAGTGAGGCTGATGTTTGGAGGTGTTTCATCTTGCATCCACCTTGAATTATTTGGTAGCTAGTATTCCTTGATTTGGACCCAATAAGTAAGAAGGTTGGTTTGCCTGGTGATTTGTACTGATATTGTTTCTCTGCCCCACAGGCTGAATCTACTAGCACTACAAATGAATTCAGTGTTGAAGGTTGCTCTTACCTTAGCCAGAATTTCTATAAGAATGTTGCTCATGTTACATGCCTTCCTTTCTCTAGTAAGTAGAACAAGAATACATTTAACATTTCTTTTATGTCCATATGCGTACGCTCATGCACTACAAAAAAAAGACACTTCCGTGACATTTTGCGCCGAACGAAACTTTTTTCTGTCATACATATGACACTTCTATGACAATAATTGTGACAAAACCCGGTATCATCATAGATGTGGTGGGCTCCTACTTCTATGACAAAAAATCATGACAGAAAATGGGCTTTTCATCCTGGGCAGGCCGGAGACGCAGCTGCATGACATTCTTTGGGCCGTCCATGACGGAAAAAATCGTGGTAGAAGCAAGGGGGAGGAAAATTTCGAGGAGTTACCGGTTACGATGGGAGGTCGGGGGCCGAGCGATGTGCATTTCTCTCATACATGTATGCGCGTGTGTGTGAGGCGTTGGCTCTAACTGAACCCAAGAGAGGCGTTGGGCTCTAACTGAACCCGAGTGATTGCACTGCAGGCTACGCGTTACTGAACCCGAGCGATCGATCGATGGTGTTAATCGAACCCGATCGGCGATTCCTTTGCCGCTGCTAATCAAGCCGATCGATGCTGCCTCGGGATGAGCAGTGAGTGTTGCGGGGATTTGGATGAATAAAGGAGTGGCGGCGTTGGCCTCTGGATGAACAGACCCCGTGGTTTGGAGGGCTGGATGAGCGATGAAGCGGTGGAGGGGTGCCCATGGAGGGGTGGTTGAACAGACCCGTGGCGTGGAGGGCTGGATGATGAACAGAGATGCGGAGGGGTGGTTGAACAGTAGTCGATGGAGTAGCGCGCGGTGGAGGCTGGATGAACAGGAGCCCGTGGAGGCTGGAGGAGGTCGACGGTGGAGATGAACAGTATCCCGATGAACAGGACACCCGTTTCGACCGTAGGAGGTTCGTTTCATCCGTTTTGCGGTACGCCACACTCCTCCCGATCAACAGGACACCCGTTTCGACCGTAGGAGGTCGTTTCCTCCGTTTTGCGGTACGCCACACCCCTCCCGATCAACAGGACCCCCGTTTCGACCGTAGGAGGTCCGTTTCCTCCGTTTTGCGGTACGCCAGACCCCTCCCGATCAACAGGACCCCGTTTTGAACGTGGCCGGTCGAACACAAGGCCGTTTCCTCCGTTCTGCGGTACGCCAGGCCTCGTTTCCATCGCCTGTTCCGTCCAAGACGGTTGGCTCCCACGCGTTCTGTTGCCTGCTGATGAACACGACGCATTCCGTTGCCTCCCCATGAACACGACGACGACGCTGTTTCTCCGTTCCGACCCAGCCATGTACACGAGCCCTCGCCGTACGTATGCGCGATTAGGCGTTCGAGACCCTGCCCGTATGTACGTACGGGGCCGTATTTTCTTTCTTGCACCCTGCCCGCTGTACGTACGTGTACATGCTACGTGCGCGCCTCTACAATGACCAGTATGTACGTACACGTTCGCGACCAGAATGACAACGCTACGTATGCTTCGACCAGGTGGGTCCCGACTGTCAGGCATTTCCTTGCGTGCGAAAATGTAGCTGGTGGGTCCCAGCAGTCAGAGGGGCGATCGTTTTTTTTGCCCGGACGCACTTGCTTTGTCTGTGAAGATGTAGCTGGTGGGTCCCAACAGTCAGGGGGGCGAATCATTTTTTTTTTGCCCGGAGCACTTCCTTGCATGCAAAGATGTAGCTGGTGGGTCCCAGCAGTCAGGGGGGCGAATCGTTTTTTTTGCCCGGACGCACTTTGTTGCGTGCGAAGATGTAGCTGGTGGGTCCCAGCAGTCAGGGAGAAACGTTTTTTCGCGAAATACGGTGGCCCGTCCGGTGTGTCCTCGCTGTCAGGTGGAGGAATCATTATTTTGCGCGTAATAAGGAGGCACTTCCTTGCTGCGGCCATGGACCCAGCTGTCAGCCTCTCCACGTACAGTCCACGTCCGATGGAAGTCGTTCCTTGACCACGTTGACCACGCCGCGCCGAGAGCACCACGGCGGTGGACGACGGCGAGGACTAGGAAGGGGACGACTCGGAGCCGGGGAAGACGCAATGGATGCCCACGCCAAGAGGAAAAGGAGGGTTCACCGTTCGGCTGCGGTGTGAGGCTGCCGTCGCCACAGAATAACAAGGGGTGTGGGTGAGTAGAGGGATGGCCTGGCGAGCGGTGGGAGTAGTAGGGGGCGGTGAGGCCTCCGCGGCATCACACCCGGCCACGGGAGGCAGGAGCACGCGGCACAACCGGCGCTGGTTTCGGCGGCTGGAGCAAGAAGACCAGAGGTTGAAGAAGCACTAAGGCCGTTGGATGAACATCGTACGGTAACAGGAGCTAGAATCGTTCATATTGACTAAGTTGACAAAGCCCTCCATCCCTGTCAACTTGGTAGGCCCACAAGTCAGCCTCCCACTATGCTGGTTCCAGCTGGCAGGGGGAGTATTCATTTTTTTTTTGCGAAATAAGGAGGTACTTCTTTGCGTGCGAAGATATATAGCTGGTGGGTCCGACATGTCCACGGGGGGCACATTTTTTTTCGCGAAATACAGATGCCCTTCCAGTGGGTCCCAGATGTCAGGTGGAGGAATAATTATTTTGCGCGTAATAAGGAGGCACTTCCTTGCTGCGGTCATGGACCCAAATTGTCGACCTCTCCATGTACACTCCACGTCCGATGGAAGCCATTCCTTGACCACGTTCATCACGTCGCGCCGAGAGCACCAGGGCGGTGGACGACGGCTGTAACATCCCAATTTTCAATTTGGATGTTTATAATAGATCATTCATATGTATCAATGATTTATGCATTTTTGCCCCATTTGTTTTATTTGATTTTTTATCCAAGGAACTTTGAGCAACTCAAGGACCAAAAGAAAGAGTTGGAAGTTTCCCAAGAAAACCAATTTTGAATTTTTTTCGAAGTTGGGAAATTGGATCAAATTTGGTTTCACCAAAAAAATTCATTTCCATTATTTCAAAAAAAATAAAGAGAGAAGATAAAAGGACTTCTTCAAAAACAGAAAAGAAATATTGGAAATTGAATTTGGAATCAAAATATATTTGTTGGATTTTATTTGCAATTTATTTTATTAGTTTAGCAAAAATGTTTATTTTTGAAAACTAGAATTTTAGGCCGGATAAATGTTCACAAGGTCATATATAAGACCATATAATTATGTGAAATTTTCTGAGAATTCTTAGACTTATTTTCATTTGTCTTTTGGTGCTTTGATGCTGCTATAAAAAACGATTTAAGAAACAACAGCCGGCCCAGCTAGCGCCAGCCAAGCCCAACCAATGAGGCGGCCGAATCGAAGCGAGGCTCCAGGGCTCGCTCAGCGCCCAGCCCCACGTGATAGAAAGAAGAAGAAGAACGAAGCCAGCGCCCCAGGCAGGTTTCCCTCGCACGCTCGCTCTTCCTCTTCCTCGTTGACTCTCTCTCTCCCCTGACGCTTGGACCCCACCCCACCTCTTCTTCTTCCTCCCGTGAACGGACAACAGAAACGTAGGCCTACCTCCCGATGTCGCTTGGTTTCCAATTCCTGGAAATCAATTCTCCAGCTCACTTCACGTCCAAGGAAGATGTCCTATAAATAGCCACGACTCTCCTCGACCGGTTCAGTCGAAAATCTCTCGCCAAAACTACCTCTAGACGACACACTCATCGTTCCAATCTTGCCTCAGAAGCTGTAGTTCATCGCAAGTTTCCGACGCCGGTGAGCCATCCCGAGCCTTATCCTTTTGTGTTCCGACTTCTCTCGATCTCCACAATCTTTTTGACAAGGTCTTGTGATCCCTTTACTTCTACAGAGGCCATCCCGACCACGTTGTCTTCACCAGAGCACCCGGAGCACCAAGCTTCACCGCTTCGTTTCATCGCCATTTGTCGTCCCCGATCATCACCGTCTACACCACCGGACGAGCCACTCTCCACCGCATCTCCTAGACACCTCCGCTACCGCCCACGATCGCCGGAGCCGTCGCCACCACCATGCCACTGCCACCCCAGTGTACGTACGTTTCTCTATAGGGTTCAGTTTGTTTCAGTCTAAAAAAACGTTTTCGTTACGGATCGGCCACCCTCTTCAAATATAGCAGCAAACACGAGCCCAACCAACCAGAGCCGCCGCCGCCGCACTCCGGCGAACGGATCTCCTCTCTCCGGTGAGCCCTCTCCCTTCGATCGCTCGATCTAACAGGTTGCTCTCTCTGATCTGAAAAAAACAAAGGGGTATCTTCCTATAGCAGCGCGCCATGTGGCAGCTCATATTGAATCCCGTAATTGATTTCCAGAAAAAATGCCCAATCTTTAGAAATTCATATCTTTTAATCTATAGATCCAAATTAGGTGATTCTTATTCCTACTAGTTCATAAAAATCCCCTCTATCCAGAGAACCAAACGAAACATATTTTCAAAATTCTTTAAAAAAATTGAATTCAAACAGATCTGAATTCAATTTTGTTAGGCTGCAACTCGAGTTTCGGAACTCCGTTTTAGGTGATTCTTTTTGCAGATCGAAGCCCGTAACGTGTACTTTCTGTTAGACCCAAACATACATATTTTTGCTACTGTAAAAATTACGTTATGTACAGAAACTTTATTTAGAAGTTTTGGAGTTTTTCGAAGTCTTTCATTTGTTTTCTTTTGAATCTTTGCTTGTATGCTTATGTATGTTATTGCTTGTTTCCGTTAGATCACCCGGAGTGCGAAGCTTGCTACTACGAGTCTTTAGAGTTCAACGATCGTCAGCAAGGCAAGTTCACATTTTGATCATAATTTTTTAATACCCAGTTTTTACTATGCATTAGTTTAACCTTCAAAGATTGCACGAATAGGATTGGAACATGTGGTTATGCTATGTAGTTCATGTGGTAGGAACCTATGACCTTTGATCACCCCGGGAATATTCGTTATATCATATATTGCTTAGCCATGCTCGTAGACGGGGATTGGTATGTGTGATCCATGCAAGTTGCGAGAGTTAATAATTTTCGGATAACCTAAGGTGGCTACTTTAATACACATCTGGGTGGATTGTTTGGGGCACCTGGAGAAACAAGTGCTTGCCCAAGGGGAATCCCGAAGTACCCGTGTGATTACCCTAGGTCCGCCACCCAGGCTCAAAGGGATCATAAGATATTTCCTGCCTAGAAACTTCCGTGTGCAGCCACAAGCCATTATGGGCTCCGACATAGTTGAGTAAGTTGTGTGACCTCTTTCCGTGGTAGAGTAGCTGATGTAGGGGAAAGTAGGTACCGGTCTACCCAGGTTAAGGGCAAACGCTCGAAAGGCTATGTCTCGATCTTCCGATCATGGAGGTGGTCGAGTCTTGTGGGGAAAAGTGCTAAACCTCTGCAGAGTGTACAAACTAATCATGATTAGCCGTGTCCCCGGTTATGGACAACTTGAGTATCTAGAAGTGAATTATTGGTTGATCTCATCACTCTATTTAATGCAATTATTGGGTTACTAATAACTTGGGAATTTTTGGGTTTGAGTTGGAGGAAACTTCTCAATAATGGCATTTTAATTTAGTACTAAAAAAAATATTCCATTGTTGTAGGGTAAAATTAGCTTTATGCAAAATAAAACTTAGAGCCTCCACCAGCTAAATTTGCATATAGAGATAGTCTTTTTAATATTATTATTCTATGGTGTGAAAATTGCCAGCATATTCCATGTGCTGACCTATACGGCTGCAATGTCTCATGTTGCAGACTTTTCCGACGAGGATTAAAGGTGCGATAGGTCGTTGTTCTGCACTCAGTTTGCCGTGGAGTTGGATGGACACATTTACCTTCAATGCTTCCGTGGCTATTTTATTTTAGATGGTCTTTGGCCATATTATTGTAATAAATACTCTTTTGAGGATCTCGATGTAATAAAGTGTGTGATTGAACTCTGTTACAATTCCTCGAGTACCGTGTGTGTCAGCATACCGATCCAGGGATGACACTTAAGCACAGAGACTTCGATCCATTTGGGTCGGGTCGCTACAAGATGGTATCAGAGCACACGCTGACTGTAGGACGCGACCACTAGGAAATGGAAAGCCATAGGAAGAAAACTCTATTTTATGACTTCCTTCAATATCCGTTGGTCTATACTCTTCTCTATTCGTTTCTATCTCTTCTCCACTTCAATAAAATAGTTGTTGAACCCCATCACCAAGTTGCTCAGCCCGATGAGACCATGACCTATGGAGACATCATTAACGAAGAAGAAGAAGAAGCTAGAGTTGACTTTGATTTGAGATGATTTAGTTCAGACCACCACTATCAAGTTGAGTCCAACGAATGATTGCAGTAGTATGAAGAGATCATATCTCTTGTGGATATGACCTTACATAGGATTTTGCTTGTGTGGTGTGATCTGTGTGAATTGCTTGATTTGAAAATTTCTTGCTATCATAAACATATGGGTAGTGATTTCTCTTTTTAGGCCCTTATTCTATTCTAATTTCTCAGCCATTCTAAACCATACTGGATGCCCGCAAATGATCTGGAGGAAATTAAGAAGCATATTAAGGAATTATTTGAGAATGGTTGTAGATTATCATACGCTAAACGAGGTGATGATTAAGAACAAGTATCCTCTGCCGATGATCAATGATTTGTTTGACCAGCTACAAGGAGCAAAAGTTTCTCAAAGATCAATCTTCGATCAGGATATCACCATCTGAAGATTCGAGAACAGGATATACCCAAGACAGCTTTTACCACGAGATCTGGGCTTTATGAGTACACGGTCATGTCTTTTGGTTTGCCTAACGCCCCTGCCTATTTTATGAGTATGATGAATAAGGAATTCATGGAGTTCTTGGATAAGTTTGTTGTGGTATTCATTGATGACATATTGATTTACTCGAAGAATGAAGAAGAACACAAGGAACATTTGCGCTTGGTCCTTGAGAAACTCAGGGAACATTAGTTATACGCAAAGTTCAGCAAGTGCGAATTATGGTTGAAGGAAGTCGGATTTCTTGGACATGTCATATCAGGAGAAGGAATAGCAGTAGACCCCTCCAAGGTTGAAACCGTCACCAAATGGAAGGCACCCACCTCAGTCGGAGAGATTCGCAGTTTTCTTGGACTCGCGGTATATTATCGGAGGTTTATTGAGAATTTCTCCAAGATCGTGAAGCCCATGACAGATTTATTGAAGAAAGACACTAAGTTTGTTTGGACCGACGAATGTGAGGCCAGTTTTCAGGAGCTGAAGAAACGTTTGGTCACAGCCCCAGTGCTAATTCTTCCGAATATACACAAGGATTTCCAAGTATATTGTGACGCTTCTCGTCAGGTTCTTGGAGGTGTTCTTATGCAAGAAGGAAGAGTTGTTTCATATGCCTCACGTCAGCTTCGACCTCATGAGCGGAATTATGCCACACATGATTTGGAGTTAGCAGCCGTAGTGCACGCACTCAAGACCTGGAGACATTTTCTTATTGGAAATAGGTGTGATGTTTACATGGATCACAAGAGTTTAAAATAAATCTTCACGCAGAAGGAGTTGAATCTCAGGCAGAGAAGATGGTTGCAGCCCATAAAGGATTATGATATGAAATTGCACTCTCACCCAGGAAAGGCCAATGTTGTGGCAGATGCATTGAGCCGCAAGAGCTACATCAATACCCTCACAGCAGGAGGATTACCTCAGGAGTTAATTGATGATCTCAAAGATCTTTGATTGGAGATAGTACCACGAGGTTTTGTTGCCGCAATGGAAATTCAATCCACTTTGTTGGGAAAGATCCGAGAAGCCCAGAAGATAGACAAAGGTATTGTGGAGATAAATGGAAGGATGAACCAAGGAAAGGCAGAAGGATTTCGTGAGGATGAACATGGAACCTTATGATTTGAGAAGCGCATTTATGTACCCAATAACCCAGAGATCAGGAAGTTGATTCTTCAGGAGGCTCATGATTCGCCTTACTCGATACAATTCGGCAACACCAAGATGTATTTGGACTTGAAGGAAAGTTTCTGGTGGACAGGTATGAAGAAGGATATTGCCGAGTATGTTGCAGTATGTGACGTATGTCAGAGGGTTAAGGAAGAGCACCAGAAACTAGCAGGATTACTTCAGCCTTTGCCGATACCAGATTGGAAGTGGGACAAGCTTGGCATGGACTTCATTACAGGATTACCCAGGACCCGATCAGGCTATGATTCTATTTGGGTAGTGGTTGATCGCCTGACTAAGGTAGCTCACTTCATCCCCGTGAAAACCACATATACAAGTGCTAAGTTAGCCAAGATATACATGACCAGGATTGTATGTCTGCATGGAGTTCCGAGGACCATCGTATCAGATAGAGGAACACAATTTACCTCCAAGTTTTGGAATCAGTTACACGAAACTTTGGGTACCAGGCTAGAGTTTAGTACAACCTTTCATCCGTAGACAGATAGGCATACCAAGAGAGTTAACCAGATTCTGGAGGACATGTTGAGAGCTTGTGCACTAGATTATGGATCTAGTTGGGATGATAATTTGCCTTATGCAGAGTTCTCATATAATAACAGCTATCAAGCTAGTTTGAAAATGGCCCCTTTCGAAGCTTTGTACGGAAGGAGGTGCAGGACACCATTGATGTGGGATGAAGTTGGAGACTGTAAATTATTCGGACCAGATTTAATTAGAGGTTCAAAGGAGAAAGTCAAGCTGATCCGCGACAGACTCAAGATAGCCCAATCCAGACAGAAGAATTATGCCGATACTAAACGCAAGGAGGTAACCTATGAAGTTGGAGATAGAGCATATCTTCGTGTGTCGCCACTTCGAGGAGTTAAACAATTCAGAGTCAAAGGAAAGTTAGCACCATGGTTTGTGGGGCCGTACAGAGTTTTAGAACGCATGTGTGAAGTTGCTCACAAGTTGGAATTACCAGAAGCCTTGTCAGGAGTTCATGATGTGTTTCACGTTTCCCAGTTGAAGAAGTGCCATGCGGAGATGGCCGATATTCCTTGAGAGATACAGTGCCACTTGAGGCCATACAGTTGGATTGTGATCTGACGTATGAGGAGAAGCCGTCAAGATTCTCGAAACTGCAAGCAGGGTTACCCGTAGCAAGGTCATCAAGTTCTGCATGGTTCAATGGGTCATCATACCGAAGAAGAAGCCACTTGGGAACGAGAAGATGATCTCCGTCAGGACCACCCACACCTTTTTGCTAGCCAACCCGAATGTCGAGGGTGAGATTCATCTTAAGGGGGTAGGTTTGTAACATCCCAATTTTCAATTTGGATGTTTATAATAGATCATTCATATGCATCCATGATTTATGCATTTTTGCCCCATTTGTTTTATTTGATTTTTGATCCAAGGAACTTTGAGCAACTCAAGGACCAAAAGAAAGAGTTGGAAGTTTCCCAAGAAAACCAATTTTGAATTTTTTTCGAAGTTGGGAAATTGGATCAAATTTGGTTTCACCAAAAAAATTCATTTCCATTATTTCAAACAAAATAAAGAGAGAAGATAAAAGGACTTCTTCAAAAACATAAAAGAAATATTGGAAATTGAATTTGGAATCAAAATATATTTGTTGGGTTTTATTTGCAATTTTTTTATAAGTTTAGCAAAAATGTTTATTTTTGAAAACTTCCATTTTACGCTGGATAAATGTTCACAAGGTCATATATAAGACCATATAATTATGTGAATTTTTCTCGGAATTATTAGACTTATTTTCATTTGTCTTTTGGTGCTTTCATGCTGCTGTAAAAAAACGATTTAAAAAAAACAGCCGGCCCAGCTAGCACCATCCAAGCCCAGCCAGCCGTGATAGAAAAAAGAAGCCTCGCACGCTCGCTCTTCCTCTTCCTCGTTGACTCTCTCTCTCCCATGACGCTTGGACCCCACCCCACCTCTTCATCTTCCTCCCATGAACGGACAACAGAAACGTACGCGTACCTCCCGATGTCGCTTGGTTTCCAATTCCTGGAAATCAATTCTCCAGCTCACTTCACATCGAAGCAAGATGTCCTATAAATAGCCACGACTCTCCTCGATCGATTCAGTCGAAAATCTCTCGCCAAAACTACCTCTAGGCAGCCTTTTCGTCGTTGCTCCAATCTCGCCTCAGAAGCTGTAGTTCATCGCAAGTTTCCGACGCCGGTGAGCCATCCCGAGCCTTATCCTTTTGTGTTCCGACTTCTCTCAATCTCCACAATCTTTTTGACAAGGTCTTGTGATCCCTTTACTTCTACAGAGGCCATCCTGACCACGTTGTCTTCACCAGAGCACCCGGAGCACCAAGCTTCGCTTCGCCGTTTAAATGCGCCGTTAAATGCGTCCCGATCGTCACCGTCTACACCACCGGACGATCCACTCTCCACCGCATCTCCTAGACACCTTCACTGCCTCCCACGATCGCCGGAGCCGTCACCACCACCACGCCACAGCCGCCCCAGTGTACGTACATTTCTCTGTAGGTTTCAGTTCGTTTCAGTCTAAAAAATCGTTTTCGTTACGGATCGGCCGCCCTCTTCAAATCTAGCAGCAAACACCAGCCCAACCAACCGAGCCGCCGCCGCCGCACTCCGGCGAACGGATCTCCTCTCTCCGGTGAGCCCTCTCCCTTTGATCTACTCGATCCAACAGGTTGCTCTCTCTGATCTGAAAAAAAAACGAAGGGGTATCTTCCTATAGCAGAGCGCCACGTGGCAGCTCATATTGAATCCCGTAATTGATTTCTAGAAAAAATGCCCAATCTTCAGAAATTCATATCTTTTAATCTATAGATCCAAATTAGGTGATTCTTTTTCCTACTACTTCATAAAAATCCCCTCTATCTAGAGAACCAAACAAAAAATATTTTCAATTTTTTTTAAAAAATTTGAATTCAAACAGATTTGAATTCAAACTTTTTTAGGCCGTAACTCGAGTTACGGAACTCCGTTTTAGGTGATTCTTTTTGCAGATCGAAGCCCGTAACGTGTACTTTCTGTTAGACCCAAACATACATATTTTTACTACTGTAAAAATTATGTTCTGTACAGAAACTTTATTTAGATGTTTTGGAGTTTTTCAAAGTCTTTAATTTGTTTTCTTTTGAATCTTTGCTTGTATGCTTATGTATGTTATTGCTTGTTGACGTTAGGTCACCCGGAGTGCGAAGCTTGCTACTACGAGTCTTTAGAGTTCAACGATCGTCATCAAGGCAAGTTCACACTTTGATCAGAATTTTTTAATACCCAATTTTTACTATATGCATTAGTTTAACCCTCAAAGATTGCACGAATAGGATTGGGAACATGTGGTTATGCTATGTAGTTCATGTGGTAGGAAGCTATGACCAACCGGGGCTAATGGTGCTGCCTATATATAGCCCCTCGCGCAAGAGCAGAGCACACCGCCTGCTTTTTTCCGGCCGAGGGAGGGGGCTTGGTGGTGCTCTAGCTCACCTCCTATGCACACAAGGTGTTCGATGGAATGCCCGAGCCACACTACTTAAGCTTTCTCCTCTCCAAGCTCGACCTCTAACCTCCATTTTCCTCAATATTTGTCTAGGTTTAGCGGTCCGTCACGCCCCTCCCGTCTTCACCGCTGCCGATCACCATGGCGATCTCATCGCCAAAGACCACCGTGGTGAGCCTCTTGTTCTTATCTTCTTTCTGAAAGGAAAAATATTCTTACTTGTATTATTTTCTTACTTTTATTATTGCATCTTATATAGTGCGATGGTTTTGGTATCCGCCCCGTCGGCCCTCGTCCTGTCTATGATTCGGATGTGGTATATATTATCTTTTCATAACTATTGGTTCATTTATTGTTTATGAAAATTAAGCCGACCAACGTGACATAGATTTTATTTATCTAGGAGGTTGTTGAACCGGAAATTCCAACCGACCCTATTGTCGAGAGGTTAAATTTAGTTGAAGAAGAAAACAATTTCTTGAAGGAAAAAATAAAAAACTTGAGGAGGAGAAGATGATATTGGAGTTGCATGTTGCGGATGTCGCCGATGATCACAAGATCAAGATGGATGCAATGCGCTTGAAGATGAGAAAGATTAGAAAATATGCCATTCATACCGAGGCTTGGTATCATTATGCCGTTGGATCGGTTGTTACCTTGGTTGCGGTTATGATCGTATTTGTTTTCACATTGAAATGTTTTACATAGTTTCAATGTATGGTTTAATTAATTTAGATGCTCTGCAGAGCTTTATGTTGTTAGATGAGAACTATGTATGTACTTTGGTTTTTATGTGATGATGAACTTCTATTAATTTGGTCATTTAATTATCTATTCATGATGTTCAGTAATGATTTTTGACACACTTAATTATATATAATGCACGCAGATGAACCGGCAATGGATATACGGTGATGAGACACACCTCCAGTACATTAAGGGCGTGCATGCTTTTCTCGAAGTGGCTGAGGCAAACAAGCGTAATGGTTTTATGTGTTGTCCATGCCCTATATGTGGGAATACGAAGTCTTACTCGACCGGAAAATCCTTCACACCCACCTGCTTTACAAGGGTTTCATGCCACACTATAATGTTTGGACGAGGCACGGAGAAATAGGGGTTATGATGGAAGACGGCGAGGAAGAAGAGTACGATGAAAACTATGTGCCCCTGAATACGGTGATGCTCTTGAACATCAAGTTGCACCTGCAGACGATGTGCACGATGGTGCTGCAACGGCGAAAGCTGAAGATCAAGATGAACCAGACGATGTGCCCCATGATGATGATCTCCGCGGGTCATTGTCGATGCAAGGACACAATGCGAAAGTCAAAAGGAGAAGCTGAAGTTCGATCGCATGTTAGAGGATCGCAAAAAGGGTTGTACCCCAATTGCGAAGATGGCAACACAAAGCTCGGTGCAGTACTCGAATTGCTGCAGTGGAAGGCAGAGAATGTCAGGCTCGATAAAGGATTTGAGAAGCTCTGAAAATAATGAAGAAGAAGCTTCCAAAGGATAACGAATTGCCCGACAAAGTACATACGCAGCAAAGAAGGTGGTATGCCCTCTAGGATTGGAGGTGGAGAAGATACATGCATGCCCTAATGACTGCATCCTCTACCGTGGTGCCTACAAGGATCTGAACGCATGCCCGGTATGCGGTGCATTGCGATATAAGATCGCACGAGATGACCACCGTGATGTTGACGGCGAGCCTCCCAGAAGAGGGTTCTGCGAAGGTGATGTGGTATGCTCCTATAATACCATGGTTGAAACGTCTGCTCGTAAACGGAGATCATGCCAAGTTGATGCGATGGCACAGTGAGGACCGTAAGAAAGACGGGAAGTTGAGAGCACCCATTGACGGGTCGCAGTGGAAAAAATCGAGAGAAAGTACTGGGATGAGTTTGCAAAGGACCCAAGGAACGTATGGTTTGCTTTCAGCGCCGATGGCATTAATCCTTTCGGGGAGCAGAGAAGCAATCACAACACCTGGCCCGTGACTCTATGTATGTATAACCTTCCTCCTTGGATGTGCATGAAGCGGAAGTTCATTATGATGCCAGTTCTCATCCAAGGCCCTAAGCAACCCGGCAACGACATTGATGTGTACCTAAGGCCATTAGTTGAGGAACTTTTACAGCTGTGGAATGGAAACGGTGTACTTACGTGGGATGAGCACAAATAGGATGAATTTGACTGAAGGCGTTGTTGTTCGTGACAATCAACGATTGGCCCGCTCTCGATAACCTTCGTGACGGACAAACAAGGGATACCACGCATGCACGCACTGTTTACTTGACACCGATAGTATATACCTGGGAAGCTGCGGGAAGAATGTGTACAGGCCATCGTCGATTTCTTCCGACCAACCATCAATGTCGAAAGAAAGGCAAGCATTTCAAAGGCGAGGCGAGATCACCGGAAGAAGCCCGCCATGCGCATCGGTGATCACGCATTTGCTATGGTCAATGATTTACACGTAATCTTTGGAAAGGGTCCCGCGGACTAGCTGTTCCGAATGACGCCGAGAATCACGCACCCATGTGGAAGAAGAAATATATATTTTGGGACCTACCCTCTTGGAAAGACCTAGAGGTCCGCTCTTCGATCGACGTGATGCACGTGACGAAGAACCTTTGCGTGAACCTGCTAGGCTTCTTGGGCGTGTATGGGAAGACAAAAGATACACACGAGGCACGAGAGGACCCGCAACGCTTGCACGAAAAAGAGGGCATGCCTCCGAAGCAAGATGAAGGTCCCGCCAGCCTACGCTCTTCTGAAAGAAGAGAAAGAAATATTCTTTCAATGCCTGCTCGATATGAAGGTCCCGACCGCTTCTCGTCGAATATAAAGGGAATAATAAATATGTCGGAGAAAAAGTTCCGAACCTAAAGTCTCATGACTGCCACGTGATTATGACGCAATCGCTTCCGGTTGCATTGAGAGGGCTTCTACCGAAAACGTCCGATTAGCCATTGTGAAGCTATGTGCATTCCTCAATGCAATATCTCGAAGGTGATCGATCCAGAAATCAGAGCAACGCTTAAGGAGTGATGTGGCGCAATGTCTTGTCGGTTTCGAGCTGGTGTTCCCACCATCCTTCTTCAATATCATGACGCACGCCCTAGTTCATCTAGTCGACGAGATTGTCATTACGGGGCCCGTATTTCTACCCAATATGTACCCCTTTGAGAGGTTCATGGGAGTCCTAAAGAAATATGTTTGTAACCGTGCTAGGCGGAAGGAAGCATCTCCATGGGCCATCAAACGAGAGGATGTCATCGGGTTTTGTGTTGACTTCATTCCTGGCCTTAATAAGATAGGTCTCCCTAAATCGCGGTATGAGGGGAGACTGACCGAAAAGGCACGCTTGGAAGAGACTCAATAATATGCAGGGACGAATATTCTTGGTCTCAAGCACACTACAGTTCTACTGAACTCTACCTTGGTGACCCCGTATGTCGATGAACACAAGAAACGATCTGCGCTCCAAACACCCGGAAGCGGTCTGACGACCGGATTACATGTGAACACATCAGACTTTCAGCAGCTTGGTTGGAAACACGTCTCGGGCGTGACAGACTGCTTGTGATGAGTTGTACTTGTTGTCCAGGGGACCATCTTCGACTGTAATGATTTGGAAAGGATACGAGATAAATGGGAATACATTTTACACGATTGACCAAGATGAAAAGAGCACCAACGAAAACAGCGGTGTCCGCTCTGATGTAGCAACCGACAAGGGAAATGACACATATTATGGTTACATAGTAGACATATGGGAACTTGACTACGGAGTAGATTTTAAGGTCCCTTTGTTTAAGTGCAAGTGGGTCAATCTGTCACGAGGTGGGGTACAGGTAGACCCACAGTACGGAATGACAACAGTGGATCTGAAAAATCTTGGGTACACTGACGAACCGTTCGTCCTAGCCAATGATGTGGCATAGGTTATCTATGTGAAGGACATGTCTACCAGACCGAGGAAAAGAAAAGATAAGGAAGCGAATACATCATACAATGAGCCAAAGCGCCACATAGTTCTTTCAGGAAAAAGGGACATCCACAGGAGTGGAGGGCAAGACAGACATGTTTGAAGAGTATGAAAAGTTTCATGAAATTCCCCCCTTCAAAGTCAAGGCTGACCCAAGCATCCTGATAAATGATGAAGATTATCCATGGTTACGGCGCAATAAGGAAACGACACAAGCGAAGAAAAAGTGAAGACTTTCTCTCGCAACTATTATGATGATACCATGCCAACTTTGTAACACACGAGTATGATACCATTGTCCGTTTTGTTCATGAACATACTATGCCAACTTTGAGAACCTCGCCAACCAAGGGCGCTCACACCGGTTTATAAGCCCGTCCCTCTACGCCTTGTTGAGCTCACAAACTTGTGATTCACACAAATTTCAAAGAATTCAAATTTTATAAAACTAATGGCACAAACAGAAAGTTTATAATTGTTCTAAAACAAATGGCACTAACAGAAAGTTTATAATTTTGTCAACCTAAAAGCAAAAAGAATTAAAAATAAAGCAAAAAACCAAAAGAAAATAAATAATGCAGGAAACAAAACAAAAAACTTGAAAAAAATAATAATGATAGCAACAATAAGCATTTTGTTGTAAGTAGAAACAAAATAAAATAAATAAAGCAACAAAGAAAACAAAAAAGTGTTTTTGAATTTTAAAACTAATGGCACAAACAGAAAGTTTATTTTTTCTAAAACTAAAAGCACTAACAGAAAGTTTATAATTTTGCTGACCTAAAAGAAAAAAGAATTAAAAAATAAAGCAAAAAACCAAAAGAAAATAAATAATGCAGAAAACAAAACAAAAAAACTTGAAAAAAATAAAAATAGCAACAATAAGTATTTTGTTGTAAGTAGAAACAAAATAAAATAAATAAAGCAACAAAGAAAACAAAAAAAGTGTTTTCAAATTTTAAAACTAATGGCACTAATAGAAAGTTTATATTTTTTCTAAAACTAAAAGCAAAAAAGAAATAAAATATAAAGCAAAAAAAACTACCACCTACTAGGCCCACACGGCCTGAATACGACTAGAAACCCTACATGGACCAGATTCAGGCCCGCAGAGGCCCAATAGGCCCACAGCAGTAGCATGATTAGGCCCGAAAGCCTGCATTTGAGAGGAGCTCGAAAGGGGCGCACACCAGCTTATAAACCAAAGTGCAGCGCCCTTCAACTAGCGAGGTGGGACTAAACATTTGGCGTGCAACAGGCCTTTGGTCCCGGTTGGTGGCACCAACCGAGACTAAAAAGTGGGTTTAGTCCCGGTTCGTGGCACGAGCCGACTAATGCCCCCTTTAGTCCCGGTTGGTGCCACCAACCGGGACCAAATGCCGCCGCTTCCCGCCCTTTGGGCTGCTGAAATTTGGGCTTTGGTCCCGGTTGGTGGCACCAACCGGGACGAAAGGGGGACATTAGTCCCCGTTGGAGCCACGAACCGGGACTAATGCCCTTGCTATATAAGAAAACACTTGGGATATTTCAGATTCATCGCCCATTTGCCCCCAACCTCCCCGACGCCGCCCGACGCCGTCGCCGTCGCCCACGCCCGTCGTCACCATCGCCGTCGCCCGCGCCCGTTGTCGCCGCTTATCGCCAGCCCGTCGTCGCCGCCGTCTGCCCCGCCATCGCCGCCGCGCATCTGCCTGCCGTCGCCCTCGTCGTTGCCGCCGCCGCCCGTCGCCTGCGTCGCCGCCTCGCCTCCGCGACCTCGCCGCCGCCTGCCTCCCGACCTCGCCGTCGCCTCCGCCTCCCGACCTCGCCGTCGCCTCCGCCTCCCCGCCTCCGTCATGGCGACCTCGCCGTCGCCTCCGTCCTGATGAGCCCCAGCACGCACCTGCCCTGCCCCCCCGCCACGCCGCCATGATTTTTTTTCATAAATGTTCATGATTTTTTCATAAATGTATATATATTGATGTATGGATATATGTATGATGCTTTCTTGCAGTGTTGATCTAATGTTTTTTTTCTGCATATATATGTGATTTTTGCAGTGTTGATTTTTTTTCTGCATATATATGTGATTTTTTCTGCATATATAGAAATGATCATATATATGATGTATGCATGGATCGATGTGGATGGAATATGATGGAATATGAGGAAGTTGTACTGTTTAGAGTTAGGGTCACGAGGAAGAAGGAAAATAAGGAAAAGAATAAAAGAGGAAGAAGGAAGAAGGAGAAGAAGAGGAGAAAAATAAGAAGAGGAAGTAGAAGAAAAGGAGAAGAAGAAGGAATAGAGGAGAAGAAGAAAAAAATTCTATTTTTCTTCTTCTCCTCTTTCCTTCTTCTTCTCTCTCTTTTTCTTCTATTTTTTCTTCTTTCTTCTTCTTCTTCTTTTTCTTCTTCTCATTTCTTCTTCTTCTTCTTCTTCTTCTTCTTCTTCTTCTTTTATCCGGGAACGAGGGTGTCGAGGATCGCTGAGGGGTCGACGGTCGGGAAATAGGCTAGAGGGTCGAGAGGGTCACAGAGGGGTCGAGGGTCAATGTTTTGAGGGTCGAGGGTCGTCGAGGCCGGTCGAGGTTTCGAGGCACAAGGGTTTGAGGGTTTGAGGGTTCTAGGGTCGAGGGTTCGAGGGTTCTAGGGTTCGAGGGTTCTAGGGTCGAGGGTTCTAGGATCCGAAGGAAAAAGGAAGAAGAAGAAGAAAAGAATGAGAGGAAAAGAAGAAGAAGAGGAGAAGAAGAAAGGAATAGAGGAGAAGAAGAAAAATAGAATTTTTTCTATTTTTCTTCTTCTCCTCTATTCTTTCTTCTTCTCCTCTTTTTTCTTCTTTTTTTGTTCTTCTTCCTTCTTCCTTCTTCCTCTTTTCTTCCTTTTCCGATAGGAGTACCGATAGTGTCAAAGTATTGAAGAAATCCATGGCTTCATCATTAGCCGGAAGTAACCATGGCATGATGGTACGAAGTCCTCCAAAGTTGTTCTGGAATGGAGTCCCGGATAGGATAATTTGCCTTTTTACTGAACTTTGTACCAAAAAGCGAATTATATATCCTATCTGGGACTCCGTTCCAAAACAACTTTGGAGAGCTTCGTACCATCATGCACCTGTTACTTTCGCCTAATGATGAAGACATGGTTTTGTTGAATCCTTTGACACTAGGCAACCTCCCGACCCTCGGCGATCTTGACCCCTTGACCCTCGACCGCTCGGCGATCCACGACCCTCTACCCTACTTGTGGGACATAGATGTACTGTTCAACGCCGACCCCTCCCGATAGCTTCAACACGTGGGGGGTCGATATTACGCACCCTCCTAGCTTGAAGCGTTCTCGAGGCCACCCCTAACCCTTGAAGCGTTGTCGAGGCCACCCCAAACCCTAGAGAAGCAGCGTCGAGGCCACTAATATGATTCCTTATTGTGATTAGCTAGCTAGTTCTACGTTGGCACTAATATATCCATATCTGTCATGTTTGAATAATAATTGCCATGTTGTAAATATTTGTAGAAACTATGGACACCCCCGAGACGGTTAAGCACAAGAAGCGTTGTTGAGGGACATAATCGCACACGGAAGTGATGCCGTCTCCTCGATGATGTTTCTCAACGTCGATAACGATGGTCCGGAAGGAGAGGGTGAAGAAGCAGCTGGCTATGATTTACATGGCTCGATGACCCAATGCCGGTGCAAGAAGTAGACCGTGAGGACGGCTCCGGTGATCACCAAACCGAGTCCGCCAGGTATATATATTAGTTAAGCCTGTCTTTGACTAGCTCTCGTCTTTGTTTTGGTATATATATGTACACATATTAATTAACTCTCGTCTTTGTTCTTTTTTCTAGCCCTCCGGATCGAGCACAACTTCGGTAAAGAGACGAGGCCCGAAGAAAAAGTTGAGCTCGGATGAAAAGTTTGAGATCATACAAATCGCGCTGACGGCCAACCGATTGAACCCTACCGCATAAAGAAGGCATTTGTTGCTCGGTCAAGGGTTACGGTTAGGGACAAGATCCCGATCAGCATCCACCAATGGTATAAGCCTAAGAACGAAGACCACGAGGTGTCTTATGTCAATGATATGCAGTAAAATGATCTTTGACCGAGCTGAAGTCAAATTTTACCCTACCGCCAGAGGATGATCCGGAGAAGCCAGTAATAGAGCCATTAATCAAGTCTTTTGCTCTTAAGAAGATGGCAGAACTATTCAGGAATTGGAAGAAAGACCTCAATACGTATGTCGAAAAAAATGAGACACCAGAATTCACGGGCAAATATGAGAAGATCGAGATGATGGCCCGCATTTGTGGCCTACAAGACATCGGAAAAGAGTAAAAAGATGTCAGCGACAAACAAGAGAAATGCTGCGAAGAAGAAGCTTCATCATCGCGCGGGGTCAGGTGGCTACCTCATAGCCCGGCCTAAGTGCTCCAAGGCTGAGAATGATCTGCTTGATAAAGGGATCGAACCCGAGACAATGAACTGGCCAAACCATTGCCGGACTTGGTTCTTCGGGGCCGGCGGATCCTTGGACCCTATAACGGGGAAGTGCATTTGGACGGACGAACAATTGGACATACCAGTCAAGAGGCTTAAGCATTATATCGAAGCAGCGCAGCAAGGGAAGTTCGTTCTGCATAGGAGAAGGACGAGCTCACAATGGCCCTCGGGAATCCTGAGCACCTGGACGGACACGAGGCACGCCAGCTCCCCTTTCGTGGAAGGCTGGATTTCGGACGCAGGGGTTACAAAACCCATGAGAGGAGGAAGAAACCGAGCAGAGCCTAATGCAGGAGCTGCACGAAAGGGTAATGGGGCTAGAGGAACGAGAAGAGGAACGAGAAGCAGCCGATCACAACAAACGACCTGCCGAAGCTTCCCCCGAAGCTACCCTGCCATCTCAGCGGAGAAGCAGCGTGGCTTCCACCGAGCTGCTTCAGCCAGAGCAGCATGCCTTGGCGGCTCCTGCCAGCCTATCCCGTGGATGCTATCACGGATGCTTTGAAAGTTGCCACCTTATGGCGCAATGGAGCAATTTAAAGGTCAAGGCGGCTGTTGGCTCTGTTATCCCACTAAACCCGACTCAACTTTTCACCGCCGCCAATTCCGTAAGGATATGCTAAGGTGATGGTCGATGAAATAACGGAGGGATTTGAGGAGCTCGGCTTGACCACCCTACCGATGAAGGGGAGTATCGGCTGGGTTCTGCTCAAGACTCCATGCCTATGGCGGAAGGATCTCATCAACCTTCAGGCTGGACGCCTCCGCCTCCTCCTCCTCCTCCGGCAAGTCAGGCACTCCGCCTCCTCCACCGCCTCCTCCTCCTCCTCCCGTGAGTCAGGCACTCCGCCTCCTCCACCGCCTCCTCTTCCGGCGAGTGACGATCAGGGCACTCGGCCGGCTCCTTCTCCGGCGTGTCGGCACTCCGTCTCCTTCTCTGCTGCACTGCCGGCGTCCGAGCAGCCAGCCTCCTCCTTCTCCGCCTCGTCGGCCAAGGGCGGAAGAGACCCGCCGCCCGCTTGGCTGCTCCGGTAGCGTCGTAGTCCTTCTCCTCCGCCTCGTAAGCAAGGAAAGAAGACATCCGCCCGCTCGCTCTGCCGGCGTCTAGCAATCTTGCCAAAGGCGGGAGGAGATACAGATTCGGTCCTTCTCAAGACTCCAGAGAAGTTACCGTACGAGAGGAGCGAGGAGGAAAACGCGAAGATCGCGCAGACCGAAGTGGATGACTGGTTTCAAGGGTTGAAAGCAAAGAGACATCCACCTCCGGAGGAGAAGGTATATCCGGTCAAAGCGAAGCGCACTCTGGCTGCCCTCACAAAACCACCCAAGTCTCCGCCGAAAGGCAACTATGAGCGCATTATTGGAAAGGCATTTGCCGAGGCGGAGAGATCGGGAAGTACTGCTGCTGATCAAAGGATGAAATTACGACGATCTGGGAAACAAATTGCCCAGCACGGCGAACAAGCGAAGGAAACGTGCCCCCAGCTCAAGGTGCCTGCTAGCGACATCGTCGATACGAGGAAGTTGCACGGTTATGCCAAACCTGAAGAATAATTGCCCGACGATGTACAATTTGATTTCTTGGAGGTGCAGATACAAAGATACGAGTATCGGGAAGCCTCTCATCAAAGATGAAAGCTCTCTAACAACGATGATGCGAAGATTGCATGATTGGTACATGAAAACCTGCAAAGAGTCTCGACGGGAGGAATACTTTGTATTTGAGAGTTAAAAGGAGCATGACCTCCTTGGAATTGAACTGTTGCCTATTCCATTTGAGGAGTTCTATCAGTTTTCAATCAATTGGCCATCGATAAAGCAACGGTCACCGCTATCGTCTGTAAGTAGTACTACTTACATCATTAAGTATCTCTATATAACTCAGCTCTTTCATTGCATGTATTTATAAATATCCTCACTATATTATGCAGATTGAAGATCGCATGAAATGAAGAAAAACAAGTGGGTGATATTGGGTTCATTAACACATATCTCATCGATGCAAATGAGGTTAAATATCGTGCCAAGGAAACCGAGGCCAACTTGCTACGATCGTTGGAAATAAATGAACACAAAAATACAATACTCTTTCCTTACAACTACACGTGAGTGTTACTGTCTTGTGGCATATTCGGTTCCCTTATTTAGTCCAGGTTATAGAAATGTAATATTGATGAGTTATGCATGCGTGCGCAGGTTCCACTATATTCTCCTAGAGATTAAGCTTGAGCAGGGAGTAGTAACTGTCTTAGACTCGAGACGAAAAGAACCCAAGGAGTATGGAAATGACCGAAATGCTCGAGAAGTAAGTTAAATCGATCATTATCCACCATATCAGCAACTTTGTTCATTTCTGATATCAAGTAATTGTTTTCTTTGTATGGCAGGGCTTGGGGAAAATTCACCAAAAAGCTCCGGACTACCAAGAAGCTGCAATTTAGACACCGAAAGTAAGTACTATATAGTAGCATATTCCACGCGCATCTCCTAGTGATTCAAGCGCTAGTTTCATCAATACCATTTAGCATGTGCTTGCTATATATAATTATCAGTTTGATTGACCTCTGCTTTCTTGTAAAGTGGTTGTGGCAGGAACAAGGGAATGATTTACATGGATACTACGTTTGCGAGTCCATCCGCCACACGACTGTGAGAGGGGCTACTCCGACAAACAATTTGAATTATGTAAATAAAAATATTCACAATTTTATTTTATTACCATCCTTTGTGTTGAGTTTCATTCATTCATATATATATATATATATATATATATATATATATATATATGTATAGACCCAAATCTAAAAAATATATGTTTCGCCAGCGGGATGAACACATAGCACCAGATCGCATGCAGCAATTCAAGAGGAATTACGGCATTCTTTCTTGACTATGTGATCGCTGAAGACGGGAATACCATGTGGACCACGCGTCCGTATTGTAAAAGATAATTATTGTATATATGTAGCCTGTAGCGTCGGATACAAATACGACAACTAGTTGTTCAACCAAAATCTCGGAGAAGGAGAGGTGGTCGATATCACTTCTCTCTGTATGCATATATATGTTCATGACGATCTTCTGTTTGCTTAATTACTAGCTAGCTAGCATGTCTAGTTAGTCCTCTCTATACGTATGTATAGTACGTAGCGTCGACCAAGCACGAACAAAAGAAAGGACACTTTTCTCTATTAATTAGCTAGCTATAGCACAATATATGAATCACCTAAATTACCCCCCCAACACCCCCCAACCCCCCCCCCCCCTCTTTTTAAAAAAAACAAAAACCAGAGCCAAAGAACTGCTGACGCTTGGATGCCTATTGGTCCCGGTTGGTGCCACCAACCGGGACCAAATTCCCTCCTGCCTGGGCTCAGCGGACATTCCACGTGGAGGCCCCTCTGTCCCGGTTCTAGATAGAACCGGGACTAAAGGGTGAGGGTATTAGTACCGACCCTTTAGTCCCGGTTCACGAACCGGGACTAAATGCCCTTATGAACCGGGACTATAGGCCCTTTTTCTACTAGTGGTAGGTGTACCGGTCTACCCAGGGTTAAGGGCAAACGCTTCTGAAAGGCTATGTCTCGATCTTCCGATCATGGAGGTGGTCGAGTCTTGTGGGGAAAAGTGCGCAAACCTCTGCAGAGTGTAAAAACTAATCATGATTAGCCGTGTCCCCGGTTATGGACAACTTGAGTATCTAGAAGTGAATTATTGGTTGATCTCATCACTTTATTTAATGAAATTATTGGGTTACTAATAACTAGGGAATTTTTGGGTTTGAGTTGGAGGAACCTTCTCAATAATGGCATTTTAATTTAGTACTAAAAAAATTATTCCATTGTTGTAGGGTAAAATTAGCTTTATGCAAAATCAAACTTAGAGCCTCCACCAGCTAAATTTGCATATAGATATAGTCTTATTATTATTATTATTCTATGGTGTGAAAATTGCCAGCATATTCCATGTGCTGACCTACACGGCTGCAACGTCTTCTGTTGCAGACTTTTCCGACGAGGATTAAAGGTGCGATAGGTCGTTGTTCTGCACTCAGTTTGCCGTGGAGTTGGATGGATGTCAGGACCGGATTTTCGGGATATTAATTTCCAGAAAATGGCCCTTGTGCTCACCAGCCCCAGGATTACTGTTAGCTGGCGAGACACCAACTTGATACAAAAACTCCAAGCAAAGTACAAAATATGTAGTACAAGACCATTCTGGCCTATAAGTACAACAAATGGTTTCTAGGGGTTGATGGCGGAAGCGGTTTGTGGATCATCAGCGTTATGGGACTCCATTTCCCACAGGAATAGTTGACCAGGTTAACTCCTATCTTCGCGAGGCTGCTATCACCCTTGCTTAGGTTCCGGGGCTGTCATGGCAACGCTCCTCTCCAAGCAAGAAATTTGGCCAAGACAATAGCCAGGGACAAGCCAGTGAGTACTTTGAATGTACTCGCAAACATTATGAACACGGGTATAATATAACAAACGATAATCAAGCTCTGAAAACATTCTATGATCACAACGTCAGTCATAAAAATAAACTCCCTGATGCATGCAAGCAGGTTATTTATATGCAACATGAATATGTAATCACAGAGTAGTAATAAAATGCACCGATCGGATGTCTGAAGCGACGTCTTGAAAGGATAGTAAATAACGAGCATGTCTCAGTCGGGCGTCTGAGCGACACCACATAAAGGGCTTATAAAGTAAATAACAAGCATACCATGCGATAGGCGTCGAGCGACACCACATAAAGGGCTTATAAAGTAAATAACAAGCATGCCACAATGAAGGCCCGAGCGACACCACATAAAGGGCTTACAAAGTAAATAACAAGCATGCCACGATAAGGCCCGAGCGACACCACATAAAGGGCTTATAAAGTAAATAACAAGCATGCATACCAAGGCCCGAGCGACACCACATAAAGGCTTATAAAGTAAATAACAAGCATGCCACAGTCGGGCGTCTGAGCGACACCGCATAAGGGGCTTGTAAGAAAAATAATCACAGTGAATATCCAGGAGGTAGAACCTTCCCAGGGATACTCAATAATTCAAATAATATAAAAGGGGTTAGTCCATAATAATAATAATCATAACCTTCATAAGTCACACGTCATGATTCATGTTCTGGTTTCGTAGTTGCTCCTCCGAAGACCGACACTAAGACCGACACTTGACCCAACCCAGACTGTAGTCCTTAACAATGGACACGGCTATTCGAATAGATTTAATCTCTGCAGAGGGTGTACTCTTTACCCACGAGTAACGGATTCCTTTAGTCCATCGGGACTAATTCCATTTACGGTCTTTTAATTGAAAACACGCCTAACTCGCACACACCAGCTTAACTTACCGGTGTCTGGAATCACCCACGACACCTGTTAAGCAAAACTCTAAGTGGGGAGGCTACAACCGCGCGTAGCATGGGATCAAATTTATATCGCACGCTCTAAGGGGTGCCCCCCACTCGGTCCCAACCGGAAACACCCATGCCCCCGGACCAGGTGGCATGCCTACCGGATGCAGCTGGTATCTTCCACCATGGCCTCTCTGTATGGTGTGTGCTAGGAAGGGGTTTACAACTTACTGAACCATACCCTACCCGTAGTAGGGACAGGTGGTAGTACGAAACAAGTATGGGGGTTAATGGAACAAGACTCGGTCTACGGTCGCCACAGGAGGTTTAAGCAATTTCCTTCATGATTAGCATAACAAATATATTTTCAACCAACAGGCAGAATCACCACTCATCATACCCCGTCATGCCATACCGGACACAACGGTCTCGACGAGACACTAGGGACAAGCTCATGTCTACCCAAGACCGCGACTTTCCCGGTTTCCTTACGGTATGTATGTAAGGCATACGAGGGTGATTACTATCACAATGTATCAAATTTCAGTAGCACGGAATCATCAATATGCACTTATGAGTATGCCCATACCATCACATAAAATAACGAAACTCCGAGACAAGGAGTGTTGTAACCATATTCAAACGACACGCAAAAAGATTATGCCAGAGTTCAGAATGCTTGCCTTCAAGTTGTGGAGGGGTGAGGTGCACTCCAGAACTTTTGAAAGTTATAATCTCCCCTCCAAATTCCTATTTTCAAAAAAATATTCAAATAACACAAACTTTAAAAACAGAACAAAAAAGTTGCTTGGAAAATTTTCAAATAAATATGAAAATAAACTAGACAATATTTGGGAAACAACAGAAAAAGAATCAAGTCATTTGGAGTTTTATTTAAAAAGATATAGCCAGTCAAAGTTTAGTCAATATTCTATTTAAAAAAAACCAGAAAAAGAAAACGTTTCGATGAGAATACGCTTTCGAAGTAGGGGAGACGTACTCAGGTATTTTATGCTTCCACTTAAAATACGTAGAGGCGGGGCTGGGTCACTGACAGTGGGTCCCTTGGGCCCACTGGTCAGGTTTGACCAGTCATCCCCCGCCTTCCCTCTCCTTTGGCCAAACGGAGGCGGAGCTCCGGCGATCTCTGCCGGCGAACGACGGCTCCTCGTGGGCATCCGAGGGCAGGGATGGATCCGCCACCCAAGGCGGTCCTCCTGGTAGTCGCTGGGCTGGTGGGGGCGAAGGGAGTCGCCGGCGGTGAGCTTCGCGGCGGCCGGTGGCTTCGGGAGGTTTGGGGCTTTGGGCTATGGGGGTTCCTCAACGCAGCTGAGAGTTCGGGCGGCTCCGCACGGTCGAGGGGAGGCGGATGGTGGTGCCAGATGGACGAGAGGGGCTCGGGTTGCGACTGAATGGACCGGAGGGCGGCGGCGGCTGTACTGGTCGGAGATGGGGAAGAAGACGTTCCATGGTCGATTGACTGCTATGGGGGCGCTAGGTGGGGTGGCTTGAGGTCGCCTGAGGTTTCGGAGAGGCTCGGGGCTCCTTTTATAGCGCAACGAGGTCGGTTCCACGGCGGTGGATCAGGACGCCGGCAAACCGCCTCGCTGTAGCTAGCAGGGCGACGTGGAGCTGGCCGGCGCATCCAAACAAGCTCCCTACTGCTCAAGAGGGCAAGCTAGCGTGCGGGTGTGGCTCGGGCGGCGCCGTCCATGGCAGTGGTCTGCTGCGGCCGTCGGCGGCTAGCGGAGGCGGTGCTGTGGAGCGTCAGGGGGGTCCAGGTGGCTCTGCGGTGAGGGAGGAGTCAGGGCGCGACGGCTGGGAGAGCGGAGGGGCCAGAACGGGCGGGCGGAAGGCGGCAGCGGGACGCGGCGACTGGTGTCCGTGACGCAAAACGCTCAAGCCGCGCCCAGAGCAAGCCCACTAGGTGCTCGGCGAAATGCAGGGGCTTGCCAGGAGGCCAGGCTGGAGCTGGGGTTTAACAGTATTAGGTTAGGGTAGTCTAGAGGCTTAGTGGACATGGCGGTTAGGCAAAGCAAGCAGGTCCATAGTACAAACCAGAAACTATGTCAAAACTTATCATGTCCATAAGGTGTTTGACAAAATGCCAAGGGCACCTAGGCATTTCTTGGGGTGGCCAAACTCTCCAGGCTAGTGTCTCTTTAGATGGTGAAGAGGTTGGCAAGGTTAGTTTGCCACAAGCAAAAACTTGTTAGTGCAAGTTTTTGAAAAAACCCATTCTGGACAGAAAGAAGAGGGCATAATTTCATGGACCAAAAATCTTCCAATGGGTCCAATCTCCTGGACTTAGGGGTTTTGTAGGGTGGTCTATAAGCAAGAAAAAGAATCATGGGTAAAGGAGCAAGTTAAAATATGGTTGCAGTACAAATCATCAAGTTGGACCAAAATGAAAATGAGGTCGATTCACTCAAATTTTTCAAAGGACATAACTAGGTTTTTGCATAAAGTTGAATAATATACTCGTATTAACATCCCATAATTTCTGTGGAAGTTTTCAAGAAATATTTAAATAGGTTGTAGTGCAAAATTGCCCACTGGACCAGATTTGAAAATTTGGTGTAGAGCTCAAAATCCCCAATGAACAGAAGATATTTTTGCATAAAAGTAATTTAAAAACATCACATGACATCTCCAAATTTTTGTTGGATTTTTAAATAAATTTATCAAATGGTTGTAGTTGAAATAGAGCTCCAAAACTAATGAAAAATCACTTTAAGGAATAAAGTTCAGAGAGCAATAATTATGCAAATAAATCCACTGATAATAGAAATGTTTTTCTTGAGAGGGTAAACAAGTCCAATAATATAATTGGAAAGTTTTCACTTGGGGTAAAAACTCCATAACAATAAAGAAAGGAATGGTCCTGAAATCAAAAGAAAATCCAGAAATTAAAAGTTTAAGTTTCCTGGCAAAATTCTAATTGATAAAATAAGGTTAAAATTTTGGGGTGTCACAATGGACTCTTTTACCTTTGATGCGTCTGCGGTTATTTTATTTTAGATGGTCTTAGGCCATATTATTGTAATAAATACTCTTTTGAGGATCTCGATGTAATAAAGTGTGTGATTGAACTCTGTTATAATTCCTCGAGTACTGTGTGTGTCAGCATACCGATCCATGGATGACACTTAAGCACAGAGACTTCAATCCATTTGGGTCGGGTTCCTACAACGACGAGGCCTAGGAAGGGAACGACACGGAGGCAGGGAAGAATCGGCAGTTGTTTCACACGCGGAGGGGAGTACGACTGTATGAGGGTTTACTGGTTCGTCTGCCCTCGCTGGAGAATAATAGCAGGTGTGGGTGAGTAGAGGGATGGCTAGGCCAGCGATGGGAGTACGGTGGAGTTGTGAGGCTCAAGGCAAAGACAGCCGTCATGGGAGGAGGGAGCAGGCAGTCCACGGCCGCTTGTTTGAGCGGCTGGAGCAGGAAGAGCAGAGATTGAAGAAGCACGACGGCCGTTGGATGGACATCGTACGGTCACTGGAGCCAGAATCGTTCATATTGAGTAAGTTGACAAAGCCCTCTATCCCGATCAACTTAGTAGGCCCACAAGTCAGCCTCCCACCATGGTGGTTCCCAGCTAGGATGGGGAGTATTCATTTTTCTATGCGTAATAAGGAGGCACTTCCAAGGTCCGAAATGACAATGGGGTGGGGCTTTTTTTCGCGAAATATGCTGGTCCGTCCGATGGGTCCCAACAGTCAGAGGCAAAGGTTTTTTTCGCGAAATACGGTGGCCCGCCCGGTGGGTCACAGCTGTCAGGGGGAAACGTTTTTTCCGCGAAATACTGGTGGCCTGTCCGGTGGGTCCCTGCTGTAAGGTGGAGGAATAATTATTTTGCACGTAATAAGGAGGCACTTCCTTGCGGCTGCCGTGGACCCAGCTGTCAGCCTCTCTACGTACAGTACTCTTCCGATGGAAGTCGGTCGTTGACCACATTGACCACGCCATGCCGAGAGCACCAGGGCGGTGGACGACGGCGAGGCCTAGGAAGGGGACGACGCGGAGCCGGGGAAGACGCGGCAGTGGATGCCCACGCGGAGAGGAGTATGAGGGTTCACTGGTTCGGCTGTGGTGTGAGGTTGCCGTCGCCGCAGAATAACAGGGGGAGTGGGTGAGTGGAGGGATGGCCTGGCCAGTGGTGGGAGTAGTATGGGGACGGTGAGGCCTCCGCGGCAGCACAGCCGGCCACGGGAGGCAGGAACATGCGACACGATCGGCGCTGCTTTGGGCGGCTGGGGCAAGAAGACCAGAGGTTGAAGAAGCACTACAGTCGTTGGATGGACATCGTTGACCACGCCGCGTCGAGAGCACCAGGGAGGTGGACGACGGCGAGGCCTACGAAGGGAACCACACGGAGCCGGCGAAGACACGGCAGTGGATGCCCACGCGGTGGAGAGTACGAGGGTTGACTGGTTCGGCTGCAGTCGCCGGAAAATAACAGGAGGTGTGGGTGAGTAGAGGGATAGACAGCCTAGGGATGCGAGTATGATGGGGCCGTGAGGCCTGCCCGGCAGCATTGCCAGCCACGGGAGGCGGGAGCAGGCGGTTCCGGCGGCGCTGGTTTGGGCGGTCAAGGTGAAGATCGAGATCAAGAAGCACGGTTGCCGTTAGATTGACATCTAACGGTCTGACGCTGGTAGAGTCGATTGTTGACTAAGTTTCTTTTTTAAGAAACCTTGTGTAGGCCCACAAGTCAGCCTCCAAATATTTGGCAGACAACATAAAGCCCATTTGCTATTTTTTATAATTTGCAGCCCATTTGCTAATTCTTAAGTAATTTACTACAGCCCATTTTCTACCCAGGACCACGGTCAACAAGTTCAACCTTATTTTGCATATTTTGGTGGAGTCCAAACTGTTGTAATCCCGAAATGATAAACATTTTTTTAAAACTTATTGATTTGCCAAAAAAATTGTTTTGTTTTTGTAAGAAAATAAGACGTGGGACAATTGAGTTGGTTTGAGGGAAAACCAGTGGTAAAAAAAATGAGCGCTGGGTGGGAAAAACAACAAAAAGAAGAATGTAAATATGAAAAGGAAATTTCATGTGTTTTCAATATAATGATACGTGTATATGAACTAGTAAAACTATTGGTAGAGATTAGAAAACGGATGTAGGACATGCGTTTCAAGAGGAAAATAGAACTGGGCTGTGTGTTTGATTCAGTAAAAAACCTGCCTGCGGATGTTGTAAGACAAAATACAACTAATGCTGGCGGGCCAGTAGCCAGTAGATGTAACACTCCAAATTTTTGATTTGGTTTTTTTATCAAAGATTTTGATTGGAAGGAGGTTATTTAATTTTTCTAAAAGACTCTCCTTCTCAAAAATTTTTATGACAAATATTTCTTGGGTTCTTCCCAACCTTGATTTTTGGTCTTGAGGGATTTTCATATTGTGTTGGCTCAACACAAATAATTTTGGAAGGTTTTTACAATTCTTTTTATTAAAAAGAACTCCTATAAATTATGGATTTATTCTTTCCCCATTCAAAGATTTTCTCTTTTGCCATGACCTATGTTGAAAACTTCCTTCCAAACCCAGCTCCCTACTTTGGGTCAAGCCTAGCACCAAATTCCAGCAAGTTTCAACTTCCTCTAGATTTTATTTCTATTAATTTTAACCTCAAAATATTTTCTGTCATTTAATTTGGACCTTAGAGATTTACAAAGGAACTGCCAGATTTCCTTTGAGTTTTGACTCCAAATAAATTCCTATGGCTAGTCCTTAGCACCCTCAACCAAGATCCATCAAGATCTGCTGGTCCACAGTTCAAATTTTTCAAAATGTGCTTGCTGCAAATTTGGACTAGATTTGCCATTTTTGGTGAATTTCATTCTTTCTCCTTTCTAAAAATTCTGAGATAAATCAGGATGTCTCCAGATGCATCAAGAGATCACCTCACCATGTCCCAGCTCAAGAAAAACTTTCCACGTGCCTAAATCATTTTTCAAACAGCTGGTGTGCACTGTTTTTGTTCAAATTCAAAAATTCAGTGTTTCAGTTCAGAGACGGCGTCGTTTTCGTCAGTCTGCAGCGTCAATCTCGCGAGTGCTCTCGTTGGCTCGTTGCTCACTGCTCCTTCTTATCCCATGCGCCGCACAGTTGTTTGGCCGGTCGCGAGCGTCGGTGGCGACGTGTCGCGTCAGCTCCAGCGTCTTCCGCGGTGGCAGAACCGCCCGTGGCGGCCAGCAGGGGCCGGACCTGCCATACGGCGCCGTCCAGCACCGCCCACACCGCCAGGAGCCTTCGCGTGGCCATCCCCTTCCCTGTGCGTGCTGCAGAGCCGTCGTCGTGGCCTGGAAAGCGCAGAGCGCGCTCCCTGCCGCCGACTTGCCCATGAGGCCGTTCCGTCGAGAGCTTGGAGTATCACCCAAGTTGTACCAAGTTTAGCCGCTGAACGGAACCAGGGAACCAATCCGAAGATGCCCAGTCACTTAAACCTCCAGTCCAACCTCTGCCTCACCGTAATCACTCACCGGAGAAACCCCGTTCTCGGCAACCGCCTCGGGCCGGCTATAAATGGAGGCCCCGAGCAGGTTCCTCGACCCAAAGACCTCCTCCTCGCCCGGAACCTCGTCAGCTCATCGGAGGGCCTCAGAGAGCCTTCTTCCCGACTCGGCCGCCCGATCCGCTTGGCTCCGGCAAGATTCTCTGGTGAGAGCACCCCACCTCCCAAACCGTGCAGAGCCTCCTAGTACACCCACTCCCCTAACCCGCACTTCAATTTGGCGTCTGCAGCCCTCCTCGGTGGGATCCATCACCGCCCGAACCACCATCCGCCGGAGTGGAGGCCGTCGTTGACGTGGGGCTCGCCGACGACCAACTCCACCACCCATAGACGCGGGAGAGCTCCGGGAGTCCGTAGGTACTCTCCGTTTCCCCTACTACGCCGTGGATCGACGCCGGCGACCACCGCGATCCTCAGGCGCCGGTGTGTGCTCTGTTATAGATTTTAAACCTGACGGGTGGGACCCCTCGTCAGCATCTCCTCTCTTATTCGAACCGTTTTCTGAAAGCGCCTTCGGGTAAAGTACGTGTTCCCTTTGGGTTGGCGTATTTCCAACCGAAGTGTTTTCTGTTTTTCTAAACTAGCCCCTGGAAAATTTATGTTTCATCACAGATTAGTCCCTGGACTAAAACCATAATAACTTTTAAACAGAAGATGATTTTGAGTTGATTCTTTTTCTGTCATCTTTATTTTGCTATCTAGTTTTGTTTCATATTTATTTGAAAAATATTTGGAACAATTTTTATGCACTCACGGTATTTACGTTAGTATCCGATTTCTTTTATAACGTAGATACCGAAGGAGGTGACGGAGCCACAAACTTCGCCAAGCTAGACTCTGACTACTCCGAACCAGGCAATCAAGTTTGGACCTTTGATATGATGAGTGTTTTGCATGTTTACTTGAGTGGTTTTCTCATGGCATGTTTATTAAGCATTTGTGAACGTTATATTGCATGCAAGGCAAGCTACAAGTGAGCTTCGAAATTTGATGTGTTCATATGATGGTGAGATAACCTGATCATGTGGTGGCATGATAGGTTGTAAGCTGGTATTGTTGAAGCATGCCAGTTTTATATCAACTGTTTAACTCCAGTATCAACGTGGATCAAGTCTTGTTCCCGTTCGTCCCCTTTTTCGTGCTGCCACATGTCTTCTCGAAAGAATGCGGTCTAGTCAGTTGCAAACCTCTTTCCTTGTACACACCAAATAGAGGGTCCGTGATGAGGGTTCCATGGCTCTGGATTAAAGCCTGTCATCCGGTCAGGGGAATGGGTGTTTCCAGTTGGGACCGATAGGGGGCCACCCCTTAGAGCGCGCGATATAAATTTGATCCCATGCTACTCGAGGTTTTGGCCTCCCTGCCTTAGAGTTTCTCTTGAACGTTGCCTAGGGTGATTCCTGGCAGCAGAAGGTGGAATGGATGTGTACTGGTTATATGTGTTTCTGCTAAAATACCGTAATTGAAACTAGTCATTTGTGACTACGGAAATCCGTTGGCTGTGGGTAAAGAGTACAAACTCTGCAGAGTCAAAACCATTCGAGTAGTCGTGTCCATGGTCAAGGACTGTGATCAACATAACAATGTCAGTATCAGTGTCAGTCTCAACGTCCGTCTCAGCGTCAGCCTCAGTGTCAGTCTCAGTGACAATCTCCGGTGAACAAACATGAGTGGTAAACCCGGCTGAATGTTATTTCTGTGGATGGACTAACCAGTTTATTATTATGTACTGAGTATTTCCTTGTGATGATTTAAATTAATGAGCTACTTGAATTCGAATGGTGAAATATAAGCCCTTTATGTGATGTCGCTTTACGTCCGGATCGTGGCCTTCTTGTTATTTAGTTTTGATATAAGCCCTTTATGCGATGTCGCTCAGACGTCTGACTGTGGCATTCTCGTCATTTACTTTTGATATAAGCTCTTTATGTGATGTCGCTCAGATGTCCGACTGTGGCATCCTTGTTATTTACTTTTGATATAAGCCCTTTATGTGGTGTCGCTCTGATGCTCGACTGCCGCATGTTAATTTAGTTTACCTTTCGAGGCGTCGCTTCAGACACCCGATCGGTCTTCAGCTATTTTAGGGGGATTTCGGGAGGACTACTGCCTGACTTCCTTTTTATGTTACATGCAGTGCAAAAATTTATTATCTAAGTGCGCATTACTAGTCTGCTCATGTGCATCATGTTTGCATTTTTTATATCTTATGTTCAAACTGTCTTGCGAGTACATTCAAAGTACTCACCTGGCTTGTTGATTTTGCCAGATGTTGACGAAGGCGATCTTATGGATGAAGAGTACGATAGCGAGTCTGACGCCTAGAGGAGTCCCAGTTAGTCCCGTGCGATCCTGGAGTTGGTCACTTGTATTATATATGCTTCCGCTCCCAAAATAAATTATCGAGCCTCACTCCGGCGCTTGATGAGCTGTAAGATTTATGAGTCACGTCACCCACTTCACTGTGACATATCCACCACCACTTTTATTACGAGTCACTAGTTATGCCACCATACCCTTTGTGTCATATCCGCCCTTATGTATAAAATATCAGCGTGCTTGTAATAAATTGTTGAGCAACCTCAGCTCAACCCTGTATAATATTTAGTACTTCTGGATTTCTGTATCAAGGATTTCTCTACCAGTAACGTGGATTCTTCTATACCGGTCGGATATAATGGTCGGTCTTCAAATAAATGTTTTATTGGAAAACCGGTCCTAACAACCTTGGTATCAGAGCCAGGCTGACTGTAGGAAGCCACTAGGTGTGATCGCTAATCGGTTATTAGCGTAATTAGTGTTTTAACATTTTGCAAATCTAGCAGTTTTTTTGTTAGTCATCATAAATTTATGATTTGACTGTTTGGAATTTTTGTCTACCTTTGTAGATGGCTGGCAGCGACTGTGAGTCACAGGTGTTCGCCAATGTACCTGAGGGGTTTATCAAGCTTCTCGTCTCCATCACCAAGGTCGCGATCGGGCCATTGGCTCGTCCGGAGTTCACACTCTACCAAAGCACAAGATCAGCGGACAGTGTGTCTATGCACCAAAGTCAGCGGTGCAATTCAAGGGAGGACGTTTTGAGTCATGCCGCTTCCGATTTGTGGGAAGGGCCATGCGTACGGAGATGCATGCCATGCAGATGGCTGCCCGTGAGGCGATAGCTCGTCTCCGAGATGCTCTTCTTCGATGAAGGCTCGTCGCTACCGCTACCTCCCTTGCCACGTGCCATACACTTGTTGCTATGCATTTGCTTGACCTAGGGGAGAGAGAGATGAGGCTATTGAAATGTTGGTTGAGTATCTCAAAGCTCTTGAGGCAGCTTTTGATAACCTCGTGGACGACTTTGTGGCTTCTCGTATGGACTTCGTGCAAGGCTGTTCCGCCAACAGGAGGGAGCTCCTCCACACAGCACCACCACTGACTTTCGTCTCGTCCTCAGCATCCTATACACCTGCCATCTTAGCCACCGCTCGCCGCCTGCCCACCACTGAGGAGTTTGACCAAGTCATTGCTCCTACTCCAGTCAGTGCTGCACCACCTACCGCGCCCGCACCAACTCCTCAACCCAGTACTTCGCGCCTGGAGCTTATTAGTGAGGAGGAGGTTGAGTCTCCAGCATCACTGGATCTTACCCTCGGCAGGCCGAGGGAAGTTTTTACCATCTCCGACTGAGTGCGCCTAGCAGCCGTGCGATGTACCAGCTTGTATGATATGTTTATATGTATATAGGTTTGGTGAGAAGTAGTTTGTGTGCGCATCATGTAGGAACTCGGAGAAGTGCACTAGCCTAAATAACATGTCAGGAATGTGTACGCACATCCTGCGTGATGTATTGTATAATTACGGCTTGCGTGTAAGATATGTATTGAGCAGTCCTTCTCCATGCGCAATCAAATATTTTCTTGGAAATTTTTTTTGAGTTCTAAAAAAATTATGCCTTTGGGAAATTATTTATTTTTTGCGACTCAATTTTTTTTTCTCATGAGTTCTGCAAAAATACCCCAGAGTGGAAAATGGGACGTTCCCTGGACTCGTTCCATGCCAAGTCCGCCGGAAGAAAATTATGGTACCCAGACAAGCAACAATTTCACACAGGGGCAGTCAAGTCAGCAAGGCAGTGAATCATCATTTTCTCAAGTATGCCGCCTTTATGAGCAAAGCCAGCAGCAGCAACAAGAAATGATGAATCATGTTATCAATGTGGGAAATCACCGTGAACCATATCAACAGCATTCCAAATTGTCTGAACTACAAAAGACGCGTCCCCCAACGTTCTCTCACACTGATAGACCTCTTGAGGCCGATGATTGTCTTCGAGACATTGAAACGAAGTTAATTATTGCACAATGTTCGGACCGTGACAAGGTACTTTACGCACCTCACTACCTCACTGGAGCAGCTGCATCATGGTGGGCAAATTTCCTACACATGCACCCCAATGAAAATAACATCACCTGGGAAGAATTTAAGGAAGGTTTTCGCGGGGCGCACATTCCCAAAAGCATTATGAAGATCAAGAAAAGGGAGTTTGATGACCTCAAGCGAGAAGCATGATAAAGGATCGAGTACAATAGTCAGTTTACTCAAGTATCTCGTTATGCCAACGAAGAGCATATGACTGAAAATAAAAAGATGGAAAATTTTTTGGACGGTCTGGCACCAGCACATAAATGCCAGCTGGTTGTACACACCTTTCCGTATTTGAAAACACTTGTGGACAAAGCCATTACATTGGAAAATGAGCGCCGTAGCTTGGAGGATTTTCGCAAGCGCAAAAGGGACAAGACTACTCATGCTCACAACAACCGGAACAAGACTGATTTTCAGAAAAATGGAGCAAACAAATCCATGACCAATGTTCCACGCCCAAACAAAAAATTTCATGCAAGGGACAAGGATTTTACGTATCGCCCAGGTGTTACTTGCTACGCTTGTGGAGAGGAAGGACACTATGCCAAACAGTGCCCAAAACCAAGAAACTCGGCCCCCAAGCCGAACAACAGTGGAAATAATTCAGCCCCCAAGCGTAATAACTTCAACCCCAATAACAATCACAAGAAGGGTCACTTGAACCATGTGACCAAGGAGGAAGCACAGAATGCCCCGGATATCGTACTCGGTACGTTCCCTGTCAACACAATACCTGCCACGGTTTTGTTTGATTCGGGAGCTTCTCACTCGTTCATTTCAAAGAAATTTTCTTCTTTGCAACATGATTTTTCGATGCTTCCCTTGGAAAAATCCACAATCATCAAGTCCCCCGGGATCAAGCAAATCACTCAGAATTAGTGCCAAGGTATGGTTATTGAGATTGAGGGACCGAAATTTCAGGCAAACCACATTGTATTGGAAAATAAGGGACTAGATGTTATCCTAGGAATGGACTGGTTAACCACCAACAAGGGATTTATCGACTGCTTCAATCGAACTGTAATTCTTACCCATCATCACGGAAAGAAGATAAAAATTGCAGCTCAAGAAAGACCAATATCATGGCAACCAAGGTTGAACAAGGTGGACATTTCAGAGTTAAGAAAAATTCCAGTGGTGTGAGAGTTCCCTGACGTATTTCCCGAAGAACTACCAGGCATGCCACCAAACCGGGAAATAGAGTTCATCATTGAACTAGCACCTGGAACCAGAATCCCTATAGAATGGCACCCTCTGATTTGGTAGAATTAAAGAAGCAAATAAAAGACTTACTAGACAAAGGATTTATTCGGGCCAGCTCCTCACCTTGGGGTTTACTAGTATTATTTGCCAAGAAAAAGGATGGGACACCGAGATTATGTATAGACTATCGAGCACTCAACATGGTACCATCAAAAACAAATATCCCATGCCACGGATAAATGATTTATTTGACCAGCTCGCATAAGCCAAGGTTTTCTCAAAAATTGATTTAAGGCCGGGGTATCATCAAGTAAAAGTACGGACAGAAGATATCCCTAAGACAGCATTCACCTCCAGATACGGATTATATGAAATTACAGTAATGCCGTTTGGACTGAAAAACGCCCCCACATATTGTGTCCACCTCATGAACAAAGTGTTTATGAAATTTATGGACAAAATTGTTGTGGTGTTCATTGATGATATTCTGGTATACTCTAAGACACCAGAAGAACATGTCAACATCTCGTAATTGTACGGGAGAATTAAGGAAACATCAATTATACGCCAAATTAAGCAAATGCGAATTTTGGTTAAGATAAGTTGGTTTTCTAGGCCACGATTGACCCAAGAAGGTGTTGCCGTGGACCCGAGAAAAAGTCAAGGCCGTGCTTGGTCGAAACCACCAACCAACGTAATGTGACGTATGAAGTTTCCTAGGAATGGCTGGATATTACCGAAGGTTTATTGAGGGGTTCTCCACCATAGCAAAACCAATGACACAGTTACTCAAGAAGGATAAGAAATTTGTATGGACTGAAGCGTGCGAGAAAAGTTTCCAAGAACTCAAAAGGAAATTAACGACAGCACCAGTATTGGTTATACCAGACATACACAAGAGTTTTGAAGTATATTGTGACGCATCCCGGAAGGGCCTCGGATGCGTACTAATGCAAGAAGGCAAAGTAGTCGTGACACGCCTGTGCAACTACGAAAGCATGAATAAAACTATCCTACTCATGACTTGGAATTGGCAGCAGTCATTCATGCACTCAAAGAGTGGAGGAACTTTTTGCTTGGAAATCGTTGTGAAATATATACGGACCATAAAAGCCTCAAATATATTTTCACACAACCCGAACTCAATTTACAACAACGACGCTGGTTGGAATTAGTGAAAGATTATCATGTTGGCATTCACTACCATCCAGGAAAGGCGAATGTAGTGGCAGATGCTCTTAGTCGAAACCCCAGCTCGGGCAACGACAGTCTACAGAACTTGAGACCTGAATTTCAGCAGGAGTTCGCCAAACTCAACTTGGTGATGGTCACTAAAGGCGATGTGTCAAATTTGGAAATACAGCACACCCTAATGGAACAGATTAAGAAGGCTCAGCATGGACACCCCAAAGATCGAAGGCAGAAAGAGAAAAGTGAGTCTGGGCAAAGCTTCAAAATTCGTCGTAGACGATAAGGGAATATTATGGTACGGAGACAGACTTTGCGTACCAAATATAGAGGACCTCAAACAGCAAATTCTATCCGAAGGTCACACCACTCCATATTCAATCCATCCTGGAGGAACCAAAATGTACAAGGACATTCAGGAAATTTTTTGGTGGCATGGTATGAAGAGGGATATAGCCACATTCATTGCATGTTGTGATTCATGTCACACAGATTAAAGCCGAGCACCAAAAACCAGCAGGACTATTACAGCCAAACAGGATACCTGAGTGGAAATTGGACGAAATTGGAATGGATTTTATTGTCGGACTACCTCGGTCACGACACGGAAATGATGCCATATGGGTCATCACAGATAGATTAACCAAGGTAGCACACTTCATTCCAGTAAAGACAACCCACACCACTCAGAAACTTGCCAAAATTTATCTCTCCCGTATAGTTTGTCTGCACGGAATTCCAAAGACTATAATATCTGACAGAGGCACTCAATTTGTCTCTAGATTTTGGGATCATTTACAACAAGCTCTGGGAACTCAACTAGTATTCAAGATAAAGATACCACCCCAATTTGGAGGACAAACTGAACATGTGAACCAAATTCTAGAGGACATGCTGAGGGCATGTGTCTCACCTATGGAACCAGTTGGGAAGAAAGCTTTCCATATGCTGAGTTCGCATACAACAACAGTTACCAGGCTAGTCTACAAATGGCACCTTTGGAAGCCTTGTACGGGCGAAGATGCCGTACTCCATTAAATTGGTCAGAAACAGGAGACAGTCGTATGTTCGCCCAGACATGCTCAAGGAAGCTGAGGAGAAGGTTAGACTAATCAGGAATCGACTCAAGACAGCCCAGAGCCGACAAAAGAGCTATTACGATCAAAAACATCGTGAAGTCAGTTTTGGACCCGGTGAATATGTGTATCTACGAGTATCCCCTATGAGGGGCCTGCAGCGATTCAAAGTTAAGGGAAAGCTAGCACCATGATTTATTGGACCCTTCTGTATAATTGCGCGAAGAGGCACAGTAGCCTACTAGCTAGACCTACCCAAAGAACTGTCGGGGCGTCCACGACGTGTTCCACGTCTCACAGTTGAGGAAATGTGTAAAGAACCAAGATAAGCATGTATCTCATAAGAACATTGACGTGCAACCAGACCTCACCTACAGGGAACATCCAATAAAAATATTGGAGGAGTCCGAAAGGAGGACCCGTCAGAAAACAATTAAGTTTTTCAAGGTTCAGTGGAACAATCACACCGAGGATGAAGCAACATGGGAAAGAGAGGCTTTTCTTCGGACAGAGTACCCACACCTATTTGAGGATCAGCTGAAATCTCAGGGACGAGTTTTTTCTAAGGGGGTAGGTGTTGTAACACTCCAAAAAAATTTATTTGGTTTTTTATCAAAGATTTTGATTGGAAGGAGGTTATTTAATTTTTCTAAAACACTCTCCTTCTCAATTTTTTTATGACAAATATTTCTTGGGTTCTTCCCAACCTTGATTTTTGGTCTGGAGGGATTTTCATATTGTGTTGGCTCAACACAAATAATTTGGAAGGTTTTTACAATTCTTTTTATTAAAAGAACTCCTATAAATTATGGATTTATCCTTTCCCCATTCAAAGATTTTCTCTTTTGCCATGACCTATGTTGAAAACTTCCTTCCAAACCCACCTCCCTACTTTGGGTCAAGCCTAGCATCAAATTCTAGCAAGTTTCAACTTCCTCTAGATTTTATTTCTATTTATTTTAACCTCAAAATCATTTCTGTCATTTAATTTGGACCTTAGAGATTTACAAAGGAACTGCCAGATTTCCTTTGAGTTTTGACTCCAAATAAATTCCTCTGGCTAGTCCTTAGCACCCTCAACCAAGATCCATCAAGATCTGTTGGTCCACAGTTCAAATTTTTCAAAATGTGCTTGCTGCAAGTTTGGACCAGATTTGCAATTTTTGGTGAATTTCATTCTTTCTCCTTTCCAAAAATTCTGAGATAAATCAGGCAGTCTCCAGATGCATCAAGAGACCACCTCACCAAGTCCCAGATCAAGAAAAACTTTCCACGTGCCTAAATCATTTCGTCGAACAGATGGTGTGCACTGTTTCTGTTCAAATTCAGAAATTCAGTGTTTCAGTTCAGAGATAGTGTCGTTTTCGTCAGTCGGCAGCGTCAATCTCGCCAGTGCTCTCGTTGGCTCGTTGCTCACTGCTCCTTCTTCTTATCCGCTGCGCCGCATGGTTGTTTGGCCGGTCGCGAGCATCAGTGGCGACGTGTCGCATCAGCTCCGGCGTCTTCCGCGGTGGCAGAACCCCCCGTGGCGGCCAGCAGGGGCCGGACCTGCCATACGGCGCCGTCCAGCACCGCCCACACCGCCAGGAGCCTCCGCGTGGCCATCCCCTTCCCTGTGCATGCTGCAGAGCCGTTGTCGTGGCCTGGAAAGTGCAGAGCGCGCTCCCTGCCGCCGATGAGCCCGTGAGGCCGTTCCGTCGAGAGCTTAGAGTATCACCCAAGTTGTACCAAGTTTAGCCGCTGAACGGAACCAGTGAACCAATCCGAAGATGCGCAGTCGCTTAAACCTCCAGTCCAACCTCTGCCTCGCCGGGGAAACCCCGTTCTCGGCAACCGCCTCGGGCCGGCTATAAATAGAGGCCCCGAGCTCGTTCCTGACCAAGCACCTCCCCTCCTCGCCCCAGAACCTCGCCACGCTCATCGGAGGGCCTCGGGAGAGCCTTCTTCCCCGACTCCGGCCGCCCCGATCCGCTTCGGGCTCTAGCAAGATTCTCTCTAGTGAGAGCACCCCCGCCTCCCAGTAGCCTCCTAGTACACCCAGTCCCCTAACCCGCGCTTCAATTTGGCATCTACAGCCCTCCTCGGTGGGATCCATCACCGCCCGAACCACCGTCCGCCGGAGTGGAGGTCGCCGTTGACGTGGGGCTCGCTGACGACAAACTCCACCACCCACAGACGCGGGAGAGCTCCGGGAGTCCGTAGGTACTCTCCGTTTCCCCAACCTCGCCGTGGATCGACGCCGGCGACCACCGACATCCTCGGGCGCCGGTGTGCTCTGTTTTAAATTTTAAACCTAACGGGTGGGACCCCCTCGTCAGCCTCTCCTCTCTTATTCGAACCGTTTTCTGAAAGCGCCTTCGGGCAAAGTACGTGTTCCCTTTGGGTTGCCGTATTTCCAACCAAAATGTTTGAACCTTTGATATGATGAGTGTTTTGCATGTTTGCTTGAGTGGTTTTCTCATGGCATGTTTAATTAAGCATTTGTGAACGTTATATTGCATGCAAGGCAAGCTACAAGTGAGCTTCGAAATTTGATGTGTTCATATGATGGTGAGATAACCTGATCATGTGGTGGCATGATAGGTTGTAAGTTGGTATTGTTGAAGCATGCCAGTTTTATATCAACCGTTTAACTCCAGTATCAACGTGGATCAAGTCTTGTTCCCGTTCGTCCCCTTTTTCGTGCTGCAAACTGTGTTCTGCAAAGAATGCGGTCTAGTCAGTTGCAAACCTCTTTCCTTGTACACAACAAATAGAGCGGCCGCGATGAGGGTTCCATGGCCCTGGATTAGAGCCCGTCCTCCGGTTAGGGGGCATGGATGTTTCCGGTTGGGACCGAGAGGCCTTAGAGCGTGCGATATAAATTTTATCCCATGCTACTCGAGGTTGTGGCCTCCCCGTCTTAGAGTTTTTCTTGAACGTTGCCTAGGGTGATTCCTGGCAGCGGAATGTGGAATGGGTGTGTACTGGTTATATGTGTTTCTGCTAAAATACCATAAATGGAACTAGTCCTTTGTGACTACGAAAATCCGTTGGCTGTGGGTAAAGAGTACAAACTCTGCAGAGTCAAAACCATTCGAGTAGCCGTTTCCATGGTCAAGGACTGTGATCAACATATCAATGTCGATGTCGATGTCGATCTCAACGTCCGTCTCGATGTCGACCTCGATTAATGGGCCTCAGTGACAATCTCCGGTAAACCTGGCTGAATGTTATTCTTGTGGATGGACTAACCAGTTTAATATTATGTACTGAGTATTTCCTTGGGATGATTTAAATTCATGAGCTATTTGAATTCGAATGGTGAAATATAAGCCCTTTATGTGATGTCGCTCAGACGTCCGACTGTGGCATTCTTGTTGTTTACTTTTGATATAAGCCCTTTATGTGATGTCGCTCAGACGTCCGACTATGGCATTCTCATCATTTACTTTTGATATAAGCCCTTTATGTGATGTTTCTCAGACGTCCGACTGTGGCATCCTTGTTATTTACTTTTGATATAAGCCCTTTTGATATAAGCCCATTATGTGGTGTCGCCCTGACGCCTGACTGCGGCATGTTAATTTATTTTACCTTTCGAGGCGCCGCCTGCATAATCTGATCGGTCTTCAAATATTTTAGGGGATTTCGGGAGGACTACTGCCTGACTTCCTTTTTATGTTACATGCAGTGCAAAAATTTATTATCTAAGTGCGCATTACTAGTCTGCTCATGTGCATCATGTTTGCATTTGTTATATCTTATGTCCAAACTGTCTTGCGAGTACATTCAAAGTACTCACCTGGCTTGTTGATTTGGCCAGATGTTGACAAAGGCGATCTTATGGATGAAGAGTACGATAGCGAGTCCGACGCCTAGAGGAGTCCCAGTCAGTCCCGTGCGATCCTCGAGTTGGTCACTTGTATTATATACGCTTCCGCTACCCAAAATAAATCATCGAGCCTCACTCCGGCGCTTGATGAGCTGTAAGATTTTGGAGTCACGTCACCCACTTCACTGTGACATATCCACCACCACTTTTATTATGAGTCAGTAGTTATGCCACTATACCCTTTGTGTCATATCCGCCCTTATGTATAAAATATCGGCGTGCTTGTAATAAATTGTTGAGCAACCTCAGCTCAACCCTGTATAATATTTAGTACTTCTGGATTTCTGTGTCAAGGATTTGTCTACCAGTAAGGAGGATTCTTCTATATTGGTCCGATATAATGGTCGGTCTTCCAATAAATGTTTTATTGGAAAACCGGTCCTGACAGTAGATACCTGCTGGATCTTTGTGCCCCATTGTCGTCATGGGTTGGGCCTGTTAAAAAAAACCAACCCTTGGCAGTCTACAGCCCAGTTGAAACTTGCTCGACCTGAAAAAACAATATACGTGCTCAATAAATGAGAGAATTCTGCAAGCACAGACTGATAACTGGGATTCAACACGGATATTGTTCTTTTATCATGATAATAAGTGCATGCACTTGTTTCGAAAAAACTGCAGAACTGGGAATTCGAACGGCGGGTACTTATGCTACCAATCAAATAAAATCAGGTGCCTGAGAATTCGTTTCGAAACAAATGATTCAGCTTTATATCCACGTCGACCCTCGGCATGATGGTTGGAAGCAAATGCAAGTTCATACCAAAAGATCGTTAACAACAATACCAACTTGCGGACGACAAGGTAGTACAACTACCAACACCAAACTAACTTATAATCTTTTTACTCCAAGCCCTAGTGTTCGCCCTGTAGAAAATCTTGCAGAGGACCAGCTCCCGCTCCTTCTCTTGCTCCAGTCCCCGAGGTGGTACTGGTGCATCACCCGATTGGTCCTCTCGCTGGTCGGTTCTTGTTGGTGTGCAGCACCGTAACCTTTTTTGCCCGTCTGCCGCCGTTGACCATCACCGCAAGGTATTGCCGGTCTTGTGCCACATCACGTGCATGCCGTGACTGATCGCATCTTTGCGACGCCATTCCACGTGCCCTTTTGAACGTGACTGGAATTGTGCCGAAGAAATGCTTCCTTAGGCCACTTAGTGTGATGTCTGCAGATTGTGGAATATGTGTTTTAGTGTACCTAGTTGGCATTTTCATAACATCTTTGGCATGTTGCGCCACTTGTTTCACTTTTTATTAACTCACAAATTGTAATTGCTTCACCGTGTCTGCGTCTAAAAAAGAAAAATAGAGCTATAAAGAAAGGAATATGTTTGTGCAAGTAGACGGTCGCTCGGTGTCTTACCCGGAAGTTTCTCGGGTTGGGTATAGCATATGCCGTGCTCATTGTCGATGGTTGGTATGAACAAATCGATGAGAGACTAAAATCTCGCTATTGTCAGCACTCACTTTGGCCTCAAGGTGCTCGATCAGCTCCTGATCCGTGGGATCGAACTTGACGCCAGCCGGCAGCACCGGCTAATCCTTCTTCGACTTGCATCGGTAATTCCAGTGATATGGTACTCAATGTATGATCAATCGACTATTTTAAGTGAATGATGAAAGATTTCGACAGATAAGTGGTACTCCAAATCTGAAGTCCAGAATACCCGAACACGCCGTAGGGATTTTTGTGTCACCTTACGCGCACGTCAATTCAATGTGTGTACATGATGAATAATTTGACCGACATATACTAGTACTGCTACTGTACTACTTAGTAGTCATATTTAGTGTCACAATTTATACATAGGTTTAACTAACAAGTACGCACTTGAAGCCTAACTTATATTTATATACATACATATATATATATATATATATATATATATATATATATATATATATATATATATATATATATAGGGTGGCACTATTATGATCCTGGCATCAAAATAACTATTTGGATCACGTTGGGCCTATATAGGGCCCAATTAGGTTACCCGAAAAAAAAACACGTCAGACCAACTGCCCCCCACACCTCGCGCGATCTTCTTATCCACCCCACGAACTTCCAGATCCCGCCGCTGCCTCCTTCGCTTCCTCCACCGTCCACTGCCCCCTACGACGCACCACCCAACACCCCCCGCCCTCTCCGGCGCGCCGCCGCCCCCTCCTCCAGCGCGAGGCCTCCCCCGCCCCCCCCGGCGCGAGGCCCGCCCACTCCCCTCCCCGGCCCGCCGCGCCTCCCGCCGCCGCCGCGCACCTCCAGCCACCGGCCCAAGCGCGCCACCGGCCCCGCCCACTCCTCTCGCCAGATCGCCGCGCCTCCCACCGCCGCCGCCGTCCACGACGCACCTCCAGCAGCCGGCCCTCGGATCCGCCACCCCCTCACCTGGATCCGCCTCCGCGCCGCCACCTCAACTAGATCCGGCAACCGCGATGCCCCCATGCTGGAACTAGGCCACCGCGCCGCCGGCCTTCCTCCCCTTCCTTCCATCGCGGCGGCGGTGGCCTCCCTCCCCTTGCATCTACCATCGGCGGCGACCTCCTACCCCCTTCTTCTATCCATCCATGGCGGCGGCCTCCACACTGGCGAGGAAGACGGGATGGAGGCAGGGAGATGGCCAGGATTCTCCTATACTGCTCCTCCTACCAATGGATTTCTTCCCCACAAGCACACAAGCCATACACCCTCTTCCCCAAAAGCCACTCGATGTCATTTGCTCCCGACTCCTCTCTACCATGTGTTTCAAATTCTTATGCAGATGCAGCAGGAAAAGTCAACCTCTCTCTTCGGTTCAGACTTTACATATGTTCTACTACACCTTTAGAGATGTGCAAAATTCTAGTGCTAGGGCAAATGATCAGGAAGTTATACTATGTCTAAATGCCAAATTTCAGATTATAGAAAATTATGGTTGTACAAATCTTGGTGGTGTGTTGGTCGTCCATGTGGCACACGCAAAAATATATGTGTATTGTTGTGCCTAATTTTTTTGAATTTCATTAGCATGTGAAGTTCATGTTTCAGAAATTCTGAAGTACATACAGAAGAAACATCATCAAATGAAAAAAAGGACCGCCTAGGCCATTTCACCGACAGCAAAAAATGCATAAAAATGTCGCGATAAAATTCTACAAGAACTTCAAATTTAAAAAACCGAAGCAGGCGGACGTTAAAAGAAAGAAGTTTTTAATATCTAAAAGTCAAATTTGGAAGTTCAAAAATTTTGAGCAAGAAGTTCAAATAAAAAAAAGCACTTCCAAAAATATTTATAACGGATTTTCCCCGTTTATAAAAAAATCATAGAAGTCCAAATTAAAAAAAGAGGAGCATTTCACAAAGATTTTATAAAAACAGATTTCCCCCATTCTATAAAAATTAGAAGTTGAAAATAAAATAATGTTGCGGTTTATATAAAAAAGGATTTTCCCCGTTACTAACCAATAAAACTAAGAAGCTAAAGTTTAAAAAATGGTGAGGTTCGATGCCTATAAAAAATTCAGATTTTTCACATTATAAAAAATAAAACCAAGAACTTCAAAAATTTTAAAACAAGGAAGTTCAAAAAACTCGATTTTCCTTGTTACTAAAGAATAAAACTAAGAGGTTCAAATTAAAATAACAGAGAAGTTCAAAGTTGATAAATCTCAGATTCTCGTTCTAAATAATAACTAATAAGTTCAAATTAAAGTAATGGAACAACAAAAAAAGTTTTCAAAAGATTTTCCCCCTTTTTTAAATTTGGATTTCCCCGGTACTAAAGATTAAACAAGAAGTTCAATTTTAAAAAACAGAGTAATTCAATGTACATTAAAAACTCAGTTTTTCTCGTTACTGAATAATAAAACCAAGAAGTTCAATTTAAAAACATGGAGAAGTTTGATATTTAGTTAAAAACTCGAATTATTTGGTTACTAAAGAATAAAACAAATAAGTTCAATTCAAAAAACGAAGAAGTTTGATGTTTCTAACAGAACCACAATTTTCATATTTCTAGAAGTTCATAAAATAAATTCAAATGAAAAAATTAGTGTGGTTCGATATAGAAGTTCGATGATTATAGAAAAATCAGATTTTCCTCATTATGAAAAATGGAAACAAGAAGTTCAATAATAAAAAAACAAAGAAGTTTAACTTTTTAAAAATAGAGCGCTTCAAAATTTCATATAAAAGATTAAGAAAAAATAAAACCAGGAAGTCCATATTAAAAACATGGAGAAGTTCAATGATTATAGAAAACTCAGATTTTCCTCGTTATTAAATAGTGGAAACAAGAAGTTCAAAACTAAAATAACAAGAAGTTCAACTTTTTAAAAATAGAGCGCTTCGAAATTCATAAAAAAAGATTAAGAAATTCAGATAAATATTTATGAAAAAACTCAGATATTTTCACGTAACCGAGAGAAGTTCGATTGATAACTGCCATAAGTTCACGTACTACACAGAGTGCATTTTGCATTAAAAAAAGAATAAGAAATCAATGACTAAAAGTTTTGTTGTTATAAGTTCAACTCCTCGGTCGGAGAAAGTTAAAAAAATTATTGTGAGAGGGGTTTGTACAAAAAGAGTATCATTTGTGTAACACTAACAAATGGATGAGAAAATTACAAACGAAAATACGTCATAGAAGTTCAGTGTGAAAACAGCAGGAAGTTCAACTAATGCACCTAATGCACTGAATGAATTCGAGATGAAAAAGTTTTAAAATCGTCGCGAGTATGAAAAAACGATCAACCCGGAAAAGTTGCGTGTTTACATCAGCTTTCCACCGGTATATCACTTGTTCAATTTCGATGAGTGGATGGAGAGCTAAGAGCAGTGGATGGAGATCTACAAGAAAAAAAAGCACGTGAAAAACAGAGTGAAGTTCAAGTAGACATGCCGAGAAGTTCAGGTTCTTCACGTGGTGCATTTTTGAAGAATCTGTTTCGCGATAAAGGTAGAACGAATGCTCTCGCCATTTTTGAAATTACTTGAAAACGGCTAGGAATCACAGAAAAACATCAACATGAAAAAGTTTCACATTTTACTTAGATTTTCAACGGTATATTATTTGCCCCATTCCGACAAAGTTTGTAGAAATTATGGCGAAAATATGTTTTAGCCATTTTTAAAATTGACTTAAAACAGTAAGAAATTGGGAGAAACAATCTATACCAAAAAGTTTCGCATTTCCTCAAGCTTTCCAACGCCGTATCATTTGCTGCATTTGTACATATGGTTAAAAATAGATCAAAAATACAAATTCGGCGAAACTTGTACCATTTTCTAAATTACTCTTAAACCGTTCAAAATTAGAAAAAACTTTCTACATGAAAAAGTAGTGCATTTTCATAAGCTTTCGAACGCCATATCATTTTCCACAATTGGATTAGCCGTTTAGAAACGACATCGCAAATACAAACTCAGCTGTTCGGTTTGCGAAATTTTATGATTTTCCAAATTACTCTTTAACCATAGGGAATTAGAGAAAACTTTCCACAGGTGGAAGGAGCGGTTTTGCAGCAGCTTTCCAACGCCATATTATTTGCCTCATTGCGATAAATGGTTTAGAAATGCGATCGAAAATACGATTCACGTTTTTTGTATGAAGAAAAAATGGTTTTCAAAACTGCTCTTAAACCGCTTACATTTTGCCAAAAATTTAACTTGGTTCATGATACCGGTGTCCATAGCTTTCCAATGGTATATCGCAAGCCCCATTTGGGCAATGTTGGCGGAAGTTCAACCTAGCATTGGGAGAAGTTCAACCTAGCAAAAAACGCAATTTCATCACGACCGAGAGCAAAATCCGCCAATGAGCCAGATTTCTATTTAAAACTGGTATTTACTTGCTAAAAAACGTTTCTAGATTACACTAACATCATATAGAACACGACTAACAAGAATAATTCGCGGGGGAAGCCACGGTTGCGAAGATAGCACGAAGGTTGTGATCAGAATAGTGTTTATGTATGTATGTATATATAAATATAAATATAAATATATATAAATATAAATATAAATATATATATATATATATATATATATATATATATATATATATATATATAAGGGCTTACAAAGATCTCCATCATCATTATCGGTACATCCTACGCAGGTGAGTTAGGATGCACTTGATCCCAGGAAGGTATCTATCCTTCAAACCAGAGGAGTGCTTCAAACTAACAATAGTACATAATATCCAACAGAAGAGGGTCATGCTACAACACCAGAATACATGGCTCAGTCTAGATATCAGCACGAATCAAGTTGTGCATATTTGCTGTTGGCATGAACCACATCGCCGCATGTCGGATTTGCAAAAGCCATCCATCGCATGTAAGCTTGATGCCTTTCACACACTGAAGATTATTTGGCAACAATCTGTGTCATGAATCTCTGGATATGGTGATTCATGAAACCCATGGTATGATGTGTAAACACAGCCACCCCTTGCGAATGGAAGTTGCATAGCACAGTAATCATCGCCGGTGATATGATCGATGATTGGTTGGATGATCGGATAATTGAGCCCGAGGAACAAGGAGTGGTTGCCGAGGTCAGAACTCGCCTCCAGTTGAATACGCCTGGCCCAACGGAGCTGGGATCTTTCTCGAACATGAAGCAGCCATAGCCATCAATGTTACTAACGCCCCACACATTGTACTGCATGTGGTTTGATGTAATGGTTTGGTCAATTTGGTACGTGCGAATGAGCATCAAATGACCGCCGTCAGCTAAACGAGCGATAAACCAGCACCCATCGGCTGGTATGATTCCGTGTCCCTGGAATCATGAAGGCCAGCGCATTTGCGTCTGCTGCAACAATTCAAATTGGATACCAAAAGGACAAAAATAAACAATCATGTTCAGAGTATGTGTGGAATTAAGATTATTATAACAGTGTCACAACCCTAGAGCTTGCTTGTAACTAGTGGCATTGCATCCATGCATCATGTTTAAATTTCATTTGAATGTGAAATGGGGATTGCCTAAACCCTAGCATTAAAGGAATTCAAATAGGCTCAACCAAAAAAATATTTTTCAGTGAACCCAAATGGCCTTCAAAAATGTTCACCATTTTTGGAAAAATCTTTGAAACAAGAACTGAGATGTTGCACATTTTTCCATGACATTTGGATCTTTGAATTAAATCATAAGTATTTGAGTTTGGGCATTTAAAATTATATAAAATATTTCAAATGCCCAAATATTGCCAAACCAAAATGTTTCATGTTGCAAATATTCCAACAATGGACCAGGAGCAGTTTGGTGATTTTTGAAACTGTTTTGATATTTTTAAAAACTCCACAAATTTACAGAATAATAGAAAACAGAAATAAAGAGAAAGAGAGAGAGTCTTACCTGGACTTACCTGGCGCCCACCAACCAGCCCAGCTCCAGTGGCCCAGCCCACCACCGCCTGGCTCCCTGTCACCTTCCTCCTCGCGCCCGAGGCGCGTGCGCTGCCAGCGTGGCCACACGCCGCCACCTCCTCCTGCTGGCTGCCTCCTCCTCCTCCGGGCGTCTCCCCGAGCGCCACGCACCCCGACCCTCTCTCCTCGCCTGGCCTCTCCTCCTCTGCTCTCTCACTGCGACGCACCCAGCGGAGCTCGCCGCCGCCGCCACCACCACCGCGCCACAGGCCTCCCTCGCCTCCCCGACTAGCCCACAAGCTCCGCCACTCCATCCTCGCCCTCCCCGCCGTCACACGCGACCGGAAAAGCCCCGAGGCGCCGCCCCGCCGCTTTTCCCCTCCTCGGACCCGCCGGTCGCCGTCGCCTGATTCGTCGAACTCCGGACGCCCCCGAGCCCGCTGACCACCTCTCCCGCCCCACGGTGAACTCCTCTTCCTCTTCCCCTATCTTCCGTGCTTGTTTGGCCTCCGTAGCCGCCGTTTCCACCTCACCCGAAAACTCCCCGCCGCCGGCCATGGCGCCGCCATGGCCAGGGCCACCCCAGCTTGCACCAGAGCATGCTACCAAGTTCGCCGCCTCCCAGAGCCCGCAGCGCCTTCTGCTTTCCCTCTAGTGCACCGAAGCCGAGCCCGAGCTCGCCTGAGCTCCCGGCCCGCCTAGGTCGTCGTCGGCGCCGATTCCGCCACCACCCCGACCCCGACTAACTCCACCAAGAGCTTGGCCTCCCTCAGCTCCTCCTAGATGCCCTCCATGAGCCATTTGGTCGCCGGAGTGGCCAAACCACTCGCCGCCGTCGTCGCCAGCTGACTGGCAGCGGCGGACTTTCACTTTGACCAGGGGTGGGCACTGGTTGACTCTCCTGAGTCAATGACAGGTGGGGCCCAGCCCTGTTAACTATTTAGGATTAGTCTTAACTAAATTTAGTTAAGCTAATTATACTGACACGCGGGACCCATTGTCAGGTTTGACCCGGACCAGTCCTGTTGACCTGCTGACGTCATGCCAACGTCATGCTGAATCGGAGGTGTGTGAACATGTCCTACTGTGTGTGAGCTAAGTGTGTGAACACGATTTGGTAAAGGTAGCGGTGAGAGGCCATGTAGGAGTACATGGTGGGTTGTCTCATTGCAGCCGCCCTCGTGAACTGAAGTTGTGTGTTTGTGATCCATGAAACAGTTACTACCACGCATTGGGCCCGAAACCAATGGACCCTCTCGGCTTCTTAACCACCCTTGTCCTCATCCGGGAGTTGCAAGTAGTTTCGGTGTTTGTAGTATCTTTGGGGGCCGCATACAACGCTGACCGTAGGGGTGGGTTGTGTTGCGGTAGGCACCGTGGGTTCGGTACCGATTCGCCTGCTTTGGTGTCTCGTGAACCCTGCACACATCGTTCGGGCTGTATGGGAAACCTCGGCCGACTCCTGCGGATGGAACCCGAATAGGCGATAAACCTGGACTTGGGACTTGTGTGTTTAGGTAGGCTGTGGCCGACACCCACGTTGGGCTTCCGCTTGAAGGTTGCCGAGTACATGTCGTGTAAATGCGATAAGTGGTGAGAGCGTGTGTGAAGAAGTACACCCTGCAGGGTTAATATGATCTATTCGAATAGCCGTGTCCACGGAGAAGGACTTCTGGGTTGCCTATACCAGTTCATAGACAAGTGAAAGTGGATACTCTAAAATGCGCAAGATACGCGTGAGTGCTATGGATGGCGTTCTCGTAGGGAGACGGGAGCGGGTCCATAGTGGTGTATTGATATGGTGAATATGTGGACTCGTAGCGCCACCTCAAAAGAGTTACTTGCAAATGTAGTTCAGGATAGCCACCGAGTCAAAGCTGGCTTGCCGCAGTCAAACTCCACCACCCCTTTTTGATAATGATGCATATGTAGCTAGTTACGATGTAAGTCTTGCTTGAGTACGCTTGTACTCACGTTTGCTTATTTTATGTTTTGCGAGAGACTTCGGTCTCGCTAGTAGTTCCGCTTTGGACTTGACGGTTAGCTTGTTACCTCAGCCACGATCTTGTGCCCTCGGCGAGATCTGGTAGATAGTCGAGCTTCTCAGCCTTCTTCATTTATAGTTATGCGTACTCGAGACAAGTTTAGCTTCCGCTTGTGCTTCGACTTGTATGTTTCGAGTGTTGGGTCATGAGACCCATGTTTGTAATATCTCGCTCCTCGGAGCCTAATGAATAAATATTTGAGTCGTAGAGTTATGTTGTGATGCCATGTTGTATCTACACATATTGAGCATATTGTGTGTATGTTTGAAATGCTTGGTATGTGTGGGATCCGACAAACTAGTTGTTTATCCTTGGCAGCCTCTCATATGGGGAAATGTAGTCTCGTGCTTCCGAGCGATAGTAGTCCGCTACAGCCCGGTTCACCGGAGTCTCGCTAGCCCAAAGCACTACCGCTTGGACACTTGACTGGCCGGCATGTGTTTCACTTCGTTCCTATGTCTGTCCCTTCGGGGAAATGTCGCGCGGTGTTATTCGGAGTCCTGCCTAGCCTGCTACAGCCCGGTTCACCGGAGTCCTGTTAGCCCAGTGCTATAGCCCGAATTTATACGTTGATGACCGACATGCTCGATGTGATTCATGTATGCCTGTCCCCATGGGTTAGCGCCGCTTTGGGTTCACGACTAGCCATGTCGGCCCGGGTTCTTTGTCATATGGATGCTAGCGACACTATCATATACGTGAGCCAAAAGGCTAAACGGTCCCGAGCCATGGTAAGGCGACACCCGTGGGAATACCGTCGTGAGGCCGCAAAGTGATATGATGTGTTACATGCTAGATCGGTGTGACTTAGGATCGGGTCCCGACAGCGTTAGTATCGAGCCCCGATCGTCAGAGGACTACCAAGCCAAACTGGTCGAAGTTGTGTCTAGAAATGCTTTAGTTATGTAAGGAATTGATTGTGGAAGGGAACGTAAGGCTCTTTTACTCCTTATACCTCATGGCCTTCGATCCGAGTCATCCTCTTCTCTTCTACGGGGTTAAGAACTAGGCCATCTCATCTATCTATCAGGATGACGTGTTACTAATCCATAGACCCTTAAGATTGTTGGTTTTATCCCCAGTTCAGTTCCTACTATTTCTGTATGATAATTGTTGATCTCGGAACCTTGATATTGTGATGTTGAGTGGTTATGCCACCATATTGCAGGATGTCTCAAATCATTTTGAGCATTTACAGCCGTTATGCTGTCCGAGTCATCCCAGGTCTCTAAAATAGTCGGATGCATTTGCAAATCCTTTCTTTCCGATCCCGATGTCCTTTTTGGTCAGAATAAGCACACTAATCGGTAAGTTGAGGTACTTCGTTGCCTCGGCATAGATGTTGGAGATATTATTATGACCCTAGGTGTTTAGGAAGTCACCTAGTAAACTAGCCATGTTTTGTGTTCCCCAGTGCGATGATTCTGGCCATTGTTCTTGAAAGCATCCCGTGATGCCATTTAGTAGTAGGCATTCTACTCCTGGGTTTCTGAACCCGAGATTCACCCTACCTCATGTTGTTAGTAATTGCTAGTTCCTTTAGGATATTAGCAACCTTTGCGATAGTCCTCGAGGTCCGTGGTATTTCCTTCTTCCAAATACTACGAACCGCTTATGGCAGAAGTTCTTTTGAACCAAAAGATCACAACCAGGGTGCTCTTGAGGAGTACTCCATTCTATATTGTGACTCTGCCAGTTGTACCCTCTCCGCATGGTTTATCTGGAAGAAATGTTGAGCTTTGCTCGACATACTAACCTATGCAACCACAACTCAGAAAATTATATGTTACTTTGAGTTGCTCTCTTTAGTTGTATCCCGACCATCTTCTATCAGTTGATAACCAAGAGTATGTGTGCATTCGTTTATCGATGACTATTATCCTTGTGGTCCGTCAAGCCATTACATTACGGAATGACTAGGAGAAACAAACTCGAGACCTCATCCATATCCGAGGATTGGGTCAAAGCAGTTGTACTCCATGCAGATCAAGATGCCAATTCAGCTTCGCTCGTTTCTACCTTGAGTGTTACCATCTTTATGTCAAGAACGTCATGAGAATTGCACCTTCTCTTATGGATTCTTGACGCAGTTGATACTTCTCGCTATCATCATTCATTTCCGGTTCGTGTTGATGCAACCGAATGCCGACAAGTGAATTGTGATGTGTGAAATCGATACTCCTAGCAACCTCGTTGCTTGGTAGTTAATGGACAATATTTTCATTCTTAGCGTGTTGGTTATTAAATCATCATACTAAGATTGATCGTATACCTAGTCCTTATTTCTGGTGCACCCTTCGATCAATGAGTTAGGATTATTCAATCCCTTGCTTATTTGATCATATCATCTTGCCCTGAAAAGCAAGGTTGTTCTCGAGCTTAGTAACATATCGGTGGTTTGTGATCTTCCGAATATCTTCTCGGAAGTATTACCAGGTTGTCCCCTGACTGTTATGTTGAGCTCGTGATCAAGTTGGTTTCTTGTGAACCACCCTTTCTCCAAGAATCTGTGTTGGATATCCCTGAGCTAGTTGGTTAAGCTAGACAACAACTTGGAGAGTTGGAAGATAAAAGCTTGCCTGACTTAGTTCGTTCCAAAGGGATATTCTTGTGTAGTGTGTGTTGAAGAAAGATGATATCTTCATCGATTGGTCTCTGTGATCGATTCTTTGGACCTATTGTCTTATCAATCCTTTGACTTGAGTATGGGCTATTATTAAGTCAAATCAGAACTAACGATGTTCGTAATGTTGTCTTACTCGTGGTTGATCCCTCGAGCATACCCCATTACATCTTTTGGTCTGACCAGTGCTATCACCATGTTCACATGATGGTGGAAGTCCAGTGATATGGAAATTTCGATGAGTTGTTGTTGAGCCCATCAGCAGCATTTTGTCTCCCCCATGAGTCATGTTGAACATCAACCTAGTATTGGAAACTTGTGTAAGCATTTCTTCGTGTTTAGTTCATGAAGCATATGTTTGGATGGAAGTAGTGACTTCCTCGAATTCATGTGCTTTAGGTGTAAGTTGCCGCCATGAATTTGAGAAAGGTTTGTTTTGTTTTCTTTGGAATCATTCCAAATCAGTCATGCATATGTGCGAAGTATTCTGTGGTCTGGAGACTTGCAACCTTCATTCCATATGTATTCCTAGCACACCAAGCCACTGATTGATTTGTTCAAGGAGAAGGAGTTCCTTCATAACAACTAGTCATGACTTATGTTAGGACTTCGTTATCCTCGATGATGGTTCCCCACCTGAATTCGGTAGTGTTTTGTTGTAAGACTACCATATGGTCATTCTTGTCTTGGACAACGTGTTCACTTGTCTATAGCAGAACCAGCTCATGTTTTGGAACTTGCTATCGTAGTTCATTCCCGAGAATCTCGCAACATCCTCTCGTCGATTTGTGTTGCAAACTTTCATTTTTCTTTCTAGACTCGATGAGTCTGGAATATCCTAGCACCAACCAGATCTGAATCTCAGGCAGATATGATGGTTGGAACCTTCCCAACATTTGCATTTTGTTCCCAGCTTGCATCCCATCGTGCCAATTTTCCATGGGCTGCCCTCTCAGTAATTGTTGTCCAGGTTCATCTTCAAAAGTGGACTTACCATGGGTCCCATCCATCTCCGGTGATAAGCAAAATTCATCCATTGCGTTGTCTTCAACAAGGTAGTCCACATCATCCATTCTAGTCTGGTATGCCATTCCTTGCACTTCACCAAACGATCTTTGTGAATTGCCTTAGGCTGGTATAAAGAGTTCCAATGATCTATGGATCAAAAGTAATTCTTTTTGCCACTTAAGGGAATAGTTCTTTGCGTCACCTTTCCTAAGGTGTTCCGTTATGGAATCATGGCAATCCCCTCCTTGTTACTTTGAAACATGCACCATTTTACTTAAGCATGGAATGGTTGCCTACCAATTTGAACCTTCGTCATCCATTGCTTCTCCATCATTTCTAATGTGTGTTTGGTGTTTCAACACAAGAGTTGTTCTTACGTCTCTCCATGAACTGATCTTGAGTTGCTCGATCTTCAAGAAGATTATATCCTGTAGGGTTTCCCCCTTCTTTCTGTTGTCGTGTCGAGTGAAGATCTCGAAAGCAAAGACGTCAAGACCAAGATGATGGAATGAATTAACATTTTCGAGCAGGGCAAATAGATCATGAAGATTGTGATAGTTCTGTGACCCCCCTTTTCCTCTTACCTCACGTCTTGAATCTCGGGGCGAGATTCTTGTTTAGTGGGGGTGAGTTGTCACAGCCATAGAGCTTGCTTGCAACTAGTGGCATTGCATCCATGCATCATGTTTAAATTTCATTTGAATTTGAAATGGGGATTGCCTAAACCCTAGCATTAAAGGAATTCAAATAGGCTCAACCAAAAAATATTTTTCAGTGAACCCAAATGGCCTTCAAAAATGTTCACCATTTTTGGAAAAATGCTGGAAACAGTAACCAGAGATGTTGCACATTTTTCCATGACATTTGGATCTTTGAATTAAATCATAAGTATTTGAGTTTGGGCATTTAAAATTATATAAAATATTTCAAATGCCCAAATATTGCCAAACCAAAATGTTTCATGTTGCAAATATTCCAACAATGGACCAGGAGCAGTTTGGTGATTTTTGAAACTGTTTTGATATTTTTAAAAACTCCACAAATTTACAGAATAATAGAAAACAGAAATAAAGAGAAAGAGAGAGAGTCTTACCTGGACTTACCTGGCGCCCACCAACCGGCCCAGCTCCAGTGGCCTAGCCCACCACCGCCTGGCTCCTGTCAGCCTTCCTCCTCGCGCTAGTAGGCGGGGGCGTGCCCGTGGCGTGGCCACACGCTGCCACCTCCTCCCGCCTGGCTGCCTCCTCCTCCCTCTGGACGTCTCCCCGAGCGCCACGCACCCCGACCCTCTCTCTCCTCGCCTGTGGCCTCTCTCCTCCTCTGCTCTCTCACTGCGCCTTGCACCCGGAGCTCGTCGCCGCCGCCGCCACCACCGCGCCATTGTGGCCTCCCTTGCCTCCCCGACTAGCCCACAAGCTCCGCCACTCCATCCTCGCCCTCCCACACGTCTGACGCGAAAAAGCCCGAGGCGCCGCCCCGCTGCTTTTCCCCTCCTCGGACCCGCCGGTCGCCGTCGCCCAATTCGTCGAACTCTGGACGCCCCCGAGCCCGCTGACCACCTCTCCCTTCCCACGGTGAACTCCTCTTCCTCTTCCCCTAGCTTCCGTGCTTGTTTGGCCTCCGTAGCCGCCGTTTCATCCTCACCCGAAAACTCCCCGCCGCCGGCCATGGCGCCGCCGAGGCCAGGGCCACCCCAGCTTGCACCCGAGCATGCTACCAAGTTCGCCGCCCTCCCAGGAGCCCGCAGCGCCCTTCCGTTTCCCCTCTAGTGCACTGCAGCGTCGAGCCTGAGCTCGCCTCAGCTGGCTGACCGCCTAGGTCGTCGCCGCCGGGCGCCGATTCCGCCACCCGACCCCGACTAACTCCACCAAGAGCTTGGCTCCTCCCAGCTCCTCCTAGATGCCCTCCAGACCATTTATTTGGTCACGGAGTGGCTAAACCACTCTCGCCGCCGAGTCGGGCTTGCCGTGACTAGACGCAAGCGGACTTTCACTTTGACCAGGGTGGGCCTTTGGTTGACTCTCTGAGTCAATGACAGGTGGGGCCCAGCCCTGTTAACTATTTAGGATTAGTCTTAATTAAATTTAGTTAAGCTAATTATACTGACACGCGGGACCCACTGTCAGGTTTGACCCGGACCAGTCCTGTTGACCTGCTGACGTCATGCCAACGTCATGCTGACACAGTAATAACCTTTTCTGGATTTAATTTAATTCAGGAAATTTCAGAAAATACCCCAAACTTCAAATATTCATAACTTTTAATCTGTATCTCCAAATTAAATAATTTATATATGAAAATGATCGAAAAATATGAAGAATCTGTTTATGCCATGATCATGCATGTTTGAACAAGTTAACCTCACTGAATAGGATGAATCATGATTAGGGTAAATTATGAACTAGCATTTGGAGTTGGAGTTTAACCTTGTTTGAGTTCCACTTCAATTAACTTGGCTAGGTTTTGCATTAGGTGAATTCAGTACCTTAACATGACATGTCATTCATTTGAATGTGCATTCCATTGATTGTGTTCTCTCTTGTTTGCCGGTAATTGCCCCCTCTCGATAGACGCGTTTCGACGATGTGATCAATGACACCGATGAAGAACTATATTATCTTCAGAAGTGCCAGGCAAGCAAAACCCCCTTGTTCATTCCGATATAATCACACTCTCTCGCTCCTGCTCTATTTTACTGCATTAGGACAACAACGATTCAACTCTTACTAGATGCGGTAGCTGAACCCCTTTATCCTCTCGCATGACCCGTCATTCCACAAGAATTAGATGAAACCCACTAGCATGAGTAGGAGTTGTTTGAGCCATGTTGTGCCTACTCATTCATGCTTGTTGTCGTGCACTGCCATCGCTTAGAGTTGAGTCAGTCTGATTCATCGGGAATGAATCGGAGGTGTGTGAACATGTCCCATCGTGTGTGAGCTAAGTGTGTGAACACGATTTGGTAAAGGTAGCGGTGAGAGGCCATGTAGGAGTACATGGTGGGTTGTCTCATTGCAGCCGTCCTCGAGGAACTGAGTTGTGTGTTTGTGATCCATGAAAGCAGTTACTACCACGCATTGGGCCCGAAACCAATGGACCCTCTCGGCTTCTTAACCACCCTTGTCCTCAGTCCGGGAGTTGCAAGTAGTTTCTGGTGTTTGTAGTATGCTGGGGGCCGCACGCAACGCTGACCGTAGGGGTGGGTTGTGTTGCGGTAGGCACCCTGGCTCGGTGTACCGATTCGCCCGTTTGGTGTCTCCGGAACCCTGCACACATCGTTCGGGGCTGTATGGGAAACCTCGGCCGGACTCCCTGCGGATGGAACCCGAATAGGCGATAAACCTGGACTTGGGACTTGTGTGTTTAGGTAGGCTGTGGCCGACACCCACGTTGGGCTTCCGCTTGAAGGTTGCCGAGTACATGTCGTGTAAACGGGAGTAAGTGGTGAGAGCGTGTGTGAAGAAGTACACCCCTGCAGGGTTAATATGATCTATTCGAATAGCCGTGTCCACGGAGAAGGACTTCAGGTTGCCTATACCAGTTCATAGACAAGTGAAAGTGGATACTCTAAAATGCGCAAGATACGCGTGAGTGCTATGGATGGCGTTCTCGTAGGGAGACGGAGCGGGTCCATAGTGGTGTATTGATATGGTGAATATGTGGACTCGTAGCGCCACCTCAAAAGAGTTACTTGCAAATGTAGTTCAGGATAGCCACCGTGTCAAAGCTGGCTTGCTGCAGTCAAACTCCACCACCCCTTTTTGATAATGATGCATATGTAGCTAGTTCTGATGTAAGTCTTGCTGAGTACGTTTGTACTCACGTTTGCTTATTTTATGTTTTGCGGAGAGACTTCGGTCTCGCTAGTAGTTCCGCTTGGACTTCGACGGTTAGCTTGTTACCTCAGCTACGATCTTGTGCCCTCGGCAGATCTCGGTAGATAGTCGGGGCTTCTCGACCTTCTTCATTTATAGTTATGCGTACTCAGACATGTTTAGCTTCCGCTTGTGCTTCGACTTGTATGCTCTGAGTGTTGGGTCATGAGACCCATGTTTGTAATATCTCGCTCCTCGGAGCCTAATGAATAAATATTTGAGTCATAGAGTTATGTTGTGATGCCATGTTGTATCTACACATATTGAGCATATTGTGTGTATGTTTGAAATGCTTGGTATGTGTGGGATCCGACAAACTAGTTGTTTATCCTTGGCAGCCTCTCATATGGGGAAATGTAGTCTCGTGCTTATGAGCGATAGTAGTCCGCTACAGCCCGGTTCACCGGAGTCCTGGTAGCCCAGCACTACTGCTTGGACACTTGACTGGCCGGCATGTGTTAGACTTCGTTCCTATGTCTGTCCCTTCGGGGAAATGTTGCGCGGTGTTATTCGGAGTCCTGCCTAGCCTGCTACAGCCCGGTTCACCGGAGTCCTGTTAGCCCAGTGCTACAGCCCGAATTTATACGTTGATGACCGACATGCTCGATGTGATTCATGTATGCCTGTCCCCATGGGTTAGCGCCGCTTTGGGTTCACGACTAGCCATGTCGGCCCGGGTTCTTTGTCATATGGATGCTAGCGACACTATCATATACGTGAACCAAAAGGCGCAAACGGTCCCAGGCCATGGTAAGGCGACACCCGTGGGAATACCGTGCGTGAGGTCGCAAAGTGATATGATGTGTTACATGCTAGATCGGTGTGACTTAGGATCGGGGTCCTGACAAACAGTGACACATATCATAGACAGAGAATTGTAATGCCGTGGTCATAATCATACCCCATGTTAAAAAATAAGCCGATGGCTTTCATATTCTAGCAACATGTCATGGTTCAAACATCATGTAACAATGAGAGGAAAACAAGTATGACAGCGCCTACTCATATTCTACCATAGCACTTACTACTACTATTCTCATATCAACTCTAAGCAATAACATGCGTTGTTATAAAAATCTTGTAAACGAGAATAACATATAACAATCATGATGTTATGCTCATAATATGTATTCTAACAATCATTAGATGCCAATTTTTCTCATATCAACTCTAACAATAACATGTGTGGTCATAAAAATCTAGGAAATGAGAGGAACATATAGCAATGATGTGGTTATAGACATGCTATGCATTCTTAATTTGTAACAAATGAACATGCAGTCGTATTCATAAGGTAAAGATGAGATGAGATAGAACAATTACACGACGATAGATTCCACCAAGATAGGCAGCCAATCGTAAATGCGTCGATCACAGTAAACGATGCCATCATGCACTATAGCATCGACACAAATGTTGCCTCAACAGGATTGATGATGAGCCATAACCATGTATGGCGACCGGATTCCGAATAGACTAATCCCATGTTGAACAAGGCAATGAGCTTGTAATCCATGTAGTCTTCGATGGTGCGGGCACTTCGCATGATTACAACTTTCTGCAAGCGAAGTCGAGCCAAAAGCTTGACGCGTCTCGTGCGTAGTAGGCGGAGTGTCCGTGGGTCGCGAGGCTCGATGGCGGCGGTATCCAACGATGGAAGGTGATCTCTCGCTGGGTGTAGATATCCACGAGACGCCACGGACTACGGTGTGGTGGATGAGGGCGATCGATTGGCCTCCATGCCCGCCTTGATGGTGGTCGCGCATGAAGGGCGGTGGGCCGGGTAGTGGTAGCATGTCGAGGGGCACCATGGCTACACAGAGGGATCGTCAAGTCGGTGTCTGCAGGCCACTGCGAGGATCTGGCATCGACAAGCAGGGTGTCTTGAAAAGAGCGGCGGTTGCGAGCGAGTAGACGGTACAAAGACACCGAGCATGCGGCCAGACGGACGGTGCTGAGTAGGTCCATACGACTATAGATCTGCTGCAAGAGAACATCAGGGAGGGAATTCCAATCGCGGCTCTGCGTGTCAGTTGGTTCTACCATTGGGGTTTTTGGTGCATGCGAGCCAGCGGGGAAGTGGATTCGGGCGGGCGAGCGAAGAAGCTTCTCCTCGTGTGGCCGAGCAAAGTGAGCAGGGGATATAGTGCGTCACGAGCTACCAAGGAAGATGGTGCGGGCGGGCGGCAAAGGAGCGGGGTAAATGGTGTGCGGCCGACGATGGGGAAGAGAGGAGGAAGAAGAGTTGAAGACGGGGAAGAAAGTGCATTAAATCTCAATTCTACTAGTACTACTACCAGGATGTAGGCACCGTCCTTCGTAGTGTAAATAGTTACACCAATGACATGTGGGTCTACCACAAGAGGGCCCATATGTCAGCTAATGGAGGACAGAGGTGCGTAGGTGTATTTGCAAAAGCGTGCTCTACTGGCAAACATGATGGCAGTACTGGGTAAGGCTGATTTAGTAACACCAACACGCTGGTCCAGCTTATTAATTACGTGTCCCATCTGCTGCAGCGTGTATTGTCACTTCACTGCGAAGACTAGATGAATAGTTCTCTCTGACCGAGATGGGGAATAATGGATCACGAGGACTTCCTTTCTACAGTATCCCTATGCCTCTACACTCACTTCACTCATTTTGCTCCGTACCTAGTCACTTGCTGAAATCTGTAGAAAGACAAATACTCCGTATTTGGGAACAGAGGGAGGATTTTACTCTGTACTATTTGGGAACAGAGGGAGTATCACCATATGGAGGAAACAGAGGAAGCTTGAAATATGAACATGTCAATGGGAGGGAGTAAGCCCCATGCATGCATGCATGCATGCAACATGCAACACTCACACGTACTCCACATGGACACACGCAACACTCACGCACCCATGCGGCACACAACACACGATGCAACACACACGCTCACGCTCAAGTGCTCAACCTACTCCCTACGTCCGTGAAAGACTGTACGTTTAGAGATTTACACATTGACCAGGGTATAATTAACGCCCAAAAGTAGCAGACTTACGTGTGCATGCGACCATTGAGATAAGAAGATTAAATGAAGACCGTTGCATGCTGTAATTAAGGATAGACATGTAGCCTATACCTACAACACAAGTTGGTGTATTAGTCAATCAATATCGATTTAGATTAAAGGCTAAATGCATTGGAAGTGGAGATGTACATCATGCACTACTACACTCTTTGTTTTATAGCCGATGTACACTCTTTGTTGGAAGACCGAGGGAGGACACATGCATGCACTCACATACACAGCCAGGGCAGTTCGGGCGCAAGGGTTGGACTCGTGTCGTGCCTGCGTAAAGTTTTGTTGAACTGATTGCTTTGCTCTGCCAACTGACAGGTGGGACCTAGAAACCAGGTGACAATTTAACTAGTTAACAAAGTGCAACGTCGACTATGTGGCCGGTCAATAGGGTGCAATACGGTGCTCTACGATGAGCTAGTGATCGTATAATCGACGCAAAACTATATATAGTGACCGTAAAGAGCGTATTGTTACATACGTTGACCGCCAGTGTATTTTTCTTGTTTCAAATTAAGCCATATTAATCGGAAAGGACGCAGTATGGACTATTACTAGTACTAGTACTGCTTTGATGTGTCCTGTCAACTTGCCAAACGAGGAGAAGCTTGCTTACTACGCCTCTCCCTGCATGCAGCGTGGTGGTTCGCAGGACGAGGAGAGGGTTTTGACTACAGCGCCCTCTCCCTCTCCCTATCCCTCTCCCTCACCCTCGCCCTCGCCCTTGCGATGGACGTGCAGCAGTTCAATCGGTGTCAGATTGCCAGAAGCATATTTTTACTGTAGTATCATCATTGTTGAACCTTCCGAAGAGGCGTAGAGCCAAGTACAAGGTTCACACGAGTATGAACTGTTGAACCTCCCGAAGAGGCAAAGAGCCAAGCGCAAGGTTTTATAGGAGTTGTCATCCTAGTAGGAGTGTACTACAACTATAGCGAACGATGCTACTGTATGATGCCGCCACGTCACGTATATCCGAAGCTGTGCCACCTTTTTTTTCTCAAAGAGCATGTTGGAGCCCGTGCAAGAACCACACAAGTTGCACGTACACATGCCACATTTACTAGTAATAAATTCTAAAGGACAAATGCCAATATGCCACACAAGTTCATCTCCAATTCATGTGATAAATTTGTGCACGACTATTCTACATATATTCACAGCGCTACCGTTCACAATTACCGTACTCCCACTTACACGTTATAGATGGGAAACATATCCTCCTCCAGGTTCCAGTCCCAAGTGTTCTTCATGGATGTCACGATCCATAGCGGTGGGCAACGGGAATCATTGTCGCAGCTTTCTAGTCCGGTTCCACACGATGGAGACTCATCCAAGCTGAAGCGGCATAAATCAGGGATAGCGTGTCCCAGCATGTCGTTCATCCGGCGGTGCGCACTGAAGACACAACCATGCTTCATGAACGGCACGCCTTCTGTGTCATGCATGGAAGGTGGCATCCACTTCACAATGGGGTAGCTGTCCCCGATGAAAAGCGAGTACTCTCCAAGAGTGTTCCTCGGCACCCACGTAGCATCACAGGGGTCGAACTCGACACCGTTCATCTAGTACAAGCGGCATCCCAGATCTAGACGTACATAGTCAAGGTCCATGCATAAGAACGTTGTGCTCAAATATGGCGGTCAGTAATACTGTGCAGCAAACAGTACTACTCCGGTATAGAGGAAGTAAAATAACCGGCTTATTATATATAGCCACTCTTAGCTACATGGATGAGATAGTAAGACATGGAAAAACAAAAATGGTGGCAGCTAGTGGGTTCAAGTCTTCAAGGGCCTAGCTAGCTATACGCGTCCTCCAAGGAAAAAAGTACTCCTACTAGTACTACTAAGTATACTACTAGTACAACAATGAAAGAGAAGGCGAGAGGGTTAAACAATGGAATATCTGGGTAGATGGTGAAGGTCCGATCGTGGTAGATTGTGTGACCATGTTGCACATCAGTGGTACCATGGGTAACGACTGCTAAGATAGTTGATCCCAATATGCCAAAGTCAGCTACAAGGTCCCAGGTTAGACCGAATCGCAGATGCAAATGCACATCCAGGATCGGCTATCTTATTTTGATCGGGGGATGACTGGTCCCTGCAAAATAATGGAGTACCGTTAGGGATGCAAATGATGGTTTGTGCATTCCGTTTGTAATCTCCCGCGCCGTGGGATGGCAACCAGATGAAACAAGTCCCCTGGCTTGTCACCGCGAAGATGCGGCCTAGATAGTGCACAGCGCCTTCGAACGTGTAGGGGTACAAATCTGCCGCCACCAACATGCGCCTGCCTCTGCCGTTACTGCCTCTTGCATTGATGGCAATCCTTATGTCGAACACTGTGATGAGATAGTAATCGTCGTAGCCACGTCGCTTTGTCGGCGGGTCCACAATTGCTATCTTCTTCAATCTCATGTAGGCATCATCACACGTATTCAAGCCCAGCCAGTCGGGAAGGCCGAGCCCAATGGTGGAGCAGGGGTCTACCAGAATCGCCGCACTGTTGTGGATGTTGTGCAAAATGATGGTGGTATCCGACCAGAGGTAAGCAAGCCAATCTTCGTTGGCACCGACCCAGACCTATATATAAGACGGTGGGCAGCGGAGAAATTACGGGATGGAAATGTAATAACTAAGTACTACATGATCAAACTCCATTACTGACCAGCTCATTGGACAAAATCCGACTACCTCTCAACGTCGACAACTCTAGCGGAGTCAACGTGCAACCATGGCCAGGGAGTGGTGGACTGTTCGAAGGATTGTCCCATAGAAGAACCTTCTCCTCTAGGACGCATGGAAGACCAACAAGCATGGCCTTTTCCCAAGCCTGTTTAAGCAGCGTCTTGAAAAAGTTGGTGCAGGAAGCACCGAGTCTTGCAGCGTGATGAGGGCGTCGGAGTGGCGTGCGATTTCTCCCAGAGGATCATCGTCAAGGTCTTCCAGCCCGACGAGGAGGAGAACCGCTGGCGAATCCATGGGAGCAGCGACGAAGTGCCTTCTTTTTCGGGGAGGAACTGGCGAGGAGGAGATAAGAGCGTAGTAACCGCAGGCCTCGTCCTTCCAAGCTGTAGATCGTTCCTCAGCGAAGGGGTGAGGCTATTATTTACTACTAAGTACTAGCATTATGGAAGCGTTATGGGATTGCATTATACTGTAAATAATAGCACTAGTAAGAAATTTTTGGCACTAGGTAGTAGTTTTTGGCGTGGATTAAGAAATTTTGGGTATGTTTTTGCCATTTTTTGTACACGCCAACTAGTGTCAAAAAACGTCTTACATTATGTGACGGATGAGTACGTACTCGTACTGTAGCAATACTAGTACTACTTTTCTCAACTAGTAGTGCAATGTACTTTACTTCTAGTCTAGTCTAGTATAGTGCACCAGTTTTGAACTCTTGAATCTCAGGGCAAAGGAGCTACAGTTGGAAGTGGAGGGTACTACTGTTCTCTAGAACCATCGTTGTACTATCAATGCAGGGGAAGTACACCTGCGTAGTGGCCTGGGAGGTACTCTTGGTGCTCTATTCAGCCGCTCCTCTCACGTAGCTGGCCTACTCAGCCGCTCCTCTCACGCACACACTAGCAGCCTGTTTATCAGCGATGGTTACTGCGAGGGCAGAACATTTGAGTTATTTGATACAGCGAGACTAGGCTTTTCGCTTCCATTTGTGGAGGTGTAATGGATCTCGTCAAATTTTGTTAGTAGTTCCTTCTTTATGAATGAGATGAAGCAAATCTTTTGCCTCCGTTTCAAAAAAAACACGTCAAGAGGAATTTCTTTTATAGTAGAGCCGATAATGGAGTGAAGTCCGTGTGTGCAACGCCACAAGCTACAGAGTAGTAGTAGAGCGCTTTACATACAGAGCCATATTGCACAGTTCCCAATGCCCCGCCAGGCTTTTCCGGCTCCTCGGGCTTAATTGGGAGGCGCTAGTTTAAATATGCTACTAGCTGATGAGGAAGTTGCAAGCGAGGTGCGGCTAGGGCGAGCACCTTGAGCCACGGGATCTTTGGGAAGGAAAACCCGTTCACGTGGCTAGGTTGTCCAGTGCACCCAGATTGTGGGGCCGCACGTCTGTTTGACTTCAAAACTCAAACTACCCGTGTAAAATATTGGCTTGCAACGAAGTGTAGTAGTACTATTTTCTAAAAAAAGGCCGCCGTGCGTTCGGCCGGGATCGAACCCACAAAACGAGGTATACACTCCCGAGACCACTAGTAGTACTCGTTGGAGTACAACCCAACCTAGAATCGCCTTTTGTCGCTAGTAGTACGTACATTGTTCCTTACAAGAAACCCCTAATAATGCAAGAAACCACTAAAATGCCAAGAAACTACTACCACTTGCATACGTGGCAGAACTAAGATAAGACTACCTTATCAACCATTATACATGCTCTTACCAACAAAAATCCTCGAGTGACCTCCTACCACTACAAGAAATATGTCAACTAGTGACCTTTTGTCAGTGACCCTGGAAGAATTGGTCATAAATTTATGACCATTTTAGACCAATAGGTCAAAAGTTGTTGGGGGGCACCAGACCCTAACCTATAGCGAGCATTCTGGTCAGAAAGGTAATAATTTCATTACAGTAAATGGTCATAAAGCAGGAAGCACTGTCCACTGCCTCACGCCTAGCTGATAACGACCAATATAACATGGTAACTACACTTGATTTTGAATGAATTAGGATGATTAGGCAGCCACCTCAGCAACCTCGCTTATGTGTCACTGTCTAGGTGTCATTTTTGGTTAAATATTAATATTCAACAACAGACGGGGCACACACTGACATGCAGGACCCATTTGACAGGACGGGCCGTGTGCTTAATTCGCCCAAAAAATGTGCGCTAGCGGGGACTCAAACCAACGACCTCGCGCTTGCTTCGCTCGTTCGGTACCGTTGGGCTAGAGAGGGATTGTTGCTCTAGTATGGGAACTAATCTATACATTATATAAAACCAAGGCTCTCTCCTATCAGTGACAAGTGTGGCCTTCCGACCAGGTGGCATCGAATAGAGCAACACTGACAGTCAGGAACCATTTGATAGGTGGGTGAGCCAGCAGCGAATTGGGTAAGCGAGCGTTTAATTCCCTAAAAAATGTGCGCTTTAATTCCGAAAAAATATGCGCTAGCGGGGACTAGAACCCACGACCTCGCGCTCTTTAACTTGTTCGCTACCACTGGGCTAGAGAGGAATTGCTGCCCATCTAGTGGAATGGCTCTATATATTATATTATAGCGCCAAATCTAAGTCATTGACAAGTGGGACCAGGTGGCGGCGGGTTGCGGGCAGAGCCAACACTTAGCCAAAAATTTCTAGGTCTTCCAACGGGTGGCGGCGGGCTGCGGGCAGGGGCGTGGCGGACGAGGCGGGGCGGCGGCCAAGCGAGGCGAGGCGGCGGCCGGCGGTGGTGGTGAGGCGGGCGGAACGGCCTCGCCGCAGGTAACCTCACCCATGGCCTCGCCGCTCGCCTTGTCCCCGGCGGGGGCAGCAGCGGAAGCAACCAACGGGTGTGGAGGCGGGGCTTGCTGCCTAAGCGACCAACAGGGACGTGGGCCACCTGCAGTGGTGGGGGCGGGAGCAGGAACGACAGCCACGCAAGGAGAGGCTCGCTGAGCATGGGGGACTCGCCGCCGCAAGCACACCTCCCGGTATGCACCCCTCTCCTCTTCCCCCCTCTCCTCTCTCACTATCTGCACCTCGTCGCCGAGCACAGATGAATTTTGTCAGATGTTCTTCAGCATAGATGAATTTTGTTGATGCACTGTTAGGAATTAGGAGATAGCTTGCTTGTTTGGTAGATATTGCATAGATGAATTTTCTTGATGTACTGTTGGGAGTTCTTCAGCTTGTTTGATAGGAATTGTTCAGGGCTTGTTCAGTTAAGATTTGGGGGGAATTTCAGCTAGATGGGATCTATTCCCTGCCAATATCTGTTAACCCCTCTCATTTATCAAGGCCAGAAACAAGGCCTTGGTCTTCAATTGTTTGTCTATAGATTGTTAGGATAATTTTAATTGTAATTGATAGAAACATCATAGTATTTGTTAGGAGCTAGCTAGCTAGTTTGGTTTAATTTGAATTAGCCTTCTGTGCAACATAAATTCATGCCAATTTCAGTGTTGGTTTGATTTATAGTTTGGTTTGTTTCAATATTGTGGTTAGGTAATTAGCATATAAAATTTTCTGGAATTTTAGCTTCCATTACTTCCATCCATTTTCATTAATTAATGTTGATGCACTTAGATTGATTTGCTAAGTTGCAACAATTTGTTGTCTTTAGCGGATGGACGTAAGCTGGATTAGAAAATGAGTTAGAAAGTTTTCGAAAGAACATATGAAAGGAGTTGATGATTTCATGGCATTTGTTCGGGCAAATTTTGCTAATGATGCTCACATTCTTTGCCCATGCTGCGAATGCCTCAATCGTCCAAGAATGTCTCAAGGAAGAGTGGAAGATCATCTGCTTCTTAATGGGATGTCCAGCACATATGATAGATGGATATATCATGGATAACCTTTGGACAGTCAACCTCAACATTTTGAAGCTGATACAGAGGCCCCTTGTCGGCGTAGAAACCGGCGGATCTCGGGTAAGGGGTCCCGAACTGTTCGTCTAGGCGGATGGTAACAGGAGACAAGGGACACGATGTTTTACCCAGGTTCGGGCCCTCTTGATGGAGGTAAAACCCTACGTCCTGCTTGATTAATATTGATGATGTGTGTTACAAGAGTAGATCTACCACGAGATCAAGGAGGCTACCCTAGAAGCTAGCCTATGGTATCATTGTTGTTCGTCCTACGGACTAAAACCCTCCGGTTTATATAGACACCGGATAGGGTTAGGGTTACCTGAGTCGGTTACAATGGTAGGAGATCTACATATCCGTATCGCCAAGCTTGCCTTCCACGCCAAGGAAAGTCCCATCCGGACACGGGACGAAGTCTTCAATCTTGTATCTTCATAGTCTTGGAGTCCGCCGATGATGATAGCTCGTCTATCCGGACACCCCTAGTCCGGAACTCCTCAAGAGTCTGTGAACCAGGCTTCAATGACGACGAGTCCGGCGCGCATGTTGTCTTCGGCATTGCAAGGCGGGTTCCTCCTCCGAGTAATTTATAGAAGATTGTGAACACCAGGATAGTGTCCGGCTCTGCAAAAATAAATTCCACATACCACCGTAGAGAGAATAATATTACACAAGATCAATCTGCTGACGTATTTTGTGGCGTGACGTCACACCACTACCAAGCCTTCACTCAAATTGTTTTTATTGTTCCACCTCAGCGCGTTTAGCGAAGCGGTTTCCTTGGCACGTCTTGTCGAAGCAGAGATCGTGTTCCCCTTATTCCGAGATTCCCATCAATACGGACGTGGGTAACCCAACCGCGCCATTGATATAAGCGAGTTTTACCAGGCCGGTGGGGACACATGTTTCTGTCCGCCCATATAAGGGGATAAAGATCCAACCCTTTTACCTGCGCCTTCTTCCTCCTTGGCTTATCCATCTCCGCGAACTCGAGCTCCAGCGCCCAAGTCCGCACTTCCCACCTCAACCTTCTCCAACTATGTCCGGAGCGGGAGGCAAGTGGATGGCCTCCTCCGTCACGGAGGGGCAGATCCAGAAGCTGCGCGGCGCCGGATATTTGTCCAAGAAGACGCACATCGGCTCCCCGGCGAGAGAGCTCGTCCCCAACCCTAGGCCCCATGAGAGGGTAGTATTTCTTCCCCATTTCCTCCATGGACTGGGCTTCCCGCTTCATCCCTTTGTCCGGGGCTCATGTTCTACTCTGGCCTAGATTTCCATGATCTGGCCCGAATTTAATCCTCAATATCTCGGCGTTTATCGTGGGTAATGCGAAACCTTCCTCTGCATCCGGCCCCACTTGACTTGTGGCTCAAGACCTTGAGTGTCAAGCGAAAGTTGTGAAGGGCAGCCAAGCGGAGTCGGAGGCGCCATGGTGGGCAGGATGTCCCATGTTACGTTCTTTGGAGGGCACTTTCGTGGAAACCATCAAGGGGTGGCAATCGGGTGGTTCTACATCACCGAGCCGCATGACCCTGATTAGGCGTGACCCCGAATTCAGATCTGGCATCCCCACACGGCTCACCTCCTGGAAAGAGAGTGGATGGATTTGGGGGAATTCAGAGGAGCTGACCAGACTCCAAGCCTGTATCCAGAGGCTGGTGGACAAGAAGCTTAAGCTCGTCAACGTAGTCCAGGTCATGCTCATCCGCCGGATTCTCCCGTGCCCGCGACGGGGCTTCAATATGTGGGAGTTTGATCCGGCGCAGCACCAGACCCTGAGCGGGCTCTTCGACGCTACCTACGAAGATGTCTGGAAGGTGCTGTTCAAGGGTGCCGAAGCTCCCGCATCCGCTACCGAAGATCGCAGATTCCACTCGCAGCGTCCAGCTGACGAGGTAAGTGATTTCACCACTTGTTTTCCATAGTTTGGTTCTATGCGGGATCTAAACTTCCTTTACCTTTGACAGGAATGGCTGGCGAAGGCCGAATGGATTATCTGTCCAGCCCCATTGCCAGAGGACCCAGCGGACGCCCGTCTAACGGGGCTGCTGGCTCCGGCACCCCACGTGGTGCCGGAGAAGAAGGCCAAGAAAGGCGGCCACGGGACTCGGAAGAGTTCCGTTTTCAGGTGCTATCGGATGATGAATCCGAGGCCGACTCCTCCCACCAAGGCGAGGAGGAGAAGGAAAAACCTCTCCCAGCAGGGGAGGGAAAAGGAAGGCCTCCCCAACAAGGGAGGCCGAAGGGTCCAAGAAGGGAAAAACTCTTCCCCCGGACTACCCCGCCAACGCCAGTGACGGCAACGAGGACTGGCCTCCAAGGGCCAAGCCGCAGGCGAGATCGTAAGTATCCGGACTCCCGAATAACTTCAGGGTTTTTCATTTTCGCCACATAATGTCTTTCTAATGCCGCATACAACCCTGCAGTCCGCCCAAGGATGATCTTCCCGTTTAAATCGGCGGGTCCTTGGAGTGCGTCGGATATGGATTCCCTTCCGACTGCCTCCACCCCCGTGTCAGCTGACGACGCCGAGGTGGGATCCCGAAAAGGACCCACCCGGAGGAGGAGGCCGGAGGTGTCATAGGACACCCTCCCATGTGCATCGGACTCAGCCGGAGGCCACGGTGGTTCCGAGTCGTGAGCGACCCCTTCGTAAGAAGGGCAAGACCGTGACGCCGGCTGCCTCCGTTCAACCGGAGGTGCCGGATAATTCTTTGGGCGCTCAACGGCGCCTCCATCAGAAAGAACACCGTCTTATTATCGGTCACGGTGATTCGAAATTCGGCTTCGCCAAGAGCGGGCTGACCGAAACTGCGATAGCCTTCTAACGAGGCTTTGAGGTAAGAATTTCAATATATGTAAATTGGTACCGCATAGACGGTAGCCCCGATGCTCGGTTCGGTGTTCGGAAAGAAAATCCGGACTGAGGATCTTTAGAAAGATAAACAGGAGTCATAAAAATATGTCAATATGGGATTGCAGGCTATGTCTTCTTGACCTCCGCCCGACCTTGGCTGGAGGTCAATACTTTGAAGGAAAACCTCGGCGGTTCGAGAACAAGCTCGGCCATGCCAAGAAGCAGCTCGAGGAAAAATAAGGTGAGTAATACCTTATGAAAATTGTACCTTCTGAGAAAAGGATTTGGTTGCAAGAAAAATGACAGGGATAACGTGGGTATTGTAGGGGCCACTAACGAGGTGGCGACCACAGAAAGAGGCGGTGGCAGCGGCGAACGTGTCTGGCCGTGGAGTGCACCGAGCGAGAGAAGCAGGAGGCGGGTGGCGGAGGTACAGCAAGAGCTCAGGATCTCGTGAAAAAACATGAGAACTTGGAGCGTGACTCAAGACTTCGAGAGTCTCGAGCTTGCAATGGCTCTTGAGAGTGCCAAAGCCGCTAAGGCCGAAGCCTACAAGGCCCTCCAGGAGATTGAGGCGGTGAAGAAAATAGTAGCGGGTAAGGCATTTTTCATGCGAGTAAGCATGTGAGTGTTAATTACATTGCTTACCCGAATTCGGAGCTCTCGAGGCGTTCGCAGATCTTCCTCGCATGGCGTGTCGATCTTGCCGCATTCTACCGGGCGAGGAGGGAGCTCGACGGAGAAGGTCTTCTGGTCTCGGTATACTGAGGCCGGACATTCGGTGCCCCTTAGCGACCAGCTGAAGCAGCTGGTCGAGCTCCACAAGGCGGCCGAACAGGCCATGAAGGGCCTCATAGTTCGGATGTGGCCTAAGGAGGCCATGCCTAGGAGCTACTTCGGCCTGGTGCGGCGGCTGGTGGATGCGTGCCCATGGGTTGAAGTTATCAAGCATTCGGCTTGTATCGAGGGTGCCCGTCGGGCCCTTGCCCGCGCAAAGGTGCCTTTGGGGCAAGATGGATGCCCAGAAGCTCGTGACGGACCCGCCACCAGAGGGCAAGGAGCATTGCACGCCCGAGATGTATTATAAGAGTGTGCTGAAGGGCGCCCGCACTATTGCGGGTGAGTGCTCCAAAGATGTAATATTTGAGTAGACTCGCATTGTGTTATCCCGTGCGCTGAAAACTTAGTTCATATGCGCTAAGCAACGCTTGTTAATTTAAAATATTACCTTACATGCGGCTGTTTATCAAATCTGAGAGATGGCAAGTCGTCGGCTTGACCCCCATGCCACGAAAGTCTTTGGGGTGTTCGGGATAAACTTGAGCGCTCTTGTTCCCATTTTGGGTCCATCTAGGAGGCGCTCAACACAACGAACAAGGCAACCGGACTTATAATGCTTGAACACTCTCACTTAGCCATAGAATTCTATAATTTTAAATTTCGCAAAGCCCCTAGTCTTGAAGGCGAATTTGGGGCGCTATCCACGCCTTGGCGGACAGTATCCGGCTCCTCGCTCTAAGCGGCATAAGTCTTTAAGGACTGCAAAAACCTCTCGAACAGCGACCGGTCTCTCGCCTCATCATGACGGTCAGTTTTAGCTTTCTCCACTGAGGCGTTAACCCAGCCGAACTGGGGCAGAATCGAAGTGGTTCTCCCGGTGCTACCTTAGCCGATATAATGGAACGTAAGGTACCAAAACACGGGAGCCGGGCAAACCCAACTATTGACCCAAGACATGATTCGGAGCCGATGCATATAGTGCTATAAGTTCGGGGTGCCGCACTTGTGAAAGTGTTCGGACTCATCACACCATAACGCGGGAAACATAAGCCCCTGGTGTATATTAGCCGTACCAAAGTGTACGGATGCAACATGTCGTGAATGAACATATGTATGAAAAAGAAATGCAATTATAAACAAAAAGGTGCTGCATTGTTTTATTCAATAAGTGCTGCTACGAATGCAGAACGATACAAATAGTGCGATAAGCAAGGTATGAGACTGTTAAACATGTCCCCCTCCAGGGGTAGGCTGCAGATTGGTGTATGAAAATGCTCGTAACGGAGACCACCTTTATATTAGTTGTAGCCTTTATCCTTCCCTGGTTGTTGCATCATGAGTTCGGCAGGTCTGCTACCGGACAGGGCGTCTGACAAACGGAGTCCTGTGGGTAAAAAGTAAAAGGTAAAAAAGAAAAGAAAAAGGAACGACACACGTGAGAGCCCCTGGTGCGGTTGAGCCGCAGTTTGGGTTTATCGTGGTCGTGCCCCTCTCCCCATGCCCATGGTATCTTCGTGAGCGTAATGGTGTCTGCGAAGGACCTGCTGACGTTTCGCGGGGCTGGGGTTGGGGCCGCATCGCTCTGGCGTGCTCTGAGCGTGTCGTGGTCTTGTTATAAGGTACTCCGGTAGCGCTTAGCTGTGTCCGCCGCTTAACGGCCGGACTCGAGAATTGCCTTAAGAGGCTGCATTGCACTTCGCCGCGAGAGCGGCCTTATGTTCCTCCGTCGCGGAGAGAGCGTTCGATGTTTCCGTTGACCGTAATGACTCCTCGAGGGCTGGCATCTTGAGCTCGAGGTATGCATAGTGCGGCACCGCGTTGAACTTTGCAAGCAGCACGTCCGAGCAAGGCATGATAGCCGCTGCGGAACGGGACTATGTCAAAGATTAACTCCTCACTTCAGAAGTTATCCGGGGATCCGAAGACCACTTCTAGTGTAATTGAGCCTGTACAATTGGCTTCTACACCTGGTATGACACCTTTAAAGGTCGTTTTGGTAGGTTTAATCCTTGAGGGGTCTATGCCCATTTCGCGCACTGTATCCTGGTAAAGCAGGTTCAGGCTGCTGCCGCAGTCCATCAGGACTCTGGTTAGGTGAAATCCATCGACGATTGGGTCTAAGACTAGTGCGGCGAAACCACCGTGGCGGATGCTGGTGGGGTGGTCCCTTCGGTGAAAAGTGATCGGGCAGGAGGACCATGGATTGAACTTCGGGGCAACTGGCTCGATCGCGTAGACATCCCTGAGTGCACGCTTCCGCTCCCTTTTGGGTATGTGCGTTGCGTATATCATGTTCACCGTCCACACCTGTGGGGGGAAACCCTTCTGTCCTCTATTGCTCGGCGGTTGGGTCTCGTCCTTGTCATCGCTATGCAGCCCCTTGTCATTGCTTTCAGCAATTAACTTGCCTGCCTGCTTGAATACCCAACAGTCCCTGTTGGTGTGGTTAGCTGGCTTTTCGGGGGTGCCGTGTATCTGGCACAAGCGGTCGAGTATTCGGTCCAAATTGGATGGACTCGGAGTAGTTCTTTTGAATGGCTTTTTCCGCTGACCGGGTTTAGAGCCTCTGAATCCGGCATTGACTGCTGTATCCTCAATATTGTCGCCGTTAATGCGGCGTTTGTTTTTGTTACGACGCGGCCTGCCATTTCGGTCCTTGAAGTCCGGACTGCCAGAATTTTTGCTGAGGTTGTTGCTACGTGCTAGCCAGCTGTCCTCACCCGCGCAGAAGCGGGTCATGAGTGATGTGAGGGCTGCCATGGATTTCGGCTTTTCCTGTCCTAGGTGCCAGGCAAGCCACTCGTCACGGATGTTATGCTTGAAGGCCGCGAGGGCCTCCGCATCCGGACAGTCGACTATTTGGTTTTTCTTGGTTAAGAACCGTGTCCAGAATTGTCTGGCCGATTCGTCTGGCTGCTGAATTATGTGGCTTAGGTCATCAGCGTCTGGTGGTCGCACATAAGTGCCCTGGAAGTTATCGAGGAATGCGGCTTCAGTCCTCCCTGCTCCCAATTGACTCTGCTGGCAAGCTGTTGAGCCAATGCCGGGCTGGTCCTTTAAGCTTGAGGGGAGGTATTTGATGGCGTGAAGATCGTCACCGCGGGCCATGTGGATGTGAAGGAGATAGTCTTGATCCAAACCGCGGGTCATTGTGCCATCATAGGATTCAATATTGACGGGTTTAAACCCTTGAGGATTTGATGATCAATTACTTCGTCACGTGAAGCATAGTGGGTGTCTTGGGCGCCTACATCGGGCGATATCACGACGGAGCTCAAAAGAGCTTGGTCTGTTTTGTTCGGCCCGGCCGGACTTACTGTGTCCGGCGTGACGGTTGTCGTCACGTACCGTGGGGCGCCCACGCGATCCATAGATCGATCTTGATTGTCTTGCCTTGTCCTCCAATATATCTCGCAGGTCCGGAGCGTTCACCTTTGGCCGTGTGCTTTCTGAGCGATGCCGGGTGCGGTTCTAGTGAAGGGCCTAGAGGCCTCTCTGTCGCGACCACGGGTGGTCGGTCACCGTATTGTCTCCTGGTGATGCGGGTTCGTAAGCCTCCTCCTCTAATCGGGGAGCAGCTTGCATTTAGGGTAGCTTTTGAGGGGCGTTGAGCTCATGCTCTTGGCGGCGAGGACTTGATCCATCTGTCGGCTAGCAGATCCTGATCAGCTCTAAGTTGTTGCTGCTTTTCTTGAGGCTGTTCGCCGTGGCCATAAGCCCTCGCCTAAAATGCTCTTGTTTGACGGGATTCTCGAGCACGCATTTAATTCATCGTCGTCGAGGCTTGCTTCGTCTCCGGAGGAAGGCATATAATCCTCTACCTCTTCTTCTGCCGCTCTCTCGTGAGGGCTGGCGTCTCCATCTTCCCGCGCTGGATCTTGCTGGAGTGGATTGTCTTTGGCACTGTCCGGTGTATTGTTATCTCCGGTGCTGGAATCTTCATTCTTGCTGTGGCGGGATTTAGAGCGGCGCCGCTGACGCCGGCGCTTGGGCTGCTTCTTGGAGGGGTCATCCTCCGTTGTTCCATCGTCGTTCCCATCTTTTGGGATGTCCACCATATATATGTCGTATGACGAGGTGGCCTTCCGGTGCCACAGAGGCGCTGGGTCTTGGTCGTCTCCGGCATCGTCGTCCAAACCGTCGATGTCTTGAAGTCGTAGTCTAGCATGTCGGTTAGATAAATCGACGGCGGCTACCAAGTGGGTGGTGGGTGGGCGTTGAATTTCTTCGTCCGCATCCCAACCTTCCTAACTGTAATCCGGCCAGGGCTCTCCGGATAAAGAGAGAGACTTTAGTGAATTCAGGATGTCGCCAAAGGGCGAGTGCTGAAAGATGTCCGCGGCCGTGAACTCCATAACGGGCGCCCAATCGGATTCGATTGGCTAGGGCGCGGAGGGTTCGGAGTCCGGAGAGGAGTCCTGCTTCCTGGAGCCAAGGTCTTCGCAAAGGACAGGGATGGAGTTCGGCTCGATCGCCGTAGAGATTAAAGCCCCCGATGTGTTGTCCAACCACCCGTCCTCGATCGGGGGATCCGGTTCCGGATTAAGGGTCGGAGCGGATTCTGGTGCGGCCTCCAGGGCACTGTTCGGTTATAGAGCTAGATCATGCCCATCGAGACAGTGCGGCGCGCTTGGCTGGGGCTCGAATCCGTCGAAGATCAAGTCTCCGTGGATATCGGCCGTATAGTTTAGAATTCCAAATCTGACACGACGCCGGGCGTAGCTTTGATCTGCTCCGGATGGCCAAGCGAATTGGCGCCGCGATTACAAAAGTCAGCCGAACACGAAGATCTGTCCGGGGAGAAAAGTCTCACCCTGGACCGCTTCGTTGTTGATGATCAAAGGAGCCATCGATCCTATCGGTGACGACACAGAGGAACTCTCAATGAAAGCACCAATGTCGGTGTCAAAACCGGCAGATCTCGGGTAGGGGGTCCCGAACTGTGCGTCTAGGGGGATGGTAACAGGAGACAAGGGACACGATGTTTTACCCAGGTTCGGGCCCTCTTGATGGAGGTAAAACCCTACGTCCTGCTTGATTAATATTGATGATGTGTGTTACAAGAGTAGATCTACCACGAGATCAAAGAGGCTAAACCCTAGAAGCTAGCCTATGGTATCATTGTTGTTAGATCCTCTGGGACTAAAACCCTCCGGTTTATATAGACACCGGATAGGGTTAGGGTTACCTGAGTCGGTTACAATGGTAGGAGATCTACATATCCGTATCGCCAAGCTTGCCTTCCACGCCAAGGAAAGTCCCATCCGGACACGGGACGAAGTCTTCAATCTTGTATCTTCATAGTCTTGGAGTCCGGCCGATGATGATAGTTCGGCTATCCGGACACCCCCTAGTCCGGAACTCCCTCACCCCTCATATGATGTGTGGTGGTGATGCTGGCATTGATTTCATGGAAAAGGTTTTGCGAGGTAATGCTGTTTTGGAGGAAGAGGATGGGCATGAAGATGATAGGATTCCTGACCTATTGAAGGATTTGTCACGATCTTTGAAGATCGTCTTTGATGGACGTAAGTCGTTGTTTGGAGGTCTTAGAGGATGCGGCCTTGAGCTCATGAAGGGGGTAAATTTTCAAGATTTACCTTCACCGTGAAGTTACTCCACATCAAGTCTTTCTACCGGATTAGCAATGCCGCATTCAACGCAATACTCCGTCTTTTGAGCTTGCAATTCCCTGATAGTTGTGTTCCCAGATCATATGATGAAGCATTGAGCATAATCCGCAGGCTGGGGTTAGGTTATGTGTCAATAGATGTGTGCCCAAATAATTGTGTCTTGTTTCGGAAGGATTTAGCACGGATGACAACTGTCCAAAATGCAATGCATCTAGGTGGAAAGATCTTGATGGGAAGAAGTCAATACCGAGAAGGTCTTGAGGCACTTTCCCTTGATACCAAGGCTGCAGCGGATGTTCATCTCGAAGGAATCATCACGTGAGGTACAGTGGCACAAGCTGAAGCGGCAACCTGTGGACAATGAGCTGAGTCATCCAGCGGATGGAGAGGCATGGAAAGAGTTTGAGAGTATATATTTAGATTTTGCTGCAGATCCACGGAACATAAAACTTGGCATTGCCACAGATGGGTTTAATCCGTTTGGGAACATGAGCACGTCTTATAGCATGTGGCCAGTTTTTGTGGTGCCGTACAACCTGCCACCATGGGCATGCATGGATCAGTCCAACTTCATGATGTCATTGCTAAACCTGAGTCCAGAGTCTCCAGGAAAGGATTTTGATGTCTTTATGGAGCCCCTCGTAGAAGAACTGCTCCAGCTCTGGACTGGTGTACCTACATACGATGCCTTGAGTCCGGAAGAAAAGTTCAATCTACGTGCTGCAATCATATGGTCCATCCATGATTTCCCGGCTCTGCACACTCTAACTGGGAGGATCACAGCGGGTTATCAGGCTTGTGTCCATTGTAACAAAGACCCTTGCTCAAAGAGAATAAGGAGCAAGATCTGCTATATTGGGCACCGCCGCTTTCTTCCCCGAAACCATCGCTGGCGAAGAAGCAAAGATTTTAATGGTGAGAATGAAACCCGTGACAAGCCAGCTGAATTCACTAAAGAAGAGCTGGAGCAGCAACTTGAAAAGGTGAAAGATGTGAGACTAGGAAAGCTTGCAAAGAAAAGAAAGCATGAGGAAGGTCAATGTTGGGACCGGAGGTCTTGTTTGTGGGACCTGCCATACTGGGCTGATATGAAATTAAGGCATAATCTCGATGTAATGCACATTGAGAAAAACATATGCGAGAATCTGCTAGGGACGTTTCTGAACATTGAAGGGAAGAAAAAGGACACGGTTAGTTCTAGGATTGATTTGGAGGACATGGGCATAAGAGAAGATTTGCATCTACAGCACAATGAAGATGAAGATTCATTTGAAATGCCACGAGCATGGTATACAATGAGTAAAGAACAAAAGCTTGCATTCTGTTAATTCCTAAGAGCGGTGAAATTTCCAGATGGTTATGCTGCTAACCTAGCAAAGTGTGTTACTTGATGGATTCAAGCTTTCGATCTTTGAAAACCCATGATTGTCACATCCTCCTCCAAAGGATTTTACCGCGGGCCTCCGAGGAGTCATGCACAAGGATGTATATGAAGCGGTTCTTTGCTGGGAAATTTCTTTAGAGAACTGTCTTTGCAAAACACTCAAGTTAAGCATCTGGAAAGACTTGAAAAAGAAATCCCAATTATTCTTTGCAAGCTCGAGAAGATTTTCCCTCCAGCTTTCTTCACCGTGATGGTCCATTTGTCGGTGCACTTACCAAAAGAGGCAATGCTTAGAGGCCCTGTGCAATACGGTTGGATGTACCCAATAGAAAGAAGGCTGCTTACTTCTAACTGTTATGTGCGAAACACGGTGAGACCTGAAGGTTCTATTGCTGAAGCATATGTCGTTGGCGAGTGCTTGACTTTTTGCTCTAGATACTTTGGCGACGTGGAAACAAGATGGAACCGGCCGGGAAGAAATAGAGAGCGGTCTGATTCGCAAAGTGGTGATGTCTCTGTTTTCAACCATGGTGTGAACTTTCTTGGAGGCTCACAATACTTGGAGGCTGGTGATGAGTATGACAAGATGGTTTGGTTTGTGCTCAGCAATTGCGCCGAGGTTCTACCATATATCGAGTACGTTATATCTTGTGCACTCATTATATATATATTTTTTGCTTGGGTTGGCACCAGCCCAATGTTTTAATTCACATGTTTTGTTGGCATTGCAGGAAATGCAAGGAAGAGTTAAATCAGGAAGAAAACAATATCCATGTTGATAAAAGGGTTGCCAAGGGGTTTGCTAAGTGGTTTAAGAATCATGTGAGATATTTAGCCACATGTTTTATGTTTTCTGTGTTATTCACCAATTGTTAAATACCATTGTTTGCTAAATGGTTTATTTGTGCAGATTGGAAAGTTGCATGAGGAGAAGAAGGTCAGTGATGATCTATTTGCTTTGGCATGTTTACCGGATAAGCGAGTGAGAGTATATTCAGCATGCATTGCTGACGGTGTCCGGTAGCACACCGTTGACCGCGAGGAAAAAGGAAGACACATAATAGTGGAATCGTCACTGAGGGGTCACATGATGGTGAGATCATTGACTTCTATGGTCAGTTGAGAAGCATCGTAGAGTTGCAGTACAACTCTAGTGGAGGCATCCATGGCTCGGTAGTCTTATTTCATTTGTGGATCGGTTTGAGCTTGGTAGCAAGAAGAAGAGAGACTCTTTTTTCTAATATGATGGCCACTTCAAAAGCATCAACACTGCAAGGTGCTGGTATAAGAGTGATCCCTTTATTCTAACAACACAAGCAACAATGGTGTTTTATCTGCCAGACACTCTTTTGCACGGAAAATGGCGAGTTTTGCAAAAACTTTCAGCACTGACACTTGTGGAGTGTGACTGAAACTGAAGTGGAAAAGGGCCCCGGTGATGGTGGACTAACATACCAAGATGATGACTCTACGGAAGTTCCGTTGCAAGCTGGTGATGACTCTATGGAAGTTCCGGTGCAAAGCAGAGTGCGAAGGGACCGGGAATGTGTGATCGTTGGTGCTGCAACAGTTGAAGGCATCAAGAAAAGAAGAAAGGTGGTAGCGGACGGACATGAGAGCGAGGATGAGGAAGACCGGACTGACCATACTATGCTGCAATATTGTAGTGATGATGAGGAAAACAGGAGTGGGCATAGAGTTCCTTGTTTTCGTATCGACGACGATGAGTAGCGAATGGACATGAAGGTTATACTATTACTGCATGTTCCTTGTTTTGATTTGTGATCAACCTTCTCTGTAGTTTTTGTTGATGTGATCCTGATGTAGTTTTTCTACTACAATTCTCTCTAGGTAGCAAAATGCATGAGACTTTGGTGATGAAGAGGCTGATGGTGAAGATACAATGCATTAAAACTCTGGTGCCATTTTGGCTGATACTTTGGTGCCATTTTGGTGGCATTTTTTGTTGTTTTGGCTGATGTTGTTTTGGTGCTATTTTTGTGCCATACTTTGGTGATGTTTTAATGCTTGAAGATTGATCTCTTAATATGGTTGCAGTGATCATTAATTTTAGAACAAAATATGGCTGTTATTTTTTTGTTTTGTTTCAGAAACAGGAGAAACCAAAGGGCCCACGTCTCCCCTCCAGAGTTTTCGAGGGCCCACGTCTCCCCTCCTGGACGTTTGAGTTTTCGAGGCAACTCCCCACGTCTCCCCTCCACTGGCAACTCCCCACCACACAGAGGGGGTTTTCTTCCCACGTCCAGGTAACTCCCCTCCTATTCCATTGCCGCTCCATCTTCCTCCCTCTACCTCCCTCCTCATTATATTGCCGCTCCATCTTCCTCTCTCTACCTCCCTCTGCCTCCACCATCAAGCAACTCCCCTCTGCCTCCACCATCGCTGGCCAGGAGGGCAATGGCGGAGGAATCGTGGAGCAACTCCCCTCCGTCTGCCAAGAGAATGGCGGAGGCATCGTGGAGCAACTCCCCTCCGTCTGCCAAGCATCACCGTGGTGATGCGTCTGGCAAGGAGCAGCTGGTGGTCGACGACGATGTTCGGTCCCCGGGCAGAAGCTGGACTACACCGTGTCGCTCAAGGTTGATATCCACCTGAAGGAGCCGCTGGATGTCGTATGCACCAGCAATCCAGACGAAGCCGACAAGAGGATCTGCCAGATCAGGAGGAGGCTCGGCGGCATGCTTTCTCGGTCGATCGGCGTTGATGTCGAGTATACCACGGAAGACGAACCTCCGCAAATGGCTGCAGTTCTGCAGTTATGCGTGGAGGATCTCGTCCTGGTATACCACATCACCGCGGCAACCAAATGGTAAAAACATCCAGTTCTGAAGTTTCTGTCTACTTAGTAGTTTCTAAAGTTTCTGAAGTAGATGCAATAGTTATGAAGTTCTGAAGTAGATGCAATAGTAGTTCTGAAGTTTCTGAAGTTCTAAAGTTTCTGTCTAATTAGTAGTTTTTGAAGTTTCTGAAGTTTCTGAAGTAGATGCAATACTAGTTCTGAAGTTCTGAAGTTTCTGTCTAATTGGTAGTTTCTGAAGTTTTTGAAGTAGATGAATTTGATGCACCATATTAATTTGATGCAGCCCCAAGGAACTCCGCCTCCTCTGCAGGAGAAGAAGTCATACACCTTTGTTGGCTTCTGCATTGGAGGTGACAAGGAGAAGCTGAAGTTGTCTGGTTTGGAGATCAACCCCAACAAGTACGTCGACTTGCAGCGCAAATGGAGAGTTCCAAACAATGGAAAGAAGTGGCAGTCTTTGGCTGAGTTTGCAGCCAGCCTCATCCACCCATCCTACAAAGAAATGAAGCAGAAGATCGACAAGAAATCGTACCACCTACTATGGGGGGACAACCCACTGCCAAACAAGCTCATCGAGTACGCCGCGAAAGATGCGTACGTCACCTACGAGGCATGGAAGAAAATCGAAACCATCAAAGAAGGTTTGGAGCAATGGCAAGAGGCGGAGGATCATTGGGATGACCCCTACTACTGGGGATATTGAGTTGTTTGTGGTATTGGGATGACCCCTACTAATGTGTCTCAGTTTGTAGTTATGTGGTTGAACAAGTTTGCTTTTGTTATGTTGAACAAGTTTGCTTTTGTAATGATGAACAAGTTTGCTTTTGTTATGTTAAACAAGTTTGCTTTTGTAATGATGAACAAGTTTGCTTTTGTTATGTAGTTATGTGATTGTTATGATGCTGGTGGAGAACACTTGTTGTGATTGTTATGGTTGTGATGTGATGCAAAATCCTTCAAGTTTTGTTGATCAAGTTTTGGTCAGATCATACAGAATGTTGTCTAGAAGTTTTTGTGATCATTTAGTAGCTGTTATGAATGTTGTCTTGTAATGCAAAAGATTGCAAAAAAATACAGAATTGAGATGTTATGCTTGCTGTTTTGATCATACAGAATGTTGTCATCCAGTTCTGTTGTGATCATTTAGTAGTTTTTGTGATCCTACTGTTTTAACTGAATTTTGGTCCGAACTGAAGATGCTATTTTAACTGAATTTTGCTTCAACTGAACCCATTTTCATTGTGAGCAAAAAAATTATGCGCCAGCGGGGACTCGAACCCACGACCATGCGCTTGTTTCACTATGTTTCTACCACTGGGCTAGGACGAGGCTATTAGTCTTCCACTCTATACCAACCTTTTTGAATATATCAAACTACTCAAGTATCAAGCACACACCTCACTGACAAGTGGGCCACTCGACCCACTCGCTGACAAGTGGGCCATTTTGCTATTGTACCCAAGCTACCAAAAATATGCGCGTGGCCAAAAAATATGCGCGTGCGGGGGATCGAACCACCGTGCGCTTATTTTACTGTGTTTCGACCACTGGGCTAGGAAGAGGTTGTTGGCTTTGTACTCTATGCCACACTTTTTAATATATCAAATACAGAACTCGCTGACAAGTGGACCCGCTCCTCCACTTGACCCACTCCTCCTCTCCATTATCCACTCGACCCACTCCTCCTCTCCGTGGCATCCCTTCTCCTCCATCGTGGCGACAACCTCCATCGATGGCGACCCACTCCTCCAGCAGCGGCGGCGGCGGCGGCCTCCTAAGGTATGAATCCGCCCGACTCCTTCCTGTTCCTCTTCCTATTGATTAGATTAGGGTTCCGTGGCATCGATTAGGGTTCCTCTTCCTAAAGAACCACGAGATCCACGACACCCTTTGCAGTTGCCGTCCCCCCCTCTGCAGATTAGGGTTCTTTTAGTACGAGCTGGAGTAGCTAATTGGTGTTTCTGATCTTAATTTTGGGCGCCTAGCTTGGAGCCATGAGGAATTTTTGTTATTTTTGGTTGGGGTTAGATGCACTAGGTTGTGCTTAATTAAAGTATCAGGAATGCTCAGTGACAGATTTGATGATGCTCAGTGAAAGATTTGATGAGTGGGGCTGCATTATGTTGATCAGTGGGGCTACATTTTGATATACCATCATGGTTTAGGTTGTCTGCTGGCACATTTTGTATTGGATTAGGTTGTGTAAGATTTGTTTGTGTCTGTCTTGATAAGTTTCATTCTTAGTTTGATTCCGAAACTTGGGCCTGTTCTGTTTCATTTTTAGTCGAGATAAGTTTCCTTGTTGGCTGTGTGAAAGCATTAGCTGCTTATTTGAGCAGGGTATATGTTGGGGCTACATTTTTGGTTGGGTTTAGATAGGGATATTTTCTGTCATTTATGTCAGTGTTCAGATATGTTCATTTATAGATATGCAACAATGTCCATTTATAGTAGATATGATTCTAGTTGTGTTCTGGTCCTTTTATAGTAGATTTTAGTCTTTGTTCTTTATTCTTTGTTGATGTTTTTGCCACATGTAGTAATTATTCTACTATTTTGAAGTGCTTGTTTCCTATTTACATCCGATCCTGTTGTTTAATTTACAATGCTGCTTTTCAGAGAAGTGAGATGGCTGGCTTGGAAGTTTTCGAGTTCTTCGAGATCGTAATTGAGAAATCTTGCAGTAGGAAGGTATGTTTATCATCACTCATTTCTTTATCATCACTCTGCTGTCTAGTGCTTGATTGCCACAATTAACCACTGCTTGAACCTTGCTCAGAGGCTGCCTAACACGTTTGCGAAGATGCTCGCCGGCCGTGAGCCCCACAAAGTGAAGCTGCGGGAGGCCGTCAGCGGGCTTCACAGGCTGTGGGACGTGTCGGTGGTGTTCGATGGTGAAGGCCACATGTACCTAGGGCCCGGCTGGGAGCATTTCGCCCGCGCCCATGAGCTACAGCTCGGGTACTTCCTTGTCTTCCGCTACGACAGCGACACCATGTTCACCGTGAAGATGTTCGACAACACCATGTGCCGCATGTACTACCAGCACGACGACGATGCCAGTAAGCTCTCTGCCTCTCTTCTTCCTGTCCTTTTGCATGGCTTCCTCTACCAGCACGACGACAACACCATGCTCACATTTTGTTGCATTTGGCCAGGCAGTGGGAGCAGCAGCGGGGATGACGAGGAGCAGAGCGGGGATGATGAGGAGCAGAGTGGGCAAGAAGATGAGCAGAGCGGGGATGACGACCTTGCTATGGTGGTGGCTGACGACGACCTTGCTATGGTGGTGGTGACGGCGACCCTGCTATGGTGGTAGGCGACGACCCTGCTATGGTGGTGGTGACGGCGACCTCGCGATTGTGGTGCCTGACGATGACCTCGCGATGGTGGTGCCTGACGATGACCTCGCGATGGTGGTGGCGCCGGCGATCCCACAACTAGGCGACAGGACCATGCCAATTGTGGTAGAGTAGTACATCCGTGTCGGCATTCGCCACTCTGAGCGCATCAGGATGATGAAGGAGAAGAAGGAGGAGTGAATATGTTAAGAAAATGAAGTGGCAATGTTAAGCATGTTGGGTTTAAGCTTGTCAATGTTAAGTATGTCGGGTTTAATTTTGTGCATGCTCATGGATCTTTGTATAGCGGTGTCATCTAAACATGTCAATGTCTTAACAATGAATATTTAGTTTGGTAATTGATGGGAATTGAAATTTTTTATGCATGCTCATGGATGAAATATAAAATTATGGGTTTTTGTGCATGCTCATGTATGAAACAATTTAAGTTTCATTTTTTGAATTCTTAAAACATGACTCAAACCCTAGCCACGGACGACCACCGTGACGAAATCCGACGATTTTTGAAAACACCGTAAAAATTTCAAAAACCGTTTTTCATTTTTTGAATGCTAAAGACATGCGTTTTTTCATGAAGCGGCTACAAGGTAGGCATTTCATCACATAATCGACAACAGATTGGCATGGATCAAACCCTAGCCACGGATGGCCACCGCGACGAAATCGGCCGGTTTTTTAAAACACCGTAAAAAATTCAAAAAAATCAAAAAAATGGGAGACCTCCGCGTCACATCATCAAATGTGGCCTACCAACTAGCAAAAATACAAAACTTGCAATATGGATGTTTTCTTGAAAAAAGTGTTCTAAAAAACGACCTACCATGAACGAAGATTCATGGCTTTCTAGCCAAACTAGCAATGATATGGCCGCATCCGATGAATTGTTTCTGATAATATGCCAAAATTTGGTGAATGCCTCCGTCTTGTGATGGCAAACAATGTTTCCAAAGCGAGGTTCCAACTTGTTTAACAAGAAAAACCGTTTTTCAATTTTTGAATGCTAAAGACATGCGTTTTTCGTGAAGCGGCTACAAGGAGGGTCACCCCTAACGGCGCCATTCCATGTCTATCTTAAAGTAGACCCTATTTTACTGAGACGGTCGCCAAAAATCATGCATTTCCGACCCTCGTAGCTACTCCGGCAATTCAGACCACCTTGGCCGATTCGGTGGGCAAATTTGGAATTTGAATCGGGTCCTCCATAGCTTGCCCGTTATTTTTGCCAAAAATGCTTTTTAGCTTCAGAGGTAGGCATTTCATCACAGAATCGACAACAGATTGGCATGGATCAAACCCTAGCCACGGACGGCCGCCGCGACGAAATCGGGCGGTTTTTGAAAACACCGTAAAAAATTCAAAAAAATCAAAAAAATGGGAGACCTCCGCGTCACATCATCAATTGTGGCCTACCAACTTGCAATACAAATGTTTTCTTGAGCTACTCGGTATGATTTTAACCATGATTTCTACAAATTTTACAAAAAAACCCTATTTTTTCTGCCTCAAAACCTCTAAAAACTGGTGAAAATTTCCCTCCCACCCCACCAAAATTTCCCTCCTAGCACCAAATTTTCCCTCCCACCCCACGAAAATTTCCCACCACTTCTCCACCACTACCATTCGGGACCCACCACCCCTCTCCCACTAAAAACGCGGGATCCTCCCCTCCCACTCCCCAAAATTTCCCCATTCCATTCCCCTCCCCACCGCCCACTCCCTCCCCTGCTCCGCACCGCCCGGCCGCCCCACTCCCTCCCCTCCTCCGCGCCTCCCCGCCGCCCCACTCCCTCCCTTGCTCCATGCCGCCACGCCGCGTCACGCCGCCCTCCCCGACGACGAATCCCCTCCCCTCGGCTACATCGACTACATCGACTACATCGACGACGATGGCGGCTACATCGACTACAGCGACGACGACGGCGGCTACATCGACTACATCGACAACGGCGGCGGCTACATCAACGACGACCACCGCTGCATCATCAACATCATCCGCCCCTAGGTACTTCTCCATCTCCCCTCGATATTCGGTGGATCCATCTCCCTTCCTCTGCTGGATCCATCTCCCCTCTGGTTCGGTGGATCTTCTAGGGTTAGGATCTTCTAGGGTTAGGATCTCCGTCTGGTTCATGGGGTTAGGGTTAGGGTTCATGGGGTCAGGGTTAGGTTTCATGGGGTTCGTGGGGATGATCTCCCTCTGGTTCATGGCTAGAACATGATGGGGTTAGGGTTCTTGTTGCACGCCCATCCTGATTGTTCAAGTAGAAGACTTCTTTTATGTTGTGCCCATGGGGTTTGTAGCAGTGTTCTTCTTTTATGATATGTGCATGAAGCTTGTGTTCTTCTTTCCAAGTGAAAAGAGAATGCTTAGTACTTCTTTGTGGTATTGGAATTCCTGGTGTGTTAAGGCAGTATGACTAGTTTTAACATATACCATATTGGTGCTAGATAATTTTTGGTGTTTTAATATACTCTTCTAAATTGCCTACATAAGCATGATTTCAAGGCCTACTATTATTGTTAACACTGCTTGCTTCTTTATTCATCAACTGTTGGGCAATCAGTTGCTCTGAATGCATAAGCTTGCCTCCATTAGGGAAAACAATTGAGTAATTGAGTAATGCATAAGCTTTGTATCCAACTATATATAATTGTAATACATGTGAGTTCTGTTCTTGTCTCTGGTACCACAACCTTAATTCACTTAGCTTGATGTAGTTTGCTTCACATATACTACTGCTAATGCATTGCTTCACATATATAGTTTGCTTCAATTCAGTTGCTTGCTAGCATACATATGGTTAGGGTTTGCATCAGCGATTACTACTAGCACTTTGCTTGCTTGTTGTGTACTTTATATGAGGCACTAGGAAGATTTCTTGATGTACATTACTACCTCCTGCTTGATGTAGTGAAGATATTAAGAGATGCTTCATATCTTTCTAGTGTACATGCATGCTTGTTTAGTGCACTTACATGTTTGCTTAATTATTAACACTACATCACTGTATTGTTGATCCATCAAGTTTGTTTCACATGTATTACATGTATGTGCATGATGGTCCAAATGCTTTCCTTTATTGATACAAGTGCATCATTTTACTTTATCCCTGTTGTATCTGATTGTTGTTTATTCTATTTTGCAAGCACCACCTCAAGATCATCCATGGCAAGGATGACAAGGTCAAGCGATGAGGCCAACCGTTGGTATGCAACTTGCTCCTTGTGGTTATACTGTCAGTTTCATAAAATATGTGTCTTAATATGATAAGTGAAATGTCTTGCTGCAATCTGAATAAGCTGGCTTAATTGTGCATGTGTGCTGTTAGTCTTCCTTACGTGAATAACTAGGATTAAATGATAATAAAATTTCATAAGATATGTATTCAAAACATTCATGCATTCCAAACATTCCAAACATTCACCTAATAGTTATGTTTCCTTTATCATGCAAAGAAGATCCTCTCACCGAGTACGAGAAGGTTAGGGCTAGAAATATCATGAGGAACAATCGGATGTTCCAGACCCTTGGCATCGGTGCAATAGCGTCGATGATTAGGAAAAGAAATGATGTACGAGAAGGTAGAAGTGATGAGGTTCGAAAAGGTAGTGGAGTTATCAATGATGACCCAGAGTACAATCCTAAGGAGGATGAAGTTATTGATGGAGAGGAAGTGGATGATGTTGTAGTGAGAAAGACTGTTAAGGTGCAAACTCTGTCTTGCTTGGAGGGCTGGGGTTCTTTTATGCTATGTTATTCCTTGTGCTCACATATTTCTCTTGTGATCTAATGCTTTTTTTTACATGCTTTGTTTATACGAGGCCTTTGAAGGAATCTAGAGACGAAGAGGCACAGTGTTAAGAAGGCGATCCGCAAGAAGAAGAGCTCGAAACATCTGCTGCAATACCTCCGGGGAAGGGTGATGGCCCCAGCTCGGGACAAAAAAGAGGATCCTGGAACTGATGAACCTGCCCTTGATAGAGTCACAAAGGCGAGAAAGCAAAGATGGCGGCTATGACGGACCATCGGGAAAAGTCTGCTGCGCATGGACTCTGAGACCTCGGTGCAAATGGGTGATGAGTTGCCGCCCATGGATGAAGGAACCACTCTCGGCATGGATGGAAGTGGCCTTTATGCGCCTAGATGAAGGAGGAACCATCTGCATTGATGAAGCGAGCCTTTGTCCACACGGACCTCAGCCCTGTTGCACCTTCTATTAGCGGGAATCTTGTCATCAATGAAGAAGAACAGCAGCTTGTGCTTCAATCAGGCAAGTTGACCTTTGCAATGCTATCTTTTACTAGTGCATTTTCCAAATGGAATGATCATGTATGATTTTTTGATTCCTGCATTTGTCGATTTCTATTCTAATTTATGAGTTCAATTCATTTTCAGATGCAATGACTGCCAAGACTAGACATAGAAAGGGCAAAGGGCTAGAGAGGATCACCAAGTCGCTTGGTAGCAAGGTGCCTATCCAAATTGCCGAAGGGATGAAGCGTCCAGAGAAGCCTCTGCAGTCAGTAAAGCTTGCTTCTGAGTGTGGACTCGTTGCAAGAAGCCATCTTCCGGTTCTTCCTCACTTCAAGCTATATAGAAAAAATGCTAGTATATTGGAGAACTACATTGGGAAAGTTGATGTAAGCTACTTGTTTCATAGTTAATGTGCTATCTATTTTCTATTGCACCTCTGCATGATCACTAATATTGTTCCTACCTTGTTTGCTGTCTTGGTAGGCAAATTTTGAGATGAACACGGACTAAGAGACCATCAAGACCGCGTGCAAAGATATTCTGCAGAAAAGCTCAAAGAACAGACGCCATCAGATCAAGAAGAAGTATTTTGATACCGTAGCCGCAAATAAAGTCAGCATCAAGTCACCTACACGATCGGCGGATGGTGAATGGCAAGCTCTGGTGGAGATGTGGTCTACCCCAAGACACAAGGTTTGTCTCTCCTTTGTTTGATGCTTTATGTTCTACACATGATATGCTAGTGCTAGATCATGCTGACAGTATGCTTTTTTGTAGGGAACCTGTGTGTCGAACAAGATGAATCGAGGAAAAGTCGTGTACTATCAGGGAACTGGTTCCAGGCACTACACGGCACACATTTTTGCCACTGTGAGAACTTTTCTCTAGAGACTTTACCGTTTGATCCTCGTTGGATAACATTTCTGATTCTTGCTGAATAACATTTTGATTTTTGTTGAAAAACATTTCAGAAAGAAGAGCGTAAGGGTGAGGAGCTGTCTGCGATTGACTTGTTTAAGGACACCCACAACAGCAAGAAGCACGGGTTTTCAGAGCTAGTAAAGGTTGCTATAGTAAGTCACTCCATGCTTTGTCCATGCCCTGTTTGATTCACAGCCAGCTTTGATGCTGTTTGATGCTTTGATGATTTGATGCTGTTTGATTCTGAGCCAGTTCCATGCTTTGATGCTGTTTGATAGTTCCATGCTTATAGTTCCATGTTAGGCTTAATGAAGATATTAGAATAGCTTAATGAAGATAGTTCCATGCTGCTTGATTCACACACGCTATGTTCCATGCTTTGATGCTATTTGTTGCATTTTTTATGACATGATGAAATTTGATCTGAATGTTAGTCAGGAAGCCATCTTATATAGAACCACCATTCTAGGCTTAATGAAGCGATCATATTGTTCCAATTGCATGTCTCCAGGTCACTACTCATCATCTTGTATAGATCTTGTGTGCTGGTTTGGTTACTTCAAATAATCCATTTGTGTGCTGCTTTGGTTTCTCCACTAATTCCTACCATTTTCCTCCATATGCTAGCTTGAGATGGAAGAAATGAAGGACGCGCCGGTACCAGAAGGTGAAGAGCCAAAGTCTACTGTTCAAATTGTCGAAGAAGTGTTGAAATCTGTCAAGCAAAGCACATTCCTCACGAATGTTGGGCTCCAGTCATCTAGGACCAACACCCACAAAGCAACTGCTCAAGTCTTAGCTCATGTTCGTGACCTTGAGCGGAAATTTGGAGAGGTCCGAGCTTCAAGCTGAATCGGTGCAAGAAGAATTGTGACAATCAAGATGAAGGCGGAAGAATTTGAAGCTGCACTCGACAAGGAACTTGAGCTGCTGCGCAAGAAGTCTCAAGAACAGGAAGAGAAGTTAGCCCACTTGATGGCTCTCTTTGGAGCTAAGGTAGTTTGATGGCTGAGCTGTGGTTGAGCTAAGGTTGTTGCATTTTGAACTAAGCTGAGCTGTTGCATTCTATTGCATTTTGAGCACCTGTGAAGTTATGTGATCTTGTGAACCTGTGAAGTTATGTGGATCATTTTGTGGATCATTTTGTTTATTTTCTGTGAAGTTATGTGGATCACTTGTGCACCTGGGCCTTTCTGTTTATAGTTATGCAAAATGAGAACTTGGGCTCTAAAAAGGCCAAGAACCAAACAAGAATTAGACCAAAAAGGCTTGGGACTAAAAAAAGATATGACTGTAAGAAAAAAAATTATAAAAGGCTGCATAGCAGAAAATAAAAAGGCCAAGGCCCAAATTCGAACTAGACCAAAAAGGTTGTGTCCCAAAACAATAGTGGACTATAAAAAAATTCATCAGAAAAAGGCTCCATTCCCAGAAAATAAAAGGCCAAATTATTGGGCCAGGCCCATACACTTAAGCAAAATAATGAGAAAAAAATAAATTAAACGGGCCGAATTATTGGGCTTGGCCCATGTAGGCAATTTGAAATGGACCGGGCTGATTCTATTTTACGACCTTTTCATTTGGTCGTAATTACGCCACGTCGACTTGCCACAGTGGATCGACATGGTGTGGTCGGATTGCTAGTGACCAACATAATTGTTAAGTAAAATCTCGACCTTTTTTGGTCATAAACGTCTCTGACCATTCCAGAAGAAAGGTCGCTATAGTCAGTTAACGACCCCCAGCTTTTGACCTTATGTTTTGGGTTACAAAAAGGTCACAAATTGAAAACAGTGACCATTTAGTGACCAATAGTGGTGGTCACTAGTTGACATATTTCTTGTAGTGTACCTCCGGCCCGTCCACCTAGTCATCCTCGGCCATGGGGCCTTGACTACGCCACGGCGTGGCGAGTCAAAACCGCCCGGCGGTCGGAGCCCATGTTGCAGCGGCGGATGCCGGCTCCGTCCGGCGCTTCATGACGCTAGCTAGCCAAGATAGCTCCGTCCACCGCTTGTGCGCAAGTTTTGCTAGCTAGATTAGCACGCAGCCTTGACGGCTTGCTCGTCGCGCCACGCTAAAAGGCCAGCCATCCGGCTTGAGCGAAGGCTGGGCGGCTTGCTCGCTTCGTGAGTCACGCTCGGGCCACCTGCCAACCCGTCTGAGAGGCAGGCCGGCGTCCGGCCCGTCCGACAGCGGGCGGCCAACTCACTCATCACCGGCGCGCCACCGCGAACACGCATCGATCTTGTTTGAAGTAATGTTCGTGAAAAATAATGATTTGAGGGTGAATAACAGGATATAAGGTCGGATGTTGGTCCCTCGTGTCAACGGTCAAACAAAATGTGTTGGTTTAAGCTGCCTCGTCGGCCGCAGGGCGTGTGGGCCAACCCAGGTCATAAATGGGATTAAACGAACCTAATCGGTAGGAGTACTAGGTAGTAGTTTTTGGCGTGGATTAAGAAATTTTGGGTATGTTTTTGCTATTTTTTGTACAATAGATTCTTCCTAGGGCTGGTTGAAAGTGGTAGGTTTTGTAAATACTCTCCATATTGTAAGTAGGAGTGAAAGTTAAGCTTTGGAAGCCAATAAGCAAGGCTAGTTACATAGTGCATATGTGTACATGATTGAAAGTAAATATCAACCATGAGCGACTAATATCTTGATGGAAAACTCGAAAGTATTGAATACTAGGGAAAAAATGCATGGATGGAAATACTAGCTATGTTCATGTCCGTTGCAACGAATCATAATTAGAATAATACTTATTCACAAACTTGGTACAAAACACCCTAATTTTGATATACATATGCCATTAGAGATATATTATGTTTCAATTAGAATATATTCCTTGGGCTGTTTTGGTGAGGTCAGGGAGGGATGTGGTTGGTTTTAAGATACTAATTATGGGTTTTTCTGCAAATTGGTAGACAAGTGGGATGTTGGTGAGAAAAGGCAACAACTTAGCTCACAATCGTTAGATGTCGATCTAATGGTCAGAAACGATGGATGGCAGACACACCAACATCACCAACTTAGTCTTGTGTAGGAGTACTAGCAAGATCCGTGCATTGCACGGAACATCAAGATGCATTTTTTATAAAACACTTGTTGTGATTGACCCTTGGGAGTAATCCCATGTGTAAAACTAATGATATCTCGAGAAATATGAGATAAGGTGAAGAGGTGGGGTGTGGTGGTGGTTGGTGGTGGTTGGCGGAGGCATGGGGATTGGACGCCTTGGCGTGACCACCGAGCCAGTTGTTCCAGAGGCTTCCTTTCTTAATTGGTCAACAATGAGGTTTGTTGGAGATAAGGATGAGCGAGGGAAGGCCTTGTCTGCAAATGTGGAGAGGGTGCGGGTATCTTTTAGTTTAATTTCCATCCGTCACGATATAGATCAGACGGTCTATATTGCAAGATGGCACACGTACCATCATCACCAACTCGGTTTTTTTATAAGAGAAGAAATATAAGTATGGAGATACAAATGTATTATCGATACTTGCTTCCGTAAACTAGCATCTACATTCTATTCAACGCCTCGGCATGTGGGGGCTTAGCACAATGACTTCTCCTTGTGTAAAACAAAGATTTTCCCGTCGCCGACAAGGAGGGGGTGACGGCGGCGTGGTTTTTGGCTTGCTCTAGTCCTAGTAGTCATATTAGGTGGTCTAAGCACGTGTAGATTTATTCTTTTTCACTTCTCGTGTTCGCCATACTGCCACGACTGTTGATGAATAGACGGTAAGTTATTCACGGGGAAACCCTTGTTGAGCGTGTTTGCAAGAGAGAGAGACAGTGTGCATGTGTGATATGTTAGAGACTGAGGCAATGATAACAGATTCTTTGTGTCTATGTGTGTGGAGGATAGAGAGACATGTACATGGGGCTTTTACATTGTGTAACGTGGAGACACATATACATAATTAGAAAGTGAGTGTGTGAGATACACATCCAGGACATGGGGAGAGATGAGGATCCAGATAAATGGGTGTTTGTGTGTGTCTGTGTGTGTTTGTGCAGCGTTTGTGTGTGTGAGGAGAGAGTGTATGTGGAGTAGAGAGACCATGATGATGTAAACCTAGTATAAAGGAAGGGGAATGGTGTGACATGTGTAGTAGCGAGATAGCAGGTGCGGGCGGGGGCAGACTTTTGGAAGAGACATCGAGTGTGTGTGTGGGAGAGGGGTGTGGGAGGCGAGAGAAAGAGAGCGCGAGCGACGGAGAGAGAGAGAGAGAGAGAGACAGAGCGAGAGAGAGACAGCGAGAGAGAGGCAGAGAGGGGGCGACAGGGGTCGTTTGTGTCCATAAATGGCGTATAGATAGGGAGACAATGTTGAGGTTGTCCGAAATTGGACTATGAACGGAGACGCAAGGGAAGCGAGTCATCGTGTGTGTGATAGGGACTTCATGAGAGATCTAGAATAGATGGTGTAGAGAACAATGTGCGAAATCGAGAACGATTATACATTAGGGAGCTATGCAAAGTGTCACGACATATATGTATCTGAGGGAAGGAGGCTGGGGCGGGTCCGCATGTGGGAGAGATAGAAAGAGGAGAGTGGTGCACAAGGAGACAAAGTGTGCTTGTTTGCAGTGGGGGTGGTGTGTGAGGTGAGTGTGGGAGAACCACATAACTAGGGAGATAGACGTTTGGGGGCGACTTTTGTGTGTATGGGAAATATACACTCTACATAGTGCATGTGCTTGGGTAAGAGAGATAGCGGGAGACCTAGAGAGTGAGGGAAGAGATGTGTGCATGCCCGAGAGACAAAGTGATAGAGACCTATGTTGGGGTCCGGACTTTACAAGAGAGGGGTGTTAATATGCTCGTGTGTTGGTGTTTGGGGAGAGAACGACTTCTCTATGTGTGTGCGTGTGTGTGGTGGTGGTGGTGGTGGGGGGGTTGACTTGGATAAGCGGTGAGGTGTCTATATTTGAGGGACTTTAAGCGTAATTGAGATATTGTGCACTCATGGTTGATCAATTTGTTTCACAGTTTGTACTATGAGATAACGATACTTTTGAACATGCGTGATATACCTTGATGTACCAGAATTACAAACCTAAGATTGGAATTTTGGAATTCGACTCCATCATTAGCTTTTGTAATTTATTTAACCGGAGGTACATTTTTTAAGCCGGGATTTCATGATTTCAAATTCATATATCAAACCTAGAGATATGCACATACGGGCATGTTCAAACTTTATAATCATTCACTTTATTCATACACATACATATTTTTTCTTTTGTCATCATATTTAGGATAAACACATTTGGAATTTCATTTGAGTTGTACCGTATGATGGTGTTTGCTTGTAGTAGCTCAATGATCCATATTTGAATTGAATGGACAATCTAAGTTTCGAGTTGAAGACATTGATTTTCAAAACTTGCACATTTTTCTTGCATGCAAAACAAACAAATTGTCGGCCATGATATCATAGTCGGCCGTCTGAGCAGAATACTTATAATTTTAGGCGTAAAAGCTTTCAAACTTCCGCTCACATCGAAATATCACGTGCCGAAAGTTTAGCCTGTGATATTCCTGTTTTACCCTGCCACAAAAGCGGAAAAGGGCTGCTTTGGTAACTCCATTGTTTTCCCCTCTTTGCCCCAACATTCTTCCCCAGAGCCCCTCCCCTTCCCCTCCCCGACCCCCCCAACCACGGCAAGCCACCGAATCTAGTCCTCCACCGCAGTGGTGGACCTCACACCCCGCCGGATCTACCTTCTGCACCTTGGAACCCCCAAATGCCAACTCACCACTTCACTGGAGCCGCTTCAGCGAATGGCTTGTCCATCGCTCCAGATCTCCTTGACCGCCATCATGGTTCACCGTACCAGATCTACTTAACCGGTGCCCTCGTCCACCACACTGTAGGCCCTTCACTGACTCCCTCGTCCGCCCCTTCGCTGGCCCTTCATACAAGCCGTCGTCCGCGACAACAGATCCGCCTCATCGAAAGCACTGTACAACACGCCCGCTGAAACCTTCGTCCACTGCACCGGACCCGCGCCACGGACGCCATATTCAACTCCACCGGCCTTGCATTATCGACATCGCAGCCTCATCAGGTTATTTCGATTTGTACTCCTTCGGTTTTTCTCTTTATCGTGCAACTGTTCACTTACCACAGATGAGCTTTCTTGTATGTCGACAGGCGTCGCAACCGTAGCATCGGAGCCGCTTCAGCGATGGTGACAGCCGGTCCAAACTCAACCGCAACACGAGCACCATCGACGATCCTTAGCTATCAAGTATGACAACGATACCCATACGCCGAGAATCAGTCTTTGTTATCCAACGGTCGGCGCCTCGTTCACTTTCCTAGCATAAGCACCGCACCTTTGAATTTCTTGAGGCATCATTCAGTTTTTCATGAGACGCGTTATTCTGCTTGCACCTGTAGGGCCATACTTCTAGCAGTGAACATGTTACATGTGCTAAATTACATACCAGTGCACATATAGTTAATATGCTTTAGTTTTGTTCTGATGCCACCTGTTGGTTCCATCAGACTGCTTAATGTTCTCTATGCTTAATTACACATCAGCAAACTAGCATGTGGTTCCGCTGCTTTTTGTTCGTTTTACCCTACATTTTCTGATGCTAGCTATTACATCACCGCTCCGAGCCTCTGTTCATTACTTGTTTGTGTGTTCTTGATCTTCCCAAGTTGCATGACTAATTTGACGCTTCTATTAATTATGGAGCTGCCAACCCCATCAAGCAAAATATTTGTTCTTTTGGGGCTGGCACCTCGAACAAGCATAAAAATAGAGGGAAGCAGATATATTGTCGTGTATGCACACATCCTTCTTTCATTAGTTTATATGAACCATTGATGATCAATTCGGACGCATGTGATTAAAATAATTTTACCTAAATAGATGGTGCAGAATAAACTACAACAACTAGATTTGCAACCACGGGATGCTGACGATATCTTCAAAGAACATTGCAACAATAGCTAGGATTCACAGCAACATATGGTAAGCCAGTGTGTTTTAGTACATGTGAAATGTAATGCGAGTGGGCTGCTTTCTTGGCTTGTGCCCTCAACGTCTAATCCTACCGAATTACAAATAGTTCAGTTGTTTGCTCTGCTGTATTGCTTGATTCAAATGCTTGTTTGTTGTTACGCTATACCTGAGTTGGCCAATATGTCAGCAGTGCCTGCTGTACTATCGTAAAGAAATGCATGCCTATTTCATTTGAGTCCTTAACTTTTCCTATCAACTTCGTCACAAGACTGTCTTCGTAGTTTATATGAGGCCACATTGTTAAGTGCTTTCTCAGATTATTTCAACTGCTTAGATGCCTTGGCAACTTAAATATAGCGGTTGTACACTCCCTTTCAACTAGGGATGTCAACTGGGCCCCGTTTAATCCCGATTAAAGTCCACTAGTGGTATGATAGTTCAAAAGAGTATTTGTTTTTTGAGGAAAATGAACTAGGGAGGTAGCAAAACCTAACTAGATGGGCTGGCGGATGTCGTTTATTTGCCACTTACATCCCTAGTTTCATCTTACCATTTTAATTTCTTTTCGGCTGATGCTGCTTCAAACCATTTAAATATAGTTTTCCATGCTCGGCAATAATTGCTAAATGCGTTTACCATGTAAGCTTCTTGCTGGATCATACGATAACTATCTCTTACTTATGTCCAATGAAACCTTTCGGGATGCCGTTCACACTAGGACACAATGTACAACCCTAGAATCTATTTGTGGAAGCGATGTGCCATCCATGTTACTAGATGGTAGCGATTCAGAGGCAACACCGCCATAGAGCGATCGAGCACAGATATTATAGTGCTTGAGGCTCTACTAGAGGCGTAAAGAGATGGTGTGGCTGCCATGAATGAGGTAATCTTTATCTTGAGGCTGGAAATTATGGAATTAGCGGCACGCATTATGCAAGCAACCCAAGAATTGGAGGAAGTAAGAATGTTGCATTTGAAGACGGAGGAGGTCCTGCTGTTTCTGCTATCTGAGCCCAAGGTAATCCCGGTTCTTCTTTAGATACCAGTTGAAATTGTCATTATGTCACAACCGGTTTTCCAGGATATTAATTTCCCAGAAAATGGCCCTTGTGCTCACTAGCCCCAGGAATACTGTTAGCTGATGAGACACCAACTTGATACAGAAACTCCAAGAAAAATACAAAATGTGTAGTACAAGACCATTCTGGCCTATGAGTACAACAAATGGTTTCTAGTGGTTGATGGCAGAACCGGTTTGCAGTTCATCAGCGTCTATGGGACTCCATTTCCCACAGGAACAGCTGACCTAGATAACTCCTATCTTCGCGAGGCTGCTATCATCATTATGCGTGCGTTAAAGGCTGTCATCGCATAGCGTTCCTCTCCATGCAAGAAATTTGGCCAAGACAATAGCGAGGGACAAGCGAGAGAGTACTTTGAATGTACTGCAAACATTATGAACACAGGTATAACATAATGAATGATAATCATGCTCTCAAACATTTCATGATCACAACATCGATCCACGAAATAAAAATCCATGATGCACGCAAGCAGGTTATTCATATACAACATGAATATGCAATAAGGGAGTAGAAATAGAATGCACCGATCGGGTGTCTGAAGCGACGCCTCGAGAGGATAATAATATAAAGCATGCCTCAGTCGGTCGTCTGAGCGACACCACATAAAGGGATTATAAATAAAAGAAATAACAAGCATGCCACGATTGAGGCGTGCATGCGACACCACATAAAGGGCTTATAAATAATTTAAATAACAAGCATGCCACGATGCGGTGTCGGCGACACCACATAAAGGGCTTATAAATAATTTAAATAACAAGCATGCCACCCTCGATGCGTATGCGACACCACATAAAGGGCTTATAAATAATTTAAATAACAAGCATGCCACAGTCGGGCGTCTGAGCGACACCACATAAAGGGCTTATAAGTAATTTAAATAACAAGCATGCCACAGTCAGGTGTCTGAGCGACACCACATAAAGGGCTTGTAAGAGAATAATCACAGTGAATATCCAGGAGGTAGAACCGTCCCAGGGATACTCAATAATTCAAATAATGTAAATGGTTAGTCCATAATAATAGTAATCATAATCATCATGAGTCACAAGTCATGATCCATGTTACAGTTTAGCAATTTTTCCTCCGAACACCGACACTAAGACCGACACTTGACCCATCCTGCATCGTCGCCCCTTAACCATGGACACAGCTATTCAAATAGATATAATCTCTGCAGAGGGTGTACTCTTTACCCACGAGTAATAGATTCCTTTAGTCCATCGGGACTAATTCTGTCTATGATCTTTTAATTGAAAACACACCTGACCGCACACACCAGCCTAACTTACCGGTGTCTGGAATCACCCACGACACCCATTAAGCGAAACTCTAAGTGGGGAGGCTACAACCTTGACTAGCATGGGATGACAAAATTTATAACGCGCGCAAACTAGGGGAGCTACGCCCTCGGCTCCAACCGGAAACACCCATGCCCCCGGGCCAGGTGGCATGTCTACCGGATGCAGCCGGTATCTTCCACCATGGCCTCTACATGCGGTGTGTGCTAGGAAGGGGTTGACAACTTCTTGAACTGTACCCTACCTATGGCAGGGACAAGTGGTAGTCTGAAACAAGTATGGGGTTCTTTGGAACAAGACTCGATCTACGGCCGACTCAGAGGTTAAGGCATTCCCTGCAGGATTGGTATAACAAATATATTTCACACCAAAGCAAATCACCACTCATCATACCTCACCATGCCTTCTAGGACATAATCATCTCAATGGATTATTAGAGACAAGTTCATGTCTACCCAAGGCAGAGACTTTCCCAGTTCCTCCCGATAGGCATGAAAGGCATACGAGGGTGATTACTATCAGAAGCATATCAAAGTCCAATAGTAAGGAATCATCATTATGCACTCATGAACATGATCATATCATCACATAAAATACTGAACACTTCATGTCCAGGCGGTGTCGTATTAGCATCGAACGACATACAACAAATATTATGCCGGGGTTCAGAATGCTTGCCTTCAAGAGTATACAAGTGGGGGTGCACTTTTTGAAAGTTGCCTTCTTCTTCAAAATCCTATTTTACAAAATTTTGAATTAACACATAGTTCCGAAACAGTACAAAAAAGGTTTTTGGACAATTTTCAAATAAATATGAAAATATACTAGACAAAGTTTGAGAAACAACAGAAAAAGAATCAAATCAATTGGATTTGTATTTTAAAAATTATAGCCAGTCAAAGTTTAGTGAAAATCTGTTTTTAAATAAAATAAAAAAAAGAAAAACGGTTCGAATAAGAATACGCTTTCGAGACAGAGAAGACGTACTCATGTGTTTTACGTTTCCACTAAAACACGCTACAGAAGCTGGGGTCATCGCAAGTGGGGCCGTCGGGTCCACTGGTCAGGTTTGACCAGTCGCCCGCGCCCTCCTTCCTTCTCTAGCCGAGTGGTGGCGGGGCTCCGGCGATTGCCGCTGACGAACTGCGGCTCCCCGCGGGATTTTGAGGGCGGGGATGGATCTGCTGGTCCACGGCGGTCCTCCCAGTGGTCGATAGGCTGGCGGGGGTGGAGGGGGTTGCCGGCGACGAGATCCGCGGCGGACGGTGGTTTCGGGTGGATCGGGGTCTCAAGCTATGGTGGCTCTCGATCGGGCTAGAGAGGTGGGGCGGCTCCGCACGGTTGAGGGGAGTCGGACGGTCGCGCTGGATGAGCTGGAGAGGCCCTGCTCGCGACGTTCGGCACTGGAGCGTGGCGGCGGCCGAATTGTCCAGAGACGAGGCAGACGGCCTCCCTCCGTCGATTGTTGGCTATCACTACAAGAAATATGTCAACTAGTGACCTTCCGTCAGTTACCCTGGAAGAATTGGTCATAGATCTATGACCATTTCAGACCAATTGGTCAAAAGCTGTTCGGGGGGCTCCAAACCTTAAACCATTGCGACCATTTTGGTCAGAAAGGTCGTAATTTCCTTACACGAAATGGTCACAAAGCAAATAGTGCTAGTTCGCTGCCTTATTTCTAGTTGTTAATGACCAATATAGATGGTAATAGCCTTGTAGATTGTGGTGGGTTGTGATGACTAGGCGCCATCTCATCAGTTTTGCCTATGTGTCATGTCCATGTGGTAGTTTTTGCCCTAGGTAGTGAAGCAACCTATATTTCTGTTATTCCAAAAATTCTCATAAATGTTTTGGATCATATCTTCATCAAATATGTCAAAACATTCCTTGCCTAGTTCAAAAATAATTCGAAAATATTCATTTTCCTATTATGTTCGAGCAAGCACTTTGTGAAGGAAGTACCACTTTAGCATGTCCAAATGGTATCCATTTTCTCTGATGCTTTCCTATGCCCAAATAACCATCCTCCACCAAATGCCAGCTCAATCCATTCATTATTTTGAGCCCAGCTTCAACATTCAGATTTATGTCCAGTGTGGTACTTTGTAAAGGAAGTACCACCTAGGCTCCTCCTTTTGAGGTGAAAATTTGTGAATACGGTCTTCTTAGTAACTGATCATCCTCAGCCAAAACTCACGCCCATTAGCGATGTGCATTTCCCGTACCGCAAATCAAACACTTGGGTGCTTATTCATGTTTGAGCATCGATCGGTCTCCTCGTGAGAATCTTATGTTGTGATTTTCTTCCTAGCACCTACCTGGGGAGTGCCCAAACCACTAGACATGCCTAGGCCGTCCAGAACACATGGCAACGCATACGGTCATGCGGTGACCACGCCGACGGCATGCGAAGCTTCTGGCAGCTCTAGAGTTGGGGCCATCGGCCACCGTCCAAACCTCGATATCTCGCCATCAAACCATGTATTTCTGATTAAATAGATACTTATTTACCTAGAAATTATTTTTGGAAAAAATAAAGAGCAAACTATGAGGCAGCTGCAGTTCAAATTTGACCCGCTTCCAGCTGAATCGACGGGAATTTGTCCTCGATGATCGTCGTGATGCTGCCGCTCGAGTGTTAGCTCTCCGCTGTGGCGGTGATCATGAGGATTAAGTGCGGTGTCGGGTGCTAACTGTTGTTAGTGTGCTGGAGGCAACTTGCACCCGAATAATTACCCACAAATCTCTCCTTCAGCGACCGTGGTGTGCTAGGCGGGTGATCAGTTAGGTGCAACATGTGCACATGGATTTGCAATTAGTGCACGTGGTCGAGTGGTTGTGGTTGTCCGTCTGTTGTCGTGGTGTTGCGCGGATAAAAATCTATGTCGTGAAGAGATATATGCTGCAACAACTCAGGGCAAAATCTCACTTCAGAATTTACCGAGAGTGAAATTAGTTAATCGAAATTAACAGCAGTAAAAACTACTCACATTAATTGAAACCAAATATTTAATTCATCGCACAAATTTAGGATACCATGCATAAGTTGCAACACATAAATAAATGCTGGGACAATAAACATAGCAGTGACGTCTAGAATGAAAACGGTAAATAGACAGGGTCCTGAGGAAGCGTCCCTGGTACTGATGCACACTCCTCTTCTATCGGGGAAAGCAGGTTGACTAGTGGAAGAACGCGTTTCTCTTGGTCGGGCCTCAGTGGTCTGCCGATGGAGATCTGAGGATTTAAATCAGTGAGGCTCTGGAGATAACCCATTACCCGCTGGGTCAAACGCTCTTGAGCGATTGCCCATCGGCAAGGTTGGCCAGTACCGGGTCTCTCTCAATTCGTCCACTGGGAAAAGATGCTACTTCTCCGGGCGCTGCACGTCTCGGGAAGTAATAATACCCTCGTTCGCTGGCATAGGGTACCGTGAATCAAAGGCGAGCAAGTGCTTCGTACGCATCATCTTCTATGGCCATTTGCGGAGTCGGCATAGATTTCCCCACGAAGGAGACTTCCGTTGGGTCTTGGTTTGGGTTTGCGGGAGGGATGTGCACCACTGCCCAATATTTCGAGGTGGATGGGGTGATCCTCGATTTGAGCAACTTCGTCTTTGGGGTGGATGGGAAGAACTCATGGTACTGCAGGTAAAGTCCCACAATATTTTAACAAAACTATCTGGGGTTGCATCTGGAGTTCTCAGATAAATACTAGGGCTTGGCATGGAAAGGAATGGTTGTGAGAGTTGTGTACAAGGTGAGGGGTACTTGGCAAGGTCACGAGGTGGTCTTTTATATAGCATTGGGGTTGGGTTATCGATTACGGTGTGGGCCAACTAGTTTGTCGAATCTGCTCTACGGGTCGGGGTCAATGCTACAGATACACATATCTCACAAAAGTGATGTATTACTGTGGGTGTCGTCGGGGTGGTTTTTGGTAGTTGTGCCCGGAATTAAAAATGCAACCACACGCCAACATACTTATGCATGGCTACTATTTAAAACAGAGGCACACAAGCAGGCTGCATTTATCTATGGCCATACAAGGTCACACTATTACGAGGCCTAGAAATACTAAGGCTCGGTACTACTCGAGTGACTTAGTCTACCTCGTTAATATCTAAGCCAGGCGTGCCTTGTGGACGTCGAGGCTTCTCCACGGGTTTCACCGTCGGGGTTAGCTGGATGGAGTTGAGGGGCTGCAGGGTCAGGGTAGCGATGATGACCATCGCGGGGGTTGTTGGCCACAATCCCGTTGGAGCGTGTTCCCAAAAGGCGACGAAGCACTTCTGGGGGCACCAAAGTATTTTGGTGGATGGCTGGGGCTGACCTCAAGGACTCAATCGGTTGTCCAAACAACACGACTGGGTTGTCGGCGTCAGGCTCATCTTCTCCTCTTGCCGGGGCTCGGCGAACCAGTTCTCCACGAGCTGCGATCACATCAAGGGTGATTTGATCGAACAGTTCCTCTAGTGCACTCACATAGCGCACCAGATGCAACAATGCAGGATCCGTCTCGTGATCTCCGTTGGCGACCTGGGGTGGCCTACCATACCCGTCACGGCTGGGGTAGTAGTAGAACGGCTGACGATTAACTCGGGCGACAAGTGCCGGAGTTGAACTATAGCCTCTCAAGCAGCTAGTTGGATGGCTTGTGGCTCAAAGGAAGTTGTCCTTCGATGAACTGTAGGGGCGTTACGGCGATAGACCCCTACCATAGACGTGCCTGATGGCCCGAATTGACGGCTCTCACCGCTCATGGGCCCTTGGTACACAACATATTCTGGGGGCTCTTCTAATGCAAAGGCACGGCGGGTGAAGTTTGCTAGCACGGTCACAGAACCTCTAAGGTTGGTTGCTGTGGTCTCATTGTGCACAATGGGGCCAGACATTATAGCTCGGTTTGGGGAAGAGGCTGTGTTGTGCTGGATTGAGGCTAGCGTGCCCTTTTTATAGAAAAAGGGGATGGAGTCTTCCTTCGCACGCTTGCGAAAGAGACTATTTAGGTGTCAGTCACTAGCGCGTGATCGACAGGCTAGGCTGATAGGTTGGGCACCGACTGTCAAAAGGTGTCGGGGTCACCGTGTGGCCATCTTACACGAGAAGCTTGGCCGGGGTTAGGTTAAGGTCTGGTGGATTGGTTAATCTAGGTTTATTGACCTGGCCAAGATAGGATTAGTCAATGGTCAGCTTGGCTCTGATACATTAGATGATTGTACTTGCATGTTGTGTCATGTCTTTGAATGGATTATGTTGCAAGACCCCCTATGTTGTCCATGTGTTGTAATGATCCGAATTTTTTAGGCGAGGTAATCCTCAGTACTTGTATGATTGACATAAGGTGAACTGCTTTTCGTGTGAGCATATTGTATTGGATGAAATAAGCTGTTTGAATCGAGTGTATCCAACCTCTCAATTCAAGATCACGACATTTCTAAATCATAATCATATATGAAGGTGGAATAAATCTTTGTTGTGGTTTTGAAGAAATAAATAATGAAATGTATAATTATTTACGGATATTAAATGTCGAATCCAAATTGGATTTGAATTTAGTTTGCCAGGTCCCAGGGCAAACGTGAATGCTAATTCTCCCAAGTTTTGAACGAAGCGGCTAAACACCCACTATAATTTGTGGGCTGCCCGAAGAAAGTGTTTGCGAGATGGAAATTACTGTCTACCCCTGACACTTGACATCCTTATCGACCGGAGTTACACTGCTGCCGATAGGGGTAGACTAGTAACTTCAATCAGATGTGACACGACGGCCTCTGAGCCCATTCAGACACGGCGGGCACCAAACGTGGGCGGCAAAACACATTTGATTCAAGCTCATCCAAAAGACATGTGTCTCTTCCTCCATTTCCCCATTCATACACGGTGGGCGGCGAAACAAACTCTCCTCGTCCGAAATCGATGTAGGCTAATATTTTAAATAGGGATAGATGTGTAACTTCCATCAGACGTGACACAACCGCCCTATCTGTCAGCCCCGTTCATACACCGTGGGCGCCAACCGTGGGCGGCAAAACACCCTCTCCTCGCCCGAAATAGTTACCGACAAATATTTGGGAGATGCGAGATTACCGTCCTATCCCCAACCGACGCGATGTCTGAAATTTTAAGCAGGGGATAAGTTCAGAACTTTCCCCATTTGAAGCGCGTCCCAAAGTTTGAGATCCCACCTCCCTCCATTTCCCCATCCATACACCATCGGCGACACGACAACCTCCGTGACTGGCCAGCCTCCTCCGTCCGCCACCCCATCCTCCACCTTGCCGGAGCCGCTACCCCTACCCCGTCGGCCACTGCAAGAGATGGACGTCTCTCATCCACGGCGTTGGACCAGGATCCTTTCATCGCCTCCTCGCGCTTCATCGGCGCCATCATCCACCTTACCGTTGCCGCTCCTACGACCGCCTCGTCCACGGCAACAGGATATATCCCCCGACCCGGCCATCTGCCGTCTAAAGTCTTCTTCCCCACCGCCGACAGCCATCGCACCCGCAGCACCCTCAACGTATCAGCATAGGCCTACACGGCATCGCAAGAGAGGTGGTACTCTTCCATATGTGCTTAAGTTATTGATCTCACCCGGAAAATATATCGTAATTTGTTTACTGTACTTTTCCTGTCTGTACCAAATCGTAGTGGCTAGTTGAAAGCAAAGATAAGTTGCGAAGTAGCTTTGTCCGGTTTGCACCTTCAGATCCGCCATTGCACGGGCACTATACTCTTAAAGCTTATGGTTTCCCCCCTTTATATTCACTACCATCATCGTAGGTCCTTCGTGGTCGCTAGCATTGCTCCTCAAGACCTCAACCCAAAGCTTACGTGTTGAAATACGAATCTGATATGATGCTCATATCACTAAAACAGAGAACATTTAATTGGTCACCTAATGTTCCTATATTCGTTTCGAAAAGCATGTGCACCACCCACTGGTCCAGCTAGTTCCACTTTCCTGATTTTTCTCTTGATGCTTAGGGTTTTCCCCTTTTATCTACTCTACTATGATCTGCGTAGGTGCTTTCTGTCGTACTAGCATTACTCCACCCTTCAAGCTAAACAACACAACACTCAGAATTCGAAACCTTAGTTTTTCAAATATGATTGTGATATGATACTGATATTAGTTAACTGACCCATTTAATTGGTTAGCTAAAGGTCCCACTTGAGTTTCCAAATGCATGTCGCGACATATAGAGAGACAGCATAATTGCATTTCTTTGTCACTTGTTGACCATAATTTCTTGTCCATACCAAATCTTAGTTGTTATTTCAAAGCAAACATCGGTTGCTAACTACCCTTTGCGCGGTTTGCAGCTTCAGATCTGCCATCCCACTGCCACGGTCAACACTGTACTCATCATGCTTATGTTTTCCCCATTTTATGATGACCACAATCAGCTACGTGGTTCGTGTCGTAATAGCACTGCTCCACCCATCGAGCTAAACAAGATTAGTTGTACAAATTCATATATGATATTATTGTTGATATTAGTAAAACTGAGAGAGATGTTTAATTGGTGAGCTAAATGTTCCTACTTTAGTTTCGAAATGCATGTGAGCCACATATGGAGAGACCGGAAAGAATAGTATTTCTCTGTGCGCTCTGGTTCATCATGGGTGGCCAACCGACATTGTATTGAAAGACTTGTTATATCTTCAATCTGATTTCTCTTCTGCTATTCTTTAAGATTATACTCTTCTCTTGAGGTAGACTGGTAAGGTCGTGTTTTTCTCCCTTAGTATATTTTGAATCTGTCAGGTCATGTCGACTTGTTCTTCTTACTATATGTTGAAGCTATCATCTGCGAAGTGTCATCACTTCTGGAGCTCTCATATTTTGAGTAGTAGGCCACATTATATTAGTGCACACAACAAATTACAGCATGCATGGCATCTTTTAAAAGAATTGCAGAGATAGCACAAAGGGGTTTACAGGGAGGCAGTATTGGATTAGAATCACTACGCATTACAAAGAAAATCTCACTTGTTTTTATGTTTTCATTCATGTCGATATTGAACATTATCAAAAGAATATGAGAATGGGCGCACGAGAGGAATATTGCGGAACGATCCACTGGCTAACAAACTTGGCATGGTGGAGGATGGCCTATCTTATTCACCCATCAAGGTGCTTGCTCTAACTTTGCAAAGTTGTATTTGTCGCACATATTTTGCATCTGACCTCTTGCATTACTTCTACTTTGTTACACCATCTGCTTTGTTTAAGCATCATATATGATTATATGCCATACCTATCCATTTTCTGTACCTATTCCATGTGTCGTCACACTATGTTTTTCCAACAAATGTTGTTCTTTCGTAATAGATGTCCAAAAGGAAGAGAGTGAGTGCAGATCCTCAAGGAGTACAAACTAGGTATTTGGAAAAGGTAGTGATACCTGTTAAACCAGATAGATCAGCAGCCACAGAAAACACAGGCCCAACTGTACCACACTTTAGCTCTACTCCAGTGGCCAAACCCCTATTAGAACTGCTGGGAGCCAGCGTCAGGTACTGTCTATGATATCAATTCAAAATTTGAACTCCTAAATTTCTGCTTGTGCATTACCTTCTCTCTTGTATGAAAACTATTTTCATATGAATCTCCTTGCTCAAAGGATCATACGATCTCAAAACAATAATGGGCTCTGCATTGCTCTTGTCAGTACCTCTCTCCCTTTTGCCTAGTAACGCTCTACTTAATTAATTGCTATTTGATTATGTAACATCAGTCTGCACCTGAGCTTCATTATCCTTTGTTTCTTACAATATTATTTGATCTATAATTACTCTTTGCAAAATGTAGAATAATGGCAGCGCTTATAAAGAATTTTCTTTGGGGAATTTATTGAATTATCCTTCCATCAACATGGAGAAGGGCTTTGTCCAGCCTGTGTTAACATGTAATGTAAGTTCATCCTTCTCAAGCCTTCAAACTTTGTTCTAGTATAGATTTGGATAGGCATCATTTCCTCCACTGTTGTATGCTTTGTTGTTTACATCTGATTGGATGTTTGCAACAACTACCAGTTTCAAATTGTAGTTGTAAAAACATGTTCCTTATCGAAACGAGATCCATTTATTTTCTTATATAATTGCGAAACCTGTTACATGTCTCCTTGTTTCTCTTTCGTAGTCGTATCTCTTCACGCCAGCAGAACTTTAGGGAAGATAGTGAGCCAAACCATCTTGAGGACAATGAGATGACCCCAAGGTCTGTCTTTATGAAGACAGTCGATTGAAGCTACTCACCGGCATGTGTGAGACAACCTCTGTCGATCATTTGCCTCAATCGATTCGACTTCTTGGTCTCAACTTAAAGCGGAAAGGCTTGCTTCAGCTCAACTCCGACCTGAAGTCAAAGATGCAATGAAGATGTCAGAGGACTGCCCTGTGCACCATCATGCCTTAAATCTAGTGTTGATGCATCTATTGTTGACACAACTGAGGTCTACTCAGCTTCTTGACTATTTGGGGGCCCGACTGGCGGGCCTAGTGCCTTCTGAAGTGCTCTCAGTTTTGTATATTCTTTTATCGGTGCGTTTATTTGCACTGGTGGCAAACTTTGATGCCCAGTGGATGTAATATGTGATAGTCGTGATATCCTAGCGTAAGTTGCTTGCTTATTTATTTCCTTGTTGTCCTGTTTATTTGTTTGCTTGTAGTCATTGCAATTCTTTTTCCGCGGTTTGCTAGTGGCTGCAATAACCCATTTTTTAAAACTAGACTACAATAACCATGGGCTAATATTTACTGTAGTGACACTGGGCCTCCTACGGGCCGTAAAAACAGTGGGCCTTCTATGGGCCGTAGAAACAATGGGCCTTCTACGGGCCGTATCATCAATGGGCCTTATATGGGTAGTATGATAACATGGGCCAATAACAGGCCGCATTATGGCCGTAAACGGGCTAGAGTTGGAATCGTCCGTTCATGGGCCGACCATAACAGGCCATCGTTAATAGGCCGTATTTCATGACGCTATGAAAATGGCCCAACGTATTAACGGACCACAAACGGGTCGACTGTAACCACGGGCTGAATTTTGCCCACAAGCAGAAAATGACAATAACGGGCCGTAAGTAAACGAATGCTGAAAATGAGCCCAAGTATAAATGGGCTCCGAGAAGGCCGAACGATAACATGGGCTGGAAACGGCCCAACGGAATAACGGGTCATTAATGGGTATAAAGTGATACACTGTTCATTACAGGCCAGTTTCACCACGGGCCGTTAATGGGTGTAAAGTGATACACTGTTCATTACGGGTCAGTTTCACCACGGGCCGTTAATAGGCCAAGAGTTACATAGGGCCTCATATGGGCCGAAAGACATCATGGGCCATACATGGGCCAGAAGTGAAAATGGACTTGAATCATATTGGGTGGCCCAGATGACGCTACTGGGCCTAATTCGGATAGGGCGTAACGGGCCTTGGGTTAGCGGGCTGTAAATGGGCTATATGCGAACAGGCCGTTAACAAGCTTTCCATGGGCCGGCCCACCACGTTTTGACCAAGTCAAATGGGCCGGCCTTTTCACAGGAATGGGCCTCTGTTGGGCCGTGCCACGTGTCGACGTATCATAGGCGCCTTCTGTCCAATGAGTGGATGACATCTATCCCAACGATGAGACGACACGTGTTTCCTCCAGCCAATGATGATTTTACACGTGGAAAATCCCCATTGGTCGGGGCTGTTAACGGGTTATCGGATCCAAAACCCGACCCGATAGCTTAACGGTATTCCGTTACGGTGGATGCCACGTGTCGGTCACCCTTGACGAAAGCACTTCTGTGACACGAGATTTATCGTCATGGAAAGTGGACACTTCCGTGATGATAATTTTGGTAATGTCAAGGAACACTTCTACGACAGCACAGGTATGACTATCTTGATTCTGTCATAAAATCGTCATGGATGTACATGCATGACAAAAAACGCGACCTACTGTGACAAACACGTATCATCACGGAAGTGTATTTTTTTGTAGTGATGATATTTTGAATTATAAACCAAATTCTAAATAAATAAGCATGCGTCTGTGTGCCTACAAAGTTGTGGGTAGTGATCAAGATAATCACTTAATCAGCCTCTAACTAGCTTCCTATTTTCAGGAACGAAGATCTGAATCACCCTCACCCCTCTAAGAGAGATCAGTTTACTCATTCAAGTTCCGAAATTCTTTATAGCTTTTTGAGTTTACTTCGGTCTTGCATGTATTAGCTTTCTGTTTGTGCCCCTATCTATGTATGTTTCTTGTGTGCAAGCGCTCCTTTATGTGTGTGTGACTTTGTATGGCTTGACTCTGTGTGTGGCTTGACTGTGTGTGGCTTGACTCTGTGGCTTGACTGTGTGTGTGACTGTGTGTGGCTTGACTGTGTGTGTGCTTGACTCTGTGGCTTGACTGTGTGTGTGACTGTGTGTGGCTTGACTGTGTGTGTGCTTGACTCTCTGTGTCTGTCACTCTGTGTGAATGTTGCATTTGCTTGATGGTGTGGCTTGTATGCTTTGTTGAATGATTGGTTCTATAACTTGTGTTTTATATTGTTAGGACCTAACACTGCCTTTGCCGGTCCCAAGCCCGGATATGAAAATGTGGAGGGAGCGGCAGTTACCTTCTTTGTATTGTTTGCATTACGAGTGTTGATAGAAATTACACAGTTTAGGTTACCGTCCTAATCGAATAGTGAATCTTCACATAATTTGGTAGAATGTGATTTAAGCTTTAAAATGCATCCTTCCTTGCTATAAACTTACTGATTCCTTTCTGAAGTTGTACGAGGTCACTGTTATGGTACGGGTGTCCTTTTCGAAGTTGTACGGAGTCAGTGTCTGGTTTGATTTGCTCGTCCTAGCCTTCACCCGTTTAGAAGCGCTTCTGATATGATTTTGGCCGTCCTCACTGTCGCCCTTATGCTCTTGCGTGGTCTTGGGGCCGTCTCATCAGGGGTCTCTGTCCCACGACTCTGGGAGGAAGCGAGCGAGCGGTCCGTTTGGGTCACTGTCTGGTTTGCGAACTAACAAGTCTATTTGACAAACACGTGTGCTTCTGTTATCTGACGATCCTGTGTTTCGTGTTCGCGGTGGAGCGATGATTCCCACGTTTCTGTTTGAGGAACTTGTGCATGCGCTTCTGTTATCTGACGATCCTGCATTTCGTGTTCACGTCAGGGCGACGGGTTGCAGGAACGATCAGTTCTGGTTTCGAAATTGAAGCAGTGTCAAATTGGTTCCTCTGTTCCATCACCTGTCTCCCATCCTAGATGCAGAGAATCTTGTTCTTGTCTGTTACGGTTGTTCTGATGGTGTTCTTTTCAATTGGTTTCTTGTTATCATGCTTTTCTTATGTTCCCATATATGGTGATGTGTGTTCAGGGGTGCAAACCATGTAGGCCGTGGGTTCCGTGATGTGAGGCTTCTCTCCTGCTGATAAATTAGGATGATAGGCTGAGAAGAAAAGTTTGACTCTTGTAACAATCACTTGCTTGGTTTCCACTTCTTTGCGTTGCCGATTTGACATCCAATTTCTATCTTATTTATCATAATCATGTTTTCCCTGTTTGTTCTCCCTTCTTTTTCTAATCAATAATCATGTTTATCATGGTGTTCGACAATACTCCATTTCTACTGTTCTTCGCTCCCTTTTGTAGTTCACTGATTCAAATTTGATGTGGAAGGTAGGAATATTGATCACTTCTATGTTAGTATATGATATGTTTATATGGCACGATTGATTATTGTTTGTTTATGGTTGTTAAGATTGATTGATTGATTCTGCTATTTGTTGATTGATTGACTACTGTTTGTTGACCGGTATCTAACTTTGGTATTGGTAGACCTAGCACTATTCTTTTTTCTGAACTTTTTTGTGATTATGTCTTATGTGGATATCATATTCTATTTTTGTATTACTGCTCATTGGAATAAAACTTTTCTAAGTATTTAAGGTACAGACATTTGGATCTAGACATATCACATTTGCTCTTTATTGTGTTGCTAAGGACATTGATGGGTTGAGTTGGCATATATCGCAGGTATATTTACGTTCTTTACATTTTGCGATGCTGATGCGTGCAGTCCCAAAGCGTTTATTTAGCCATGTATGATGTGTGTGCTCAGAGTGATGTATATGTAGAATCCAGGGGTGGATGGATGTTTTCATGATGGCTAATTTGATTCGTTATGGTTGTTCGGATGGTGTGCTTCTGGTGATTGAACTGAAGTCGTGGATCGCTCATCATCCTGGTATGTGTTTGGATGATAATCCCTCTCGAATTTAACTCCTTCCTATATTAACACAATGTTTATCTCATGGCTGGTAATGGTAACCTTATGAATGCATATCCCACATTTTAGCTAGTTATATAGTAACGCCATAATTCTTTGGACGTTGTTCTGTATATGCAAGTGTGGTGAGCTCACATATTGTGTCGGTATCTACCTGTGTAGCTGAGCTCTTTCGAATAGGACAGAGGTACAATGTTTGCATACATGGCAGAAGGTTCTTCTGATTGTTCAAAGGTCCTTGCTCATCAAAGGTACTTTCTCCTGACTTTGCTCGAGAAAAACAAACTTTTGCACATTTTACAGTTATATTTATGATATTTTTTCCACAGGAAGATGACAACATTATTGATCTTGTTTCAAGGTCTTGGATGTATAGGCAAGCAATGTTGAGAGAGGTATTCTTCTGATTGTTCTATTTTTATGGTTTGCTGAATGCATTTCCCCCCTCCGTGCAAGACAAACGTGGGATGTTTGCTAAGTTTTAACACACTGGTTAATTCCATTTGTGTACTTGTATCTGTGTAACTTCTATTTGTTCTCGGTTCTTCTCACCTATAGCTAAAGTCAAAGATGAAAAACCAGGTGAATTATTGGAGTTGCAAGATACATAGAATCATCGTAAGTTTCTATCCTTTAAAATGGTCAAGAGTATGAATTTTGATCAGTTTGTTTGACTTGTTTTATACTGAATCCTTGATTCCTTGATAACTTTGATATAATTACATGAATAATTACATATGGTATGATCATCACTTAATCAGCATCTAACTAGCTTCCTATTTTCAGGAATGAAGATCTGAATCACCGTCACCCCTCTAGAGAAATAAGTTTACTCATTCATATTCTGAAATTTTATATAGCTTTCTGAATTTACTTTGGTCTTGCGTGTATAAGCTTTCTGTTTGTGCCCCAATCTGTCTATTTCTTTCTGTTTCTTGTGTGGAAGCACTCCATTGTGTGTGTGTGTGTGACCGTGTGCATGTGATGTGCTCCTATCTATCTTTGTTTCTTGTGTGCAAGCGCTCCACTGTGTGTGTGTCTGACTCTGTGTGTGACTGTGTGTATGTCTGACTGTGTGTGACTCTCTGTGTGTGTGAATGTTGCATTTGCTTGTGTGTATGTGACTCGTGTGTGTGTGTGTGTGTGTGTGTGTGTGTGTGTGTGTGTGTGTGTTTGTGTGAATGTTGCATTTGCTTGATGGTGTGTCCTGTATGCTTTGCTGAATGATTGGTGTTGATGTGGTTTAACATCGCTTTGCGGTCCCAAGCCCGGATGTGAAAATGTGGAGGGAGCTGCATTTACCTCCTTTTTATTTTATATATATTCACCTTCTGAATTTTGTGGCTCATGGCATTCTAGTTTACTTAGATGGTTAGCTTGTTAATTAGTTTTGTGCATGCAAGACTTGAAATCTAGCTGATGTAGTGTTTAGTTTTTGTACATGATAAATGGTTTTTTTGTGCACCTTTTTAAAGATGTCGCCGGTTTTCCCCTTTGTTTTCCTCTTGGATGTTAACTTGCGTTTCTTGTGTTTCTGAATTGATTATCTGTTGCAAGATATGGTTAGCGTATATAGTTCAGAGATAAATCCCTTTGTGTGCAACAGATTTCATACATTTTATTCACTCCAATGGTGATTTTACTACTGGTTTTTGTGTGTTGGAACTCTTGCGGAAGTTCTCTGTACCCCAGTACCATTTTGTACTAGAACATCACTGAAGCCAGTGTTTCAGTGTCATTTTGTACTAGAACATCACTGAAGCCAGTGTTTTATTTGAGATGAGTGATGTGATTACATTGTATCAGACATGTGACTGCAGTAACTTAGTGTATGAGTATGTGCCCTGCAACAAAAATTATCCAGTTACTTTAACAGGACTAGCTACTTTCCCTTAAGCATCTCTAGCCATTGCCCTAAAAAGCATTAATCGTTTTAAAATTGGATGCCCATATATTTTTGACATTCCCCTAGGGGGATAAACAGAGCGAACGATCGATCTCCCAGCCAAGAAGGAACAAATGAACGTTTTCGTACTCTCAATGAAAACACTCACAGTGAACGCTCCAGAATTGGCATGCAAAAAGGGATAAAATTGGCATGTTGTATAAAGATTATGATGTTCTTAAGTATATAAATTGCCATGGTGAAAATTGCCATGTTGGCTTAAGGGAACTGCCATGCTACATCGATGAAAAAAAATAAAAAATTGTCATGCTCTAAAAACAAAATTTGCCATCCCGAAATATTTCTGCTTAGATTGTCATCTGAGTGAACCTTTTATTGTAGTCGGCTCGTAGTTCGCTTAGAGTGTGCATGGAGGCGAACACTTTAGGATTAATTCTTGTGTGGGATCTGACGTGCCTAAGAGCGTTCAGTTAGAAGGGTTAAAAATCTGACTTCGGAATTTTAACATTTAGGTTAAAATTTTGGTTTGAGGAGATTATCACCCACCTGGCCATTATCCTAAAACTATTAGTGCCCTGAAAATTGGCCCCCCTCCTCCCCGACTAGCCTAAATTTTCTATGAGAAAGACACATTTCTAGTAAAAATAGGTACTCCCGCTCTACACCTCCTCACTCCTACCCAACCACGCTGCCACTACCGCAACCCAAGCCGCTTGCCCGATGACCAGGGGAGTGGACCCTCGGCCTGTGCCGCACCTCTGGCTACCCTCTCCAGCGTCGGAATCACATCGGGGGCTGTGAATTCCGTATCTACCACCACACCTCTGTCTCCAACAATGAAGTGGATGTTGTTTTGCTTTCCTACATCCCGATGACGCCTAGTAGCCGCCAAAATAGATAATGTGTTTTCCAATTTTGTTATAATTTTCTCAATAACTCTATCCATAATGTTTTCGTGATGAAACTAGAGATTCATGCTTTCTCTTTCTTCATACTTAAACCAGTGATTATTTGAAACAAATGGTTTATCATTTGAGATGAAATAATGAGTTTTCTTCATGGAGAGGAACAAGATGATGTATATTTGATACTTCCACGATGCCATGATGAATAATGTGTTATCTTCATGGAGAGGGACAAGTGACAAATGAAGTTACTGCATTGTGGCTTCCATTATTTCTAGAAACATTTTTTTCTAGTTAATAATAAGGTTGAAGCCTGAAAGTGCTCTTTTGATTCTGAGCTCATAATGCTCCCTAATGAACATTCCTCTCGGACTCTTGGGATCTTGATGGGATGTTCGCAAGATCCACCGCCACAAGGTCCCACCACCTAGCCCGTCATCCCTGACAGAGGGGACGCCGCCACCACCATGACTGGAGCCACTGCTCCGGGGATCAAGCATCACCGATTGGCCATAGCCCTTCTCGATCCGCCCTCCCTACGAAGCCGCCGGAGAAGTGCCGAACTGCCGGGATAGACGAACTCCAGAGGGAGATCTCGCGCTGCCTGTCCCTCCAGACAGCGGGGCTTCAGCCTAGATCCCCACCGTCCCCATCACTGGCGGCGCCCGGGCTTAGTCGGCGCACGTCTCTAGGGACAACGAGGAGGAAGAGAGAGGGAAGGGGGTGGCGGACGGGGCTGGGGTTGGTCCCCGATCGCCCTGGAGGGGGCGAGACGAGGGGTTACAAGTACTAGGGGGCTAAACTCCAGCCCAAAGAGCTTGCACCATATAAGAATCTCTCTAGAATTGATGGTTAGTTTCAGTATATATACCACCTGCTCGAAGGGAACTGTCGTCATCTATTTTAGCCCTCTTGATAGCCCCCATTTTTGGTTCGGTCGTTTGTGCCTTGACTGGGAACTATTAGTTATAGTTGTACAAAATGTCACTCCGCCTACCATATTATATACCGGTCGATGAAGCACACTAATCTGAACTTCCATCCTATATAATGTTTGAATAACACTGTGATAATCAGATAGGGATTTCTTTATGGTCTTGCTTTCTTTGGTTGTTGCAAGTCTTGTTTGTTTTTGACCTTTTCTATACCTGCTAAGTCCGACGGTGCAGCATTTTGAGCATGTCTTGAAGTTCTTTGTATTGTCATTTGTTCACTTACAAGAACATGCCAAGCAAATAGACGGATTTTGCAGCTCCTCAAGTGAAGCTCTGAGTTCGGTACTCAAACGCGTCACCACATTACGGAAGTATTAATATAAATGAATGTTTTCTTGAGTTGTCATTGATTTACCAAGTAGATGAGAAGGTGCACCACTATGAGTGCAAATTTCAGTTTCCAACACTCTTTTTATGTCACCTTTTCTGTCCGATGATTAATTACTTTATTATCCATATTACTTGCAACAAGCTATTTCTTATTTACAATGGAAGTAGTTACTTCTTGGCTATGTTGAGGATGCGAATGACCAGTTTTGTGCTGGCCATCATATGCATCAAATTAGATAGACCGAGCAGCCAGGTAGACATCATTTTGTGTGTACACTTATATGAATTTTAATGTTATATTCATCTATATATCCCTTCTTTCTAAGTGATGCTATCAAAAGATTGTTTGACAGAGCTATCACTAAGAACTTGGTTTCCAACTTTTTTGAAGAATATCATATATAGAGATGAAAATCGGTGACCTCTGGTGTGCCATTGATTTTATCCAAAATCATTATGTGTAGAGGTGAGTTCTTTTTGGGATTTGCCACGGCCATTTTGCTATAAGTGACAGAAAATGAACAGGCCATCTTCCAGTATCTTTGTTCTGGGCTAAATGAAAGTTACAAAGTTATTCGCTATATTTTAAGGAATTGGTGGTAACACATCTTCCGCTGCAGATAAGAGGAACCTAAATTCCCAAGCATCAACTTACCATTATTCTTATCTTCAATGTTCTTAGCTTGATGTGAGAATCAGCGCATGCTCGGTTGAGTAACCGCAGATTCACCAGCCTAGTCTATGTAGAAAATGGTCAATTTGAAGTTCTGATGCAGGCTTTAAGCTAATGTGATGTTGGGTGATTTGAAGGTCCAATTAGTTTTTTTTCTTGGCTAATTCAGTGCAGTTTTGTGTATGTTACTTCTAACTACCATGCTTAGTTACTCATCTAAAGAATTGTTGTAATTTGAGGTCTCAACTGTCTAGTTTCCTTCAACTGATATATCAGGGAATGCTTTCAAGAAGAAATGCTAACCAGAATGAAGCATCCGAGGCATGCAGTCTGTAGATGGTGTCTCACAAAGATAATTCTAGAATCTTTGGTTGTGACACGAGAATTAGTGTTAGTATGGTGAGTTTCCTGCGAATGGTAGTATGTTATGTGGACATATCAATACTGGAAATTTCGTATACGCCGGGTGTCAGCCTCTTTCCCGAGAGCCAAACATGGACACTCGGCAAAGTAAGAGACGACAAACACATGATACTGCCGAGAGTAGACATCGGCAAAGGCACTATTTGCTAAGAGCCAAGCACTGCCACACGGCAACGTTCTTCCACGTGGCACATCCAGCGGTGGTTAACGACATGGCCATGGTTTGACTTCTTTATCGAGAGCAACTCTCGGAAAATTAACGGTTGCATAGTTTGTTCCACCTCACCAACCTCTTTACATTGTACGGTAGTCCAACAGTTGAATTAAACTTTGATGTTCATAACTAAGTATATGTATTAAATTTATGATCCAACAGTACCTATACCGAGAGCGGCTCTCGGTAAGGCAACAATTGCCGAGAGTTGCTCTCGGTAAAGATAGGGCTCCCATCAAACATTAGTCTCACCTCGCTTAGAGACAAGCAATGTACATGTTTAAATAGTGGGATAGTTCAGATGTTGTAAGCTTCAGTATTCATTACACTCTTGTTAAGGAGATGGACCATCCTTTGTGAATGTTCACCTGTTTCGATCAGAGAAGATTCAAAGTGATAGGCCATCTTCTTAATGGTGGATGCCGCCTTTTTCTATTAATTCAACTATTATTATTTTTGAGAAATTTATTGCAGGTTTGAGCCAGAAGTGCGGGTCCTGTTGCTCCTCGAAACTTCTCGTGCTCTCAAAGGAGGCAATCACATGAAACATGCCAATTCCCCGCATTTTATGGACCCACATGCAATATTCGAGACATTTATAGTACCGCTAGGGTTTCATCACGGGAAATTACAGATCTGCAAGGAGGCACATGAAATCATGCCCAAAAGTGGCATGAAAAATCCTATGTGATGCCTTTGCGACATGTGTAGGCCTTGCCTGCAGGACGAGGAGGGGCATGCCCTACCACCGCTTACCGAAAGTACCTCGGTGTCATTCTGATGCAACCACTTTGAAATCCTCGGAAAATCGTATGATACCAGAATTCCTCGGAGGCTGGCATGGTGTCATCACATAGTCCACAGTAGGGTGTGGTAAAAGTTTGGGCGTGTTTGGAATAAGCATCCCTGAGGCCACTTGTAAACCGAACCGTCTCCGAGCTAGTATGTGGGTACCGAGAGGGAACATGTCCGTTTTGTGCAGGAAGTGCGGGTCATGTTGCTCCGTTGGCCTTGAAACTCTCGTGCTCTCAAAGGAGGCAAGCGCATGACACATGCCAAGCCCCCGAAGTTTCTAAACCTGCGTGCAATATTCGAGACATTTATTACACTGCTAGGGTTTCATCGCCGGAAATTGCAGATCTGCAAGGCGGCACATGAAATCATAACTGAAGAAGCATTGGAAAATCCTACATGATGCATTTGCAACATGCATAGGACTTGTACAAATGAGGAGGGGCATGCCCTGCCACCGGGTTACCGAAAGTACCTCGGTGTCATTCCTGATACAACCGTTGAAATCCTCGAAAAATCATACGATGTCAGAATTCCTTGGGAGCTGGCACGGTGTCATCACATGGCCCACAGAGGGTGTGGTAAAATTTGGGAGCATTTCGTATAAGCATCCCCTGAGGCCGCTTGTAAAGCACACCGTGTCCGAGCTAGTCGTGGGTATCGAGAGAGAGTGTGTCCGGTTTGTGCAGGAAGTGTGAGTCTTGTTGCTCCATTGTCCTTGAAACTTCTCGTGCTCTCAAAGGAGGTAATCGCATGACACATGCCAAGACCCCGCATTTTCCGGACCCGCGTGCAATATTTGAGATATTGATTGTACCGCTAGGGTTTCATCGCCAGAAATTGCAGATCTGCTAGGCGGCACATGAAATCATGCCCGAAAGCGACAAGGAAAATCCTACATCACGCATTTGCCTTAGGCCTTGCACAGAGTAGGGAGGGGCATGCCCTGCCACCGGGTTACCGAAAGTACCTCGGTGTCATTCCTGATGCAACCGTTGAAATCCTTGGAAACTCGTATGATGCCGGAATTCCTCGGGAGCTGGCACGGTGTCATCACATGGCCCCTGTAGGGTGTGGCAAAAGTTTGGGCGCGTTTCGAATAAGCATCCCCTGAGGCCGCTTGTAAACCGCACCGTCTCCGAGCTACTCTATGGATACCGAGAGGGAACGTCTTCGGTTTGTGCAGGAAGTGCGGGTCCTGTTGCTCCGTTGGCCTCGAAACTTCTCGTGCTCTCAAAGGAGGCAATCACATGACACATGCCAGGCCCTCACATTTTCCGGACTCGCGTGCCATATTCGAGACATTTATTATACCGCTAGGGTTTCATCACCGAAAATTGCGAGATCTGCAAAGGCGGCACATGAAATCATGCACAGGCGGCATGGAAAATCCTACGTGATGCCTTTACGACATGCGTAGGCCATTTGTGGGGGTCCTACCAATTCCGAGAGCGTTCTCGGTATTGGTGAATGTTCCAAGAGCCGCTCTCGGTTAAAGGGTAACCTAGATCTAAGATATTATCCTTTACCGAGCAGTACTCTCGGAAAAGGTATAAACCCTAGATCTAGGTTGTATACCTTCACCGTGCCATGCCGACAGGCGCTAGGTAAAGGTCCGTGGGACACTTAAACTCTCTCCGTGGTGTCTTTTTCTCACCTCTCTCTCTCTTCCCGCATCCCCACCCCCACCCACCTCCCCGGCGCCCCCCCCGCCTCGGCGGCCCCACCCCTGCCTCACCGCTGGCGTCGAGCCCCGCCGGTGCCCCATCCCGTCGGCGCCCCAGCCATGGTGCGCCTACCGATAGGCGTCCCCACCCCGCCTCCCAGCCACATGGCAGCCCTCCTCGGCCATGGCGCCCTCCCCAAGCTGCCTCCCCCGAGCTTGTATGGATGCATGGATGTATGAATATATATATAGGTATGTATTAATGCATGGATTGATGCATAGACTTTTTTGTATTAGTTTCTTTAGTTTTTGTATGTATCAATAGATGGATGTATGAATGCATAGAAGGATGGATGAATGCATAGATTGATGCATGGATTTTTTAGTAGTTTTTTGTTGTACTTTCTTGTAGTAGTTATTTTGTACTTTTTGTATGTATCAATAGATGGATGTATGAATGCATAGATATGGATGCATAGAAGGATGGATGAATGCATAGATTGATGCATGGATATTTTAGTAGTTTTTGTTGTAGTTTCTTGTAGTAATTTTTCTTGTATTAGTTTCTTGTATTTTTTGTGTAGATGAGAGGTGAGAGATGTTTTCAGGAGGAAGAAAAATCGACTTCAGATAATGGCGGTCAATCTGGGCGAGTTCTTCCTGTGGTATACCTTTGTCACGCACGATGGACTCGCCCAGCTTGACGATCACCGAAAGTCGAAAGACCCGTGAGAGAGTGTCCATCATGTATACAACCACCAGAGAATGTCCATCATATTTGACAGATGGGAGATGTTACCGACTGTTGTCATCGGGGGTCACTCTTCCGTTCCTCCTCCTTTGTGATCATTTTAATGCAGTAGGAGCAAAGGAAGAGCGACCATCACCCACAGTCGATAAGAGTTGTTCATGGAGGAAGAGAAATCGACTTCTGACAATGGCGGTCAATCTGGGCGAGTTCTTATTATGATATACATTTGTCACATATGATGGACTCGCCCAGCTTGACTATCACCAGAAGTCGAAATACCCGTGATAGAGTGTTCATCATATATACAACCACCAGACAGAGTGTCCATCATATTTGATAGATGAGATTGTTCTTGGAGGAAAGAAATTGACTCTTATGTTATTTTTCACTGTGTAATGAAAGGTGTTAGCGCCGATCCATTTTGCGGTTATGGCTTCCTCCGACGACGCAACTTCCTTTAAGGTCAACTCCGCAGTCGAAGAGAAGAGCGCCGATGACCTCTTGGTGGCGCTGATTGAGAAGAACCCACAGCTGATCCTAATTAAGTATTTTGAGGATCTGAAAAAAAAAGAATCCACCAACTAAGGAGAGCAAGGCCCCACCACGTAAGGAGAGAGACGACCTGGTGCCATTGAGTCCACCAACCATCATTCAGACGGCGGCTTGGTCTTCCACCGTGGGGATGCCCCCCGTGCTTTGACTCCACGATCACTTTGGTTTCACACCTTTCGCGCATCGGAGTAGTCCACCTACATAGTTTGACTTTGATTTAGTGATTTAGTTATGTAGCTGCTGATATGGGCTTGTATTGCCACTTTCTATGCTTTTGGGTCTATGGGTGATGAATGCTCTCGTGGATTATGTATGATGTGTTATTTTAACCTTGCATTCCTTCTTTGCATCTTTTTTTCTTTTTTTGTAGATGAAGTGGTATGCGGTGTACATAGTTAGGTGTCCAGGAGTCTACGATTCATGCACTGCATGCAACAACCAAGTGCTTTATTACCCAGGCGCCTCCCACGACTTGTTCAATAGTAAGGAGAAGGTAGAGTATAGTTACAATCAATATTTGCTTAAGCAGAAGAGAAAATTTAAAGTAGGCAATGATTCAAGCCAGAAACCGAGTGTTTGACACAAAACTACCACTTTAGGGTATCCGTCCCTGAACTACCACTTTTTAAAAAGTGACCGAAAACTACCAAAATTTCTTAACTTTATAACTAAAAACTGTACCAGTTTCAGATAATTGCGAATTTAAACGATTTAAACACGTTTATGACATGCAGGACCCATTCGTCAGGGCTGACGTGTCGCCAAAATCAACTCCGTTCATTTTGACCGTCAAGTTGATCGTTATTACACGCAGGGCCCACACGTGAGCGCCTACATTCTTCTTCCTCCTTTTTTTCTCTCTTAGGCATTTCAACGAACACCTAGTGTTGGTGCCAGCGTGATGGAACAGAGCGTGGACACCGTCGAGGACGCGAAGCTGACTGCCGGCCGTGAGTGTGAGCGACGAAGACCGCCGCGGCCGCGTTCAACACAGACGGTGATGGAAGTCCGAGCATGGCGCCGTGCCTGCCTCCTGGTCAACAGCAGAGGCACCTCCACGAGCGCCGCGCTCGCTATCGGAGGACGAGATGTGCGTGCGGGTCGTCGTGCTCTACGTCGACGACGGGCGACGCTGACGCCGACCGTGACGCCCGCTCAATCGGGCGCGACGTCCACACCGTCCCCACATTCCTCGCCAAGTCCGTCATGTTCATCTTTCGAGGCGACTCCCGCAGCGCCGTGCGCAAGGTTGTCGGGCACCTCGCAGCCGCTTGCCTTCACGCCTTTCTCCTGCTCCTCGGCTCCACGCAGCCGGGAGGCATTGTGCACTTAGCCGGGGCTGCGCACGTCAGCGCGGTGTGGCGCGTCGCCTCGGTGATGATGGTGCTGTTGGCGTCGCCTCCTAGCCGCAGCGCCCTTATTCTTCTTCCTCACAACTCTCTCTTCTCTCTTTCATGGTTTGTCTCGCACAAACACGTGAATACACACATATCAGGGGAACACATACACGTACACACTTCACCAAGGAAAAAGGATCACAATGGCTTCGCCAAAGACACTTCCCTGATGGCACACCGTGGCTACATGTTTCCCTCGGCCCTCGCAGCGGCCTCTTTTCTCATTCATCTTCTCCAACTTAAATAGCTAAGTATAAGACTGATCCACGCATTTGCCAGCCGCCACTCTCGCGGTTGCTGACGCCCACTAGCCCATGCACTAGGCCACTAATCACAACTAATTCATGCACGCATGCACCACACCGGCAACTAACACATGACCGGGCCACTAATCCACTAGCTACATGCATGCAACTAGATAACGACCTTATCTATGCACTCCAGGACTCGGCAGCTCCACCGGACGCCCCGCTCGTAACAGCCGTGGGACTCGGCTGCTAACGGTACCACGCACGTCAAGATTAGTGCTAACAGGTCTGGGGCTTCGGCGCATACCTTCGTCGCCTTCCGCTGCTGGGGCTGGCGGTCGCTGGTCTACCACATCTAGCCGGCCGCACTGCATGCTGCTGCTACTCTCCCGCATCTGGACGGTGCCGCGGCCTGCTGCTCGTGCAGCGTGATGGAGACGGTGGTGGTGACCGGATCCTCGCCGGCGGTGTGCGGGGACGATGGTGGCTACTGGATCCGCGACTCGATGCGCCGGGGCGCGAGGAGGTGGTCCTCTGCGAGCGGCAACATCAATTGATTTTGTTTCGAGTACAAGATGTTCGTTGAAATGCCTAAGAGAGGAGGAAGAAGAATGTAGACGCTGACCAGGGCGCTGACGTGTGGGCCCCACCTGTAATAACGGTCAACTCAACGGTCAAAATAAACGGAGTTGACTTTGCCGCCATGCCAGCCCTGACGAGTGGGCCCTGCATGTCATAAACGTGTTTAAATCATTTAAACTCGTCATTATCTGAAACTGGTAGTTTTTAGTCATAAAATTAAGAAATTTTGGTAGTATTTGGTCATTTTTTAAAAAGTGGTAGTTCTGTGTGACGGATACCTCTAAAGTGGTAGTTTTTTGTCAAACACTCCCAAAAACCGCTTATCGGGTTTAGTGGATTGAAGAACTTCATAATTCTTTTTTAGTTCATAATAACTGTGGTATTGCTTTTATCATGTGGTCGCATGTAGACATGCATTGATCACTTTGTTGTTTACTATGTAGCCACTTGTACTAGCGAACTACTTTGTGACTTCAAATGAAGGTTGTGTGAACATTTTATATAATGCGTATGTGAGTTTGTTGTTAATGTGTGGGACTTGAAGAACTACTTTGTGCATTGCATATCTGTTTTCCCTGCAACGATACAACGAAGAAGAGGACGAAGCAAAATAGTTGGGAGCTGCTGGAGCTACTATGTCGATAGTGGCACTTGGCAAAGGCCTATGCAATGGGAGCTGTTGGAGCTACTATACCGAGAGTGGCACTCGGCAAAGGCCGCTGGGAGTTGCTGGAGCTACTATACCGAGAGTGGTACTCGGTAAAGACACGACGGAACCAGCCGGCCGTGAAGTTGCTTTATTTTGCCGAGTAGCACTGTTTCGCGCTCGGCAAAGAGTTTGCCGAGTGTCTGACGGTCGGCTCTCGGCAAAGTTCTGTTTGCCTGAGAGGTGTACGTCGGGTGGCGTTTGTCGAGTGCAACACTCGGCAAAGAGTTTGCCGAGTATCTGACGGACGGCTCTCGACAAAGTCTTGTTTGCTTGAGAGGTGTACACCTGGCGTTTGCCGAGTGCAACACTCGGCAAAGGCTTTGCCGACGGTTATTGACCCTTTGCCGAGTGTCTGTGGCACCCTACGTATATGCCGATTCCAGTAGTGTAGCTACTATATATATGTACTCTGTTCTAAATACAATGGCTTAGCAAAATAAGTCGCTTTTTTCTCTACTGTTTGTTCGTGTACCTCCTTTTCACCCCAAGTGCATTGCTGATGATATCTATTTTAGCTAACATGTTTGCCAATTTTGTTATAGTTTTCTCATAACTCTATCCATATTGTTTTGGTGATGAAACCATAGATTCATTCTTTTCTTTCTTCATACTTAAACCAATGATTACTTGAAAGAAATGATTCATCATTTGAGATGAAACAATGTGTTTTCTTCATGTAGAGGGACAAGATGATGTATATTTGATAAATTTGATGTGTTTGGTTCTTGATCCGCTAACGTATTTGTTCTGGTATCGAAGCTCTGGTTTCCAATGTTTTTCTACCGAATACACATTTAGTTTGTTTCGAGCGTCCGCTCGGTTTTCTAATCAGCTTCGGTCCCGCCGTTTTTGGTTTTGTGAACCGACGTATCGGATGACACTGCTACCTAATACGTGTTCTACGTAACAAATGCTGGGTACAGTTTCAAAAGGCGCTGGATTCGGAAACCGTGACATTTCCGCCAAACCAAACGCGTTGTTATTTTTTTTAAGAAGCATCTTATCACAACAAATGTGAAATTCATAACTTGCTCATGCTAATTGGCGCGGCAAAGCGTGCATGTTGCTTCTAGTTTCGATATGCCCAGTCGCCTAAGATTGAGAGGAATCAGTTTTCCATAGGATGGGATCTAGTTACGGTGTTAACTAGTTATTTAGAGAGTAATATAAACAAATACGATTCAGCGCTATCTATTACTGCTGTTGTTATCGGGTGCCGTTACAAAAGCACGAACCAAACACCTCCTAAGTTGTAAAGCATAATCTTATATAGTATACAATACTTCTAGCATACTGAAATTCATACATGTTGTCATACTACTAGCATACTGACATTCATACAATCTTGTCAAAGTATATTAATTACTACTAGCAATCCTCAAGCTCGCGAACAAACACATCACACATGCATTACTCCAGATCAGAAGCGCTGGTGGAGCTGGTCCTCTCCGCGAGCGTCGAGTCGGCCTCCGGGCAGTCCACGACGCGATGGGGCTCTTGATGGGACGATCCAACCGGCAGCGGGAGTTCCGCCGTTGCTTCCTTGGGCAAGCTCCGGGGCGCACGATCTTGCAGGTCTTGTACTGGGAAGCGGAGGATGTCTGCCATTGCCATGGAGGCAAAGAGACGCTCGTTGAAGAACGACATCGTGGAAAGATCGATTGGCTACTACCAGGCTTTGGGGCTCTCGTTTCTTGCACAATGTCAATGGATACGGTGCTGTCGGTCGTCATATATATACGGGAATCCGACTTGAAAGGAAGAACGGAACGATCAAACCAACATGATCCGGATCTGATCTACTCCGAATTCGATACATCATCACACGAGGCGGTTCGACCGGAGGCCAGGCCCAGGAAGGAATAGCTGATGGGTCACAGCCCATATTGCGTGTCCGTCTATGGCAACCTCACTGCATCTGAAAGGAGCGGTACTAACAGGACTATTGATTCTCAAAAAAAAAAAAAAACTAACAGGACTATTCCCCAGGTCATGTACGTAGCCTGTTTAAACCTCAAAAAAAATCAGCTCAAAACTCGATCAAGGCAGGGAGGCCCCAACTCCGCGCCAGCTCTGCTCCGCTCGCCCGCCCGCGCCTAGCTCCGCCGGTGACCACTCCGGCCCCGGCGTCCACCCCCGCCCGTGCCTCCGCGCTCCAGGCACTCGCCGCCATGGCTTCGCCGTCCTTCTCAGCCTGGACGTGGCGAGCAAGCTTTCGGCCCGGCTCGCGGGCTGCTAAGGACCGGACCGTTCGGTCCTGGCCCGCTGATAAAAATGGCCGGTCCGGTCTGCAGAAACAGGCCCGAAAACAAGTCGGTCCGGTCCTGTTTTTAACCGAGCTGGCTCAGTCGGACCGCGACATTTGGCCCAGGCGCATAGCCCAGCAGTCCAGTGCAGGGATAGCGAGTCGATAAGATGCTAGGGCAGAGGCCCTCGCTCCCCCAATTCGCCGATCCCCTTTCCTCCTGGCTGGGAGCGTCGCCTCCGCCGGCCGCCGTTGCCAACGTCGACCACCACCTCCTTGTCTGCACCTGCACGCGGTGAAAGGAGGAGTGGAGGAGCCAAGGAGGGAGCTTCGCGTCTGCACAGCTGCACCTGCTCGCCGTCGTCGACCGTCGCCGTCTCTACCTGCCCGTCTTGACCACCTCCTCGCCCGGTTAGTGGGTAAATCGAGCCGCGAAGCTGGAGGGGACGCAGGGGCCGGAGCTGGAGGGGCCGGGGATGAAGCTGCTACGTGCACCTGAAGTCCCGCATGTCGTGGCTGTCAATTTGTAATTGTTCCTTCTCTCTGAAATTTCTTCAGTTGGTAATTGTTCACTCCCTCTGAACTTTCTTCAGTTTCAGTTGGTATTTGTTCACTCCCTCTGAACTTTCTTCAGTTAGACACCGTCCTGTGCTGTTTTTCTTGCAACCTTGCTTATTTTTCTTCCATTGGACCTCTTTTGCAACCTAATAATCTAGTTGGTCCCCTTGGTCCGCACTGAGCTGAGGTGCAGCGGTCAGTCCTGGGAAGCAGGACCACATGTAAGCTTCAGTCCGGTCCGGGTCCGAAGTTTCGGCCGGTCCAAAGGGAGGCTCGGTCAGGGACCGGACCGGCCCGGACCGCGTCCACCCTGACCCGCCCCCCTCGGGCCCGGGACGGACCCGCGAGGTCCGCTGGATGAACCGCAACCCGTCTCCTTCGCCCAACCCAGCTCGCCCCGCCTCCTCCCTCATACAGTGGTTTTCTCCCCGCCCGCCTCCGTCGTCCCCCGGTCCGGTCCTCGCTCCGAGATCCACCGCGTCTCCCCAGTGGCGGTGTCGGCACCCGGCGCGGATGAGGCTGCCTGGACCACCGTCCGCAGCCGCCAGGCGCGTCGCGAGGAGCGTCGGTCACCGCCTCGCCCCAACCGTCGTCGATGTGGGCCGGATGCGCCCTCCCGCCGGGTCGGCGAGTGCCCGCGCTGCCTCGCCCGTCCGTAGCACCCAGTCCGGCTGTCGCCGCGATATCTGTTGCCGACGATGCCGTTTCTTCGGTCACATCGCACGGTACTGCGCCGCCCCTCCTCACCGCCGGTCCTCGGGTTCGCCGCCTCCGAAGCGCATGTGCTCCCGCTCCCCTGGCTCCTCAGACGCGAGCGTTCCGGAAACAGCGGTCCCGCGTTTTCCGGGGCTGGGTCCGCGCCCTCCGCTCCTGTGCTGCCGTCGGAATCCTCCAGGCCCGCTTCCTCCTCCCGCACCGTGCCGACTTCGTCTTCCCCTGCCAGCCCCAGTCCGTCTGCCGCCGTCTCCCCCCTCTCCAGGCACCCCTCTCTCCATCCGGCAGGGGCCGTGTGCTACCTGCCGTGGTCTGCGGAGATGGGGGACGCGGAGGATGAGCTCCAGTCACCAGTGCAGAACCGGGCAATAGCACCGGTTCGTAAGGCCCTTTAGTGCCGGTTCCATAACCGGCACTAAAGTGTGGGCACTAAAGCCCCCCCCCCCCCTTTAGTACCGGTTCACTGAACCGGTGCTAAAAACAACCACGTAACACGAGCCAGCTCCGGGGCACAGAGCCCTTTAGTACCGGTTGGTAAGACCAACCGGTACTATAAGGTTTGGGGGTTTTAGTTTTATGATTTCTTTTCATTTAATTTTGTGTTTCCATTTTAATTCTTTTTCGTTTGCTGGTATTTTACGATACTACACATTGTACACGTTATGCATATATATATATATATATATATATATATATATATATATATATATAGAATTTCTAGTAGAACCGATCATGCATATATATATCATCAATGTCTCACAAACCACCATATTAATTAATTCACATATACACACATGTATAGCTATATACAATTTCTCCTACATATGCATGTTGCCTTGAGCCAGTGGCATTAGCCTAATTGGTGCCTTGAACACGATGACAATTGGAAGTGGTTTTCATGAGGCGGTAGCGGGTAGTAGTATTCTCCTTTCGGATTTATGACCTGGTCGAGCAAAAATCCCGCTATTTCCTCTTGAAGTGCTTCTCTGGCGCTCCATTTCTAGGAGCTTCTCCGCACCTCTTGAACTGTTAAGAAGGAGATCAATATGCATGTGTATTAGTTGTGTGACTAGATATCGATAATGGTGTAAAAATTGTGAATAGTGTTACGACAAGCATACCCATTCCTGTCTTTGAGATCTGCTCCTTTCGGACGCCATCATGCGAATGTTCTATAACGCAGAATGCACACAGATCAGTCCCCTAGCTTGCTTGAGGCCTTTACGAGAATGGAATTTGATCAGATAATAATTAATCAAGCATGATAATTAAAGAGATGGCAGCTAGCTAGCTAGCTAGTACTACTTAATTACTTACCTTGGGTCGAAACCATTTAAGCTTTTTTTTCCATTCGCCTTCCGTGACGTTGATGAACCTTGCCAAAGCCCTACCCACCGACAAAGAAAATGAATAAAGGGGTTATTAAATAGTTCATATCATGAAATGACGAACTAAATAGGCCGGGATATGTAGTTAATAATGATTGAAATTACCTGTTGACTATCCCAAACAAGATGTTATAGTCAGCATTTGCTTTGAGTAGTGAGTCCGATATTTCAACTGTTCGGCGTCAACTTTAATGATACACAAGATCCATGAAATCTGCATGCACACACGTTTGCATGTCTTAATTAAGCGGGCATATGTAAGCAAAACATGTAGCTAGCTAGTAGGCAAAAAGCAGAGAATTTGTAGTACAAGGCAGTGTGACTCACTGGAAGTTGTAAGGAAATAGTATATCTTCATTGTATTTGAGGCGCTTCAAGAACTCTAGCATGTTGTCCTCTCGGCCTTTTCATGACGTGGATTTATTTTCCATGTGTATTCATTAACGGTGTTTGGGTCAATGAACCCAATGCCAAAGCGTCCACCTTTTCTCATTTCATACATCTTCATCCTGCATAATACCACAAAAAAGAATATAGTGAGGATAATTACAGGTAATGATTGATCAAAAGGATCACTACAACTAGCTTGAGACTTAAATTACAGAAAGAAATCACTTATAGACAATAGCAACTGACGATAGATTTGTCGAGTGCGTCTTGATTGTATAACTGAAACAGTTCAGAATACTCAGCAGATGAGCTTTCTCATGGAAGTAATGCTCCTCCTTGACATTCACCATGAGGGGCCTTCGATTGGAAATCTTGGTAATGTTCATGTACCATTGATGCAATTCATACATTCTCGTTGGGAGGTTCTTGACCTTATGCAGCTCGACCAAAGGTTGGCCCCGGACATATTTCCGTTTTATTTCATCCTCTGTAAGCACATGCATGGGCTCGATCTCGTGGAGTTGTCCAACAGTGATGTTGAGAACTTCATCCTGCATTATATGGTCCTTGGTTATTACCACATTGCCCACCTCGGGAACGTAAATTGTTTGCCCACACTAATATTGGTAGCGTCTTTATCACGTGTTGTTGGCACAACAAGCGAGGGATCGATTACGCCGCTGTTCTCCCAGGTGGGGAATGGTTTTCCGCATTTTTACAGCTGCTTGTTGTTTGCTCGATCCCGAGCTCGCCTCCTTACGTAGACGTGCTCGATTTAACTTCCTGATGTGGCACTCATAGTCTGTGTCAACAGGCTTGGGAGCTGGTGGTTGAGCCATACGAATGAAGTGGTCAATCGTTTCCTCAGGCACTTTCTCCCTTGGCGGCGGTGGCGGTTTCAGTGCAAAATGGGCTTCCACCTCAGCCTTCAATATGGTTGCGTTTTCCTCTCGGACTTGTCAGAAGGCCTCTGCGGAAGAGGCGTGAGGCTTGGACCATATTTATATCGCTTGGCTCCGCCTGTACTTCCTATACTACCTCGACTCGTACCGCTACGCACCATAGCTGCGGGGTGTCTCTTCTGCGATTCTTGGTAGGCGGAGGCAGGTGACGGGCTGAGTTGGATGAGGAGGAGTGGCTGAAGCTGTGCGGACTTGGAGGAGGAGTGGCCTGAGGTTGTGCGGACTTGGAGGAGGAGTGGACGTCTGGCCATGTGGCGGACTTGGAGGAGGAGGTGGCACGACACTTTGCGGACTTGGAGGAGGAGTGGTCGACACTTTGCCGGACTTGGTGGACTTGCAGGGGCGGAGTCTGCTGACTCGGTGGCGGACTTCGACGAGGAGTCGGCTGACGCGGTGTCGGTGGCCTTGAAGATGATGCAATCCTTTTTCCATAGGATGATATGATGTTTGGCCTCTTCGAGAAAGTGCTCGTCGTCACCTCCAGGAATGTCAAGCTGTAGCTCCGAATATGGGTCCACCACCTCATCAACCAAGACACGAGCATAGCCCGCTGGAATCGGGTTGCAATGGAAGGTTGCCTTGGGGGGATTTGTAAAAGCAACGGCATCCGCCACCTTCATGGATATGTTCTTCATTTTGACGTGTAGCTCATGATTAGTGTTCTCCGTGATGTCATCCACGGGTATCTATCCAGCATTGCGTCGTTCGGGCGGAACCCACGCTGCTTCTCGGCATGGATGGGGCGGTGCTATCCAATGCTAGATCATCCGCTAAGCTGCATTCTTTGAGACCCCCTTCTTTGGCTAAGTGAGTCGATCTGCTCCTGCTGCCGCTGGAATTTGACCGCCAATTCCGCTTGACTTGCTTCTAGGCCTTGAAGGCGTTCATAGTCCCTTCCTCTGCTCCTCCTCCATCTTCCTATTCTTCTCCTCCATAATCTTCTTTCTCGCACGGGTTACGTAGTCGGTGTTCGGTCTGAAAACCCCTCATACCACGGAATAAGCGCCCTTGCCTCGTGTTCTTCCGGGTGTTCAGGATTTCCCGAGAACGCAGCGTAAGCTCGTCGTTCTCTCTGTTGGGCTGGAACACCCCCGATCGTGCCTCTTCTATTGCAACAAGTATCGCATCGTCGGCTCCCTTCAGACTTGCCTTCGTCAAAACATTGCCTGTCTTCGGATCCAACTCCCCCCATGCGCATAGAACCAAGTCCTGCACCTGGGGGGCCAGCTCTTAGTAACCGGAGTGACACTGCATCCTCCATCTCTTTCTCGGACTTATCCCACTTAGGCATTGCCACCGCGCAGCCACCTGGCCCCAGCTTATGGAACTTATCCTTTTTTTCGAATTCTTCTTGTTTATTCTCGACCGTTCCTTAGCTAATTCCGAATCCTTGAATTTCACGAAATCGTCCCAATGAGCACGTTGGTTATCTAGTGTTCCCTCGAATCTTGGAGTCTTCCTTCCTCCCTTGACGTACTTGTCCCATTCCACGATTCTTGTGGTTCTTGAATGCAACCGCCATCTTCCTAAGAGCAGCGTCCTTGACTTTCTGCACATACATACGTGAAATGATCAGGTAGGGTGAAATGTTCCATGAGAGTATCCCAAAGCAGCTCTTTTTGTGGTTTGTCGACAAAAGTAACATCTGGACGTGGCTTTGCTGGCTCTCTCCATTCTTGAAGGGAGATCGGGAGTTGGTCCTTCACAAGAACTCCGCACTGACGAACGAACTTGTCCGCAATCTGCTTAGGCGCTATGTCTGATTGCCTCGATATTGTACTTTACGCCCTCCTTCAACTTTTTGTTCGGGCCTCGTTTCGTCCTTTTGCTTGAAGATTTGCTCGATCCGGATGGCTGAAAGAACAAAGATCGATTCGTTAATATATCTTCAAGTCATTAAAAACATGTGATGATCACCGGATGCACCTTATATAAATATATATACCTCGCGGTCTTTGTTGTTTCAAGATCAACATTTTCTTCGCCATCATCATAATCATAGTTCATGACTTCATCAATTCGGTCGTCGCGATCGAATATCATATCACCCTCTCCGGTGTTGTTTAGAAATTCGGAGCCATCATAATCTTCTCAATTCTGATCATCATCTGGCCCGGGAGGATGGCGTATCATATCGAACATGGCCTGTTCTCCCTCTCTGCCGGTATTGTCCACCATAGCTTTTATTTAACTAATCCAAAAACAATATAAAACAATTTAGTATTCAAATTATATCGTCTCTAATAATAGATATAATCTCGAATACATCGTCTCGAATAATAGATATAATCTCGAAAACATCGTCTCGAATAATAGATATAATCTCGAATACATCGTCTCGAATAATAGATATAATATAGAATACATCACAGGCAAGGTAGATAAAGATCGAATACTACTGAAGAATCTTGGACACTCGCGGTTCTGCGGTAGCAGGCGGTGGACACCCAAAGAGAAGGAACCCTCACGGGATCATAGCTGAAGTGAGATCCCTAAAGAAGCTGCCGGTATTGGAGAACCTGCCGCCCTCTAACGCAACCATCTAGCGATGGGCGTGCTCGTCCTCCTCCACGACACGGCGACGTACCACCTCCGGCAGGGCAGCTCCCTCAGCCGAAACTGGCCCTGTGAACGCCACCAAAGCGAGATCAAGGTCAACGATGGGACCCGGGGCGGGTTCCTCATCAGCAGCAGCGCCCTGCGAGCAGCACCTCCCAGTGCCAGCCCGGCGGAGCCCAGTCCGGACATGGGTCAACGGACGTCGTCGCGGGACGTGTCGACAATGAGGATCTTGGTCGAGAATCGTCGAGAACTAATACTAGCTATATGCCCACAAAAGGTAACATTTTTTTAATGATTGGATTTTGATAACTAAAATTTCTAACATTTCTATATAACTAACATTTCTATAACATTTCTAACAATGCTATATATAACTAACATTTCTATAACATTTCTAATATTTCTATAACTAGAAAACAGAAAAAAATTATAACATTTCTATATACATAACTAACATTTTTATAACTATTTCTATAACTAAAAAACAGAAATATTTGTAACAATTCTAACTTTTTTATAACTATTTCTATAACTAAAAAACAGAAAAATTTCTAACAATTCTAACATTTCTAACAATTCTAACAATTCTGACATTTCTAACTATTTAACAATTCTAACATTTCTAACTATTTCTGAAAAACAGAAAAATTTCTAACAATTTCTAAAAGACAGAAAAATTTCTAACTATTTGTATAACTAAAAAACAAAAAATGTATGTGTGTGTGTGTGCGCTCACCGGCAAGCGAGGGCGAAGGGGCGGCGATAGAAGCGTGTGGCGGCGTGGGCAGCGGCAGGCGCGGCGATGTGAGGATAGCGGCAGCGGGGACAGGGGCAGGCGGCGGCAGCGAGACGAGATGGGCCGGGCGAAGCGGCGATGGCAGCGACGGGGCGTACAGGCGGCGCCCGGCAGCGAGGCAGGGGCAGCGTGAAGCAGGCGGCGGTGACAGCAGGGACGACGGGGCGGGGGCAGCGGGGGCAGAAGCGGCGGCAAGCGGCGACGAGGGACGGATACGTACGGGGGCGGCGGGCCACGATGCAGAGGAGAAGAAGCCAAATGAGAAACTGAAATTTTCGTAAGTGTTGTTTATATAGGAGGGGCCTTTAGTACCGGTTTGTGCCACCAACCGGTACTAAAGGCCAGTTTTGGCCTGCCCAAGCGGTGAAGCGACCCCCTTTAGTGCGGGTGGTGGCACAAACCGGTACTAAAAGGCCCCCTTTAGTACGGTTTGTGCCACGACCCGGTACTAAAGGGGGTCTTGACAAGCGTAGGTGCGGTCTTGGCAAGTTTAGTCCCACCTCGCTAGCCGAGGGGCGACCGTGACCGGTTTATAAACCCCTGTGCGGTAGCTCTCTCGAGCTCCTCTCCAAAGCAGGCCCTCTGGGCCTCGTGTTCTTTCTTTGCCTGTGGGCCCCAGGCCTTCTTGAGGCCTGCATCCTGGCCCAACAACAGGTTGGGTTTCTAGTCGTATGCAGGCCGCTCTGGCCTAGTAGGCGGGCTTTTTTTAATTGTTTTGCTTTATTTATTTTTGTGTTGTTTTTTTGTGTATTTAGAGTTTCTTTGTGAATATTTTTGCTTTAGGTACAAAAAATTACAAACTTTACATTAGTGCCCGTAGTTTTCAAATTTGAATAGTTTAAATTTTGAATTATTTGAAATTAGTGTGAATCACTAGTTTGTGAATAACTTAACTTTAAAAATCAGTAAAGGCATGAAAGAATTTGTTTGCACATAAAATTTCTTGGCGTTTCAAATGCCAAAACACATAACTACCCTAACTATTACAGAGATTCCTTCCTGGGTGTGAAACACAGAAGAAAGTGATGATAGTGAAGCCGATCACATCTCAGATCTTTGGGTGTGAAACTTTTTCTTTCCGTGTGTCCTTTTGCGTCATAACCATGGAAAATCTTCATCATTTAAATGTATGATATTGTCAATATTCACTTTGAATGGATCAATTTCATCAAACTTTTAATAATCTTCTGACTTGTCTGTCTTGTCATCCACTCCCAAGATGTTTCTCTTCCCATAAAGAACTATGTGCCGCTTTGGCTCATCGTACGATGCATTCGCTTCCTTATCTTTTCTTTTTCTTGGCTTGGTAGACATGTCCTTCACATAGAAAACCTGTGCCACATCATTGGCTAGGATGAATGGTTCGTCTGCATACGCAAGATTGTTGAGATCCACTGTTGTCATTCCGTCTTTGCGGGTCTTCCGTTACCCGCCTCGTGTCATATTGACCCATTTGCACGAAACAAAGGGACCTTTAAACCACGTCGATAGTCAAGTTCCCATATGTCATGTATATAACCATAATATGTTTCCTTTCCCGTCTTGGTTTACGCATCAAAGCGGACACCACTGTTTTGGTTGGTGCTCTTCTTATCTTGGCGGCGTGTAAAATGTATTACCATTTATCTCGTACCCTTTGAAAGTCATTATATTCGAAGATGGTAGCTGGGACAGCAAATCTGGTCATCTTCAATAGAGGTGTCATGCATGGTACATGTCTGCAACCAGTGGCGAAACTCTGGTTTGTTCACGTGTAATCCGGTCATCGAGACCGCTCCGTGTTTGGAGCATAGAAAATTCTTGTGTTCATCCATATACGGAGCCACCAAGGCGGAATTCTATAGAAGCGTGTAGTGTGCTTCGGTGAGAGAATGTCCGTCCATACATATTATTTGTTCCCCTCCTAGCATGCCTTTTCCATCCAGTCTGCCCTTAGCCATGATTCAGGAACACCAATCGGATTAAGGTCGAATAAAGTCAATACAAAACTCAATGACCTCCTCATTTTGATGGCCCTTGGAGATGCTTCCTTCGGCCTATGCACGCTTATGAACATATTTCTTTAAGACTCCCATGAACCTCTCAAAGGGGAACATATTGTGTAGAAATACAGGACCCAAAACGTTAATCTCTTCGCATAGGTGAACTGGGACGTGCGTCATGATGCTGAAGAAGGATGGTGGGAACACCAACTCGAAACTGACAAGACATTGCACCAAATCATTTCGTAACCTTGGTATGATTTCTGGATCGATTACCTTCTGAGAGATTGCATTGAGAAATGCACATAGCTTCACAATGGCTAATCGAGCGTTTTCGGTAGAAGCCCCTCAATGCAACCGGAAGCGATTGCGTCATAATCACGTGGCGATCATGAGACTTTAGGTTACGGAACTTTTTCTCTACCATGTTTATTATTCCCTTTATATTCGACGAGAAGCCAGACGGTACCTTAATACTGAGCAGGCATTCAAAGAAGATTTCCTTCTCTTTTTTGGTAAGAGCGTAGCTTGCATGACCCTGATGTATGTCATCTTCTCCGTGCATACGTTGCTGGTCCTCCCGTGCCTCAGGTCTATCTTTTGTCTTCCCATACACGCCCAAGAAGCCAAGCAGGGTCACGCAAAGATTCTTCGTCACGTGCATCACGTCGATTGCAGAGCGGACCTCTAGGTCTTTCCAATATGGCAGGTCCCAAAATATAGATTTCTTCTTCCACATGGGTGCGCGTCCGTCGGCGTGCCGGAACAGGTTGTCCGCGGGATAACTTTCCAAATATCACCTTCAAATCCTTGACCATATCATGTACATCAGCACCGATGCGGTGGCGAGGCTTCGTCTGGTGATCCGCCTCACCTTTGAAATGCTTGCCTTTCTTTCTTACGGGATGCCTGCTTGGAAGAAATCGGCGATGTCGGTACACATTCTTCTTACAACTATTCAAATATATCTTGTCGGTATCATCCAAACAGTCGTGCATCTGCGGTATCCCTTGTTTATGCTGTCTTTGAAAAGGTTACTTTGAGCAGGCCAATCATTGATGGTCACGAACAGCAACGCCTTTAGGTCAAATTCTTCCCCATGTGCTCATCCCACGCACGTACACCTGTTCCATTCCACAGTTGTAAGAGTTCTTCAACTAATGGCCTTAGGTACACATCAATGTCTTTGCGGGTTGCTTAGGGCCTTGGATGAGCACTGGCATCATAATGAACTTCCGCTTCATGCACAACCAAGGAGGAAGGTTATACAAACATAGAGTCACGGGCCAGGTGCTATGGTTGCTGCTCTGCTCCCCAAAAGGATTAATGCCATCTGCGCTTAGACCAAACCATACGCTCCTTGCGTCATCTGCAAACTCCTTCCCGTACTTTCTTTTGATTTTTCTCCACTGCGACCCGTCAGCGGGTACTCTCAACTTTCCGTCTTTCTTACGGTCTTCTTTGTGCCATCACATCGCCTTGGCATGCTATTTGTTTTGGAACAAGCGTTTCAACCGTGGTATTATAGGAGAATACCACATCACCTTGGCAGGAATCTTCTTCTGAGGCGCTCGCCCTCGACATCACCACGGTCATCGCGGCTGATCTTATAGCGCAATGCACCACATACCGGGCAAGCGTTCAAATCCTCGTACTCACCACGGTAGAGGATGCAATCATTAGGGCATGCATGTATCTTCTTCACCTCTAACCCTAGAGGGCAAACAACCTTCTTTGCTTCGTACGTACTCTCGGGCAATTCGTTGTCCTTTGGAAGCATATCCTTTATCATTACCAGCAACTTTCCAAATCCCTTTTCAGATACACCATTCTCTGCCTTCCATTGCAACAATTCCAGTGTGGTGCCCAGCTTTTCTTGTCACCCTCGCAATTCGGGTAGAACAATTTTTGTGATCCTCTAACATGCGCTGCAACTTCTTCTTCTCCAAATCACTTGCGCGGTTTCTCTTTGCATCGGCAATGGCCCGACCTAGATCATCAATGGGCTCATCGATGCCTCTTCTTCAGCTTCTTCCCGCATTGCCGGCTCAGCTTCTTCTGCATTACCGGCTCAGCTTCTTCCCCATTGTTGTATCATCGTATTCAGGGAACCCATGGCCGGGATAGCTGTCGTCGTCCTCTTCTTCTTCATTGTCTTCCATCATAACCCCTCTTTCTTCGTGCTTGGTCCAAACATTATAGTGGGGGATGAAACCGACTCAAGCAATTGGGCGTGAATGGTTCTTGACATAGAGTAATTGTGACCATTCTTACAGCCAGCACATGGACAAGGCATAAAACCATCCACCCGCTTGTTTGCCTCAGCCAGCGAGAAAAGTATGCACGCCCTCAACAAAGCGGGAGAGCATCGGTCATCGTACATCCATTGCGGCTCATCTTCATTACACAACACCGAATAGACCAAATTAATACAAGTTCATACAACACTTAAATGCAACAAAGAAATAACTCTCTAGCTAAAGCATTTAAATGCAACAACAAATGCGATCAAGATCGCAACTAAGGTAACAATTGATCCAACAGCATAATGATACCAAGCCTCACTATCGATGGCATATTTTCTAATCTTTCTAATCTTCAAGCGCATTTTCTCCATCTTGATCTTGTGATCATCGGCGACATCGGCAACATGCAACTCCAATTCCATCTTCTCCCCTCAATTCTTTTCAATTTTTCTTTCAAGTACTCGTTTTCTCTTTCAACTAAATTTAACCTCTCGACAATAGGGTCGGTTGGAATTTCCGGTTCACATACCTCCTAGAAAAAAATTCTATGTCAACTTTATGGGCATAATTTGTCATAAACACGAAATGCAACTAGTTTTAAAAGAGAATATATATACCACATCCGAATCATAACAAGGGCCGAGGGCCAAAGGGACGGATATCAAAACCATGGCACTATATGTATAACAAACAACGTCGGGTAAGATAATTATACGAGTAACTATATATCCAAATCACACAAACATCAATTTTTATATAAAATTTCATGAACAAGAGGCTCACCACAAGGTGGTGCAGCGGACAGACGGTGCGGGTGATCGGCGGTGGTTCTGACGGAGATTTAGAAGGCACTAAAGTAAACGACACCTACATATGCAAACTAAGTGTTATTTTTGACCTCAAATTGCATATAAATCAAATACTAGCACATATATATATTTCCTCCCAAATTACTAAACTCACAAATTAATCACTATATAAAGCATTGCAAGAGCTAATCTAGCAATGAGAGATGAAAGGACAAAGTTGCTAACCTTGGTGATCATTTGAATGGATGGGGGCACGCAAATCTTGACAAATTTGGGGCAAATTTTGTGATGAACTCGAGAGGAAGAAGGGAAGAACAGAGGAGAGGGAGAGGGGAAAGGGGGAAGAACAGAGTGCGGGTGGACGAAGGGTTTATATAGGACGACCTTTAGTACCGGTTCGTGCCACGAACCGGTACTAAAGGTGCTGGAAGGGCCCCACTCTGACAACATCCTGCCACCACTTTCTTTAGTACCGGTTCGTGGCACGAACCGGTGCTAAAGGTTCGCCACGAACTGGTACTAAAGAGCTCCTCCCGCCTAGCCGTTGGAACCGGCACTAATGGACACATTAGTGCCGGTTACTGTCTAAACCGGGACTAATGTGTCTCACATTTGACCCTTTTTCTACTAGTGAGTCTCTCTCCCTGCTGGCCGAGCCCGCCGGCAACCGCCGCGGCGTCTCCCCCGGCGAGGTGTTTGAGGCCCTTCGGGCACGTTTTGGCCTCTCGCCCGACGAATTCTCGGTCCACCACCACCACCCAGACGAGTTCCTCGCCCGCTTCCGGTCTCGTGACTCCCGTGCGCGCGTTGCGGCCACGAGCCTGCACTCCCCGCGCTTCCGCCTGCGATTCACTCCTTGGAGCCCCATCGTCAGCGGCGAGCCCGTCACTATTCGCATGCGCGTCCTCATCGAGATCCGCGATATTCCGGATCATGCGTGGTGCCGCGCCTCCGCCGACTTCCTCCTGGCCCCTTCTGCCGCATCAAGGATCTCGCCCCGGAGACTCGTTGTGGTAGTGACATGTCCGTGTTCCGCCTCTCGGCTTGGATGGCGAACCCCGACGGGATCCCCTGCTCCTCCGAGCTTCTCCTACCACCGCGCGGCGTCATTGCCACAGATGCAGACCCAGACCCGCGTCTCGCGCCATACGTTCCCCGTCGATTCCGGTGTCGATCCACGTCTTGAGTCCTGTGATTATCGCCTCCCGGCTCCACCGCCACGGGCGCCGCCAGGTGATGCGGATGATGACGCTCCAGGTTCGCCGCCTGTCCCTGGGCCATGGCCGCGCAGGCACGAGTTCCCTCCCCGGGGCTCCCCTAGCTCCTCCCGTCACGCTGGCCGCGGCGGCGCAGCACGCCCCCCTAGCCGCCGACCGCCCCCCATCGTGGCTGGCAAGGCATGCTGGGCCTGCACCCCAGTGCCTCGCCTCCACTGGATTGGTTCCCAGCCACCATGGGCATGCGCCCCTCCTCGGTCACGGCTGGCACACCCTCGTCATCAGCCCTGCTTGTTCTGGACCAGGTGGGTCCCAGTCTTTGCCAGCAGTTCAAACGGCCCCACCGCCTTGACCAGCCCGCCACCCGCCCCACTCGGTGTTGCCTCTCCTCCGCCCCGCCGGACTCGCCACGTGTCACCCCAGCTACGACCGAGAGGACTCCAGATCCTTACCCTCGGCCCCTGATTGGCGCCTGCGTCTCTGAGGCTGTTTTGTCGCCTTCCGTTCCCGCTCCGCTTTTGGCAGGCCCGCCCCCCGAGCCTGCGCTGTCGCCTGTTCAGGCTGACCCCTCCCCAGCCTGTCCCCTGGTTGGGTCACCACGCGCGGTCGGTGGCCCCGCTTCACCGCAGCCGGCCAATCGCGGCCCGTTGGCGGAATCCTAGGCCCGTTCCTTGGATCCCAGCGCTAGCCCTACCACATCTGGTGGCGCGGCTCCCCAGGAGGATTTCCCCCAGCTGGCGGATCTGGTGGACCCCTCTCCCCCTGACACTGATTCGGTGGCCCCAGCTACTCCTGTGGCGGATTCGGTGGCCCCCGTGGCCCAAGCGGCGCATCCCCCACCTCTACATGGCCACGTCCCGTCGCCGGATCCCGAGACCATGCACGTACCCCCGCCCAGGGCTCCTATACAGTGCGCCCAAGTCGCTGCGCCCTCGCATCTTCTTGGCTTTCTCAACTCAATCAACACCGTGGCTTCACCGGTCCTACCAACCCCGGGGCACCGCCGTGGAAGGGCTGCACTCCCTCCCAACTTCACCCCCCCTCCCCCCCCGTCGGAGCACGCGCATTGCCAAGACATACCGGGGCCCGGATTCGGAATCCAAAGCCAAGCGCGTCCTCCTTCTCTGTTTGGGTCTCATCAAGGACGGCGAACTGCTATTAGACGAGATCATGGTCAAGTACAATAAGCTGTTTGAGCAGCCCCTTGCCGTGGATGTGGTTCGCACGTTTGCAGAATTCTACGGTTGGCAAGTGCATGATCTGTCCTCGACGGCATCCTGACGCCTCACCGCCTGCCATGCCCCTCTGCGGCATGAGTGCGACGCCCGCTGTCGCCATCTAGCCCCCCCATCTTTTCTTATGGAAGACAACCTTCAAGTAATTTTCTGGAACGTGCGCGGGCTCAATAGCGTGGCCAAGCGCACGACTGTCCGTTCTGTTATTGCTTCGGCATCTCCCTGTATTATATGTCTCCAGGAATCTAAGCTTGCTTTGGTCTCGTCGGTGATTGTTTGTGAGACCCTCGGCCCTGCGTTAAGCGAGTTCTTACGGTCGCCCAGCGGAGAACGCAGCGTGGTGGCATCATCTTAGCTTGGAACAACGCACTAGTCTCTTTGACTAACCCGACCATTGGCGAGCACCATGTCTCGGCCGTGGTCACCGCCACCACGGTGGTGCTCCTTCAGTGGATTACCGGCATATATGGCCCCCAAGGGGGCGGCGTAAGCTGGCCTTCCTTGCTGAACTCCAACAGCTCCGCTCCTCCATGGCGGGCCTGGCTCCTTGGTGGTGACTTTAACATGATTGCCTCGGCCCGTGAAAAAAACAATGACCGAATCAATAGGTGCACGATGAATAGATTCCGACGCTTTATCTCGGATCATGGTCTCCACGACATCTACCTCTACGGGCGACGTTACACTTGGTCAAATGAGCAGGACAAACCGACCTTGGTACACAATAACTGTGAGCTTTCTACACCGACATGGGAGCTCGACCACACCCATTGCCTCTGGCGCTGTCTAGCGTCATCGGTATCGGATCTCTCATCTCTCTTCCTGGACTGCGCCACCCAGGCGTCCCGCAGCAGGCGCTTTCACTTCCAGCAGTACTAGCCCAGCCTCAACGGCTTCCAACAAACCGTCCAGTCAGCATGTCATTCCATGGCCCCGGAGCAAGACCCATTCATGCGCATTTTTGCTAGGCTCAGGGCCACCGCGCGCAGCCTTCAAATATGGAGCTCTCGTTTTGCCTCCAACCTCGCCGCTCAACTTGGGGTTGCCCGCGAGCTCATTGCCCGACTGGACGAGGCTCAAGACAGCCGCCGCCTATCCCTCCGAGACACAGCTCCGCCCGGCAACACAAGAGCAAATACCTCAGGTTGGCTTCCCTCGAACGCTCGATCGCCCGCCAGCGCGCTCTTCTGTGTTGGCTTCGGGTTGGCGGAGCTGCGGCCACTATCTCGAAGATCCGGGCGTCCCACCGCAGTAACAAGAACTGCATCCTCAGCCTCCTCGTGGACGGGGTGCACGTGTCGGGCGAGGTAATGGCCCAGGCCGCTTACATGCACCTCTCCTCCGTGCGCGCCGCTCACGCAGAGCACGGGTTCACCCTGGACCTGGCTGCCATTGGCCAGTGCTCTTTTGACCTCTCTACCCTGGATCATCCGTTCTCGTCAGCGGAGATTTGGGAGGCTATCAAGCGGCTTCCCTCCGGCAAAGCCCCCAGTCCTGACGGTTTCACAGCCGAGTTCTTACGCTCATGTTGGCTCATCATAAAAGATGACCTTTGCGACATCTTCGACAAGCTCTATGCACTAAATGGTCAGGTCTTTCAGCGCCTCAACGAGGCATACATCACTCTGCTGCCCAAGCGGCCCGACGCCGCCTCCCTCTTCGACTACCGGCCGATCAGTCTCATCCACCTGATCGCGAAGCTGTTTGCTAAGGTTCTCTCGCCTCGGTTGGCGCCGCGTCTTGGCGAACTCATCTCCCCCAACCAAAGTGCTTTCATCTCTGGAAGGAGCATCCATGATAACTTCCTCCTTGTCCAACAGACCGCGCGGCAGCTGTATCAACTGAAGCACCCCCGTGTGCTTCTCAAGATGGATATCGCGCGCGCGTTCGACTCAGTTTCCTGGCCGTTCCTGCTACAGGTGCTCCAACATATGGGTTTCGGCCCGAGGTGGCGAGAGTGGATTTCCATTCTGATCTCGACGGCCTCGACGCAGCGTCTGATCAGCGGCATGCCGGGTCCCCCATTCCGCATGGTCGGGGCCTTCGTCAAAGCGACCGGTATCCCGATGTTGTTTGTGCTGGTCATCGATCGCTCAACACGCTGCCCCGATTCGCCCGTCGATGCAGGATCCTCAAGCGGCCGGCCTTGCGGGCATGCTACGCGTCAGCGTCTCTCTCTCTTTGCTGACGATGTGATTATCTTCTGCCACCCCGATAGGTCTGAGCTCTCCGCGATCAACTCTCTGCTCGACCGTTTTGGCACTGCATCGGGTTTGCGCACAAACTTCATGAAGTGCCTCGCCACTCCAATCCAGTGCCCCGACGACTCTGCGAGTAACGTCAGCGTCGCCCTCGCCTGCCCGATGGTGCCCTTCCCCATCCAATACCTGGGCCTCCCCCTCTCGCTCAGGAAAGTGCCCACCGCCCACCTGCTACCTCTGATTGAGAAGCTTGGTCGTAAGCTTGCTACATGGAAGGCTGCCTTGCTTAACCGATGTGAGCGGCTCAATCTGGTTCGGCAAGTCTTGAGCGCCATGCCTGTCCACATGCTCCTCGCCATGGCTCTCTCCCCCGCCATCCTTAAGGAGGCCAATCGTATTTTCCACGACTTCCTCTGGCATGGGAGGAAGGACGCGCGTGCCGGCTCCTGCTTAGTTAGGTGGGCACGGGTCTGCCGCCCGATCGAGCTGGGGGGGGGGGGGGGTCTTGGCATCCGCGACCTCCACCGCACAGGCATCTCTCTTTGGACACGCTAGCTCTCGCTCCAGGCTACTGATCCCTCTCGACCGTGGGCGCACCTCCAGCTCCCGCGCGATCCAGAGGTGACTCGGTTCTTCCGGGCATCCACGTTGTGGATCATCGGGGATGGAAACACCTGCCGCTTCTGGGTGGCCCCTTGGCTGGAAGGGCTGCCTCTCCTCGACAGCGCGCCTTCCCTGGTGACGCTGCTTCCTCGTCATCTCCGGCAATCGTGCACGGTAGCCCAGGCGCTATCTGATCGCTGCTGGATATCCGACATCGAGGGCCCCCTCGGCCCTGCTGCTGTTGCCGAGTATGTGGGGCTATGGCGCCGCCTCCAGCTTGTCGAGCTTGCCCCACGACCGGACTTGCTTCACTGCCGCTGGACCGACAATGGCGTCTACTCTACTTCCTCCTGCTAGAGCGCCCTATTCCACGGCTCCAAGGACTCAAGGTTTTGGCGCCTCACCTAGCAAACCAGTGCCCCCACCTCGGTCCAATTCATCATCTGGCTCACCTCCCTTAACAGGTGCTGGTCTACTGATCGCCTGGCCCGACGAGGCCTGTTGCACGAACCAGCTTGTGTATTCTGCTCCCAGGAACCCGAAACACTCCATCACATCCTTGTGGGGTGCGTGTTCGCGCACATCACCTGGCACGAGATCCTCTCGTGGTGTTCCCCAACGACTGCTGTGCCGGATGGCACCACCGGCTACTTTGCATGGCTCTCCGAAGCCATCCTTCTACTCCCGTCTGCGCGTAGATGTGGCCTCACCACTATCGCCTCTCTCATTGCTTGGTCCCATTGGCGACACCGGAACGCGATCATCTTCGACAAGATTACCCCTTCCTCCTCTTCCCTGATCGCCACAATCAAAGAGGAAGCTCGCTCCTGGGCTGCCGCGGGAGCTAGAGGGCTCGCCACGAACCAATTTGTAAAATGACCTTGTGTAGGATCGAAAGTATGTCTAGAGGGGGGGTGATTAGACTACTTGGCCAAATAAAAACTTAACCTTTCCCAACTTTAGTCTTTGGCAGATTTTAGCTAACTTAGCACAAGTCAAGCAATCTTAACACAATTCAATAAAGCATGCAAAGAGTATATGAGCAGCGGAAAGTAAAGCTTGCAACTTGCAAGAATGTAAAGGGAAGGGTTTGGAGAATTCAAACACAATTGGAGACACGGATGTTTTTGTCGTGGTTCCGATAGGTGGTGCTATCGTACATCCACGTTGATGGAGACTGCAACCCACGAAAAGCAACTTGGGGAAGGCTAGAGATCAAGATTCATATGGTAGGAATGGAATATCTTGGTCTCAACACAAGTGTAGGTGGTTCACTCTCAGAAAATGTAGGTTGGAAGTGTAGGTTAGATTCGATGGCTCTCTCCACGAATGAAGAGGAGGTGGAGGGGTATATAAGCCTCCACACAAAATCTAACAAGTTTGGCAAGTTGTGTAATCTCGGTGAGACCGATTACAAAAACTCGAAGGGACCGATTGTGGTAATAAGCTAACCAAAGAGTTGGTCAGGTAAACTCGGTGGGCCCGACTCGCTCATTTCTGTGAGACCGAAATGTTACAAAAGGGAAACAGAGAGTTTACATTGCAATCTCGGTGGGACCGATCGCTCATCTCGGTGGGACCGAAACTTTATGAAGGGAAACAGAGAGAATACAATCCCATCTCGGTGAGACCGAGATCCCTATCAGTGAGACCAATTTGCCTAGGGTTTGTGGCAGTGGCTATGACATCTGAACTCGGTGGCGCCGGATAGAAAGAATCGATTAGGGGTCGAGTTAGACTTTTGGTTTAGGTCATATGTGGATGTGGGAAAGTAGTTGAGGGTTTTGGAGCATATCACTAAGCACTATGAAGCAAGAACCTCATTAAGCAACACCTCATCCCTCCTTGATAGTATTGGCTTTTCCTATAGACTCAATGTGATCTTGGATCACTAATATATAAAATGTAGAGTCTTGAGCTTTGAGCTTGAGCCAATCCTTTTATCCTTAGTATTTTGAGTGGTCCACTTTCCTCATCCATGCCATGCCATTCATTGATCTTTTCCTGAAATATTTATCTTGGAATAATGTTAGCTCAATGAGCTATATGTTGTTAGGAATTACCAAAACCACCTAGGGATAGTTGCACTTTCACCTTGTAATCCTTGGGGCTGAGCAACCCCATATACACTCCCCACAGGTTCATAGGCTCGCCATTCGTGCGCACGATACTATGATTCCCACCCCTGTACTTTTTTCTCTCCGTCTATCAATGCAATGATACGCTGCCTTAGCGTATTCGAGAAAAAAGGTTTCGAACATCTGGCGGCGATCGTCGCTGAAGATCGTCTGGTACCTACCCTACCCACCCGCCAGTGAGATTGGACCTCTGCTCTCCATTTGTGCTGCATGTGGGTTTACCTATCCCTTGTTGTTCCCTCTTTAGTAAACAACTATTTGAACAAAATTCTAACAGATTCTGGTACTGGTGCTTCTCGGCTGATCGAGGATATCTATGAGGAGAAACTTGGTGGAACTCGATCGTCTCCCGGAGGAGGCTGACTAGAGATCCGAGTATGTATGTGCCATAAAACCCGAGTAGCGATGCTAGCGCATGGTTTGACTCTTCGGAAAGATGCCACTCAATATCCCGGAGGAATGCCGACACAGGCTAACAACCAAGTCCAAGTTTATGAATTATACACCTTGAAGCCTAGAAGAAGGGCCATGTAGAATTCGTGAGGAGCATCAAACTCATCCTATAGCATTTTGGAGATGACTCCAGTCAAAGTTTTGGGCATCTGTCCAAGTGAACGTTGACACCTTTGTAGATCTTCGGTGGACCAAATGATCATGTTTACGGAAACGGATCCGACACGATCAACCAATTGATCGAGGTAAATTCGCACGGCTGAAATCTCTCGCGCGCAGGCCTGCTCAATTACCGCGAGCGCGGTGATGGAGGTCATGGCTCCTCGAGTTCCGCCCACAATGTCGCCACCTGTCCCACTTTGTCTGTGTCACGAGGTTTGCAGGTGTCGAATGCCATGGTTTACTTGTCTGCGTTCATGTCCCTTTGCGAGAACTACATCACATGCCCTTCTCATTGGGCCTTCTTCAAACATATTTTTTTCTTGCCGGTCCCAAACCATCAAAAATACTTCTTCAAATGATGACAAAACCAAAGCCATCGAGTTATGCGGCGGATTAGGAGTCCAAGTTAAGAGTTCGGGTACTTTCCCAGCCATAAGATTTCCGAAGACCGTTAAGTTTGAAGGAAATATGCCCTAGAGGCAATAATAAAGTTTTTATTTTATATTTCCTTATTCATGCTAAAGGTTTATTATTCATGCTAGAGTTGTATTGATCGATGTGTGAATACATAAACAAATACCGTGTCCCTACACTAGTAGAAAAAGGGCCTAATGTGAAGCACATTAGTCCCGGTTTGCAACTGAACCGGCACTAATGGTCACATTAGTGCCGATTCCAACGGCTAGGCGGTCGGCGCCTCATTAGTACCGGTTCGTGGCGAACCTTTAGTACCGGTTCATGCCACGAAATGGTACTAAAGAGGCAGTGGCTGGCTGTTGTAATGCTGGGGCTCAACCAGCCCCTTTAGTACCGGTTCTTCGCATGAACCGACACTAAAGAGGTTGTGGCAGGCTGTTTTTAGTCCCACCTCGCTCCCCTAACAGGGTTTTTACCATCTTAAATATGTTACTTCTGAAACTATCACAAGCACTTGTTCTTCATTGAACTCCATGTGTAGAATTTGTGGCCGCAATATGAGTCTTCACCGGTTTCTAAACCGTTGAGGACTCATATTGACAATTCAGATTGTACACAAAAAGATCATTGATGATCAATGTATTTTTGATGTATATTTTTACATTTTTACACCCTCACTCTCAAAATTTTAATAACTTATTACAACTCCAGACGTTTTTTGCGTTCAGCATGCACCTTTCAAAGCCACGTCATCAACTTTCAACCCTTTCTGACATAATCTGCTATTTTTAATGCATTTACTGATTTGTTTTGAGCTAAATGGCCCTGAAATTGAAAAGCTCTACAAATGAAATCTGAAAAGGCTGAAACTTGGCATGGTATCTGACACGTCTCCAACGTATCTATAATTTTTTATTGTTCCATGCTATTATATTATCCATCTAGGATGTTTTATATGCATTAATATGCTATTTTATATGATTTTTGGGACTAACCTGTTAACCTAGAGCCCAGTGCCAGTTTCTGTTTTTTCCTTGTTTTTGTGTTTTACAGAAAAGGAATATCAAAGGAGTCCAATTGACATGCCAAATTTTGATGATTTTTATGGACCAAAGGAAGCCCCCGGAGTAAAAGAGTTGGGCCAGAAGAGTCCCGGGCCATCCACGAGGGTGGGGGGCGCGCCCTACCCCCCTATCTCGTGGAAGACTCAGAGACCCCCCCCTGACCTGAGACCTACGCCAAAAATTCCTATAAATACAAAAACCTCCAGAAAATAGCCTAGATCAAGAGTTCCGCCGCCGCAAGCCTCTGTAGCCACCAAAAACCAATCAGGAACCTGTTCCGGCTCCCTGCCGGAGGGGGGATCCCTCACCGTTGGCCATCTTCATCATCTCGACACTCTCCATGACGAGGAGGGAGTAGTTCACCCTCGGGGCTGAGGGTATGTACGAGTAGCTATGTATTTGATCTCTCTCTCTCTCTCTCTCTCTCTCTCTCTCGTATTCTTGATTCGGCACGATCTTGATGTATCACGAGCTTTGCTATTATAGTTGGATCTTATGATGTTTCTCCCCCCTCTACTCTCTTGTAATGGATTGAGTTTTCCTTTTGAAGTTATCTTATCGGATTGAGTCTTTAAGGATTTGAGAACACTTGATGTGTGTCTTGCATGTGCTTATCTGTGGTGACAATCGGCTATTCACTTGATCTAATTGATGTATGTTTTTGTGATCAACTTGCGGTTCGTTGACCTTGTGAACTTATGCATAGGGGTTGGCACACGGTTTCATCTTGACTCTCCGATAGAAACTTTGGGGCACTCTTTGAAGTTCTTTGTGTTGGTTGAATAGATGAATCTGAGATTGTGTGATGCATATCATATAATCATACCACAGATACTTGAGTGACATTGGAGTATCTAGGTGACATTAGGGTTTTGGTTGATTTGTGTCTTAAGGTGTTATTCTAGTACGAACTCTATGATAGATCGAACGGAAAGAATAGCTTCGTGTTATTTTACTACAGACTCTTGAATAGATCGATCAGAAAGGATAACTTTGAGGTCCTTTCGTACCCTACAATAATCTCTTCGTTTGTTCTCCACTATTAGTGACTTTGGAGTGACTCTTTATTGCATGTTGAGGGATAGTTATATGATCCAATTGTGTTATTATTGTTGAGATAACTTGCACTAGTGAAAGTATGAACCCTAGACCTTGTTTCCTAGCATTGCAATACCTTTTATGCTCACTTTTATCATTAGTTACCTTGCTGTTTTTATATTTTCAGATTACAAATACCAATATCTACCATCCATATTGCACTTGTATCACCATCTCTTCACCGAACTAGTGCACCTATACAATTTACCATTGTATTGGGTGTATTGGGGACACAAGAGACTCTTTGTTATTTGGTTGCAGGGTTGTTTGAGAGAGACCATCTTCATCTTACGCCTCCCACGGATTGATAAATCTTAGGTCATCCACTTGAGGGAAATTTGCTACTGTCCTACAAACCTCTGCACTTGGAGGCCCAACAATGTCTACAAGAAGAAGGTTGCGTAGTAGACATCAAGCAATTTCTGGCGCCGTTGCCGGGGAGGTAAGTGCTTGAAGGTATATCTTTAGATCTTGCAATTGAATCTTTTCGTTTCTTGTTTTATCACTAGTTTAGTTTATAAAAGAAAACTACCAAAAATGGAATTAAGGTTGCCTCATATGCTTCATCTTTTTAATGCTTTTTGTGAAAATGATGGGAAGGAAAATTGTGCTCAAGTACTAGAAGAAGAATTACGTAGAATGCTTGAAATAAAATATCTGAATGATGAGCATGATTGCAATGTTTTTAGTATGAATTATTTGAATATCCATGATGCTAATGATATGCAAAGCCACAAACTTGGGGATGCTATGTTTGATGAAGATGATATGTTTAGTCCCCCAAGTTTTGATGAGAAAATTTATTATGATGAAAGCATGCCTCCTATTTATGATGATTATTGTGATGACACGTATGCTATAAAGAACAAATATAACCATGAAACTTGTCATCATGATTTTAAATTTCAATTGGATTATGCTTCACATGGTAGTTATTTTGTTGAGTTTGCTCCCACTACTATTCATGAGAAGAAATTTTCTTATTGGAAGAGTAGTAAAATTTCTATGCAAGTAGATCATGAAAAGAATGCTTTATGTGCCGGTTATATGGTTCAATTCATTCATGATGGTACTGAAAATTATTATGAGAGAGGATCATATGCTTCTACATATTGCAACAATATCAAGTTTCCTCTCTATGTGTTGAAATTTTTGAAGTTATGCTTGTTTTGCCTTCCTATGCTAGTTGATTATTGTTCCCATAAGTTGTTTGCTCACAAAATCCCTATGCATATGAAGTGGATTAGACTTAAATGTTCTTTCCATGTGTTTCATGATGCTCTATTTATGTTTCAATTCTTATCTTTTATGTGAGCATCATTGAAATCATCATGCCTAGCGAGGGGCGTTAAACGTTAGCGCTTGTTGGGGCCTTAACCCAATTTTATTTTTGTTCTTTTATTTTTGCTCCTGTTTCATAATAAATAATTCATCTAGCCTCTGGTTAGATGTGGTTTGATGTTTTAATTAGTGTTTGTGCCAAGTAGAACCTTTGGGAAGACTTGGGTGAAGTCTATGCGATCTTGCTGTAAAAAACAGAAAGTTTAGTGCTCACGAGATTAGCTGCCATTTTTTACTAGAGAGTTCTTTTTGGTTGTTTATTTTTGCAGATGATTAATAGAAAAATTCCTCAGGTCCACCAATTTATTTCAGAATTTTTGGATTTACAGAAGTATTTGAATGATACAGATTACTACAGACTGTTCTGTTCTTGACAGATTCTGTTTTCTATATGTTGTTTGCTTATTTTGATAAATCTATGAGTAGTATCGGAGGGTATGAACCATAGATAAGTTTGAATACAGTAGATATTGCACCAATATGAATTTATAATGAGTTCAAAACATTACCTAAGTGGTGATTTATTTTCTTATACTAACGGAGCTATATTGCACCAATATTGCACCAAGTTTTGTGTTGTGAAGTTTTCAAGTTTTGCAAAGATTCAATGGACTACGGAATAAGGAGTGGCAAGAGCCTAAGCTTGGGGATGCCCAAGGCATCCCAAGGTAATATTCAAGTATAACCAAGAGCCTAAGCTCGGGGATGCCCCGGATGGCATCCCCTGTTTTGTCTTCGTTCATCGGTAACTTTACTTGGAGCTATATTTTTATTCACCACATGATATGTGTTTTGCTTGGAGCGTCATTTTATTTTAATTTTTTTACTTGTTGTTTGAATAAAATACCAAAATCTGAAATTCTTAAATTTTAGAGAGTCTTCACATAGTTACATAATTATTCGACTACTCATTGATCTTCACCTATATCTTAGGAGTAGTTTGTCATTTGCTCTAATGCTTCACTTATATCCTTTTAGAGCACAGCGGTGGTTTTATTTTTAAGAAATATATGAACTCTCATGCTTCACTTATATTATTTTGAGAGTCCTAAACAACATGGTAATTTGCTTTGGTTATGAAATTAGTCCTAATATGATAGGCATCCAAGATTGGTATAATAAAAACTTTCATATAGAGTGCATTGAATACTATGAAAAGTTTGATACTTGATGATTGTTTTGAGATATGAAGATCGTAATAGTATAGTCGTGTTGGTTGAGGAATTGTGAATTTGAGAAATACTTGTGTTGGAGTTTGCAAGTCCCGTAGCATGCACGTATGGTAACCGTTGTTTGACAAATTTGAAGCATGAGGTGTTTCTTTGATTGTCCTCCTTATGAGTGGCGGTCGGGGACGAGCGATGGTCTTTTCCTACCAATCTATCCCCCTAGGAGCATGCGCGTAGTGCTTGGTTTTGATGACTTGTATATTTTTGCAACATGTATGTGAGTTATTTATGACTGTTGAGTCCATGGATTATACGCACTCTCACCCTTCCATCATTGCTAGCCTCTTCGGTACCGTGCATTGCCCTTTCTCACCTCGGGAGTCGATGCAAACTTCGCCGGTGTATCCAAACCCCGTGATACGATACGCTCTATCACACATAAACCTCCTTATATCTTCCTCAAAACAGCCACCATACCTACCTATTATGGCATTTCCAAAACCCCGTGATATGGTACGCTCTATCCACTGTTCCGTTTATTATGACACGCTTCATCATTGTCATATTGCCTTTCATGATCATGTAGTTGACATCATATTTGTGGCAAGCCCACCATTCATAATTTTTCATACATGTCACTCTTGATTCATTGCCTATCCCGGTACACCACCGGAGGCACTACTAGGTAAAGGCATGCTAGTGGCGCACCAGTTTTTCCTTCTAATGGCGCACTCTTTGGTGCGCCACTAACATCACGCCATTAGAATTAAATTCTAATGGCGCACCACTAAGCGCCATTAGTATCTGGTGTTCTAATGGAACACCATGTAGTGCGCCATTAGTATTTCCCATAGTGCGCCACTATTATCTGCTATACTAATGGCGCACCACATGGTAGTGCGCCATTAGTAACAATTTTTTTAATTTTTTTTCATTTTTTCTTAATCTCAGGTCACTGTTTCACATATGAGATATCCAACACATATATATACAACAAGCATCCATATAACAATCATATCCAACACACAAGTTTCATCATATATACATACATAGCCAACACATAGTTCCATGGTTACATATTACAAAAGTTTCACATTGTTCATCCAACACGTTATCCATCAATTCACAAAAGTTTCATATTGATACAAAATAAAAACACAAATGGAAAAGAAGCACTCCATCCATGCAAGCTTCCGTGAATTAAATCAAATCTGCAAAATGATAAACAAGAAGTTAGAAGAAGAAGAAGAAGAAGAAGAAGAAGAGAAGAAGAAGAAGAAGAAGAAGACTAGAAGAATACTAGAAGAAGAATAAGAAGAAGAATAAGAAGAAGACTATAAGCTTATTATGTAAACTTGATCGTTTTGTGATAACATAAGTAATTTTGGAGCTAACCTATAGGAAACTAAGCATATAAGCTCTATAAGTTAGCATATTAGAGCCAACTTAGGTAAAATGAAGCTAACCTATGTCATTTTGGAAAAGAAGAAGAATAAGAAGAAGACTATAAGCTTATTATGTAAACTTGATCATTTTGTGCTAACATAAGTAATTTTGGAGCTAACCTATATGAAACTAAGCATATAAGCTCTAAGTTAGCATATTAGAGCCTACTTAGGTAAAATGAAGCTAACCTATGTCATTTTGGAATAGAAGAAGAATAAGAAGAAGACTATAAGCTTATTATGTAAACTTGATCATTTTGTGCTAACATAAGTTATTTTGGAGCTAACCTATAGGAAACTAAGCATCTAAGCTCTAAGTTAGCATATTAGAGCCAACTTAGGTAAAATGAAGCTAACCTATAGGAAACTAAGCATATTAGAGATAACATAGGTAACTAAGTATATATATATATATATATATATATATATATATATATAAATATCATTTAGGAGATCAGACAAAGCTGACATAGATCAGTTCTCATAGTACATCTCCTTCTTCAACCTGAGCCTGATGCGCCAAGAGCCGCGAGTCGGACGAGGCAGAGGGATGTAGTCTTCTACCACAATTAGGCGTGGTCATGTCGCCCGGTGTGGGATCGCTGGCGCCACCACCGGTGCGTGGTCATTGTCGAGCACCACCACCATCGCGAGGCCACCTTGAGGCGGGGCAGGCACGACCATCGCTAGGTCATCCTCAGCCACCTCCATCTCTTGCCCATGGTCAGCCACCACCATCTCTTGCCCATGTTCAGCCACCACCATCTCTTGCCCTTGGTCAGCCACCACCAGCGCTAGGTCATCCTCAGCCTGATGCCCATCGTCATCCTGCAGCTCCTCATCCCCACTCTGCTCCTCTTCTCCCGCACTCCAGTCCGGATCATCCTTCTTGTTGTCTTTCTTTGCTGCGAATCGCTCTTGCTTTCGCTAAAGCCGAATCATCGTTGCTTTTGCTACAGCCATAGTCATTCTTTGCTTTGGCTGTAGCTGTCATTCTTCTTTGCTCCCATTGCCTATCCAAATGCAACAATGAGCGTTAACAATCAATGTGAGACAAAACCAAATCTAGAGGAATAAGAAGAGGCGAGCGTCTTGGCATCATCATCGTCGGCGTAAGCGCATCGACACATAGTCGCGTTGAACACCTTCACGATGAGCATGGTGGCGTTGTCGTCGTACTGAAGACAAGGAAGTACCCCAGCCCGCAGTCGTGAAGCGCAGTAGAACTTCTCCCACCCACGATACAAGTACATGTGGCCCTCCTTGATCACCAACTCCACATCCCACAGCCTGTGTAACCCGCTGCCGGCCTGTCGCAGCTTCACATTATTTGGCGGATCTTCACCCAGCATGTTCTTTAAACTGTTAGGCGGCCTCTGCAGTTTGGGACAATGAGTGATGTAGCAAACAACAGATATCATAATGAGATGGGTGAAGGGGAGATCTCTCGCTTTATATACCTGGGTCATGGATGATACTGAAGTCCCAAGTATGATACTGAAGAACTCGGAAGCATCCAACTCGTACTGCGGTGTGGCAGAGCGGCGGTGGCTGCTTCCCCCCATCTCTGATAAGCAGCAGAAGAGACCAATTAGTTCCCTTACAACAGATCATAAAACATGCATGATAACAGGCTGTACTGAAAGTCCAATTGTACTGGACTATAAATTAGGGTAATAATGACACAGAAGATGGGAGCACCTAGTACACATTAGCAAAACAAAAAGGTACCACGCTTAAAAGCAAAGACCTATACAAATACCTCATATTAATAAGGTTGCTTGAACAAGTGTTATCTATCAGTACATTTGGGGATTAGCACTAACAATTCAGAAGACCACTTGGCTCTATTGCCATCTATGGTTTAATGCACCAAGAATAAAGGGGCAGTTGATCCTACTTAACTAAGTACTAAGATACACCGGCCCATGCATTAGTCTCAAGTACCCCATATGTCCTATTTTTAGCAAAGTCATGCTAAAATTCACGGAAAATTTCAGCATGAACTTTGCTGAAAATAGGACATATAAATACCCAATTTGCTTAGGAGCGGAAGTTAATCGACATTCGGCAAACTCAAGGGCCTCTCGGGGTACTGCAAATTCATCATGACACAATGGTCGGAGACAAAACCCAGCAAACTAGCACCACAATGTGCCTCTACTTTCATATGGATGAAAAGGCTTTCTCCCCATTCCTTGCTTCTCCAAACTAAATAAGCAAGCAAAGCAGAGTAGCAAACAAGCAATGCAATAGGTAGATAATATCACAAGTAGTTCGGTGACTCACGACAACACAACTAGCAAGCAGACACATCACCGGCACAATTAATGAATTAAAGCTTTAAACACTTGCTAAATAGTTATAGCAGCACATCACAAGTAAGTACTAAGTAAACAGTGGTCAGCAGCACAACACAACTAACTAGCAGCAGTGAGCACAAAACAACACACTATATATAGCAGCAAGCAACGATGCGGCATAGCACAAGGAAACACGATCTGAGCACCACTGCACCAAGATACCAGAACCAAAGCAAAGAAGAGAGCATGACGGCTGCAAGAAAAACAACACCGACAACCGATGGCTTGAAAATGTTCATTAGAATCAAAATGGTTGGCCACAGTCCACAGATCCAATAAATCTGCAGCACACATGACTACATGAGCATATCTGTATATGACACAATAGAGTAGCCGCAACTACACTACAGAACTACTAGCAGCCTAGCACTAGAAGAAGCCAACGAGCAACCAAAGTAACTAACAACAACACACGAGCAGCAGACTAGCAGTAGCACATCCAGCACAAGTAGCAGACTAGCGGTAGCACCGATTGCCCCACCAACAAGTAGCAAGAGCAACATACAAAGACAGCCAACAGCCAAAAAATCATGGATTGCTTATAACTAAAAATCATGGGTTGCTGTTAACTAAAAATCATGGATTGCTGTTAACTAAAAAAACATGGATTGCTGTTGACCTAAACACTAGTCAAATACATTAGGAAATATATTGCATCCAACTATCATAGATGCGATTGCAAGTGTGTAACTATCGACAGTCTTCTTTGTGCTCCTTGAGCTCAGCCCTTATATTTTGAACAATCCTATACAACTCTGTCTACACGAATAGAACATGACAGCTTTGACCAAACAATCAACAAGAGGAAAACAATCAAACATCCTGATCGACAAATGAATTAGTACTGATTTATTCACACTCTTGAACTTTTTCTCTTATACTTGCTCTTATAACATATAGTCTAGATAAACATGGCGTAACCATACAACAAGCATTTCAGAGGTATAGCACCATCTAGAGAAGCTGGGTTGAAGAGATTCAAAGAGGACTACTCATTCCTAGCTTATAGTTTTCTTTTGTTTAATATCATCCTATAACCTTATGATACTTCAACAAGCCATACGTGTTGTTAGTTTTTCATGTACTTTGTGATGGCGATCTGACACTAGATTGCACGAAACAAAGAGCATGCACAGTCTCACTGAAAACATACATAGCTGTTCCAGTGGAAATACTTGTTTAATTCAACACTTCTACTAGGAGTAGCCTTTTTGGTGCTAGCTGAACTTTGAGTAATGGCTTTTGAGTGGAGTCCACAGCAAATGCTTTTGGATTGAAGCTCTTGCCTGCCTAAAATGAAAGACCCTTGGCCTTGGTTACTGACCACACTAGCCAAGTGGTTTAGACCATTTAATTCCCTTCACTGAAGAGGGAAGCACATACCTATTATGCAAATGGTTCTGTTTATGGGTGCAGTTATATTTGATCATGATTAAAATATTGTTGCATATACAGGGCATTCTCAGCATAGAACTGATGGGTTGCTGACCAAAATTAGTAATTTTTTTAACCTAATTTGACCTAAATTAGAGAGGGATTTGACCTAAACCTAGCAATAGAGAGAAGAAGATGGCATGGCCGGGAGGGAGGCGAGGAGGAAGAGAGGAGAAGAGAGGCAAAGGGAGGAGGGTTACTTGACCACGATGAGGTGGTGGCTGGAGCGGAGACGACAGAGGGTGGAGACGACGAGCTTGGGGGAGGCGGGGATAGACGGCGGGGAGGTCGCGGGCCTCCTCTCGTGGTGGACGTGGGGCGGCACCGAGGCTCCAAGTCTCCGGTGGCTCCGAGGGTTAGGGAGGGAGGCGAGGGAGGTGGCGCTCATGGGGGAGGCGGGGCTCGGGGGGGAGGAAGGGGAGAGGGAGGCGGCGGGGGCGCGTGGGCGGCTGCGGCGGACGGAGGGGGCGGCGGCGCTCGAGGGGGAGGAAGGGGAGAGGGAGGCGGCGGGGGCGCGTGGGCGGCTGCGGTGGACGGAGGGGGCGGTGGCGTACGGTTGGGGAATCTGGCGAGGAAGGGAGGGAGGCCACAGTGCGAGGTGAATAGGTGGTGTGGGGGGAGGGTTCTAATGGCGCACCTACCCCTAGTGCGCCATAAGTACGACGGTTCTAATGGCGCACCTCCCCTTGGTGCGCCATTAGAATTTTGTTTTAATTACTAGCCCGACTGGTCAGGTTATATACAACCTAGTCCTATCTAAATCAGAACACGCCCACTAGCCCGACTGGTCAGCACGCAGCACACACACTAGGAGGTCCTGGGTTCGATTCCCAGGCTCCCCAATTTTTGTTTTTATGCATTTAAAATGTTGTTTGATATTTATTTGTGTTTAAATATGTTCAAACTTGTTTAAATCATAACATTAATATTTTTTTATTAAAATAGTAATAATTTTTTAAAAAATATCATCAAATTTTTTATTTGAAAATATTTATGAATATGAAAAAATATCATCAAATTTGTTATTTGAAAATATAATCAATTTTTTTTTGCAATTTTAGTTGCATTCATTTGTGATGATTGTATTTGAGGTGGGATAGCGATCGAGATGGAGGGGATCGAGATCGAGTGTCCATGAATTGAAAGAACATGTGGTGCCCCCTTGTTTGGTTTTGGCAATTGATGACAATCTCTCTGGTCTTTTGGTTGCCTTGAGTTATATTTGAAGTGCTTGTCCATAGGTTTTTCTTGGAGTCCATTTGTTGGTTTCAAGGAGAGTTTGTGATGACCAAGGTGCTATTAAGGAGTTATCCATAGATTGGTCTTATGTGTATTGAGCTTATAGCAAGCATGTCTTGAAAAAGAAGAGTGTGTGATCATACATGTTTACCTTCAAGACATCATCCAAATGAAGAGAGTTGGAAAGATTCAAGGTTGATAAAGACTAAGTCAAAGAGCCAATCAAATATTTATTTGTGTTTAAATATGTTCAAACTTGTTTAAATCATAACATTAATATTTTTTTATTAAAATAGTAATAATTTTTTAAAAAATATCATCAAATTTTTTATTTGAAAATATTTATGAATATGAAAAAATATCATCAAATTTGTTATTTGAAAATATAATCAATTTTTTTTTGCAATTTTAGTTGCATTCATTTGTGATGATTGTATTTGAGGTGGGATAGCGATCGAGATGGAGGGGGATCGAGATCGAGTGTCCATGAATTGAAAGAACATGTGGTGCCCCCATGTTTGGTTTTGGCAATTGATGACAATCTCTATGGACTAATGGTTGCCTTGAGTTATATTTGAAGAGCTTGTCCATAGGTTTTTTCTTGGAGTCCATTTGTTGGTTTCAAGGAGAGTTTGTGATGACCAAGGTGCTATTAAGGAGTTATCCATAGATTGGTCTTATGTGTATTGAGCTTATAGCAAGCATGTCTTGAAAAAGAAGAGTGTGTGATCATTCATGTTTACCTTCAAGACATCATCCAAATGAAGAGAGTTGGAAAGATTCAAGGTTGATAAAGACTAAGTCAAAGAGCCAATCAAGTTGATCAACACACAAAGCATAGAAGATGTACCGAGAGGGATCAAGCGATCCCATGGTATGGTAAGAATGGTCAACTATGCTTTGTGTACTAACCCATGGTCTTCGTGAGAGTTCTTTGTGGGGTTAGGTTGCGGCGTGCAAGTTCAAGTAGGATCATCATGAAGAGATCATATGCTTGAAGCTTGCTGTCCATTGTGGCGACAATGGACTTGTGAAGATGTGCAGAAGAGTGGCTCACCCATAGTGAAGTATGGGGGAGCAATCTACTAGTCTTCATCGAGCCAATGCAATCAAGAAAGGGGGTCCATCTCGAGGAGGAGAAGATCGTCATCATCTAGCTCAAGTGGATCATGTGCGAGGCAAAGGTTTTCGCTTGATAGGCTTTCTATTTTACCGGGGTCATGGTAGTTGTGGGAGACCGGGTTATAGGATCGATTGCCGTACTATCAAGGGGGACTCTCGATGAGTTGCTTGATCGCATCGTTCGTAGAGAGCTCAAACCATTGCATCCTTGCATCATCTTTATTGGTTCTTGTTTGGTTCTTCTCCTTGTGAGATTTGGAGCTTATGTTCATTTTTATGACAAGCTCAAGTTCATCGAAAAACGGAGTTCACTTGCATCTTCTATGATGTTTTCGATGTTGGAGGGTAATGCCGATTCCTCTCTGTCGCTGTTTTGATGCTACTCGTTGTCTTGTATCCAACAAGCTTGAGTTTGCTCAATTCGGAGCTCATATGAAGAAGTTATGGCATTTCTGCTTTTCTCCTGCTCTGATGCGAGCGGTAGTACCCTTGAGCCGGAGCGGTAGTACCGCTTAGGTGCTATAAGCGGCAAGATGCCGCTCCACAGTGGTATCGCTTGTAGCCCCAGCCGTAGTACCGCTGTGGTTTCGTGCTAGTGCCGCCTCGATTCGAGGGCTCGTTTTTCGTGTCGGACTTTACGGTACCTGCCGCGGCAGGAGTGGCGGTAGTACCGCTCTCGAGCGGTAGTACCGCGAGGAGGAGCGGTAGTACCGCTTAGGCTGTTAAGCGGTAGTACCGCTGGCCCAGCGGTAGTACCGCTACTGCTTTTCTACCGCCCCAAGGTTCATGTGTTGCGCTCCTTTTCCCTGCTTCTTCCGCCCGAGCGGTAGTACCGCTCGTGGAGTTGTAGTACAGCTCGTGTGCGGGCTGAGCACATAACAGTTGGATTTTCCCCCTCCTATAAAACAGGGTCTTCTTCCCCATTGAACCTTATCCTTTGATCTCGTGTTCTTCCCCCATTGTTGACCTTCTTCGAGCTTGCTAACTCTCAATCCCTCCATGGATTCTTGCTAGTTTTTGAGGTAAAAGAGAGAGGAGATCTAGGTCCACATTTCCACCAATCACTTTCTCCTCTATGTGAGGGGAACCCCTTGGATCTAGATCTTGGAGTTCTTGGTGTTCTCCTTCTTGTTCTTCCTCTCATTTTCTTCCCTAGCATTATTTTCTTCGGTGGGATTTGAGAGAGAAGGACTTGGGCACTCCGTGTGCCCTTGCCATTGCATTTGGTGCATCGGTTTGATTTCTCCATGGTGATACGTGGAAGTTACAAGTTGAGAAGCTTATTACTCTTGGGTGCTTGGTGCCCTTGAGCTTGTTCCTCATGGGTGCTTGGGCGCCCTAGGCAGTTAGTGGTGTTCGAGCTCAATCATTGTGGTGTAAAGCTCAAACGCGTCGGGAGTCTCCAATTAGGTTGTGGAGATCGCCCGAGCAATTTGATGGTCTTGGTGACCGCCCCAAGGGTTGCCAAAGTGTCTGGGTTCGATGACCGCCCCAAGGGTTGCCATTTGTGCGGGTTCGGTGACCGCCCTCAAGGATTCCTTACTGGAATCACGACATCTTGCATTGTGCGAGGCGTGAGGAGATTACGGTGGCCCTAGTGGCTTCTTGGGGAGCATTGTGCCTCCACACCGCTCCAAACGGAGATTAGCATCCGCAAGGGTGTGAACTTCGGGATACATCGTCATCTCCGTGTGCCTCGGTTATCTCTTACATGAGCCCTTTACTTATGCACTTTACTTTGTGATAGCCATATTGTTTCTTGTCATATATCTTGCTATCACCTAAGTAGTTTTTCTTGCTTAGCATAAGTTGTTGGTGCTCATAGGTGAGCCTAGTTGTTGTAGGTTTTGTTCTTGACAAATTAACCGCTAGGTTTATTCCGCATTTGTTCAAGCCTCAACCGTAATTATTTTAAAGCGCCTATTCACCCCCCCCCCCCTCTAGGCGACATCCACGATCTTTCACATGAAATTTAAAAACATTCATGAGTTCAAAAAGTGCCCATGAAATACAATCGAGAAGTGAAGGCTACAATTTAAATACAATCGATCTTAGCTAGCTATCTGTTCACAATCTTCTTGCCCTTACTTTTTGGTAAATGGAGTTCTTCTCTTGAACGAACGTCCTTTAGGTAGGGTGGTCTTGCTTCTTCTTGTGAGCAGTGCGGCTCTCATAAGGAAATATTCTTTCTCTGCGGCGTCCCACGTATTGGCTGGCGTTTTCCGCAGCGTGTCTAGCTCCTCTTTCATCAGCCCCGGATACAGATTGATGTTGTTCCCTGGTTGTTTCGGCCCTTCAATTAGCATACTCATGTGAATGTACTTCCTCTTCATGCACAACCAGGGGGAAGGTTATACATCCACACAAACACAGGCCAGGTGCTATGTGTGCTTCTCTGGCTGCCAAACGGATTGACTCCATCGGTGCTCGTGCCCAACACGATATTCCTTGGATCCTTCCCAAATTCAACGCTTGCCACTAGCTCGCATCCTTTGGGTGACTCAGCATCTTGTCTTTTTTTATTTATCTCCGGATCATTTGCGTCATCTTCTCGCTTCTTCTCCTCCATCTGGCGTGCCAGCAGGAGCTTTGCTACCTTAGGGTCTCTGCGAAATACCGGCTGCGGCGGAGTGATCGGAAAGTACCACTCCACTTTTCGAGGAGCTTTCTTCCTCTTCTTGTATCGAGTGACGCCAAGACACCGGACATATGGTAGACTCATGCGTGCCGTCCCGATAAATGATGCAATTGTTCATGCACACATGGTATTTCACGTGCGTAAATCCGGAGGACACACGATTTTCTTCGCCTCCTTGAAACTGGTGGGCACTTGTTCCCCTTGGGAAGACGTTCGTGCGAATGACATGTTCTTGTCGAAGCATGCGTCGGTCATTTTGTGTTTTACCTTCATCTCCGAGCCATGGCGTGACTTTCGGCGGGTATCCTCGGGCTGCATCCTTCATACAATGGAGTAACCGCGTCTATCTCCAGTTGATCCAGCTTGGCTTTCTCTCGGGCGGCAGCTCTTGCGTTATCTGCCTGCTTGAGAAGCAGCTCTTGAACATGAGGGTCCTGCACCCAGCCTATCGATGGTCCATCGTTGTCTGCTCTGCCAGCATCTTCATCTTCATGATCATGCCCTTAAATGCGCTCGGCATCTTCCTCATCATCATGTCCTGCATCTTCTACATGATGACTATGTACAGCATCACCGTCGTGATCATGTCCTGGAGATTCTTCGTCTTCTCGCCAGCCCGATTCTTGCTCATTTATTGCCGCCCGACCCCCATGGACGACTTCATAGTCATCTTCATCACCTTGCCACCGATAGCCATCCATGAAACCACACAAGAGCAGGTGGTCCCGCACCTGCCCGGAATCCGGGTCCGCAATAAGGCTCTTCAGTTTGCATCTTCGACACGTACATCTTATCCCCGTCTCATTCTTTCGAAGCATATCGGCCTTCGCGGAGCTCAAAAACCTATTCACAATGCCTTCGGTCATCGTGCGGACCATGGTCGCCTGCGGGGTAGAGCAAAACGATATTTTAGAACCAAGAAAAAATTTGGCATGACTTTCCCTAAAAATAGGACCAAAAAGAATGCATAGTGACAAAATTCTCGCCGAAACGGAAATGAATCAACATTCGGCAAAATATTGGCAACTATCGCATTTCAAATACCGGTACCTGCAAACACAAACATATATGCAACACCACAAACATATGCAACACCACGAACATACATAGATCTAGCTAGGCCACAGAAAGTGCATGTGCACGTTGTTGGAGAGGGAGAACAACATAAAGATAGCTTCCCCCTTACTTACCTATCAAAAGGTAATTTAACCACTTAATTTGGATGAATCTATGGTGCAAATGAGGTGAGGAGGAGGAGGCAGCCGAGACAAGCTTGGAGGAGGAGGTGGAGAGAATGAAGTGGGGAAAGTGAGTGGGTAGGTGGGCTGTCCAAAATATCTTGTTGGTCCCAGGTTACTAATGGCGCACCATATGCAAATGCGCCATTAGTAACCCTGATTACTAATAAGCGCACCTTACGGTGTGCCATTAGAAGTTTTGCAAAAAATAAAAAAAGTATATATTCTAATGGCGCACCGTGGCACGATGCGCCATTACTAGTTTAAACTAGTAATGGCGCACTGTGCCACGGTGCGCCATTAGTAGTTTTGCAAAAAAAGAATAAAACATAAACAACAGTAGCGGCGCACTATGTGGCCAGTGCACCATTACTAGTTAGCACTAGTAATGACGCACCGAGCCATGATGCGCCATTAGTATGTTTGGAAAAATAAAAAAAATTGTTACTAGCGGCGCACCATGTGCCTGGTGCGCCATTAGTGTCTTCCACACTAATGGCGCACCAAAACATGGTGCACCATTAGTATATACTAATGGCACACCACATGACAGGTGCGCCATTAGTGTCCATCCCATCTATAGCCCTTTTCCTAGTAGTGAGGCACTCATATAGAGTCATATTTTGTCCTAGTATTGAGTTGTAAATAAATAGAAGTGTTATGATCATCATTATTAGAGCATTGTCCCATGAAAAAAGGCCAAATAAAAAAAAGAAAGGCCAAAAAAAGAGAAAAGCCAAATAAAAAAAGGAAGGCCCAAAAAAAAGGGACAATGCTACTATCCTTTTTCCACACTTGTGCTTCAAAGTAGCACCATGATCTTTATGATAGAAAGTCTCTTATTTTGTCACTTTCATATACTAGTGGGAATTTTTCATTATAGAACTTGGCTTGTATATTCCAACAATGGGCTTCCTCAAATGCCCTAGGTCTTTGTGAGCAAGCAAGTTGGATGCACACCCACTTAGTTTCTTTTTGTTGAGCTTTCATACATTTATAGCTCTAGTGCATCCGTTGCATGGCAATCCTTACTCCGCGCATTGACATCAATTGATGGACATCTCCCTAGCCCGTTGATTAGCCGCATCAATATGAGGCTTTCTCCTTTTTTGTCTTCTCCACACAACACCCATCATCATATTCTATTCCACCCATAGTGCTATGTCCATGGCTCAGGCTCATATATTGCGTGAAATTTGAAAAAGTTCGAGAATATTAAAGTATGAAACAATTGCTTGGCTTGTCATCGGGGTTGTGCATGATGAGAACACTTTGTGTGACGAAAATGAAGCATGACCAAACTATATGATTTTGTAGGGATGAGCTTTCTTTGGCTATGTTATTTTGAGAAGACATAATTGCTTAGTTAGTAAGTTTGAAGTATTATTATTTTTATGTCAATATTAAACTTTTGTCTTGGATCCTTCGGATCATAAAATTCATGCCACAATAAAGAAAATTACATTGAAAATTATGTTAGGTAGCATTCCACACCAAAAATTCTGTTTTTATCATTTACCTACTTGTCGTGGAATTGTCACGGCAGATGTCCTCTTGCAAGGACTTAATCGTGGAGCCATCGCAACTAGGAAGCTTAAAGGGGTTAATCGGGACAAAGGACACGAGAGGGTTTATACTAGTTCGGCTCCTTTACGGTGAGGGGAAGCCTACGTCTAGTTGGGTTGGTATTCCTTGAGGTTTCAATGACCAGGGAGCGAGATACGCTATGCCTGGTTCTCGAAGGGTTGTTTCTTGCCCTAAGCCGCCGGCGGGTCGTCCCCTTATATACACGGGTTGACGCCCTGCGGCTTACAGAGTCCCGGCCGGCTCATAAACAGTGTCCGGCTTGGTGACTAGTCAAGTCTACCTTATGATACAAGTCATGCCATTATGGCGGTTTACTACAACGGGCCTTAAGTCGCCTGTGGGCCTTAGGCCCCTTGTTGAGACGCCATCTTCATGCTTGTACTTGGGCTTCTGTCTGGTAACTCTTTACGTAACCCGGCCCCTCCTGGGCGGTTTACACAAATAGTTATATCCCCAACACTATATCCCCAACACTACTCGAGGACGAGCAGGAATTAAGCTTGGGGATGCTTGATACAACTCCAACGTATCTATAATTTTTGATTGTTCCATGCTATTATATTATCCATCTAGGATGTTTTATATGCATTTATATGCTATTTTATATGATTTTTAGGACTAACCTATTAACCTAGAGCCCAGTGCCAGTTTCTGTTTTTTTCCTTGTTTTTGTGTTTTAAAGAAAAGGAATACCAAACGGAGTCCAATTGACGTGTCAATTTTTGATGATTTTTTATGGACCAAAATAAGCCCCCCGAGTAAAAGAGTTGGGCGGAAAGAGTCCCGGGCAAATCCACGAGGTGGGGGTGCCCTACCCCCTAGGCGTGGCCCCTATCTCGTGGGCGACTCGGAGACACCACGACATGAGACCCTCGCCAAAAATTCCTATAAATATATAAACCTCCACAAAATAACCTAGATCAGGAGTTCCGCCCGCCGCAAGCCTCTTGTAGCCACCAAAAACCAATCGAGGCCTGTTCCGGCACCTGCCGGAGGATCCCTCATCGGTGGCCATCTTCATCATCCCAGCTCTCCATGACGAGAGGAGAGTAGTTCACCCTCGGGGCTGAGGGTATGTACCAGTAGCTATGTGTTTGATCTCTCTCTCTCTCTCTCATATTCTTGATTCGGCATGATCTTGATGTATCGCGAGCTTTGATATTATAGTTGGATCTTATGATGTTTCTCCCCCTCTACTCTCTTGTAATGGATTGAGTTTTCCTTTTGAAGTTATCTTATCGGATTGACTCTTTAAGGATTTGAGAACACTTGATGTATGTCTTGCATGTGCTTATCTTTGGTGACAACGGGATATTCACGTGATCTACTTGATGTATATTTTTGTGATCAACTTGCGGGTTCAGTGACCTTGTGTACTTATGCATAGGGGTTGGCACACGTTTTCGTCTTGACTCTCCGATAGAAACTTTGGGGCACACTTTGAAGTTCTTTGTGTTGGTCGAATAGATGAATCTGAGATTGTGTGATGCATATCGTATAATCATACCCACGGATACTTGAGGTGACATTGGAGTATCTAGGTGACATTATGGTTTTGGTTGATTTGTGTCTTAAGGTATGCTAGGGGGCTGTTCGGACGACTCTAGTTATATCCCCAACATTAGGCCCCAGATTGATTTGAACCTGTTCATGTCAATCTTAAAATAACAAACATAAATCTTGATCTTTGGACTACGCAAAAGACTTCTTTTAACCCGGTGACGTCACTCTTTGGATCCGTGTTAACCCGTCATGACGTCATCTTTCCTTTTACTCCGCCGAATCATTAGCGGATCTTTATCTTTATTGCCCGTTCCGAGAATCGAGGCGTCGGGGCCGCTGGATAGTAATTCTTATCTCCTTGTTTCCCACGCCGTCTCGGTTATCCTCTCCCTATAAATAGGCGCGACTTCAAGTCTTTCATTCTTCTTCTTCTAGTCGTCTTCTTCCTCTCTTCTCTGTCACTCAAGCTCCGCCGCCGCCGCCGTCGACCCCCTCGTCTTCATCGACTGAAGCCGCTGCATCAGCTGACTCGGACCCGAAATCGACGGCGAACCTCCGCCCGCTTTCGAGTTCATCCGTGAGTTCCTCTCCTTTCCTTTCTTTAGATCTGCATCGGAACTTTCCTGAGTTCGTCGGCGTTCATCACCGCCCAACGCAAACCCTTGCTAGCTTGAACCTCCACAGCCTGCTTAGATCGTAAAAACTATGCAGAACTGGTGCGGTAGTTGTTTGTGTTGATCTTGTATAAAAACAGATCTCATCTCCCTTGTTTGGGAACTTTCTTCGAGTGCGTGAACTTCTCTGCTCTGTTTTAGGTCTAGGAAAAATTTCTTTCAGAACAATAATTTGATCCAAAATAATAGCTGTCATCTGTGAAGCTTGTTTCTATCAACCGGAAAGCTTTTTCTGGTAAATGCCCTTAAACACAACTATCCAGCTGTCTGGTTTAAATAAGTGATACTAAGCTGTAATCCTTGCCGTCTTTGAATCGCTCTTGATGTTTGTAGCGGCTTAAATATTGTTGCACAATCACCCTTATATCATTAGGCCCCTTCGTAAGCCGCTACCACTCAGCAATTTGAATATTTTCTTCCGGGTTAAAATTTAAGCCGGAACTTCTTATTTTGCAATAGGCCAATCTGTTGTTATGGCGCCTAAGTCGACCAAATCTCATGTAACCTGCAACTGGGTCCCATCCACTGTCACCAAAAGCAAGCTGGCTGAGTTTATGAAATCTGGTCATTTGCCAAAAAAGGAGGTCATGTCTTATCGTGTTCCTGACCCATCCGAAGAAAAGCCTCAACCAAAAGACGGAGAAGTGATAGTTTTCACGGATCACATGAACCGGGGATTTGCCCCTCCCGGCTCAAAAATTTTCAGAGAAGTTCTTAATTTCTTTGACCTTAGACCTCAAGACATCGGGCCCAATTCCGTGTCAAATCTCTGCAATTTTCAAGTTTTCTGCGAAGTGTACCTGGGAGAAGAACCGAATCTGCTTTTGTTCAGAGAACTTTTTTACCTGAACCGGCAAAACGAACGTGCCAACAGGCCTAGTCTTGAACTTGGTGGCATTTCCATCCAGCGGCGAAGATATTGTCTTTTCCCTTATGCTGAGCTGCCAGGTCACCCGAAGGACTGGAACCAGACGTGGTTCTACTGCCAAGATACATCACCGACTGATGAGAAGCCACTGCCCGGCTTTCGCGCCCTGCGTCTCGAATCCAATCATCCGGCAGATAAGTTATCCGCTTTGGAACGCTTTGCCTCTCAACCCCACCATCAAGAAGATCAAAGCTCTTCTAGGGAACGGTTTAAATGGCATCGATCTGGTTCGAGTCTGGGTCACCTGGAGGATACTACCATTAATCCGCCGCTCCGGCTTAATGTGTACTTATACAGGCGAAAAGGATGACTCGATGCGCCATAGCTCTGATGACTTATCACACGATGCGGTAGATGCTACAGTCCAATCTCTGTTGAAGGAAGGCATCAGTAACGTAATGCCTTGACTTACTTCCCTTACGTAAGAAGAACCCGGCTCCTATGATAAGTTACTAGTCTTCACAAATACTCTTTTATATGTTACCTTCTTATACTTATGATTCTTTATCTATTTCCACAGGCGGCGATGATTTACGGAAGGTCAAGTATGACCATGAGGCTGCTAAACAGGCGAAGCGGCCAAGAAGACTGAAAGAAAAACCGCCAGGACGGGCACCTCTAAGAAGAAGAAACCCAGCGCCTCTGATATGTTTAAATTGGATGACTCTTCTTCGGATGAGGAAGAGGTAATATTTTTCAATTTTCTTTAACTCATTTGCCATTACTTTCACTGATATTTGATCCCTTCAGGAGGATACTAGAAACAGTCAAGCAGCTGGCGAAGAGGTAACTATAATTTCCTCCGACTCAGAGCCTTTATTTGCAAACACAAAAAATCCGAAGGGTGACCCGAAAAGTAAGGTTTTCACACCCTGTAGCTTACCAAGATCCTCAATTTCTTTTGAAGCAACAACAACTTGAGAACCGAGGCAAACTCAGGCCACTCAAGATGCAGAACTCTCCTCCGACTTACCCGTTATAACCAGGAAGCGTCGAACAGAGGTGATCTCTGCTTTGCATTTTGTTTATCCTTTGGTAGGTTTATTTCGTCGACCCCTCAATTCATCTGACTCCAATTATCAGGATACCTCTCCATCTTCCGGCGAGTCGATGCAATCAAACATGCCGGCTTTTAAAACAGCTCCCGGGTAATGACACCTTTCTTACTTTAAGTTTTTCCATACTTATCCGTTGGTACTCATCCTTCCACTTTGACTGAAAGCCTGCAAGTGAAGCCTAGCAAGAAGGCCAAAAAGAATAATTTGTCCCGAGACCCGGTGATCACTGAACCGGCAATTGACTCATCTGTTCCTGATAGCTCCACTCATCAGCCACCGACTGAACCGGCTTTTGATATTCCGGTGTCAACCTCTGACCCTCCTGCAGAAGACGTTGTCCACGATTCTGATAAGCCAGAAATTCCTAGCCCGGTCAAGACGATTGAACCAGAAGTTGAATATCTGAAAAGCCAATATGTTGAACCGGGCCAGCCTACTGTCCTTGCTCGATGCACTACCAAGGAGGAGTTTGCCCAACGTCGGAAAACCAAACAGGACATCACTGATTATACTCACCTAAGCATTGGTGATATAGTCTCGGGCTATTTGAACCAAGTGCACAATATCCGTGACCTGGAAACTGAAATTGTGAAGCAAATACAACATAAATCTGAGGTATACATTTAACCTTACTTACTGTATCAGCCCCCAAGTCTATTGCTTATGAATGAATATGTTGTAGACTTAGAAATCTACTTACTGTTAGTTTTGTCTGGCTTAAATTGAATATATTTAACTCGGTGATAACATGAAACTTTGAATTTGGGTAACACATTAGCCCCCAAGTGTCAAGTGCCTTTACTTGTAAAGTGCTTGAGACTTAATATACATGACCCGGTAAAATAGGTTAAGAATTCTTTAAGCATACATTAGCCCCCAAGTGCCAAGTATCTTTACTTGTAAAGTGTTTGGGACTTGAATGTAATCTTACCGTGATCTTACCATAACTTTGATGTCGATCTGAGACCGCCATAAGTCAATTTGAGGCGAGATTTACGATCTGACGAGTCATTTGAAAACCCAAGAGCTTGAAACTCAAAAGCCAACTCCAAGTTTGAATTCAGTGTCTCGAACAAGAGAAACTAAAGAAAAAATTTGAATCGGAAGAAAACTTGGGTTGAGGAGAGGGCTTTCTTGGTGACTCGGGCTGAAGCAATGAGGCATCTCTTGCCGAGGCGATTGCCGAGCTGTCCGGCTTAAAGCGCCAGATATCTCAAATGGTCTCAGCAGTCTTTGTTAAGTTACTATATATAACTCTGAATATCACAATGGTTCCTTTGATGTCTTTTTTAATTGTTAACTCCGGCTCACCTTATATGTATTCACGCAGGCCCCAGGAGCACGAACCTCAAGCAGAATATGCTGGTCAAGCTTAAGGCGGTGTACACTCTGGTGGAACAACTATACACCGGGTCACAACGTGCTTTAGCCGTTGTGGCTTTATCAAATGATGCTCCTTACCTCCTGCAAGAGGTACTCAAGCGGCTTGCCGTGTTACCTCAACAGATTCAGGAGTTAAGGCGAGCATCTGGTAGATCCGGGGCCATAGCTGCCTTAAGCCGGGCCAAAGCATTGGCTCCAGAGCTAGACTTAAACGATGTTGGTCTTGGATACCCCAGCTTAAAGAAGGACGGCTCTCCATTCAGTCAATCAGACTTCACCACCTGTGTGAGAGTCGTACGTCCTGTGGCCACCATCATCGGCAACGATATTGATCTTACCAAATACCAGCCGGGTTATGACAACGAGAACCGGAGGATTCCAACTCCGCATTATGATGATGTCAGCCTGATCCCTCCAACTCGTAAGCATACCTTTGCTCCTGAAGTTGACCCGACAAGTTTAATAGATGATGAAGCTGAATTTGAAGCCTTAAGCGGCATTGGATGGACCTCTTCAACCTTCCGGGACAAAGCGGCCAGGAAGAGGCGGAGAAGGATAACCGAGTCGTCAAGCCACCGGAAGAATGAGCCGCCGGATGTGTTATGACTTTTGTAAAACAATGCTTTACTTACTTTAGACTCGGCGAGTCTTGTAATAGGATAGAAAAACTCCTTAACTCTGTCATGCCTTGGCGCATGTTTTACGGTGTTAACAATGTCTCAAGCCGCCCGACAATGTGCCTTGCCCGGCTTGCTTGAATCATCAAAACCTTTCTGCTTTACTCTGTGTATAAAACAAAAAAACTTTCTTTGGCATTTCACCACATCCGGGGTCATGTAAGATAACGTTAATCCGGAGTAGGAACAAAACATCATAAGGATCCGCCGGTTTAAGGCGTACCTGACCGGCTTACTTGATCCCAAAAAAGCAGACAGTTATACTTAACTTTTGAAAATGGGCACATATAATATTTACCTGGCCCTTAGTATTATTTACTCTTATAGAATAAAGTAAACCTGATTTTCAAAGGCCTCTGATTCGAATACGATCAGTAGAACCATTCCAGAGGGGTTAAGCTAAGATTAGGATACGATCATATAGCCCCCAATGGCTTTGGCGATGCCGATCAAATGGGCATCGACAGCTATGTTCTCTTTGGTTCGAATACGACCTATGTTTGAACAGGAAGCCCCCAAGTGACCATGAGAGTTGTTTACTGACACTTATTCGAATACGATCCACGTCAGGCCCAAAGAGGTTAAGCTATGATTCAAATATGATCAAGAAGCCCCCAAGTGGGTTCGGCAGTGTGCCAATCAATTGGGTATCGACAGCTATGTTCTCTTTGGTTCGAATACGACCTATGTTTGAACAGAAGCCCCAAATGACCATGGCTTGATTCAGATATGATCGTAAGCCGGACCAAAGGGAAAACCGGATTCAGATATGATCCGCTCCACATTAGTCGTTTCCATCACACGGTAAAGAAGACACATAAACCTTGTAGGATGGAAAAGAAAGAGGTCCTGCTTTATTGCCTTATAATATATACATTGCTAAAAAGAAAAGATAAAATACTCACGAAAGCCAGCGGCTTAAGTATAGTAGGGTCGGAGATGCGCTATGTTCCACGGCCGGTGGTCTCCTCCTCCGACTTACGTGAGTCTTTGTGCTCTCGAACATCGATGAGGTAATACGACCCGTTGTTGAGATTCTTCTTGACCACGAAAGGTCCTTCCCAAGGAGGGACAGCTTGTGCATATCAGTTTGATCCTGGATGAGCCGGAGCACTAAATCACCTTCCTGGAAAGTTCTGCTTCTAACCCGGCGGCTGTTATAACGGCGCAGATCTTGCTGGTAAATTGCCGAGCGGGCTATAGCCAAGTCTCGCTCTTCATCCAACAAGTCAAGTGCATCCTGACGAGCTTTTTCGTTATCAGCCTCAACGTAAGCCGCCACCCGAGGTAAATCATGCCGGATGTCACTTGGCAGAACCGCCTCTGCTCCGTACACCATGAAGAAAGGTATATAACCAGTAGACCTGTTGGGCGTTGTGTTGATGCTCCATAGCACAGAAGGTAATTCCTCCACCCAACAACCCGGAGTTATTTGTAAAGGAACTAAGAGCCGGGGTTTGATACCTTTCAAGATCTCTTTATTAGCTCTTTCTGCCTGACCATTAGACTGGGGGTGAGCAACAACCAAAACATCAAGCCGGATGTGTTCTTGTTGACAGAACTCTTCCATGGCACCCTTGGAGAGATTAGTGCCATTATCAGTTATAATACTGTGCGGAAAACCAAAACGAAAGATCACCTTTTTGATGAACTGAACCGCCGTGGCTGCATCACACTTACTGACCGGCTCTGCTTCAATCCACTTGGTGAATTTATCCACTGCCACCAACAGGTGTGTCTTCTTATCTTTAGACCTTTTGAAAGGTCCAACCATATCAAGCCCCCAGACTGCAAACGGCCAAGTAATTGGAATCATCCTCAATTCTTGAGCCGACACATGAGCTCGTCTTGATAATTTTTTACATCCGTCACATTTGCTGACCAGATCCTCCGCATCAGCATGAGCCGTCAACCAATAAAAACCATGACGAAAAGCCTTGGCTACCAGAGACTTTGAACCGGCATGATGACCGCAATCACCTTCATGAATCTCACGAAGTATCTCCTGACCCTCCGTAGGTGATACACAACGCTGAAACGCCCTAGTTACACTGCGGTGATGCAACTCGCCGTGAACAATCGTCATGGATTTGGACCGCCTGATGATTTGTCTTGCCAAGGTCTCGTCCTCAGGCAACTCTCCCCGGGTCATATAGGCTAAGTATGGAACCGTCCAGTCCGGGATGGCATGGTGAGCCGCCACCAGCTGCGCCTCCGGGTCTGGTACTGCAAGCTCTTCCTTTGTAGGCACTCTGACAGAAGGGTTATGCAAAACGTCAAGGAAAGTATTAGGTGGCACCGGCTTACGCTGAGACCCCAGCCGGCTTAAAGTATCAGCCGCCTCGTTCTTCCTTCAATCAATGTGCTCTACTTGATAACCCTTGAAGTGCCCAGCCACCGCATCAACTTCACGACGATAAGCCCCATAAGGGGATCCTTAGAATCCCACGTGCCTGACACCCGTTGAGCAACAAGGTCTGAATCGCCCAAGCATCTTACCCGACTTAAATTCATCTCCTTGGCCATCCGAAGGCCATGGAGTAAGGCCTCAAATTCAGCTGCATTGTTAGTACAGGGAAACATAAGCTGGAGCACATAACAAAATTTGTCACCTCGAGGGGAAGTTAAAACAACTCTAGCCCCCGAGCCTTCCAACTGCCTGGACCCATCAAAGTGAATAGTCCAATATGTGTTATCCGGGTTCTCCTCTGGTGCCTGCAAGTCCGTCCAATCATTAATAAAGTCCACTAGGGCTTGAGATTTGATAGTTGTGCGCGGCATATGCTTCAAACCGTGAGGCCCAAGCTCGATGGCCCACTTGGCAACTCGCCCTGTGGCTTCCCTATTCTGGATGATGTATCCCAAGGGGGATGAACTTACCACAGTTATAGGATGACCCAGGAAGTACTGTTTTAGCTTCCGGCTCGCCATGAACACCCCATAAACCAGTTTTACGCCAATGCGGATACCTTTGCTTGGACTCTATGAGCACCTCAGCGATGTAATAAACCGGCCGTTGAACCGATGCTCCTTGCCGCCTCCTTACGCTCCACCACAATAGCCACACTAACAAAGACGTGAGTTAGCAGCAACATACAATAGCAATGGCTCTTTATCAATCGGAGCTGCGAGAACCGGCGGCTCAGCCAATTGCCTCTTTAAATCTTCAAAATTAGCATCAGCAGCCTCACTCCAGACAAAGGTGTCTGCTTTCTTCATCATCTGATACAATGGTAAAGCCTTCTCACCTAGCCGGCTTATGAATCGGCTTAAATCATAGCGTGACCCGCCCGGTCGCTGAACATCATTGATGCACGCCCGGCTTAGCCAGAGAGGTAATCGCCTTGATCTTCTCCGGTTAGCTTCAATGCCCTGTTTGAGACCGGGAATGCCAAAAGTTTGCTGCAGTACACCAAGTACGCACTTGTCCGGGTTAAGCATCATCTTGTAGACCCGGAGATTATCAAAGGTTTCCTTTAAATCGGAGATCAAGATTTCCTTCTCTCTGGACTTCACCACAATGTCATCCACATAAGCATGAACATTGCGCCCAATCTGATTGTGGAGACAATTCTGCATACACCGCTGATAAGTCGCCTGGGCACTCTTGAGCCCAAATGGCGTAGACACATAGCAGAAGGCTCCAAATGGAGTAATGAAAGCCATCTTCTCCTGGTCTTTAACTGCCATCTTGATCTGATGATAACCAGAGTAAGCATCAAAAAAACTCAACCGCTCGCAACCCGCAGTGGCATCGATGATTTGATCAATGCGGGGCAGAGCAAAGGGATCAGCCGGACAAGCTTTATTTAGGTCCGTGTAATCTACACACATCCGCCAGGTGCCGTTTTTCTTGAGCACAAGCATCGGGTTAGCCAACCACTCCGGGTGAAAAACTTCCACGATGAACCCTCGGCCGCTAAGAGCCGAAAGCGACCTCTTCCCCTATAGCCTTTCACCTTTCCTCATTGAATCGCCGGAGAAACTGCACGACCGTCTTATACTTTGGATCAATATTAATAGTGTGCTCGGCGAGTTCTCTCGGGACACCGGCATGTCGGAAGGTTTCCATGCAAAGATGTCCCGGTTCTCACGGATGAACTTCGATGAGCGCCGCTTTCCTATTTGGGATCCAAATTGGTGCGATGTTGAACTGCTTGGAAGAGTCACCTGGAGTGAAGTCAACCAGTTTTGTCTCGGTGGCCGACTTAAATTTCAAAGCCGAGTCTTGCTCTGTGGTTGGCTTCTTCAAAGAGGTCATATCTGCCGGGTCAACATTAGTTTGATAAAACTTCAGCTCCTCTTCAGCACAAACGGATTCAGCATAAGCCGCATATCTCCTTCCTCGCACTCAAAGGCCACTTTTCGACTCCCATGCACAGTGATGGTTCCCTTGTTACCCGGCATCTTGAGCTGCAGATAAACATAACACGGCCGTGCCATAAACTTGGCATAAGCCGGCCGTCCAAACAGAGCATGATATGGGCTTCTGATTTTGAGTACCTCAAGCGTCGACTTCTCAGCCCTGGAATCGTAGTCGTCTCCAAAAGCCACTTCCAGCTTGATCTTTCCAACAGGATACGCCGACTTACCGGGTACCACCCCATGGAAAACAGTGTTAGATGTCCTCAAGTCTTTATTAGTCAGACCCATACGGCGAAAGGTCTCGTAATAGAGAATATTGATGCTACTTCCGCCGTCCATGAGCACCTTAGTGAATTTATATCCACCAACCTGAGGGGCCACCACCAAGGGTAACTGGCCCGGGTTATCAACCCGGGGGGAGGTGATCTTCTCTACTCCAAATGATAGGCTGTTCTGACCACCTCACATAACGGGGAATCGCCGGTTCAACCGAATTCACAGCCCTTCTATGAACCTTCTGGTCACGTTTACACAAGTTAGTGGTAAACATATGGTATTGCCCACCGTTTAACTGTTTTGGATGGCTCACGATAACTTGACTGCTGCTGCTGCTGTCCTCCTTGACCGGATTTGGTGATTATAGCCACCTTGACCACCTTGAAAACCGGAACTTGAGCCGCCACCCGGGCCATGGAAACCACCTGCTCCTGAACCGCCGCCTGACCCATGATTGCCATCAAACATGTTGAATTCTTGAAAGCCTTCATGATCGCGCAGTCCTTCCATAAGTGGGTGGCAGGATTTTCTAGAGTACCGTGTCTTGGACAAGGCTCATTCAGAAGCTGCTCAGGAGATGGACCCGAGCCACCAGATCGAGGAGGTCCTCTCCCCTTATGCTTCTTGTTATTACCTTGAGCATTAGCATTGGCCACGAACGCCGGGTTACCGTCCGGCTTACACTTGTTACCACCTTGACTTGCCGGCTGTTGCTGCTGACCCTTTCCGTTGTTGTTCTTCTTTCCCTTCCCTGTCTTTTCCTCCTCAGACACGGGATCTTCAGTAGTATCAGAATCGGAATATTTAACCAAAGCCGCCATCAGCGTACCCATGTCATTGCAATCACGCTTAAGGCGCCCGGCTTCTGCTTCAGCGGCACAAAGCGACAATTACGATGGAGCATAAGTACCATGAGAGACGGCATCCATCTTATCGATGAATGTATTATTTCTTTGACCGGCGCACCCAATGAGTTGTGGACTCACCCTCCTCCTGCTTACAATTGGTCAAGTCCATAATGGACATAGATTGCTTGCAAGTATCCTTAAAGTTCTGGATGAACCGGGCCTTTAACTCGGCCCATGAACTGATGGAATTGGGAGGCAATATTTTCAACCAAGTTCGGGCCGTTCCATCTAACATCATGGTGAAATACTTAGCCATTGTCGCGTCGCTGACTTCCAATAATTCCATGGCCATCTTGTAACTTTCAATCTATGCCCCCTGCTGTAAGTCGGCCGTGTAATTCGGCACTTTTCGAGGACCCTTGAAATCCTTGGTTAGACGCACATCTCGTAGAGCCGGCACCAGACAAGGGACACCACCGGTTCTATTGGCCACCCCTGCTCCAACAGAAGTCATTGGATACTCTGGGAAACCATCATACGCCGTCTGCTGAGCCGCTAATTGAGCCGCCCGTTCATCATCCTGACGCAATCGATCTTGCACCGGGTTATAGCCGCCGGGTTGGTTGCGACGCTGGGCATTACTTGATAAAGCCTCTGTCGGTGTACTAGAGTAGGGGTACCCTAGTATCCCGAACTCGTGCACGGGCAGTTGCAGCACTCCGCGGCAAGGCTTACCGGGTGACCGCCAAGGTCCTCCGTGGTTCCTTTGGAGCCATTCAAGAACAAAGTATTCAAGCCAAGGAGACAAGGCCCGGCAAGAGGAGCTTGCCGGGAAGGCCCGATGAGCGACAAGCTTCCGGACGCGACAAGACAACAACAGCGGCAAGGCACTTGCCATGGCAGACCTCACTCAGACCTGCGCTCCAGCACATGCACTAACATGTCGCCACAGGACCTTTCCAGCGCCGTGGCAAGAGGTCTTGCGGCCAGCGCCGATGTGGCAAGCGGCGACAAGATTGCCATCGTGGCAAGCGGTGGCGCCCACAGCGGTCCCTTTACGCCTTTGTTAGGGCGGCGTGAAGCGGGCATTTAATGCCTTTGTCCCCCTACCGTCAGGGTTAGGTATGATACACTGTACAAGTAGTTGTACCAACCACAACTCCTTTTCCATTTTTACCCTTGCCTACGTTGCCACCTGTCGGAGACCCCTTGAGCATATAAAAGGAGGCCCATGCGCAACGTAGGGGAGAGGAAAAAAAGGTTAGAAGCCAGAGAACACTCACGCTCGGTCTCGTTAGCAGCTTGTGTGTACTGTAGCACTCAGCGCTCCTGAGGAAGAACTCAATACATTCAGACATGCAGCAGTAGGAGTGTTATCTCTCCGGAGAGCTCCGAAGCTGGGTAAACTGCTTCGTGCTTCGCCTCGATCTGCTCTTCGTGCAACCTCCGCCCCCCACCGAACCGAAAGGGGCTCGGTCCGTCGGTCCCATAGGTGTTCGTGGGCCAGATCAGCCTCCCCGACATCTTTGGCGCGCCAGGTAGGGGGCGTCGAGATTGTGTGAACCTGATCCGGCGTCACACGAAGCTAGATCTTCATCATCTTCATCGACATGCCACCGAAGAAGAAGGCTTGGCGGCAGATGTTCCGTCTGCGTCGAACCCACCACCACCGGAGCAAAGCGGGTGGTGGGGTAGACGCCAGCCGGAAGAATGGACGTCGACGGGGGAGCCCACGGTGCTGCCAAGTCCAAGGACAAGGCTGCGCAGACCTCGGCGTCCATACATGCACCGCGCCCGTCTCAGGAGGCGCAGGACCGACAGCGTCATGGTATTCACAACTCCATACGCTCGTTGGACCAAGATCGAGCTGGTGGATCTCGGGATGCTCAAGGCGAGCATGCACGCCAACATGCCGGCGCAGCGAAACGCAGTCGCTGGGCGGGATACTGCTCCTTCTAACATAGTTAGAAGTCCGAGCATATCCGCTCCTCGCGCCGTTCGCCATCGCCACCCACCACTCCAGCCGAAGCTTTGGCGAGAGCTCAACTGCTCTGGATTACCCTCCGGCAGCCGACAAGGTCGATGAATGGAGGGCCACCATTCGAAGTCTCATCGGCTTTGCCAGCAGCGGCGCTCCGCGGCAGCCGAGTGCATCGCTGCCGCGGCGAGACTACCAAACACGAGCCGGTGGCGGCAGAAACCGTGGGTGCAACCACCATGCACTCTCCGCCCGAAGGCCAAGATCGCCGACTCGCCGGATCCACCTCGTCCGCGACTCCACCGCATCGTCGGATCCCCGAGCTCGTCGCGATCAGCGACAAGTTCTTCACGAACGACAGCAAGAAGACGCTCGAACTCGCATCGAGCGCCGAAGAGAAGCGCGGCGTCAATCCGACCAGCGCGCTGGGCCCTCTGTCAACATGCATGCGCCTGGGGAACCAGGCGACTTGCCGTCTGTGATGAGTTGCCCTGCGTTCACTTTCGTGAGCTGCGGCAAGTCCAATGGCCCGGCAAGAAGAATTTCAAGCGGATGTACCGGAGAAATGCACGGCAAGACGCATCCGTCGGAGTTCCTCAGCATCAACACCATCGCGGTGCAAGCTGCCGGGGGGCGAGACGACAAGATCCTGGCCAACTACTTCTCGCTGGTGCTCAAACCCAATGTCAGATCCTGGCTCATGTACTTGCCAGACAACTCCATATCCTCTTGGGCAGATCTATGCCATCAGTTTGTCGGCGCCTTTACAGGCGGCCACAAGCCCCATGGCCAAGAAAGCGACCTTCATCTACTCGCCCAGAAGGAAGGAGAGCCCCTGCGCAAGTACATTCAGAGATTCAGCCGCGTCTGACACAACATCCCAGATGTCCACCTGCCATGATAATCAACGCGTTCCATCTGAGCGTGCGAAACCGCGAGATGCGGAGGAGATGGCGATGTGCAAGATCAGAGATGTCGATGAGCTATATGCCTGGCCGACAAGTGTATTACGCGTCTTTGAGGAAGGGAGGAGACTCCCCGGAGAGAATACTGAAGCAGGAGGATCTGATAGTGAGGAGACCGCCCCGGTAAAGAAAAACCGGCGGCGGAACAATAGGAAGAAGAAAGGCAAAGATGTGCTAGTTGTTCAGCAGTCCGGCAACGGAGGTGGCGCCAAGAAAGCCAAAGCTGGTAGCTCCGGCAAGGAGGTTGCCGCTGGCACCAACTTCCAGGCTGTGGCGGTCGCCGACAAGCAGGACTGCTCCAACAAAGCGATCTTGCAAGATCCACCGCACCAAGGGCCATGACCTCCGGAGCTGCAAAAAGGTCGAGCAGCTTGTCGAGCAGCGTAAGGCTGAATCTGAGCGACCACGACAAGGAGAAGGCCCAGGAAGGTGCTGGAGGAGCTAGCAAGAAAGCGTCCGACCGAGGAGGGCGCCACGGCAAGGCCAAGCAGCGGCAAGGAGATGCACCTCCCGTGGCGCGACAAGGATGAAGACAACGACGATGATGAAGACATGGATGATGACGAGACCGATGAGCAGGAGTTCCAGAAAGCCACAGAGGTCCTGTGCGTTGAGGTGGTGCTTCTCTACATACTTCACACCGCCAGCTCAAGCAGTGGATGCGGGAAGTCAATGCGGCAGAACCATCCGTCGAGTCACGCAAGCCTCTGAAATGGTCCAGCACGCCTATCATCTTTGATATTGAGGACCACCCTGATCGCGTAACCGCGGTCGGGTGCTTGCCGATGTTGGTTTCACCAACTATCCGCAACCTCAAGGTCACTAAGATGCTAGTTGACGGCGGGGCCGGCTTGAACCTGATCTCCTCCGCGGTGCTCCGAAACTCTAGATCCACGATGGCGAGCTCGAAGAGACCGCACATTCCAAGGAATCAATCCGGAAGGAGCAAGCGAAGGGAAAGATCACGTTGTCGGTGACATTTGGCAGCGAAGTTGAACTTCAGATCGAGAGGGTCACTTTTGACGTTCTTGACTTTCCATTGCCTTACAATGGGATACTTGGCCGTCCGGCACTCGCCAAATTCATGGCAGCCTCTCACTATGCATACAACATCTTTGAAGATGCCAGGCCCGATAAGTGTCATCTCTGTCCCTGGCGACAAGAAGGATGCTCTTATCTGCGCCGACAAGATCTACCGGGAAGCAGCAGCTGCAGCAGATTGCAAGCCACTTGCCGAAGCTCCCGGGGCGAAGAAGAAGACCAAGTCCGGCAAGAGCTCTGATGCCCACTCCGGCAAGCGCACCTCTTCGGAGTGCTGCGCTACAGTCGAGGACGCACAATCAAGCTCCACCGGCAAGTGTAAGAAGACGATGGCAGCTCCACCAGAGACCAAGAAGGTGTCCGCCAAGGAGGACGGCACTGGTGGTACCTTCACTATCAGTGCCACTCTCGACCCTAAATAGGAAGGCGCGCTCGTTGCTTTCCTGCGGGCGAACGTCGACGTGTTTGTGTGGCAACCGTCTGATATCCCCGGTGTTCCCAAGAAAGTAATTGAGCACCATCTTGCCGTTTGTCCTCATGCGCGGCTCGTCAAGCAGAAAGTCTGGAAGCAGGCAGTGGAGCGCCAAGAATTCATCGCAGAAGAAATCAAGAAATTGGAAGCAGCAGGCCTTGTTAGAGGAGTGCTCCATCCTACGTGGTTGGCCAATCCTGTAGTTGTATGCAAGAAGGCAAACGGGAAATGGAGGCTTTGTATCGACTTTACCGATGTCAATAAAGCTTGTCCCAAAGACCCATTTCCCTTGCCGCCGCATCGACCGTGATTGTTGACTCCACGGCTGGATGTGATTTGCTTTCATTTCTGGATGCATACTCAGGATATCATCAGATCTTCATGGCAGAAGAGGATGAGGAGAAGACCGCATTCATCACCCCATGTGGCACATACTGTTTCGTACGGATGCCTTTCGGATTAAAGAATGATGGTTCAACATTTGCAAGAATAGTCCATGACGCTTTTGAGCCGCAAATGCACAGAAATGTGGAAGCCAACATGGATGACATAGTGGTCAAAAGCAAGGACAAGGCGACTCTGATTCAAGATTTAGACGAAACCTTTGCAAATCTGCGCAAGATCAACCTCAAGCTCAACCACGAGAAGTGTGTGTTTGGAGTCCCTTCCGCAAGCTTCTCGGGTTCTTCGTGTCTCGGCGGGAATTGAAGCCAATCCCGACAAGACCAAGGGCATTGAGCAGATTGAAGCACCAAAGCGCGTCAAGGATGTCACGAAGACTTGCCAGTTCGTAGCTGCTCTCGGCAGGTTTATCTCTAGAGTCTGTTGAAGCGCCCTGCCGTTTTTCAAAATTTTGAAAAAGGCAGGTCCGATGAAATGGACTCCCGAAGCGGAGGCTGCGCTGCAGGACTTGAAGAGATACCTGTCCTCCACTCCAACACTTGTCGCACCTAAGCCACAAGAGAAGTTGCTGCTATATATAGCAGCAACCAATCAAGTGGTTAGTGCTGCATTAGTAGCGGAGAGGGAGGCGGATGATGAGCTAGCAACCATGGCGGATGCATCCAAATGACGAGGTGGGGCTTCACCGGCAAGCTCTGGTCCCGACAAGGATGGATCTACGCAGACGCATGAGAAGATGCGAGAAAAGAATGGTGCAGCGCCCAGTTTACTTTGTCGGTTCCCTTCTGCGAGGGGCTAGGTCAAGGTACTCTGGTGTGCGTAAATTGCTTTCGGCCTCCTCATGGCCTCGAGAAAGCTACGCCATTACTTCCTGTGCACATGAGATCCACAGTCGTCACTCGTTTTCCGTGAAGAGGATCTTGCAAAATCTAGAGGCAACAGGCGGGATTGTCGAGTGGGCACTGAACTGTCAAGCTTTGGCCTCAAGTTTGAGAGCACTTCAACTATCCAAAGCGAGCATTGGCGGAGTTCATAGCAGAATGGGACGCCAACACAAGATGAAGAAATTCCAGAAATGAGCATCCCCGTCAAGGAAGCAAGCAAAGAGTGGCTGATGTACTTTGATGGTGCCTTCTTGCTGCAAGGCGCCGGTGCGGGCGTGCTACTTGTTGCACCCACCAGAGAGCACCTCAAGTACGTAGTCCAGATGCACTTTCCCAAGGAGCAAGCAACAAACAATACTGCAGAGTATGAGGGTTTGCTAGCCGGTCTCAGGATCGCAGTAGACCTTGGGATCAAGAAGCTCATTGTCAGGGGTGACTCACAGCTTGTCATCCGCCAAGTGAACAAGAGTTATCAGAGTCCGTTGATGGAAGCTTATGTTGATGAAGTGAGAAAGCTAGAAGAGCACTTTGACGGCCTACAAATGGAACATGTTCCAAGAGCTCAGAACGACATTGCCGATGGCCTTTCGAAGTGCGCTGCACTTAAGTTACCTGTGGAACCAAGGATTTTTGTGCTCAAGCTGACTCAACCGTCTATAACGCCATCAACCGGACAGAGCAAGAAGAGGAAGTTGATCTCTGGTGACTATTTTCCGGCGAGCTTCCCAGTCGCCGTCAAGAAGGTCCTCAAGATCAACACCAAAGGGTGCTGAGGAGCGATGCTGCTCCGGCAAGCCCTAGGTTTGTTCCGTTGAAGCGACGCTCCCGACAAGTTTTGCTCCGGCAAGCTTGCCGGGAACGTCAAGCTCGGTGAGCCGCGAGTTCTCGCCGTGGAAGCAGATGTTCCAGCAGCAGCGGATGTGCCTTTAGTCCTTGTTGTCGAGCCGCAAGCTCCGGCATGGGCACAACAGATTGTCCGTTTCCTTGAGACGGAGAACTTCCCGAAGAGCAAGAAGAAGCGGAAAGAGTAGCCCGGCAGTCAAGTATGTACCAGTTTGTCGACAACACAGCATGTAAGAAGACTCAACGGTGTGAAATCGAAGTGTATTCACCGGGAAGACGGACAAAAGCTGTTGGCGAAGATACATGGAGGCATATGTGGTCACCACATTGGCGCGGAAGCACTTGCCGGCAAAGCATTCCGGCAAGGTTTCTTTTGGCCGACAGCCCTCCGTGATGCAAGCGCACAAGTAACCAAGTGTGAAGCGTGCGGTTCCATTCCAAGCAGATACACCAGCCAGCTCAAGCTCTCGGGCGATCCCTTTATCCTAGCCATTTTTCGGTCAGGGCTCGACATCCTCGGCCCCTTTCCCGAAGTTGTCGGGGCTTTGAGTACTTATGCGTTGCAATCGACAAGTTCACAAAGTGGCCGGAAGTGGAAGCGATGAAGAAGGTGACAAGACGGTCGGCGATCAAGTTCTTTAGGTCGATTGTTTGCCGTTTCGGAATCCCTAACAGGATCATCACCGACAACGACACGCAATTCACGAGCCGCACCTTCATGCAGTATGTCCAAGATCTTGGCGCCAAGGTCTACTTCGCTTCTGTTGCTCATCCGAGAAGTAACGGTCAAGCAGAGAGGGCGAATGCTGAACTGCTGCGCGGGCTCAAGACCAGAACTTATGACAGGCTGCACAAGTGCGGAAAGAACTGGATTGAGGAGCTGCCGGTGGTTCTTTGGTCGATCAGGACGACGCCAAATCGAGCCACATCGCCGACAGCTTTCGCCTAGTCTACGGAGCGAGGCGCTTCTCCCCACGGAACTCGTATCTGGATCACCTCGAGTGCTCGCTTATGATGAGCTTGAGCAAGAGCGATTGCGACAAGATGACGCTGCTCCTTGAGGAGGATCGTCTTCAGCTGCTGTCACGAGCTGCTCGATACCCAGCAAGCTTTGCGCCGCTACCATAGCCACAAAGTTAATGCCGAAGTCTCGAGGAAGGCGACCTTGTTCTTGGCGCGTTCAGTCCACCAAGAATTCCAACAAGTTGGCCTTGAAGTGGGAAGGCCCTTACCGGGTGAAACGAGTCACTAGGCTGGCGCTGTCGCCTTGAGACCGAAGATGGCATTCGGTGAGCAACTCCTGGATCATTTAGCAGCTTAGTAAGTTTTACCCGTATGGCGCGGTTGCTTGAACCTGTTTCGGCATACACAATTTGTACTAGTCTTGCCGATGTTGCATGTAATCCTCTGTACGAAGCCGGGCAGACCCGTGCATAAGTGAAGCTAATGTGCTTCGCACATCTTGTCAATTTCATGCTTTCTACTTCTATTTTGCATGCGTTATCGACACTTTGTGCAGCACCTACCCCGGTAAGCAATAACGAGCCATAAGGCTCCATATCTTTATTTTCTCTTCTTTCTCTTTCTCAAAGAAAGGAAGGTTCCCTCGCCCACAAGTTTGCCGGGGAAAGGAGAAGATAATGGTGTGGACCAAGCGTCGCTCAAGGAAGTCTAGCCTTACCGGAAGCAAACGATGTAAAAGCTAAGTTGCTAAAGTTTGAGCAATCAGTTTTAAAATTTTTAAGTTATCTTCCTCGAGCGACCGTACTTTGTATGGAAAACCTGTGAGTGGAGAAACCAACTCGTAGCAAGTTGCGCCATTACTTAGTTTCGAGTACGCTCAACAACTTAAGTGAGCTGAGACTAGTTGCGACAAGGTTTCTTGTCGGTAGCAGCACCGCGGCCGAACTCGACGTCAGCACTCAGCGCTGACCCAGTGCCTTCGGACAAGTTCACTAAAAGAGTAGGGCAAAAACATACAAAGGAAGGAACCAAGTAAAGGAAATAACATAGCAATTGCTACCCGAAATAGAGTTATATTACAAGATAGCTTGTCGCAGCTCTAATAGATTTTTCTCATAACATGACCAGCAGCGGCAAGAAAAAGAGAAAGCATGCGGCCTAATCTACGCGATCGCCCTCAACCCTCTCGATCCCGCTCACCCTATCCACGATGGGTGCGACAAGGGTCTTGAGAGCTTCCACATCAGCATCCGGCGGCAAGGACTTGAGGACGTTGGTGAGGTTGAGGCCTGGATTGCGGAAGGCCACCTTCATCAGCACCTTTTGAAGAGCTCCCAGCGAGATCTGGCGCGACTCGTCGACCAGCTGCTTTGGGATCTCTTCCCGGAGTCGCTGGAGGGCCGTAACCACGCCTTTGAAGAACAAGCTGAGCTTGGCGCTGGGCTGAAGGTGCTCATCGGAGGAATACCCAAGGTCCTCCATCCCCAGCTGCTCCAGCTCCCTGTCGGTGGCTGCAGCAGCATCCACGAGACCCACGATCTCTCCCACGACGCCGCATTCGACGCGTGCCGTTCATGGAGGGCGTGGTGGGTCCGGAGTGAGTTACGGCGAGACCCAGGCCGCGCGTGCCCGTGCCCTGTTTTGGACCTGGCCCAACAGCGCTCGGCACCGTGTATGGCCCAGGCCCGGGGGCTCCTGTCGGTGTACTAGAGTAGGGGTACCCTAGTATCCCGAACTTCGTGCCGCAGGCGATTCAGCACTCAGCGGCAAGGCTTACGGGTGACCGCCAAGGTCCTCCGTGGTTCCTTTGGAGCCATTCAAGAACAAAGTATTCAAGCCAAGGAGACAAGGCCCGGCAAGAGGAGCTTGTCGGGAAGGCCCGATGAGCGACAAGCTTCCGGACGCGACAAGACAACAACCGCGGCAAAGGCGCTTTGTCGCGGCAGACCACCACTCAGACTGCGGTTCAAAGACATCCACTAACGTGTCGCCTACGGGACCTTTCTGTGCATCGCGTGCCAAGAGGCCGTGCGGCCAGCGGAGAGCGGTGGCAAGCGGCGCTGACAAGATTGGCATCGTGGCAGCGGTGGCGCCCACAGCGGTCCCTTTACGTGCGGTTAGGCGGCGTGACTGGGCATTTAATGCCTTTGTCCCCCCGTCGTGGTTAGGTATGATACATCGTACAAGTAGTTGTACCAACCACAACTCCTTTTCCATTTTTACCCTTGCCTACGTTGCCACCTGTCGGAGACCCTTGAGCATATAAAAGGAGGCCCATGCATAGCGTGGGGAGAGGAAAAAGGTTAGAAGCCGAGAACACTCACGCTCGGTCTCGTTAGCAGCTTGTGTGTATTGTAGCACTCAGCGCTCCTGAGCAAGAACTCAATACACTCAGACATGCAGCAGTAGGAGTGTTATCTCTCCGGAGAGCTCCGAAGCTGGGTAAACTGCTCGTGTGCTTCGCCTCGATCTGCTCTTCGTGCGACCTCCGCCCCCCGCTGAACCGAAAGGGGCTCGGTCCGCCGGTCCCATAGGTGTTCGTGGGCCAGATCAGCATCCCCGACAGCCTCTGACTCCATGTGTCTTCTGTAACTCGGACTCCGGTTTGGTCGAGGTGCTATCCAAGGCTGAGGCCTGGAATGAATCATGTCATTGCTGTAAGAATAGGCCTCTTGCTGTGCCAAGGCCGTCTGAAGAAGCTCCCTAACCCTCCGGGTTTCCACTGGAAGAGCCGCCAGACGCGCCGATGCTGCTATCAGGTTCTCCATCGGGTTGGAAAAGTGGCCCGGAGGTGTTGGTATGTATGGGGGCGGGGCCATGCTCCCGTAAAGAGGTGCCGTCTCTCGAGGCTGAACCGGCCCTCCTGCTCCGGGTGTCATAAATTGATTGGCTTCGGGCGGGTTGCTAGGACCAGCTCTGGGTGTCGTGAAATGATTCCGAGGATCGTAAGCCGGAGGCAGACGGGACTGGGTTTTCTGATGTCTCCTTCTCATCACCTCATTGGATGCATTCAGACTCATGTTAAGCTGGAAAGCCTCTGACTAAAGTCGCTGCGCCCGTGCATCCAAAGCTGCCCGCTCCGCAGCTAGCCTGGTGTCCTCAGCCGCTAAGGCCTCCTTGGCCTGGGCTATCTCCTCACGTACCTTTGACACCTCCGCGTTATGTTCATCTGGATTTGCAGGAATAACCGTGGAAGTTAATAAGGTCGTCAACTTGTCCATAAGATCTATCAGCACCTGAGCCGGCGGGCGCGCGGGTCCTCCTGTCCCGGCCGCTCCTAACCCGGACGTGATTGCTGTCGCAGCCGTCGAGTTTTGACCGGGTTGGGTACCAGCCATGAAGACTCCTGCCCAGCTTGGCGGCTCATAGCAATCTCGAATGCTAGAGTCGTCCGAACAGCCCCCTAGCATACCTTGTTGGACCTGATACAGAGAATCTGTTGAACCGGAGGACGAATCATCATCTGATGGGCGGTCGTCTCTTCGCCATCCTTAGATCCTTCCGAAAGTGATTCTCCATGAACACAGCTCACCAAGGCATGCTTCATCATAGTTTGAATCTGAGCGGGTCTCGCACGCTGAGCCGTCTCAATGAGGTTGGTACAGCTGCCCGGCTCTGGGCCCGGCTCACCAATCCGGCCGATGAAAACATGAATTCCGCCAAAGGGGACCCGGTACCCGTACTCAATTGAGTCGGCGTCGGGCCCCGGCCTTCGTTATTGATGTAGATCTTGCCACGACGACTCTTGGTCATCCGGCCCACTGCGTATCCCTTGAGCCCTTGAAGCTGCCCTTCAAGAACTCAAATCCACCGTCTGCTGGCCCCACGGTGGCGCCAACCGTCGTGGAATTGTCACGGCGAGATGTCCTCTTGCAAGGACTTAATCGTGGAGCCATCGAACTAGGAAGCTTAAAGGGGTTAATTGGGACAAAGGACACGAGAGGGTTTATACTACTTGACTCCTTACGGTGAAGGTAAGCCTACGTCTAGTTGGGTTGGTATTGCTTGAGGCTTCGATGACCGAGGGAGCGAGATACGCTATGCCCGGTTCTCGAAGGGTTGTTTCTTGCCCTAAGCAGCCGTGGTCGTCCCCTTATATATACGGGTTGACGCATACTGCGGCTTACGTAATCCCGCGGCTCATAAACAGTCTCCGGCTCGGTGACTAGTCAAGTCTACCTTATGATACAAGTCATGCCATTATGGCGGTTTACTACAACAGGCCTTAAGTCGCCTGTGGGCCTTAGGCCCCTTGTTGAGACGCCATCTTCATGCTTGGACTTGGGCTTCTTTCTGGTAACTCTTTACGTAACCCGGCCCGTCCTCGGCGGTTTACACAAATAGTTATATCCCCAACACTACTCGAGGACGAGCAGGAATTAAGCTTGGGGATGCTTGATACAACTCCAACGTATCTATAATTTTTGATTGTTCCATGCTATTATATTATCCATCTAGGATGTTTTATATGCATTATATGCTATTTTATATGATTTTTAGGACTAACCTATTAACCTAGAGCCCAAGTGCCGCTTCTGTTTTTTTCCTTGTTTTTGTGTTTTACAGAAAAGGAATACCAAACGGAGTCCAATTGACGTGTCAATTTTTTATGATTTTTTATGGACCAAAAGAAGCCCCCCGAGTAAAAGAGTTGGGCCAGAAGAGTCCCGGGCCGTCCACGAGGGTGGGGGCGCCCTACCCCCCTGGACGTGGCCCCTATCTCGTGGACGACTCGGAGACCCCCCTGATGTGAGACCTACGCCAAAAATTCCTATAAATATATAAACCTCCACAAAATAACCTAGATCAGGAGTTCCGCCGCCGCAAGCCTCTGTAGCCACCAAAAACCAATCGAGGCCCTGTTCCGGCACCCTGCCGGAGGGGGGATCCCTCATCGGTGGCCATCTTCATCATCCCGGCGCTCTCCATGACGAGGAGGGAGTAGTTCACCCTCGGGGCTGAGGGTATGTACCAGTAGCTATGTGTTTGATCTCTCTCTCTCTCATGTTCTTGATTCGGCACGATCTTGATGTATCGCGAGCTTTGCTATTATAGTTGGATCTTATGATGTTTCTCCCCCTCTACTCTCTTGTAATGGATTGAGTTTTCCCTTTGAAGTTATCTTATCGGATTGACTCTTTAAGGATTTGAGAACACTTTATGTATGTCTTGCATGTGCTTATCTGTGGTGACAACGGGATATTCACGTGATCTACTTGATGTATATTTTTGTGATCAACTTGCGGGTTCAGTGACCTTGTGAACTTATGCATAGGGGTTGGCACACATTTTCGTCTTGACTCTCCGATATAAACTTTGGGGCACACTTTGAAGTTCTTTGTGTTGGTCGAATAGATGAATCTGAGATTGTGTGATGCATATCGTATAATCATACCCACGGATACTTGAGGTGACATTGGAGTATCTATGTGACATTATGGTCTTGGTTGATTTGTGTCTTAAGGTGTTATTCTAGTACGAACTCTATGATAGATTGTACGGAAAGAATAGCTTCGTGTTATTTTACTACATACTCTTGAATAGATTGATCAGAAAGGATAACTTTGAGGTGGTTTCGTACCCTACAATAATCTCTTCGTTTGTTCTCCGCTATTAGTGACTTTGGAGTGACTCTTTGTTGCATGTTCAGGGATAGTTATATGATCCAATTATGTTATTATTGTTGAGAGAACTTGCACTAGTGAAAGTATGAACCCTAGGCCTTGTTTCCTAGCATGGCAATACCGTTTATGCTCACTTTTATCATTATTTACCTTGCTGTTTTTATATTTTCAGATTACAAATACCCATATCTACCATCCATATTGCACTTGTATCACCATCTCACTACTAGGGAAAAGCCTATACACAGAATCTTACCAGCAGCGCACCACAAAATACCACGCTGCTGCTACTTAGCAGCAGCGCGTGTTAGAGAAAGCAGCAGCTGACGGCAGAAAATAGCAGAAAAGTCGTCCACCACAAACAAGCGCTGCTATAATTGCCATGACCTCGCCCCGCTAGTTATAGCAGTGGCGCTCTATACTATACCGCGCTACTACTATAGAAGTTAGCAGCAAGACGCTTATAGAAAAAACCGCCATCGCTAAGATCAGCCCACAAGTTTAGTCCCACCTTGCTCCGTGAACAGGGTGTTTACCACCTTAAATATGTTATTTATGAAACTACCACAACCAGTTGGTCTTCACTGAACTCTATGTGTAAAATTTATGGCCGCAATATGAGTCCTCTCCGGTTCCTACCGGATAGGACTCATATTGACAATTCAGAACCGGAGAGGACTCATATTGACAATTCAGATTGTACACAAAAAGATCATTGATGGCCAATGTATTTTTGCATTGACGTATTTTTGTATAGTTACACTTAGCGATGGCGGTTTATGTGCAAGGCGCTACTGCTATTCAGATAAGTTGTAAGCGCTTTTTGGCAAACGCAACTGCAACTATCCCTACCTTATCCCCCACAGCACGACCGGCCCTCACTCACACTCTCACTCTACGCCCCCGTGGATAAGCGTGGTGCGTCGCCCTTGCCCGCCCGCCTTCGTCCGTCTGGCCGAGGTACTCCCCTCCTTCCGTCCCTCCTCCCTCCTCCCCGCACATCCTCCCTCCGCCTACGGCCGCCCCTCCCTCCTCCGCCGCCGCCCTCCTCCCTTCTCCTGCGGCCGCCCCTCCTCCCTCCTCCGTCAGCAGCCCTCCTCCCACTGCCCTCGACCTCGCCGCCCCTAGCTACCTCTCCGTCGCCCCCCACCCCCTGCCACTAGTTAGTACTAGATTTAGTAGTTGTAGATGTTAATTTAAGGTTCATAGCTAGTACTAGATGTTGCTTAGTTAGTACTAGATTTTTAGTAGTAGTAGATGTTAATTACTAGTAGTGATGGTACTAGTTAACTAGATGTTGCTTAGTTAGTACTATATTTTTAGTTGTAGTTGAACTAGTTTACTAAGTAAATTAATATAACTAGTTGAACTACTTTCTTTTTAGAAAGAACTAGTTTTTCTATTTATAGTAAGTTTATATTTAGTAAGAAGTAGTTGAATTAATAAAACTAGTTGAACATGTCATATTTGTTGTTATTTTTTAGTTTAAGCAATTATTCGGGATGTATTAGTGATAACTTATATGGTTTCCCAAGTGGCCGTTTATGTTCAGTTTACATCTCCGAGTGGCCTATGTTTTGCCGGAGTGTTGATTAATTTCCGTTCCGGCAAATTTCAGGCGCTCGATATGTCCTTTTTTAGCAAAGGTCATGCCGGATTTTTTCGTGAATTCTGGCATGACTTGTGCTAGAATATGTACAAGTTTAATCTTTGAATTATGAACATAGGAAATGTCGTACTCGGACGACGATAGTCTCCTGGGGGAGTGTAGCTGGTGCCACGACGATCGAGGTATGTGCGACATGTTCGTTCAGCTCGACGAAGATCGGCGCTTCAGCATTAAGCTCGAGGAGACCTTCGATTGTGAAACGATGCATAACCGACAAGTGTTTTTTTCTTAATTAAGCATGACTTCAACTATTTCAACGTCTAATTTTCATCTTTTACAATTCGACTAGCTTATCCCATGCCATGCAAGACGCTATGTCTTGGAGAGGATGGGTTTTGAAGACCATGAAAATTTTGAAACAAAGAAAATACACCTAAGGACCCATCATGATATGGATTTTGAAGTAAATCTGTGCAATGCTCAGAGCGTAACCCATTTTGGTTGCCAAAATTGGGAAGCACTTTGCAAAACGTATGGTTTTTATGAGGGTATGATTGTCACCATGGATCTTGGTGATCCTGACATCGAGCAAGACAATATGGACATTTGGGTCCTTGTTGATACGCTTCCGATTCTACCGCAATGTGAGTTTCTCAAACATAGTTATTAACTAATTTATATTGTTTATTTCAAAATTGTTGATAGCTTATTTCTATTGACAACTTATTTTGAATCTTCAAAGAATGTGCAGAAGATGGTAGACAAAACCCAATACACCGATGGCTCGAATTAACGATAAGGAGAAAAATCATCTGATTGCTTATTGTACTTTCTTTGAGAATTACAATACCTATTATCGAACTCCTCCAAATTATGGTGAATACGTGCCCTTTGGTGCACGTGTTGAACCACGATAACTTCAATGGAGATACCCTGGTAAGATTTTTTACTATTACGACATCCGTGCATCTTTTGCATACTTCCAAAACTAGTACATCATTGCTAACTACGAAGTTATTACTATGTTTTTCAACAGAAAATCCCGATGGATTGTGTGCCTCATCTGATGTATTACAATGGTCACCTTGAAGTTCTGAACATACAACCAGGTCATCCTATGGATCTCACCTGTGCATATCGGATTTCTAAAACCGGTGAACACATGCTAATCAAAGAATGGAAAAATGTTTGGACGTTCGCAAGGAGGTTCTTGGAATTAACATTAAGCGAAAGGCAAGAATTGGAGGCAGGATAATCTCCATTCTCCATAATGGAGAGTCGGGGCTATCTTGTTTTTGCTATTTTACCTTAGAGAATATAATAGCTCCTAAGAGAATGTAGTAGGTCCTATGAGGTACAATATGTTTATTATGTGATACAATGTGTTAGAGTTGATGATGAGGAGTACTTGTGATTACGACTAGTGACCAATTTGTTATGTGATGTCTCATTGATGAAAAGCGATGATCTCGAGGTGTTATATGACAATGATGTATTATGATGATAAGTTGTTAATGATATGATATGATATTTATTATATCATTGGGTGAAAGAATCATGATTAGTTTCAAGTGGATGTCCATCCACTTGAAACTAGTCCTGATTGTTTCACCTACTCATTATGATGTAAAAACAGTCTCTAAATTCCTGTTGTATGACAAATTGTGTAAAGGTGTAGGAAATACAACATGAAATAAAAAAGAAATAAAATACTAAATAATAGTAGTAGCGCGGGCAAGGAGGAGCGCTACTACTAATTACAACAAGCGCTGCTTTCAGAGAAGCGCTACTACTAGATCATTTTAGCGATGGCCGGGTCCAGGCGCGCTACTCCTAAGCTTTAGCTGTAGCGCCTTATCAGTAGCGCTCCTGCCCGCGCTACTAATAGGCCTAAAACCCGCGCTGCTTCTAGGCTTTTCCCTAGTAGTGTCTCTTCGCCGAACTAGTGTACCTATACAATTTACCATTGTATTGGGTGTGTTGGGGACACAAGAGACTCTTTGTTATTTGGTTTCAGGGTTGTTTGAGAGAGACCATCTTCATCCTACGCCTCCCATGGATTGATAAACCTTAGGTCATCCACTTGAGGGAAATTTGCTACTGTCCTACAAACCTCTGCACTTGGAGGCCCAACAACATCTACAAGAAGAAGGTTGCGTAGTAGACATCAATATCATCATTTCACCCGCATAGCATGTGCAAAAAATTAGAGAGGGTCATGGCAAAAACTGGATGCATTTCGTGTACATACTAGACAATCTCTTTTGAAGTATTAGGGTTTCGGATGAAAACTCATCTATTACACCGGCAATTCAAAATTTTAATAACTTATTACAACTTCGGACGCTTTTTGCATTCAGCATGCACCATTCAGAGCCACGTCATCAACTTTCAACCCTTTCTGACATAACATGCTATTTTTCATGCATTTACTGATTTGTTTTGAGCTAAATGGCCCTGAAATTGAAAAGCTCTACAAATAAACTCTGAAAAGGTTGAAACTGGCAGGGTATCATCATTTCACTTGCATAGCATGTGCAAAAAAGTAGAAAGGGTCATGGCAAAAGTTGGATGCACTTCGTGTACAAACTGGACAATCTCTTTCGAAGTATGAGGGTTTCGGACGAAAACTCATCTGTTACACTGGCAATTCAAAATTTTAATAACTTATTACAACTCCGGACGTTTTTTGCATTCAGCATGCACCATTCAAAGCCACTTCATCAACTTTCAACCCTTTCTGACATAATTTGTTATTTTTCATGCATTTACTGATTTATTTTGAGCTAAATGGCCCTAAAATTGAAAAGCTCTACAAATGAACTCTGAAAAGGTTGAAACTTGGCATGGTATCATCATTTCACCCGCATAGCATGTGCAAAAAAGTAGAGAGGGTCACGACAAAAACTGGATGCACTTCGTGTACAAAATGGACAATCTCTTTCGAAGTATCAGGGTTTCGGATGAAAATTCATCTGGTACACCAGCAATTCAAAATTTTAATAACTTATTACAACTCCAGGCGTATTACCAATTTGAATATAATGATAAAACACACTAATATTAAACATAAGAAAAAATAATCACTGGAAAAAACTATTTTTAAAGTTAAGTTATTCACAAACAACTAGTGATTCACACAAATTTCAAATAATTCAAATTTAAAATATTCAATTTTTTTGTACCTAAAGCAAAAAAAAATCACAAAAAACTCTAAATACAGCAAAAACCTACTCATAAATAAATAGCAGAAAATATATAAAGCAGAAAAGAAAAAACTTTATAAAAAAATTATTTATGCGCTGTCCAGTGGGCCTGCTTGGCCTTGGGCATGGTTATGCAGGCCCATAAGGCCCAAAGAGGCTCATTGTAGTAGCACGGCAAAGTTAAGCCCAGAAGCCTGCTTTGGAGAGGAGCTCGAAGGAGCAGCCACGGCTGGGTTTATAAACCTGTGCGGCTGCCCTTCGCTCGGCGAGCTGGGACTAAACTTTGTGCACCGCGGAACAGGAGCGCACCCTCTTTAGTACCGGTTCGTGGCTCCAACCGGTACTAAAGGGGGGTCTTTAGTACCAGCTGGAGCCACGAATCGGTACTAAAGAGGGTGCGCTTCCCGCCGCTCGGGCTGCCAAATTTGACCTTTAGTACCGGTTTGTGGCTCCAACCGGTACTAAAGTCCTCCCCTATATAGATAGCACTTACGAAAATTTTCAGTTAGTTGATGTCCGTCTTTGTTGCGCGCTCGTCCCTGCGCCGTCCGCGTCGCCGCCCCAGCCCGTCGCCGTCGTCGCCGCCTCCGTCATCGCCGCCCACAGCCCGTCACCGTCGTCACCGCCCCCATCATCGCCGCCCAACCCGTCGCCGTCATCACCCGCCACAGCGTGTCGCCGCCTCAGAGTCTGCGGCGTCGTCGCCGCCCCCATCATCGCTGCCCCAGCCCGTCGCCGTGGCCGCCACCCGCGTCGGCCCCTCCCCGTCGCCATCGCCCGTCTCCGCCCTGCCCAGACGTCATCATCGCGCCACCCCGGTAACACACACACAAAGTACACACACACAAAGTAAACAACATATTTTTTCTGTTTTATGCTTTTTAGTTTATTATAGTTTTATTTTATATAAATGTTAGATGAATTAGATATATAGAAATATATGTTAGATATTAATTATAATTTAAAATGTTAGATGAATTAGATAGAAATATATATGTTAGATATTAATTATGTCAAATGTATAGATCAATTAGATGAATTACCTAGCTAGATTAATGTTTCCCGAGTTAATTTTTATACTTTAGTTATAGATGAATTAGATATATTAATGTTAGATGAATTAGATATATATTTAATTTAGTTATATGAGATTTGATCATCTAATTAAAATTTTACTATATAGAACTAGCTACTTTATTTTTAGTAAGAAAATTAATAGAACTAGTTTAGTTGAATTAGTTGAACTAGTTAGTTGAATTAGTTGAGCTACTTTATTTAGGTATATTTTTAGTAAGTGCTTAGTTGAATTAATTAGTTGAACCAGTTCACTTAATAGAATTATTTGAATTAATATAACTAATAAGTGTTTAACGTTTCACCTATGAACATAGGAATGTCGATACGACGGCGAACACGATTTCATTATGTGCGAATATTGCGAAGACCAGCGCGGCATGTGCGATAGAAATTTCCTAGTTGATGATAGGCGCTTCAGCATCAAGATGGATGAGAACTTGAAGTGGATACGATGAAGTCACAACGACAAGTCTTTTACGATAATTAAGCATGACTTATGCTTCATTGGCTTCAACTTATAATTTTAAATTTTCACTATTCTATTAGCGTACCCCCTGCCATGAAAGAATTTTTGTCTTGAATAAGATAGTTTCAGTCCTAACAAAACTATGGAGGTAAACAGAGTTTACTTGAAGACCGAGCATGGTTATACCTTCAACGTCAAATTATACAATGCAGACACCTACACCTATTTTGAATACAAAACTTGGCAAGCACTATGCAAGGCTTATGCATTTGAGCCTGATATGTTTATCACCTTTGATATTCGCCCCGAAGATGATATTGAAGGTAATAGAGACATTTGGGTCGATGTGCAGACGCCTCCAGTTCTACAATTATGTGACTTTCTCAACCATATTTATGTCTTCGATGTTGTTTATTCAAAAATAGTTGACAACTAATTTCTATTGATAGCTTATTTCCATTTAAGCAAACATGTCCGACGCTTGGTAGACAGGACCGTCCACTGTCCCGGGGCTGAACTAAACTGCGAGGAGATAATTCATTATGTTTCATGGCTTGAGGATCTTGATGCTGTCAAGACAAATTATTTTCCTGAATTTGGAAATCTTAGTACTCAAAACGTGCGACCAATAGTGATCGTATTGAACTACAGTCACCTCTATTTAGGAAAGATGGTAAGATTTTTACTATTTGTCCTCAGTGCATCTTTTTCATACATTATTTTCCAAGCTAAACTTCATGTTGCTAAGTAATGTTACTATATGATGTTCTTCGTGGGGACTCCGATGTGATTGTGCCTCGGTGGATCGGTACTAAAGGTCGTATGTCAATGGTTAGCTTCTGGCCAAGACATCCTACAATGCACATGAGTGCATTAAGGATTTCTAAAAGCGAGAATGCTTAATAGTGAAAGATTGGAGCAAAATTGTTAACGATCGCAGAGAAGTACTAGGGCGGTAATCAGAAGCGCAGCCCACGATTAGGAGACAGGTTCACTTGCATGCTCCAATATGATGAATCAGGACAGCTATACATGTTCTATGTTATTTTACCTTAGAGAGAGCAGCAGGAGTGATTAGCTAGCTAGTTCATGCTCTTAGTACTTGTCCTCTCATGTCTATGTTCTTCGTCACGAACTTAATATCAAAGAGTGATTTGCTTTTGTGGTCTTATGAACGGCTAATTATAATCTCATGACCATGTTGAACTCGATGGTATCTTTGCTTGGTACAAGTGAATGTTTCTTTTTAAGCTAGTGTTGGTGGTGATTAGATAGTGGTAATGACTATGATGATTAAATAGTGGTAATGACGACTATGATGATTTTTAGCTAGCTAGCTAGTATACTGTTGTTGGTGATGATATGATGCAAGAGTTTTTATATTAATATGATGATGATGATGATGATGAGTTATTGTATCATTTATGAAAGAAATCATAGATTAGTTTTAACTGGATGGATCCTAGCTAATTAAGTGATCAAGTATATGCTATATCCATATCCTGATTCAACTGGATATGGCATATACTTGATCACTTAATTAGCTAGGATCCATCCAGTTGTGATCAAGTAATATGGATATGGCATATTCTTGATCACTTAATTAGCTAGGATCCATCCAGTTGAAACTAATCTGTGGTACTTTCATCTAATGATTTAACAACCCATTATAATGTAAAAAACAATCTCTAAATTAAATTGAAAACACAAAATTAAAGGAAAAATAAAAATAAAACCAACCCCCCCAAACATTTAGTACCGGTTGGTGTTACCAACCGGTACTAATGGTCTCCCCGCACCCGGGCCTGGCTCGTGCCACGTGGTGGCACTTTAGTGGCGGTTCGTGCCGAACCGGTACTAAAGGGGGGACCTTTAGTCCCCACCCTTTAGTGCCGGTTACAGAACCGGCACTAACGGCCCTTACAAACCGGTGCTAAATCCCGGTTCTGCACTAGTGCTAGTAAGCCTCTCCTAGACTAGCTCGTTGATCAATGGTGATTAAGGTTTCCTAACCATAGACATGTGTTGTCATTTGATATAGATCACATCATTAGGAGAATGATGTGATGAACAAGACCCATCCGTTAGCTTAGCATAATGATCGTTCAGTTTTGCTTTCTTAATGTCATATACATATTCCTTCGACTATGACATTATGCAACTCCCAGATACCGGAGGAATACCTTGTGTCACTAGTAGAAAACAGGGCTTTCGTCCAGGCCAGTTTAGCTCATTAGTCCCGGTTCAATCCAGAACCGGGACCAATGGAGCTATTTGCCCCGGTTCGTGAGCCCGAGGCGGCGGGCCACGTGGGCCATTGGTCCCGGTTCGTCCGGACCTTTTGGTCCCGGTTGGTGGGACGAACCGGGACCAATGGTCCTGCTCCTGGCCCACCACTATTGGTCCCGGTTGGTGGCATGAACCGGGACCAAAGGCTTCCCTTTAGTCCCGGTTCAAGCCACCAACCGGGCTAATGGTGCTGCCTATATATAGCCCCTCGGCGCAAGAGCAGAGCACACCTTGCTCTGTTTTTCCGGCCGAGGGGAGAGGGCTTGGTGGTGCTCTAGCTCACCTCCTATGCACACAAGGTGTTCGATGGAATGACCGAGCCACACTACTTAAGGTTTCTCCTCTCCAAGCTCGACCGCCAAGCTCCATTTTCCTCAATATTTATCTAGGTTTAGCGGTCCGTCACGCCCGTCCCGTCTTCATCGCTGTCGATCACCAGCGCCCGATCTCATCGCCCGGCACCACCGTGGTGAGCCTCTTGTTCTTATCTTCTTTCTGAAAGGAAAAATATTATTACTTGTTTGTTTAGATAGATACTTGTATTATTTTCTTACTTTTATTATTGCATCTTATATAGTGCGATGGTTTTGGTATCCGCCCCGTCGGCCCTCGTCACATCTATGATTCGGATGTGGTATATATTATCTTTTCATAACTATTGGTTCATTTATTGTTTATGAAAATTATGCCAACCAACGTGACATAGATTTTATTTATCTAGGAGGTTGTTGAACCGGAAATTCCAACCGACCCTATTGTCGAGAGGTTAAATTTAGTTGAAGAAGAAAACAATTTCTTGAAGGAAAAAATAAAAAAACTTGAGGGGGAGAAGATGATATTGGAGTTGCATGTTGCGGATGTCGTCGATGATCACAAGATCAAGATGGATGCAATGCGCTTGAAGATGAGAAAGATTAGAAAATATGCCATTCATACCGAGGCTTGGTATCATTATGCCGTTGGATCAGTTGTTACCTTGGTTGCGATTATGATCGTATTTGTTTTTGCATTGAAATGTTTTACATAGTTTCAATGTATGGTTTAATTAATTTAGATGCTCTGCAGAGCTTTATGTTATTAGATGAGAACTATGTATGTACTTTGGTTTTTATGTGATGATGAACTTCTATTAATTTGGTCACTTAATTATCTATTCATGATGTTCTCAGAATGATTTTTGACACACTTAATTATATATAATGCACGCAGATTAACCGCAATGGATGTGCGGTGGCAGACACACCTCCGAGTACATTAAGGGAGTGCATGATTTTCTCGAAGTGGCTGAGGCAAACAAGAAGAATGGTTTTATGTGTTGTCCATGCCCTATATGTGGGAATACGAAGTCTTACTCTGACCGGAAAATCCTTCACACCCACCTGCTTTACAAGGGTTTCATGCCACACTATAATGTTTGGACGAGGCACGGAGAAATAGGGCTTATGATGGAAGACAGCGAGGAAGAAGAGTACGATGACAACTATGTGCCCCCTGAATACGGTGATGCTCTTGAACATCAAGATGCACTGCATTTATGTGCACGATGGTGCTGGAGCGAAGCTGCTGAAGATCAAGAGGAACCAGACGATGTGCCCGATGATGATGATCTCCGCCGGGTCATTGTCGATGCAAGGACACAATGCGAAAGTCAAAAGGAGAAGCTGAAGTTCGATCGCATGTTAGAGGATCACAAAAAGGGTTGTACCCCAATTGCGAAGATGGCAACACAAAGCTCGATTACCGTACTCGAATTGCTGCGATGGAAGGCGGAGAATGCTGTGCACGATAAAGGATTTGAGAAGCTACCGAAAATAATGAAGAAGAAGCTTCCAAAGGATAACGAATTGCCCGACAAGACATACGCAGCAAAGAAGGTCATATGCCCTCTAGGATTGGAGGTGGAGAAGATACATGCATGCCCTAATGACTGCATCCTCTACCGTGGTGCCTACAAGGATCTGAACGCATGCGGTATGCGGTGCATTGCGGTATAAGATCGCACGAGATGACCACAGTGATGTTGACGGCGAGCCTCCCGTGAAGAGGGTTCTGCGAAGGTGATGTAGTATGCTCCTATAATACCACGGTTGAAACGTCTGCTCGTAAAGCGGAGAGCATGCCAAGTTGATGCGATGGCAGTGAGGACCGTAAGAAAGACGGGAAGTTGAGAGCACCCGGACGGGTCACAAAGTGGAGAAAAATCGAGAGAAATCTTTGGGATGAGTTTGCAAAGGACCCAAGGAACGTATGGTTTGCTTTAAGCGCGGATGGCATTAATCCTTTCGGGGAAGAGCAGCAATCACAGCACACAGGCCGTGACTCTATGTATGTATAACCTTCCTCCTTGGATGTGCATGAAGCGGAAGTTCATTATGATGCCGGTTCTCATCCAAGGCCCTAAGCAACCCGGCAACGACATTGATGTGTACCTAAGGCCATTAGTTGAAGAACTTTTACATATGTGGAATGGAAAGCGATTAATGCGTCGTGGGATGAGCACAAAAGGAGGAATTTGACCTAAAGGCGTTGCTGTTCGTGACCATCAACGATTGGCCCGCTCTCGGTAACCTTCGTGACGGACAAACAAGGGATACCACGCATGCATGCACTGTTTACTTGACACCGATAGTATATACAGGAAGCTGCAGGAAGAATGTGTACACAGGCCATCGTCGATTTCTTCCGACCAACCATCAATGTTGAAAGAAAGGCAAGCATTTGAAAGGCGAGGCAGATCACGGAAGAAGCCCGCCATGCGTGCCGGTGATCACGTACTTGCTATGGTCAATGATTTACACGTAATCTTTGGAAAGGGTCGGCGGACTAGCTGTTCCGAATGACGCCGAGAATCACGCACCCATGTGGAAGAAGAAATCTATATTTTGGGACCTACCCTCTTTGGAAAGACCTAGAGGTCCGCTCTTCGATCGGCGTGATGCACGTGACGAAGAACCTTTGCGTGAACCTGCTAGGCTTCTTGGGCGTGTATGGGAAGACAAAAGATACACACGAGGCACGAGAGGACCTGCAACGCTTGCACGAAAAAGAGGGCATGCCTCCGAAGCGGTATGAAGGTCCCGCCAGCTACGCTCTTCTGAAAGAAGAGAAAGAAATATTCTTTCAATGCACCTTTCGATATGAAGGTCCCGGCGGCTTCTAAATCGAATATAAAGGGAATAATAAATATGCCAGAGAAAAAGTTCCAGAACCTAAAGTCTCATGACTGCCACGTGATTATGACGCAACTGCTTCCGGTTGCATTGAGGGGGCTTCTACCAGAAAACGTCCGATTAGCCATTGTGAAGCTATGTGCATTCCTCAATGCAACTCAGAAGGTGATCAATCCAGAAATCGTACCAACGCTAAGGAGTGATGTGGCACAATGTCTTGTCAGTTTCGAGCTGGTGTTCCCACTATCCTTCTTCAATATCATGGCGCACGTCCTAGTTCATCTAGTCGACGAGATTGTCATTCTGGGGCCCGTATTTCTACACAATATGTACCCCTTTGAGAGGTTCATGGGAGTCCTAAAGAAATATGTTAAGTAACCGCTAGGCGAAGGAAGCATCTCCATGGGCCATCAAACAGAGGATGTCATCGGGTTTTGTGTTGACTTCATTCCTGGCCTTAAGAAGATAGGTCTCCCTAAATCGCGGTATGAGGGGAGACTGACCGAAAAGGCACGCTTGGAAGGGACTCAATAATATGCAGGGACGGATATTCTTGGTCTCAAGCACACTACAGTTCTCTGAGAACTCTACCTTGGTGACCCGTATGTCGATGAACACAAGAACGATCTGCGCTCCAAACACCCGGAGCGGTCTGACGATCGGATTACATGTGAACACATCGGGACTTTCAGCGGTTGGTTGGAAACACGTCTCGGAGGTGACAGCACTGTTTGTGATGAGCTGTACTTGTTGTCCGAGGACCATCTTCGATTGTAATGATTTCAAATGATCTGAGATAAATGGGAATACATTTTACACGATTGACCAAGATAAAAGAGCACCAACCAAAACAGCGGTGTCCGCCTTGATGCAACAACCGACAAGGGAAATGACACATATTATGGTTACATAGTAGACATATGGGAACTTGACTACGGAGTAGATTTTAAGGTCCCTTTGTTTAAGTGCAAGTGGGTCAATCTGTCAGAGGCGGGAATGCAGGTAGACCCACAATGCGGAATGACAACAAAGTGGATCTGAAAAATCTTGGGTAGACCGACGAACCGTTCGTCAGTAGCCAATGATGTGGCACAGGTTATCTATGTCAAGGACATGTCTACCGGACCGAGGAAAATAAAAGATAAGGAAGCGAATACATCATACAATGAGCCAAAGCGCCACATAGTTCTTTTCGGGAAAAGGGACATCCACAGGAGTGGAGGGCAAGACGGACATGTACGAAGAGTATGAAAAGTTTCATGAAATTCCCCTTCAAAGTCAAGGCTGACCCAAGCATCCTGATAAACGATGAAGATTATCCATGGTTACGGCGCAATAAGAAAACGACACAAGCGAAGAAAAAGTGAAGACTTTCTCCCGCAACTATTATGATGATACCATGCCAACTTTGTAACAGACGAGTATGATACAATTGTCCGTTTTGTACTCACAACGGTTTATAAGCCCGTCCCTCTACACGCCTTGTTGAGCTCACAAACTTGTGATTCACACAAATTTCAAAGAAAACTAATGGCACAAACAGAAAGTTTATAATTTTGCTGAACTAAAAGCAAAAAGAATTAAAAAAATAAAGCAAAAAACCAAAAGAAAATAAATCATGCAGAAAACAAAACAAAAAAACTTGAAAAAAAATAAAAATAGCAACAATAAGTATTTTGTTGTAAGTAGAAACAAAATAAAATAAATAAATAAAGCAAAAACATGTTTTTAAATTTGAAAACTAATGGCACTAACAGAAAGTTTATAATTTTTCTAAAACTAAAAGCAAAAAGGATTAAAATATAAAGAAAAAACAACAAAAAATAAATAATGCAGAAAACTGAACAAAAAAACTGAAAAATAAGCAACATGGCAACAATAAGTAGTTTGTTGGAAGTACAAACAAAATAAAATATATAAAGCAACAAAGAAAACAAAAAAGTGTTTTCAAATTTGAAAACTAATGGCACTAACAGAAAGTTTATAATTTTTCTAAAACTAAAAGCAAAAAGAATTAAAAAATAAAGCAAAAAACAACAAAAAATAAATAATGCAGAAAGCAAAACCAAAAAACTGGAAAAAATAAAAATAGCAACAATAAGTATTTTGTTGTAAGTAGAAACAAAATAAAATAAATAAAGCAACAAAAAAACAAAAAAACAAAAAAAGTGCCACCTACTGGGCCCCCACGGCCTGAATACGACTAGAAACCCTACCATGGGCCAGGATTCAGGCCCGCGGGAGGCCCAATAGGCCCACAGGCACAGATTGCGAGGTTAGGCCCGAAAGCCTGCATTTGAGAGGAGCTCGAGAGGGTGGGCGCAGCAGCGCTTATAAACCACTCTCGAGCTCTCTCAACTAGCGAGGTGGGACTAAACTTTTCGGTGCGGGGCAGCACAAGGCCTTTGGTCCCGGTTGGTGGCGCCAACCGGGAATAATGGGGGCATTGGTCCGGGTTCATGGCTCAAACCGGGACTATTGCCCCCATTTTGTTCGGGTTGGTGCCACCAACGGGGACTAATGGTGGGATTTAGTCCCGGTTTGCGCCACGAACCGACTAATGCTCGATGTATATAAGCAACACTTGTGAAAATTTTCAGTTTCATCGCGCATTTGCCCCATTGCCCAACCTACCCGCCGCCAGGCTGCCCGACGCCGCCGCGCCGCCCGTCGCGTCGCCACGCCCGTCGTCACCATCGTCGCCATTCGTCGTCGCCGCCGTCGTCACCATCGCCGTCGCCCGCGCCGTCGTCATTGCCGTCTGCCCGCCGTCGTCGCCGCCTCTGCTTAACGCCGTCGCCCTGGCTCGTCGTCGCCGTCCCCGCCCCCGTCGCGGCGCCGTCGCCGTCGCCGCCGCTGCCTCCGCGACCTCGCCGTCGTCCAACGCCTCGCGTACCTGGCCTTCGCCTCCGCCTCCCCGACCTCGCATTCGCCTCCTCGCGTCTTCCCCTGCCCTGCCTCGCGCGCGCCACCTCTGCATCAGGTCGGCCCCGACATCGCCGTTGCCGACGCCGCCCACAGTGAGCCCCCGCGCACCTGCCCTGCCCCCCTGCCGCCGCCGCCACCATATGATGTTTTTTTGTTCATAGATGTGATGCTTTTTTTCATAAATGTTCATGTATATATATATTGATGTACGGATATATGTATGATGCTTTTTTGCATATGTGTTGATCTAATGTTTTTTTTCTGCATATATATGTGATGATTTTTTGTTCATATATTATCATTTGAAGTTTTTTGTTCATATATATTATCATATATATGATGTATGCATGGATCGATGTGGATGGAATATGATGTTTTTTTGTTCATAGAATATGATGTTTTTTATTCATAGATTTTATTTTGTTCATGAGAGGCGGGGGCGTCGAGGAAGTTGTACTGTTTAGAGTTAGGGTCAGTCGAGGAAGAAGGAAAATAAGGAAAAAGAATAAAGAGGAAGAAGGAAGAAGGAGAAGAAGCAGGAGAAGAACAGGACAACAAATAGGAAGACGAAGTAGACCAAAAAAGGAGAAGAAGAAGGAATAGAGTCGAAGAAGAAAAAATATTCTATTTTTTCTTCTTCTCCTCTATTCCTTCTTCTTCTCCTCTCTTTTTTTCTTCTATTTTTTTTTCTTCTTCTTCTTCTTCTCTTTTTTCTTCTTCTCATTTCTTCTTCTTCTTCTTCTTCTTCTTCTTCTTCTTTTTATCGGGAATGAGGGTGTCGAGGATCGCTGAGGGGGTCGATTGGAAGTAGGCTAGAGGGTCGCGAGGTCACAGAGGGGTCGAGGGTCGTCGAGGCCGGTCGAGGGTCAATGTTTTGAGGGTCGAGAGTTCGAGGGTTCTAGGGTCGAGGGTTTGAGGGTTCTCGGGTTCAAGGGTTCTAGGGTTCGAGGGTCATCGAGGGTTCGAGGTTCGAGGTTCTAGGGTTCAAGGGTCGAGGGTCATCGAGGGGCCGAGGGTTCGAGGGTCGAGGTCGAGGTTCGAGGTCGAAGGTTCGAGGGTTCTAGGGTCGATGGTTCGAGGTTCAAGGGTCGCCGAGGGGCCGAGGATTCGAGGTCGAGGGTCGTCGGGGTCGAGGATCACCGAAGGGTCGAGAGGTTGCCTATTGTCAAAGTATTGAAGAAACCCATGGCTTCATCATTAGCCGGAAGTAACCGGGGCATGATGGTAGGAAGTTCTCCAAAGTTATTCTGGAACGGAGTCCCGGATAGGATAATCCGCCTTTTGGTACAAATTTCAGCAAAGGCCTTCCAAATAGCGATATTCAGAAGGCTCTTGATGTACTATGTACCAAAAAGCGAATTATCCTATCTGGGATTCCTTTCCAGAATAACTTTGGAGAGCTTGCATCATCATGTGCCTCACATTTTGCCTAATGATGAAGACATGGTTTTGTTGAATCCTTTGACACTAGACCCTAGAAGCGCCGGGACTAATGCCCTTGCTATCCTCGACCTCGGCGATCCTCGACCCCTCGACCCTCGACCGCTCAGCGATCCACGACCCTCTACCCTACCGCGGGCGTCGATGCCCACGTCACTTGTGGGACATATAGATGTAGTGTTCAACGCCGACCCCCTCCCGATAGCTTCAACACGTGGGGGGGGGGGTCGATATTACCCCCTCCTTGAAGTGTTCTCGAGGCCACCCCCTAACCCTTGAAGCGTTGTCGAGGCCACCCAAAACACTAGAGAAGCAGCGTCGAGGCCACTAATTAATATGATTCCTTATTGTGATTAGCTAGCTAGTTCTACGTTTGCCACTAATATATCCATATCTGTCATGTTTGAATAATAATTGCCATGTTGTAAATATTTGTAGAAACTATGGACACCCGCCACGAGACGAAGCACAAGAAGCGTTGTTGAGGGACATAATCGCACCAGAAGTGATGCCGTACGCTCGTTGATGTTTCTCAACGACAACGATGGTCCTGGAAGGAGAGGGTGAAGAAGCAGCTGGCTATGATTTACATGGCTCCGATGACCCAATGCCGGTGCAAGAAGGAGAGGGTGAAGAAGTAGACCGTGAGGACGGCTCCGGTGATCACCAAACCGAGTCCGCCAGGTATATATATTAGTTAAGCTCGCGGACTAGCTCTCGTCTTTGTTTTGGTATGTACACATATTAATTAACTCTCATCTTTGTTCTTTTTTCTAGCCCTCCGGATCGAGCACAACTTCGGTAAAGAGACGAGGCCCGAAGAAAAAGTTGAGCTCGGATGAAAAGTTTGAGAGCATACAAATTGCGCGCGACGGCCAACCGATTGAACCCTACCGGACAAAGAAGGCATTTGTTGCTCAATGCGGGGTTCTGGTTAGGGACAAGATCCCGATCAGCATCCACCAATGGTATAAGCCTAAGAACGAAGACCCTGAGGTGTCTTGTGTCAATGATATCTTGCGAAAAATGATCTTTGGACTGAGCTGAAGTCAAATTTTACCCTACCGCTAGAGGATGATCCGGAGAAGCCAGTAATAGAGCCATTAATCAAGTCTTTTGCTCTTAAGAAGATGGCAGAACTATTCAGGAATTGGAAGAAAGAACTCAATACGTATGTCGAAAAAAATGAGACACCAGAATTCAAGGGCAAATATGAGAAGATCAGAGATGACGTGCCCGCATTTGTGGCCTACAAGACATCGGAAAAGAGTAAAAAGATGTCGGCGACAAACAAGAGAAATGCTGCGAAGAAGAAGCTTCACCATCGCACGGGGTCAGGTGGCTACCTCGTAGCCCGGCCTAAGTGGGCCAAGGCTGAGAATGAGCTGCTTCATAAAGGGAACGAACCAGAGACAATGAACTGGCCAGACCATTGCGGGACTTGGTTCTTTGGGGCCGGCGGATCCTTGGACCCTATAACAGGGAAGTGCATTTGGACGGACGAACAATTGAACATACCAGTCAAGAGGCTTCAGCATTATATCGAAATAGCGCAGCAAGGGAAGTTCGTTCCAAACAGGGAGAAGGACGAGCTCACAATGGCCCTCGGGAATCCTGAGCACCCTGGACGGACACGAGGCACGCCAGGCTCCGTTTCGTGGAAGGCTGGATTTCGGACGCAGGGGTTACAAAACCCATGAGAGGAGGAATAAGCGGAAGCAGAGCCTAATGCAGGCGCTGCACGAAAGGGTAATGGGGCTAGAGGAACGAGAAGAGGAACGAGAAGCGGCAGATCACAACAAACGACCTGCGAAGCTTCCCCGGTTACCCCGCCATCTCAGCCGAGAAGCAGCGTGGCTTCCACCGAGCTGCTTCAGCCAGAGCAAAGATGCCTTGACGGCTCCTGCCAGCCTATCCCGTGGATGCTATCACGGATGCTGAAAATTGCCACCTTATGGTGCAATGGAGCAATTTGAAGGTCAAGGCGGCTGTTGGCTCTGTTTATCCTACTAAACCCGACTCAACTTTTCACCGTCGGCCGATTCCGAAGGATATGCTAAGGTGATGGTCGATGAAATAACGGAGGGATTTGAGGACCTCCGGCTTGACCACCCTACCGGTGAAGGGGAGTATCGGCTGGGTTCTCGCTCAAGACTCCATGCCTATGGCGGAAGGATCTCATCAACCTTCCGAACTGGGCGCCTCCGCCTCCTCCTCCTCCTCCCGGCGAAGTCAGGCACTCCGCCTCCTCCACCGCCTCCTCCTCCGTGAGTGGCGGCACTCCGCCTCCTTCTCCGCCTCGTCGGCAAGGCGGAAGAGACCCGCCGCTGCTCCGGCTGCTCCGGCCGTCGTAGTCCTTCTCCTCCGCCTCGTAAGCAAGGAAAGAAGACATCCGCCTGGCCTGCTCTGTCGGCGTCTAGCAGTACAGCCAAAGGCGGGAGGAGATACAGATTCAGTCCTTCTCTCAAGACTCCAGAAGTTACCGTCTGAGAGGAGCAAGGAGGAAAACGTGAAGATCGCTTGAGACGAAGTGGATGACTGGTTTCAAGGGTTGAAAGCAAAGAGACATCCACCTCCGGAGGAGAAGGTAGATCCGATCAAAGCGAAGCGCACTCTGGCTGCCCTGACAAAACCACCCAAGTCTCCACCGAAAGGCAACTATGAGTGCATTATTGGAAAGGCATTTGCCGAAGCGGAGAGGTCGGGAAGTACATCGATGATCAAAGGATGAAAGAACGACGAGCTGGGAAAGAAATTGCCCAGCTCGGCGAACAAGCCAACAATCGTGCCCCTCGCTCAAGGTGCTGCTAGCGACATCGTCGATCCGAGGATGGTGCCGGTTATGGCAATCCTGCAGATTACCTGCCCGACGATGTACATTATGATTTCTTGGAGGTGCAGATACAAAGATACGATGCGGAAGCCTCTCGTCAAAGATGAAAGCTCTCTATCAACGATGATGCGAAGATTGCATGATTGGTACATGAAAACCTGCAAAGAGTCCGATGGGAGGAGTACGGGAGGAGTACTTTGTATGTGAGAGTTAAAAGGAGCATGACCTCCTTGGAATTGAACTGTTGCCTATTCCATTTGAGGAGTTCTATCAGTTTTTCAATCAATTGGCCCTCGATAAAGCAACGGTCACCTGCTACTGTCTGTAAGTAGTACTACTTATATCATTAAGTATCTCTATATAACTCAGCTCTTTCATTGCATGTATTTATAAATATCCTTACTATATTATGCAGATTGAAGATCGCCGAAATGAAGAAAAGACAAGTGGGTGATATTGGGTTCATTAACACATATCTCATAGATGCAAATGAAGTTAAATATCGTGCCGACGAAACCGAGGCCAACTTGCTACGATCGTTGGAAATAAATGAACACAAAATATAATACTCTTTCCTTACAACTACAAGTGAGTGTTACTGTCTTGTGGCATATTCGGTTTCCTTATTAGTCCAGGTTATAGTAATGTAATATTGATGAGTTATGCATGCGCATGCGCAGCTACCACTATATTCTCCTAGAGATTAAGCTTGAGCAGGGAGTAGTAATTGTCTTAGACTCGAGACGAAAAGATCCCAAGGAGTATGCGGACATGACTGAAATGCTCGAGAAGTAAGTTAAATCGATCATTATCCACCATATCAGCAACTTTGTTCATTTCTGATATCAAGTAATTGTTTTCTTTGTATGGCAGGGCTTGGGGAAAAGTCACCCAAAAAGCTCCGGGACTACCAAGAAGCTGCAATTTAGACACCCAGTAAGTACTATATAGTAGCATATTCCACGCGCATCTCCTAGTGATTCAAGCGCTAGTTTCATCAATACCATTTAGAATGCTTGCTAATTATCAGTTTGATTGACCTCTGTTTCTTGTAAAGTGGTTGTGGCAGGAACAAGGGAATGATTTCTGTGGATACTACGCTTATGCGAGTCCATCCGCCACACGACACTGTGAGAGGGCTACTCCGACAAACAATATGAAGTGCTTAAATAAAATATTCACAATTTTATTTTATTACCATCATTTATGTTGAGTTTCATTCATTCATATATATATGTATTGACCCCTTCTTAAAATTAGATGTTTGAATGCGGGATGAACTACTAGCACCAGATCGCTGCATGCGAGCAATTCAAGAGGAATTGGCGGCATTCTTTCTTGACCACGTGATCGCTGAAGACAGAGAATACTATGTGGACCACGCGTCCGTATTGTAAAAGATAATTATTGTATATATGTAGCCGGTAGTGTCGGATAGATATACGAGAACTTGTTGTTCGACCAATCTCGGAGAAGGAGAGGTGGTCGATATCACTTCTCTCTGTATGCATATATGTTCATGACGATCTTACTGTTTGCTTAATTACTAGCTAGCTAGCGTGTCTAGCTAGTCCTCTCTATACGTATGTATAGTACGTAGCGTCGACCAAGCACGGACAAAAGAGAGGACACTTTTCTCTATTAATTAGCTAGCTATAGCACAATATATGAAACACCTAAATTAAACCCCCCAAAACCCCCCAACCCCCCCCCCTTTTCAAAAAAAAAACCACAGCCATCGAAATGCTGACGCGTGGATGCCTATTGGTCCCGGTTGGTGCCATCAACCGGGGCCAAAGGCCCTCTGCTGAGCTCGGCCGGACAGGTTGACGTGGAGGTTTGATCATCCCGGTTACTGGATTGAACCGGGACTAAAGGGCCAGGGTATTAGTACCGACCTTTTAGTCCCGGTTCATGAACCGGGACTAAAGGCCCTCACCAACCGGGTCAATAGGCCCCTTTTCTACTAGTGTGTGCTATCAAACGTCACAACGTAACTGGGTGATCATAAAGATGCTCTACAGGTATCTCCGAAGGTATTTGTTGAGTTGGCATAGATTGAGATTAGGATTTGTCACTCCGAGTATCGGAGAGGTATCTTTGGTCCCTCTTGATAATGCACATCATAATAAGCCTTGCAAGCAATGTGACTAATGAGTTAGTTACGGGATGATGTATTACGGAACGAGTAAAGAGACTTGCCAGTAACGAGATTGGACTAGGTATGAAGATACCGACAATCAAATCTCGGGCAAGTAACATATAAATGGACAAATGGAATTTGGTATGTTGTCATAAGGTTCGACCGATAAAGATCTTCGTAGAATATGTAGGAGCCAATATGGGCATCCAGGTTCCTCTATTGGTTATTGACCGGAGAGGTGTCTCGGTCATGTCTACATAGTTGTCGAACCCATAGGGTCCACACGCTTAATGTTCGTTGACGATATAGTGTTATATGAGTTATATGATTTGGTGACTGAATGTTGTTCGGAGTCCCGGATGAGATCACAGACATGACAAGGAGCTCCGGGATGGTCCGGAGGAAAATATTGATATATAGGACAATGGTATTCGGACACCGGAAGTGTTTCGGAGCGTACCGGGTAGTCGTCGGGGCACCGGAAGGAGTTCCGGACACCCCCGGGAAGCGTATGGGCCTAATGGGCCAAAGGGGGGGGGACAAACCAGCCCACTAGGGGGTTGGCACCCCTCTCCCATGCCGGCCGGCCCTAGGGGAAGGAAAGGGGAGGGTGGCCCCTCCTGCCTTTCCCTCCTCGTGAGAAAAAGAAAAGGGAAGGGGGCGCCACCTCCCCTGCTTTCCTCCCGCACTCAGATAAGGAAGGGGGGCGGCTTGGGGAAGACCCCAAGTAGGATTCAGCCCTACTTGGGGCACCTCCTGGCCTCTCCCCTTCCCCCACCTATATATATATGGGAGGGCGCGCCACACATAACCACGACAATCTCTTAGCCGTGTGCAGCGCCCCCCCTCCACAGTTTCGTCCTTCGGTCATATTTTCGTAGTGCTTAGGCGAAGCCCCTGTGGAGATAGCATCACATCACCGTCACCATGCTGTCGTGCTGCCGAAACTCATCTACTACCTCGCCGTCTTGCTGAATCAAGAAGGCATGAACGTTACCGAGCTGAACGTGTGTTGAACGCGGAGGTGTCGTACGTTCGGTACTTGATCGGTTGGATCGCAAAGTAGTTCGACTACATCAACCACGTTACTAAACGCTTTCGCTTACGATCTATGGGGATACGTAGACACACTCTCCCCCTCGTTGCTATGCATCTCCTTAGATAGATTTTGCGTGTGCGTAATTTTTTGTTTTGTTTGCCATGCAACTTTTCCCATCAAAGTTCTAGCAGAATACCTGGTTTTACTGTAAGGACATTCCGACCAGTGACTCCCAAATGGGTCTTTCAACTTATACTGGCGAGAGAGTTGAGGCTCCAAAAACACTCAGGGTCTTCAAGACCGAAAAAACTAACGTTGACATCCTGGTTGAGGCTTTGGTTGGGCTGACATAGACGAGATTGACCTACTAGAGGGTTTCATTAGCCGTTGTATCCAGCCGCTTCAGGAAAGGACGAGGCCCATGTACATGTACCATGGTCTGAGTGACCCCACTCGAGTGAATCCGAAGGCCATAACAGTGGCTGAGATTGAGGGCCGAGTGAAGCGCATCACCGCCGAGCGTGATGACGCCCGAGGTAGCAAAAAGGTGGTCGCTTACGACCTCACTCCCGCCTCTAAAGGTAAGCTTGCCCGTTAACATTTTGATATCTAGTAATTATTCTTGTCTTCACTTCGTCTTCCGAGTGTCTTGTTCAAAGTTTGCAAAATATGGTGTTGTTGAGTATCGTGATTATTAGGAAAGCTAAGATAGCGTAGGATATTATTCTACCTTGCCTTGTACTCCAAGATCATCATGTATTTCTATATATATGCCCACGAGGCTCAAGCAATACAACAAACATTACACCAATCCCTCTCTCCCTTCTAACATGGTATCAGTTTCTAGGTTCTAAACCCTAGCCGCCGCCGCTTCCGCACCCGCGCGCCGTCCCTGGGGTGGTCGGCCTCCATGACCGCCGCCGGGGCCCGCGCCGACCGTACCTAGGGTTCGCCCGCCGGTCGTGTTGACCGGCTGGCCTAGAGAGTCTTTTTCCCGAGCCCTTGCTCCGGGTTTTTTCGCTCTCTCGCCAAGCTTTGACTATGAGGAGAAGAGTCAGCCGATGCTGGCAATGACTATGAGGAGGAGGACGACGCTGATGGTGACGGTGAGGAGGTGGAGTCCTCCTCTTCTGATTACATTGTTAAGAAGACCCGATCCAAGAAAGCTCAAGATCTGAGTGCGCATGCCCCAACTGCTCTGAGCTTTGAAGCGCGGCCGAGGTGAATATGTCGAGCCGGCAGGAAAGTGTCCCAAGTTTGTGAAGTAGCCCACCAAGAAAGACGTGAGTAAGCCCGGCAAAACCGAGAACCTCCCGGTACCAAAATGGCGGTGCCAATTGCTTCAATGTGAGTGTCAAGCCGTTTTCCCAGCTGATTCTAGAAGCTCGATCAATTATTTTTTATTTTAGAAGCCTACTAGTTAAACCTCTTCTAGGGCATATTTCCAACACTTCCTACAGTGGGGGCGCCGACCCAGGCCCGGTGGCTGATGTCGGGCTAGAGGTGAAAGAGGTGCCTTTCGCTTCTACTATATATCGTGGTTATGTGGTCATGATATGGATGGTTGATGGTGCCTAGGGATTTGGATGCTGGGGCGGTGGTCCTGGATGGTGGGCTCGACGGTTAGCTTTCCGGCAGGCTTCGTGGTGGTGGTGGTGGCTTCACCTCTTGGTCGTGTGGGCGGCAAGAGGTGTAGTGGCCGGAGGCTCTGGTCTGCTTTTGCAGTGCCTGGATCTGGTGCCGGATCACAACGACTGTGCAATTCATATCTTTCTCATGCTAATTGGCGCGCAAAGCATGAAATTTGCTTCTAGTTTGGATTATGCACAACCGCCCAAGATTAAGAGGAATCAGTTTTGAGTAGGATGGGATATGATTATGGCGTTATCTAATTACAGAGATATCTAAACAAACACGATTCAACGCTATCTATTACCGCTGTTATCGGGTGCCGTTACAAAAGCACGAACAAAACACCTCCTAAGTTGTAAAGCATAATCTTATATATAGTACTACTAGCATACTGAAATTCATACAATCTTGTCAAAGTATATTAATTACTACTAGCAATCCTCAAACACACGCACGAACACATCACACATGCATTACTTGATACTTCAGACAGAAGGGCTAGTGGAGCTCTTCCTCTCCGCGAGCGTCGAGTTGGCCTCCAAGCAGTCCACGACGCGATGGGGCTCTTGATGGGACAATCCGACCGGCAGCGGGAGTTCCGCCGTTTCTTCCTTGGGCCAGCTCCGGGACGCGTGATCGTGCAGGTCTTGTCCTGGGAAGCGGAGGATGTCCGCCATTGCCATGGAGGCGAAGAGACGCTCGTTGAAGAACGACATCGTGGAAATATCGATTGGCTACTTGGCTTTGGGGCCCTTGTTTCTTGCACAATGTCAATGGATACGGTGGCGATCGACCCTGCCCTGCCGTCGTATATATAGTGGGGAGTGCTGGGCATACGGGAACCCGAACTCGAAAGAGAGAACCCAACATGAGCCGGATCTGATTGAAACATCACGAGGCGGTTCGTAACGGAGGCCAGCCCTAGGCGAGCGGAGTAACAAACGCGAAGGAATACCTGGTGGGCCACAGGCCACAGCCCATTGCATGTCCGTCTATGCTATGGCAACCTCAACTGTATCTGACGGGTGGTGGTGCAAGATACATACAACTGCAGGGACTGATCCACTAGCCGCATGATCCATTCTCCGATTCGGCAATTTCTTGCAGAACACAAGGGGCATACGTATGCTGCATCTGATGAACAAATCACATATGCAGCATGTGCCGCATCTGCTTAAATGCCCATGAGGCATGGACATGACCTATAGCAATTCCATAAGTGACAAATGAAGTTATACATTGTGTCTTCCATTATTTCTAGAAACATTCTTTTTCTAGTTAATAGCAAGGTTGAAGCCTGAAAGTGCTCTTTTGATCCCGAGCTCACAATGCTCCCTAATGAACATTCCTCTCGGACTCTTGGGATATCGATGGGACATTCGCAAGATCCGCCGCCACTGGCACCACCACAAGGACCCACCACCTAGCCCGTCATCCCCGGCGGAGGGGACGCCGTCACCACCATGACCGGGGTTGCTGCTCCTGGGATCAAGCACCGCCAATTGGTCACATCCCCTCCCAATCCGCCCTCCATACGAAGCCGCTGGAGAAGCGCCGAACCGCCGGGATAGACGAACTCCAGAGGGAGATCTCACGCCGCCTGTACCTCCAGACAGCGGGGCTTCAGCCTAGATCCCCGCCGTCCCCATCACTGGCGGCGTCCGGGCTTAGCCAGCGCGTCTCTAGGGATAACGAGGAGGAAGAGAGAGGGAAGGGGGTGGCGGACGGGGCTGGGGTTGGCCCCCGATCGCCCTGGAGGGGGCGAGACGAGGGGTTACAAGTACTAGGGGGCTAAACTCCAGCCCAGCAGCTTGCACCATATAAGAATCTCTCTAGAATTGATGGTTAGTTTCGTATATATACCACCTGCTCGAAGGGAACTGTCGTCATCTATTTTAGCCTACAGATAGCCCCCATTTTTTGGTTCAGTCGTTTGTGCCTTGACTGGGAACTATTAGTTATAGTTGTACAAAATGTCACTCCGCCTACCATATTATATACCAGTCGATGAAGCACACTAATCTGAACTTCCATCCTATATAATGTTTGAATAACACTGATAATCAGATATGGATTTCTTTATGGTCTTGCTTTCTTTGGTTGTTGCAAGTCTTGTTTGTTTTTTGACCTTTTCTATACCTGCTAAGTCTGACGGTGCAGCATTTTGAGCATGTCTTGAAGTTCTTTGTATTGTCATTTGTTCACTTACAAGAACATGCCAAGCAAATAGACGGATTTTGCAGCTCCTCAAGTGAAGCTCTGAGTTCGGTACTCAAACGTCACCACATTCTGGAAGTATTAATATAAATGAATGTTTTCTTGAGTTGTCATTGATTTACCAGTAGATGAGAAGGTGCACCACTATGAGTGCAAATTTCAGTTTCCAACACTCTTTTTTATGTCTCCTTTTCCTGTCCGATGATTAATTACTTTATTATCCATATTACTTGCAACAAGCTATTTCTTATTTACAATGGAAGTAGTTACTTCTTGGCTATGTTGAGGATGCGAATGACCAGTTTTAAGCTAATGTGATGTTGGCTGATTTGAAGGTCCAATTAGTTTTTTTTCTTGGCTCATTCAGTGCAGTTTTGTGTATGTTACTTCTAACTACCATGCTTAGTTACTCATCTAAAGAATTGTTGTAATTTGAGGTCTCAACTGTCTAGTTTCCTTCAACTGATATATCAGGGAATGCTTTCAAGAAGAAATGCTAACCAGAATGAAGCATCTGAGGCATGCAGTGCTGTAGATGGTGTCTCACAAAGATAATTCTAGATACTGGTTGTGACACGAGAATTAGTGTTAGTATGGTGAGTTTCCTGCGAATGGTAGTATGTTATGTGGACATATCAATACTGGAAATTTCGTATACGCCGGGTGTCAGCCTCTTTCCCGAGAGCCAAACACGGACACTCGGCAAAGTAAGAGACGACAAAGACATGATACTGCCGAGAGTAGACATCGGCAAAGGCACTATTTGCTAAGAGCCAAGCACTGCCACATGGCAACGTTCTTCCACGTGGCACATCCAGCGGTGGTTAGCGACATGGCCATGGTTTGACTTCTTTATCGAGAGCAACTCTCGGAAAATTAATGGTTGCATAGTTTGTTCCACCTCACCAACCTCTTTACATTGTACGGTAGTCCAACAGTTGAATTAAACTTTGCTGTTCATAACTAAGTATATGTATTAAATTTATGATCCAATCAGACCTATACCGAGAGCGGCTCTCGGTAAGGCAACAATTGCCGAGAGTTGCTCTCGGTAAAGATAGGGCTCTCATCAAACATTAGTCTCACCTCGCTTAGAGACAAGCAATATACATGTTTAAATAGTGGGATAGTTCAGATGTTGTAAGCTTCAGTATTCATTACACTCTTGTTAAGGAGATGGACCATCACTGTGAATGTTCACCTGTTTCGATCAGAGAAGATTCAAAGTGATAGGCCATCTTCTTAATGGTGGATGCCGCCTTTTTTTATTAATTCAACTATTATTATTTTTGAGAAATTTATTGCAGGTTTGAGCCGGAAGTGCGGGTCCTGTTGCTCCTCGAAACTTCTCGTGCTCTCAAAGGAGGCAATCACATGAAACATGCCAATTCCCTGCATTTTACGGACCCGCATGCAATATTCGAGACATTTATAGTACCGCTAGGGTTTCATCACGGGAAATTACAGATCTGCAAGGAGGCACATGAAATCATGCCCAGAAGTGGCATGGAAAATCCTATGTGATGCCTTTGCGACATGTGTAGGCCTTGCACAGACGAGGGAGGGGCATGCCCTACCACCGGGTTACCGAAAGTACCTCGGTGTCATTCCTGATGCAACCACTGAAATCCTCGGAAAATCGTATGATACCAGAATTCCTCGGGAGCTGGCATGGTGTCATCACATAGTCCCTGTAGGGTGTGGTAAAAGTTTGGGCGTGTTTGGAATAAGAATCCCCTGAGGCCACTTGTAAACCGAACCGTCTCCGAGCTAGTATGTGGGTACCGAGAGGGAACATGTCCGGTTTGTGCAGGAACTGCGGGTCATGTTGCTCCGTTGGCCTTGAAACTCTCGTGCTCTCAAAGGAGGCAATCGCATGACACATGCCAAGCCCCCGCAGTTTCCAAACCCGCGTGCAATATTCGAGACATTTATTACACTGCTAGGGTTTCATCGCCGGAAATTGCAGATCTGCAAGGCGGCACATGAAATCATAACTGAAGAAGCATTGGAAAATCCTACATGATGCATTTGCAGCATGCATAGGACTTGTACAGATGGGGGGGGGGCATGCCCTGCCACCGGGTTACCGAAAGTACCTCGGTGTCATTCCTGATACAACCGTTGAAATCCTCGGAAAATCATACGATGTCAGAATTCCTTGGGAGCTAGCACAGTGTCATCACATGGCCCCTGTAGGGTGTGGTAAAATTTGGGCGCATTTCGTATAAGCATCCCCTGAGGCCGCTTGTAAAGCACACCGTGTCCGAGCTAGTCGTGGGTATCGAGAGAGAGTGTGTCCGGTTTGTGCAGGAAGTGTGAGTCTTGTTGCTCCATTGTCCTTGAAACTTCTCGTGCTCTCAAAGGAGGTAATCGCATGACACATGCCAAGCCCCCGCATTTTCCGGACCCGCGTGCAATATTTGAGACATTGATTGTACCGCTAGGGTTTCATCGCCAGAAATTGCAGATCTGCTAGGCGGCACATGAAATCATGCCCGAAAGCGACATGGAAAATCCTACATCACGCATTTGCCTTAGGCCTCGCACAGAGTAGGGAGGGGCATGCCCTGCCACCGGGTTACCGAAAGTACCTCGGTGTCATTCCTGATGCAACCGTTGAAATCCTTGGAAACTCGTATGATGCCGGAATTCCTCGGGAGCTGGCACGGTGTCATCACATGGCCCCTGTAGGGTGTGGTAAAAGTTTGGGCGCGTTTCGAATAAGCATCCCCAGAGGCCGCTTGTAAACCGCACCGTCTTCGAGCTACTCTGTGGATACCGAGAGGGAACGTCTTCAATTTGTGCAGGAAGTGCGGGTCCTGTTGCTCCGTTGGCCTCGAAACTTCTCGTGCTCTCAAAGGAGGCAATCACATGACACATGCCAGGCCCTCACATTTTCCGGACTCGCATGCCATATTCGAGACATTTATTATACCGCTAGGGTTTCATCACCGAAAATTGCAGATCTGCAAGGCGGCACATGAAATCATGCCTGGAAGCGGCATGGAAAATCCTACGTGATGCCTTTACGACATGCATAGGCCATTTGTGGGGGTCCTACCAATTCCGAGAGCGTTCTCGGTATTGGTGAATGTTCCAAGAGCCGCTCTCGGTTAAAGGGTAACCTAGATCTAAGATATTATCCTTTACCGAGCAGTACTCTCGGAAAAGGTATAAACCCTAGATCTAGGTTGTATACCTTCACCGTGTGCCGCACCGACAGACGCTAGGTAAAGGTCCGTGGGACACTTAAACTCTCTCCGTGGTGTCTTTTTCTCACCTCTCTCTCTTCCCGCACCCCCACCCCCACCCACCTCACCGGCGCCCCCCGCCTCGGCCGGCCCCACCCTGCCTCGGCCGCCCGGCGTGCAGCCCGCCGATGCCCCCCATCCCGTCGGCGCCCCAGCCCGCCGGTGCGCCTACCCGATAGGCGTCCCCACCCCCGCCTCCCAGCCACTTGGCCCTCCTCAGCCATGGCGCCCTCCCTGAGCTGCCTCCCCCTCGGTGAGCTTCGTCTCCCCCTCCCCCGAGCTTGTATGGATGCATGGATGTATGAATATATATATATATATAGGTATGTATTAATGCATGGATTGATGCATAGACTTTTTTGTATTAGTTTCTTTAGTTTTTGTATGTATCAATAGATGGATATATGAATGCATAGAAGGATGGATGAATGCATAGATTGATGCATGGCTTTTTTTAGTAGTTTTTTGTTGTACTTTCTTGTAGTAGTTATTTTGTACTTTTTGTATGTATCAATAGATGGATGTATGAATGCATAGATATGGATGCATAGAAGGATGGATGAATGCATAGATTGATGCATGGATATTTTTAGTAGTTTTTTGTTGTAGTTTCTTGTAGTAATTTTTCTTGTATTAGTTTCTTGTATTTTTTGTGTAGATGAGAGGTGAGAGATGTTTTCAGGAGGAAGAAAAATCGACTTCAGATAATGGCGGTCAATCTGGGTGAGTTCTTCCTGTGGTATACCTTTGTCACGCACGATGGACTCGCCCAGCTTGACGATCACCGAAAGTCGAAAGACCCGTGAGAGAGTGTCCATCATGTATACAACCACCAGAGAATGTCCATCATATTTGACAGATGGGAGATGTTACCGACTGTTGTCATCGGGGGTCACTCTTCCGTTCCTCCTCCTTTGTGATCATTTTAATGCAGTAGGAGCAAAGGAAGAGCGACCATCACCCACAGTCGATAAGAGTTGTTCATGGAGGAAGAGAAATCGACTTCTGACAATGGCGGTCAATCTGGGCGAGTTCTTATTATGATATACATTTGTCACATATGATGGACTCGCCCAGCTTGACTATCACCAGAAGTCGAAATACCCGTGATAGAGTGTTCATCATATATACAACCACCGCATAGTGTCCATCATATTTGATAGATGAGATTGTTCTTGGAGGAAAGAAATTGACTCTTATGTTATTTTTCACTGTGTAATGAAAGGTGTTAGCGCCGATCCATTTTGCGGTTATGGCTTCCTCCGACGACGCAACTTCCTTTAAGGTCAACTCCGCAGTCGAAGAGAAGAGCGCCGATGACCTCTTGGTGGCGCTGATTGACAAGAACCCACAGCTGATCCTAATTAAGTATTTTGAGGATCTGAAAAAAAAGAATCCACCAACTAAGGAGAGCAAGGCCCCACCACGTAAGGAGAGAGACGACCTGGTGCCATTGAGTCCACCAACCATCATTCCAGACGACGCTTGGTCTTCCACCGTGGGGGATGCCCCCACATGCTTTGACTCCACGATCACTGGTTTCACCTGCTACACATCGGAGTAGTCCACCTACATAGTTTGACGTTGATTTAGTGATTTAGTTATGTAGCTGCTGATATGGGCTTGTATTGCCACTTTCTATGCTTTTGGGTCTATGGGTGATGAATGCTCTCGTGGATTATGTATGATGTGTTATTTTAACCATGCATTCCTTCTTTGCATCTTTTTCTCTTTCTTTGTAGATGAAGGGGTATGCGGTGTACATAGGTAGGTGTCCAGGAGTCTACGATTCATGCACTGCATGCAACAACCAAGTGCTTTATTACCCAGGCGCCTCCCACGACTTGTTCAATAGTAAGGAGAAGGTAGAGTATAGTTACAATCAATATTTGCTTAAGCAGAAGAGAAAATTTGAAGTAGGCAATGATGCAAGCCAGAAACCGAGTGTTGACACAAAACTACCACTTTAGGGGTATCCGTCCCACATAACTACCACTTTTTAAAAAGTGACCGAAAACTACCAAAATTTCTTAACTTTATAACTAAAAACTGTATCAGTTTCAGATAATTGCGAATTTAAACGATTTAAACACGTTTATGACATGCGGGACCCATTCGTCAGGGCTGACGTGTCGTCAAAATCAACTCCGTTCATTTTGACCGTCAAGTTGACCGTTATTACAGGCAGGGCCCACACGTGAGCGCCTACATTCTTCTTCTTCCTTTTTTTCTCTCTTAGGCATTTCAACGAACACCTATAGTTCGTGCCAGCGTGATGGAACAGAGCGTGGACACCGTCGAGGACGCGAAGCTGACTGCCGGCCGTGAGTGTGAGCGACGAAGACCGCCGCGGCCGCGTTCAACACAGACGGTGATGGAAGTCCGAGCATGGCGCCGTGCCTGCCTCCTGGTCAACAGCAGAGGCACCTCCACGAGCGCCGCGCTCGCTATCAGAGGACGAGATGTGCGTGCGGGTCGTCGTGCTCTACGTCGACGATGGGCGACGCTGACGCCGACCGTGACGCCCGCTCAATCGGGCGCGACGTCCACACCGTCCCCACATTCCTCGCCAAGTCCGTCATGTTCATCTTTCGAGGCGACTCCCGCAGCGCCGTGCGCAAGGTTGTCGGGCACCTCGCAGCCGCTTGCCTTCACGCCTTTCTCCTGCTCCTCGGCTCCACGCAGCCGGGAGGCATTGTGCACTTAGCCGGGGCTGCGCACGTCAGCGCGGTGTGGCGCGTCGCCTCGGTGATGATGGTGCTGTTGGCGCCGCCTCCTAGCCGCAGCGCCCTTATTCTTCTTCCTCACAACTCTCTCTTCTCTCTTTCATGGTTTGTCTCGCACAAACACGTGAATACACACATATCAGGGGAACACATACACGTACACACTTCACCAAGGAAAAGGATCACAATGGCTTCGCCAAAGACACTTCCCTGATGGCACACCGTGGCTACATGTTTCCCTCGGCCCTCGCAGCGGCCTCTTTTCTCATTCATCTTCTCCAACTTAAATAGCTAAGTACAAGACTGATCCACGCATTTGCCAGCCGCCACTCTCGCGGTTGCTGACGCCCACTAGCCCATGCACTAGGCCACTAATCACAACTAATTCATGCACGCATGCACCACACCGGCAACTAACACATGACCGGGCCACTAATCCACTAGCTACATGCATGCAACTAGATAACGACCTTATCTATGCACTCCAGGACTCGGCAGCTCCACCGGACGCCCCGCTCGTAACAGCCGTGGGACTCGGCTGCTAACGGAACCACGCACGTCAAGATTAGTGCTAACAGGTCTGGGGCTTCGGCGCATACCTTCGTCGCCTTCCGCTGCTGGGGCTGGCGGTCGCTGGTCTACCACATCTAGCCGGCCGCACTGCATCCTGCTGCTACTCTCCCGCATCTGGACGGTGCCGCGGCCTGCTGCTCGTGCAGCGTGATGGAGACGGTGGTGGTGACCGGATCCTCGCCGGCGGTGTGCGGGGACGATGGTGGCTACTGGATCCGCGACTCGATGCGCCGGGGCGCGAGGAGGTGGTCCTCTGCGAGCGGCAACATCAATTGATTTTGTTTCGAGTACAAGATGTTCGTTGAAATGCCTAAGAGAGGGAGGAAGAAGAATGTAGACGCTGACCAGGGCGCTGACGTGTGGGCCCCACCTGTAATAACGGTCAACTCAACGGTCAAAATAAACGGAGTTGACTTTGCCGCCATGTCAGCCCTGACGAGTGGGCCCTGCATGTCATAAACGTGTTTAAATCATTTAAACTCGTCATTATCTGAAACTGGTAGTTTTTAGTCATAAAATTAAGAAATTTTGGTAGTATTTGGTTATTTTTTAAAAAGTGGTAGTTCTGTGTGATGGATACCTCTAAAGTGGTAGTTTTTTGTCAAACACTCCCAAAAACCACTTATCGGGCTTAGTGGATTGAAGAACTTCATAATTCTTTTTTAGTTCATAATAATTGTGGTATTGCTTTTATCATGTGGTCGCATGTAGACATGCATTGATCACTTTGTTGTTTACTATGTAGCCACTTGTACTAGCGAACTACTTTGTGACTTCAAATGAAGGTTGTGTGAACTTTTTATATAATGCGTATGTGAGTTTGTTGTTAATGTGTGGGACTTGAAGAGCTACTTTGTGCATTGCATATCTGTTTTCCCTGCAACGATACAACGAAGAAGAGGCCGAAGCAAAATAGTTGGGAGCTGCTGGAGCTACTATGTCGATAGTGGCACTTGGCAAAGGCCTATGCAATGGGAGCTGTTGGAGCTACTATACCGAGAGTGGCACTCGGCAAAGGCACTGGGAGTTGCTGGAGCTACTATACCGAGAGTGGTACTCGGTAAAGACACGACGGAACCAGCCGGCCGTGAAGTTGCTTTATTTTGCCGAGTAGCACTGTTTCGCGCTCGGCAAAGAGTTTGCCGAGTGTCTGACGGACGGCTCTCGGCAAAGTTCTGTTTGCCTGAGAGGTGTATGCCGGGTGGCGTTTGTCGAGTGCAACACTCGGCAAAGAGTTTGCCGAGTATCTGACGGACGGCTCTCGACAAAGTCTTGTTTGCTTGAGAGGTGTACACCTGGCGTTTGCCGAGTGCAACACTCGGCAAAGGCTTTGCTGACGGTTATTGACCCTTTGCCGAGTGTCTGTGGCACCCTACGTATATGTCGATTCCAATAGTGTAGCTACTATATATATGTACTCTGTTCTAAATACAATGGCTTAGCAAAATAAGTCGCTTTTTTCTCTACTGTTTGTTCGTGTACCTCCTTTTCACCCCAAGTGCATTGCTGATGATATCTATTTTAGCTAACATGTTTGCCAATTTTGTTAGTTTTCTCATAACTCTATCCATATTGTTTTGGTGATGAAACCATAGATTCATTCTTTTTCTTTCTTCATACTTAAACCAATGATTACTTGAAAGAAATGATTCATCATTTGAGATGAAACAATGTGTTTTCTTCATGTAGAGGGACAAGATGATGTATATTTGATAAATTTATGATGTGTTTGGTTCGCAGTCCGCTAACGTATTTGTTCTGGTATCGGGAAGCTCTGGTTTCCAATGTTTTTCTACCGAATACACATTTAGTTTGTTTCGAGCGTCCGCTCGGTTTTCTAATCAGCTTCGGACCCGCCGTTTTTGGTTTTGTGAACCGACGTATCGGATGACACTGCTACATAATACGTGTTCTACGTAACAAATGCTGGGTACAGTTTCAAAAGGCGCTGGATTCGGAAACCGTGACATTTCCGCCAAACCGAACGCGTCATTATTTTCTTTGAGAAGCATCTTATCACAACAAATGTGAAATTCATAACTTGCTCATGCTAATTGGCGCGGCAAAGCGTGCATGTTGCTTCTAGTTTCGATATGCCCAGTCGCCTAAGATTGACAGGAATCAGTTTTTCATAGGATGGGATCTAGTTACGGTGTTAACTAGTTATTTAGAGAGTAATATAAACAAATACGATTCAGCGCTATCTATTACCGCTGTTGTTATCGGGTGCCGTTACAAAAGCACGAACCAAACACCTCCTAAGTTGTAAAGCATAATCTTATATAGTATACAGTACTTCCAGCATACTGAAATTCATACATGTTGTCATACTACTAGCATACTGACATTCATACAATCTTGTCAAAGTATATTAATTACTACTAGCAATCCTCAAGCTCGCGAACAAACACATCACACATGCATTACTCCAGATCAGAAGCGCTGGTGGAGCTGGTCCTCTCCGCGAGCGTCGAGTCGGCCTCGGGGCAGTCCACGACGCGATGGGGCTCTTGATGGGACGATCCAACCGGCAGCGGGAGTTCCGCCGTTGCTTCTTTGGGCAAGCTCCGGGGCGCACGATCTTGCAGGTCTTGTACTGGGAAGCGGAGGATGTCTGCCATTGCCATGGAGGCAAAGAGACGCTCGTTGAAGAACGACATCGTGGAAAGATCGATTGGCTACTACTAGGCTTTGGGGCTCTCGTTTCTTGCACAATGTCAATGGATACGGTGCTGTCGGTCGTCATATATATACGGGAATCCGACTTGAAAGGAAGAACGGAACGATCAAACCAACATGATCCGGATCTGATCTGAACTCCGAATTCGATACATCATCACACGAGGCGGTTCGACCGGAGGCCAGGCCCAGGAAGGAATAGCTGATGGGTCACAGCCCATATTGCGTGTCCGTCTATGGCAACCTCACTGCATCTGAAAGGAGCGGTGGGTAAAGCCCTAGAATAGGCTCCCCTCTCGCTAGGGTTTTTTTCCTCTCGGCGGCGGCGACGCCATACCGTAGAGATCGGCTTTCTCCCCGGCCCTTCCCTCCTCCGCCAGTGACCGCCGGGGCTCACGGGTCCTGGTGGGCAGGGCGGCGTTAGGGTTTTGATCGGGAACCTACCGCTCGCGGATCACTAAACCCCGGGCAAGAGAATCATGGCTACTACAGCGTCGAGTTCGGCTACGGCGACATCCGATCTCGAAGCGCTGATGGAGGAACTAGGATTGAAGGAGGACGATCTCCAGGACGTGGTTGTGGATGATAGCGAGTTGATCCCTGAAGCAACTCGTTGGATGGCCTTGGCTAGGGTGCATACTGATAAGCCCTACAGCCAATACTGGTTCTATAGACACATGAGGGTGGCCTGGGATCTGGCCCAAGAGGTTAAAATACGGCCTCTCGAGGATAATTTGTACTCTTTGCAATTCTCCTGTCTGGGCGACTGGGAGAGAGTAATGGATGAAGGTCCCTGGAATTTCAAAGGTAAAGCTGTGGTGATGGCGCCCTATGATGGATACACCAAACCTTCCACAATCGAGTTGAAAAAGATCGAGATTTGGGTTCAGATTCACGATCTACCAGATGGTTTCTACTCCAAAATCAAAGCCCTGTCTGCCACTGTTGGTGAATTCATATTTGCCGAACCCAAGTCACATGACTTTGAGGGAAATTTTGCTCGTGTTCGGGTGAAGATTGATGTTACGAAGCCTTTGAAGAATGCTGTCTCCCTAGTGGTCAAGAGGAAGGAAACTCTGGAACGAGTAATTTTCAGAGTCAAGTACGAAAGGCTCCCCGACTGGTGCGCAGTATGTGGGTACCTTGGCCATCTCTTCAAGGAGTGCGGCGATGGAGTCCACCCTCCCAAAGCCCTAGTTTTCAAGGATCTCAAGGCATCTTGGTCCAGGGGGCCTGGCAATGGACCAGGAGATAGCAACGGGTTCAGAGGTGGTAGAGGTAGAGGCCGCGCTGGCAGAGGCGGTGGACGTGGCAGAACACAGTCCGATCCCCGGCACGAACAGGATTATGACAGTTCAGGCGAGTCTGGAAAAGACATAACAATGCATGAAGCGGATGGTAACAGGAAGAGGGCTGCGGTTGTTGTGGAAGGAGGCCAGAAGGGTGGAGCTACAACACACCAGGCAAATAAATCCCTGATGTTGCCTGCGCCAGAGATACCGGTTAGTCCATCAGCGAAGCAAGAGCCAAAGAGAAACAAGCCAAGTTCAACAACTCATGAGTCAACCCACGGGAAGAGTTCTGTCCAAAACAAAAACAATGATGCGCGTGTGGCGGGCCTCCTCGGGGGGCACCGCCAGGCGCAATGAGTCTCTTCTGCTGGAACTGTCGCGGTATTGGCAAGGCTGCGACAGTTCGAGAGCTCCGCGATTTCGCGAGGCAGCTTGCCCCCTCTGTTATTTGCATACTAGAAACTCAAATAGAGGGTATTAGGGTTGAAAATTTGGTAGATTCCTTGGGTTACAACAAGAGTTTTGCTGTAAACAGTTCTGGCCGAAGTGGGGGCCTAGGTATTTTTTGGAAAGATGAAATAAAAGTTGAGGTTATTGGTTACTCAAGATATCACATTGATGTTTTGATAGATGATATGGTTGATATACAGATCAGAGTCACTTTTGTATATGGGGAAGCCCAGGTGCCAGAGAGATATAAGACGTGGGATACTCTCAGAGGTATCTCCGAAACACAAGGGCGACCATGGGCAGTGCTAGGTGATTTCAATGAAGTTCTTCATGTGCATGAACACGATGGGGTTGGCATTGAGCCAAAGCCAGATTGAAGGATTCAGGGATGCTGTCGACACGTGTGGCCTTTCTGACATAGGGTATGCAGGAACGGATTGGACTTTTGAAAAAAGGTTGCGGGTGGATCCTACACAAGGGTTAGATTGGACCGGTGTTTGGTCAATCCGGAATGGACTTTGGCCCTACCAGATACGAGGTTAACACACAAAACTGCTGCAAGCTCGGATCATGTCCCAATTTTCCTCACATTACGTGAGATGCATGCATGCAGATCTGGACCAAGGGCCTTTAAATACGAGACGATGTGGGAGCGGGATGAATCATTGTTTACCACTGTTCAAAACCGATGGTCCATGCAGGAGACAGAATCTGTCGAAGCTCTAAGCACTAAGCTAGGAGAACTGGCGGGAGACTTGTCGTTGTGGGACCGTACCCAGTTCGGTTCAGTATGAGGAGAGATTCGCGATTTAAAAATCGCTCTAGAACAAATGCGCACTGCCCATGGGAGATCCGGCCCTTCCCACGAGGAAACAAAGATTACGGATCGTTTGGTCGAACTGTTCCACCGTGAGGAAATTTTGTGGCGACAGAGGGCGCATTTGGACTGGCTCACTCACGGTGATAAAAACACTTTCTTCTTCTACCTAAGAGCCAGCCGCCGGCGACGTAAAAATCAAATCAAGGCGCTGCAAAGGCCTGACGGGAGTTTGACTGAGAACACCCTTGAGTTGGAGGGAATGGCCACGGATTTCTATAAGGAGCTGTACACCGCGGGAGGAGTACAAGATATGCATCAGGTCCTGGAAACGGTGCCGACAAAAGTAACATAGGAGATGAACGAGGTTCTCAATGCGCCTTATACTCAGCAAGAGGTCAAGCAGGCACTTTTTCAGATGTTCCCAATTAAGGCTCCTGGCCCGGACGGATTCCCGGCACACTTTTTTCAGCGGCATTGGGGTTTGTGTGGGGATGAGGTGACTAAGGTGGTCCTCAAGATCGTGGCCGGAACGGAGTCAGCCGCATGCATTAATGACACAATCCTGGTTTTAATTCCAAAGGTAAAAAACCCAACTCTCCTATCTCAGTTCCGCCCAATCAGCCTGTGCAATGTTTTATATAAGATTGCATCGAAGGTCATCGCCAATAGGCTGAAGCAAATTCTACCCGATATCATCTCCGAAGAGCAATCTGCTTTTGTCCTGGGCAGAATGATTACTGATAACATTATAACCGCTTATGAGTGCTTGCACTTCATGAAGCGGAACAAGGCAAAGAAGCATCAATCATGTGCGTTGAAGCTCGACATGATGAAGGCTTATGACAGAGTTGAATGGGATTATCTCCGGGCTATCATGCTCAAACTGGGCTTCACTGAGCATTGGGTTGGAATTGTCATGAGCATGGTCACTTCTGTCAAATTTTCAGTTATGTTTAATGGGAGGAAACTTGAGGAATTTCAGCCTTCCAGAGGGATCCGCCAAGGGGACCCGATATCCCCATACTTGTTCTTGCTAGCAGCAGAGGGCCTGTCGTGCCTTTTAAAATCAAAATGTGAGTCATCCAACTTGAGTGGGATACAGGTGGCGCCTCTGGCACCTCCGTAAACCATCTTTTATTCGCTGATGACAGCCTGCTGTTCTTCAAGGCAAATGGTGTGGGGGCTACCGAGGTGAACCAGTCTTGGAAACCTATTGTCAAGCGTCGGTCGAGAATAAACTATGCAAAGTCATCAATTTTCTTCAGCAAGGGAGTTCCTGATAGTATGCGCACCCAGATAAAAGGACTTCTCCACATCCCAAATGAAACCCTAAATGACAAGTACCTTGGGATGCCTTCTGATGTGGGTAGTTCGAAGAATGGGGCTTTCAAATACCTCAAAGACAGACTTTGGAGCAAAATTCAGGGATGGATTGAAAAATCTCATCCCTTTGCAGGAAAGAAGTCCTGGTTAAATCGGTCGCACAGGCTGTCCCGGTTTACTCCATGTCCTGTTTCAAGCTACCAAGAGGCTTGTGTGAGCATCTAAACAAGCTAATAAGGAGGTTTTGGTGGGGCAGCAAAAATGGGCAGCGTAAACCCCATTGGGTGTCTTGGGAGGAAATGACTAGGCCAAAAGCCATGGGCGGCCTAGGATTCAAAGATTTTGAACTTTTCAACTTGGCAATGCTAGCAAGACAGGCATGGCGCCTCTTTGCAACACCGAGTCTCTTTGTGCACGTTCTTGAAAAGTATCTACTACCCTCGGTCATCAATTTTGAATGCAACTATTGGGAGTCACCCGAGCCAGATTTGGAGGCGATAGTCGAGGGACGTGACACGCTCAAGCTAGGCCTGATCAAACGCATCGGCAATGGAGAAAACACGAATATATGGGAGGATAATTGGCTGCCCAGAGAGGAAATGATGAAACCATATGGCTGTATCACCGCAAACCCCCCGGTATTGGTCTCGTAATTGTTGGATGCAACCTCGGCCTCATGGGATATCCACAAACTTAATGCTACGTTCACGAGTTTTGGCCTTAAAGCTGATATCAAGTATACCTTTATGCACCATGAACGTCCCCGACTTTTGGAGCTGGTCGCACGAGAGGCGAGGACATTTTTCTGTGAAGTCCGCTTATAACATGTTAGTTCGAACCAAACAGAGAAGAGAAGCTTGGCTATATGGATCAGCCGGACCATCAACCTCTGCTGTGGAAGAAGGATCATGGAAGACATTGTGGAAAGTTGAGGTGCCGTCAAAGGTCCGTATGTTTTTATGGAGATTGGCCAAGCAGTCCCTCCCAACTGAGGATGTGAGGGAGCACCGGAATATGTCAACGTCGAGCACTTGTGGCCTGTGCGGGGCACAAGATTCGTGGCGCCACTCCCTCCTGGATTGCACAGTTTCGAGGTGTACGTGGGCCCTGGTAGATGATGAACTTGCTTGCTCGCTGGTAGAGACAACAGAGATGAGAGCCAAGAGCTGGCTTTTCAATTTGCTCGACACACTCACACATGAAAAGTTTGTCCTGCTAACGGTTACGCTTTGGGCGATATGGTCATCCAGACGAAAGGCAATACACGAGGCGATCTTTCAAACTCCCCACGCAACACATGCGTTTATAAAACGCTTCATTGCCGATCTTGACCAAGTCCGGGTGACCAAACCAGCTCCAAATATTGTAACAAGGGTTCAACAAGCAGCTCCAAGACCATGCGCTCCGCTAATCATTCAAGATCCATGTTGATGCTGCAGTTCATTGGCGGCGAGTGAGGCGGCAGCTGCTATTTGCGAAGCAACCAAGGAGTCTTCCGGCAGCTCCGCCGGTCATTCAAGGGTTTGTGACCCGGCAACGCTTCAAGCAATCGCATGCAGAGAAGCACTCATAGACTGGCTCAAGATCTTGATCTTCATCAATTTATGGTCTCGTCGATTGCGAGCAAGTGGTCGATGATATTGCTAGAGGGAATCAGGGTCCATATGGAGCTATAATTGCAGAGATCAAGAATAGAGTAGTACCTTTTCTTGTAATTTCATTTTTGAAAGTAGGTTAGTTAATGTCGAAGCTCATAAACTAGCAAGATTTGCTGTTTCTCTTCCTAGGGGTCGTCATGTGTGGCTTGGCCAGCCCCATGACCAAGTTTGTATCCCACTCTCTGTGGATTTTGAGTAATAAAGTTGGCGTTCCCCTCAAAAAAAAAATCTGAAAGGAGCGGTACTAACAGGACTATTGATTCTCAAATAAAAAACTAACAGGACTATTCCCCAGGTCATGTACGTAGCCTGTTTAAACCTAAAAAAAAAATCAGCTCAAAACTCGATCAAGGCAGGGAGGCCCCAACTCCGCGCCTAGCTCCGCCGGTGACCACTCCGGCCCCGGCGTCCACCCCCGCCCGCACCTCCGCGCTCCAGGCACTCGCCACCATGGCTTCGCCGTCCTTCTCAGCCTGGACGTGGCGAGCAAGCTTTCGGCCCGGCTCGCGGGCCGCTAAGGACCGGACCGTTCGGTCCTGGCCTGCTAATAAAAATGGCCGGTCCGGTTTGCAGAAACAGGCCCGAAAGTCGGTCCGGTCCTGTTTTTAACCGAGCAGGCTCGGTCGGACCGCAACATTTGGCCCAGGCGCATAGCCCAGCAGTCCAGTGCAGGGATAGCGAGTTGATAAGATGCTAGGGCAGAGGCCCTCGCTCCCCCAATTCGCCGATCCCCTTTCCTCCTGGCTGGGAGCGCCGCCTCCGCCGGCCGCCGTTGCCAACGTCGACCACCACCTCCTTGTCTGCACCTGCACGCGGTGAAAGGAGGAGTGGAGGAGCCAAGGAGGGAGCTTCGCGTCTGCACGGCTGCACCTGCTCGCCGTCGTCGACCGTCGCCGTCTCTACCTGCCCGTCTTCGACCACCTCCTCGCCGGTTAGCCGCCGTCGAGCACGAAAGCTGGAGGGGCAGGGGCGGAGCTGGAGGAAGGCCAGGGGGATGGAGCTGCTGCACGTGCACCTGAAGTCCCGCATGTCGTGGCTGTCAATTTGTAATTGTTCCTTCTCTCTGAAATTTCTTCAGTTGGTAATTGTTCACTCCCTCTGAACTTTCTTCAGCTTCAGTTGATATTTGTTCACTCCCTCTGAACTTTCTTCAGTTAGACACCGTCCTGTGCTATTTTTCTTGCAACCTTGCTTATTTTTCTTCCATTTGGACCTCTTTTGCAACCTAATAATCTAGTCGGTCCCCTCGGTCCGCACCGAGCTGAGGTGCAGCCGGTCCGGTCCTGGGAAACAGGACCGCATGTAAGCTCGGTCCGGTCCGGTCCGGGCCAGTTTCGGCCGGTCCAAAGGGAGGCTCGGTCAGGGACCGGACCGGCCCGGACCGCGTCCACCCTGACCCGCCCCCTCGGGCCCGGGACGGATCCGCGAGGTCCGCTGGATGAACCGCAGCCCGTCTCCTTCGCCCAACCCTGCTCGCCCCGCCTCCTCCTACGCCCTGGTGGTTTTCTCCCCGCCCGCCTCCGTCGTCCCCCGGCCCGGTCCTCGCTCCGAGATCCACCGCTTCTCCCCAGTGGCGGTGTCGGCACCCGGCGCGGATGAGGCTGCCTGGACCACCGTCCGCAGCCGCCAGGCGCGTCGCGAGGAGCGCCGGTCGCCGCCTCGCCCCAACCGTCGTCGATGTGGGCCGGATGCGCCCTCCCGCCGGGTCGGCGAGTGCCCGCGCTGCCTCGCCCGTCCGTGGCACCCCCGGTCCGACTGTCGCCGCGATATCTGTTGCCGACGATGCCGTTTCTTCGGTCACATCGCGCGGTACTGCACCGCCCCTCCTCACCGCCGGTCCTCGGGTTCGCCGCCTCCGAAGCGCATGTGCTCCCACTCCCCTGGCTCCTCAGACGCGAGCGTTCCGGAACCAGCGGTCCCGTGTTTTCCGGGGCTGGGTCCGCGCCCTCCGCTCCTGTGCTGCCGTCGGAATCCTCCAGGCCCGCTTCCTCCTCCCGCACCGTGCCGACTTCGTCTTCCCCTGCCAGCCCCAGTCCGTCTGCCGCCGTCTCCCCCCTCTCCAGGCACCCCTCTCTCCATCCGGCAGGGGCCGTGTGCTACCTGCCGTGGTCTGCGGAGATGGGGGACGCGGAGGATGAGCTCCAGTCACTAGTGCAGAACCGGGCAATAGCACTGTTCAGAGGTTTCTTTAGTGCCGGTTCCATAACCGGCACTAAAGTGTAAGCACTAAAGCGCCCCTTTAGTACCGGTTCAGCATGAACCCGGTGCTAAAAACAACCACGTGGTACGAGCCAGCTCGAGGGCACAGAGCCCTTTAGTACCGGTTGGTAAGACCAACCGGTACTATAAGGTTTGGGGGTTTTAGTTTTATGATTTATTTTTCATTTAATTTTGTGTTTCCATTTTAATTCTTTTTCGCTTGCTGGTATTTTACGATACTACACATTGTACACGTTATGCATATATATATATATATATATATATATATATATATATATATATATATAAAATAGAATTTCTAGTAGAACCGATCATGCATATATATATCATCAATGTCTCACAAACCACCATATTAATTAGTTCACACATACACACATGTATAGCTATATACAATTTCTCCTACATATGCATGTTGCCTTGAGCCAGTGGCATTAGCCTAATTGGTGCCTTCGGAGCACGATGACAATTGGAAGTGGTTTTCATTGGGGCGGTAGCGGTTAATAGTATTCTCCCTTCAGATTTATGACCTGGTCGAGCAAAAATCCCGCTATTTCCTCTTGAAGTGCTTCTACGCGCTCCGTTTCTAGGAGCTTCTCCCGCACCTCTTCGAACTGTTAAGAAGGAGATCAATATGCATGTGTATTAGTTGTGTGACCAGATACCGATAATGGTGTAAAAATTGTGAATAGTGTTCTGACAAGCGTACCCATTCCTGTCTTCGAGATCTGCTCCTTTCGGACGACATCATGCGAATGTTCTGGCAAACGCAGAATGCACACAGATCAGTCCCTCGCTACCGCTTGTGGCCTTTACGAGAATGGAATTTGATCAGATAATAATTAATCAAGCATGATAATTAAAGAGATGGCAGCTAGCTAGCTAGCTAGTACTACTTAATTACTTACCTTGGGTCGAAACCATTTAAGCTTTTTTTTTCCATTCGCCTTCCGTGACGCTGATGAACCTTGCCCAAGCCCTGCCCGCCGACAAATAAAATGAATAAAGGGGTTATTAAATAGTTCATATCATGAAATGACGAACTAAATAGGCCGAGATATGTAGTTAATAATGATTGAAATTACCTGTTGACTATCCCAAACAAGATGTTATAGTCAGCATTTGCTTTGAGTAGTGAGTCCAGTATTTCAACTGTTCCGGCCAACTTTAATGATACACAAGATCCAGTGAAATCTGCATGCACACACGTTTGCATGTCTTAATTAAGTGGGCATATGTAAGCAAAAACATGTAGCTAGCTAGTAGGCAAAAACAGAGAATTTGTAGTACAAGACAGTGTGACTCACTGGAAGTTGTAAGGAAGTAGTATATCTTCATTGTATTTGAGGCGCTTCAAGAACTCTAGCATGTTGTCCTCTACGGCCTTTTCATGATGTGGATTTATTTTCCATGTGTATTCATTAACGGTGTTTGGGTCAATGAACCCAATGCCAAAGCGTCCACCTTTTCTCATTTCATACATCTTCATCCTGCATAATACCACGTAAAAGAATATAGTGAGGATATTTACTGGTAATGATTGATAAAAAGTATCACTACAGCTAGCTTTTTACTTAAATTACATAAACAAATCACTTACAGACAATAGCAACTGACGATAGATTTGTCGAGTGCGTCTTGATTGTATAGCTGAAACAGTTCAGAATACTCAACGGACAGAGCTTTTCTCATGGAAGTAATGCTCCTCCTTGACATTCACCATGAGGACGCTCGATTGGAAATCTTGGTAATGTTCATGTACCATTGATGTAATTCATACATTCTTGTTGGGAGGTTCTTGACCTTGTCTGGCTCGACCAAAGGTTGGCCCCAGACATATTTCCGTTTTATTTCATCCTCTGTAAGCACAGGCATGGGCTCGATCTTGAGGAGTTGTCCAACAGTGATGTTGAGAACTTCATCCTGCATTATATGGTCCTTGGTTATTACCACATTGCCCACCTCGGGAACGTAAACTGTTTGCCCACAATAATATTGGGCGTAGCGTCTTTATCACGTGTTGTTGGCACAACAAGCGAGGGATCGATTGCGCTTTGTTCTCCCAGGTGGGAATGGTTTTCCAGCTGTTTCATGCAAAATGGGCTTCCACCTCGGCCTTCGATATGGCTGCGTTTTCCTCCTCGGACTTGTCATAAGGCCTCTGCGGAAGAGGCGTGAGGCTTGGACCATATTTATATCGCTTGCCTCCTTTGTACTTCCTGTACTACCTCGACTCGTGCCGCCACGCACCATAGCTGCGGGTGTCTCTTCTGCGATTGCTGAGGCAGCGGAGACGGCCGACGGGGCTGAGTTGGACGAGGAGGAGTGGCTGAAGTCTGGGACTTGGAGGAGGAGTGGCCTGAGGTTGTGCCGGACTTGGAGGAGGAGTGGACGTCTGACGCTGTGGCGGACTTGGAGGAGGAGGAGTGGCCTAACACTTTGCCGGACTTGGAGAAGGAGTGGCCTGACACTTTGCGGGACTTGGTGGACTTGCAGGAGTGGGAGTCTGCTGACTCGGTGGCGGACTTCGACGAGGAGTCGGCTGACGCGGTGTCGGTGGCCTTCGAAAGATGATGCAATCCTTTTTCCATAGGATGATATGATGTTTGGCCTCTCCGAGAAAGTGCTCGTCGTCACCTCCAGGAATGTCAAGCTGTAGCTCCGAATATGGGTCCACCACCTCATCAACCAAGACACGAGCATAGCCCGCTGGAATCGGGTTGCAATGGAAGGTTGCCTTGGGGGGATTTGTAAAAGAAACGGCGTCCGCCGCCTTCATGGATATGTTCTTCATTTTTTACGTGTAGCTCGCAGTTAGTGTTCTCCGTGATGTCATCCACGGGGTATCTATCCAGCATTGCGTCGTCCGGGGCGGAACCCACGCTGCTTCTCGGCATGGATGGGGTGGTGCTATCCAATGCTAGATCATCCGCTAGCTGCTGCAGCTGCTGAGACCCCCTTTGCTGGCTAAGTGAGTCGATCTGCTCCTGCTTCCGCTGAAATTTGACTGCCAATTCCGCTTGACTTGCTTCTAGGCCTTGAAGGCATTCATAGTCCCGCTTCCTCTGCTCCTCCTCCATCTTCCTCTTCTTCTCCTCTGCAATCTTCTTTCTCGCACGGGTTCTGTAGTCGGTGTTCCAGTCTGAAAACCCCTCATACCACGGAATAGCGCCCTTGCCTCGTGTTCTTCCCGGGTGTTCAGGATTTCCCAGGGCACGCGTAAGCTCGTCGTTCTCTCTGTTGGGCTGGAGCACCCTCGATCGTGCCTCTTCTATTGCAACAAGTATCGCATCGTCGGCTCCCTTCAGACTTGCCTTCGTCGAAACATTGCCTGTCTTCGGGTCCAACTCCCCCATGCGCATAGAACCAAGTCCTGCACCTGGGGGGCCAGCTCTTAGTAACCGGAGTGACACCTGCATCCTCCATCTCTTTCTCAGACTTATCCCACTTAGGCATTGCCACCGCATAGCCACCTGGCCCCAGCTTATGGAACTTATCCTTTTTTTCGGCATTCTTCTTGTTTATTCTCGACCGTTCCTTAGCTAATTCCGAATCCTTGAATTTCACGAAATCGTCCCAATGAGCACGTTGGTTATCTAGTGTTCCCTCGAATACTGGAGTCTTCCTTCCTCCCTTGACGTACTTGTCCCATTCACGATTCTTGTGGTTCTTGAATGCAACCGCCATCTTCCTAAGAGCGGCGTCCTTGACTTTCTGCACATCTGCTTCTGTGAAATGATCTGGTAGGGTGAAATGTTCCATGAGAGTATCCCAAAGCAGCTCATTTTGTGGTTTGTCGATAAAAGTAACATCTGGACGTGGCTTTGCTGGCTCTCTCCATTCTTGAAGGGAGATCGGGAGTTGGTCCTTCACAAGAACTCCGCACTGACGAACGAACTTGTACACAATCTTCTTAGGCGCTAATGGTTCGCCATTAGGTCTGATTGCCTCGATATTGTACTTTACGTCCTCCTTCAACTTTTTGTCGGGCCTTGTTTTGTCCTTTTGCCTGAAGATTTGCTCGATCCGGATGGCTGAAAGAACAAAGATCGATTCTTAATATATCTTCAAGTCATTTAAAACATGTGATGATCACCAGATGCCTGCTTATATAAATATATATACCTCGCCGGTCTTTGTTGTTTCAAGATCAACATTTTGTTCGTCATCATCATAATCATAGTTCATGACTTCATCAATTCGGTCGTCGCGATCGAATATCATATCACCCTCTCCGGTGTTGTTTAGAAATTCGGAGCCGTCATAATCTTCTCAATTCTGATCATCATCTGGCCCGGGAGGATGGCGTATCATATCGAACATGGCCTGTTCTCCCTCTCTGCCGGTATTGTCCGCCATAGCTTTTATTTAACTAATCCAAAAGAAATATAAAACAATTTAGTATTCAAATTACATCGTCTCGAATAATAGACATAATCTCGAATACATCGTCTCGAATAATAGATATAATCTCGAAAACATCGTCTCGAATAATAGATATAATCTCGAATACATCGTCTTGAATAATAGATATAATATCGAATACATCACTGGCTAGGTAGCTAATAAAGATCGAATACTATAGAAGAATCTTGGACACTCGCGGTTCCTGCGGCGCGGGCGGTGGACACCCAAAGAGAAGGAACCCTCACAGGATCATAGCTGAAGTGAGATCCCTAAAGAAACTGCCAGGTATTGGAGAACCTGCCGCCCTCTAACGCAACCATGTAGTGATGGACGTGCTCGTCCTCCTCCCTGACACGGCGACGTACCACCTCCGTGGGCCGGCTCCTCCAGCCAAACTGGCCCACGCGAACGCCACCAAACGAGATCAGGGTCAACGACGGGACCCGGGGCCGGGTTCCTCATCAAGCGGCGCGCCCCTCCAGGCAGCACCTCCCAGTTCTAGCCCGGCGGAGCCCAGTCCCGGACATGGGTCAGCCGGACGTCGTCGCGGACGTGTCGACGGCGAGGATGCGGGTCGAGCATCGTCGAGAACTAATACTAGCTATATGCCCGCAAAAGGTAACATTTTTTTAATGATTGGATTTTGATAACTAATATTTCTAACAATTCTATATAACTAACATTTCTATAACATTTCTAACAATGCTATATATAACTAACATTTCTATAACATTTCTAATATTTCTATAACTAAAAACAGAAAAAAATTATAACATTTCTATATACATAACTAACATTTTTATAACTATTTCTATAACTAAAAACAGACAAATTTCTAACAATTCTAACTTTTTTATAACTATTTCTATAACTAAAAAACAGAAAAATTTCTAACAATTCTAACATTTCTAACTATTCTAACAATTCTGACATTTCTAACTATTCTAACAATCCTAACATTTCTAACTATTTCTGAAAAACAGAAAAATTTCTAACAATTTCTAAAAGACAGAAAAATTTCTAACTATTTGTATAACTAAAGAACAAAAAAATGTATGTGTGTGTGTGTGCGCTCACCGGCGAGGCGAGGGACGACGGGGGGCGGCGATGGGGGGCGCGCGGCGACGTGGACGGCGACGGGCGCGACGATGATGGGGATGACGACGACGGGGACAGGGACGGGGCGGCGACGATGGGGACGGGGACGGACGGGCCGGGGCGGCGACGAGGACGGGGACGTACAGGCGCCAGCAACGACGGGACGGGACGACGCACGGGCCGGACGGGCGGCGGTGACGACGGGACGGGACGACGGCGGCAGCGACGGGACGGGCGGCGAGGATGGAGACGTCACGGGGCTGCAGGCGACGGTGCGAAGGAGAAGAAGCCAAATGAGAAACTGAAATTTTCGTAAGTGTTGTTTATATAGGAGGGCCTTTAGTACCGGTTTGTGCCACCAACCGGTACTAAAGGCCAGTTTTGGCCCGCCCACGGGGTGGGAACCGACCCCTTTTAGTCCCGGGTGGTGGCACAAACGGGAACTAAAGGCCCCCCCTTTAGTACCAGTTTGTGCTACGACCCGGTACTAAAAAGTCTTATTTGGCAGTCTTGATCTTGACAAGTTTAGTCCCACCTCGCTAGCCGAGGGGCGACCGCACCGGTTCATAAACCTCACGGTAGCTCTCGAGCTCCTCCAAAGCAGGCCCACTGGGCCTACGTGTTCTTTGTTGTTCAGGCCCATCGGCCTTTGCGGGCCTGCATCCTGGCCCAACAACACGTTGGGTTTCTAGTCGTATGCAGGCCGCTCTGGCCTAGTAGGCGGGCTTTTTTTTTCTTTTTTTTTGTGTTGTTTTTTTGTGTATTTAGAGTTTCTTTGTGAATATTTTCGCTTTAGGTACAAAAAATTACAAACTTTCTGTTAGCGCTCGTAGTTTTCAAATTTGAATACTTTAAATTTTGAATTATTTGAAATTCGTGTGAATCACTAGTTTGTGAATAACTTAACTTTAAAAATCGGTAAAGGCATGAAAGAATTTGTTTGCACATAAAATTTCTTCGCGTTTCAAATGCCAAAACACATAACTACCCTAACTACTACAGAGATTCCCCTCTGGGTGTGAAACACAGAAGAAAGTGATGATAGTGAAGCCGATCACGTCCCACATCTTTGGGTGTGAAACTTTTTCTTCGCGTGTGTCCCTTTGCGCCGTAACCATGGAAAATCTTCATCATTTAACGGGATGCTCGGGTCAATATTCACTGTGAATGGAGCAATTTCATCAAACTTTTCATAATCTTCGACTTGTCTGTCTTGTCATCCACTCCCACGATGTTTCTCTTCCCGTAAAGAACTATGTGCCGCTTTGGCTCATCGTACGATGCATTCGCTTCCTTATCTTTTCTTTTTCTTGGCTTGGTAGACATGTCCTTCACATAGAAAACCTGTGCCACATCATTGGCTAGGACGAATGGTTCGTCTGCATACGATAGATTGTTGAGATCCACTGTTGTCATTCCGCATCATGGGTCTTCCGTGACCCCGCCTCGTGTCATATTGACCCATTTGCACCGAAACAAAGGGACCTTCAAACCACGTCTATAGTCAAGCTCCCATATGTCCTGTATATAACCATAATATGTTTCCTTTCCCGTCTTGGTTTCTGCATCAAAGCGGACACCACTGTTTTGGTTGGTGCTCTTCTTATCTTGGGCGATCGTGTAAAATGTATTACCATTTATCTCGCATCTTTGAAAGTCATTATATTCAAGATGGTAATCGGGACAGCAAGTACAGGTCATCTTCAATAGAAGTGTCATGCATGGTACGTGTCTCCAACCAGCTGGCGAAACTCCTGGTTTGTTCACGTGTAATCCAGTCATCAGACCGCTCTGGGTGTTTGGAGCGTAGCAAATTCTTGTGTTCATCCATATACGGAGCCACGAAGGCGGAATTTTGTAGAACTGTGTAGTGTGCTTCAATGAGAGAATGTCCGTCCATACATATTATTTGTTCCCCTCGTAGCGTGCCTTTTCCATCCAGTCTGCCCTTATGCCGCGATTCAGGAACACCAATCGGCTTAAGGTCCGGAATAAAGTCAATACAAAACTCAATGACCTCCTCATTTTGATGGCCCTTGGAGATGCTTCCTTCTGGCCTAGCACGGTTATGAAAATATTTCTTTAAGACTCCCATGAACCTCTCAAAGGGGAACATATTGTGTAGAAATACATGACCCAAAACGTTAATCTCTTCAAGATAGGTGAACTAGGACGTGCGTCATGATGCTGAAGAAGGATGGTGGGAACACCAACTCGAAACTGACAAGACGTTGCACCAAATCAATCTGTAACCTTGGTATGATTTCTAGATCGATTACCTTCTGAGAGATTGCATTGAGAAATGCACATAGCTTCACAATGGCTAATCGAACGTTTTTCGGTAGAAGCCCCCTCAATGCAACCGGAAGCAGTTGCGTCATAATCACGTGGAAGTCATGAGACTTTAGGTTCTGGAACTTTTTCTCTACCATGTTTATTATTCCCTTTATATTCGACGAGAAGCCGACGGTACCTTAATATCGAGCAGGCATTCAAAGAAGATTTCCTTCTCTTTTTTGGTAAGAGCGTAGCTTGCATGACCCTGATGTATGTCGTCTTCTCCGTGCATACGTTGCTGGTCCTCCCGTGCCTCAGGTGTATCTTTTGTCTTCCCATACACGCCCAAGAAGCCAAGCAGGTTCACACAAAGATTCTTCGTCACGTGCATCACGTCGATTGCGTAGCGGACCTCTAGGTCTTTCCAATATGGCAGGTCCCAAAATATAGATTTCTTCTTCCACATGGGTGCGCGTCCATCAGCGTCCTTCGGAAAAGGTTGTCCGCCAGGACCCTTTCCAAATATCACCTTCAAATCCATGACCATATCATGTACATCAGCACCAGTACGGTGGCGAGGCTTCGTCCGGTGATCCGCCTCACCTTTGAAATGCTTGCCTTTCTTTCTTGCGGGATGCGTGCTCGGAAGAAATTGACGATGTCCTGTGTACACATTCTTCTTACAACTATTCAAATATATATCGTCGGTATCATCCAAACAGTGCGTGCATCCGCGGTATCCCTTGTTTGTCTGTCACGAAAGGTTACCGAGAGCAGGCCAATCATTGATGGTCACGAACAACAACGCCTTTAGGTCAAATTCTTCCCCATGTGCTCATCCCACGCACGTACACCTGTTCCATTCCACGGTTGTAAGAGTTCTTCAACTAATGGCCTTAGGTACACATCAATGTCGCTGTTGCCGGGTTGCTTAGGGCCTTGGATGAGCACCGGCATCATAATGAACTTACGCTTCATGCACAACCAAGGAGGAAGGTTATACAAACATAGAGTCACGGGCCAGGTGCTATGGTTGCTGCTCTGCTCCCCAAAAGGATTAATGCCATCTGCGCTTAGACCAAACCATACGCTCCTTGCGTCATCTCGCAAACTCCTTCCCGTACTTTCTTTTGATTTTTCTCCACTACGACCCGTCACGGGTACTCTCAACTTTCCGTCTTTCTTACGGTCTTCTTCGTGCCATCGCATCGCCTTGGCATGCTCTTTTGTTTTGGAACAACGTTTCAACCGTGGTATTATAGGAGAATACCACATCACCTTGGCAGGAATCTTCTTCCGGGCGCCGCCTCGACATCACCACGGTCATCGCGGCTGATCTTATAGCGCAATGCACCACATATCGGGCAAGCGTTCAAATCCTCGTACTCACCGCGGTAGAGGATGCAATCATTAGGGCATGCATGTATCTTCTTCACCTCTAACCCTAGAGGCCAGACAGCCTTCTTTGCTTTGTACGTACTCTCGGGCAATTCGTTTTCCTTTGGAAGCATATCCTTTATCATTACCAGCAACTTTCCAAATCCCTTGTCAGATACACCATTCTCTGCCTTCCATTGCAACAATTCCAGTGTGGTGCCCAAATTTTTCTTGTCACCTACGCAATTCGGGTACAACAATTTTTTGTGATCCTCTAACATGCGCTGCAACTTCTTCTTCTCCAAATCACTTGCGCAGTTTCTCTTTGCATCGGCAATGGCCCGACCTAGATCATCAACGGGCTCATCTGATGCCTCTTCTTTAGCTTCTTCCTGCATTGCCGGCTCAGCTTCTTCCCGCATTACCGGCTCAACTTCTTCCCCCATTGTTGTATCATCGTATTTAGGGAACCCATGGCCAGGATAGCTGTCGTCGTCCTCTTCTTCTTCATTGTCTTCCATCATAACCCCTCTTTCTCCGTGCTTGGTCCAAACATTATAGTGGGGGATGAAACCAGACTCAAACAGGTGGACGTGAATGGTTCTTGACGTAGAGTAATTGTGACCATTCTTACAGCCAGCACAAGGACAAGGCATAAAACCATCCGCCCGCTTGTTTGCCTCAGCCGCAAGCAGAAAAGTATGCACGCCCTCAATGAACTGGGGAGAGCATCGGCCATCGTACATCCATTGCCGGCTCATCTTCATTACACAACACCGAATAGACCAAATTAATACAAGTTCATACATAAAGTTCATACAACACTTAAATGCAACAAACAAATAACTCTCTAGCTAAAGCATTTAAATGCAACAACAAATGCGATCAAGATCGCAACTAAGGTAACAATTGATCCAACGGCATAATGATACCAAGCCTCACTATCGATGGCATATTTTCTAATCTTTCTAATCTTCAAGCGCATTTTCTCCATCTTGATATTGTGATCATCGACGACATCGGCAACATGCAACTCCAATTCCATCTTATCCCCCTCAATTCTTTTCAATTTTTCTTTCAAGTACTCGCTTCTCTTTCAACAAAATTTAACCTCTCGACAATAGGGTCGGTTGGAATTTCCGGTTCACATACCTCCTAGAAAAAATTTCTATGTCAACTTTATGGGCATAATTTGTCATAAACACGAAATGCAACTAGTTTTAAAAGAGAATATATATACCACATCCGAATCATAACAAGGACGAGGGCCGACGGGGACGGATATAAAAACCATGGAACTATATGTATAACAAACAACGTACGGGTAAGATAATTATACGAGTAACTATATATCCAAATCACACAAACATCAATTTTTATATAAAATTTCATGAACAAGAGGCTCACCACAAGGTGGTGCCATGACGGATTTGCAAGGGGATCGACGGTGGTTACGACGGAGATTTAGAAGGCACTAAGTAAACCACACCTACATATGCAAACTAAGTGTTATTTTTGACCTCAAATTGCATATAAATCAAATACTAGCACATATATATATTTCCTCCCAAATTACTAAACTCACAAATTAATCACTATATAAAGCATTGCAAGAGCTAATCTAAAAATGAGAGATGAAAGGACAAAGTTGCTAACCTTGGTGATCATTTGAATGGATGGGGGCCTGCAAATCTTGACAAATTTGGGGCAAATTTTGTGATGAACTTCGAGAGGAAGAAGGGAAGAACAGAGGAGAGAGAGAGGGAAAGGGGAAGAACAGAGTGCGGGTGGATCGAAGGGTTTATATAGGGCGACCTTTAGTACCGGTTCGTGCCACGAACCCGGTACTAAAAAGGTGCTCGAAGGGCCCCACTCGACAACATCCTGCCACCACTTTCTTTTAGTACCGGTTCGTGGCACGAAAGCGGTGCTAAAGGTTCGCCACGAACCGGTACTAAAGAGCTCCTCCCACCTAGCCGTTGGAACCGGCACTAATGGACACATTAGTGCCGGTTCTGTTACAAACCGGGACTAATGTGTCTCACATTTGACCCTTTTTCTACTAGTGAGTCTCTCTCCCTGTTGGCCGAGCCCGCCGGCAACCACCGCGGCGTCTCCCCCGGCGAGGTGTTTGAGGCCCTTCGGGCGGGTTTTGGCCTCTCGCCCGACGAATTCTCGGTCCACCACCAGCACCCAGACGAGTTCCTCGTCCGCTTCCGGTCTCGTGACTCCCGTGCGTGCGTTGCGGCCACGAGCCTGCACTCCCCGCGCTTTCGCCTGCGATTCACTCCTTGGAGCCCCATCGTCGGCGGCGAGCCCGTCACTGTTCGCATGCGCGTCCTCATCGAGATCCGCGGTATTCCGGATCATGCGTGGTGCCGCGCCTCCGCCGACTTCCTCCTGGCCCCCTTCTGCCTCATCAAGGATCTCGCCCCGGAGACTCGTTGTGGTAGTGACATGTCCGTGTTCCGCCTCTCGGCTTGGATGGCGAACCCCGACGGGATCCCCTGCTCCTCTGAGCTTCTCCTACCACCGCGCGACATCATTGCCCTGGATGCAGACCCAGACCGCGTCTCGCGCTTCGCGCATTCCCTCATTTGATTCCCAGTGTCGATCCACGTCTTCGAGTCCCAGGATTATCGCCTCCCGGCTCCACCGCCACGGGCGCCGCCAGGTGATGCGGATGATGACGCTCCTGGTTCGCCGCCTGTCCCTGGGCCATGGCCGCACAGGCACGAGTTCCCTCCCCGGGGCTCCCCTGGCTCCTCCCATCACGCTGGCCGCGGCGGCGCAGCACGCCCCCCTAGCCGCCGACCGGCCCCCATCGTGGCTGGCAAGGCATGCTTGGCCCGCACCCCAGTGCCTCGCCTCCATTGGATCGGTTCCCAGCCACCATGGGCATGCGCCCCTCCTCGGTCACGGCTGGCACACCCTCGTCATCAGCCCTGCTTGTACTGGACCAGGTGGGTCCCAGCGCTGCCGCGGTTCAAACGGCCCCGCTGACCGCCTAGCCCGCCACTCACCCCGCTCCAGTGTTGCCTATCACTCCGCCCCCTTCGGACTCGCCACGCGTCACCCCAGCTACGACCGAGAGGACTCCAGATCCTTCCCCTCGGCCCCTAATTGGCGCCTGCGTCTCTGAGGCTGTTTTGTCGCCTTCCGTTCCCGCTCCGCTTTTGGCAGGCGCTCCACCTGCACCCCCGCTTTTGGCAGGCCCGCCCCCCGAGCCTGCGCTGTCGCCTGTTCAGGCTGACCCCTCCCCAGCCTGTCCCCTGGTTGGGTCACCACGCGCGGTCGGTGGCCCTGCTTCACCGCAGCCGGCCAATCGCGGCCCGCTGGCGGAATCCCAGGCCCGTTCCTTGGATCCCAGCGCTAGCCCTACCGCATCTGGTGGCGCGGCTCCCCAGGAGGATTTCCCCCAGCTGGCGGATCTGGTGGACCCCTCTCCCCCTGACACTGATTCAGTGGCCCCAGCTACTCCTGTGGCGGATTCGGTGGCCCCCGTGGCCCAAGCGGCGCATCCCCCACCTCTACATGGCCAGGTCCCGTCGCCGGATCCCGAGACCATGCACGTACCCCCGCCCAGCGCTCCTATACAGTGCGCCCAAGTCGCTGCGCCCTCGCATCTTCTTGGCTTTCTCAACTCAATCAGCACCATGGCTTCACCGGTCCTACCAACCCCGGGGCACCGCCGTGGAAGGGCTGCACTCCCTCCCAACTTCACCCCCCTCCCCCCCCCCCCCGTCGGAGCACGCGCATTGCCAAGACATACCGGGGCCCAGATTCGGAATCCAAAGCCAAGCGCGTCCTCTTTCTCTGTTTGGGTCTCATCAAGGACGGCGAACTGCTATCAGACGAGATCATGGTCAAGTACAATAAGCTGTTTGAGCAGCCCCTTGCCGTGGATGTGGTTCGCACGTTTGCAGAATTCTACGGTTGGCAAGTGCCGCAGTCTGTCCTCGACGGCATCCTGACGCCTCACCGCCTGCCATGCCCCTCTGCGGCATGAGTGCGACGCCCGCTGTCGCCATCCAGCCCCCCCCCCCATCTTTTCTTATGGAAGACAACCTTAAAGTAATTTTATGGAACGTGTGCGGGCTCAATAGCGTGGCGAAGCGCACGGCTGTCCGTTCTGTTATTGCTTCGGCATCTCCCTGTATTATATGTCTCCAGGAATCTAAGCTTGCTTTGGTCTCGTCGGTGATTGTTTGTGAGACCCTCGGCCCTGCGTTCGACGAGTTCTTCTGGTCGCCCGCGGAGGGCACGCGTGGTGGCATCATCTTAGCTTGGAACAACGCACTGGTCTCTTTGACTAACCCGACCATTGGCGAGCACCATGTCTCAGCCGTGGTCACCGCCACCACCGGTGGTGCTCACTGGTGGATTACCGGCATATATGGCCCCCAAGGGGACGACGCCAAGCTGGCCTTCCTTGCTGAACTCCAACAGCTCCGCTCCTCCATGGCCGGGCCCTGGCTCCTTGGTGGTGACTTTAACATGATTGCCTCGGCCCGTGAAAAAAACAATGACCGAATCAATAGGTGCACGATGAATAGATTCCGACGCTTTATCTCGGATCATGGTCTCCACGACATCTACCTCCACGGGCGACGTTACACTTGGTCAAATGAGCAGGACAACCCGACCTTGGTACACAATAACTGTGTGCTTTCTACACCGACATGGGAGCTCGACCACGCCCATTGCCTCTTGCGCTGTCTAGCGTCATCGGTACCGGATCTCTATTCTCTCTTCCTGGACTGCGCCACCCAGGCGTCCGGCAGCAGGCGCTTTCACTTCCATCAGTACTAGCCCAGCCTCGACGGCTTCCAGCAAACCGTCCAGTCAGCATGTCATTCCACGGCCCCGGAGCAAGACCCATTCATGCGCATTTTTGCTAGGCTCAGGGCCACCGCGCGCGGCCTTCAAAGATGGAGCTCTCGTTTCGCCTCCAACCTCGCCGCTCAACTTGGGGTTGCCCGCGAGCTCATTGCCCGACTGGACGAGGCTCAAGACAGCCGCCGCCTATCCCCTCCCGAGACCTGGCTCCGCCGGCAACACAAGAGCAAATACCTCAGGTTGGCTTCCCTCGAACGCTCGATCGCCCGCCAGCGCGCTCGTCTGTGTTGGCTTCGGGTTGGCGAATCTGCGGCCACTATCTCGAAGATCCGGGCGTCCCACAGCAGCAACAAGAACTGCATCCTCAGCCTCCTCGTGGACGGGGTGCACGTGTCGGGCGAGCTAGACATGGCCCAGGCCGCTTACATGCACCTCTCCTCCGTGCGCGCCGCTCCCGCAGAGCACGGGTTCACCCTGGACCTAGCTGCCATTGGCCAGTGCTCTTTTGACCTCTCTACCCTGGATCATCCGTTCTCGTCAGCGGAGATTTGGGAGGCTATCAAGGGGCTTCCCTCCGGCAAAGCCCCCAGTCCTGACGGTTTCACAGCCAAGTTCTTATGCTCATGTTGGCTCATCATCAAAGATGACCTTTGCGACATCTTCGACAAGCTCTATGCGCTAAATGGTCAGGTCTTTCAGCGCCTCAACAAGGCATACATCACTCTGCTGCCCAAGTGGCCCGACGCCGCATCCCTCTTCGACTACCGGCCGATCAGTCTCATACAACTGATCGTGAAGCTGTTTGCTAAGGTTCTCTCGCCTCGGTTGGCGCCGCGTCTTGGCGAACTCATCTCCCCCAACCAAAGTGCTTTCATCTCTGGAAGGAGCGTCCATGATAACTTCCTCCTTGTCCGGCGGACCTGCGGCAACTGTATCAACTGAAGCACCCCGTGTGCTTCTCAAGATGGATATCGCAGCTGCGTTCGACTCGATTTCCTGGCCGTTCCTGCTCGTGTGCTCCAACATATGGGTTTCGCCCGAGGTGGCGAGTGGATTTCCATTCTGATCTCGGCGGCCTCGGCAGCGGCGTCACGATCAATGGCATGCCGGGTCCCCCCATTCCGCATGGTCAGGGCCTTCGTCAAGGCGACCCGGTATCCCCGATGTTGTTTGTGCTGGTCATCGATACGCTCAACACGCTGCTCCAGTTCGCCGTCCAGTCTGGGATCCTCAAGCAACTGACGCACAGGCATGCTACGTCAAGCGTCTCTCTCTCTTCGCTGACGATGTGATTATCTTCTGCCACCCCGATAGGTCTGAGCTCTCCGCGATCAACTCTCTGCTCGTCCGTTTTGGCACTGCATCGGGTTTGCGCACAAACTTCACGAAGTGCCTCGCCGCTCCAATCCAGTGCCCCGACGACTCTGCGAGTAATGTCAGCGTCGCCCTCGCCTGCCCGATGGTGCCCTTCCCCATCCAATACCTGGGCCTCCCCCTCTCGCTCAGGAAAGTGCCCACCGCCCACCTGCTACCTCTGATTGAGAAGCTTGGTCATAAGCTTGCTACATGGAAGGCTGCCTTGCTTAACCGAGGTGAGCGGCTCAATCTGGTTCGGCAAGTCTTGAGCGCCATGCCTGTCCACATGCTCCTCGCCATGGCTCTCTCCCCCGCCATCCTTAAGCAGGCCAATCGTATTTTCCGCGACTTCCTCTGGCATGGGAGGAAGGACGCGCGTGCCGGCTCCTGCTTAGTTAGCTGGGCACGGGTCTGCCGCCCGATCAAGCTGGGGGGGGGGGGTCTTGGCATCCGCGACCTCCACCGCACAGGCATCTCGCTTTGGACACGCTGGCTCTCGCTCCAGCTACTGATCCCTCTCGACCGTGGCGCACCTCCAGCTCCCGCGCGATCCAGAGGTGACTCGGTTCTTCCGGGCATCCACGTTGTGGATCATCGGGGATGGAAACACCTGCCGCTTCTGGGTGGCCCCTTGGCTGGAAGGGCTGCCTCTCCTCGACAGCGCGCCTTCCCTGGTGACGCTGCTTCCTCGTCATCTCCGGCAATCGTGCACGGTAGCCCAGGCGGTATTTGATCGCTGCTGGATATCCGACATCCAGGGCCCCCTCGGCCCTGCTGCTGCTGCCGAGTATGTGGGGCTATGGCGCCGCCTCCAGCTTGTCGAGCTCGCCCCGGACCGGACTTGCTTTCTGCCGCTGGACCGACAATGGCGTCTACTCTGCCTCCTCCTGCTAGAGCGCCCTATTCCACGGCTCCACGGACTCAAGGTTTTGGCGCCTCACCTAGCAAACCAGTGCCCCCACCTCGGTCCAATTCATCATCTGGCTCACCTCCCTTAACAGGTGCTGGTCTACTGATCGCCTGGCCCGACGAGGCCTGTTGCACGAACCAGCTTGTGTATTCTGCTCCCAGGAACCCGAAACACTCCATCACATCCTTGTGGGGTGCGTGTTCGCGCACATCACCTGGCACGAGATCCTCTCGTGGTGTTCCCGAACGACTGCTGCGCCGGATGGCACCACCGGCTACTTTGCATGGCTCTCTGAAGCCATCCTTCTACTCCTGGCTGCGTGTAGATGTGGCCTCGCCACTATCGCCTCTCTCATTGCTTGGTCCCATTGGCGACACCGGAATGCGATCATCTTCGACAAGATTACCCCTTCCTCCTCTTCCCTGATCGCCACAATCAAAGAGGAAGCTCGCTCCTGGGCTGCCATGGAGCTAGAGGGCTCGCCACGAACCAATTTGTAAAATGACCTTGTGTAGGATCGAAAGTATGTCTAGAGGTGGGGTGATTAGACTACTTGGCCAAATAAAAACTTATCCTTTCCCAACTTTAGTCTTTGGCAGATTTTAGCTAACTTAGCACAAGTCAAGCAATCTTAACACAATTCAAGCAAGCATGCAAAGAGTATATGAGCAGCAGAAAGTAAAGCTTGCAACTTGCAAGAATGTAAAGGGAAGGGTTTGGAGAATTCAAACGCAATTGGAGACACGGATGTTTTTGTCGTGGTTCCGATAGGTGGTGCTATCGTACATCCACGTTGATGGAGACTGCAACCCACGAAGGGTAACGGTTGCGCGAGTCCACGGAGGGCTCCACCCACGAAGGGTCCACGAAGAAGCAAACTTGTCTATCCCACCATGGCCATCGCCCACGAAGGACTTGCCTCACTAGCGGTAGATCTTCACGAAGTAGGCGATCTCCTTGCCCTTACAAACTCCTTGGTTCAACTCCACAATCTTGTCGGAGGCTCCCAAGTGACACCTAGCCAATCTAGGAGACACCACTCTCCAAGAAGTAACAAATGGTGTGTTGATGATGAACTCCTTGCTCTTGTGCTTCAAATGATAGTCTCCCCAACACTCAACTCTCTCTCACAGGATTTGGATTTGGTGGAAAGAAGATTTGAGTGAAAAGCAACTTGGGGAAGGCTAGAGATCAAGATTCATATGGTAGGAATGGAATATCTTGGTCTCAACACAAGTGTAGGTGGTTCACTCTCAGAAAATGTAGGTTGGAAGTGTAGGTTCGTTCTGATGGCTCTCTCCACGAATGAAGAGGAGGTGGAGGGGTATATAAGCCTCCACACAAAATCTAACAAGTTTGGCAAGTTGTGTAATCTCGGTGAGACCGATTACACAAACTCGAAGGGACCGATTGTGGTAATAAGCTAACCAAAGAGTTGGTCAGATAAACTCGGTGGGACCGATTCGCTCATTTCGGTGAGACCGAAATGTTACAAAAAGGAAACAGAGAGTTTACATTGCAATCTCGGTGGGACCGATCGCTCATCTCGGTAGAACCGAAACGTTACGAAGGGAAACAGAGAGATTACAATCCCATCTTGGTGAGACCGAGATCCCTATCGATGAGACCGATTTGCCTAGGGTTTGTGGCAGTGGCTATGACATCTGAACTCGGTGGTGCCGGATAGAAAGAATCGGTGGGGTCGAGTTAGACTTTTGGTTTAGGTCATATGTGGATGTGGGAAAGTAGTTGAGGGTTTTGGAGCATATCACTAAGCACTATGAAGCAAGAACCTCATTAAGCAACACCTCATCCCTCCTTGATAGTATTGGCTTTTCCTATAGACTCAATGTGATCTTGGATCACTAAAATATAAAATGTAGAGTCTTGAGCTTTGAGCTTGAGCCAATCCTTTTATCCTTAGTATTTTGAGGGTCCACTTTCCTCATCCATGCCATGCCATTCATTGATCTTTTCCTGAAATATTTATCTTGGAATAATGTTAGCTCAATGAGCTATATGTTGTTAGGAATTACCAAAACCACCTAGGGATAGTTGCACTTTCACCTTGTAATCCTTGGGGCTGAGCAACCCCATATACTGCTCCCCACAGGTTCAGAGGCTCGCCATCCGTGCGCACGATACTATGATTCCCACCCCTGTACTTTTTTCTCTCCGTCTATCAATGCAATGATACGCTGCCTTAGCGTATTCAAGAAAAAAGGTTTCGAACATCTGGCGGCGATCGTCGCTGAAGATCGTCCGGTACCTACCCTACCCACCCGCCCGTGAGATTGGACCTCTGCTCTCCGTTGGTGCTGCATGTGGGTTTACCTATCCCTTGTTGTGCCCTCTTTAGTTAACAACTATTTGAACAAAATTCTAACAGATTCTGGTACTGGTGCTTCTCGGCTGATCGAGGATATCTATGAGGAGAAACTTGGTGGAACTCGATCGTCTCCCGGAGGAGGCTGACTAGAGATCCGAGTATGTATGTGCCATAAAAACCCGAGTAGCGATGCTAGCGCATGGTTTGACTCTTCGGAAAGATGCCACTCAATATCCCGGAGGAATGCCGACACAGGCTAACAACCAAGTCCAAGTTTATGAATTATACACCTTGAAGCCTAGAAGAAGGGCCAAGTAGAATTCGTGAGGAGCATCAAACTCATCCTATAGCATTTTGGAGATGACTCCAGTCAAAGTTTTGGGCATCTGTCCAAGTGAACGTTGACACCTTTGTAGATCTTCGGTGGACCAAACGATCATGTTTACGGAAACGGATCCGACACGATCAACCGATTGATTGAGGTAAATTCGCACGGCTAAAATCTCTCGCGCGCACGCCTGCTCAATTACCGCGAGCGCGGTGATGGAGGTCATGGCTCCTCGAGTTCCGCCCACAATGTCGCCACCTGTCCCACTTTCTCTGTGTCACGAGGTTTGCAGGTGCCGAATGCCATGGTTTACTTGTCTGCGTTCATGTCCCTTTGCGAGAACTACATCACATGCCCTTCTCATTGGGCCTTCTTCAAACATATTTTTTTCTTGCCGGTCCCAAACCATCAAAAAGACTTCTTCGAATGATGACAAAACCAAAGCCATCGAGTTATGCGGCGGATTAGGAGTCCAAGTTAAGAGTTCGGGTACTTTCCCAGCCATAAGATTTCCGAAGACCGTTAAGTTTGAAGGAAATATGCCCTAGAGGCAATAATAAAGTTTTTATTTTATATTTCCTTATTCATGCTAAAGGTTTATTATTCATGCTAGAGTTGTATTGATCGATGTGTGAATACATAAACAAATACCGTGTCCCTACACTAGTAGAAAAAGGGCCTAATGTGAAGCACATTAGTCCCGGTTTGCAACTGAACCGGCACTAATGGTCACATTAGTGCCGGTTCCAACGGCTAGGCGGTCGGCGCCTCATTAGTACCGGTTCGTGGCGAACCTTTAGTATCGGTTCATGCCACGAAATGGTACTAAAGAGGCAGTGGCTGGCTGTTGTCATGCTGGGGCTCAACCAGCCCCTTTAGTACCGGTTCTTCGCATGAACCGACACTAAAGAGGTTGTGGCAGGCTGTTTTTAGTCCCACCTCGCTCCCCTAACAGGGTTTTTATCATCTTAAATATGTTACTTCGAACTATCACAAGCACTTGTTCTTCATTGAACTCCATGTGTAGAATTTGTGGCCGCAATATGAGTCTTCACCGGTTTCTAAACCGTTGAGGACTCATATTGATAATTCAGATTGTACACAAAAAGATCATTGATGATCAATGTATTTTTGATGTATATTTTTACATTTTTACACCCTCACTCTCAAAATTTTAATAACTTATTACAACTCCAAACATTTTTTGCGTTCAGCATGCACCTTTCAAAGCCACGTCATCAACTTTCAACCCTTTCTGACATAATCTGCTATTTTTAATGCATTTACTGATTTGTTTTGAGCTAAATGGCCCTGAAATTGAAAAGCTCTACAAATGAAATCTGAAAAGGCTGAAACTTGGCATGGTATCTGACACGTCTCCAACGTATCTATAATTTTTTATTGTTCCATGCTATTATATTATCCATCTAGGATGTTTTATATGCATTAATATGCTATTTTATATGATTTTTGGGACTAACCTGTTAACCTAGAGCCCAGTGCCAGTTTCTGTTTTTTCCTTGTTTTTGTGTTTTACAGAAAAGGAATACCAAACGGAGTCCAATTGACATGCCAAATTTTGATGATTTTTATGGACCAAAGGAAGCCCCCGAAGTAAAAGAGTTGGGCCAGAAGAGTCCCGGGCCATCCGCGAGGGTGGGGGGCGCGCCCTACCCCCCTGGGCGTGGCCCCCTATCTCGTGGACGACTCAGAGACCCCCCCTGATGTGAGACCTACGCCAAAAATTCCTATAAATACAGAAACCTCCAGAAAATAGCCTAGATCAAGAGTTCCGCCGCCGCAAGCCTCTCAGAGCCACCAAAACCAATCAGATCCTGTTCCGGCTCACGGAGGGGGATCCTCACCGTGGCCATCTTCATCATCTCGACACTCTCCATGACGAGGAGGGAGTAGTTCACCCTCGGGGCTGAGGGTATGTACCAGTAGCTATGTATTTGATATCTCTCTCTCTCTCTCTCTCTCTCGTGTTATAGATTCGGCACGATCTTGATGTATCACGAGCTTTGCTATTATAGTTGGATCTTATGATGTTTCTCCCCCTCTACTCTCTTGTAATGGATTGAGTTTTCCTTTTGAAGTTATCTTATCGGATTGAGTCTTTAAGGATTTGAGAACACTTGATGTGTGTCTTGCATGTGCTTATCTGTGGTGACAATGGGATATTCACTTGATCTAATTGATGTATGTTTTTGTGATCAACTTGCCGGTTCAGTGACCTTGTGAACTTATGCATAGGGGTTGGCACACGGTTTCATCTTGACTCTCCGATAGAAACTTTGGGGCACTCTTTGAAGTTCTTTGTGTTGGTTGAATAGATGAATCTGAGATTGTGTGATGCATATCATATAATCATACCCACGGATACTTGAGTGACATTGGAGTATCTAGGTGACATTAGGGTTTTGGTTGATTTGTGTCTTAAGGTGTTATTCTAGTACGAACTCTATGATAGATCGAACGGAAAGAATAGCTTCGTGTTATTTTACTACAGACTCTTGAATAGATCGATCAGAAAGGATAACTTTGAGGTGGTTTCGTACCCTACAATAATCTCTTCGTTTGTTCTCCGCTATTAGTGACTTTGGAGTGACTCTTTGTTGCATGTTGAGGGATAGTTATATGATCCAATTGTGTTATTATTGTTGAGATAACTTGCACTAGTGAAAGTATGAACCCTAGACCTTGTTTCCTAGCATTGCAATACCTTTTATGCTCACTTTTATCATTAGTTACCTTGCTGTTTTTATATTTTCAGATTACAAATACCAATATCTACCATCCATATTGCACTTGTATCACCATCTCTTCACCGAACTTGTGCACCTATACAATTTACCATTGTATTGGGTGTTTTGGGGACACAAGAGACTCTTTGTTATTTGGTTGCAGGGTTGTTTGAGAGAGACCATCTTCATCTTACGCCTCCCACGGATTGATAAATCTTAGGTCATCCACTTGAGGGAAATTTGCTACTGTCCTACAAACCTCTGCACTTGGAGGCCCAACAATGTCTACAAGAAGAAGGTTGCGTAGTAGACATCAAGCAATTTCTGGCGCCGTTGCCGGGGAGGTAAGTGCTTGAAGGTATATCTTTAGATCTTGCAATTGAATCTTTTCGTTTCTTGTTTTATCACTAGTTTAGTTTATAAAGAAAACTACCAAAAATGGAATTAAGGTTGCCTCATATGCTTCATCTTTTTAATGCTTTTTGTGAAAATGATGGGAAGGAAAATTGTGCTCAAGTACTAGAAGAAGAATTACATAGAATGCTTGAAATAAAATATCTGAATGATGAGCATGATTGCAATGTTTTTAGTATGAATTATTTGAATATCCATGATGCTAATGATATGCAAAGCCACAAACTTGGGGATGCTATGTTTGATGAAGATGATATGTTTAGTCCCCCAAGTTTTGATGAGAAAATTTATTATGATGAAAGCATGCCTCCTATTTATGATGATTATTGTGATGACACGTATGCTATAAAGAACAAAGATAACCATGAAACTTGTCATCATGATTTTAAATTTCAATTGGATTATGCTTCACATGGTAGTTATTTTGTTGAGTTTGCTCCAACTACTATTCATGAGAAGAAATTTGCTTATGTGAAGAGTAGTAAAATTTCTATGCAAGTAGATCATGAAAAGAATGCTTTATGTGCCGGTTATATGGTTCAATTCATTCATGATGGTACTGAAAATTATTATGAGAGAGGATCATATGCTTCTACATATTGCAACAATATCAAGTTTCCTCTCTATGTGTTGAAATTTTTGAAGTTATACTTGTTTTTCCTTCCTATGCTAGTTGATTATTGTTCCCATAAGTTGTTTGCTCACAAAATCCCTATGCATATGAAGTGGATTAGACTTAAATGTTCTTGCCATGTGTTTCATGATGCTCTATTTATGTTTCAATTCTTATCTTTTATGTGAGCGTCATTGAAATCATCATGCCTAGCTAGGGGCGTTAAACGTTAGCGCTTGTTGGGACGCAACCCAATTTTATTTTTGTTCTTTTATTTTTGCTCCTGTTTCGTAATAAATAATTCATCTAGCCTCTGGTTAGATGTGGTTTGATGTTTTAATTAGTGTTTGTGCCAAGTAGAACCTTTGGGAAGACTTGGGTGAAGTCTATGCGATCTTGCTGTAAAAAACAGAAAGTTTAGTGCTCACGAGATTAGCTGCCATTTTTTACTGGAGAGTGCTTTTAGGTTGATTATTTTTGCAGATTATTAATAGAAAAATTCCTCAGGTCCACCAATTTATTTCAGAATTTTTGGATTTACAGAAGTATTCGAATGATACAGATTAATTTGTTGTTTGCTTATTTTGATAAATCTATGAGTAGTATCGGAGGGTATGAACCATAGATAAGTTGGAATACAGTAGATATTGCACCAATATGAATTTATAATGAGTTCAAAACATTACCTAAGTGGTGATTTATTTTCTTATACTAACGGAGCTATATTGCACCAATATTGCACCAAGTTTTGTGTTGTGAAGTTTTCAAGTTTTGCAAAGATTCAATGGACTACGGAATAAGGAGTGGCAAGAGCCTAAGCTTGGGGATGCCCAAGGCACCCCAAGGTAATATTCAAGGATAACCAAGAGCCTAAGCTCGGGGATGCCCCGGATGGCATCCCTTGTTTTGTCTTCGTTCATCGGTAACTTTACTTGGAGCTATATTTTTATTCACCACATGATATTTGTTTTGCTTGGAGCGTCATTTTATTTTAATTTTTTTACTTGTTGTTTGAATAAAATACCAAAATCTGAAATTCTTAAATTTTAGAGAGTCTTCACATAGTTACATAATTATTCGACTACTCATTGATCTTCACCTATATCTTCCGGAGTAGTTTGTCATTTGCTCTAATGCTTCACTTATATCCTTTTAGAGCACATCGGTGGTTTTATTTTTAAGAAATATATGAACTCTCATGCTTCACTTATATTATTTTGAGAGTCCTAAACAAAATGGTAATTGGCTTTGGTTATGAAATTAGTCCTAATATGATAGGCATCCAAGATTGGTATAATAAAAACTTTCATATAGAGTGCATTGAATACTATGAAAAGTTTGATACTTGATGATTGTTTTGAGATTTGAAGATCGTAATAGTATAGTCGTGTTGGTTGAGGAATTGTGAATTTGAGAAATACTTGTGTTGGAGTTTGCAAGTCCCGTAGCATGCACGTATGGTAACCGTTGTTTGACAAATTTGAAGCATGAGGTGTTTCTTTGATTGTCCTCCTTATGAGTGGCGGTCGGGGACGAACGATGGTCTTTTCCTACCAATCTATCCCCCTAGGAGCATGCGCGTAGTGCTTGGTTTTGATGACTTGTATATTTTTGCAACATGTATGTGAGTTTATTATGACTGTTGAGTCCATGCATTATACGCAATCTCACCCTTCCATCATTGCTAGCCTCTTGATTGCCGTGCATTGCCCTTTCTCACCTCGAGAGTTGGTGCAAACTTCACGTGCATCCAAACCCCCGATATGATACGTTCTATCACACATAAACCTCCTTATATCTTCCTCAAAACAGCCACCATACCTACCTATTATGGCATTTCCATAGCCATTCTGAGATATATTGCCATGCAACTTTCCACTGTTCCGTTTATTATGACACGCTTCATCATTGTCATATTGCCTTTCATGATCATGTAGTTGACATCATATTTGTGGCAAGCCCACCATTCATAATTTTTCATACATGTCACTCTTGATTCTTTGCCTATCCCGGTACACCACCGGAGGCACTACTAGGTAAAGGCATGCTAGTGGCGCACCAGTTTTTCCTTCTAATGTCGCACTATTGGTGCGCCACTAGCATCACGCCATTAGAATTAAAATCTAATGGCGCACCACTGGTGCGCCATTAGTATCTGGTGTTCTAATGGAACACCATGTAGTGCGCCATTAGTATTTCCCATAGTGCGCCACTATTATCTGCTATACTAATGGCGCACCACATGGTAGTGCGCCATTAGTAACAATTTTTTAATTTTTTTTCATTTTTTCTTAATCTCAGGTCACTATTTCACATATGAGATATCCAACACATATATATACAACAAGCATCCATATAACAATCATATCCAACACACAAGTTTCATCATATATACTTACATAGCCAACACATAGTTCCATGGTTACATATTACAAAAGTTTCACATTGTTCATCCAACACTGTTATCCATCAATTTACATAAGTTTCATATTGATACAAAATAAAAACACAAATGGAAAAGAAGCACTCTATCCATGCAAGCTTCCGTGAATTAAATCAAATCTGCAAAATGATAAACAAGAAGTTAGAAGAAGAAGAAGAAGAAGAAGAAGAAGAAGAAGAAGAAGACTAGAAGAATACTAGAAGAAGAATAAGAAGAAGAATAAGAAGAAGACAATAAGCTTATTATGTAAACTTGATCGTTTTGTGATAACATAAGTAATTTTGGAGCTAACCTATAGGAAACTAAGCATATAAGCTCTATAAGTTAGCATATTAGAGCCAACTTAGGTAAAATGAAGCTAACCTATGTCATTTTGGAAAAGAAGAAGAATAAGAAGAAGACTATAAGCTTATTATGTAAACTTGATCATTTTGTGCTAACATAAGTAATTTTGGAGCTAACCTATAGGAAACTAAGCATATAAGCTCTAAGTTAGCATATTAGAGCCTACTTAGGTAAAATGAAGCTAACCTATGTCATTTTGGAATAGAAGAATAATAAGAAGAAGACTATAAGCTTATTATGTAAACTTGATCATTGATCATTTTGTGCTAACATAAGTTATTTTGGAGCTAACCTATAGGAAACTAAGCATATAAGCTATAAGTTAGCATATTAGAGCCAACTTAGGTAAAATGAAGCTAACCTATAGGAAACTAAGCATATTAGAGATAACATAGGTAACTAAGTATATATATATATATATCATTTTGGAGATCTGACATACCTGACATAGTTCAGTTCTCATTGTTCTTCTCCTTCTCCTTCCTCACTGATCGCCAAGAGCGGCGAGGCGGTGGAGGCAAAGGATGTAGTCTTCTACCACAATTGGCGTGGTCATGTCGCCCACTGTGGGATCGCTGGCGCCACCACCGTGCATGGTCATTGTCGGGCACCACCACCATCATGAGGCCACCTTCAGGCAGGACGGGCACGACCATCGCTAGGTCATCCTCAGCCACCTCCATCTCTTGCCCATGGTCAGCCACCACCATCTCTTGTCCATGGTCAGCCACCACCATCTCTTGCCCTTGGTCAGCCACCACCAGCGCTAGGTCATCCTCAGCCTGATGCCCATCGTCATCCTGCAGCTCCTCATCGCCACTCTGCTCCTCTTCTCCCGCACTCCAGTCCGGATCATCCTTCTTGTTGTCTTCACTGCTGCCAGAATCGCTACTGCTTTCGCTAAAGCTAGAATCACTGTTGCTTTTGCTACAGCCATAGTCGCTGCTGCTTTGGTCAGTAGCTGTTGTCGCCGCTGCTGCTGCTCCCATTGCCTATCCAAATGCAACAATGAACGTTAACAATCAATGTGAGACAAAGCCAAATGTAGAGGAATAAGAAGAGGCAGAACGTACTGGCATCATCATCATCAGCGTAGCGCATGCGACACATAGTCGCGTTGAACACCTTCATGATGAGCATGGCGGCGTTGTCGTCGTACCTGAAGAGAAGGAAGTACCCCAGCCGCAGGTCGTAGGCACGGTAGAACTTCTCCCACCCACGATACAAGTACATGTGGCCCTCCTTGATCACCAACTCCACATCCCACAGCTTGTGTAACCCACTGCCAGCCTGTCGCGGCTTCACATTATTTGGCGGATCTTCACCCAGCATGTTCATAAAACTGTCAGGCAGCCTCTGTAGTTTGGGACAATGAGTGATGTAGCAAACAACAGATATCATAATGAGATGGGTGAAGGGAGATCTCTCGCTTTATATACTTGCGTCATGGATGATATCAAGTCCCAAGTATGATATCAAGAACTCGGAAGCATCCAACTCAGATCATGTGTGGCAGAGCGGCGGTGGCTGCTTCCCCCCATCTCTGATAAGCAGCAGAAGAGACCAATTAGTTCCCTTACAACAGATCATAAAACATGCATGATAACAGGCTGTACTGAAAGTCCAATTGTACTGGACTATAAATTACTGGACTATAAATTAGGGTAATAATGACACAGAAGATGGGAGCACCTAGTACACATTAGCAAAACAAAAAGGTACCACGCTTAAAAGGAAAGACCTATACAAATACCTCATATTAATAAGGTTGCTTGAACAAGTGTTATCTATCAGTACATTTGGGGATTAGCACTAACAATTCAGAAGACCACTTGGCTCTATTGCCACCTATGGTTTAATGCAGCAAGAATAAAGGCGATTGATCCTACTTAACTAAGTACTAAGATACACCGGCCCATGCATTAGTCTCAAGTACCCCATATGTCCTATTTTTAGCAAAGTCATGCCAAAATTCACGGAAAATTTCAGCATGAACTTTGCTGAAAATAGGACATATGGAGTACCTGAATTTGCCGGAACGGAAGTTAATCGACATTCTGGCAAACTCAAGGGCCTCTCGTGGTACCAAGAATTCATCACGACACAATGGTCGGAGACAAAACCCAGCAAACTAGCACCACAATGTGCCTCTACTTTCATATGGATGAAAAGGCTTTCTCCCCATTCCTTGCTTCTTCAAACTAAATAAGCAAGCAAAGCAGAGTAGCAAACAAGCAATGCAATAGGTAGATAATATCACAAGTAGTTAAGTGACTACTGACAACACAACTAGCAGCAGCACATCACCAAAGACAATTAATGAATTAAAGCTTTAAACACTTGCTAAATAGTTATAGCAGCACATCACAAGTAAGTACTAAGTAAACAACAGGTCAGCAGCACAACACAACTAACTAGCAGCAGCAGAGCACAAAACAACACACTATATATAGCAGCAAGCAACAGTGCGGCATAGCACAAGGAAACACAGTACAGAGCACCACCGCACCAGTATACCAGCAACCAGCAGCAGCAGAGCATGACCACCAAGAAAAACAGCACTAGCAACCGGTAGCTTGAAAATGTTCTAGAATCAAAATGGTTGGCCACAGTCCACAGATCCAATAAATCTGCAGCACACATGACTACATGAGCATATATGTATATGACACAATAGAGCAGCCGCAACTACACTACAGAACTACTAGCAGCCTAGCACTAGAAGAAGCCAACGAGCAACCGAAGTAACTAACAACAACACACGATCAGCAGACTAGCAGTAGCAAATCCAGCACAAGTAGCAGACTAGCAGTAGCACCAGTGCCCCACCAACAAGTAGCAATAGTAACATACAGCAGCAGCCAACAGCCAAAAAATCATGGATTGCTGTTAACTAAAAATCATGGATTGCTTATAACTAAAAATCATGGGTTGCTGTTAACTAAAAATCATGGATTGCTGTTAACTAAAAAATCATGGATTGTTGTTGACCTAAACACTAGTCAAATACAGTAGGAAATATATTGCATCCAACTATCATAGATGCCGTGCAAGTGTGTAACTACTGACAGCTGCTGCTGTGCTCCTTGGGCTCAGCCCTTATATTTTGAACAATCCTATACACCTCTGTCTACCTGAATAGAACATGACAACTTTGACCAAACAATCAACAAGAGGAAAACAATCAAACATCCTGATCAGCAAATGAATTAGTACTGATTTATTCACACTACTGAACTTTTGCTCTTATACTTGCTCTTATAACATATAGTCTAGATAAACATGACGTAACCATACAACAAGCATTTCAGAGGTATAGCACCATCTAGAGAAGCTGGGTTGAAGAGATTCAAAGAGGACTACTCATTCCTAGCTTATAGTTTTCTTTTGTTTAATATCATCCTATAACCTTATGATACTTCAACAAGCCATCTGTGTTGTTAGTTTTTTCATGTACTTTGTGATGGCAGTACGACACTAGATTGCACGAAACAAAGAGCATGCACAGTCTCACTGAAAACATACATAGCTGTTCCAGTGGAAATACTTTTTTAATTCAACACTTCTACTAGGAGTAGCCTTTTTGGTGCTAGCTGAACTTTGAGTAATGGCTTTTGAGTGGAGTCCACAGCAAATGCTTTTGGATTGAAGCTCTTGCCTGCCTAAAATGAAAGACCCTTGGCCTTGGGTTACTGACCACACTAGCCAAGTGGTTTAGACCATTTAATTCCCTTCACTGAAGAGGGAAGCACATACCTATTATGCAAATGGTTCTGTTTATGGGTGAAGTTATATTTGATCATGATTAAAATATTATTGCATATACAGGGCATTCTCAGCATAGAACTGATGGGCTGCTGACCAAAATTAGTAATTTTTTTAACCTAATTTGACCTAAATTGGAGAGGGATTTGACCTAAACCTAGCAATAGAGAGAAGAAGATGGCATGGCCGGGAGGGAGGAGAGGAGGAAGAGAGGAGAAGAGAGGCAAATGGAGGAGGGTTACTTGACCACGATGAGGTGGTGGCTGGAGCGGAGACGACGGACGGCGGAGACGGCGAGCTTGGGGGAGGCGGGGATAGACGGCGGGGAGGTCGCGGGCCTCCTCTCCTGGTGGACGTGGGGCGGCGCCGAGGCTCCAAGTCTCCGGTGGCTCCGAGGGTTAGGGAGGGAGGCGAGGGAGGCGGCGCTCACGGGAGGCGGGCCTGGGGAGGAAGGGGAGAGGAGGCGGCGGGGCACGTGGGCGGCTGGCAAGTGACGGAGGGGCGGTGGCGCCGAGGGGAGGAAGGAGAGGGAGGCCGGGCGCGTGGGCGGCTGGCGGACGGAGGGGCGGCGTCTGACGTTGGGGAATCAAGAGGAAGGGAGGGAGGCCACAGTGCGAGGTGAATAGGTGGTGTGGGCGGAGGGTTCTAATGGCGCACCTACCCCTAGTGCGCCATAAGTACGACGGTTCTAATGGCGGACCTCCCCTTGGTGCGCCATTAGAGTTTTGTTTTAATTACTAGCCCGACTGGTCAGGTTATATACAACCTAACCCTATCTAAATCAGAACACGCCCACTAGCCCGACTGGTCAGCACGCAGCAGACACACTAGGAGGTCCTGGGTTCGATTCCGAGGCTCCCCAATTTTTGTTTTTATGCATTTAAAATGTTGTTTGATATTTATTTGTGTTTAAATATGTTAAAACTTGTTTAAATCATAACATTAATATTTTTTTTATTAAAATAGTAATAATTTTTTAAAAAATATCATCAAATTTGTTATTTGAAAATATAATCAATTTTTTTTTGCAATTTTAGTTGCATTCATTTGTGATGATTGTATTTGAGGTGGGATAGCGATCGAGATGGAGGGGGATCGAGATCGAGTGTCCATGAATTGAAAGAACATGTGGTGCCCCCATGTTTGGTTTTGGCAATTGATGACAATCTCTATGGACTAATGGTTGCCTTGAGTTATATTTGAAGAGCTTGTCCATAGGTTTTTTCTTGGAGTCCATTTGTTGGTTTCAAGGAGAGTTTGTGATGACCAAGGTGTTATTAAGGAGTTATCCAAAGATTGGTCTTATGTGTATTGAGCTTATAGCAAGCATGTCTTGAAGAAGAAGAGTGTGTGATCATTCATGTTTACCTTCAAGACATCATCCAAATGAAGAGAGTCGGAAAGATTCAAGGTTGATCAAGACTAAGTCAAAGAGCCAATCAAGTTGATCAACACACAAACCATAGAAGATGTACCGAGAGGGATCAAGCGATCCCATGGTATGGTAAGCATGGTCAACTACGCTTTGTGTACTAACCCATGGTCTTCATGAGAGTTCTTTGTGGGGTTAGGTTGCGGCGTGCAAGTTCAAGTAGGATCATCACGAAGAGATCATATGCTTGAAGCTTGCCGTCCATTGTGGCGAAAATGGACTTGTGAAGATGTGCAGAAGAGTGGCTCACCCATAGTGGAGTATGGGGGAGCAATCTACTAGTCTTCATCGAGCCAACGCAATCAAGAAAGGGGGTCCATCTCGAGGAGGAGAAGATCGTCATCATCTAGCTCAAGTGGATCATGTGCGAGGCAAAGGTTTGCCCTTGATAGGCTTTCTATTTTACCGGTCTCATGGTAGTTGTGGGAGACCGGGTTATTGGATCGATTGCCGTACTATCAAGGGGGGCTCTCGATGAGTTGCTTGATCGTATCGTTCGTAGAGAGCTCAAACCATTGCATCCTTGCATCATCCTTATTGGTTCTTTTTTGGTTCTTCTCCTTGTGAGATTTGGAGCTTATGGTCATTTTTATGACAAGCTCAAGTTCATCGAAAAACGGAGTTCACTTGCATCTTCTATGATGTTTTCGATGTTGGAGGGTAATGCCGGTTCTTCTCTGTCGCTGTTTTGATGCTACTCGTTGTCTTGTATCCAACAAGCTTGAGTTTGCTCAATTCGGAGCTCATATGAAGAAGTTATGGCATTTCGCTTTTCTCCCTGCTTTCTCGAGTGGTAGTACCGCGGGCGGAGCAAGTATCTTGGGTGCTATAAGCGGCAGTACCGCTCCACAGCGGTAGTACCGCTTGTAGCCCCAGCCGTAGTACCGTTGTGGTTTCGTGCTAGTGCCGCCTCTATTCGAGGGCTCGTTTTTCGTGTCGGACTTTACGGTACCTTCCGCGGCAGGAGTGGCGGTAGTACCGCTCTCGAGCGGTAGTACCGCGAGCAGCGGTAGTAATCTTGCTTAGGCTGTTAAGCGGTAGTACCGCTGGCCCAGCGGTATTACCGCTACTGCTTTTCTACCGCCCCAAGGTTCATGTGTTGCGCTCCTTTTCCCTGCTTCTTCCGCCCGAGCGGTAGTACCGCTCGTGGAGCGTTAGTACAGCTCGTGTGCGGGCTGAGCACATAACAGTTGGATTTTCCCCCTCCTATAAATGGGGGTCTTCTTCCCCATCGAACCTTATCCTTTGAGCTCGTGTTCTTCCCCCATTGTTGACCTTCTTCGAGCTTGCTAACTCTCAATCCCTCCATGGATTCTTGCTAGTTTTTGAGGTAAAAAAGAGAGGAGATCTAGATCCACATTTCCACCAATCACTTTCTCCTCTATGTGAGGGGAACCCCTTGGATCTAGATCTTGGAGTTCTTGGTGTTCTCCTTCTTGTTCTTCCTCTCATTTTCTTCCCTAGCATTAGTTGCTTGATTGGGATTTGAGAGAGAAGGACTTGGGCACTCCGTGTGCCCTTGCCATTGCATTTGGTGCATCGGTTTGAGTTCTCCATGGTGATACGTGGAAGTTACAAGTTGAGAAGCTTATTACTCTTGGGTGCTTGGTGCCCTTGAGCTTGTTCCTCATGGGTGCTTGGGCGCCCTAGACGGTTGGTGGTGTTCGGAGCTCAATCATTGTGGTGTAAAGCTCCGGGCAAGCGTCGGGGTCTCCAATTAGGTTGTGGAGATCGCCCCGAGCAATTTGACGGGTACTGGTGACCGCCCCCAAGGGTTTCCAAAGTGTACGGGTTCGGTGACCGCCCCCAAGGGTTGCCATTTGTAATGCAGGTTCGGTGACCGCCTCAAGGGTCCCTTAGTGGAATCACGGCATCTTGCATTGTGCGAGGGCGTGAGGAGATTACGGTGGCCCTAGTGGCTTCTTGGGGAGCATTGTGCCTCCACACCGCTCCAAACGGAGATTAGCATCCGCAAGGGTGTGAACTTCGGATACATCGTCATCTCCGCGTGCCTCGGTTATCTATTACCCGAGCCCTTTACTTATGCACTTTACTTTGTGATAGCCATATTGTTTCTTGTCATATATCTTGCTATCACCTAAGTAGTTTTTCTTGCTTAGCATAAGTTGTTGGTGCTCATAGGTGAGCCTAGTTGTTGTAGGTTTTGTTCTTGACAAATTAACCGCTAGCTTTATTCCGCATTTGTTCAAGCCTCAACCGTAATTATTTTAAAGCGCCTATTCACCCCCCCCCCCCTCTAGGCGTCATCCACGATCTTTCACATGAAATTTAAAAACATTCATGAGTTCAAAAAGTGCCCATGAAATACAATCGAGAAGTGAAGGCTACAATTTAAATACAATCGATCTTAGCTAGCTATCTGTTCACAATCTTCTTGCCCTTATTTTTCGTAAATGGAGTTCTTCTCTTGAACGAACGTCCTTTAGGTAGGGTGGTCCTGCTTCTTCTTGTGAGCAGTGCGGCTCTCATAAGGAAATATTCTTTCTCTACGACGTCCCACGTATTGGCTGGCGTTTTCCGCAGCTTGTCTAGCTCCACTTTCATCAGCCCCGGATACAGATTGATGTCGTTCCCTGGTTGTTTCGGCCCTTCAATTAGCATACTCATGTGAATGTACTTCCTCTTCATGCACAACCAGGGGGGAAGGTTGTACATCCACACAAACACAGGCCAGGTGCTATGTGTGTTTCTCTGGCTGCCAAACGGATTGACTCCATCGGTGCTCGTGCCCAACACGATGTTCCTTGGATCCTTCCCAAATTCAACGCTTGCCACTAGCTCGCATCCTTTGGGTGACTCAGCATCTTGTATTTTTTTATTTATCTCCGGATCATTTGCGTCATCTTATCGCTTCTTCTCCTCCATATCTGCGTGCCAACGCAGGAGCTTTGCTACCTTAGGGTCCGCGAAATACCGCTGCAGACGAGGAGTGATCCGAAAGTACCACTCCACTTTTCGAGGAGCTTTCTTCCTCTTCTTGTATCGAGTGACGCCGCACACCGGACATATGGTAGACTCCGCGTGCCCGTCCCGATAAATGATGCAATTGTTCATGCACACATGGTATTTCACGTGCGGTAAATCCAGAGGACACACGATTTTCTTCACCTCCTCGAAACTGGTCGTGCACTTGTTCCCCTTGGGAAGACGTTAGTGCGCTGTAATGACATGTTCTCGCCGAAGCATGCGTCGGTCATTTTGTGTTTTACCTTCATCTCCATAGCCATGAGCGTTACTTTCAGGCGGGTATCCTCAGGCCTGCATCCTTCATACAATGGAGTAACCGCGTCTATCTCCAGTTGATCCAGCTTGGCTTTCTCTCGGGCGGCAGCTCTTGTGTTATCCCCCTGCTTGAGAAGCAGCTCTTGAACATGAGGGTCCTGCACCCAGCCCATCGATGGTCCATCGACGTCTGCTCTGCCGGCATCTTCATCTTCATGATGATGCCCTTCGTCTGCTCCGGCATCTTCCTCATCATCATGTCTTGCATCTTCTACATGATGAGTATGTACAGCATCACCGTCGTGATCATGTCCTGGAGATTCTTCGTCTTCTCACCAGCCCGATTCTAGCTCATTTATTGCCGCCCGGCCCCCATGGACGACTTCATAGTCATCTTCATCACCTTGCCACGATAGCCATCCATGAAACCACGCAAGAGCAGGTGGTCCCGCACCTACCCGGAATCCGGGTCCGCAATAAGGCTCTTCAGTTTGCATCTTCGACACGTACATCTTATCTCCGTCTCGTTCTTTCAAGCATCTCGGCCTTCGCAGAGCTCAAAACCTATTCACGATGCCTTCGGTCATCGTATGCGGACTATGGTCGCTGCAAGGGTAGAGCAAAACGATATTTTAGAACCAAGAAAAATTTGGCATGACTTTTCCTAAAATAGGACCAAAAAGAATGCATAGTGCCAAAATTCTTGCCAAACGGAAATGAATCAACATTCCGCAAAATATTGGCAACTATCGCATTTCAAATACCGTACCTGCAAACACAAACATATATGCAACACCACAAACATATGCAACACCACGAACATACATAGATCTAGCTAGGCCACAAAAAGTGCATGTGCACGTTGTTGGAGAGGAGAACAACATAAAGATAGCTTCCCCCTTACTTACCTATCAAAAAAGGTAATTTAACCACTTAATTTGGATGAATCTATGGTGCAAATGAGGTGAGGAGGAGGAGGCAGCCGAGACAAGCTTGGAGGAGGAGGTGGAGAGAATGAAGTGGGGAAAGTGAGTGGGTAGGTGGGCTGTCCAAAATATCTTGTTGGTCCCGGGTTACTAATGGCGCACCATATGCAAATGCGCCATTAGTAACCCTGATTACTAATGGCGCACACCTTACAGTGCGCCATTAGAAGTTTTGCAAAAAATAAAAAAAGTATATATTCTAATGGCGCACCGTGGCACAGTGCGCCATTACTAGTTTAAACTAGTAATGGCGCACTGTGCCACGGTGCGCCATTAGTAGTTTTGCAAAAAAAAAGGAATAAAAAATAAACAACAATAGGGGCGCACTGTGTGGCCAGTGCACCATTACTAGTTAGCACTAGTAATGACGCACCGAGCCATGATGCGCCATTAGTATGTTTGGAAAAATTAAAAAATTGTTATTAGCGGCGCACCATGTGCCTGGTGCGCCATTAGTGTCTTCCACACTAATGGCGCACCAAAACATGGTGTGCCATTAGTATATACTAATGGCGCACCACATGACAGGTGCGCCATTAGTGTCCATCCCATCTATAGCCCTTTTCCTAGTAGTGAGGCACTCATATAGAGTCATATTTTGTCCTAGTATTGAGTTGTAAATAAATAGAAGTGTGATGATCATCATTATTAGAGCATTGTCCCATGAAAAAAGGCCAAATAAAAAAAGAAAGGCCAAACAAAGAGAAAAGCCAAATAAAAAAAGGAAGGCCCAAAAAAAGGGACAATGCTACTATCCTTTTTCCACACTTGTGCCTCAAAATAGGACCATGATCTTTATGATAGAAAGTCTCTTATTTTGTCACTTTCATATACTAGTGGGAATTTTTCATTATAGAACTTGGCTTGTATATTCCAACAATGGGCTTCCTCAAATGCCCTAGGTCTTTGTGAGAAAGCAAGTTGGATGCACACCCACTTAGTTTCTTTTTGTTGAGCTTTCATACATTTATAGCTCTAGTGCATCCGTTGCATGGCAATCCTTACTCCTTGCATTGACATCAATTGATGGGCATCTCCCTAGCCCGTTGATTAGCCGCGTCAATATGAGGCTTTCTCCTTTTTTGTCTTCTCCACACAACCCCCATCAACATATTCTATTCCACCCATAGTGCTATGTCCATGGCTCAGGCTCATATATTGCGTGAAATTTGAAAAAGTTCGAGAATATTAAAGTATGAAACAATTGCTTGGCTTGTCATCAGGGTTGTGCATGATGAGAACACTTTGTGTGTCGAAAATGAAGCATGACCAAACTATATGATTTTGTAGGGATGAGCTTTCTTTGGCTATGTTATTTTGAGAAGACATAATTGCTTAGTTAGTATGTTTGAAGTATTATTATTTTTATGTCAATATTAAACTTCTGTCTTGGATCCTTCGGATCTGAAAATTCATGCCACAATAAAGAAAATTACATTGAAAATTATGTTAGGTAGCATTCCACATCAAAAATTCAGTTTTTATCATTTACCTACTTGTCGTGGAATTGTCACGGCAGATGTCCTCTTGCAAGGACTTAATCGTGGAGCCATCGCAACTAGGACGCTTAAAGGGGTTAATCGGGACAAAGGACACGAGAGGGTTTATACTAGTTCGGCTCCTTACGGTGAAGGTAAGCCTACGTCTAGTTGGGTTGGTATTGCTTGAGGTTTCTATGACCAGGGAGCGAGATACGCTATGCCCGGTTCTCGAAGGGTTGTTTCTTGCCCTAAGCCGTCGGCGGGTCGTCCCCTTATATTCACGGGTTGATGCCCTGCGGCTTACAGAGTCCCGGCCGGCTCATAAATAGTCTCTGGCTCGGTGACTAGTCAAGTCTACCTTATGATACAAGTCATGCCATTATGGCGGTTTACTACAACGGGCCTTAATCGCTGTGGGCCTTAGGCCCATTGTTGAGACGCCATCTTCATGCTTGGACTTGGGCTTCTGTCTGGTAACTCTTTACGTAACCCGGCCCCTCCTGGGCGGTTTACACAAATAGTTATATCCCCAACACTACTCGAGGACGAGCAAGAATTAAGCTTGGGGATGCTTGATACAACTCCAACGTATCTATAATTTTTGATTGTTCCATGCTATTATATTATCCATCTAGGATGTTTTATATGCATTTATATGCTATTTTATATGATTTTTAGGACTAACCTATTAACCTAGAGCACAGTGTCAGTTTCTGTTTTTTTCCTTGTTTTTGTGTTTTACAGAAAAGGAATACCAAACGGAGTCCAATTGACGTGTCAATTTTTGATGATTTTTTATGGACCAAAAGAATCCCCCCGAGTAAAAGAGTTGGGCCAGAAGAGTCCCGGGCCGTCCACGAGGGTGGGGGGCGCCCTACCCCCCTGGACGTGGCCCCTATCTCGTGGTCGACTCGGAGACCCCCCTGACGTGAGACCTACGCCAAAAATTCCTATAAATATATAAACCTCCACAAAATAACCTAGATCAGGAGTTCCGCCGCAAGCCTCTCATAGCCACCAAAACCAATCGGGGCCCTGTTCGCACCACGAGGGGGATCCCTCATCGGTGGCCATCTTCATCATCCCGGCGCTCTCCATGATGAGGAGGGAGTAGTTCACCCTCGGGGCTGAGGGTATGTACCAGTAGCTATGTGTTTGATCTCTCTCTCTCTCTCTCTCTCTCTCTCTCTCATGTTCTTGATTCGGCATGATCTTGATGTATCGCGAGCTTTGATATTATAGTTGGATCTTATGATGTTTCTCCCCCTCTACTCTCTTGTAATGGATTGAGTTTTCCCTTTGAAGTTATCTTATCAGATTGACTCTTTAAGGATTTGAGAACACTTGATGTATGTCTTGCATGTGCTTATCTGTGGTGACAACGGGATATTCACGTGATCTACTTGATGTATATTTTTGTGATCAACTTGCGGGTTCAGTGACCTTGTGAACTTATGCATAGGGGTTGGCACATGTTTTCGTCTTGACTCTCCGATAGAAACTTTGGGGCACACTTTGAAGTTCTTTGTGTTGGTCGAATAGATGAATTTGAGATTGTGTGATGCATATCGTATAATCATACCCACGGATACTTGAGGTGACATTGGGGTATCTAGGTGACATTATGGTTTTGGTTGATTTGTGTCTTAAGGTATGCTAGGGGGCTGTTCGGACGACTCTAGTTATATCCCCAACATTAGGCCCCAGATTGATTTGAACCTGTTCATGTCAATCTTAAAATAACTTAAACATAAATCTTTAGTTTTGGACTATGCAAAAAGACTTCTTTTAACCCGGCGTGACGTCACTCTTTGGATTCGTGTTAACCCGTCATGACGTCATCTTTCCTTTTACTCCGCCGAATCGGCCCAACGGATCTTTATCTTTATTGCCCGTTCCGAGAATCGAGGCGTCGGGGCCGCTGGATAGTAATTCTTATCTTCTTGTTTCCCGCGCCGTCTCGGTTATCCTCTCCCTATAAATAGGCGCGACTTCAAGTCTTTCATTTTTCTTCTTCTAGTCGTCTTCTTCCTCTCTTCTCTGTCACTCAAGCTCCGCCGCCGCCGCCGTCGACCCCCTCGTCTTCATCGAATGAAGCCGCTGCATCAGCCTGACTCAGACCAGAAATCAACGGCGAACCTCCGCCGCTCGAGTTCATCCGTGAGTTCCTCTCCTTTCCTTTCTTTAGATCTGCATCGAAACTTTCCTGAGTTCGTCGGCGTTCATCACCGCCCGACACAGACCCTTGCTCGCTTGCACCTCCACAGCCTTCCTAGATCGTAATAACTGTGCAGAACTGGTGCGGTAGTTGTTTGTGTTGATCTTGTATAAAAACAGATCTCATCTCCCTTGTTTGGGAACTTTCTTCGAGTGCGTGAACTTCTCTGCTCTGTTTTAGGTCTAGAAAAAATTTCTTTCAGAACAATAATTTGATCCAAAATAATAGCTGTCATCTGTGAAACTTGTTTCTATCAACCGGAAAGCTTTTTCTGGTAAATGCCCTTAAACACAACTATCCAGGTGTCCGGTTTAAATAAGTGATACTAAGCTGTAATCCTTGTCGTCTTTGAATCGCTCTTGATGTTTGTAGCGGCTTAAATATTGTTGCACAATCACCCTTATATCATTAGGCCCCTTCGTAAGCCGCTACCACTCAGCAATTTGAATATTTTCTTCCGGGTTAAAATTTAAGCCGGAACTTCTTATTTTGAAACAGGCCAATCTGTTGTTATGGCGCCTAAGTCGACCAAAGCTCATGTAACCTGCAACTGGGTCCCATCCACTGTCACCAAAAGCAAGCTGGCTGAGTTTATGAAATTTGGTCATTTGCCAAAAAAGGAGGTCATGTCTTATCGTGTTCCTGACCCATCCGAAGAAAAGCCTCAACCAAAAGACGGAGAAGTGATAGTTTTCACGGATCACATGAACCGGGGATTTGCCCCTCCCGGCTCAAAAATTTTCAGAGAAGTTCTTAATTTCTTTGACCTTAGACCTCAATACATCAGGCCCAATTCCGTGTCAAATCTCTGCAATTTTCAAGTTTTCTGCGAAGTGTACCTGGGAGAAGAACCGAATCTGCTTTTGTTCAGAGAACTTTTTTACCTGAACCGGCAAAACGAACGTGCCAACAGGCCTAGTCTTGAACTTGGTGGCATTTCCATCCAGCGGCGAAGAGATTTTCTTTTCCCTTATGCTGAGCTGCCAAGTCACCCGAAGGACTGGAACCAGACGTGGTTCTACTGCCAAGATACATCACCGGCTGATGAGAAGCCACTGCCCGACTTTCGCGCCCTGCGTCTCAAATCCAATCATCTGCTGGCAGATAAGTTATCCGCTTTGGAACGCCTGCCTCTCAACCCCACCATCAAGAAGATCAAAGCTCTTCTAGGGAACGGTTTAAATGGCATCGATCTGGTTCGAGTCTGGGTCACCTGGCGGATACTACCATTAAGCCGCCGCTCCGGCTTAATGTGTACTTATACATGCGAAAAGTATGACTCGACGCGCCATAGCTCTGATGACTTATCAGACGATGCGGTAGATGCTACAGTCCAATCTCTGTTGAAGGAAGGCACTCTAACCAGTAATGGCTTCGACTTACTTCCCTTCTGTAAGAAGAACCCGGCTCCTGCGGTAAGTTACTAGTCTTCACAAATACTCTTTTATATGTTACCTTCTTATACTTATGATTCTTTATCTGTTTCCACAGGCCGGCGATGATTTCTGGAAGGTCAAGTATGACCATGAGGCTGCTAAACAGGCTGTATGCCAAGAAGACCGAAAGAAAACCGCCAGACGGGCACCTCTAAGAAGAAGAAACCCAGTAGCCTCGATATGTTTAAATTGGATGACTCTTCTTCGGATGAGGAAGAGGTAATCTTTTTCAATTTTCTTTAACTCCTTTGCCATTACTTTCACTGATATTTGATCCCTTCAGGAGGATACTAGAAATAGTCAAGCAGCTGGCGAAGAGGTAACTATAATTTCCTCCGACTCACAGCCTTCATTTGCAAACACAAAAAACCCGAAGGGTGACCCGGAAAGTAAGGTTTTCACACCCTCTAGCTTACCAAGATCCTCAATTTCTTTTGAAGCAACAACAACTTGAGAACCGAGGCAAACTCAAGCCACTCAAGACGCAGAACTCTCCTCCGGCTTACCCGATATAACCAGGAAGCGTCGAACTGAGGTGATCTCTCGCTTATGCTCGTTTATCCTTTGGTAGGTTTATTTCGTCGACCCTCAATTCATCTCGACTCCAATTATCAGGATACCTCTCTCCGTCTTCCGGCGTAGTCGATGCAATCAAACATGCCGGCTTTTAAAACAGCTCCCGGGTAATGACACCTTTCTTACTTTAAGTTTTTCCATACTTATCCGTTGGTACTCATCCTTCCACTTTGACTGACAGCCTGCAAGTGAAGCCTAGCAAGAAGTCCAAAAAGAATAATTTGTCCCGAGACCCGGTGATCACTGAACCGGCAATTGACTCATCCGTTCCTGATAGCTCCACTCATCAGCCACCGCCTGAACCAGCTTTTGATATTCCGGTGTCAACCTCTGACCCGCCTGCAGAAGACGTTGTCCACGATTCTGACAAGCCGGAAATTCCTAGCCCGGTCAAGACGACTGAACCAGAAGTTGAATATCTGAAAAGCCAATATGTTGAACCGGGACAGCCTACTGTCCTTGCTCGATGCACTACCAAGGAGGAGTTTGCCCAACGTCGGAAAACCAAACAGGACATCACTGATTATACTCACCTAAGCATTGGTGATATAGTCTCGGGCTATTTGAACCAAGTGCACAATATCCGTGACCTGGAAACTGAAATTGTGAAGCAAATACAACATAAATCGGAGGTATACATTTAACCTTACTTACTGTATCAGCCCCGAAGTCTATTGCTTATGAATGAATATGTTGTAGACTTAGAAATCTACTTCTATCGTTAGTTTTGTCTGCTTAAATTGAATATATTTAACTCGGTGATAACATGAAACTTTGAATTTGGGTAACACATTAGCCCCCAAGTGTCAAGTGCCTTTACTTGTAAAGTGCTTGAGACTTAATATACATGACCCGGTAAAATAGGTTAAGAATTCTTTAAGCATACGTTAGACCCCAAGTGCCAAGTATCTTTACTTGTAGAGTGTTTGGGACTTGAATGTAATCTTACCGTGATCTTACCATAACCTGATGTCGATGCAGACCGCCATAAGTCAATTTGAGGCGGAGATTTCTGATCTGAAGAGTCAGCTGAAAACCCAAGAGCTTGAAACTCAAAAAGCCAACTCCAAGTTTGAATTCAGTGTCCGAACAAGAGAAACTGAAGAAAAAATTTGAATCGGAGAAGAAAACTTGGGTTGAGGAGAGGGCTTCACTGGTGACTCGGGCTGAAACAGCAGAGGCATCTCTTGCCGAGGCGACTGCCGAGCTGTCCGGCTTAAAGCGCCAGATATCTCAAATGGTCTCAGCAGTCTTTGTTAAGTTACTATGTATAACTCTGAATATCACAATGGTTCCTTTGATTATTTTTTAATTGTTAACTCCGGCTCACCTTATATGTATTCACGCAGGCCCCAGGAGCACGAACCTCAAGCAGAATATGCTGGTCAAGCTTAAGGCGGTGTACACTCTGGTGGAACAACTATACACTGGGTCAGAACGTGCTTTAGCCGTTGTGGCTTTATCAAATGATGCTCCTTATCTCCTGCAAGATGTACTCAAGCGGCTTGCCGTGTTACCTCAACAGATTCAGGAGTTAAGGCGAGCATCTGGTAGAGCCGGGGCCATAGCCGCCTTAAGCCGGGCCAAAGCATTGGCTCCAGAGCTAGACTTAAACGATGTTGCTCTTGGATACCCCAGCTTAAAGGAGGACGGCTCTGCATTCAGTCAATCAGACTTCACCACCTGTGTGAGATTCGTACGTCCTGTGGCCACCATCATCGGCAACGATATTGATCTTACCAAATACCAGCCGGGTTATGACAACAAGAACCGGAGGATTCCAACTCCGCATTATGATGATGTCAGCCTGATCCCTCCAACTCGTAAGCATACCTTTGCTCCTGAAGTTGACCCGACCAGTTTAATAGATGATGAAGCTGAATTTGAAGCCTTAAGCGGCATTGACTGGACCTCGTCAACCTTCCAGGACAAAGCAGCAGACGAAGAGGCGGGGAAGGATAACCCGGAGTCGTCAAGCCAGCCGGAAGAATGAGCCGCCAGATGTGTTATGACTTTTGTAAAACAATGCTTTACTTACTTTAGACTCGGGGAGTCTTGTAATAGGATAGAAAAACTCCTTAACTCTGTCATGCCTTCGCGCATGTTTTGCGGTGCTTAACAATGTCTCAAGCCGCCAGCAATGTGCACTGCCGGCTTGCTTGAATCATCCAAAAGCTTTCTGCTTTACTCTGTGTATAAAACAAAAAACTTTCTTTGGCATCTCACCACATCCGGGGTCATGTAAGATAACGTTAATCCGGAGTAGGAACAAAACATCATAAGGATCCGCCGGTTTAAGGCGTACCTGACCGGCTTACTTGATCCCAAAAAGCGCATAGCTTATACTTAACTTTTGAAAATTGGCACATATAATGTTTACCTGGCCCTTAGTATTATTTACTCTTATAGAATAAAGTAAACCTGATTTTCAAAGGCCTCTGATTCGAATATGATCAGTAGAACCGTTCCAGAGGGGTTAAGCTAAGATTCGGATACGATCATATAGCCCCCAATGGCTTTGGCGATGCCGATCAAATGGGTATCGACAGCTATGTTCTCTTTGGTTCGAATACGACCTATGTTTGAACAGGAAGCCCCCAAGTGACCATGAGAGTTGTTTAATGACGCTGATTCGAATACGATCCACGTCAGGCCCAAAGAGGTTAAGCTATGATTCAAATATGATCAAGAAGCCCCCAAGTGGGTTCGGCAGTGTGCCAATCAATTGGGTATCGACAGCTATGTTCTCTTTGGTTCGAATACGACCTATGTTTGAACCGAAGCCCCAAATGACCATGGCTTGATTCAGATATGATCATAAGCCGGACCAAAGGGAAAACCGGATTCAGATATGATCCGCTCCTTGTTAGTCGTTTCCATCACCTAGTAAAGAAGACACATAAACCTTGTAGGATGGAAAAGAAAGAGGTCCTGCTTTATTGCCTTATAATATATACATTGCTAAAAAAGAAAAGATAAAAATACTCTAAAAGCCAGCGGCTTAAGTATAGTAGGGTCGGAGATGCGCTATGTTCCACGGCCGGCGGTTCTCCTCCTCCGACTTACGTGAGTCTTTGTGCTCTCGAACATCGATGAGGTAATACGACTCGTTGTTGAGATTCTTGCTGACCACGAAAGGTCCTTCCCAAGGAGGGGACAACTTGTGCATATCAGTTTGATCCTGGATGAGCCGGAGCACTAAATCAGCTTCCTGGAAAGTTCTGCTTCTAACCCGGCGGCTGTTATAACGGCGCAGGTCTTGCTGGTAAATCGCCGAGCGGGCTATAGCCAAGTCTCGCTCTTCATCCAACAAGTCAAGTGCATCCTGACGAGCTTTTTCGTTATCATCCTCAACGTAAGCCGCCACCCGGGGTGAATCATGCCGGATGTCACTTGGCAGAACCGCCTGCCTCCGTACACCATGAAGAAAGGTATATAACCAGTAGACCTGTTGGGCGTTGTGTTGATGCTCCATAGCACAGAAGGTAATTCCTCCACCCAACAACCCGGAGTTCGCTGTAAAGGAACTAAGAGCCGGGGTTTGATACCTTTCAAGATCTCTTGATTAGCTCTTTCTGCTTGACCATTAGACTGGGGGTGAGCAACAGCCGAAACATCAAGCCGGATGTGTTCTTGTTGACAGAACTCTTCCATGGCACCCTTGGAGAGATTAGTACCATTATCAGTTATAATACTGTGTGGAAAACCAAAACGAAAGATCACCTTTTTGATGAACTGAACCGCCATGGCTGCATCACACTTACTGACCGGCTCTGCTTCAATCCACTTGGTGAATTTATCCACTGCCACCAACAGGTGTGTCTTCTTATCTTTAGACCTTTTGAAAGGTCCAACCATATCAAGCCCCCAGACTGCAAACGGCCAAGTAATTGGAATCATCCTCAATTCTTGAGCCGGCACATGAGCTCGTCTTGAGAATTTTTTACATCCATCACATTTGCTGACCAGATCCTCCGCATCAGCATGAGCCGTCAGCCAATAAAAACCATGACGAAAAGCCTTGGATACCAGAGACTTTGAACCGGCATGATGACCGCAATCACCTTCATGAATCTCACGAAGTATCTCCTGACCCTCCGTAGGTGATACACAATGCTGAAACGCCCCAGTGACGCTGCGGTGATGCAACTCGCCGTGAACAATCGTCATGGATTTGGACCGCCTGATGATTTGTCTTGCCAAGGTCTCGTCCTCAGGCAACTCTCCCCGGGTCATATAGGCTAAGTATGGAACCGTCCAGTCCGGGATGGCATGGTGAGCCGCCACCAGCTGCGCCTTCGGGTCTGGTACTGCAAGCTCTTCCTTTGTAGGCACTCTGACAGAAGGGTTATGCAAAACGTCAAGGAAAGTATTAGGTGGCACCGGCTTACGCTGAGACCCCAGCCGGCTTAAAGTATCAGCCGCCTCGTTCTTCCTTCGATCAATGTGCTCTACTTGATAACCCTTGAAGTGCCCAGCCACCGCATCAACTTCACGACGATAAGCCGCCATAAGGGGATCCTTAGAATCCCACGTGCCTGATACCTGTTGAGCAACGAGGTCTGAATCGCCCAAGCATCTTACCCGGCTTAAATTCATCTCCTTGGCCATCCGAAGGCCATGGAGTAAGGCCTCAAATTCAGCTGCATTGTTAGTACAGGGAAACATAAGCCGGAGCACATAACAAAATTTTTCACCTCGAGGGAAGTTAAAACAACTCTAGCCCCGAGCCTTCCAACTGCCTGGACCCATCAAAGTGAATAGTCCAATACGTGTTATCCGGGTTCTCCTCTGGTGCCTGCAAGTCCGTCCAATCATTAATAAAGTCCACTAGGGCTTGAGATTTGATAGCTGTGCGCGGCATATACTTCAAACCGTGAGGCCCAAGCTCGATGGCCCACTTGGCAACTCGCCCTGTGGCTTCCCTATTCTGGATGATGTCTCCCAAGGGGGATGAACTTACCACAGTTATAGGATGACCCAGGAAGTACTGTTTTAGCTTCCGGCTCGCCATGAACACCCCATAAACCAGTTTCTGCCAATGCGGATACCTTTGCTTGGACTCTATGAGCACCTCACTGATGTAATAAACCGGCCGCTGCACCGGATGCTCCTTGCCAGCCTCCTTACGCTCCACCACAATAGCCACACTAACAGCACGTGAGTTAGCAGCAACATACAATAGCAATGGCTCTTTATCAATCGGAGCTGCGAGAACCGGCGGCTCAGCCAATTGCCTCTTTAAATCTTCAAAATTAGCATCAGCAGCCTCACTCCAGACAAAGGTGTCTGCTTTCTTCATCATCTGATACAATGGTAAAGCCTTCTCCCCTAGCCGGCTTATGAATCGGCTTAAAGCAGCAACGCGACCCGCCAGTCGCTGAACATCATTGATGCACGCCGGCTTAGCCAGAGAGGTAATCGCCTTGATCTTCTCCGGGTTAGCTTCAATGCCCCTGTTTGAGACCAGGAATCCCAAAAGTTTGCTGCAGTACACCAAGCACGCACTTGTCCGGGTTAAGCATCATCTTGTAGACCCGGAGATTATCAAAGGTTTCCTTTAAATCGGAGATCAAGGTTTCCTTCTCTCTGGACTTCACCACAATGTCATCCACATAAGCATGAACATTGCGCCAATCTGATTGTGGAGACAATTCTGCTCACACCGCTGATAAGTCGCCTGGGCACTCTTGAGCCCAAACGGCATAGACACATAGCAGAAGGCTCCAAATGGAGTAATGAAAGCCGTCTTCTCCTGGTCCTTAACTGCCATCTTGATCTGATGATAACCAGAGTAAGCATCCAAAAAACTCAACCGCTCGCAACCCGCAGTGGCATCGATGATTTGATCAATGCGGGGCAGAGCAAAGGGATCAGCCGGACAAGCTTTATTTAGGTCCGTGTTATCTACACACATCCGCCAGGTGCCGTTTTTCTTGAGCACAAGCATCGGGTTAGCCAACCACTCCGGGTGAAAAACTTCCACGATGAACCCTGCCGCTAAGAGCCGAGCGACCTCTTCCCCTATAGCCTTTCACCTTTCCTCATTGAATCGCCGAAGAAACTGCCTGACCGGCTTATACTTTGATCAATATTAATAGTGTGCTTAGCGAGTTCTCTCGGGACACCCGGCATGTCAGAAGGTTTCCATGCAAAGATGTCCCGGTTCTCACGGATGAACTCGATGAGCGCACTTTCCTATTTGGGATCCAAATTGGTACTGATGTTGAACTGCTTGGAAGAGTCACCTGGAGTGAAGTCAACCAGTTTTGTCTCGGCGGCCGACTTAAAGTTCAAAGCCGAGTCTTGCTCTATGGTTGGCTTCTTCAAAGAAGTCATATCTGCCGGGTCAACATTAGTTTGATAAAACTTCAGCTCCTCTTCAGCATAAACGGATTCAGCATAAGCCGCATATCTCCTTCCTCGCACTCCAAGGCCACTTTTCGACTCCCATGCACAATGATGGTTCCCTTGTAACCCGGCATCTTGAGCTGCAGATAAACATAACACGGCCGTGCCATAAACTTGGCATAAGCCGGCCGTCCAAACAGAGCATGATATGGGCTTCTGATTTTGACTACCTCAAACGTCAGCTTCTCAGCCCTGGAATCGTATTCGTCTCCAAAAGCCACTTCCAGCTCGATCTTTCCAACAGGATACGCCGACTTACCGGGTACCACCCCATGGAAAACAGTGTTAGATGTCCTCAAGTCTTTATCAGTCAGACCCATACGGCGAAAGGTCTCATAATAGAGAATATTGATGCTACTTCCGCCGTCCATGAGCACCTTAGTGAATTTATATCCACCAACCTGAGGGGCCACCACCAAGGCTAACTGACCCGGGTTATCAACCCGGGGGGGGGGTGATCTTCTCTACTCCAAATAATAGGCTGTTCTGACCACCTCAGATAACGGGGAATCGCCGGTTCAACCGAATTCACAGCCCTTTTATGAACCTTCTGGTCACGTTTACACAAGTTAGTGGTAAACACATGGTATTGCCCACCGTTTAACTGTTTTGGATGGCTCTGATAACCTGACTGCTGCTGCTGCTGTCCTCCTTGACCGGACTGCTGCTGATTATAGCCACCTTGACCACCTTGAAAACCGGAACTTGAGCCGCCACCCGGGCCATGGAAACCACCTGCTCCTGAACCGCCGCCTGACCCATGATTGCCATCAAACATGTTTGAATTCTTGAAAGCCTTCATGATCGCGCAGTCCTTCCATAAGTGGGTGGCAGAATTTTCTCGAGTACCGTGTCTTGGTTTTACTGTAAGGACATTCCGACCAGTGACTCCCAAATGGGTCTTTCAACTTATACTGGCGAGAGAGTTGAGGCTCCAAAAACACTCAGGGTCTTCAAGACCGAAAAAACTAACTTTGACATCCTGGTTGAGGCTTTGGTTAGGCTGACATAGACGAGATTGACCTACTAGAGGGTTTCATTAGCCGTTGTATCCAGCCGCTTCAGGAAAGGACGAGGCCCATGTACATGTACCATGGTCTGAGTGACCCCACTCGAGTGAATCCGAAGGCCATAACAGTGGCTGAGATTGAGGGCCGAGTGAAGCGCATCACCGCCGAGCGTGATGACGCCCGAGGTAGCAAAAAGGTGGTCGCTTACGACCTCACTCCCGCCTCTAAAGGTAACCTTGCCCGTTAACATTTTGATATCTAGTAATTATTCTTGTCTTCACTTCGTCTTCCGAGTGTCTTGTTCAAAGTTTGCAAAAGATGATGTTGTTGAGTATCGTGATTATTAGGAAAGCTAAGATAGCATAGGATATTATTCTACCTTGCCTTGTACTCCAAGATCATCATGTATTCCTATATATATGCCCACGAGGCTCAAGCAATACAACGAACATTACACCAATCCCTCTCTCCCTTCTAATATGGTATCAGTTTCCAGGTTCTAAACCCTAGTAGCCGCCGCTTCCGCACCCGCGCGCCGTCCCTGGGGTGGTCGGCCTCCATGACCGCCGCCGGGGGCCGCGCCGCCCGTACCTAGGGTTCGTCCGCCGGTCGTGTTGACCGGCTGCCCTAGAGAGTCCTTTTCCCGAGCCCTTGCTCCGGGTTTTTTCGCTCTCTCGCCAGTCGTTTTGACTATGAGGAGAAGAGTCAGCCGATGCTGGCAATGACTATGAGGAGGAGGACGACGCTGATGGTGATGGTGAGGAGGTGGAGTCCTCCTCTTCTGATTACATTGTTAAGAAGACCCGATCCAAGAAAGCTCAAGATCTGAGTGCGCAGGCCCCAACTGCTCTGAGCTTTGAAGCGCGGCCGAGGTGAATCTGTTGAGCCGGCAGGAAAGTGTCCCAAGTTTGTGAAGTAGCCCACCAAGAAAGACGTGAGTAAGCCCCGCAAAACCGAGAACCTCCCGGTACCAAAATGGCGGTGCCAATTGCTTCAATGTGAGTGTCAAGCCGTTTTCCCAGCTGATTCTAGAAGCTCGATCAATTTTTTTTTATTTTAGAAGCCTACTAGTTAAACCTCTTCTAGGGCATATTTCCAACACTTCCTACAGTCGGGGCGCCGACCCAGGCCCAGTGGCTGATGTCGGGCTAGAGGTGAAAGAGGTGCCTTTCGCTTCTACTATATACCGTGGTTATGTGGTCATGATATGGATGGTTGGTGGTGCCTAGGGATTTGGATGCTGGGGCGGTGGTCCTGGATGGTGGGCTCGACGGTTAGCTTTCCGGCAGGCTTCGTTGTGGTGGTGGTGGCTTCACCTCTTGGTCGTGTGGACGGCAAGAGGTGTAGTGGCCGGAGGCTCTGGTCTGCTTTTGCAGTGCCTGGATCTGGTGCCCGGATCACAACGACTGTGCAATTCATATCTTTCTCATGCTAATTGGCGCACCAAAGCATGAAATTTGCTTCTAGTTTGGATTATGCACAACCGCCCAAGATTAAGAGGAATCAGTTTTGAGTAGGATGGGATATGATTATGGCGTTATCTAATTACAGAGATATCTAAACAAACACGATTCAACGCTATCTATTACCGCTGTTATCGGGTGCCGTTACAAAAGCACGAACAAAACACCTCCTAAGTTGTAAAGCATAATCTTATATATAGTACTACTAGCATACTGAAATTCATACAATCTTGTCAAAGTATATTAATTACTACTAGCAATCCTCAAACACACGCACGAACACATCACAGATGCATTACTTGAGACTTCAGACAGAAGGGCTAGTGGAGCTCTTCCTCTCCGCGCGCGTCGAGTTGGCCTCCCAGCAGTCCACGACGCGATGGGGCTCTTGACGGGACAATCCGACCGGCAGCGGGAGTTCCGCCGTTTCTTCCTTGGGCCAGCTCCGAGACGCGTGATCGTGCAGGTCTTGTCCTGGAAAGCGGAGGATGTCCGCCATTGCCATGGAGGCGAAGAGACGCTCCTTGAAGAACGACATCGTGGAAATATCGATTGGCTACTTGGCTTTGGGGCCCTTGTTTCTTGCACAATGTCAATGGATACGGTGGCGATCGACCCTGCCCTGCCGTCGTATATATAGTGGGGAGTGCTGGGCATACGGGAACCCGAACTCGAAAGGGAGAACCCAACATGATCCGGATCTGATTGAAACATCACGAGGCGGTTCGTAACGGAGGCCAGCCCTAGGCGAGCGCAGTAACAAACGCGAAGGAATACCTGGTGGGCCACAGGCCACAGCCCATTGCATGTCCGTCTATGCTATGGCAACCTCAACTGTATCTGACGGGTGGTGGTGCAAGATACATACAACTGCAGGGACTGATCCACTAGCCGCATGATCCATTCTCCGATTCGGCAATTTCTTGCAGAACACAAGGGGCATACGTATGCTGCATCTGATGAACAAATCACATATGCAGCATGTGCCGCATCTGCTTAAATGCCCATGAGGCATGGACATGACCTATAGCAATTCCATAAGTGACAAATGAAGTTACTACATTGTGTCTTCCATTATTTCTAGAAACATTCTTTTTCTAGTTAATAGCAAGGTTGAAGCCTGAAAGTGCTCTTTTGATCCCGAGCTCACAATGCTCCCTAATGAACATTCCTCTCGGACTCTTGGGATATCGATGGGACATTCGCAAGATCCGCCGCCACTGGCACCGCCACAAGGACCCACCACCTAGCCCGTCATCACCGGCGGAGAGGACGCCGTCACCACCATGACCGGGGTTGCTGCTCCTGGGATCAAGCACCGCCAATTGGTCACATCCCCTCCCAATCCGCCCTCCCTACGAAGCCGCTGGAGAAGCGCCGAACTGCCGGGATAGACGAACTCCAGAGGGAGATCTCACGCCGCCTGTACCTCCAGACAGCGGGGCTTCAGCCTAGATCCCTGCCATCCCCATCACTGGCGGCGTCCGGGCTTAGCCAGCGCGTCTCTAGGGACAACGAGGAGGAAGAGAGAGGGAAGGGGGTGGCGGACGGGGCTGGGGTTGGCCCCCGATCGCCCTGGAGGGGGCGAGACGAGGGGTTACAAGTACTAGGGGGCTAAACTCCAGCCCAGCAGCATGCACCATATAAGAATCTCTCTAGAATTGATGATTAGTTTCGTATATATACCACCTGCTCGAAGGGAACTGTCGTCATCTATTTTAGCCTACAGATAGCCCCCATTTTTTGGTTCAGTCGTTTGTGCCTTGACTGGGAACTATTAGTTATAGTTGTACAAAATGTCACTCCGCCTACCATATTATATACCAGTCGATGAAGCACACTAATCTGAACTTCCATCCTATATAATGTTTGAATAACACTGTGATAATCAGATAGGGATTTCTTTATGGTCTTGCTTTCTTTGGTTGTTGCAAGTCTTGTTTGTTTTTTGACCTTTTCTATACCTGCTAAGTCTGACGGTGCAGCATTTTGAGCATGTCTTGAAGTTCTTTGTATTGTCATTTGTTCACTTACAAGAACATGCCAAGCAAATAGACGGATTTTGCAGCTCCTCAAGTGAAGCTCTGAGTTCGGTACTCAAAAGTCACCACATTATGGAAGTATTAATATAAAGGAATGTTTTCTTGAGTTGTCATTGATTTACCAGTAGATGAGAAGGTGCACCACTATGAGTGCAAATTTCAGTTTCCAACACTCTTTTTTATGTCACCTTTTCCTGTCCGATGATTAATTACTTTATTATCCATATTACTTGCAACAAGCTATTTCTTATTTACAATGGAAGTAGTTACTTCTTGGCTATGTTGAGGATGCGAATGACCAGTTTTGTGCTACCCATCATATGCATCAAATTAGATAGACCGGGCAGCCTGGTAGACATCATTTCCCGTGTACACTTATATGAATTTTAATGTTATATTCATCTATTCCTTCTTTCTACGTGATGCTACCAAAATATTGTTTAACAGAGCTATCACTAAGAACTTGGTTTCCAACCTTTTTGAAGAATATCAGATATAGAGATGAAAATCGGTGACCTCTGGTGTGCCATTGATTTTATCCAAAATCATTATGTGTAGAGGTGAGTTCTTTTTGGGATTTGCCACGGCCATTTTGCTATAAGTAGGCCATTTTTTGTAACGAAAACAGTAGAAAATTATCTTATTGCGACATGCCATTATTGTGTCTGAGTGAATGTTATGGATTCAAAGAATGGTGGTTCAAGCTATCTCTAAGTGACAGAAAATGAACAGGCCATCTTCCAGTATCTTTGTTCTGGGCTAAATGAAAGTTACAAAGTTATTCGCTATATTTTAAGGAATTGGTGGTAACACATCTTCCGCTGCAGATAAGAGGAACCTAAATTCCCAAGCATCAACTTACCATTATTCTTATCTTCAATGTTCTTAGCTTCATCTGAGGCATGCAGTGTTGTAGATGGTGTCTCACAAATATAATTCTAGATACTGGTTGTGACTCGAGAATTAGTGTTAGTATGGTGAGTTTCCTGCGAATGGTAGTATGTTATGTGGACATATCAATACTGGAAATTTCGTATACGCCGGGTGTCAGCCTCTTTCCCGAGAGCCAAACACGGACACTCGGCAAAGTAAGAGACGACTAACACATGATACTGCCAAGAGTAGACATCGGCAAAGGCACTATTTGCTAAGAGCCAAGCACTGCCACACGGCAACGTTCTTCCACGTGGCACATCCAGCGGTGGTTAACGACATGGCCATGGTTTGACTTCTTTATCGAGAGCAACTCTCGGAAAATTAATGGTTGCATAGTTTGTTCCACCTCACCAACCTCTTTACATTGTACGGTAGTCCAACAGTTGAATTAAACTTTGCTGTTCATAACTAAGTATATGTATTAAATTTATGATCCAACCGTACCTATACCGAGAGCGGCTCTCGGTAAGGCAACAATTGCCGAGAGTTGCTCTCGGTAAAGATAGGGCTCCCATCAAACATTAGTCTCACCTCGCTTAGAGACAAGCAATATACATGTTTAAATAGTGGGATAGTTCAGATGTTGTAAGCTTCAGTATTCATTACACTCTTGTTAAGGAGATGGACCATCACTATGAATGTTCACCTGTTTCGATCAGAGAAGATTCAAAGTGATAGGCCATCTTCTTAATGGTGGATGCTGCCTTTTTTATTAATTCAACTATTATTATTTTTGAGAAATTTATTGCAGGTTTGAGCCGGAAGTGCGGGTCCTGTTGCTCCTCGAAACTTCTCGTGCTCTCAAAGGAGGCAATCACATGGAACATGCCAATTCCCCGCATTTTACGGACCCACATGCAATATTCGAGACATTTATAGTACCGCTAGGGTTTCATCATGGGAAATTACAGATCTGCAAGGAGGCACATGAAATCATGCCCAGAAGTGGCATGGAAAATCCTATGTGATGCCTTTGCGACATGTGTAGGCCTTGCACGCATTTAGGAGGGCATGCCCTACCACCGGGTTACCGAAAGGACCTCGGTGTCATTCCTGATGCAACCACTGAAATCCTCGGAAAATCGTATGATACCAGAATTCCTCGGGAGCTGGCATGGTGTCATCACATAGTCCCTGTAGGGTGTGGTAAAAGTTTGGGCGTGTTTGGAATAAGCATCCCCTGAGGCCACTTGTAAACCGAACCGTCTCCGAGCTAGTATGTGGGTACCGAGAGGGAACATGTCCGGTTTGTGCAGGAAGTGCGGGTCATGTTGCTCCGTTGGCCTTGAAACTCTCGTGCTCTCAAAGGAGGCAATCGCATGACACATGCCAAGCACCCGCAGTTTCCAAACCTGCGTGCAATATTCGAGACATTTATTACACTGCTAGGGTTTCATCGCCGGAAATTGCAGATCTGCAAGGCGGCACATGAAATCATAACTGAAGAAGCATTGGAAAATCCTACATGATGCATTTGCAACATGCATAGGACTTGTATAGATGAGGGGGGGCATGCCCTGCCACCGGGTTACCGAAAGTACCTCGGTGTCATTCCTGATACAACCGTTGAAATCCTCGGAAAATCATACGATGTCAGAATTCCTTGGGAGCTGGCACAGTGTCATCACATGGCCCCTGTAGGGTGTGGTAAAATTTGGGAGCATTTCGTATAAGCATCCCCTGAGGCCGCTTGTAAAGCACACCGTGTCCGAGCTAGTCGTGGGTATCGAGAGGGAGTGTGTCCGGTTTGTGCAGGAAGTGTGAGTCTTGTTGCTCCATTGTCCTTGAAACTTCGCGTGCTCTCAAAGGAGGTAATCGCATGACACATGCCAAGCCCCCGCATTTTCCGGACCCGCGTGCAATATTTGAGACATTGATTGTACCGCTAGGGTTTCATCGCCAGAAATTGCAGATCTGCTAGGCGGCACATGAAATCATGCCCGAAAGCGACAAGGAAAATCCTACATCACGCATTTGCCTTAGGCCTTGCACAGAGTAGGGAGGGGCATGCCCTGCCACCGGGTTACCGAAAGTACCTCGCTGTCATTCCTGATGCAACCGTTGAAATCCTTGGAAACTCGTATGATGCCGGAAATCCTCGGGAGCTGGCACGGTGTCATCACATGGCCCCTGTAGGGTGTGGTAAAAGTTTGGGCGCGTTTTGAATAAGCATCCCCTGAGGCCGCTTGTAAACCGCACCGTCTTCGAGCTACTCTGTGGATACCGAGAGGGAACGTCTTCGGTTTGTGCAGGAAGTGCGGGCCCTGTTGCTCCGTTGGCCTCGAAACTTCTCGTGCTCTCAAAGGAGGCAATCACATGACACATGCCAGGCCCTCACATTTTCCGGACTCGCGTGCCATATTCGAGACATTTATTATACCGCTAGGGTTTCATCACCGAAAATTGCAGATCTGCAAGGCGGCACATGAAATCATGCCTGGAAGCGGCATGGAAAATCCTACGTGATGCCTTTACGACATGCGTAGGCCATTTGTGGGGGTCCTACCAATTCCGAGAGCGTTCTCGGTATTGGTGAATGTTCCAAGAGCCGCTCTCGGTTAAAGGGTAACCTAGATCTAAGATATTATCCTTTATCGAAGCAAGACTCTCGGAAAAGGTATAAACCCTAGATCTAGGTTGTATACCTTCACCGAGTGCCGCACCGACAGACGCTCAGTAAAGGTCCGTGGGACACTTAAACTCTCTCCGTGGTGTCTTTTTCTCACCTCTCTCTCTCTTCCCGCATCCCCACCCCACCCACCTCACCGCGCCCCCCCCCCCCGCCTCGTGGCGGCCCCACCCCTGCCTCGGCCTCGTGCAGGCCCGCGGTGCCCCCCATCCCGTCGGCGCCCCCAGCCCGCCGGTGTGCCTACCCCATAGGCGTCCCCACCCCCGCCTCCCAGCCCGCCGCGGCCCTCCTCAGCCCGCCGGCGCCCCTCCCCTGAGCTGCCTCCCCCTCGGTGAGCTTCGTCTCCCCCTCCCCCGAGCTTGTATGGATGCATGGATGTATGAATATATATAGGTATGTATTAATGCATGGATTGATGCATAGACTTTTTTGTATTAGTTTCTTTAGTTTTTGTATGTATCAATAGATGGATGTATGAATGCATAGAAGGATGGATGAATGCATAGATTGATGCATGGATTTTTTTAGTAGTTTTTTGTTGTACTTTCTTGTAGTAGTTATTTTGTACTTTTTGTATGTATCAATAGATGGATGTATGAATGCATAGATATGGATGCATAGAAGGATGGATGAATGCATAGATTGATGCATGGATATTTTTAGTAGTTTTTTGTTGTAGTTTCTTGTAGTAATTTTTCTTGTATTAGTTTCTTGTATTTTTGTGTAGATGAGAGGTGAGAGATGTTTTCAGAGGAAGAAAAATCGACTTCAGATAATGGCGGTCAATCATGAAGTTCTTCCTGTGGTATACCTTTGTCACGCACGATGGACTCGCCCAGCTTGACGATCACCGAAAGTCGAAAGACCCGTGAGAGAGTGTCCATCATGTATACAACCACCAGAGAATGTCCATCATATTTGACAGATGGGAGATGTTACCGACTGTTGTCATCGGGGGTCACTCTTCCGTTCCTCCTCCTTTGTGATCATTTTAATGTAGTAGGAGCAAAGGAAGAGCGACCATCACCCACAGTCGATAGGAGTTGTTCATGGAGGAAGAGAAATCGACTTCTGACAATGGCGGTCAATCTGGGCGAGTTCCTATTGTGATATACATTTGTCACATATGATGGACTCGCCCAGCTTGACTATCACCGGAAGTCGAAATACCCGTGATAGAGTGTCCATCATATATACAACCACCAGACAGAGTGTCCGTCATATTTGATAGATGAGATTGTTCTTGGAGGAAAGAAATTGACTCTTATGCTATTTTTCATTGTGTAATGAAAGGTGTTAGCGCCGATCCATTTTGCGGTTATGGCTTCCTCCGACGACGCAACTTCCTTTAAGGTCAACTCCGCAGACGAAGAGAAGAGCGCCGATGACCTCTTGGCGGCGCTGATTGAGAAGAACCCACAGCTGATCCTAATTAAGTATTTTGAGGATCTGAAAAAGAAGAATCCACCAACTAAGGAGAGCAAGGCCCCACCACGTAAGGAGAGAGACGACCTGGTGCCATTGAGTCCACCAACCATCATTCCAGACGACGCTTGGTCTTCCACCGTGGGGGATGCCCCCACGTGCTTTGACTCCACGATCACTGGTTTCACCTGCTACGCATCGGAGTAGTCCACCTACATAGTTTGACGTTGATTTAGTGATTTAGTTATGTAGCTACTGATATGGACTTGTATTGCCACTTTCTATGCTTTTGGGTCTATGGGTGATGAATGCTCTCGTGGATTATGTATGATGTGTTATTTTAACCTTGCATTCCTTCTTTGCATCTTTTTCTCTTTCTTTGTAGATGAAGTGGTATGCGGTGTACATAGGTAGGTGTCCAGGAGTCTATGATTCATGCACTGCATGCAACAACCAAGTGCTTTATTACCCAGGCGCCTCCCACGACTTGTTCAATAGTAAGGAGAAGGTAGAGTATAGTTACAATCAATATTTGCTTAAGCAGTAGAGAAAATTTGAAGTAGGCAATGATGCAAGCCAGAAACCGAGTGTTTGACACAAAACTACCACTTTAGGGGTATCCGTCCCACAGAACTACCACTTTTTAAAAAGTGACCGAAAACTACCAAAATTTCTTAACTTTATAACTAAAAACTGTACCAGTTTCAGATAATTGCGAATTTAAACGATTTAAACACGTTTATGACATGCGGGACCCATTCGTCAAGGCTGACGTGTCGTCAAAATCAACTCCGTTCATTTTGACCGTCAAGTTGACCGTTATTACAGGCAGGGCCCACACGTGAGCGCCTACATTCTTCTTCCTCCTTTTTTTCTCTCTTAGGCATTTCAACGAACACCTAGTGTTGGTGCCAGCGTGATGGAACAGAGCGTGGACACCGTCGAGGACGCGAAGCTGACTGCCGGCCGTGAGTGTGAGCGACGAAGACCGCCGCGGCCGCGTTCAACACAGACGGTGATGGAAGTCCGGGCATGGCGCCGTGCCTGCCTCCTGGTCAACAGCAGAGGCACCTCCACGAGCGCCGCGCTCGCTATCGGAGGACGAGATGTGCGTGCGGGTCGTCGTGCTCTACGTCGACGACGGGCGACGCTGACGCCGACCGTGACGCCCGCTCAATCGGGCGCGACGTCCACACTGTCCCCACATTCCTCGCCAGGTCCGTCATGTTCGTCTTTCGAGGCGACTCCCGCAGCGCCGTGCGCCTCGTCCGGACCGGGCGCAAGGTTGTCGGGCACCTCGCAGCCGCTTGCCTTCACGCCTTTCTCCTGCTCCTCGGCTCCACGCAGGAGGCCCTATTGCCGGGAGGCATTGTGCACTTAGCCGGGGCTGCGCACGTCAGCGCGGTGTGGCGCGTCGCCTCGGTGATGATGGTGCTGTTGGCGCCGCCTCCTAGCCGCAGCGCCCTTATTCTTCTTCCTCACAGTTAACCTATATGTATATGTGTGTGAGTATTGTACGTAGTCTAGACAGCAGACTAGTATAGCGCGCGTGGGTGCAGTTTTCCCTCTTGCATCCACGCCCCTCCACCTCTCGAACATGGCCGCCCACGATCTCTGTCGTGGCCCAAGTGCCCTCTGTTCCTTCTGTATATGTACCCCCAGATGCATTGAATCAAGTGTGTTCAATCTTCTTCCTGTATCATGGTATCAGACGCTGACGCTACCAATCCGTTCGCGCCCGATCCTCCTCCTCCTTCCGCTGCCATGGACACAAACCCCCTCGCCTCTCCCGACACCTCTGACGACGACGCGCCTGCTCCTGCTGGCGTTCTGCACGCTGCACTGGCGAACGCCCCCCGGCGCCGTCCCTCGCTCCTGGCGCCTTTCCGTCCACGGTGCTCCAGACCCTGGACATCCGGCACCACGTTCCCATCACCTTGGATCTTCACGCCGGCAACTACGCCAAATGGAGTCGCTTCTTCCTCACCATCGTCAGCATGTTCGGCGTCCGCGATCACCTCGTTGCTCTGGCCGCTCCCCGCCGCCGCGATCCGGAGTGGGTCATGGTCGACCACTGCGTCGTCCACTGGCTTTACGCCACGATCTCGCCGGAGTTGCTGGACGCCGTGATGCAGCCCGACGACACCGCCGCCGTGCTCTGGGCCGCGATCGAGGGGATCTTCCGCGACAACAACCTCTCGCGGGCCGTGTACCTGGACGCCGAGTACCACGCCACGGTGCAAGGCGACCTCACCGTGATGCAGTACTGTACTCGCCTGAAGAACTTCGCTGATCAGCTTCGCGACCTCGGCCAGCCAGTCTCGGAGCAGCAGCAGTTGTTCAACATGCTGCGTGGCCTCGGGCGTCAGTTCCATCACGCCATCCCCCATCTCACATCGCGCGTCCCGCTGCCCACGTTCCTGGAGGCTCGCTCATTCCTTCTCCTCGAAGAACACCGGGCCGAGCAGGCGGCGCGCCAGCAGTCTGCACACGCCCTCATCGCCGCTCGTCCGCCAGCCAGCCCTGCGCCCCAACCGTCTCCCTCTGACGGTGGTGTCGGCCTGGGGCGCGGGCGCAACAGGCGCCGTGGCAGGGGCAACGGGAGGGGAGGGGGGCTCGTCCTCATCTTCTTCATCCTCCACCACGCCCGCTCCACGCCCTGCGGCTCTGCCCGGCTCCGCTCTAGGGGCCAACTCCTGGACAGGCATGGTGCAGGCCTGGCCAATGCCCTGGCGTGCGCCGGGCGCCGGCGTTCTCGGACCACGCCCCGGCGTCCCGCAGCAGCAAGCCTTCTTCGCCGGGGGTGCGCCGCCCGCTTCTCCTCAGTACGGCTACGGCTACGGCTACGGCGGCTACCCAAGCATCCTTCCCGGCTTCACCTACGGCTCGCCCGCGCTAGTTCAAGCAACGCGCCTCCGCCCCCGCAGCAGCAGTGGGACATGGGCGGGCTCCAGAGCGCGCTCCAAGCCGTGCACGCGTCGTCGCCACCTCCTACCAGCACTTCCGACTGGTACATGGACTCCGGCGCTTCCTCGCACATGACCTCGAACCCTGGTACTCTACACTCCCTTCACCCTTCTGTCCCTCCCCGTGATATAATCGTTGGCAACGGTGGCCGCATGCCCGTCACCCACACTGGGCGCGGCTCGCTCGTTGCCAACAATTCCTGTCTCGAGCTCCATAACGTGCTTCTTTCTCCTTCCATCATCACGAACCTACTTTCAGTACGTCGCCTCACCAGCGACAATCCCGTGTCTGTTGAATTTGACGCTTTTGGGTTTTCTGTCAAGGATATCCGCACCCGCCTGGTGATCCTTCGGTGTGACTCGACTGGCGACTTGTACCCGGTGTGCCGCAACCCTGCCGTTCCACGCGCCAGCTACTTCTCCGGCGTCGCGTCAACAGAGTTGTGGCACAACCGCCTTGGGCACCCCGGCGAGGAGGTGCTCCGTCGTGCTCTCCGTCAGTTCGAGTTCACCTGCGCACCGTCCGCCCCGCACTCATGCTCGGCATGTCGCCTCGGCAAGAACACTCGGCTCCCGTTCACTGCCTCCCTCTCCACTAGTTATTTCCCATTTCAGCTATTGCATTTAGATGTCTGGACGTCACCTGTTGTTAGCATTTCTGGTTTCGAGTACTATCTCGTTATTGTTGATAGTTGTACCCACTATGTCTGGACATTTCCCCTTCGCAACAAATCGGATGTGATCTGTGTACTCACGGCGTTTTATGCCTATGTTCATACTCAGTTCGAACGTCCCATTCTAGCTTTGCAAACTGACAATGGCCGCGAGTTTGACAACCTCGCTGTACGCTCTCTGCTGTCTCGCCATGGCACGGTGCTTCGCCTATCCTGCCCATACACAAGCCAACAAAACGGCAAAGCCGAGCGCACCCTTCGCACTCTGAACGAGAGCGTGCGTGCACTTCTCTTCCACGCTTCGCTCCCGCCTCGTTTCTGGGCTGAAGCACTCGCCACCGCGACACTTCTGCTCAACTACAAGCCATGTACTTCGAGCTCGTCGTGCTCCCCACATGAACTCCTCCTCGGCGTAGCCCCTAACTACTCCGCCCTACGGGTGTTCGGCTGCCTGTGTTACCCCAACACCACTTCCACCTCTCGTCACAAGCTCGCCGCCCGCTCCGTCGCTTGCGTATTCCTTGGCTACCCCCCTGATCATCGCGGCTATCGTTGCTATGATCCCCTCACCCGCCGCGTGCTCACTTCGCGCCACGTTCGCTTTGACGAGCTGACCTTTCCCTTCGCCACGCCGCGTCTCCCGCCGGCACCCCCGGTGCCGTCACCGCGCCTCGTACCGGCGCCAACGCGTGCGTCGCCACCAGCCCCTGCCGCCCCTCGCACGTCGTGCACGCCCCCACCTTCGCCCACTGGCCCATGCACGTCAACTGCATGCACGACCCATGCATCCACCGGCTCGTCATCCGACGACCTGGGTAGCCCGGCCGCTTCACCGCTGCTGCCCGCTCCCGGAATCATCACACGCGCGCGCTGGCGTCTTCAAACCCAATCGCCGCTACGCCGCCGACTACGTCTGTGTTGCTTCCACTGCCGCCTCTCAGCCGATCTCTCCCATCCCACGCTCTGTCCGTGGTGCCCTGAAGGACCCAAACTGGGTGGCTGCCATGAAAGACGAGTTCGCTGCTCTCTCCGCGAACCGTACGTGGGAGCTCGTGCCCGAGCCTCCCCGCGCCAATGTCATCACCGGCAAATGGATTTTTCGCCACAAAACACGAGCTGATGGCTCTCTTGAGCGATACAAAGCCCGGTGGGTCGTGCGTGGATTCAACCAACGCGCCGGTGTGGACTACGGGGAAACTTTCTCTCCTGTGGTGAAACCTGCAACGGTCCGCACTGTCCTCACCCTCGCCGCCGCTCGTCGGTGGCCTGTCAATCAATTGGACGTCAAAAACGCATTCTTGCACGGTACACTACAGGAAGAGGTCTACTGCCTGCAACCAGCCGGCTTCGTCGACGTCGACAAACCCAACCATGTATGCCGCCTTTCCAAGTCGCTGTATGGCTTGAAGCAGGCGCCGCCCGCGTGGTTTCTCCGCTTCGCCGGCTTCCTCGCCACCCTGGGGTTCGTAGCGACGCGCTCCGACAGCTCGTTGTTCACCCTCGCGCGCGGCAATGACGCCGCGTATCTTCTGCTCTACGTGGATGACATCGTCCTCACAGCCTCCTCCGACGCTCTCCTTCGCCGCATCATCGCCGCGCTGACCACGGAGTTCGCCATGAAGGATCTTGGCGCTCTGCACTACTTCCTGGGGATCCGCGTCACGCGCTCTCCTGCGGGGTTCTTCCTCTCTCAGGAGCAGTACGCAGAGGACGTGCTCGAACGCGCCGCAATGGACAACTGCAAACCTGCTCCAACTCCGGTGGACACCAAGGCCAAGCTTCCTGCGGCTACTGGACCGCGTGTCGCAGACCCTACTGCATATCGCAGTCTCGCCGGTGCGCTGCAGTACCTCACCGTCACTCGCCCGGAGCTCGCCTACGCCGTCCAGCAGATCTGCCTTCACATGCATGATCCTCGCGAGTGTCATCGCGCGCTGATCAAGCGTGCCCTCCGGTACATTCGCGGCACTGCATCCCTCGGGCTCCATCTCCGTGCGTCCTCGACACTCGACTTGCGGGCCTACACGGACGCCGACTGGGCCGGCTGCCCCGACACACGGCGATCTACCTCGGGGTACTGCGTCTACCTCGGCGACGCCCTGATCTCCTGGTCGTCCAAACGGCAGCCCACCGTCTCCAGATCGAGCGCCGAGGCTGAGTATCGCGGCGTCGCCAACGCTGTGGCCGAGTGCATCTGGCTCCGGCAACTCCTCGGCGAACTCCGGTGCTCCGTCAAGACTGCTACACTGGTCTACTGCAACAACATCTCGGCCGTGTACCTCTCCAGCAACCCCGTCCATCATCGGCGCACCAAGCATGTCGAACTCGACATACACTTCGTCCGCGAACGCGTGGCCATTGGCGACTTTCGAGTTCTTCATGTTCCCACACGACAGCAGCTCGCCGACGTGCTGACCAAGGGGTTGCCGAGCGACGTCTTCCACGACTTCCGTGCCAGTCTCTGCGTCGCTCCTCGCGACGTCATGACTGCGGGGGGTGTTAACCTACATGTATATGTGTGTGAGTATTGTACGTAGTCTAGACAGCAGACTAGTATAGCGCGCGTGGGTGCAGTTTTCCCTCTTGCATCCACGCCCCTCCACCTCTCGAACATGGCCGCCCACGATCTCTGTCGTGGCCCAAGTGCCCTCTGTTCCTTCTGTATATGTACCCCCCAGATGCATTGAATCAAGTGTGTTCAATCTTCTTCCTGTATCACTCACAACTCTCTCTTCTCTCTTTCATGGTTTGTCTCGCACAAACACGTGAACACACACATATCAGGGGAACACATACACGTACACACTTCACCAAGGAAAAAGGATCACAATGGCTTCGCCAAAGACACTTCCCTGATGGCACACCGTGGCTACATGTTTCCCTCGGCCCTCGCAGCGCCCTCTTTTCTCATTCATCTTCTCCAACTTAAATATCTAAGTACAAGACTGATCCACGCATTTGCCAGCCGCCGCTCTCGCGGCTGCTGACGCCCACTAGCCCATGCACTAGGCCACTAATCACAACTAATTCATGCACGCATGCACCACACCGGCAACTAACACATGACCGGGCCACTAATCCACTAGCTACATGCATGCAACTAGATAACGACCTTATCTATGCACTCCAGGACTCGGCAGCTCCACCGGACGCCCCGCTCGTAACAGCCGTGGGACTCGGCTGCTAACGGTACCACGCACGTCAAGATTAGTGCTAACAGGTCTGGGGCTTCGGCGCATACCTTCGTCGCCTTCCGCTGCTGGGGCTGGCGGTCGCTGGTCTACCACATCTAGCCGGCCGCACTGCATGCTGCTGCTACTCTCCCGCATCTGGACGGTGCCGCGGCCTGCTGCTCGTGCAGCGTGATGGAGATGGTGGTGGTGACCGGATCCTCGCCGGCGGTGTGTGGGGACGATGGTGGCTACTGGATCCGCGACTCGATGCGCCGGGGCGCGAGGAGGTTGTCCTCTGCGAGCGGCAACATCAATTGATTTTGTTTCGAGTACAAGATGTTCGTTGAAATGCCTAAGAGAGGGAGGAAGAAGAATGTAGACGCTGACCAGGACGCTGACGTGTGGGCCCCACCTGTAATAACGGTCAACTCAACGGTCAAAATAAACGGAGTTGACTTCGCCGCCATGCCAGCCCTGACGAGTGGGCCCTGCATGTCATAAACATGTTTAAATCATTTAAACTCGTCATTATCTGAAACTGGTAGTTTTTAGTCATAAAATTAAGAAATTTTGGTAGTATTTGGTCATTTTTTAAAAAGTGGTAGTTCTGTGTGACGGATGCCTCTAAAGTGGTAGTTTTTTGTACTCCCAAAAACCGCTTATCGGGTTTAGTGGATTGAAGAACTTCATAATTCTTTTTTAGTTCATAATAATTGTGGTATTGCTTTTATCATGTGGTCGCATGTAGACATGCATTGATCACTTTGTTGTTTACTATGTAGCCACTTGTACTAGCAAACTACTTTGTGACTTCAAATGAAGGTTGTGTGAATTTTTTATATAATGCGTATGTGAGTTTGTTGTTAATGTGTGGGACTTGAAGAACTACTTTGTGCATTGCATATCTGTTTTCCCTGCAACGATACAACGAAGAAGAGGCCGAAGCAAAATAGTTGGGAGCTGCTGGAGCTACTATGTCGATAGTGGCACTTGGCAAAGGCCTATGCAATGGGAGCTGTTGGAGCTACTATACCGAGAGTGGCACTCGGCAAAGGCCGCTGGGAGTTGCTGGAGCTACTATACCGAGAGTGGTACTCGGTAAAGACACGACGGAACCAGCCGGCCGTGAAGTTGCTTTATTTTGCCGAGTAGCACAGTTTCGCGCTCGGCCAAGAGTTTGCCGAGTGTCTGACGGACGGCTCTCGGCAAAGTTCTGTTTGCCTGAGAGGTGTACGCCGGGTGGCGTTTGTCGAGTGCAACACTCGGCAAAGAGTTTGCCGAGTATCTGACGGACGGCTCTCGACAAAGTCTTGTTTGCTTGAGAGGTGTACACCTGGCGTTTGCCGAGTGCAACACTCGGCAAAGGCTTTGCCGATGGTTATTGACCCTTTGCCGAGTGTCTATGGCACCCTACGTATATGTCGATTCCAGTAGTGTAGCTACTATATATATGTACTCTGTTCTAAATACAATGGCTTAGCAAAATAAGTCGCTTTTTTCTCTACTGTTTGTTCGTGTACCTCCTTTTCACCCCAAGTGCATTGCTGATGATATCTATTTTAGCTAACATGTTTGCCAATTTTGTTATAGTTTTCTCATAACTCTATCCATATTGTTTTGGTGATGAAACCATAGATTCATTCTTTTTCTTTCTTCATACTTAAACCAATGATTACTTGAAAGAAATGATTCATCATTTGAGATGAAACAATGTGTTTTCTTCATGTAGAGGGACAAGATGATGTATATTTGATAAATTTACGATGTGTTTGGTTCTTGATCCGCTAACGTATTTGTTCTGGTATCGGGAAGCTCTGGTTTCCAATGTTTTTCTACCGAATACACATTTAGTTTGTTTCGAAAGTCCGCTCGGTTTTCTAATCAGCTTCGGACCCGCCGTTTTTGGTTTTGTGAACCGACGTATCGGATGACACTGCTACCTAATACGTGTTCTACGTAACAAATGCTGGGTACAGTTTTAAAAGGCGCTGGATTCGGAAACCGTGACATTTCCGCCAAACCAAACGCGTCGTTATTTTCTTTGAGAAGCATCTTATCACAACAAATGTGAAATGCATAACTTGCTCATGCTAATTGGCGCGGCAAAGCGTGCATGTTGCTTCAAGTTTCGATATGCCCAGTCGCGTAAGATTGAGAGGAATCAGTTTTCCATAGGATGGGATCTAGTTACGGTGTTAACTAGTTATTTAGAGAGTAATATAAACAAATACGATTCAGCGCTATCTATTACCGCTGTTGTTATCGGGTGCCGTTACAAAAGCACGAAAAGCACGAACCAAACACCTCCTAAGTTGTAAAGCATAATCGTATATAGTATACAGTACTAGACATTCATACAATCTTGTCAAAGTATATTAATTATTACTAGCAATCCTCAAGCTCGCCAACAAACACATCACACATGCATTACTCCAGATCAGAAGCGCTGGTGGAGCTGGTCCTCTGCGCGAGCGTCGAGTCGGCCTCCGGGCAGTCCACGACGCGATGGGGCTCTTGATGGGACGATCCAACCGGCAGCGGGAGTTCCGCCGTTGTTTCCTTGGGCAAGCTCCGGGGCGCACGATCTTGCAGGTCTTGTACTGGGAAGCGGAGGATGTCTGCCATTGCCATGGAGGCAAAGAGACGCTCGTTGAAGAACGACATCGTGGAAAGATCGATTGGCTACTACTAGGCTTTGGGGCTCTCGTTTCTTGCACAATGTCAATGGATACGGTGCTGTCGGTCGTCATATATATACGGGAATCCGACTTGAAAGGAAGAACGGAACGATCAAACCAACATGATCCGGATCTGATCTGAACTCCGAAATCGATACATCATCACACGAGGCGGTTCGACCGGAGGCCAGGCCCAGGAAGGAATAGCTGATGGGTCACAGCCCATATTGCGTGTCCGTCTATGGCAACCTCACTGCATCTGAAAGGAGCGGTACTAACAGGACTATTGATTCTCAAAAAAAAAAAAAAACTAACAGGACTATTCCCCAGGTCATGTACGTAGCCTGTTTAAACCTAAAAAAAATCAGCTCAAAACTCGATCAAGGCAGGGAGGCCCCAACTCCGCGCCTAGCTCTGCTCCGCTCGCCCGCCCGCGCCTAGCTCCGCAGGTGACCACTCCGGCCCCGGCGTCCACCCCTGCCCGCGCCTCCGCGCTCCAGGCACTCGCCGCCATGGCTTCGCCGTTCTTCTCAGCCTGGACGTGGCAAGCAAGCTTTCGGCCCGGCTCGCGGGCCGCTAAGGACCGGACCGTTCGGTCCTGGCCCGCTGATAAAAATGGCCGGTCCGGTCTGCAGAAACAGGCCCAAAAACAAGTCGGTCCGGTCCTGTTTTTAACCGAGCTGGCTCGGATGGACCGCGACATTTGGCCCAGGCGCGTAGCCCAGCAGTCCAGTGCAGGGATAGCGAGTCGATAAGATGCTAGGGCAGAGGCCCTCGCTCCCCCAATTCGCCGATCCCCTTTCCTCCTGGCTGGGAGCGCCGCCTTCGCCGGCCGCCGTTGCCAACGTCGACCACCACTTCCTTGTCTGCACCTGCATGCGGTGAAAGGAGGAGTGGAGGAGCCAAGGAGGGAGCTTCGCGTCTGCACGGCTGCACCTGCTCGCCGTCGTCGACCGTCGCCGTCTCTACCTGCCCGTCTTCGACCACCTCCTCGCCGGTTAGCCGCCGTCGAGCACGGCTGGAGGGGCGGGGCGGAGCTGGAGGGCAGCGGGGATGAAGCTGCCACACGTGCACCTGAAGTCCCGCATGTCGTGGCTGTCAATTTGTAATTGTTCCTTCTCTCTGAAATTTCTTCAGTTGGTAATTGTTCACTCCCTCTGAACTTTCTTCAGTTTCAGTTGGTATTTGTTCACTCCCTCTGAACTTTCTTCAGTTAGACACCGTCCTGTGCTGTTTTTCTTGCAACCTTGCTTATTTTTCTTCCATTGGACCTCTTTTGCAACCTAATAATCTAGTTGGTCCCCTTGGTCCGCACTGAGCTGAGGTGCAGCCGGTCCGGTCCTGGGAAACAGGACCACATGTAAGCTCGGTCCGGTCCGGTCCGGGCCAGTTTCGGCCGGTCCAAAGGGAGGCTCGGTCAGGGACCGGACCGGCCCGGACCGCGTCCACCCTGACCCGCCCCCCTCGGGCCCGGGACGGACCCGCGAGGTCCGCTGGATGAACCGCAACCCGTCTCCTTCGCCCAACCCAGCTCGCCCCGCCTCCTCCTACGCCCTGGTGGTTTTCTCCCCGCCCGCCTCCGTCGTCCCCCGGCCCGGTTCTCGCTCCGAGATCCACCGCGTCTCCCCAGTGGCGGTGTCGGCACCCGGCGCGGATGAGGCTGCCTGGACCACCGTCCGCAGCCGCCAGGCGCGTCACGAGGAGCGTCGGTCGCCGCCTCGCCCCAACCGTCGTCAATGTGGGCCGGATGCGCCCTCCCGCCGGGTCGACGAGTGCCCGCGCTGCCTCGCCCGTCCGTGGCACCCCCGGTCCGACTGTCGCCGCGATATCTGTTGCCGACGATGCCGTTTCTTCGGTCACATCGCGCGGTACTGCACCGCCCCTCCTCACCGCCGGTCCTCGGGTTCGCCGCCTCCGAAGCGCATGTGCTCCGGCTCCCCTGGCTCCTCAGACGCGAGCGTTCCGGAACCAGCGGTCCCGTGTTTTCCGGGGCTGGGTCCGCGCCTCCGCTCCTGTGCTGCCGTCGGAATCCTCCAGGCCCGCTTCCTCCTCCCGCACCATGCCGACTTCGTCTTCCCTGCCAGCCCAGTCCGTGCGCCGTCTCCCCCCTCTCCAGGCACCCCACTCTCCGTCCGGCAGGGGCCGTGTGCTACCTGCCGTGGTCTGCGGAGATGGGGGACGCGGAGGATGAGCTCCAGTCACTAGTGCAGAACCGGGCAATAGCACCGGTTCGTAAAAACTTTAGTGCGGTTACATAACGGGCACTAAAGTGTGAGCACTAAAGTCCCCTTAGTACCGGTTCGGCATGAACCCGGTGCTAAAAGGGCAACCACGTGTACGAGCCAGCTCCGGGGCCTAGAGCCCTTTAGTACCGGTTGGTAAGACCAACCGGTACTATAAGGTTTTGGGGGTTTTAGTTTTATGATTTCTGTTTCATTTAATTTTGTGTTTCCATTTTAATTCTTTTTCGTTTGCTGGTATTTTTACGATACTACACATTGTACACGTTATGCATATATATATATATATATATATATATATATATATATATATATATATATATATATCTATATATATATATATATATATATAGAATTTCTAGTAAAACCGATCATGCATATATATATCATCAATGTCTCACAAACCACCATATTAATTAATTCACACATACACACATGTATAGCTATATACAATTTCTCCTACATATGCATGTTGCCTTCGGAGCCAGTGGCATTAGCCTAATTGGTGCCTTCGCAGCACGATGACAATTGGAAGTGGTTTTCATGAGGGCGGTAGCGGGTAATAGTATTGTCCCTTCGGATTTATGACCTGGTCGAGCAAAAATCCCGCTATTTCCTCTTGAAGTGCTTCTACGCGCTCCGTTTCTAGGAGCTTCTCCGCACCTCTTGAACTGTTAAGAAGGAGATCAATATGCATGTGTATTAGTTGTGTGACTAGATATCGATAATGGTGTAAGCGTTGTGAATAGTGTTACGACAAGCGTACCCATTCCTGTCTTTGAGATCTGCTCCTTTCGGACGCCATCATGCGAATGTTCTCGCAAACACAGAATGCACACAGATCAGTCCCTGCGCTTTGCTTCAGGGCCTTTACGAGAATGGAATTTGATCAGATAATAATTAATCAAGCATGATAATTAAAGAGATGGCAGCTAGCTAGCTAGCTAGTACTACTTAATTACTTACCTTGGGTTGAAACCATTTAAGCTTTTTTTTCCATTCGCCTTCCGTGACGCTGATGAACCTTGCCCAAGCCCTGCCCGCCGACAAAGAAAATGAATAAAGGGGTTATTAAATAGTTCATATCATGAAATGACGAACTAAATAGGCCGAGATATGTAGTTAATAATGATTGAAATTACCTGTTGACTATCCCAAACAAGATGTTATAGTCAGCATTTGCTTTGAGTAGTGAGTCCAAGTATTTCAACTGTTCCAAGGCCAACTTTAATGATACACAAGATCCAGTGAAATCTGCATGCACACAAGTTTGCATGTCTTAATTAAGCGGGCATATGTAAGTAAAAACATGTAGCTAGCTAGTAGGCAAAAACAGAGAATTTGTAGTACAAGACAGTGTGACTCACTGGAAGTTGTAAGGAAGTAGTATATCTTCATTGTATTTGAGGCGCTTCAAGAACTCTAGCATGTTGTCCTCTCGGCCTTTTCATGATGTGGATTTATTTTCCAAGTGTATTCATTAACGGTGTTTGGGTCAATGAACCCAATGCCAAAGCGTCCACCTTTTCTCATTTCATACATCTTCATCCTGCATAATACCACGTAAAAGAATATAGTGAGGATAATTACAGGTATTGATTGATCAAAAGGATCACTACAGCTAGCTTGAGACTTAAATTACAGAAAGAACTCACTTACAGACAATAGCAACTGACGATAGATTTGTCGAGTGCGTCTTGATTGTATAACTGAAACAGTTCAGAATACTCAACGGACAGAGCTTTCTCATGGAAGTAATGCTCCTCCTTGACATTCACCATGAGGGACGCTCGATTGGAAATCTTGGTAATGTTCATGTACCATTGATGCAATTCATACATTCTCGTTGGGAGGTTCTTGACCTTGTCTGGCTCGACCAAAGGTTGGCCCCGGACATATTTCCGTTTTATTTCATCCTCTGTAAGCACAGGCATGGGCTCGATCTCGAGGAGTTGTCCGAGTGATGTTGAGAACTTCATCCTGCATTATATGGTCCTTGGTTATTACCACATTGCCCACCCCGGGAACGTAAACTGTTTGCCCACAATAATATTGGTAGCGTCTTTATCACGTGTTGTTGGCACAACAAGCGAGGGGATCGATTGCGCCGCCTGTTCTCCCAGCTAGGAATGGTTTTCCTGCATTTTTTGACAGCTGCTTGTTGTTTGCTCGATCCCGAGCTCGCCTCCCACGTAGACGTGCTCGATTTAACTTCCTGATGTGGCGCTCATAGTCTGTGTCAACAGGCTTGGGAGCTGGTGGTTGAGCCATACGAATGAAGTGGTCAATCGTTCCCTCAGGCACTTTCTCCCTTGGCGGCGGTGGCGGTTTCAGTGCAAAATGGGCTTCCACCTCGGCCTTCGATATGGCTGTGTTTTCCTCCACGGACTTGTCACAAGGCCTCTGCGGAAGAGGCGTGAGGCTTGGACCATATTTATATCGCTTGCCTCCGCCTGTACTTCCTGTACTACCTCGACTCGTACCGCTATGCACCATAGCTGCAGGGTGTCTCTTCTGCGATTCTTGGCGGCGGAGATGGCTGACGGGCTGAGTTGGACGAGGAGGAGTGGCCTGAAGCTGTGCGGACTTGGAGGAGGAGTGGCCTGAGGTTGTGCGGACTTGGAGGAGGAGTGGACGTCACGCTGTGGCGGACTTGGAGGAGGAGGAGTGGCTGACACTTTGCGGACTTGGAGGAGGAGGGCTGACACTTTGCCGGACTTGGTGGACTTGCGGGAGCGGAGTCTGCTGACTCGGTGGCGGACTTGACGAGGAGTCGGCTGACACGGTGTCGGTGGCCTTGAAAGATGATGCAATCCTTTTTCCATAGGATGATATGATGTTTGGCCTCTCCGAGAAAGTGCTCGTCGTCACCTCCAGGAATGTCAAGTTGTAGCTCGAATATGGGTCCACCACCTCATCAACCAAGACACGAGCATAGCCCGCTGGAATCGGGTTGCAATGGAAGGTTGCCTTGGGGGGATTTGTAAAAGCAACGACGTCCGCCACCTTCATGGATATGTTCTTCATTTTTACGTGTAGCTTGCAGTTAGTGTTCTCCGTGATGTCATCCACGGGGTATCTATCCAGCATTGCGTCGTCCGGGGCGGAACCCACGCTGCTTCTCGGCATGGATGGGGCGGTGCTATCCAATGCTAGATCATCCGCTAGCTGCTTCAGCTGCTGAGACCCCCTTTGCTGGCTAAGTGAGTCGATCTGCTCCTGCTGCCCGGAATTTGTTGCCAATTCCGCTTGACTTGCTTCTAGGCCTTGAAGGCGTTCATAGTCCCGCTTCCTCTACTCCTCCTCCATCTTCCTTTTCTTCTCCTCCATAATCTTCTTTCTCGCCACGGGTTCTATAGTCGGTGTTCGATCTGAAAACCCCTCATACTACGGAATAAGCGCCCTTGCCTCGTGTTCTTCACAGGTGTTCGGGATTTCCCGAGGCACGCGTAAGCTTCGTCGTTCTCTCTCTTGGGCTGGAACACCCCGATCGTGCCTCTTCTATTGCAACAAGTATCGCGCATCGTGGCTCCCTTCAGACTTGCCTTCGTCGAAACATTGCACATCTTGGATCCAACTCCCCCATGCGCATAGAACCAAGTCCTGCACCTGTGGGGCCAGCTCTTAGTAACCGGAGTGACACCTGCATCCTCCATCTCTTTCTCAGACTTATCCCACTTAGGCATTGCCACCGCATAGCCACCTGGCCCCAGCTTATGGAACTTATCCTTTTTTCGGCATTCTTCTTGTTTATTCTCGACCGTTCCTTAGCTAATTCCGAATCCTTGAATTTCATGAAATCGTCCCAATGAGCACGTTGGTTATCTAGTGTTCCCTCGAATCTGAGTCTTCCTTCCTCCCTTGACGTACTTGTCCCATTCACGATTCTTGTGGTTCTTGAATGCAACCGCCATCTTCCTAAGAGCAGCGTCCTTGACTTTCTGCACATCTGCTTCTGTGAAATGATCTGGTAGGGTGAAATGTTCCATGAGAGTATCCCAAAGCAGCTCATTTTGTGGTTTGTTGACAAAAGTAACATCTGGACGTGGCTGTGCTGGCTCTCTCCATTCTTGAAGGGAGATCGGGAGTTGGTCCTTCACAAGAACTCCGCACTGACGAACGAACTTGTCCGCAATCTTCTTAGGCGCTAATGGTTCGCCATTAGGTCTGATTGCCTCGATATTGTACTTCGCCCTCCTTCAACTTTTTGTTCGGGCCTCGTTTCATTCCTTTTGCACGAAGATTTGCTCGATCCGGATGGCTGAAAGAACAAAAGATCGATTCGTTAATATATCTTCAAGTCATTTTAAAACATGTGATGATCACCAGATGCCTGCTTATATAAATATATATACCTCACGGTCTTTGTTGTTTCAAGATAAACATTTTCTTCGTCATCATCATAATCATAGTTCATGACTTCATCAATTCGGTCGTCGCGATCGAATATCATATCACCCTCTCCGGTGTTGTTTAGAAATTCGGAGCCGTCATAATCTTCTCAATTTTGATCATCATCTGGCCCGGAGGATGGCGTATCATATCGAACATGGCATGTTCTCCTCTCTGCGGTATTGTCCGCCATAGCTTTTATTTAACTAATCCAAAAGAAATATAAAACAATTTAGTATTCAAATTACATCGTCTCGAATAATAGATATAATCTCGAATACATCGTCTCGAATAATAGATATAATCTCGAAAACATCGTCTCGAATAATAGATATAATCTCGAATACATCGTCTCGAATAATAGATATAATATCGAATACATCACTGGCTAGGTAGCTAATAAATATCGAATACTACACAAGAATCTTGGACACTCGCAGTTCCTGCGGCGCGGGCGGTGGACACCCAAAGAGAAGGAACCCTCACAGGATCATAGCTGAAGTGAGATCCCTAAAGAAACTGCCAGGTATTGGAGAACCTGCCGCCCTCTAACGCAACCATGTACCGATGGACGTGCTCGCCCTCCTCCCTGACACGGCGACGTACCACCTCCGGTGGGGCCGGCTCCCTCTACGCTGAAACTGGCCCATGCGAACGCCACCAAACGAGATCAGGGTCAACGACGGGACCCGGGGCCGGGTTCCTCATCAAGCGGCGCGCCCCTCCAGGCAGCACCTCCCAGTGCCAGCCCGGCGGAGCCCAGTCCCGGACATGGCTCAGCCGGACATCGTCGCGGACGTGTCGACAGCGAGGATGCGGGTCGAGCATCGTCGAGAACTAATACTAGCTATATGCCTGCAAAAGTTAACATTTTTTTAATGATTGGATTTTGATAACTAAAATTTCTAACATTTCTATATAACTAACATTTCTATAACATTTCTAACAATGCTATATATAACTAACATTTCTATAACATTTCTAATATTTCTATAACTAAAAAACAGAAAAAAATTATAACATTTCTATATACATAACTAACATTTTTATAACTATTTCTTTGACTAAAAAACAGAAAAATTTCTAACAATTCTAACTTTTTTATAACTATTTCTATAACTAAAAAACAGAAAAATTTCTAAAATTCTAACATTTCTAACTATTCTAACAATTCTGACATTTCTAACTATTCTAACAATTCTAACATTTCTAACTATTTCTGAAAAACAGAAAAATTTCTAACAATTTTTAAAAGACAGAAAAATTTCTAACTATTTGTATAACTAAAAAACAAAAAATGTATGTGTGTGTGTGCGCTCACCGGCGAGGCGAGGGACGATGGGGGGCGGCGATAGGCCTTGGCGGCGTGGGCGGACGTGGGCGGCGGCAAGCCGGCGATAGCAGGATGAGCGGCAGCAGGGGACAGGGGCAGGCGGCGGCAGCGAGACGAGGGCAGACGGGCAGGCGGCGGCGGCAGCAGCAGGGCGTCTGGTGGCGCCGAGGAGGGCAGGGGCAGCAGCAGGGCCAGGCAGGGCAGAGGCGGTGGTGACGCAGGGGCAGCAGGGGCCAGGGGCAGCAGGCGGCGGCGAGGATGGAGACGTCTCTGAGGCGGCGGCGGCAGTGCGAAGGAGAAGAAGCCAAATGAGAAACTGAAATTTTCATAAGTGTTCTTTATATAGGAGGGGCCTTTAGTACCGGTTTGTTCCACCAACCGGTACTAAAGGCCAGTTTTGGCCAGCCCAAGCGGTGGGAAGCGACCCCCTTTAGTACCGGGTGGTGGCACAAACCGGAACTAAAGGCCCCCCTTTAGTACCGGTTTGTGCCACGACCAAGACTAAAGTGGGTCTTGTTGGCCAGTCTTGATCTTGACAAGTTTAGTCCCACCTCGCTAGCCGAGGCGGCCACTGACCGGTTTATAAACCCGTGTGCGGTAGCTCTCTCGAGCTCCTATCGAAAGCAGGCCTCACTGGGCCTACGTGTTCTTTGCTGCCACAATGGTACTTTGGGCCTTCTTGAACTGCATCCTGGCCCAACAACAGGTTGGGTTTCTAGTCGTATGCAGGCCGCTCTGGCCTAGTAGGCGGGCTTTTTTATTTTTTTTTTCTTTATTTTTTGTGTTGTTTTTTTGTGTATTTAGAGTTTCTTTGTGAATATTTTTGCTTTAGGTACAAAAAATTACAAACTTTCTGTTAGTGCCCGTAGTTTTCAAATTTGAATAGTTTAAATTTTGAATTATTTGAAATTAGTGTGAATCACTAGTTTGTGAATAACTTAACTTTAAAAATCAGTAAAGGCATGAAAGAATTTGTTTGCACATAAAATTTCTTCGTTTCAAATGCCAAAACACATAACTACCCTAACTATTACAGAGATTCCCCTCTGGGTGTGAAACACGGAAGAAAGTGATGATAGTGAAGCCGATCACATCCCGGATCTTTGGGTGTGAAACTTTTTCTTCGCGTGTGTCCCTTTGCGCCGTAACCATGGAAAATCTTCATCATTTAACGGGATGCTCGGGTCAATATTCACTGTGAATGGAGCAATTTCATCAAACTTTTCATAACGCTCTGACTTGTCTGTCTTGTCATCCACTCCCACGATGTTTCTCTTCCCAGAAAGAACTATGTGCCGCTTTGGCTCATCGTACGATGCATTCGCTTCCTTATCTTTTCTTTTTCTTGGCTTGGTAGACATGTCCTTCACATAGAAAACCTGTGCCACAACATACGCAAGATTATTGAGATCCACTGTTGTCATTCCATACTGCGGGTCTTCCGTTACCCCGCCTCGTGTCATATTGACCAATTTGCACCGAAACAAAGGGACCTTTAAACCACGTCGATAGTCAAGTTCCCATATGTCCTGTATATAACCATAATATGTTTCCTTTCCCGTCTTGGTTTCTGCATCAGCGGACACCACTATTTTGGTTGGTGCTCTTCTTATCTTGGGCGATCGTGTAAAATGTATTACCATTTATCTCGTACCCTTTGAAAGTCATTATATTCAAGATGGTAACTGGGACAGCAAGTACAGGTCATTTTCAATAGAGGTGTCATGCATGGTAATGCGTGTTCCGCAACCAGGTGGCGAAACTCCTGGTTTGTTCACGTTTAATCCAGTCATCATTCCGCTCCGGGTGTTTGGAGCGTAGCAAATTCTTGTGTTCATCCATATACGGAGCCACCAAGGCGGAATTCTGTAGAACTGTGTAGTGTGCTTCAGTGAGAGAATGTCCATCCATACATATTATTTGTTCCCCTCCTAGCGTGCCTTTTCCATCCAGTCTGCCCTTATGACGTGATTCAGGAACACCAATCGGCTTAAGGTCAGGAATAAAGTCAATACAAAACTCAATGACCTCCTCATTTTGATGGCCCTTGGAGATGCTTCCTTCCGCCTAGCATGGTTATGAACATATTTCTTTAAGACTCCCATGAACCTCTCAAAGGGGAACATATTGTGTAGAAATACAGGACCCAAAACGTTAATCTCTTCGCATAGGTGAACTAGGACATGCGTCATGATGCTGAAGAAGGATGGTGGGAACACCAACTCGAAACTGACAAGACATTGCACCAAATCAATCTGTAACCTTGGTATGATTTCTGGATCGATTACCTTCTGAGAGATTGCATTGAGAAATGCATATAGCTCCACAATGGCTAATCGAACGTTTTTCGGTAGAAGCCCCCTCAATGCAACCGGAAGCAGTTGCGTCATAATCACGTGGAAGTCATGAGACTTTAGGTTCTGGAAATTTTTCTCTACCATGTTTATTATTCCCTTTATATTCGACGAGAAGCCAGAAGGTACCTTAATATCGAAAGGCATTCAAAGAAGATTTCCTTCTCTTTTTTGGTAAGAGCGTAGCTTGCATGACCCTGATGTATGTCGTCTTCTCCGTGCATACGTTGCTGGTCCTCCCGTGCCTCAGGTGTATCTTTTGTCTTCCCATACACACCCAAGAAGCCAATCAGGGTCACACAAAGATTCTTCGTCACGTGCATCACGTCGATTGCGGAGCGGACCTCTAGGTCTTTCCAATATGGCAGGTCCCAAAATATAGATTTCTTCTTCCACATGGGTGCACGTCCGTCAGCGTCCTTCGGAACAGGTTGTCCGCCAGGACCCTTTCCAAATATCACCTTCAAATCCTTGACCATATCATGTACATCAGCACCAGTACGGTGGCAAGGCTTCTTCCAGTGATCCGCCTCACCTTTGAAATGCTTGCATTTCTTTCTTACGGGATGCCTGCTCGGAAGAAATCGACGATGTCCCAGGTACACATTCTTCTTACAACTATTCAATTATATACTGTCGGTATCATCCAAACAGTGCGTGCATCCGCGGGATCCCTTTTTTGTCTGTCCTTAAAGGTTACTGAGAGCATGCCAATCATTGATGGTCACGAAGAGCAACGCCTTTAGGTCAAATTCTTCCCCCATGTGCTCATCCCACGCACGTACACCTGTTCCATTCCACAGTCGTAAGAGTTCTTCAACTAATGGCCTTAGGTACACATCAATGTCGTTGCCGGGTTGCTTAGGGCCTTGGATGAGCACTGGCATCATAATGAACTTCATGCACAACCAAGGAGGAAGGTTATACAAACATAGAGTCACAGGCCACGTGCTATGGTTGCTGCTCTGCTCCCCAAAAGGATTAATGCCATCTGCGTTTAGACCAAACCATACGCTCCTTGCGTCATCTGCAAACTCCTTCCCGTACTTTTTTTTTATTTTTCTCCACTGTGACCCGTCGGTGGTACTCTCAACTTCCCGTCTTTCTTATGGTCTTCTTCGTGCCATCGCATCGCCTTGGCATGCTCTTTGTTTTGGAACAACGTTTCAACCGTGGTATTATAGGAGAATACCACATCACCTTGGCAGGAATCTTCTTCTGGGCGCCGCCTCGACATCACCACGGTCACCGCGGCTGATCTTATAGCGCAATGCACCACATACCGGGCAAGCGTTCAAATCCTCGTACTCACTGCGGTAGAGGATGCAATCATTAGGGCATGCATGTATCTTCTTCACCTCTAACCCTAGAGGGCAGACAGCCTTCTTTGCTTCGTACGTACTCTCGGGCAATTCGTTGTCCTTTGGAAGCATATCCTTTATCATTACCAGCAGCTTTCCAAATCCCTTGTCAGATACACCATTCTCTGCCTTCCATTGCAACAATTCCAGCAGTGGTGCCCAGCTTTTTCTTGTCACCCACGCACTGGGTACAACAATTTTTTGTGATCCTCTAACATGCGCTGCAACTTCTTCTTCTCCAAATCACTTATGCGCAGTTTCTCTTTGCATCGGCAATGGCCCGACCTAGATCATCAACGGGCTCATCTCGATGCCTCTTCTTCAGCTTCTTCCCGCATTGCGGCTCAGCTTCTTCCGCATTACCGGCTCAGCTTCTTCCCCCATTGTTGTATCATCGTATTCGGGGAACCCATGGCCGGGATAGCTGTCGTCGTCCTCTTCTTCTTCATTGTCTTCCATCATAACCCCTCTTTCTCCGTGCTTGGTCCAAACATTATAGTGGGGATGAAACCAGACTCAAACAGGTGGGCGTGAATGGTTCTTGGCGTAGAGTAATTGTGACCATTCTTACAGCCAGCACATGGACAAGGCATAAAACCATCCGCCCGCTTGTTTGCCTCAGCCGCATAGCGTAAAAGTATGCACTCCCTCAACGAACTGGGAGAGCATCGGTCATCGATACATCCATTGCGGCTCATCTTCATTACACAACACCGAATAGATCAAATTAATACAAGTTCATACATAAAGTTCATACAACACTTAAATGCAACAAACAAATAACTCTCTAGCTAAAGCATTTAAATGCAACAACAAATGCGATCAAGATCGCAACTAAGGTAACAATTGATCCAACAGCATAATGATACCAAGCCTCACTATCGATGGCATATTTTCTTATCTTACGAATCTTCAAGCGCATTTTCTCCATCTTGATCTTGTGATCATTGACGATATCGGCAACATGCAACTCCAATTCCATCTTCTCCCCCTCAATTCTTTTCAATTTTTCTTTCAAGTACTCGTTTTCTCTTTCAACTAAATTTAACCTCTCGACAATAGGGTCGGTTGGAATTTCCGGTTCACATACCTCCTAGAAAAAATTTCTATGTAAACTTTATGGGCATAATTTGTCATAAACACGAAATGCAACTAGTTTTAAAAGAGAATATATATACCACATCCGAATCATAACAAGGACGAGGGCCGACGGGGACGGATATCAAAACCATGGCACTATATGTATAACAAACAACGCACGGGTAAGATAATTATACGAGTAACTATATATCCAAATCACACAAACATCAATTTTTATATAAAATTTCATGAACAAGAGGCTCACCACAAGGTGGTGCAGCTGACAGAGACGGTGCAGGCGATCGGCAGTGGTTCTGACGGAGATTTAGAAGGCACTAAGTAAACCACACCTACATATGCAAACTAAGTGTTATTTTTTACCTCAAATTGCATATAAATCAAATACTAGAACATATATATATTTCCTCCCAAATTACTAAACTCACAAATTAATCACTATATAAAGCATTGCAAGAGCTAATCTAGCAATGAGAGATGAAAGGACAAAGTTGCTAACCTTGGTGATCATTTGAATGGATGGGGGCATGCAAATCTTGACAAATTTGGGGCAAATTTTGTGATGAACTCGAGAGGAAGAAGGGAAGAACAGAGGAGAGGGAGAGGGGAAAGGGGGATTAACAGAGTGCGGGTGGACAAAGGGTTTATATAGGACGACCTTTAGTACCGGTTCGTGCCACGCACCGGTACTAAAAATGCTGGAAAAACCCCACTCGACAACATCCTGCCACCACTTTCTTTAGTACCGGTGCGTGGCACGAACCGGTGCTAAAGGTTCGCCCGAACCGGTACTAAAGAGCTCCTCCCGCCTAGCCGTTGGAACCGGCACTAATGGACACATCAGTGCCGGTTCTGTTACAAACCAGGACTAATGTGTCTCACATTTGACCCTTTTTCTACTAGTGAGTCTCTCTCCCTGCTGGCCGAGCCCGCCGGCAACCGCTGCGGCGTCTCCCCCGGCGAGGTGTTTGAGGCCCTTCGGGCACGTTTTGGCCTCTCGCCGACGAATTCTCGGTCCACCACCACCACCCAGACGAGTTCCTCGTCTGCTTCCGGTCTCGTGACTCCCGTGCGCGTGTTGCGGCCACGAGCCTGCACTCCCCGCGCTTCCACCTGCGATTCACTCCTTGGAGCCCCATCGTCGGCGGTGAGCCCGTCACTGTTCGCATGCGCGTCCTCATCGAGATCCGTGGTATTCCGGATCATGCGTGGTGCCACGCCTCCGCCGACTTCCTCCTGGCCCCCTTCTGCCTCATCAAGGATCTCGCCCCGGAGACTCGTTGTGGTAGTGACATGTCCGTGTTCCGCCTCTCGGCTTGGATGGCGAACCCCGACGGGATCCCCTGCTCCTCCGAGCTTCTCCTACCACCGCGCGACGTCATTGCCCTGGATGCAGACCCAGACCGCGTCTCGCGCTTCGCGCGTTCCCTCGTCTGATTCCCCGTGTCGATCCACGTCTTCGAGTCCCAGGATTATCGCCTCCCGGCTCCACCGCCACGGGCGCCGCCAGGTGATGCGGATGATGACGCTCCAGGTTCGCCGCCTGTCCCTGGGCCATGGCCGCGCAGGCACGAGTTCCCTCCCCGGGGCTCCCCTGGCTCCTCCCACACCGCTGGCGGCGCAGACGCCCCTAGCCGCCGACCGGCCCCCATCGTGGCTGGCAAGGCATGCTTGGCCCGCACCCCAGTGCCTCGCCTCCATTGGATCGGTTCCCAGCCACCATGGGCATGCACCCCTCCTCGGTCACGGCTGGCACACCCTCGTCATCAGCCCTGCTTGTTCTGGACCAGGTGGGTCCCAGCGCTGCCGCGGTTCAAACGGCCCCGCTGACCGCCCAGCCCGCCACCCGCCCCGCTCCGGTGTTGCCTCTCACTCCGCCCCCTTCGGACTCGCCACGCGTCACCCCAGCTACGACCGAGAGGACTCCAGATCCTTCCCCTCGGCCCCTGATTGGCGCATGCGTCTCTGAGGCTGTTTTGTCGCCTTTCATTCCTGCTCCGCTTTTGGCAAGCGCTCCCCCTGCACCCCCGCTTTTGGCAGGCCCGCCCCCCGAGCCTGCGCTGTCGCCTGTTCAGGCTGACCCCTCCCCAGCCTGTCCCCTGGTTGGGTCACCATGCGCGGTCGGTGGCCCGCTTCACCGCAGCCGGCCAATCGCGGCCTGCTGGCGGAATCCCAGGCCCGTTCCTTGGATCCCAGCGCTAGCCCTACCGCATCTGGTGGCGCGGCTCCCCAGGAGGATTTCCCCACCGGCGGATCTGGTGGACCCCTCTCCCCCTGACACTGATTCGGTGGCCCCAGCTACTCCTGTGGCGGATTCGGTGGCCCCGTGGACCAAGCGGCGCATCCCCCACCTCTACATGGCCAGGTCCCGTCGCCGGATCCCGAGACCATGCACGTACCCCCGCCCAGCGCTCCTATACAGTGCGCCCAAGTCGCTGCGCCCTCGCATCTTCTTGGCTTTCACAACTCAATCAACACCGTGGCTTCACCGGTGCTACCAACCCCAGGGCACCGCCGTGGAAGGGCTGCACTCCCTCCCAACTTCACCCCCCCTCCCCGTGAGCACGCATTGCCAAGACATACCGGGGCCCGGATTCGGAATCCAAAGCCAAGCGCGTCCTCCTTCTCTGTTTGGGTCTCATCAAGGACGGCGAACTGCTATCAGACGAGATCATGGTCAAGTACAATAAGCTGTTTGAGCAGCCCCTTGCCGTGGATGTGGTTCGCACGTTTGCAGAATTCTACGGTTGGAAAGTGCCGCAGTCTGTCCTCGACGGCATCCTGACGCCTCACCGCCTGCCATGCCCCTCTGCGGCATGAGCGTGACGCCCGCTGTCGCCATCCAGCCCCCCCCATCTTTTCTTATGGAAGACAACCTTAAAGTAATTTTCTGGAACGTGCGCGGGCTCAATAGCGTGGCCAAGCGCACGGCTGTCCGTTCTGTTATTGCTTCGGCATCTCCCTGTATTATATGTCTCCGGGAATCTAAGCTTTCTTTGGTCTCGTCAGTGATTGTTTGTGAGACCCTCGGCCCTGCGTTCGACGAGTTCTTCTGGTCGCCCGCGGAGGGCACGCGTGGTGGCATCATCTTAGCTTGGAACAACGCACTAGTCTCTTTGACTAACCCGACCATTGGCGAGCACCATGTCTCAGCCGTGGTCACCGCCACCACCGGTGGTGCTCACCTTGGATTACCGGCATATATGGCCCCCAAGGGGACGACGCCAAGCTGGCCTTCCTTGCTGAACTCCAACAGCTCCGCTCCTCCATGGCCGGGCCCTGGCTCCTTGGTGGTGACTTTAACATGACTGCCTCAGCCCATGAAAAAAACAATGACCGAATCAATAGGTGCACGATGAATAGATTCCAACGCTTTATCTCGGATCATGGTCTCCACGACATCTACCTCCACGAGCGACGTTACACTTGGTCAAATGAGCAGGACAACCCGACCTTGGTACACAATAACTGTGTGCTTTGTACACCGACATGGGAGGTCGACCACGCCCATTGCCTCCTGCGCTGTCTAGCGTCATCGGTATCGGATCTCTCATCTCTCTTCCTGGACTGCGCCACCCAGGCGTCCGGCAGCAGGCACTTTCACTTCCAGAAGATCTTGGCCCGGCCTCGGCGGCTTCCAAAGAAACCGTCCAACAGCATGTCATTCCACGGCCCCGGAGCAAGACCCATTCATGCGCATTTTTGCTAGGCTCAGGGCCACCGCGTGCAGCCTTCAAAGATGGAGCTCTCGTTTTGCCTCCAACCTCGCCGCTCAACTTGGGGTTGCCCGCGAGCTCATTGCCCGACTGGACGAGGCTCAAAACAGCCGCCGCCTATCCCCTCCCGAGACCTGGCTCCGCCGGCAACACAAGCGCAAATACCTCAGGCTGGCTTCCCTCGAACGCTCGATCGCCCGCCAGCGCGCTCGTCTGTGTTGGATTCGGGTTGGCGAAGCTGCGGCCACTATCTCGAAGATCCGGGCGTCCCACCGCAGCAACAAGAACTGCATCCTCAGCCTCCTCCTGGATGGGGTGTACGTGTCGGGCGAGGTAGACATGGCCCAGGCCACTTACATGCACATCTCCTCCATGCGCGCCACTCCCGTAGAGCACGGGTTCACCCTGGACCTGGCTGCCATTGGCCAGCGCTCTTTTGACCTCTCTACCCTGGATCATCCGTTCTCGTCAGCGGAGATTTGGGAGGCTATCAAGCGGCTTCCCTCCGGCAAAGCCCCCAGTCCTGACGGTTTCACAGCCGAGTTCTTACACTCATGTTGGCTCATCATCAAAGATGACCTTTGCGACATCTTCGACAAGCTCTATGCGCTAAATGGTCAGGTCTTTCAGCGCCTCAACAAGGCATACATCACTCTGCTGCCCAAGCGGCCCGACGCCGCCTCCCTCTTCGACTACCGGCCGATCAGTCTCATACACCTGATCGCGAAGCTGTTTGCTAAGGTTCTCTCGCCTCGGTTGGCGCCGCGTCTTGGCGAACTCATCTCCCCCAACCAAAGTGCTTTCATCTCTGGAAGGAGCGTCCATGATAACTTCCTCCTTGTCCAGCAGACCGCGCGGCAGCTGTATCAACTGAAGCACCCCCGTGTGCTTCTCAAGATGGATATCGCTGCAGCGTTCGACTCGATTTCTGGCCGTTCACGCTACGGGTGCTCCAACATATGGGTTTCGGCCCGAGGTGGCGAGAGTGGATTTCCATTCTGATCTCGACGGCCTCGACGCGCGTCCTGATCAACGGCATGTCGGGTCCCCCCATTCCGCATGGTCAGGGCCTTCGTCAAGGCGACCCGGTATCCCCGATGTTGTTTGTGCTGGTCATCGATACGCTCTACACGCTGCTCCAGTTCGCCGTCCGGTCTGGGATCCTCAAGCGACTGACGCACAGGCATGCTACGTCAAGCGTCTCTCTCTCTTCGCTGACGATGTGATTATCTTCTGCCACCCCGATAGGTCTGAGCTCTCCGCGATCAACTCTCTGCTCGACCGTTTTGGCACTGCATCGGGTTTGCGCACAAACTTCACGAAGTGCCTCGCCGCTCCAATCCATTGCCCCGACGACTCTGCGAGTAACGTCGGCGCCGCCTCGCCTGCCGATGGTGCCCTTCCCCATCCAATACCTGGGCCTCCCCCTCTCGCTCAGGAAAGTGCCCACCGCCCACCTGCTACCTCTGATTGAGAAGCTTGGTCGTAAGCTTGCTACATGGAAGGCTGCCTTGCTTAACCGAGGTGAGCGGCTCAATCTAGTTCGGCAAGTCTTGAGCGCCATGCCTGTCCACATGCTCCTCGCCATGGCTCTCTCCCCCGCCATCCTTAAGCAGGCCAATCGTATTTTCCGCGACTTCCTCTGGCATGGGAGGAAGGGCAGCGTGCAACTCCTGCTTAGTTAGCTGGGCACGGGTCTGCCGCCCGATCAAGCTGGGGGGGGGGGGGTCTTGGCATCCGCGACCTCCACCGCACAGGCATCTCGCTTTGGACACGCTAGCTCTCGCTCCAGGCTACTGATCCCTCTCGACCATGGGCGCACCTCCAGCTCCCGCGCGATCCAGAGGTGACTCGGTTCTTCTGGGCATCCACGTTGTGGATCATCGGGGATGGAAACACCTGCCGCTTCTGGGTGTCCCCGTGGCTGAAAGGGCTGCCTCTCCTCGACAGCGCGCCTTCCCTGGTGACGCTGCTTCCTCGTCATCTCCGGCAATCGTGCATGGTAGCCCAGGCGCTATCTGATCGCTGCTGGATATCCGACATCGAGGGCCCCCTCGGCCCTGCTGCTGCTGCTGAGTATGTGGGGCTATGGCGCCGCCTCCAGCTTGTCGAGCTCGCCCCACGACCGGACTTGCTTCGCTGCCGCTGGACCGACAATGGCGTCTACTCTGCCTCCTCCTGCTAGAGCGCCCTATTCCACGGCTCCCACGGACTCAAGGTTTTGGCGCCTCACCTAGCAAACCAGTGCCCCCACCTCGGTCCAATTCATCATCCTGCTCACCTCCCTTAACAGGTGCTGGTCTCATCGATCGCCTGGCCCGACGAGGCCTGTTGCACGAACCAGCTTGTGTATTCTGCTCCCAGGAACCCGAAACACTCCATCACATCCTTGTGGGGTGCGTGTTCGCGCACATCACCTGGCACGAGATCCTCTCGTGGTGTTCCCAAACGACTGCTGCGTCGGATGGCACCACCGGCTACTTTGCATGGCTCTCCGAAGCCATCCTTCTACTCCCGGCTGCGCGTAGATGTGGCCTCGCCACTATCGCCTCTCTCATTGCTTGGTCCCATTGGCGACACCGGAACGCGATCATCTTCGTCAAGATTACCCGTTCCTCCTCTTCCCTGATCGCCACAATCAAAGAGGAAGCTCGCTCCTGGGCTGCCGTGGGAGCTAGAGGGCTCGCCACGAACCAATTTGTAGAATGACCTTGTGTAGGATCGAAAGTATGTCTAGAGGGGGGTGATTAGACTACTTGGCCAAATAAAAACTTATCCTTTCCCAACTTTAGTCTTTGGCAGATTTTAGCTAACTTAGCACAAGTCAAGCAATCTTAACACAATTCAAGCAAGCATGCAAAGAGTATATGAGCAGCGGAAAGTAAAGCTTGCAACTTGCAAGAATGTAAAGGGAAGGGTTTGCAGAATTCAAATGCAGGAAAGTGTACGGGTTCGGTGACCGCCCCCAAGGGTTGCCATTTGTACGGGTTCGGTGACCGCCCTCAAGGGTCCCTTAGTGGAATCACGGCATCTTGCATTGTGCGAGGGCATGAGGAGATTACGGTGGCCCTAGTGGCTTCTTGGGGAGCATTGTGCCTCCACACTGCTCCAAACGGAGATTAGCATCCGCAAGGGTGTGAACCGGGATACATCGTCATCTCCGCGTGCCTCGGTTATCTCTTACCCGTGCCCTTTACTTATGCACTTTACTTTGTGATAGCCATATTGTTTCTTGTCATATATCTTGCTATCACCTAAGTAGTTTTTCTTGCTTAGCATAAGTTGTTGGTGCTCATAGGTGAGCCTAGTTGTTGTAGGTTTTGTTCTTGACAAATTAACCGCTAGGTTTATTCCGCATTTGTTCAAGCCTCAACCGTAATTATTTTAAAGCGCCTGTTCACCCCCCCCCCCCCCCCGCCCCTCTAGGCGTCATCCACGATCTTTCACATGAAATTTAAAAACATTCATGAGTTCAAAAAGTGCCCATGAAATACAATCGAGAAGTGAAGGCTACAATTTAAATACAATCGATCTTAGCTGGCTATCTGTTCACAATCTTCTTGCCCTTATTTTTCGTAAATGGAGTTCTTCTCTTGAACGAACGTCCTTTAGGTAGGGTGGTCCTGCTTCTTCTTGTGAGCAGTGCGGCTCTCATAAGGAAATATTCTTTATCTGCGGCGTCCCACGTATTGGCTGGCGTTTTCCGCAGCGTGTCTAGCTCCTCTTTCATCAGCCCCGGATACAGATTGATGTCGTTCCCTGGTTGTTTCGGCCCTTCAATTAGCATACTCATGTGAATGTACTTCCTCATCATGCACAACCAGGGGGGAAGGTTGTACATCCACACAAACACAGGCCAGGTGCTATGTGTGTTTCTCTGGCTGCCAAACGGATTGACTCCATCGGTGCTCGTGCCCAACACGATGTTCCTTGGATCCTTCCCAAATTCAACGCTTGCCACTAGCTCGCATCCTTTTGGTGACTCAGCATCTTGTCTTTTTTTATTTATCTCCAGATCATTTGCGTCATCTTCTCGCTTCTTCTCCTCCATATCCGCGTGCCAACGCAGGAGCTTTGCTACCTTAGGGTCCGCGAAATACCGCTGCAGACGAGGAGTGATCGGAATGTACCACTCCACTTTTCGAGGAGCTTTCTTCCTCTTCTTGTATCGAGTGACTCCGCACACCGGACATATGGTAGACTCCGCATGCCCGTCCCGATAAATGATGCAATTGTTCATGCACACATGGTATTTCACGTGCGGTAAATCCATAGGACACACGATTTTCTTCGCCTCCTAGAAACTGGTCGGGCACTTGTTCCCCTAGGGAAGACGATCGTGACAGAATGACATTTTCTAGTCGAAGCATCGTCGGTCATTTTGTGTTTTACCTTCATCTCCGAGCCATGAGCGTTACTTTCAGGCGGGTATCCTCGGGCCTGCATCCTTCATACAATGGAGTAACCGCGTCTATCTCCAGTTGATCCATCTTGGCTTTCTCTCGGGCGGCAGCTCTTGCGTTATCCGCCTGCTTGAGAAGCAGCTCTTGAACATGAGGGTCCTGCACCCAGCCCATCGATGGTCCATCGTCATCTGCTCTGCCGGCATCTTCATCTTCATGATCATGCCCTTCGTCTGCTCCGGCATCTTCCTCATCATCATGTCCTGCATCTTCTACAAGATGACTATGTACAACATCACCGTCATGATCATGTCCTGGAGATTCTTCGTGTTCTCGCCAGCCCGATTCTTGCTCATTTATTGCCGCCCGGCCCCCATGGACGACTTCATAGTCATCTTCATCACCTTGCCACCGATAGCCATCCATGAAACCACGCAAGAGCAGGTGGTCCCGCACCTGCCCGGAATCCGGGTCCGCAATAAGGCTCTTCAGTTTGCATCTTCGACACGTACATCTTATCTCCGTCTCGTTCTTTCGAAGCATCTCGGCCTTCGCGGAGCTCAAAAACCTATTCACGATGCCTTCGGTCATCGTGCGGACCATGGTCGCCTGCGGGGTAGAGCAAAACGATATTTTAGAACCAAGAAAAATTTGGCATGACTTTCCCTAAAAATAGGACCAAAAAGAATGCATAGTGCCAAAATTCTTGCCGAAACGGAAATGAATCAACATTCCGGCAAAATATTGGCAACTATCGCATTTCAAATACCGGTACCTGCAAACACAAACATATATGCAACACCACAAACATATGCAACACCACGAACATACATAGATCTAGCTAGGCCACCAAAAGTGCATGTGCACGTTGTTGGAGAGGGAGAACAACATAAAGATAGCTTCCCCCTTACTTACCTATCAAAAAAAGGTAATTTAACCACTTAATTTGGATGAATCTATGGTGCAAATGAGGTGAGGAGGAGGAGGCAGCCGAGACAAGCTTGGAGGAGGAGGTGGAGAGAATGAAGTGGGGAAAGTGAGTGGGTAGGTGGGCTGTCCAAAATATCTTGTTGGTCCCGGAGTTACTAATGGCGCACCATATGCAAATGCGCCATTAGTAACCCTGATTACTAATGGCGCACTGCTTCAGTGCGCCATTAGAAGTTTTGCAAAAAATAAAAAAGTATATATTCTAATGGCGCACGTGGCACGGTCGCCATTACTAGTTTAAACTAGTAATGGCGCCTTTGTGCCACGGTGCGCCATTAGTAGTTTTCAAGATGGCGCCAAGATCGTGTGGCGATGCACCATTACTAGTTAGCACTAGTAATGACGCACTGAGCCATGATGCGCCATTAGTATGTTTGGAAAAATTAAAAAAAATTGATACTAGCGGCGCACCATGTGCCTGGTGCGCCATTAGTGTCTTCCACACTAATGGCACACCAAAACATGGTGCGCCATTAGTATATACTAATGGCGCACCACATGACAGGTGCGCCATTAGTGTCCATCCCATCTATAGCCCTTTTCCTAGTAGTGAGGCACTCATATAGAGTCATATTTTGTCCTAGTATTGAGTTGTAAATAAATAGAAGTGTGATGATCATCATTATTAGAGCATTGTCCCATGAAAAAAGGCCAAATAAAAAAAGAAAGGCCAAAAAAAGAGAAAAGCCAAATAAAAAAAGGAAGGCCCAAAAAAAAGGGACAATGCTACTATCCTTTTTCCACACTTGTGCTTCAAAGTAGCACCATGATCTTTATGATAGAAAGTCTCTTATTTTGTCACTTTCATATACTAGTGGGAATTTTTCATTATAGAACTTGGCTTGTATATTCCAACAATGGGCTTCCTCAAATGCCCTAGGTCTTTGTGAGCAAGCAAGTTGGATGCACACCCACTTAGTTTCATTTTGTTGAGCTTTCATACATTTATAGCTCTAGTGCATCCGTTGCATGGCAATCCTTACTCCTCGCATTGACATCAATTGATGGGCATCTCCCTAGCCCGTTGATTAGCCGCGTCAATATGAGGCTTTCTCCTTTTTTGTCTTCTCCACACAACCCCCATCATCATATTCTATTCCACCCATAGTGCTATGTCCATGGCTCAGGCTCATATATTGCGTGAAATTTGAAAAAGTTCAAGAATATTAAAGTATGAAACAATTGCTTGGCTTGTCATCGGGGTTGTGCATGATAAGAACACTTTGTGTGACGAAAATGAAGCATGAGCAAACTATATGATTTTGTAGGGATGAGCTTTCTTTGGCTATGTTATTTTGAGAAGACATAATTGCTTAGTTAGTATGTTTGAAGTATTATTATTTTTATTTCAATATTAAACTTTTGTCTTGGATCCTTCGGATCTGAAAATTCATGCCACAATAAAGAAAATTACATTGAAAATTATGTTAGGTAGCATTCCACATCAAAAATTCTGTTTTTATCATTTACCTACTTGTCGTGGAATTGTCCCGGCAGATGTCCTCTTGCAAGGACTTAATCGTGGAGCCATCGCAACTAGGAAGCTTAAAGGGGTTAATCGGGACAAAGGACACGAGAGGGTTTATACTAGTTCGGCTCCTTATGGTGAAGGTAAGCCTACGTCTAGTTGGGTTGGTATTTCTTGAGGTTTCAATGACCAAGGAGCGAGATACGCTATGCCCGGTTCTCGAAGGGTTGTTTCTTGCCCTAAGCCGCCGGCGGGTCGTCCCCTTATATACACGGGTTGACGCCCTGCGGCTTACAGAGTCCCGGCCGGCTCATAAACAGTCTCTGGCTCGGTGACTAGTCAAGTCTACCTTATGATACAAGTCATGCCATTATGGCGGTTTACTACAACGGGCCTTAAGTCGCCTGTGGGCCTTAGGCCCCTTGTTGAGACGCCATCTTCATGCTTGGACTTGGGCTTCTGTCTGGTAACTCTTTACGTAACCCGGGCCCTCCTGGGCGGTTTACACAAATAGTTATATCCCCAACACTACTCGAGGACGAGCAGGAATTAAGCTTGGGGATGCTTGGTACAACTCCAACGTATGTATAATTTTTTATTGTTCCATGCTATTATATTATCCATCTAGGATGTTTTATATGCATTTATATGCTATTTTATATGATTTTTATAACTAACCTATTAACCTAGAGCCCAGTGCCAGTTTCTGTTTTTTTCCTTGTTTTCGTGTTTTACAGAAAAGGAATACCAAACGAAGTCCAATTGACGTGTCAATTTTTGATGATTTTTTATGGACCAAAACAAGCCCCCCAAGTAAAAGAGTTGGGCCAGAACAGTCCCGGGCCGTCCACGAGGGTGGGGGCGCCCTACCCCCCTGGACGTGGCCCCTATCTCGTGGACGACTCGGAGACCCCCCTGACGTGAGACCTACGCCAAAAATTCCTATAAATATATAAACCTCCACAAAATAACCTAGATCAGGAGTTCCGCCGCCGCTAGCCTCTGTAGCCACCAAAAACCAATCGGGCCTGTTAGGCACCTGGGAGGGATCCCTCATCGGTGGCCATCTTCATCATCCCGGCGCTCTCCATGACGAGGAGGGAGTAGTTCACCCTCGGGGCTGAGGGTATGTACCAGTAGCTATGTGTTAGATCTCTCTCTCTCTCTCATGTTCTTGATTCGGCATGATCTTGATGTATCGCGAGCTTTGATATTATAGTTGGATCTTATGATGTTTCTCCCCCTCTACTCTCTTGTAATGGATTGAGTTTTCCCTTTGAAGTTATCTTATCGGATTGACTCTTTAAGGATTTGAGAACACTTGATGTATGTCTTGCATGTGCTTATCTGTGGTGACAACGGGATATTCACGTGATCTACTTGATGTATATTTTTGTGACCAACTTGCGGGTTCAGTGACCTTGTGAACTTATGCATAGGGGTTGGCAGACGTTTTCGTCTTGACTCTCCCATAGAAACTTTGCGGCACACTTTGAAGTTCTTTGTGTTGGTCAAATAGATGAATCTGAGATTGTGTGATGCATATCGTATAATCATACCCACGGATACTTGAGGTGACATTGGAGTATCTAGGTGACATTATGGTTTTGGTTGATTTCTGTCTTAAGGTACGCTAGGGGGCTGTTCGGACGACTCTAGTTATATCCCCAACATTAGGCCCCAGATTGATTTGAACCTGTTCATGTCAATCTTAAAATAACTTAAACATAAATCTTTAGTCTTTGGACTACGCAAAAAGACTTCTTTTAACCCGGCGTGACGTCACTCTTTGGATCCGTGTTAACCCGTCATGACGTCATCTTTCCTTTTACTCCGCCGAATCGACCCAACGGATCTTTATCTTTATTGCCCGTTCCGAGAATCGAGGCGTCGGGGCCGCTGGATAGTAATTCTTATCTCCTTGTTTCCCGCGCCGTCTCGGTTATCCTCTCCCTATAAATTGGCGCGACTTCAAGTCTTTCATTCTTCTTCTTCTAGTCATCTTCTTCCTCTCTTCTCTGTCACTCAAGCTCCGCCGCCGCCACCGTCGACCCCCTCGTCTTCATCGAATGAAGCCGCTGCATCAGCCTGACTCAGACCAGAAATCGACGGCGAACCTCCGCCGCTCGAGTTCATCCGTGAGTTCCTCTCCTTTCCTTTCTTTAGATCTGCATCGGAACTTTCCTGAGTTCGTCGGCGTTCATCACCGCCCGACGCAAACCCTTGCTAGCTTGCACCTCCACAGCCTGCTTAGATCTTAAAAACTATGCAGAACTGGTGCGGTAGTTGTTTGTGTTGATCTTGTATAAAAACAGATCTCATCTCCCTTGTTTGGGAACTTTCTTCGAGTGCGTGAACTTCTCTGCTCTGTTTTAGGTCTATAAAAAATTTCTTTCAGAACAATAATTTGATCCAAAATAATAGTTGTCATCTGTGAAACTTGTTTCTATCAACCGGAAAGCTTTTTCTGGTAAATGCCCTTAAACACAACTATCCAGGTGTCCGTTTTAAATAAGTGATACTAAGCTGTAATCCTTGCCGTCTTTGAATCGCTCTTGATGTTTGTAGCAGCTTAAATATTGTTGCACAATCACCCTTATATCATTAGGCCCCTTCGTAAGCCGCTACCACTCTGCAATTTGAATATTTTCTTCCGGGTTAAAATTTAAGCTGGAACTTCTTATTTTGCAATAGGCCAATCTGTTGTTATGGCGCCTAAGTCGACCAAAGCTCATGTAACCTGCAACTGGGTCCCATCCACTGTCACCAAAAGCATGCTGGCTGAGTTTATGAAATCTGGTCATTTGCCAAAAAGGAGGTCATGTCTTATCGTGTTCTGACCCATCCAAGAAAAGCCTCAACCAAAAGATGGAGAAGTGATAGTTTTCACGGATCACATGAACCGATTTGCCCTCCGGCTCAAAAATTTTCAGAGAAGTTCTTAATTTCTTTGACCTTAGACCTCAAGACATCGGGCCCAATTCCGTGTCAAATCTCTGCAATTTTCAAGTTTTCTGCGAAGTGTACCTGGGAGAAGAACCGAATCTGCTTTTGTTCAGAGAACTTTTTTACCTGAACCGGCAAAACGAACGTGCCAACAGGCCTAGTCTTGAACTTGGTGGCATTTCCATCCAGCGGCGAAGAGATTGTCTTTTCCCTTATGCTGAGCTGCCAAGTCACCCGAAGGACTGGAACCAGACGTGGTTCTACTGCCAAGATACATCACCGGCTGATGAGAAGCCACTGCCCGGCTTTCGCGCCCTGCGTCTCGAATCCAATCATCCGCTGGCAGATAAGTTATCCGCTTTGGAACGCCTGCCTCTCAACCCCACCATCAAGAAGATCAAAGCTCTTCTAGGGAACGGTTTAAATGCCATCGATCTGGTTCGAGTCTGGGTCACCTGGCGGATACTACCATTAAGCCACCGCTCCGGCATAATGTGTACTTATACAGGCGAAAAGGATGACTTGATGCGCCATACCTTTGATGACTTATCAGACGATGCGGTAGATGCTACAGTCCAATCTATGTTGAAGGAAGGCATCAGAACCGTAATGCCTTGACTTACTTCCTTCAGAAGAAGAACCCGGCTCTATGATGAGTTACTAGTCTTCACAAATACTCTTTTATATGTTACCTTCTTATACTTATGATTCTTTATCTGTTTCCACAGGCCGGTGATGATTTCTGGAAGGTCAAGTATGACCATGAGGCTGCTAAACAGGCCAGGGCGCCAAGAAAACTGAAAGAAAAACCGCCAGGATGGGCACCTCTAAGAAGAAGAAACCCAGTGCCTCTGACATGTTTAAATTGGATGACTCTTCTTCCGATGAGGAAGAGGTAATCTTTTTCAATTTTCTTTAACTCCTTTGCCATTACTTTCACTGATATTTGATCCCTTCAGGCGGATACTAGAAACAGTCAAGCAGCTGGGAAGAGGTAACTATAATTTCCTCCGACTCAGAGCCTTTATTTGCAAACACAAAAAATCCTAAGGGTGACCCGGAAAGTAAGGTTTTCACACCCTCTAGCTTACCAAGATCCTCAATTTCTTTTGAAGCAACAACAACTTGAGAACCGAGGCAAACTCAGGCCACTCAAGACACAGAACTCTCCTCCGGCTTACCCGATATAACCAGGAAGCGTCGAACTGAGGTGATCTCTGCTTTGCATTCTGTTTATCCTTTGGTAGGTTTATTTCGTCGACCCCTCAATTCATCTTACTCCAATTATCAGGATACCTCTCCGTCTTCCGGCGAGTCGATGCAATCAAACATGCCGGCTTTTAAAACAGCTCCCGGGTAATGACACCTTTCTTACTTTAAGTTTTTCCATACTTATCTGTTGGTACTCATCCTTCCACTTTGGTCGACAGCCGCAAGTGAAGCCTAGCAAGAAGGCCAAAAAGAATAATTTGTCCCGAGACCGGTGATCACCGAACCGCAATTGACTCATCCGTTCTGATAGCTCCACTCATCAGCCACCGCTGAACCGGCTTTTGATATTCCGGTGTCAACCTCGACCCGCTGCAGAAGACGTTGTCCACGATTCGACAAGCCGAAATTCCTAGCCGGTCAAGACGATCAACCGAAGTTGAATATCTGAAAAGCCAATATGTTGAACCAGGACAGCCCTCATCCTTGCTCGATGCACTACCAAGGAGGAGTTTGCCCAACGTCGGAAAACCAAACAGGACATCACTGATTATACTCACCTAAGCATTGGTGATATAGTCTCGGGCTATTTGAACCAAGTGCACAATATCCGTGACCTGGAAACTGAAATTGTGAAGCAAATACAACATAAATCTGAGGTATACATTTAACCTTACTTCATCGTATCAGCCCCCAAGTCTATTGCTTATGAATGAATATGTTGTAGACTTAGAAATCTACTTACTGTTATTTTTGTCTGGCTTAAATTGAATATATTTAACTCGGTGATAACATGAAACTTTGAATTTGGGTAACACATTAGCCCCCAAGTGTCAAGTGCCTTTACTTGTAAAGTGCTTGAGACTTAATATACATGACCCGGTAAAATAGGTTAAGAATTCTTTAAGCATACATTAGCCCCCAAGTGCCAAGTATCTTTACTTGTAAAGTGTTTGGGACTTGAATGTAATCTTACCGTGATCTTACCATAACCTAATGTCGTCTGAGACCGCCATAAGTCAATTTGAGGCGGAGATTTCTGATCTGACGAGTCAGCTGAAAACCCAAGAGCTTGAAACTCAAAAAGCCAACTCCAAGTTTGAATTCAGTGTCTCCGAACAAGAGAAACTGAAGAAAAAATTTGAATCGGAGAAGAAAACTTGGGTTGAGGAGAGGGCTTCACTAGTGACTCGGGCTGAAACAGCAGAGGCATCTCTTGCCGAGGCGACTGCCGAGCTGTCCGGCTTAAAGCGCCAGATATCTCAAATTGTCTCAGCAGTCTTTGTTAAGTTACTATGTATAACTCTGAATATCACAATGGATCCTTTGATGTCTTTTTTAATTGTTAACTCCGGCTCACCTTATATGTATTCACGCAGGCCCCAGGAGCACGAACCTCAAGCGTAATATGCTGGTCAAGCTTAAGGCGGTGTACACTCTGGTGGAACAACTGTACACCGGGTCACAACGTGCTTTAGCCGTTGTGGCTTTATCAAATGATGCTCCTTATCTCCTGCAAGATGTACTCAAGCGGCTTGCCGTGTTACCTCAATGGATTCAGGAGTTAAGGCGAGCATCTGGTAGAGCCGGGGCCATAGCCGCCTTAAGCCGGGCCAAAGCATTGGCTCCAGAGCTAGACTTAAACGATGTTGCTCTTGGATACCCCAGCTTAAAGGAGGACGGCTCTGCATTCAGTCAATCAGACTTCACCACCTGTGTGAGAGTCGTACGTCCTGTGGCCACCATCATCAGCAACGATATTGATCTTACCAAATACCAGCCGGGTTATGACAACGAGAACCGGAGGATTCCAACTCCGCATTATGATGATGTCAGCCTGATCCCTCCAACTCGTAAGCATACCTTTGTTCCTGAAGTTGACCCGGCCAGTTTAATAGATGATGAAGCTGAATTTTAAGCCTTAAGCGGCATTGATCGACCTCGTCAACCTTCCAGACAAAGCAGCAGCATTTAAGAGGCGGAGAAGGATAACCCGGAGTCGTCAAGCCAGCCGGAAGAATGAGCCGCCAGATGTGTTATGACTTTTGTAAAACAATGCTTTACTTACTTTAGACTCGGGGAGTCTTGTAATAGGATAGAAAAACTCCTTAACTCTGTCATGCCTTCGCGCATGTTTTGCGGTGCTTAACAATGTCTCAAGCCGCCAGCAATGTGCACTGCCGGCTTGCTTGAATCATCCAAAAGCTTTACGCTTTACTCGTATAAAACAAAAACTTTCTTTGGCATCTCACCACATCCGGGGTCATGTAAGATAACGTTAATCCGGAGTAGGAACAAAACATCATAAGGATCCGCCGGTTTAAGGCGTACCTGACCGGCTTACTTGATCCCAAAAAAGCAGACAATTATACTTAACTTTTGAAAATTGGCACATATAATGTTTACCTGGCCCTTAGTATTATTTACTCTTATAGAATAAAGTAAACCTGATTTTCAAAGGCCTCTGATTCAAATACGATCAGTAGAACCGTTCCAGAGGGGTTAAGCTAAGATTCGGATACGATCATATAGCCCCCAATGGCTTTGGCGATGCCGATCAAATGGGCATCGACAGCTATGTTCTCTTTGGTTCGAATACGACCTATGTTTGAACAGGAAGCCCCCAAGTGACCATGAGAGTTGTTTAATGACGCTGATTCGAATACGATCCACGTCAGGCCCAAAGAGGTTAAGCTATGATTCAAATATGATCAAGAAGCCCCTAAGTGGGTTCGGCAGTGTTCCAATCAATTGGGTATCGACAGCTATGTTCTCTTTGGTTCAAATACGACCTATGTTTGAACAGGAAGCCCCCAAATGACCATGGCTTGATTCAGATATGATCATAAGCCGGACCAAAGGGAAAACCGGATTCAGATATGATCCGCTCCCTGTTAGTCGTTTCCATCACCTAGTAAAGAAGACACATAAACCTTGTAGGATGGAAAAGAAAGAGGTCCTGCTTTATTGCCTTATAATATATACATTGCTAAAAAAGAAAAGATAAAAATACTTTGAAAGCCAGCGCCTTAAGGATAGTAGGGTCGGAGATGCGCTATGTTCCACGGCCGGCGGGTCTCCTCCTCCGACTTACGTGAGTCTTTGTGCTCTCGAACATCGATGAGGTAATACGACCCGTTGTTGAGATTCTTGCTGACCACGAAAGGTCCTTCCCAAGGAAGGGACAGCTTGTGCATATCAGTTTGATCCTGGATGAGCCGGAGCACTAAATCACCTTCCTGGAAAGTTCTGCTTCTAACCCGGCGGCTGTGATAACGGCGCAGGTCTTGCTGGTAAATCGCCGAGCGGGCTATAGCCAAGTCTCGCTCTTCATCCAACAAGTCAAGTGCATCCTGACGAGCTTTTTCGTTATCAGCCTCAACGTAAGCCGCCACCCGGGGTGAATCATGCCGGATGTCACTTGGCAGAACCGCCTCTGCTCCGTACACCATGAAGAAAGGTATATAACCAGTAGACCTGTTGGGCGTTGTGTTGATGCTCCATAGCACAGAAGGTAATTCCTCCACCCAACAACCCGGAGTTCGCTGTAAAGGAACTAAGAGCCGGGGTTTGATACCTTTCAAGATCTCTTGATTAGCTCTTTCTGCCTGACCATAAGACTGGGGGTGAGCAACAGCCAAAACATCAAGCCGGATGTGTTCTTGTTGATAGAACTCTTCGATGGCACCCTTGGAGAGATTAGTGCCATTATCAGTTATAATACTGTGCGGAAAACCAAAACGAAAGATCACCTTTTTGATGAACTGAACCGCCGTGGCTGCATCACACTTCTTGACCGGCTCGCTTCAATCCACTTGGTGAATTTATCCACTGCCACCAACAGGTGTGTCTTCTTATCTTTAGACCTTTTGAAAGGTCCAACCATATCAAGCCCCCCAGACTGTAAACGGCCAAGTAATTGGAATCATCCTCAATTCTTGAGCCGACACATGAGCTCGTCTTGAGAATTTTTTACATCCATCACATTTGCTGACCAGATCCTCCGCATCAGCATGAGCCGTCAGCCAATAAAAACCATGACGAAAAGCCTTGGCTACCAGAGACTTTGAACCGGCATGATGACCGCAATCACCTTCATGAATCTCACGAAGTATCTCCTGACCCTCCGTAGGTGATACACAACACTGAAACGCCCCAGTGACGCTGCGGTGATGCAACTCGCCGTGAACAATCGTCATGGATTTGGACCGCCTGATGATTTGTCTTGCCAAGGTCTCGTCCTCAGGAAACTCTCCCCGGGTCATATAGGCTAAGTATGGAACCATCCAGTCCGGGATGGCATGGTGAGCCGCCACCAGCTGCGCCTCCGGGTCTAGTACTGCAAGCTCTTCCTTTATAGGCACTCTGACAGAAGGGTTATGAAAAACGTCAAAGAAAGTATTAGGTGGCACCGGCTTACGCTGAGACCCCAGCCGGCTTAAAGTATCAGCCGCCTCGTTCTTCCTTTGATCAATGTGCTCTACTTGATAACCCTTGAAGTGCCCAGCCACCGCATCAACTTCACGACGATAAGCCGCCATAAGGGGATCCTTAGAATTCCACGTGCCTGACACCTATTGAGCAATGAGGTCTGAATCGCCCAAGCATCTTACCCGTCTTAAATTCATCTCCTTGGCCATCCGAAGGCCATGGAGTAAGGCCTCAAATTCAGCTGCATTGTTAGTACAGGGAAACATAAGCCGGAGCACATAACAAAATTTGTCACCTCGAGGGGAAGTTAAAACTACTCTAGCCCCCGAGCCTTCCAACTGCCTGGACCCATCAAAGTGAATAGTCCAATACGTGTTATCCGGGTTCTCCTCTGGTGCCTGCAAGTCCGTCCAATCATTAATAAAGTCCACTAGGGCTTGAGATTTGATAGTCAGTCTTGTGCATATACTTCAAACCGTGAGGCCCAAGCTCGATGGCCCACTTGGCAACTCGCCTGTGGCTTCCCTATTCTCGATAATGTCTCCCAAGGGGATGAACTTACCACGCTTATAGGATGACCCAGAAGTACTGTTTTAGCTTCCTCGCCATGAACACCCCATAAACCAGTTTCGCCAATGCGGATACCTTTGCTTGGACTCTATGAGCACCTCACCGATGTAATAAACCGCCGCTGAACCGGATGCTCCTTGCCAGTCTCCTTACGGTCCACCACAATAGCCACACTAACAGCACGTGAGTTAGCAGCAACATACAATAGAAATGGCTCTTTATCAATCGGAGCTGCGAGAACCGGCGGCTCAGCCAATTGCCTCTTTAAATCTTCAAAATTAGCATCAGCAGCCTCACTCCAGATAAAGGTGTCTGCTTTCTTCATCATCTGATACAATGGTAAAGCCTTCTCACCTAGCCGGCTATGAATCGGCTTAAAGCTGCAACGTGACCCGCCAACAAGAACATCATTGATGCACGCCGGCTTAGCCAGAGAGGTAAACGCCTTGATCTTCTCCGGTTAGCTTCAATGCCCTGTTTGAGACCAGAATCCCAAAAGTTTGCTCACAGTACACCAAGCACGCACTTGTCCGGTTAAGCATCATCTTGTAGACCCGGAGATTATCAAAGGTTTCCTTTAAATCGGAGATCAAGGTTTCCTTCTCTCTGGACTTCACCACAATGTCATCCACATAAGCATGAACATTGCGCCCAATCTGATTGTGGAGACAATTCTGCACACACCGCTGATAAGTCGCCTGGCACTCTTGAGCCCAAACGGCATAGACACATAGCGTAAGGCTCCAAATGGAGTAATGAAAGCCGTCTTCTCCTGGTCCTTAAATGCCATCTTGATCTGATGATAACCAGAGTAAGCATCCAAAAACTCAACCGCCAAGAACCGAAGTGGCATCGATGATTTGATCAATGCGGGCAGAGCAAAGGGATCAGCCGGACAAGCTTTATTTAGGTCCGTGTAATCTACACACATCCGCCAGGTGCCGTTTTTCTTGAGCACAAGCATCGGGTTAGCCAACCACTCCGGGTGAAAAACTTCCACGATGAACCCTACCGCTAAGAGCCGAGCGACCTCTTCCCCTATAGCCTTTCACCTTTCCTCATTGAATCGCCGGAGAAACTGCCTGACCGTTTTATACTTTGGATCAATATTAATAGTGTGCTCAGCGAGTTCTCTCGGGACACCCGGCATGTCAGAAGGTTTCCATGCAAAGATGTCCCGGTTCTCACGGATGAACTCGATGAGCGCTTTCCTATTTGGGATCCAAATTGGTACCGATGTTGAACTGCTTGGAAGAGTCACCGGAGTGAAGTCAACCAGTTTTGTCTCGGCGGCCGACTTAAATTTCAAAGCCGAGTCTTGCTCTGTGGTTGGCTTCTTCAAAGAGGTCATATCTGCCGGGTCAACATTAGTTTGATAAAACTTCAGCTCCTCTTCAGCACAAACGGATTCAGCGTAAGCCGCATATCTCCTTCCTCGCACTCCAAGGCCACTTTTTGACTCCCATGCACAGTGATGGTTCCCTTGTAACCCGGCATCTTGAGCTGCAGATAAACATAACACGGCCGTGCCATAAACTTGGCATAAGCCGGCCGTCCAAACAGAGCATGATATGGGCTTCTGATTTTGACTACCTCAAACGTGAGCTTCTCAGCCCCGAATCGTATTCGCTCCAAAAGCCACTTCCAGCTTGATCTTTCCAACAGGATACGCCGACTTACCGGGTACCACCCCATGGAAAACAGTGTCAGATGTCCTCAAGTCTTTATCAGTCAGACCCATACGGCGAAAGGTCTCATAATAGAGAATATTGATGCTACTTCCGCCGTCCATGAGCACCTTAGTGAATTTATATCCACCAACCCGAGGGGCCACCACCAGGCTAATCGACCGGGTTATCAACCCGGGGTGATCTTCTCTACTCCAAATGATAGGCTGTTCGACCACCTCGGATAACGGGAATCGCCGGTTCAACCGAATTCACAACCCTTTTATGAACCTTCTGGTCACGTTTACACAAGTTAGTGGTAAACATATGGTATTGCCCACCGTTTAACTGTTTTGGATGGCTCTGATAACCTGACTGCTGCTGCTGCTGTCCTCCTTGACCGGACTGCTGGTGATTATAGCCACCTTGACCACCTTGAAAACCGGAACTTGAGCCGCCACCCGGGCCATGGAAACCACCTGCTCCTGAACCGCCGCCTGACCCATGATTGCCATCAAACATGTTTGAAATCTTGAAAGCCTTCATGATCGCGCAGTACTTCCATAAGTGGGTGGCAGGATTTTCTCGAGTACCGTGTCTTAGACAAGGCTCATTCAGAAGCTGCTCAAGAGATGGACCTGTGCCACCAGATCGAGGAGGTCCTCTCCCCTTATGCTTCTTGTTATTACCTTGAGCATTAGCATTGGCCACAAACGCCGGGTTACCGTCCAGCTTACACTTGTTACCACCTTGACTTGCCGGGTACCGTTGTTGCCAATTCTTTCCGTTGCCGTTCTTCTTTCCCTTCCTGTCTTTTCCTCCTCGCATACGGGATCTTCAAGAGTATCGTAATCGAAATATTTAACCAAAGCCGCCATCAGCGTACCCATGTCATTGCAATCACGCTTAAGGCGCCCCTACTTCGCTTCAGTGCACAAAACGACAATTACGATGGAGCATAAGTACCGCAGAGACGGCATCCATCTTATCAGATGAATGTATTATTTCTTTGACCCGGCGCACCCAATGAGTTGTAGACTCACCCTCCTCCTGCTTAAAATTGGTCAAGTCCACAATGGACATAGATTGCTTGCAAGTATCCTTAAAGTTCTGGATGAACCGGGCCTTTAACTCGGCCCATGAACTGATGGAATTGGGAGGCAAACTTTTCAACCAAGTTCGGGCCGTTCCATCTAACATCATGGTGAAATACTTAGCCATTGTCGCGTCATTGACTTCCAATAATTCCATGGCCATCTCAGAACTTTCAATCTATGCCCCCCCTCAGAAGTCGGCCGTAATTCGGGACTTTTCGAGGACCCTTGAAATCCTTTGGGCAGACGCACATCTCGTAGAGCCGGCACTGCATAAGGGACACCACCGGTTCTAGTGGCCACCCCTACTCCAACAGAAGTCATTGGATACTCTGGGAAACCATCATACGCCGTCTGCTGAGCCGCTAATTGAGCCGCCAGTTCATCATCCTGACGCAATCGATCTTGCACCGGGTTATAGCCGCCGGGTTGATTGCGACGCTGGGCATTACTTGATAAAGCCTCTGACTCCATGTGTCTTCTGTAACTCGGACTCCGGTTTGGTCGAGGTGCTATCCAAGGCTGAGGTGTGGAATGACTCATGTCATTGCTGTAAGAATAGGCCTCTTGCTGTGCCAAGGCCATCTGAAGAAGCTCCCTAACCCTCCGGGTTTCCACCGCCGTCGGGTCGTCACCATCCACTGGAAGAGCCGCCAGACGCGCCGATGCTGCTATCAGGTTCTCCATCGGGTTGGAAAAGTGGCCCGGAGGTGTTGGTATGTATGGGGCGGGCCATGCTCCCGTAAAGAGGTGCCGTCTCTCGAGGCTGAACCGCCCTCCCGCTCCGGTGTCATAAATTGATTGGCTTCGGCGGTTTGCTAGGACCGCTCCGTGTCATGAAAAGATTCCAAGGATCGTAGTCGAGGCGACGGACTGGGTTTTCTGATGTCTCCTTCTCATCACCTCATTGGATGCATTCAGACTCATGTTAAGCTGGAAAGCCTCTGACTGAAGTCGCTGCGCCCGTGCAGCCAAAGCCGCCCGCTCCGCATCTAGCCTGGTGTCCTCGGCCGCTAAGGCCTCCTTGGCCCGGGCTATCTCCTCACGTACCTTTGACACCTCCGCGTTATGTTCATCTGGATTTGCAGGAATAACCGTGGAAGTTAATAAGGCCGTCAACTTGTCCATAAGATCTATCAAGACTGAGCCGGGCGGGCGCTGCTGGTCCTCCCGCCTCGCCGCCCTAACCCGGACGTGATTGCTGTCGCAGCCGTCGAGTTTTGACCGGGTTGGGTACCAGCCATGAAGACTCCTGCCCAACTTGGCGGCTCATAGCAATCTCGAACGCTAGAGTCGTCCGAACAGCCCCCTAGCATACCTTGTTGGACCTGATACAGAGAATATGTTGAACCGGAGGACGAATCATCATCTGATGGGCGGTCGTCTCTTCGCCATCCTTAGATCATTCCGAAAGTGACTCTCCATGAACACAGCCCACAAAGGCATGCTTCATCATAGTTTTAATCTGAGTGGGTCTCGCACGCTGAGCCGTCTCAATGAGGTTGGTACAGCTGCCCGGCTCTGGGCCTGGCTCACCAATCCGGCCGATGAAAACATGAATTCCGCCAAAGGGGACCCGGTACCCGTACTCAATTGAGTCGGCGTCGGGGCCCCAGCCTTCAGTGTTGATGTAGATCTTGCCACGACGACTCTTGGTCATCCGCCCATCACAGATCCCTTGAGCCCTTCGAAGCTGCCCTTCAAGAACTCAAATCCACCGTGCGCTGGCCCCATGGTGGGCACCAACTATCATGGAATTGTCACGGCAGATGTCCTCTTGCAAGGACTTAATTGTGGAGCCATCGCAACTAGGAAGCTTAAAGGGGTTAATCGGGACAAAGGACACGAGAGGGTTTATTCTACTTCGGCTCCTTATGGTGAAGGTAAGCCTACGTCTAGTTGGGTTGGTATTGCTTGAGGCTTCGATGACCAGGGAGCGAGATACGCTATGCCCGGTTCTCGAAGGGTTGTTTCTTGCCCTAAGCCGCCGGCGGGTCGTCCCCTTATATACACGGGTTGACGCCCTGCGGCTTACAGAGTCCCGGCCGGCTCATAAACAGTGTCCGGCTCGGTGACTAGTCAAGTCTACCTTATGATACAAGTCATGCCATTATGGCGGTTTACTACAACAGGCCTTAAGTCGCCTGTGGGCCTTAGGCCCCTTGTTGAGAAGCCATCTTCATGCTTGGACTTGGGCTTCGTCTGGTAACTCTTTACGTAACCCGGCCCCTCCTGGGCGGTTTACACAAATAGTTATATCCCCAACACTACTCGAGGACGAGCAGGAATTAAGCTTGGGGATGCTTGATACAACTCCAACGTATCTATAATTTTTTATTGTTCCATGCTATTATATTATCCATCTAGGATGTTTTATATGCATTTATATGCTATTTTATATGATTTTTAGGACTAACCTATTAACCTAGAGCCCAGTGCCAGTTTCTGTTTTTTTTCGTTGTTTTTGTGTTTTACAGAAAAGGAATACCAAACGGAGTCCAATTGACGTGTCAATTTTTGATGATTTTTTATGGACCAAAAGAAGCCCCCCGAGTAAAAGAGTTGGGCCAGAAGAGTCCCGGGCCGTCCACGAGGGTGGGGGCGCCCTACCCCCCAGGACGTGGCCCCTATCTCGTGGACGACTCAGAGACCCCCCTGACGTGAGACCTACGCCAAACATTCCTATAAATATACAAACCTCCACAAAATAACCTAGATCAGGAGTTCCGCCACCGCAAGCCTCTGTAGCCACCAAAAACCAATCGAGGCCCTGTTCCGGCACCCTGCCGGAGGGGGGATCCCTCATCGGTGGCCATCTTCATCATCCCGGCGCTCTCCATGATGAGGAGGGAGTAGTTCACCCTTGGGGCTGAGGGTATGTACCAGTAGCTATGTGTTTGATCTCTCTCTCTCTCTCTCTCTCTCTCTCTCTCTCTCTCTCTCTCTCTCTCTCTCATGTTCTTGATTCGGCATGATCTTGATGTATCGCGAGCTTTGGTATTATAGTTGGATCTTATGATGTTTCTCCCCCTCTACTCTCTTGTAATGGATTGAGTTTTCAATTTGAAGTTATCTTATCTGATTGACTCTTTAAGGATTTGAGAACACTTGATGTATGTCTTGCATGTGCTTATCTGTGGTGACAATGGGATATTCACGTGACCTACTTGATGTATATTTTTGTGATCAACTTGCGGGTTCAGTGACCTTGTGAACTTATGCATAGGGGTTGGCACACATTTTCGTCTTGACTCTCCGATAGAAACTTTGGGGCACACTTTGAAGTTCTTTGTGTTGGTCGAATAGATGAATCTGAGATTGTGTGATGCATATCGTATAATCATACCCACGGATACTTGAGGTGACATTGGAGTATCTATGTGACATTATTGTCTTGGTTGATTTGTGTCTTAAGGTGTTATTTTAGTACGAACTCTATGATAGATTGTACGGAAAGAATAGCTTCGTGTTATTTTACTACAGACTCTTGAATAGATTGATCAGAAAGGATAACTTTGAGGTGGTTTCGTACCCTACAATAATCTCTTTGTTTGTTCTCCGCTATTAGTGACTTTGGAGTGACTCTTTGTTGCATGTTCAGGGATAGTTATATGATCCAATTATGTTATTATTGTTGAGACAACTTGCACTAGTGAAAGTATGAACCCTAGGCCTTGTTTCCTAGCATTGCAATACCATTTATGCTCACTTTTATCATTATTTACCTTGCTGTTTTTATATTTTCAGATTAGAAATACCCATATCTACCATCCATATTGCACTTGTATCACCATCTCACTACTAGGGAAAAGCCTATACACAGAATCTTACCAAAGCGCACCACAAAATACCACGCTGTTGCTACTTAGCAGCAGCGATGTTAGAGAAACGCGCCACGACAGGAAAATAGCAGAAAAGGCCCACCACAAACAGCGCCATCGCTATAATTGCCATGACCTCGCCCCCGCTAGTTATAGCAGTAGCACTCTATACTATACCGCGCTACTACTATAGAAGTTAGCGAACGCAGCTTATAGAAAAAACCGCTATCGCTAAGATCAGCCCACAAGTTTAGTCCCACCTTGCTCCGTGAACAGGGTGTTTACCACCTTAAATATGTTATTTATGAAACTACCACAACCAGTTGGTCTTTACTGAACTCTATGTGTAAAATTTGTGGCCACAATATGAGTCCTCTCCGGTTCCTACCGGATAGGACTCATATTGACAATTCAGAACCGGAGAGGACTCATATTGACAATTCAGATTGTACACAAAAAGATCATTGATGGCCAATGTATTTTTAGCATTGACGTATTTTTTGTATAGTTACACTTAGCAGTAGCGGTTTATGTGCAAGGCGCTACTGCTATTCAGATTAGTCAGAAGCGCTTTTTGGCAAACGCTGCAACTATCCCTACCTTATCCCCACGCACACGACCGGCCCTCACTCACACTCTCACTCTCGCCCCCCGTGCCGATAACTGCGTCGTCAATGTCGCCCGCCGCCGCCTTAAATCCGTCACGAGCTACTCCCCTCCTTCCGTCCCTCCTCCCTCCTCCTCGCACATCCTCCCTCCGCCTGCGGCCACCCCTCCCTCCTTCGCCGCCGCCCTCCTCCCTTCGCCTGCGGCCGCCCCTCCTCCCTACTCGGCCGGCAGCCCTCCTCCCACTGCCCTCGACCTCGCCGCCCCTAGCTACCTCTCCGTCGCCCCCACCCCCTGCCACTAGTTAGTACTAGATTTAGTAGTTGTAGATGTTAATTTAAGGTTCATAGCTAGTACTAGATGTTGCTTAGTTAGTACTAGATTTTTAGTAGTAGTAGATGTTAATTACTAGTAGTGATGGTACTAGTTAACTAGATGTTGCTTAGTTAGTACTAGATTTTTAGTTGTAGTTGAACTAGTTTACTAAGTAAATTAATATAACTAGTTGAACTACTTTCTTTTTAGAAAGAACTAGTTTTTTCTATTTATAGTAAGTTTATATTTAGTAAGAACTAGTTGAATTAATAAAACTAGTTGAACATGTCATATTTGTTGTTATTTTTTTAGTTTAAGCAATTATTCGGGATGTATTAGTGATAACTTATATGGTTTCCCAAGTGGCCGTTTATGTTCAGTTTACATCTCCGAGTGGCCTATGTTTTGCCGGAGTGTTGATTAATTTCCGTTCCGGCAAATTTCAGGCGCTCGATATGTCCTTTTTTAGCAAAGGTCATGCCGGATTTTTTCGTGAATTCTGGCATGACTTGTGCTAGAATATGTACAAGTTTAATCTTTGAATTATGAACGTAGGAAATGTCGTACTCGGACGCATTTACAGTCTCCCGGGGGAGTGTAGCTGGTGCCACGAAGATTGAGGTATATGCGACAGGTTCGTTCAGCTGGACGAAGATCGGCGCTTCAGCATTAAGCTCGAGGAGACCTTCGATTGTGAAACGGTACGCAACAACGACAAGTGTTTTTTTTCGTAATTAAGCATGACTTCAACTATTTCAACGTCTAATTTTCATCTTTTACAATTCAACTAGCTTATCCCATGCCATGCAAGACGCTATGTCTTGGAGAGGATGGGTTTTGAAGACCATGAAAATTTTGAAACAAAGAAAATACACCTAAGGACCCATCATGATATGGATTTTGAAGTAAATCTGTGCAATGCTCAGAGCGTAACCCATTTTGGTTGCCAAAATTGGGAAGCACTTTGCAAAATGTATGGTTTTTATGAGGGTATGATTGTCACCATGGATCTTGGTGATCCCGACATCGAGCAAGACAATATGGACATTTGGGTCCTTGTTGATACGCTTCGATTCTACCGCAATGTGAGTTTCTCAAACATAGTTATTAACTAATTTATATTGTTTATTTCAAAATTGTTGATAGCTTATTTCTATTGACAGCTTATTTTGAATCTTCAAAGAATGTGCAGAAGATGATAGACAAAACCCAATACACCGATGGCTCCGAATTAACGTATAAGGAGAAAAATCATCTGATTGCTTATTGTACTTTCTTTGAGAATTACAATAACTATTATCGAACTCCTCTAAATTATGGTGAATACGTGCCACTAGTGCACGTGTTTAACCACGATAACTTCTATGGAGATACCCTGGTAAGATTTTTTACTATTATGACATCCGTGCATCTTTTGCATACTTCCAAAACTAGTACATCATTGCTAACTATGAAGTTATTACTATGTTTTTCAACAAAAAATACCGATGGATTGTGTGCCTCATCTGATGTATTACAATGGTCGCCTTGAAGTTTTGAACATACAGCCAGGTCATCCTACGGATCTCACCTGTGCATATCGGATTTCTAAAACCGGTGAACACATGCTAATCAAAGAATGGAAAAATGTTTGGACATTCGCAAGGAGGTTCTTGGAAGTAACATTGCGAAAGGCAAGAATTGGAGACAGGATAATCTCCATTCTCCATAATGGAGAGTCGGGCTATCTTGTTTTTTGCTATTTTACCTTAGAGAATATAATAGCTCCTAAGAGAATGTAGTAGGTCCTATGAGGTCCAATATGTTTATTATGTGATACAATGTGTTAGAGTTGATGATGAGGAGTACTTGTGATTACGACTAGTGACCAATTTGTTATGTGATGTCTCATTGATGAAAACGATGATCTCGAGGTGTTATATGACAATGATGTATTATGATGATAAGTTGTTAATGATATGATATGATATTTATTATATCATTGGGTGTAAGAATCATGATTAGTTTCAAGTGGATGTCCATCCACTTGAAACTAGTCCACGGTTGTTTCACCTACTCATTATGATGTAAAAACAGTCTCTAAATTCCTGTTGTATGAAAAATTGTGTAAAGGTGTATGAAATACAACATGAAATAAAAAAGAAATAAAATACTAAATAATAGTAGTAGCTGGCAAGGAGGAGCGCTACTACTAATTACCGGCAGCGCTGCTCAGAGAAGTGCTACTACTAGATCATTTTAGCAGTAGCTGGTCCAGCGCCGCCATCGCTAAGCTTTAGTCAGAAGGCCTTATCAAGAGCGCCCTGCCCGCTACTAATAGGCCTAAACTCAAGGCTGCTGCTAGGCTTTTCCCTAGTAGTGTCTCTTCATTAACTAGTGCACCTATACAATTTACCATTGTATTGGGTGTGTTGGGGACACAAGAGACTCTTTGTTATTTGGTTGCAGGGTTGTTTGAGAGAGACCATCTTCATCCTACGCCTCCCATGGATTGATAAACCTTAGGTCATCCACTTGAGGGAAATTTGCTACTGTCCTACAAACCTCTGCACTTGGAGGCCCAACAACATCTACAAGAAGGTTGCGTAGTAGACATCAATATCATCATTTCATCCGCATAGCATGTGCAAAAAATTAGAGAGGGTCATGGCAAAAACTGGATGCATTTCGTGTACATACTAGACAATCTCTTTTGAAGTATTAGGGTTTCGGATGAAAACTCATCTGTTACACCGGCAATTCAAAATTTTAATAACTTATTACAACTTCGGACGCTTTTTGCATTCAGCATGCACCATTCAGAGCCACGTCATCAACTTTCAACCCTTTCTGACATAACTTGTTATTTTTCATGCATTTACTGACTTGTTTTGAGCTAAATGGCCCTGAAATTGAAAAGCTCTACAAATGAACTCTGAAAAGGTTGAAACTGGCAGGGTATCATCATTTCTCTTGCATAGCATGTGCAAAAAAGTAGAAAGGGTCATGGCAAAAACTGGATGCACTTTGTGTACAAACTGGACAATCTCTTTCGAAGTATCATGGTTTCGGACGAAAACTCATCTGTTACACCGGCAATTAAAAATTTTAATAACTTATTACAACTCTGGACTTTTTTTGCATTCGGCAGGCACCATTCAAAACCACGTAATCAACTTTCAACCCTTTCTGACATAATTTGTTATTTTTCATGCATTTACTGATTTATTTTGAGCTAAATGGCCCTGAAATTGAAAAGCTCTACAAATGAACTCTGAAAAGGTTGAAACTTGGCATGGTATCATCATTTCACCCGCATAGCATGTGCAAAAAAGTAGAGAGGATCACGACAAAAACTGGATGCACTTCGTGTACAAAATGGACAATCTCTTTCGAAGTATCAGGGTTTCGGACGAAAACTCATCTGTTACACCAGCAATTCAAAATTTTAATAACTTATTACAACTCCAGACGTATTACCAATTTGAATATATTGATAAAACACACTAATATTAAACATAAGAAAAAATAATCACTGGAAAAAACTATTTTTAAAGTTAAGTTATTCACAAACTAGTGATTCACACAAATTTCAAATAATTCAAATTTAAAATATTCAATTTTTTTGTACCTAAAGCAAAAAAAAATCACAAAGAAACTCTAAATACAGCAAAAACCTACTCAGAAATAAATAGAAGAAAATATATAAAGCAGAAAAGAAAAAACTTTATAAAAAAATTATTTCTGCGTTGTCCAGTGGGCCTGCTCGGCCTTGGGCATGGTTATGCAGGCCCATAAGGCCCAACAGGCTCACAGGGTAGCACGGCAAAGTTAAGCCCAGAAGCCTGCTTTAGAGAGGAGCTCGAAGGAGCAGCCATGGCTGGGTTTATAAACCTGTGCGGCTGCCCTTCGCTCGGCGAGCTGGGACTAAACTTTGTGCACCGCGTAACAGGAGCGCACCCTCTTTAGTACCGGTTCGTGGCTCCAATCGGTACTAAAGGGGGGTCTTTAGTACCGGCTGGAGCCACGAATCGGTACTAAAGAGGGTGCGCTTCCCGCCGCTCGGGCTATCAAATTTGACCTTTAGTACCGGTTTGTGGCTCCAACCGGTACTAAAGTCCTTCCCTATATAGACAGCACTCACGAAAATTTTCAGTTAGTTGATGTCCGTCTTTGTCGCGCGCCCATCCCTGCGCCGTTCGCGTCGCCGCCCCCGTCATCGCCGCCCCCAGCCCGTCACCGTCATCACCGCCACCATCATCGCCGCCCAGCCCGTCGCCGTCATCACCCGCCCGCGTGTCGCGCGCCGCCCAGAGTCTGTCAGCGCCATCGTCGCCGCCCCCATCATCGCTGCCCCAGCTCAGCCGTGGCCGCCGCCCGCCCCCTCCCCACCCGGTCATCGCCGCCCCCTGTCGCCGCCCCGGCCCGTACGTCGTCATCGCGCCGCCCCGGTAACACACACACACACAAAGTACACACACACACAAAGTAAACAACATATTTTTTTTCTGTTTTCTGCTTTTTAGTTTATTATAGTTTTATTTTATATAAATGTTAGATGAATTAGATATATAGAAATATATGTTAGATATTAATTATAATGTCAAATGTTAGATGAATTAGGTAGAAATATATATGTTAGATATTAATTATGTCAAATGTTTAGATCAATTAGATGAATTAGCTAGCTAGATATTAATGTTTCCCGAGTTAATTTTTATACTTTTGTTATAGATGAATTAGATATATTAATGTTAGATGAATTAGATATATATTTAATTTAGTTATATGAGATTTGATCATCTAATTAAAATTTTACTATATAGAACTAGCTACTTTATTTTTAGTAAGAAAATTAATAGAACTAGTTTAGTTGAATTAGTTGAACTAGTTAGTTGAATTAGTTGAGCTACTTTATTTAGGTATATTTTTAGTAAGTGCTTAGTTGAATTAATTAGTTGAACCAGTTGACTTAATAGAATTATTTGAATTAATATAACTAATAAGTGTTTAACGTTTCACCTATGAACATAGGAATGTCGTCTGACGACGAACACGATTTCATTATGTGCGAATATTGCGAAGACCAGCGCGGCATGTGCGATAGAAATTTCCTAGTTGATGATAGGCGCTTCAGCATCAAGATGGATGAGAACTTCGAAGTGGATACAGTAAGTCACAACGACAAGTCTTTTCTGATAATTAAGCATGACTTATGCTTCATTTGCTTCAACTTATAATTTTAAATTTTCACTATTCTATTAGCGTACCCCCTGCCATGAAAGAATTTTTGTCTTGAATAAGATAGTTTCAGTCCTAACAAAACTATGGAGGTAAACAGAGTTTACTTGAAGACCGAGCATGGTTATACCTTCAACGTCAAATTATACAATGCAGACACCTACACCTACTTTGAATACAAAACTTGGCAAGCACTATTCAAGGCTTATGCATTTGAGCCTGATATGTTTATCACCTTTGATATTCGCCCCGAAGATGATATTGAAGGTAATAGAGACATTTGGGTCGATGTGCAGACGCCTCCAGTTCTACAATTATGTGACTTTCTCAACCATATTTATGTCTTCGATGTTGTTTATTCAAAAATAGTTGACAACTAATTTCTATTGATAGCTTATTTCCATTCAAGCAAACATGTCCGACGCTTGGTAGACAGGACCGTCCATTGTCCCGGGGCTGAACTAAACTGCGAGGAGATAATTCATTATGTTTCATGGCTTGAGGATCTTGATGTTGTCAAGACAAATTATTTTCCTGAATTTGAAAATCTTAGTACTCAAAACGTGCGACCAATAGTGATCGTATTGAACTACGGTCACCTCTATTTAGGAAAGATGGTAAGATTTTTACTATTTGTCCTCAGTGCACCTTTTGCATACATTATTTTTCAAGCTAAACTTCATGTTGCTAAGTAATGTTACTATACGATGTTCTTCGACAGGGACTCCCGATGACAGTTGTGCCTCAGTGGATCGGTACTAAAGGTCGTCTGTCAATGTTTAGCTTACGGCCAAGACATCCTACAATGCACATGAGTGCATTCAGGATTTCTAAAAGCGAGGAATGCTTAATAGTGAAAGATTGGAGCAAAATTGTTAACGATCGCAGAGAAGTACTAGGGCGGTAATCGTAAGCGCAGCCCACGATTAGGAGACAGGTTCACTTGCATGCTCCAATATGATGAATCAGGACAGCTATACATGTTCTATGTTATTTTACCTTAGAGAGAGCAGCAGGAGTGATTAGCTAGCTAGTTCATGCTCTTAGTACTTGTCCTCTCATGTCTATGTTCTTCGTCCTGAACTTAATATCAAAGAGTGATTTGCTTTTGTGGTCTTATGAACGCTTAATTATAATCTCATGACCATGTTGAACTCGATGGTATCTTTGCTTCTGGTACAAGTGAATGTTTCTTTTTTAAGCTAGTGTTGGTGGTGATTAGATAGTGGTAATGACTATGATGATTAAATAGTGGTAATGACGACTATGATGATTTTTAGCTAGCTAGCTAGTATACTGTTGTTGGTGATGATATGATGCAAGAGTTTTTATATTAATATGATGATGATGATGATGATGATGATGAGTTATTATATCATTTATGAAAGAAATCATAGATTAGTTTTAACTGGATGGATCCTAGCTAATTAAGTGATCAAGTATATGCTATATCCATATCCTGATTCAACTGGATATGGCATATACTTGATCACTTAATTAGCTAGGATCCATCCAGTTGTGATCAAGTAATATGGATATGGCATATTCTTGATCACTTAATTAGCTAGGATCCATCCAGTTGAAACTAATCTGCGGTACTTTCATCTAATGATTTAACAATCCATTATAATGTAAAAAACAATCTCTAAATTAAATTGAAAACACAAAATTAAAGGAAAAATAAAAATAAAACCAACCCCCCCAAACATTTAGTACAGGTTGGTGTTACCAGCCGGTACTAATGGTCTCCCCGCACCCGGGCCTAGCTCGTGCCACGTGGTGGCACTTTAGTGGCGGTTCGTGCCAAACCGGTACTAAAGGGGGGACTTTTAGTCCCCACCCTTTAGTGCCGGTTACAGAACCGGCACTAACGGCCCTTACAAACCGGTGCTAAATCCCGGTTCTGCACTAGTGCTAGTAAGCCTCTCCTAGACTAGCTCGTTGATCAATGGTGATTAAGGTTTCCTAACCATAGACATGTGTTGTCATTTGATATAGATCACATCATTAGGAGAATGATGTGATGAACAAGACCCATCCGTTAGCTTAGCATAATGATCGTTCAGTTTATTGCTATTGCTTTCTTAATGGCATATACATATTCCTTCGACTATGACATTATGCAACTCCCAGATACCGGAGGAATACCTTGTGTGCTATCAAACGTCACAACGTAACTGGGTGATTATAAAGATGCTCTACAGGTATCTCCGAAGGTGTTGTTGAGTTGGCATAGATTGAGATTAGGATTTGTCACTCCGAGTATCGGAGAGGTATCTTTGGGCCCTCTCGATAATGCACATCATAATAAGCCTTGCAAGCAATGTGACTAATGAGTTAGTTACGGGATGATGTATTACGGAACGAGTAAAGAGACTTGCCAGTAACGAGATTGGACTAGGTATGAAGATACCGACAATCAAATCTCGGGCAAGTAACATATAAATGGACAAATGGAATTTTGTATGTTGTCATAAGGTTCGACCGATAAAGATCTTCGTAGAATATGTAGGAGCCAATATGGGCATCCAAGTTCCTCTATTGGTTATTGACCGGAGAGGTGTCTCGGTCATGTCTACATAGTTGTCGAACCCATAGGGTCCACACGCTTAATGTTCGTTGACGATATAGTGTTATATGAGTTATATGATTTGGTGACTGAATGTTGTTCGGAGTCCCGGATGAGATCACAGACATGACAAGGAGCTCCGGGATGGTCCGGAGGAAAATATTGATATATAGGACAATGGTATTCGGACACGGAAGTGTTTCGGAGCGTACCGGGTAGTCGTCGGGGCACCGGAAGGAGTTCCGGACACCCCCGGGAAGCGTATGGGCCTAATGGGCCAAAGGGGGGGGGACAAACCAGCCCACTAGGGGGTTGGCGCCCCTCTCCCATGCCGGCCGGCCCTAGGGGAAGGAAAGGGGAGGGTGGCCCCTCCTGCCTTTCCCTCCTCGTGAGAAAAAGAAAAGGGAAGGGGGCGCCACCTCCCCTGCTTTCCTCCCGCACTCAAATAAGGAAGGGGGGCGGCTTGGGGAAGACCCCAAGTAGGATTCAGCCCTACTTGGGGCACCTCCTGGCCTCTCCCCTTCCCCCACCTATATATATGTGGAGGGCGCCACACATAACCACGACAATCTCTTAGCCGTGTGCAGCGCCCCCCCCTCCCCAGTTTCGTCCGTCGGTCATATTTTCGTAGTGCTTAGGCGAAGCCCCTGCGGAGATAGCATCACATCACCGTCACCATGCTGTCGTGCTGCCGAAACTCATCTACTACCTCGCCGTCTTGCTGAATTAAGAAGGCATGAACGTTACCGAGCTGAACGCGGCGTTGAACGCGGAGGTGTCGTACGTTCGGTACTTGATCGGTTGGATCGCAAAGTAGTTCGACTACATCAACCGCGTTACTAAAAGCTTTCGCTTACGATCTATGGGGGTACGTAGACACACTCTCCCCCTCGTTGCTATGCATCTCCTTAGATAGATTTTGCGTGTGCGTAATTTTTTGTTTTGTTTGCCATGCAACGTTTCCCATCAAAGTTCTAGCAGAATACCTGGTTTTACTGTAAGGACATTCCGACCAGTAACTCCCAAATGGGTCTTTCAACTTATACTGGCGAGAGAGTTGAGGCTCCAAAAACACTCAGGGTCTTCAAGACCGAAAAAACTAACGTTGACATCCTGGTTGAGGCTTTGGTTGGGTGACATAGACGAGATTGACCTACTAGAGGGTTTCATTAGCCGTTGTATCCAGCCGCTTCAGGAAAGGACGAGGCCCATGTACATGTACCATGGTCTGAGTGACCCCACTCGAGTGAATCCGAAGGCCATAACAGTGGCTGAGATTGAGGGCCGAGTGAAGCGCATCACCGCCGAGCATGATGACGCCCGAGGTAGCAAAAAGGTGGTCGCTTACGACCTCACTCCCGCCTCTAAAGGTAACCTTGCCCGTTAACATTTTGATATCTAGTAATTATTCTTGTCTTCACTTCGTCTTCCGAGTGTCTTGTTCAAAGTTTGCAAAAGATGGTGTTGTTGAGTATCGTGATTATTAGGAAAGCTAAGATAGCGTAGGATATTATTCTACCTTGCCTTGTACACCAAGATCATCATGTACTCCTATATATATGCCCACGAGGCTCAAGCAATACAACGAACATTACACCAATCCCTCTCTCCCTTCTAACATGGTATCAGTTTCCGGGTTCTAAACCCTAGCCGCCGCCGCTTCCACACCACATGCCGTCCCGGGGTGGTCGGCCTCCATGACCGCCGCCCGGGGTCAGCCGCCCGCATTTACGGTTCGTCCGCCGGTCGTGTTGACCGGCTGCCCTAGAGAGTCCTTTTCCCGAGCCCTTGCTCCGGGTTTTTTCGCTCTGTCGCCAGTCGTTTTGACTATGAGGAGAAGAGTCAGCCGATGCTGGCAATGACTATGAGGAGGAGGACGACGCTGATGGTGATGGTGAGGAGGTGGAGTCCTCCTCTTCTGATTACATTGTTAAGAAGACCCGATCCAAGAAAGCTCAAGATCTGAGTGCGCAGGCCCCAACTGCTCTAAGCTTTGAAGCGCGGCCGAGGTGAATCTGTCGAGCCGGCAGGAAAGTGTCCCAAGTTTGTGAAGTAGCCCACCAAGAAAGACGTGAGTAAGCCCCGCAAAACCGAGAACCTCCCGGTACCAAAATGGCGGTGCCAATTGCTTCAATGTGAGTGTCAAGCCGTTTTCCCAGCTGATTCTAGAAGCTCGATCAAATTTTTTTATTTTAAAAGCCTACTAGTTAAACCTCTTTTAGGGCATATTTCCAACACTTCCTACAGTGGGGGCGCCGACCCAGGCCCGGTGGCTGATGTCGGGCTAGAGGTGAAAGAGGTGCCTTTCGCTTCTACTATATGTCGTGGTTATGTGGTCATGATATGGATGGTTGGTGGTGCCTAGGGATTTGGATGCTGGGGCGGTGGTCCTGGATGGTGGGCTCGACGGTTAGCTTTCCGGCAGGCTTCGTGGTGGTGGTGGTGGCTTCACCTCTTGGTCGTGTGGGCGGCAAGAGGTGTAGTGGCCGGAGGCTCTGGTCTGCTTTTGCAGTGCCTGGATCTGGTGCCCGGATCACAATGACTGTGCAATTCATATCTTTCTCATGCTAATTGGCACAGCAAATCATGAAATTTGCTTCTAGTTTGGATTATGCACAACCGCCCAAGATTAAGTGGAATCAGTTTTGAGTAGGATGGGATATGATTATGGCGTTATCTAATTACATAGATATCTAAACAAACACGATTCAACACTATCTATTACCGCTGTTATCGGGTGCCGTTACAAAAGCACGAACAAAACACCTCCTAAGTTGTAAAGCATAATCTTATATATAGTACTACTAGCATACTGAAATGCATACAATCTTGTCAAAGTATATTAATTACTACTAGCAATCCTCAAACACACGCACGAACACATCGCACATGCATTACTTGATACTTCAGACAGAAGGGCTAGTGGAGCTCTTCCTCTCCGCGAGCGTCGAGTTGGCCTCCAAGCAGTCCACGACGCGATGGGGCTCTTGACGGGACAATCCGACCGGCAGCGGGAGTTCCGCCGTTTCTTCCTTGGGCCAGCTCCGGGACGCGTGATCGTGCAGGTCTTGTCCTGGGAAGCGGAGGATGTCCGCCATTGCCATGGAGGCGAAGAGACGCTCGTTGAAGAACGACATCGTGGAAATATCGATTGGCTACTTGGCTTTGGGGCCCTTGTTTCTTGCACAATGTCAATGGATACGGTGGCGATCGACCCTGCCCTGCCGTCGTATATATAGTGGGGAGTGCTGGGCATACGGGAACCCGAACTCGAAAGGGAGAACCCAACATGATCCGGATCTGATTGAAACATCACGAGGCGGTTCGTAACGGAGGCCAGCCCTAGGCGAGCGGAGTAACAAACGCGAAGGAATACCTGGTGGGCCACAGGCCACAGCCCATTGCATGTCCGTCTATGCTATGGCAACCTCAACTGTATCTGACGGGTGGTGGTGCAAGATACATACAACTGCAGGGACTGATCCACTAGCCGCATGATCCATTCTCCGATTCGGCAATTTCTTGCAGAACACAAGGGGCATACGTATGCTGCATCTCATGAACAGATCACATATGCAGCATGTGCCGCATCTGCTTAAATGCCCATGAGGCATGGACATGACCTATAGCAATTCCATAAGTGACAAATGAAGTTACTACATTGTGTCTTCCATTATTTCTAGAAACATTCTTTTTCTAGTTAATAGCAAGGTTGAAGCCTGAAAGTGCTCTTTTGATCGCGAGCTCACAATGCTCCCTAATGAACATTCCTCTCGGACTCTTGGGATATCGATGGGACATTCGCAAGATTAGCCGCCACTGGCACCGCCACAAGGACCCACCACCTAGCCCGTCATCCCCGGCGGAGGGGACGCCGTCACCACCATGACCGGGGTTGCTGCTCCTGGGATCAAGCACCGCCAATTGGTCACATCCCCTCCCAATCCGCCCTCCCTCTGGCCGCTGGAGAAGCGCCGAACCGCCCGGGATAGACGAACTCCAGAGGGAGATCTCACGCCGCCTGTACCTCCAGACAGCGGGCTTCAGCCTAGATCCCCGCCGTCCCCATCACTGGCGGCGTCTGGCTTAGCCAGCGTCTCTGGGACAACGAGGTGGAAGAGAGGGGTAAGGGGTGGCGGCCGGGCTGGGATTGGCCACCTGATCGCCCTGGAGGAGGCGAGATGAAGGCGTACAAGCACGAAGGGGCTAAAATCCAGCCAGCAGCTTGCACGATATAAGAATCTCTCTAGGATTGAAGCTTAGTTACATATATATATACCACCTGCTCGAAGGGAACTGTCGTCATCTATTTTAGCCAACAGATTGCCCCCATTTTTTTTGGTTCGGTGGTTTTTTCCTTGGCCGGGAACTATTAGTTATAGTTTTACAAAATGTCACTCCGCCTACCATATTATAGTATCAGTCGATGAAACACACTAATCTGAACTTTCGCCCTATATAAGGTTTGAATGACACTGTGATAATTAGATTGGGATTTCTTTATGGTTTCTTGCTTCCTTTGGTTGTTGTAGGTCTTGTTTGTTTCTTGACTGTTTCTATACCTGCTAAGTCTGACGGTCCAGCATTTTGAGCATGTAATGAACTCTTTGTATTGTCATGTATTGTCATCTGTTCACTTAGAGGAACATGCCAAACAAATAGAGATAGATTTTGCAGCTCCTCAAGTGAAGGTCTGAGTTTGATACTCAGAAGTCACCGCATTTTGAAAGTGTTAATCTAAAGATGCGAATGACCAGTTTTGTGCTACCCATCATATGCACCAAATTAGATAGACCGGGCAGTCTGGCAGACATTATTTCCGTGTACACTTATATGAATTTTAATGTTATATTCATCTATCCCTTCTCTTCTAAGTGATGCTAAAGATTGTTTGACAGAGCTATCACTAAGAACTAGATTTCCAACCTTTTTGTAGAATATCAAATATAGAGATGAAAATCGGTGACCTCTGGTGTGCCATTGATTTTATCCAAAATAATTATGTGCAGAGGTGAGCTCATTTTGGGATTTGCCATGACCATTTTGCTATAAGTAGGCCATTTTTGTAACGGAAAATAGTAGAAAATTATCTTATTGCGACATGCCATTATTGTGTCCGAGTGAATGTTATGGATTCAAAGGATGGTGGTTCAAGATATCTTTAAGTGACAGAAAATGAACAGCCCATAAGCTACCAATATCTTTGTTCTGGGTAAGAATTGCTTCAACAAGTATATTTATTCTAAATGAAAGTTACAAAGTTATTTGCTATATTTTAAGGAATTGATGGTAACACATCTTCCGCTGCAGATAAGAAGAACCTAAATTCCCAAGCATCAACTTACCAGTACTCTTATCTTAAATATGTTTAGCTTGAGGTGAGACTCAGCGCATGCTCGGTTGAGTAACCGCAGATTCACCAACCCAGTCAATGTATCCTAACACTGGCAAAAAAAAAGGTCTTCAATTTGAAATTCTGATTTAGGCTTGAAGCTAATATGATGTTGGGTGATTTGAAGCTCCAATTAGGGTTTTTTTCTTGGCTAATACAGTGCAGTTTTGTGTATGTTACTTCTGACTACCATGCTTAGTTACTCATCTAGACAATTGTTGTAATTTGAGGTCTCAACTATATCTAGTTTCCTTCAATTGATATAACAGGAAATGCTTTCAAGAAGAAATACTAATCTCAATGAAGCATCTGAGGCGCAGCAATGCTGCAGATGGTGGCTCACAAAGATGATTCTAGATACTGGTTGTGAGTTGTGACACCAGGGCGGCCCTAGAGCATGGGCGGTGGGCGGCGCCCAGGGCCCAAGCGGAGGGGGCCCATAATGTAGTACATATACATACTAATGCCCAGCAAAAAAGATGGTAAAAAAAATGAGATTGGCTAGGGCGCGAGGCCCATGCGATCGATTACAAAGCGTTACGCTAGCGCCAGCGATCGGTACTGGCTGCTTATTTTCTTTTCCTTCGTCTGGAGTCTGGACGGTTGGTCTTTAAACTCTTCGTCCTGCTTGCCGCTGGCGCTCGGCGCCTTGCCGTCTCGGCCGCCGCCGGCCTGCCGCTACTGCAGCTGCATAGCAGTCCGGTAACCCAAAGTCTGCAACAAGCCAACGAGGTAATCCATGATCCATTCCATCCGTCAGTTTCTTCAGCCCGTATATGTATCCATGATCCATCCATGTTCCTGATGACTTAATCCATCCCCAAGATCCCCATTTGACAATTTCAATAGTATGTACGTATTCAACTATCCACATGTATGTCTAGAGTTCCAATCATCCGATTATAAATTCTTAATTCTTTGTACCCTCTTTTCTTCATGATTTTAGGACATTATCCTGCCATGTTGCCTAAGAAGAAGATGTTGGTGCTGAAAAAAGGAGAAGAGAAAAAGAAAGTATTATTGCATCAAGAAACGTCCGAAGAAACTTTTTTTGAAGCACTGAAGTATTATTATTGTCGATGGAGTCAGTTGAATTTGGTTCTTATTTGAGGTAATCATGGCATGTTAGTTTTATTTTCCCATCTTTTTAGTATTATTGTTGTCGATGGAGTCGGTTCGAATTTAGTTATTATTGTTGTAGATGGAGTCAGTTGAATTAGTATAGTCAAATTTGGTTAAAATTTATATAGGGGCCCATGTCACCGAGTTCGCCTAGGGCCTTCCAAAACACAGGGCCGGCCCTGTGTGACACTAGAGTTACTGTTAGTATGGTTGTTTCCTGCGAATTGTAGTTTGTTATGTGGACATAGCTACTATATATATATGTGTGTACTCTGTTCTAAATACAATGGCTAAGCAAAAGAAGTTGCTTTTTTGTTTACTGTTTGTTTATGTACCTCCTTATCACCCCAAGTGCATTGCTGATGATATCTATTTTAGCTAACATGTTTGCCAATTTTGTTATAATTTTCTCATAAACTCTATCCATATTGTTTTGGTGATGAAACCAGAGATGCATTATTTTTCTTTCTTCATACTTAAACCAATGATTACTTGAAAGAAATGATTCAACATTTGAGATGAAAGAATGTGTTTTCTTCATGTAGATGGACAACATGATGTATATTTGATACATTTACGACGCCTTTGGTTTCCAGTCCAGTAACGTATTTGTTCTGGTATCCGGAAGCTCCGGCTTCCAATGCTTTTCTACTGAATACAGGATTTCGGCGATGCGTTTTCAGTGGGAGGAGACGTTCTCGTCGACGACGAGGCGCTTACGGTGACTTCGTAAATCTCAAAATGATATGCCGGCTCAGTCTCTCGGAGGTGTTCATAGGGTTGAGTGTGCGTGTGTGCGTTCATAAGGGTGAGTGTATGCGCGTGTATATGAGCGCTTGTGTCTGTACTGATGTTCAAAAAAAATACACATACAGTTTGCCCAAAAAAAAGAATACACATACAGTTTGTTTCGAGCGTTCGACCTCGGTTTCCTAATCAGCTTCGCTCCCGCGGTATTGACACTGCTACCTAATAGGCTAATACGTGGCCTACGTAACAAACGCTGGTACGGTTTCAAAAAGTGCTGGATTCGGAAACCGTGACTTTTCCGCCGAACCAAACGCGTCGTTAGTCTCTTTGAGAACGAAAAGGTGCCCGGGTGTCCCGGCACCCCCCTTATCCAGCAGTTGGCCACTTGCGGCAGCAAGGTAATTAAGCAGGCAATTTGCAGACATAAATAGGGACAGGGACAGGGACAGGGCTAGGCTGTAGTAAGCGGCAAATTTGACCATTTTGACCTTTGGGCGAAATCAATTCACGGAATGAACTGTCCGTGAAACTATTTCACACCCCTAACCTTTTTGTGTAGCGCCCGCCACGACGGCGCCACACCCTACTGTGCAGCGCCTAGCACGGGGGCGTTGCACACCAGTCCACCATGGCAGCCCTTGGGCCCGTACCCAGCAGCGCAACGCCTCCGGGCTATGCGCCACACATGTAATGTGCAGCGTCCAGCGCGTAGGCGCTGCACGGTGACTTAGATGCCAGCCGCCCGCTCCCCCTCCCCCACCCCACCCATTCGTTCGGTTTTGAAGTAACAGAAGCAGCGGCGCGGCGGGTTCCTCCTCTCCCCCTCTCAATCCCCTCTCCCAAATCCTTCAGATCCGACGATTTGGTCCGTGCATTTCTTCACCAATCCATCCTAGAAGGTACTCTCTTCCGATCCCCTTCTTTCTATCCATAGAAAATATGATATTTTGAAGATTTGGGGAATACTTGTTTGATTAGATTAGATTTGAATCTTGCATGTATTAGAACTTTGCATGTATTGATTTGTTTGATTGATTTGGGAACCCTTGTTTGTTTGATTTGTGGAACCCTAGTTTAGTTTATGGAAGAGCTATTTTTATGAAGTAGGCATAGTTTATGGAAAAGTTATTTGTATGAAGTAGGCCTAGTTATTTGTGGAACCCTTTTTATTAGTTATGTTTGATTTGATATGGTTGGATACATAGATTGGTATGGTTGCATCTAGTAGGCCTACTTTAGTTTTTTTGTTTTCAAAAGATAATCGTGTTGACAAGAAAGCTTTCTTGCAAATTGCTAGGATGGTTTGGCTTCTCAATGATCATTGGGATCTACAACACCGGTCGTACGCTATGTCGGTGAAGCAGCAGGTAATAATAAAAGTTGCGGTGTTATGAATTTCGTGTTTTTTTCAAACACATACCCCCATATGTAATGATTTGTTTGTTTGCTTGTAGGAGCTTGCACCTCTGAAGCTTCGGCTCACGGGTCAACCTTGGGTGGATGCGCTTTGATGAGCGGTACACGCCGTATTTTAGGGAGACAGGACTTCTCCCTTTCATTCAGTTGGTCAGCCGGTCGACGCCACCCAACAATGCTCCAGCACTCACCGCGCTTATTGATCATTGGAGGCCGGAGACACACACTTTCCATCTTCGGACTGGGGAGATGACCGTGACGCTCCAGGATATAGCTATGATCACCGGTCTTCCTATTGATGGGAATCCTCTATGTATGAGCACCGATTCTGATGGGTGGCGCGAGCAAATGCTTGCCCTTATCGGTATGGTTCCTCCGGAGCCGCGGGAACCAGAAGTAGAAGGCAAGAAGAAGGAAAGAGTCGCAGCCGGTGCTACTTTCACGTGGATTGTATCGAACTTTAGTAATTGCCCTGAGGATGCTGATGAGGACACGGTGAAGACATATGCTCGTGTCTACATGTGGTACGTGATATCCAGGAGTATGTTTGCTGATGGCACAGGCAAGAATGCTCCATGGATGTGGCTCAAGGTGTTGACCGTCTTTGATAGCAAATGGAGTTGGGGTTCGGCGACACTGGCTTACTTGTATAGACAGGTATGAAGTTGTTTCTGTTTCAATTCATTGGTACATTATGAATGCGATCTTGCTGTTAACTCAACCATGTTCTCTTTTATGTGCAGTTGGACGAAGCCTGTTGTAGGCTATCTGGAGGTATTGGTGGTTGTTTGCTCGCACTTTCCATATGGAGCTGGGAGCGTTTGCCGGTTGGACGACCGAAGACCATGAAGTTCGATGATTGGGACGAGAAAGACAACCCACTACGGCTCCCCGTTTGGACTTACAAGTGGGATGTGTTAAATGAGATGACGGATGATCCCTCGGTCATGTACAAGCTGTACAGGAGCGAGATGGACGCGATCACGCCTGAGCAGGTGTATCGACATTGCATAAGTTATTATCATGATTCCATCGTAACTCGATATCAATTTTGCATTCTATCCCATTTTGTAGGTTGAATGGGAACCGTATGGAAAAGGAGAGAGTTTTGGGAACCCTATAGAGTTCAGGCTGAACCCGATGTGCACTAGGGATAGGGATCTCTGGCATATGCGGTGTCCACTCATATGCAACTGGGCGGTTGAGCTTCACCTGCCACATCGGGTGTACCGTCAGTTTGGTTTGTTCATGCCACACCCGCCGGAGTGGGAGGACACCTCCATAGTGCTACACGCGTAAGATATAATCAACCTTGAGCAATTAGCAGCTTCTCGGCGGTTTCGATGATGCTAATATTATGTTTCTAACTTGCAGGTTGGATAGGAAAAAGCAGCGGAAGATCAAGGATTTGGCCAAGCATCACAACAACTATGTCATATAGTGGGCGCTTGCTGTGGAGCAAGCTAGGGCTGGAAAACAAGCCACGCTTCGTGAGCACTGCCCGATTGCATTCAACAACTATCTAACATGGTTTCTAGGTGTCACCCGTGTGGAGGTATGCAAGCCGGCGTATGATGATGAGATTTTGGAAGAACCCACCGTCTTTGATGAGGTAGCCCAGCACCAGTACAACGCATTAGTCAGGAAATGCAACTCAGTGATCCCTGCGGGGCCAATGATGAACTTTGTGGTATTTTCCCTTTTTGCTTTTCAATTCGCACTATTCACATCTTCACTTGCCTAACACGTTAATACCATTTCTGTTCATAGCGTGCCCAGATCAAGAAAGCAATGATGAGATCGACACTATTCGAAACAACCCGGTGGCAAAAGCGATGGGGAAGGTGCACTTCGAGCATTCATTAAGGTTCACATCTCCTTCAAACTAGCACTTAACATGAGATGCTACGTTCGATGTCTCATTCACTTGTTCATGTTGCAGCGCCAGGGCCAAAAGTTAAGGCGGTTGTCAAACCTTTTTCGTTGTCGCGACCCAGTATGTATCACCGTAACATTCTAGGTCGGCGACACCATCGATCCAACTTCCGCCATGCTAATCCTTTGGACGATGAGGATGTGGGTGTGGTCACCCAAGAGGTATGGCCTGAGGTATGGCCCGAGGATATATATTCACTTGTTGATGCATTGCTAACTATATCCTCACACGGTCTTTTCATATCTTTTGTGGATGCATAGGTTCCTGATGATATGACCTTGGGGACCTACAAGGTTCGGTCTGCATACGAGTTAAATCCTAGGAAGGGATTCAAGAAATACACACCTGAGGACTTCACCCAAAGAGGCAAAAGGACTGTCGGCACCTCGCGAATGGCGGCTTTAGATGACTATTTGGATGACGATGTGGATGACGTGGAGGAACCGGAGCCGGAGCCGGAGCCGGAGCGGGTTCGTCTTCCTAGGAAGGTGAAGAAGATTTCCTGCAAGATAGGGGGAGGAGCCAGCAAGCGCGGAAGGAACTAGTCGTCGTCCTCTTTTAGTAATGGTAGTAATGGTAGCTCTATGTTGAACTCTATGTTGGTGGTAATGTCGAACTTGTCGTGTCGTGATGGTCACTCTATGTGTTGAACTCTATGTTGGTGGTAATGTTTAACTAGAAGTTCTTAGTAATGCTTATTGTGTGATGCAACTATCTATGACTTGAAATGACCCAGCTTAGAGGGACAAAAAACTGGAGCAACAAAGAGCAGAAAGTTGGACAAGTTACAGACACATGTGGCGCCTAGCCCGAGGCGCCATACTCCACAGTGCAACGCCTACCTGCCAGGCGTTGCACTGTACAATGTGGCGCCTCCAGGCTAGGCGCCACACAGGTCTGTAACTTGTCCAACTTTCTGTTGCTCCCTGGATAGTTACAGACCTGTGTGACGCCTAGGCTGGAGGCGTCACACTCCATAGTGCAACGCCTAGCCCGCAGGCGCTGCACTATGGAGTGCGACGCCTCCAGCTCAGGCGCTGCACAAACACTTAGCAAAAAATTTTGCCCAAACTGGAGGCATATATTCTGTTGCTCTCTGGATAGCTACAGACCTGTGCAGCGCCTAGCCTGTAGGCGTCACACTCCATAGTGCAACGCCTGGCCCGCAGACGCTGCACTATGGAGTGTGACGCCCAGCTACGTGCCAAGTGGGACCTCCTTTCCATGGTCTTGCACGCACAATCCATGGACATATTTCATCTTCACATGCACATGCAACCGTGTAGCGCACTTTGACGTCCGAGTGCACCACTTTGTGTGGACGATAATGCGTAACCAGCAGTTGTCGAGCCACATCTTCAATTCCAAGAAGGTGTCGAACTTAGAACCTTTAGCAATCTGGTTCTTGTCGTCTCCCAAATCACGATGAGAGCTTGGCCTAACACCAAGAGGTACACATTGGCCACCATCTACCACGGCTTCATCCGCGAGACTAACATCCTTGAACAACGTAGTCCGATGATCCCGACCAAATACCTTCTCGAAAGCTTCGGCCTCCTTCACCGTGAACCCCTCCGCATCAACTTGTTCATCGGAACCATCGTCATCCGAGTCCGATGCATATGCACGGGAAGAAGGAATGGAAGGGTCCATTGTCTCTTGCAAGTGATATTTGTCGAGATCACCCACATTGTTGTCATGGAGATCAACTTCATTGTCATCGTCCGCATACTCATCATTGTCCTCTTGCAAAGCTTCATATTGGTTGTTTGTAAACGGGCTCAATGTTGGCCTCACTTCTTGGGTCAAAAGAGGTTCAACAATTTCATCTCGCTTCAAGGGTGTGGGGCTACTAGCAACCAAAGGGGAGGGGTTCCGGTTCAAGTCCAAATGCAAACTTGAATCAACCTTCTTCGTTGAAAATAACTCAAGAGCCTTGTCTAGTGATTCGGCCACCGTCTCCTTGTATGCAACCCAACGTTGCTCCGAGTTGACACACATTGTCTTCCAACGGATGTGCATTCTAAAACCAACATTATGCCTTCCCTCCAACTCTATGATATCACTAGGGTCCGTCCAATTCAAATCTTCCCTAACTTGTTGCAAGAGCTCTGCATAGCTAGGACTACTATCAAACACCATGTCAACCTCATCCGGGTCCGGTTCTACATTGCCTTTCAAAAAGGCGTCCTTGTCCCCATGATGAACAAACACACATGTTCTTCCCATCCCTATAAGCATTCCAAAAAACACAAGGTAACATTGCTTCCATGAGTACTAATACAAGGATTAACATGGAATAGAAACCCTAATATATGTATCAAACAACAACCCTAACCCTAACCCTAACCATAACCATAACCATAACCCTAGCCCTAAACCTAACCCTAGCACCAACATAAGAACACTCATAAGAATAACCCTAGCATACTAACAAAGCCTAACCATAGAAATTGGCAAACAAACATCTCACATCTCCATGCAAATCTCTAGATCCAAACAAAACTTGGGTTACCCCAAACTAGCAACAAATGAGCAATGGGAACTTTACTTGGATCAAAACAAGGGGATCGGAGAATATTACCATGAGGGAGGGTTTGACTTCGAAATCCACGGACAAATTCTTCAAATTTGCATGATTTGGGAGAGGATTTGAGAGGGGGAGAGAGTGGGAGAGGGGGCAAAGCTTGGGGAGGAGAGTGGGAGAGTGTTACTGGGGAACATAGTAATTTCAAAAAAATTCCTACGCACACGCAAGATCATGGTGATGCATAGCAACGAGAGGGGAGAGTGTGTCCACGTACCCTCGTAGACCGAAAGCGGAAGCGTTATGACAACGCGGTTGATGTAGTCGTACGTCTTCACGATCCGACCGATCCAAGCACCGAACGTACGACACCTCCGTGTTCTGCACACGTTCAGCTCGATGACGATCCCCGGACTCCGATCCAGCAGGGTGTCGGGGATGAGTTCCGTCAGCACGACGGCGTGGTGACGATGATGATGTTCTACCGACGCAGGGCTTCACCTAAACTCCGCGATGATATGACCGAGGTGAAATATGGTGGAGGGGGGCACCGCACACGGCTAAGGAACGATCACAAAGATCAACTTGTGTGTCTATGGGGTGCCCCCTGCCCCCGTATATAAAGGAGTGGAGGAGGGAGGGCCGGCCCTCTCTATGGCGCGCCCTAGGGAGTCCTACTCCCACCGAGTAGGATTCCTCTTTTCCTAGTAGAACTAGGAGCCCTTCCAAGTAGTAGGAGTAGGAGGGAAGGAAAGGGAAGGGAAAAGGAGAAGGAAGGAAGGCGCCCCCTCCCTAGTCCAATTCGGACCAGCTCATGGGGAGGTGCGGCCACCCTTTGAGGCCTTTCTCTCCTTTCCCGTATGGCCCATTAAGGCCCAATACGAATTCCCGTAACTCCCCGGTACTCCCGAAAATACCTGAATCACTCGGAACCTTTCCGATGTCCGAATATAGTCGTCCAATATATCGATCTTTACATATCGACCATTTCGAGACTCCTCGTCATGTCCCTGATCTCATCCGGGACTCCGAACTCCTTCGGTACATCAAAACTCATAAACTCATAATATAACTGTCATCGAAACCTTAAGCGTGCGGACCCTACGGGTTCGAGAACTGTGTAGACATGACCGAGACACGTTTCCGGTCAATAACAAATAGCGGAACCTGGATGTTCATATTGGCTCCTACATATTCTACGAAGATCTTTATCGGTCAAACCGCATAACAACATACGTTGTTCCCTTTGTCATCGGTATGTTACTTGCCCGAGATTCGATCGTCGGTATCCAATACCTAGTTCAATCTCGTTACCGGCAAGTCTCTTTACTCGTTACGTAATGCATCATTCCGTAACTAACTCATTAGCTACATCGCTTGCAAGGCTTATAGTGATGTGCATTACCGAGAGGGCCCAGAGATACCTCTCCGACAATCGGAGTGAAAAATCCTAATCTCGAAATACGCCAACCCAACATGTACCTTTGGAAACACCTGTAGAGCTCCTTTATAATCACCCAGTTACGTTGTGACGTTTGGTAGCACAAAAAGTGTTCCTCCGGTATTCGGGAGTTGCATAATCTCATAGTCATAGGAACATGTATAAGTCATGAAGAAAGCAATAGCAACATACTATATGATCAAGTGCTAAGCTAACGGAATGGGTCAAGTCAATCACATCATTCTCCTAATGATGTGATCCCGTTAATCAAATGACAACTCTTTGTCCATGGCTAGGAAACATAACCATCTTTGATTAATGAGCTAGTCAAGTAGAGGCATACTAGTGACACTCAGTTTGTTGACGATATAGTGTTATATGAGTTATATGATTTGGTGACTGAATGTTGTTCGGAGTCCCGGATGAGATCACAGACATGACAAGGAGCTCCGGGATGGTCCGGAGGAAAATATTGATATATAGGACAATGGTATTCGGACACCAGAAGTGTTTCGGAGCGTACCGGGTAGTCGTCGGGGCACCGGAAGGAGTTCCGGACACCCCCGGGAAGCGTATGGGCCTAATGGGCCAAAGAGGGGGACAAACCAGCCCACTAGGGGGTTGGCGCCCCTCTCCCATGCCGGCCGGCCCTAGGGGAAGGAAAGGGAGGTGGCCCTCCTGCCTTTCCCTCCTCGTGAGAAAAAGAAAAGGGAAGGGGCGCCACCTCCCCTGCTTTCCTCCCGCACTCAAATAAGGAAGGGGGGCGGCTTGGGGAAGACCCCAAGTAGGATTCAGCCCTACTTGGGGCACCTCCTGGCCTCTCCCCTTCCCCCACCTATATATATGTGGGAGGGCGCGCCACACATAACCACGACAATCTCTTAGCCGTGTGCAGCGCCCCTCCTCCACAGTTTCGTCCTTCGGTCATATTTTCGTAGTGCTTAGGCGAAGCCCCTGCGGAGATAGCATCACATCACCGTCACCATGCTGTCGTGCTGCCGGAACTCATCTACTACCTCGCCGTCTTGCTGAATTAAGAAGGCATGAACGTTACCGAGTTGAACGTGCGTTGAACGCGGAGGTGTCGTACGTTCGGTACTTGATCGGTTGGATCGCAAAGTAGTTCGACTACATCAACCGCGTTACTAAAAGCTTTCGCTTACGATCTATGGGGGTACGTAGACACACTCTCCCCCTCGTTGCTATACATCTCCTTAGATAGATTTTGCGTGTGCGTAATTTTTTGTTTTGTTTGCCATGCAACGTTTCCCATCAAAGTTCTAGCAGAATACCTGGTTTTACTGTAAGGACATTCCGACCAGTGACTCCCAAATGGGTCTTTCAACTTATACTGGCGAGAGAGTTGAGGCTCCAAAACACTCAGGGTCTTCAAGACCGAAAAAACTAACGTTGACATCCTGGTTGAGGCTTTGGTTGGGCTGACATAGACGAGATTGACCTACTAGAGGGTTTCATTAGCCGTTGTATCCAGCCGCTTCAGGAAAGGACGAGGCCCATGTACATGTACCATGGTCTGAGTGACCCCACTCGAGTGAATCCGAAGGCCATAACAGTGGCTGAGATTGAGGGCCGAGTGAAGCGCATCACCGCCGAGCATGATGACGCCCGAGGTAGCAAAAAGGTGGTCGCTTACGACCTCACTCCCGCCTCTAAAGGTAACCTTGCCCATTAACATTTTGATATCTAGTAATTATTCTTGTCTTCACTTCGTCTTCCGAGTGTCTTGTTCAAAGTTTGCAAAAGATGGTGTTGTTGAGTATCGTGATTATTAGGAAAGCTAAGATAGCGTAGGATATTATTCTACCTTGCCTTGTACACCAAGATCATCATGTACTCCTATATATATGCCCACGAGGCTCAAGCAATACAACGAACATTACACCAATCCCTCTCTCCCTTCTAACATGGTATCAGTTTCCAGGTTCTAAACCCTAGCCGCCGCCACTTCCGCACCCGCGCGCCGTCCCTGGGGTGGTCGGCCTCCATGACCGCCGCCGGGGGCCGCGCCGCCCGTACCTAGGGTTCATCCGCCGGTCGTGTTGACCGGCTGCCCTAGAGAGTCCTTTTCCCGAGCCCTTGCTCCGGGTTTTTTCGCTCTGTCGCCAGTCGTTTTGACTATGAGGAGAAGAGTCAGCCGATGCTGGCAATGACTATGAGGAGGAGGACGACGCTGATGGTGATGGTGAGGAGGTGGAGTCCTCCTCTTCTGATTACATTGTTAAGAAGACCCGATCCAAGAAAGCTCAAGATCTGAGTGGGCAGGCCCCAACTGCTCTAAGCTTTGAAGCGCGGCCGAGGTGAATCTGTCGAGCCGGCAGGAAAGTGTCCCAAGTTTGTGAAGTAGCCCACCAAGAAAGACGTGAGTAAGCCCCGCAAAACCGAGAACCTCCCGGTACCAAAATGGCGGTGCCAATTGCTTCAATGTGAGTGTCAAGCCGTTTTCCCAGCTGATTCTAGAAGCTCGATCAAATTTTTTTTATTTTAAAAGCCTACTAGTTAAACCTCTTCTAGGGCATATTTCCAACACTTCCTACATTGGGGGCGCGCGCCGACCCAGGCCCGGTGGCTGATGTCGGGCTAGAGGTGAAAGAGGTGCCTTTCGCTTCTACTATATATCGTGGTTATGTGGTCATGATATGGATGGTTGGTGGTGCCTAGGGATTTGGATGCTGGGGCGGTGGTCCTGGATGGTGGGCTCGACGGTTAGCTTTCCGGCAGGCTTCGTGGTGGTGATGGTGGCTTCACCTCTTGGTCGTGTGGGCGGCAAGAGGTGTAGTGGCCGGAGGCTCTGGTCTGCTTTTGCAGTGCCTGGATCTGGTGCCCGGATCACAATGACTGTGCAATTCATATCTTTCTCATGCTAATTGGCACAGCAAAGCATGAAATTTGCTTCTAGTTTGGATTATGCACAACCGCCCAAGATTAAGAGGAATCAGTTTTGAGTAGGATGGGATATGATTATGGCGTTATCTAATTACATAGATATCTAAACAAACACGATTCAACGCTATCTATTACCGCTGTTATCGGGTGCCGTTACAAAAGCACGAACAAAACACCTCCTAAGTTGTAAAGCATAATCTTATATATAGTACTACTAGCATACTGAAATGCATACAATCTTGTCAAAGTATATTAATTACTACTAGCAATCCTCAAACACACGCACGAACACATCGCACATGCATTACTTGATACTTCAGACAGAAGGGCTAGTGGAGCTCTTCCTCTCCGCGAGCGTCGAGTTGGCCTCCAAGCAGTCCACGACGCGATGGGGCTCTTGACGGGACAATCCGACCGGCAGCGGGAGTTCCGCCGTTTCTTCCTTGGGCCAGCTCCGGGACGCGTGACCGTGCAGGTCTTGTCCTGGGAAGCGGAGGATGTCCGCCATTGCCATGGAGGCGAAGAGACGCTCGTTGAAGAACGACATCGTGGAAATATCGATTGGCTACTTGGCTTTGGGGCCCTTGTTTCTTGCACAATGTCAATGGATACGGTGGCGATCGACCCTGCCCTGCCGTCGTATATATAGTGGGGAGTGCTGGGCATACGGGAACCCGAACTCGAAAGGGAGAACCCAACATGATCCGGATCTGATTGAAACATCACGAGGCGGTTCGTAACGGAGGCCAGCCCTAGGCGAGCGGAGTAACAAACGCGAAGGAATACCTGGTGGGCCACAGGCCACAGCCCATTGCATGTCCGTCTATGCTATGGCAACCTCAACTGTATCTGACGGGTGGTGGTGCAAGATACATACAACTGCAGGGACTGATCCACTAGCCGCATGATCCATTCTCCGATTCGGCAATTTCTTGCAGAACACAAAGGGGCATACGTATGCTGCATCTCATGAACAGATCACATATGCAGCATGTGCCGCATCTGCTTAAATGCCCATGAGGCATGGACATGACCTATAGCAATTCCATAAGTGACAAATGAAGTTACTACATTGTGTCTTCCATTATTTCTAGAAACATTCTTTTCTAGTTAATAGCAAGGTTGAAGCCTGAAAGTGCTCTTTTGATCGCGAGCTCACAATGCTCCCTAATGAACATTCCTCTCGGACTCTTGGGATATCGATGGGACATTCGCAAGATTAGCCGCCACTGGCACCGCCACAAGGACCCACCACCTAGCCCGTCATCCCCGGCGGAGGGGACGCCGTCACCACCATGACCGGGGTTGCTGCTCCTGGGATCAAGCACCGCCAATTGGTCACATCCCCTCCCAATCCGCCCTCCCTACGAAGCCGCTGGAGAAGCGCCGAACCGCCGGGATAGACGAACTCCAGAGGGAGATCTCACGCCGCCTGTACCTCCAGACAGCGGGCTTCAGCCTAGATCCCGCCGTCCCCATCACTGGCGGCGTCCGGGCTTCGCCCGCGCTTCTCTGGGACAACGAGGTGGAAGAGAGGGGGTAAGGGGGTGGCGGCCGGGGCTGGGATTGGCCACCTGATCGCCCTGGAGGAGGCGAGATGAAGGCGTACAAGTACGAAGGGGCTAAAATCCAGCCAGCAGCTTGCACGATATAAGAATCTCTCTAGGATTGAAGCTTAGTTACATATATATATACCACCTGCTCGAAGGGAACTGTCGTCATCTATTTTAGCCAACAGATTGCCCCCATTTTTTTTGGTTCGGTGGTTTGTGCCTTGACTGGGAACTATTAGTTATAGTTTTACAAAATGTCACTCCGCCTACCATATTATAGTATCAGTCGATGAAGCACACTAATCTGAACTTCCGTCCTATATAAGGTTTGAATAACACTGTGATAATCAGATTGGGATTTCTTTATGGTTCTTGCTTCCTTTGGTTGTTGCAGATTTTGTTTGTTTTTTGACTTTTTTCTATACCTGCTAAGTCTGACGGTGCAGCATTTTGAGCATGTCATGAAGTTCTTTGTATTGTCATTTGTTCACTTACAAGGACATGCCAAGCAAATAGAGACAGATTTTGCAGCTCCTCAAGTGAAGCTCTGAGTTCGATACTCAAAAGTCACCGCATTTTGAAAGTGTTAATCTAAAGATGCGAATGACCAGTTTTGTGCTACCCATCATATGCACCAAATTAGATAGACCGGGCAGTCTGGCAGACATTATTTCCGTGTACACTTATATGAATTTTAATGTTATATTCATCTATCCCTTCTCTTCTAAGTGATGCTAAAGATTGTTTGACAGAGCTATCACTAAGAACTAGATTTCCAACCTTTTTGTAGAATATCAAATATAGAGATGAAAATCGGTGACCTCTGGTGTGCCATTGATTTTATCCAAAATAATTATGTGCAGAGGTGAGCTCATTTTGGGATTTGCCATGACCATTTTGCTATAAGTAGGCCATTTTTTGTAACGGAAAATAGTAGAAAATTATCTTATTGCGACATGCCATTATTGTGTCCGAGTGAATGTTATGGATTCAAAGGATGGTGGTTCAAGATATCTTTAAGTGACAGAAAATGAACAGCCCATAAGCTACCAATATCTTTGTTCTGGGTAAGAATTGCTTCAACAAGTATATTTATTCTAAATGAAAGTTACAAAGTTATTTGCTATATTTTAAGGAATTGATGGTAACACATCTTCCGCTGCAGATAAGAAGAACCTAAATTCCCAAGCATCAACTTACCAGTACTCTTATCTTAAATATGTTTAGCTTGAGGTGAGACTCAGCGCATGCTCGGTTGAGTAACCGCAGATTCACCAACCCAGTCAATGTATCCTAACACTGGCAAAAAAGGTCTTCAATTTGAAATTCTGATTTAGGCTTGAAGCTAATATGATGTTGGGTGATTTGAAGCTCCAATTAGGGTTTTTCTTGGCTAATACAGTGCAGTTTTGTGTATGTTACTTCTGACTACCATGCTTAGTTACTCATCTAGACAATTGTTGTAATTTGAGGTCTCAACTATATCTAGTTTCCTTCAATTGATATAACAGGAAATGCTTTCAAGAAGAAATACTAATCTCAATGAAGCATCTGAGGCGAGCAATGCTGCAGATGGTGGCTCACAAAGATGATTCTAGATACTGGTTGTGAGTTGTGACACCAGGGCCGGCCCTAGAGCATGGGCGGTGGGGCGGCGGCCCAGGGCCCAAGCGGGAGGGGGGCCCATAATGTAGTACATATACATACTAATGCCCAGCAAAAAAGATGGTAAAAAAAATGAGATTGGCTAGGGCGCGAGGCCCATGCGATCGATTACAAAGCGTTACGCTAGCGCCAGCGATCGGTACTGGCTGCTTATTTTCTTTTCCTTCGTCTGGAGTCTGGACGGTTGGTCTTTAAACTCTTCATCCTGCTTGCCGCTGGCGCTCGGCGCCTTGCCGTCTCGGCCGCCGCCGGCTTGCCGCTGCACGCGCTGCATAGCAGTCCGGTAACCCAAAGTCTGCAACAAGCCAACGAGGTAATCCATGATCCATTCCATCCGTCAGTTTCTTCAGCCCGTATATGTATCCATGATCCATCCATGTTCCTGATGACTTAATCCATCCCCCAAGATCCCCATTTGACAATTTCAATAGTATGTACGTATTCAACTATCCACATGTATGTCTAGAGTTCCAATCATCCGATTATAAATTCTTAATTCTTTGTACCCTCTTTTCTTCATGATTTTAGGACATTATCCTGCCATGTTGCCTAAGAAGAAGATGTTGGTGCTGAAAAAAGGAGAAGAGAAACAGAAAGTATTATTGCATCAAGAAACGTCCGAAGAAACTTTTTTTGAAGCACTGAAGTATTATTATTGTCGATGGAGTCAGTTGAATTTGGTTCTTATTTGAGGTAATCATGGCATGTTAGTTTTATTTTCCCATCTTTTTAGTATTATTGTTATCGATGGAGTCGGTTCAATTTAGTTATTATTGTTGTAGATGGAGTCAGTTGAATTAGTATAGTCAAATTTGGTTAAAATTTATATAGGGGCCCATGTCACCGAGTTCGCCTAGGGTTTTCCAAAACACAGGGCCGGCCCTGTGTGACACTAGAGTTACTGTTAGTATGGTTGTTTCCTGCGAATTGTAGTTTGTTATGTGGACATAGCTACTATATATATATGTGTGTACTCTGTTCTAAATACAATGGCTAAGCAAAAGAAGTTGCTTTTTTGTTTACTGTTTGTTTATGTACCTCCTTATCACCCCAAGTGCATTGCTGATGATATCTATTTTAGCTAACATGTTTGCCAATTTTGTTATAATTTTCTCATAAACTCTATCCATATTGTTTTGGTGATGAAACCAGAGATGCATTATTTTTCTTTCTTCATACTTAAACCAATGATTACTTGAAAGAAATGATTCAACATTTGAGATGAAAGAATGTGTTTTCTTCATGTAGATGGACAACATGATGTATATTTGATACATTTACGACGCCTTTGGTTTCCAGTCCAGTAACGTATTTGTTCTGGTATCCGGAAGCTCCGGCTTCCAATGCTTTTCTACTGAATACAGGATTTCCGGCGATGCGCATTCAGTGGGAGGAGACGTTCTCGTCGACGACGAGGCGCCTAGGGTGACTTCGTAAATCTCACGATGATATGCCGGCTCAGTCTTTCGGAAGTGCTCATAGGGGTAGGGTGTGCGTGTGTGCATTCATAGGGTTGAGTGTATGCGCGTGTATATGAGCGCTTGTGTCTGTACTGATGTTCAAAAAAAATACACATACAGTTTGCCCAAAAAAAAGAATACACATACAGTTTGTTTCGAGCGTTCGACCTCGGTTTCCTAATCAGCTTCGCTCCCGCGGTATTGACACTGCTACCTAATAGGCTAATACGTGGCCTACGTAACAAACGCTGGTACGGTTTCAAAAAGTGCTGGATTCAGAAACCGTGACTTTTCCGCCGAACCAAACGCGTCGTTAGTCTCTTTGAGAACGAAAAGGTGCCCGGGTGTCCGGCACCCCTTATCCAGCAGTTGGCCACTTGCGGCAGCAAGGTAATTAATCATGCAATTTGCAGACATAAATAGGGACAGGGACAGGGACAGGGCTAGGCTGTAGTAAGCGGCAAATTTGACCATTTTGACCTTTGGGCGAAATCAATTCACGGAATGAACTGTCCGTGAAACTATTTCACACCCCTAACCTTTTTGTGTAGCGCCCGCCACGATGGCGCCACACCCTACTGTGCAGCGCCTAGCACGGCAGCGTTGCACACCTGTCCACCGTGGCAGCCCCTGGGCCCAGACCAGCAGCGCAACGCCTCCGGGCTATGCGCCACACATGTAATGTGCAGCGTCCAGCGCGTAGGCGCTGCACGGTGACTTATATGCCAGCCGCCCGCTCCCCCTCCCACACCCACCCATTCGTTCGGTTTTGAAGTAATGTGAAGCGGCCATGGCGGGTTCCTCCTCTCCCCCTCTCAATCCCCTCTCCCAAATCCTTCAGATCCGATGATTTGGTCCGTGCATTTCTTCACCAATCCATCCTAGAAGGTACTCTCTTCCGATCCCCTTCTTTCTATCCATAGAAAATATGATATTTTGAAGATTTGGGGAATACTTGTTTGATTAGATTAGATTTGAATCTTGCATGTATTAGAACTTTGCATGTATTGATTTGTTTGATTGATTTGGGGAACCCTTGTTTGTTTGATTTGTGGAACCCTAGTTTAGTTTATGGAAGAGCTATTTTTATGAAGTAGGCATAGTTTATGGAAAAGTTATTTGTATGAAGTAGGCCTAGTTATTTGTGGAACCCTTTTTTATTAGTTATGTTTGATTTGATATGGTTGGATACATAGATTGGTATGGTTGCATCTAGTAGGCCTACTTTAGTTTTTTTTTGTATTCAAAAGATAATCGTGTTGACAAGAAAGCTTTCTTGCAAATTGCTAGGATGGTTTGGCTTCTCAATGATCATTGGGATCTACAACACCGGTCGTATGCTATGTTGGTGAAGCAGCAGGTAATAATAAAAGTTGCCGGTGTTATGAATTTCGTGTTTTTTTTCAAACACATACCCCCCATATGTAATGATTTGTTTGTTTGCTTGTAGGAGCTTGCACCTCTGAAGCTTCGGGCTCACGGGGTCAACCTTGGGTGGATGCGCTATGATGAGTGGTACACGCCGTATGTTAGGGAGACAGGACTTCTCCCTTTCATTCAGTTGGTCAGCCGGTCGACGCCACCCAACAATGCTCCAAAGACTCACCACGCTTATTGATCATTGGAGGCCGGAGACACACACTTTCCATCTTCGGATTTGGGGAGATGACCGTGACGCTCCAGGATATAGCTATGATCACCGGTCTTCCTATCGATGGGAATCCTCTATGTATGAGCACCGATTCTGATGGGTGGCGCGAGCAAATGCTTGCCCTTATCGGTATGGTTGCTCCGGAGCCGCGGGAACCAGAAGTAGAAGGCAAGAAGAAGGAAAGAGTCGCAGCCGGTGCTACTTTCACGTGGATTGTATCGAACTTTAGTAATTGCCCTGAGGATGCTGATGAGGACACGGTGAAGACATATGCTCGTGTCTACATGTGGTACGTGATATCCAGGAGTATGTTTGCTGATGGCACAGCAAGAATGCTCCATGGATGTGGCTCAAGCGTTGACCGTCTTCGATAGCAAATGGAGTTGGGGTTCGGCGACACTGGCTTACTTGTATAGACAGGTATGAAGTTGTTTCTGTTTCAATTCATTGGTACATTATGAATGCGATCTTGCTGTTAACTCAACCATGTTCTCTTTTATGTGCAGTTGGACGAAGCCTGTTGTAGGCTATCTGGAGGTATTGGTGGTTGTTTGCTCGCACTTTCCATATGGAGCTGGGAGCGTTTGCCGGTTGGACGACCGAAGACCATGAAGTTCGATGATTGGAACGAGAAAGACAACCCACTACGGCTCCCCGTTTGGACTTACAAGTGGGATGTGTTAAATGAGATGACGGATGATCCCTCGGTCATGTACAAGCTGTACAGGAGCGAGATGGACGCGATCACGCCTGAGCAGGTGAATCGACATTGCATAAGTTATTATCATGCTTCCATCGTAACTCGATATCAATTTTGCATTCTATCCCATTTTGTAGGTTGAATGGGAACCGTATGGAAAAGGAGAGAGTTTTGGGAACCCTATAGAGTTCAGGTTGAACCCGATGTGCACTAGGGATAGGGATCTCTGGCATATGCGGTGTCCACTCATATGCAACTGGGCGGTTGAGCTTCACCTGCCACATCGGGTGTACCGTCAGTTTGGTTTGTTCATGCCACACCCGCCGGAGTGGGAGGACACCTCCATAGTGCTACACGCGTAAGATATAATCAACCTTGAACAATTAGCAACTTCTCGGCGGTTTCGATGATGCTAATATTATGTTTCTAACTTGCAGGTTGGATAGGAAAAAGCAGCGAAATATCAAGGATTTGGCCAAGCATCACAACAACTATGTCATACAGTGGGCGCTTGCTGTGGAGCAAGCTAGGGCTGGAAAACGAGCCACGCTTCGTGAGCACTGCCCGATTGCATTCAACAACTATCTAACATGGTTTCTAGGTGTCACCCGTGTGGTGGTATGCAAGCCGGCGTATGATGATGAGATTTTGGAAGAACCCACCGTCTTTGATGAGGTAGCCCAGCACCAGTACAACGCATTAGTCAGGAAAGGCAACTCAGTGATCCCTGCGGGGCCAATGATGAACTTTGTGGTATTTGCCCTTTTTGCTTTTCAATTCGCACTATTCACATCTTCACTTGCCTAACACGTTAATACCGTTTCTGTTCATAGCGTGCCCAGATCAAGAAAGCAGCTGATGAGACCGACACTATTCTGGAAACAACCCCGGCTGGCAAAAGCGATGGGGAAGGTGCACTTCGAGCATTCATTAAGGTTCACATCTCCTTCAAACTAGCACTTAACATGTGTTGCTACGTTCGATGTCTCATTCACTTGTTCATGTTGCAGCCGGGGCCAAAAGTTAAAGGCGGCTGTCAAACCTTTTCGGTTGTCGCTAATTTTTGTATGTATCACCAGAACGTTCTAGGTCGGTGACACCATCAGATCCAACTTCTGGCCATGCTAATCCTTTGGACGATGAGGATGTGGGTGTGGTCACCCAAGAGGTATGGCCTGAGGTATGGCCTGAGGATATATATTCACTTGTTGATGCATTGCTAACTATATCCTCACACACGGTCTTTCCATATCTTTTGTGGATGCATAGGTTCCTGATGATATGACCTTGGGGACCTACAAGGTTCGGTCTGCATACGAGTTAAAGCCTAGGAAGGGATTCAAGAAATACACACCTGAGGACTTCACCCGAAGAGGCAAAAGGACGGTCGGAACCTCGCGGATGACGGCTTTGGATGACTATTTGGATGACGACGTGGATGACGTGGAGGAACCGGAGCCGGAGCCGGAGCTGGAGCGGGTTCGTCTTCCTAGGAAGGTGAAGAAGATTTCCTGCAAGAGAGGGGGAGGAGCCAGCAAGCGTGGAAGGAACTAGTCGTCGTCCTCTTTTAGTAATGGTAGTAATGGTAGCTCTATGTTGAACTCTATGTTGGTGGTAATGTCGAACTTGTCGTGTCGTGATGGTCACTCTATGTGTTGAACTCTATGTTGGTGGTAATGTTTAACTAGAAGTTCTTAGTAATGCTTATTGTGTGATGCAACTATCTATGACTTGAAATGACCCAGTTAGAGGGACAAAAAACTGGAGCAACAAAAGAGCAACAGAAAGTTGGACAAATTCTGAGACACATGTGGCGCCTAGCCCGGAGGCGCCACTCCACAGTAACGCCACCTGCCAGCGTTGCCTTTGGCATAATGTGGCGCCCAGTTAGGCGCCACACAGGTATGTAACTTGTCCAACTTTCTGTTGCTCCCTGGATAGTTACAGACCTGTGTGACGCCTAGGCTGGAGGCATCACAATCCATAGTGCAACGCCTAGCCCGCAGGCGCTGCACTATGGAGTGCGACGCCTCCAGCTCAGGCGCTGCACAAACACTTAGCGAAATTTTTGGCCCAAACTGGAGGCATACATTCTGTTGCTCTCTGGATAGCTACAGACCTGTGCAGCGCCTAGCCTGTAGGCGTCACACTCCATAGTGCAACGCCTGGCCCGCAGACGCTGCACTATGGAGTGTGACGCCTCCAGGCTACGTGCCAAGTGGGACCTCCTTTCCATGGTCTTGCACGCACAATCCATGGACATATTTCATCTTCACATGCACATGCAACCGTGTAGCGCACTTTGACGTCCGAGTGCACCACCTTGTGTGGACGATAATGCGTAACCAGCAGTTGTCGAGCCACATCTTCAATTCCAAGAAGGTGTCGAACTTAGAACCTTTAGCAATCTGGTTCTTGTCGTCTCCCAAATCACGATGAGAGCTTGGCCTAACACCAAGAGGTACACATTGGCCACCATCTACCACGGCTTCATCCATGAGACTAACATCCTTGAACAACGTAGTCCGATGATCCCGACCAAATACCTTCTCGAAAGCTTCGGCCTCCTTCACCGTGAACCCCTCCGCATCAACTTGTTCATCGGAACCATCGTCATCCGAGTCCGATGCATATGCACGGGAAAAAGGGATGGAAGGGTCCATTGTCTCTTGCAAGTGATATTTGTCGAGATCACCCACATTTTTGTCATGGAGATCAACTTCATTGTCATCGTCCGCATACTCATCATTGTCCTCTTGCAAAGCTTCATATTGGTTGTTTGTAAACGGGCTCAATGTTGGCCTCACTTCTTGGGTCAAAAGAGGTTCAACAATTTCATCTCGCTTCAAGGGTGTGGGGCTACTAGCAACCAAAGGGAGGGTTCCGGTTCAAGTCCAAATGCAAACTTGAATCAACCTTCTTCGTTGAAAATAACTCAAGAGCCTTGTCTAGTGATTCGGCCACCGTCTCCTTGTATGCAACCCAACGTTGCTCCGAGTTGACACACATTGTCTTCCAACGGATGTGCATTCCAAAACCAACATTATGCCTTCGCTCCAACTCTATGATATCACTAGGGTCCGTCCAATTCAAATCTTCCCTAACTTGTTGCAAGAGCTCTGCATAGCTAGGACTACTATCAAACACCATGTCAACCTCATCCGGGTCCGGTTCTACATTGCCTTTCAAAAAGGCGTCCTTGTCCCCATGATGAACAAACACACATGTTCTTCCCATCCCTATAAGCATTCCAAAAACACAAGGTAACATTGCTTCCATGAGTACTAATACAAGGATTAACATGGAATAGAAACCCTAATATATGTATCAAACAACAACCCTAACCCTAACCCTAACCATAACCATAGCCATAACCCTAGCCCTAAACCTAACCCTAGCACCAACATAAGAACACTCATAAGAATAACCCTAGCATACACTACTAGGAAAAGGGCTATAGATGGAATTGACACTAATGGCGCACCAGACATGTGGTGCGCCATTAGTATATACTAATGGCGCACCACCATATGATGCACCATTAGTGTTGAAACTACTAATGGCGCACCCTGCCCACGGTGCGCCATTAGTACCAAATTTTTTTTTTGAAGTAGTGCGCCTGTCCAAACATACTAATGGCGCATCCACGGTGGTGCGCCATTACTAGTTGTAACTAGTAATGGCGCACCAGCCAAGGTGCGCCACTAATACTTTTTTTATTATTGTTTTTATTCCTTTTTTGCAAAAGTACTAATGGCGCACCACCAGGGGTGCGCCATCAAGAACTGGATTACTAATGGCGCATTTGTTGCTTTGCGCCATTAGTAAGTGGGCAGCAACAAGATATTTTGGACAGCCTCTCCTCCCACACTCACTTTCTCCCCACTTCATTCTCTCCACCGCCTCCTCCTTGTCTCGGTGCCTCCTCTTTTCACCTCATTTCCACCATAGATTCATTCAAATTAAGTGGTTAAGTTACCTTATTTTGCTAGGTAAGTAAGGGGGGAAGCTATATTTATGTTGTTCTCCCTACAACAATGTGCACATGCACTTTTTATGGCCTAGCTAGATCTATGTATGTTTGTGGTGTTGCATATGTTTGTGGTGTTGCATATGTGTTTGTGTTTGGAGGTGTACCGGTATTTGAAATACGATAGTTGCCAATATTTTGCCGGAATGTTGATTCATTTCCTTTTCGGCAAGAATTTTGGCATTAAGCATTCTTTTTGGTCCTATTTTTAGGGAAAGTCATGCCAAATTTTTTCTTGGTTCTAAAATATCGTTTTGCTCTACCTCGCAGGCGACCATGGTCCGCACGATGACCGAAGGCATCGTGAATAGGTTTTTGAGGTCCGCGAAGGCCGAGATGCTTCAAAAGAACGAGACGGAGATAAGATGTCCGTGTTGAAGATGCAAGCTGAATAGCCATATTGCGGAACCGGATTCCGGGCAGGTGCGGGACCACCTGCTCTTGCGTGGTTTCATGGATGGCTATCGGTGGCAAGGTGATGAAGATGACTACGAAGTCGTCCATGGGGGCCGGGCAAGAAATGAGGAAGGGCAGCAAGACAACCACCGCGGCTCGGGGCGAAGACGAAGAATCCCGAGATGATCACGACGGTGATGCTGTATACAATCATCATGTAGAAGATGCAGGACATGATGATGATGCCGGCGGAGCGCATTTACGCTGGACCATCGATGGGCTGGGTGCAGGACCCTCATATTCAAGAGCTGCTTCTCAAGCGCACGGATAACGCAAGAGCTGCCGCCCGAGAGAAAGCCAAGATGGATCAACTTGAGTTAGACGCGGTTACTCCATTGTATGAAGGATGCAGGCCGAGGATACCCGCTGAAAGTAACGCTCATGGCTCGGAGATGAAGGTAAAACACAAAATGACCGACGATGCTTCGACGAGAACATGTCATTACGGCACGAACGTCTTCCCAAGGGGAACAAGTGCCCGACCAGTTTGGAGGAGGCGAAGAAAATCGTGTGTCCTCTGGATTTACCGCACGTGAAATACCATGTGTGCATGAACAATTGCATCATTTATCGGGACGAGCACGCGGAGTCTACCATATGTCCGGTGTGCGGTGATACAAGAAGAGGAAGAAAGCTCCTCGAAAAGTGGTGTGGTACTTTCCGATCACTCCTCGTCTGCAGCGGTATTTCGCGGATCCTAAGGTAGCAAAGCTCCTGCGTTGGCACGCGGATAGGGAGGAGAAGAAGCGAGAAGATGACGCAAATGATCCGGAGATAAATAAAAAAGACAAGATGCCGAGTCACCCTAAGGATGGGAGCCAGTGGCAAGCGTTGAACTTCGAACACCCAGAATTTAGGAACGATCCAAGGAACATCGTGCTTGGCGCGAGCACCGATGGAGTCAATCCGTTTGGCAGCCAGAGAAGCACACATAGCACCTGGCCTGTGTTTGTATGGATGTACAACCTCCCCCTGGTTGTGCATGAAGAGGAAGTACATACACATGAGTATGCTAATTGAAGGGCCGAAACAACCAGGAACGACATCAATCAGACCGGGGCTGCTGAAAGAGGAGCTTGACACGCTGTGGAAAATGCCAGCCAATACGTGGGACACCGCAGAGAAAGAATATTTCCCTATGAGAGCCGCATCGCTCACGACGGTGCCACGACTATCTCGATTCACGGATATCTTGCGGGCGGGTAGTCCACGGATTTTCCGGATGCGTAAGGTGCATGGATGACACAACGTATCGCCAGCTAGATAGAGATCCCGGGTCTTTGAAAATCGTGTTCGTGGGACATCGAAGGTGGCTTCAACGATGACCCGTGGAGGAAACGCAAGGATCTGTTCAATGGTGAAACCGAACTCCAAAACGCCTGTACGAGGAGCGGCGAGGAAATAGACAAGCTGTTGAAAAATTGGAAAGACTGCCCACCGCCGGAAAGAAGCAAAAGGCGCCAGAGCCGGAAAGAAGCGAAAAGGCGCCAGAGCCGCTGGAAGGTATGGAAAACGAGGTCTGTTTTCCGGGACTTGCCGTCTTGGAAGATCCACCGTGTGCCTCACAGCCTTGATGTCATGCATATCACGAAGAACGTGTGCGAGAGTCTGCTTGGTACCCTGCTCAACATGCCGAGAGGACCAAAGATGGGCGAAAGCAAGGGCAGACTTGAAATCAATGGGCATCAGGCAGGAGCTTCACGCTAATGATGATGATGATGATGATGATGATGATGATGATGATGAGGCGAAGCAGGACACAGAAAGTCGTCGCAAAGGAAAAAAGGCCAAGAAGACCGGAAATGACTACCCTCCCGCGTGCTTCACTCTAAGTCAGGAGGAGATCGAGCAGTTTTTCACCTGCCTCCTAGGAGTAAAACTTCCTTACGGTTACGCTGGGAAGATAAGCAGATACCTAGACCCAATGGGCGAAGTTCAGCGGGATGAAGTCTCACGGTATCACGCGTCTTGATGACGCAGATACTTCCGGTTGCAATCCGTGGGATCATGGACGCCGCACGTCCGTGAAACGCTATTTGGCCTATGCAAATTCTTCGACGTCATCTCTCTCGGAAGTCGATTGGCGTGAGGCAACTCGAGAAGGCTACAGGAAGAGATCATGGTGATACTATGCGAGCTTGAGATGTACTTCCGCCCGCATTCTTCGACGTTATGGTGCATCTGCTGGTCCATATAGTGGAGGATATCATCCAACTCGGGCCGACGTTCCTGCACAAAGATGATGCCGTTCGAGAAAGGATGAATGGTGTCATCAAAGGATACGTTCGCAACATGTCACGCCCGTAAGGAAGCATAGCCAGGGCTTTTCGACCAAGAGTGCATCTCCCATCGCATTTAATTATCTAGGCATCGAGAACCCCGTTGGTCTGCCCGTCAGCGAGCACCTCGGCAGGCTCATTTGGATGGGGTCACCGTGAGGGTCGCCACGAAATGCATGTCGACTTCGAGGGTCGACTTCGCCGACTTTGAAAGAGCAAACCTAGTCGCGCTACAACACATAGACGTGGTCGATCCTTGGGTGGTAGAGCACAAAACCTTTATTAAGAAGATGTACAATGACCGAGGCCAACAGAGGACGACGGAGATACACTCAAAGAGCACAAGTCGTGTTTCACGCGGTGGTTCAAGCAGAAGCTTCGCCATTACCCTTTACATGAGGATTCTTCCATGAAGAACAAATCATATTCGCCTTGTCACAGGGCGCCGAGCACAACCTAATGACCTATGAGGCGTACGATATCAACGGCTACACATTCTACACCGAGGCCAAGGACATGAAGAGCGATGGTTATCAGAACTCCGGGGTAACAATGGAATCCTACACCGGTAACGACAAGGACAGATACTACGGAAGGATCGAGGAGATCTGGGAGCTGAGCTATGCTGGAGAGAAGGTCTCGATGTTCCGTGTCAGATGGGCCAAGAGTGTCCTAAAAGAAGACCGGTATTTCACCACCATGGTTATACCCGAAGCCAAATCCAAGACCGCGGGCGCGAACGTCACCGCGAAAAATGAGCCATGGGTACTGGCTTCCCAAGTGGACCAATGCTTCTTCATTACCGACCCGTCAAAGCCCAGTCATGTTGTCGTGAGGAGAGGCAAAAGGAAGATCATCGGAATGGATGGAGTAGCCAATGAGCAAGACTTCGACAAGTACGGCGACCCGAGGATCGAACATGACGACGATGATGAAGTAGCAGCATACACCACAAGAAGAAGCAGGACCACCCTACCTAAAGGACGTCCGTTCCACGGAAGAACTCCATTTGCGAAAAAGAAGGGCAAGAAGATTGTGAACAGATAGCTAGCTAAGATCGATTGTATTTAAATCGTAGCCTTCATTTCTCGATTGTATTTCATGGGTACTTTTGAACTATCATGAATATTTTTAAATTTCATGGACACTCGATCTCGATCCCTCCATCTCGATCACTATCCCACCTCGCACCTCGATTCCCCTACTCAACCGCCATTGGACCCCCGCACCCAGCGCCGTCTTATAAAAAATAAGTATCAAACAGCTTTTTAAATGCTACTGTCTTATAAAAAATATTACTGTTATTATTTAAACAAGTTTGAACATATTTAAACACAAATAAGTATCAAACAGCTTTTTAAATGCTAAAAAAATTTGTGGAGCCCACCTCGATCCCTCCATCTCGATCGCTATCCCACCTCGCCAGATCCGTCCCCCTCGCCGAAAGCACCCCCAGTCCACCGGCCGCCGGCCAAACCCCGCACCTCGATTCCCCTACTCAACCGCCGCCCGACCCCGCACCCAGCGCACCGTCTTATAAAAAAATAAGTATCAAACAGCTTTTTAAATGCTACTGTCTTATAAAAAATATTACTGTTATTATTTAAACAAGTTTGAACATATTTAAACACAAATAAGTATCAAACAGCTTTTAAATGCTAAAAAATTGTGGAGCACAGGGAGTCGAACCCAGGACCTCCCGGTGTGAGAACTGCTCTTGACCAGTCGAGCTAGTAGAGTGGGCTTGATGTGGATCAGTTCTGGTGGTACATAACCTGTTGGCTCGAGTTGAAATAAAAAAAATACCAATGGCGCACCACGGTGAGGTGCGCCATTAGTATGGACATGCTAATGGCGCACCACGGTGAGGTGTGCCATTAGTATTGTGCCCGATCCCCCTTCGCCCGATCCCCCCTTCCCTCTCCCCCTCGCCAGTTCCCTCTCCCTCTCGATCCACCGCCCGCCCGCCGCTGCCTGACCCACTGCTCGCCCTCGCCTCGCCCTCTCCCTCCCTCGCCTCTCCTCGCCTTCCCTCTCCCTCGCCCTCTCCCTCGCCCTAGATCCCTTCCCCTCTCCTCTCCACGCCTTGCCCGCCGCCTCGGCCTTGCCCGCCGCCCAGCGCCGCCTCGACCCCGCCCGGCCTTGCTGCCCGCCACCTCGACGCTGCCTTAGCCTCGGCCAGCGACCCCTTGCCCGGGGACGCCGCCCGTCCACACCACCGTCGCCGAGCACCTTATCCTCTCCGACCGCCTCCTCCACCCCGGCCCGCTCCTCCAAGGTAAGCTACCTCCCCGACCCCTATCCCCTTCCCTCCTCCCATGGATAAGAGGCTCTGGTAGCTCTCTACTATGCATCGACATCCGGGTACCGCAGCTCGGCATGGGCTGAATTACCAGAAAAATAGTTAAGCAATTATTGTCCTCAAAACAAGAAGAAAGCTGATGTACAAATTTTGTCCACAAATTATTTATTCGACACAATTACAGTAGGGTAAGAAACAGAAAATAGTGTATTCTCTGTTAAGCTGAAATGATTTGGCTTTTGAGGTTCCGAATTTTACCACTAGCGGCATATAGCATTAAACTGAAGAACTGGATTTGCTTTGTGATTGTTAGTTTCTTTCTTTCTGCCGTGATTCAAACAATTATGCTTGAACTATTTACTGGTGTGATTGTTAGTTTCTTTCTTTCTGCTGCATCTGGTTTGATATGCTCTTGCATTATACATTCCTAGCATTTTGAAATACATTGCATATTAGTTTTTGTTCAAAAACCAAGCATTGTTAATTCTGGACCGGGTTTTTATAGGGGAAATTATCATTGATGTTTTCTCTATGAACCTGGTCATGTTTGCAAAGTTTTGGCTTTGGTTGAAACTACTCCCTCTGTATGATAATATAGGAACGTTTTTCAAGCTATGTCAACTTGAAAAAACGTTATTATATTACGGGATGGAGGGAGTACTTTGCACTATTATGAAGAAATGCCATTTGAGGTTCTCAAATAGTCTTGGCAACTTCCCGGCTTTTTTTTGAGAAGTGGATATTATCTTGGCCTAGAGTTGTTGACACAAATGATAAATGGCAAACCCTTCAAAATAAAATTGACAAATGGCAAATGAATGAATCAAGTCAAAGTCTATCACTACCTGCATTGAGAGTTTGATACTCATCAATGATGATTTTTTAGTAGGCTTGTTGATCTCAAAGCAAATTCCTGGGGCTCAACATTGACGGTCACATGTTAGCAGCCGTCGGCCACTCAATCTTGAACTCGTTGCAGTCAATAGTCCTGGGGACTTTTCTATTGTGTGCGGAACTCTGCAAGACTTTTTTTATGGTGTGGAACTCGCAAGACTTGACAGATGCTAGTTAATTTGTCCAGACTACATATATAGAGAGCGAGCAGTAGCTCCCCTCATCGGCCTCTCTTCTTGCTTGCCATGGAAGCTACCATATCTGTAGTCACAGGTGAACTAGTGGGCCGTTTCATCTCCTTCCTGAAGAACAAGTACTACTCATCTTTGAGCGATGCCTGATCGAGAGGAGAAGGTGGTGAGGAGATTGCAGCACCTCTGATGAAATCATTGAATCAGGAAGGACAGTAGGAGAGGCTCCTACAGTCTTGTATTAATAAAACAAAATTAAAGATACATGGTATGTATAAGGTATAGGGTCTTTGACCCTAACCAAAAGATAAGATACTAGTACAAGGTTTTTAGGTAATTTGTTGCACTAGGGAGCTTATGAAATCCTCAAGCTCAGACTTCCTCCCTATATCTCAACAATGGCAAAATCATGATTAAATCTAGAGAGCCATGATCTATGAGAGTGGGGAATTCTTTGGAAGACCATTTTGTTTCGTTCTTTCCACAAGTACCAAACAGCTACGGTACACACCTACATGAACATGGGTCTGTCCCAGGCCTGTTTGGCAGCAGTTAACAATCCTCATATGAGATGATAGGATTTTTTTTAATTGGCTTCTTGCAGTTTTGAAAATTCAGTTTATTCGGTTCTTAAAATTCAGTTAATTCAGTTAGGCACACAAATTTCAGAACTTTTGTGTGCCCTAGTACTTGGTGTTTGTAGAAAACCAGGAGTGTCAATGGGACTAGAATTCACTTGTTCTTATATGGGTGAAACTTCACTTGTTTTTAGGCTAGTGTAGGGTGTTGCTTTATTCTGTCATCATTTGTAACTATGTCACAAGTAAATTGTTCCTTCTTCTGTATTTGACAAGTAATGACTGTTGATAAGCTGAGGCATGGATTAAGTTGTTTCTTTGTTGTAACATACTGTATATAACTCCACAATGAAATACAATACATATTGATGTTCTTTGTAAAACTTGTTCATGTACTGAACTACTAATGCCTTGTGATGCTCTGAATTACTTGTGATGCCTCTGAACTACTTGTGATCACATTGAGAAAGACTTGTAAAGATGATGATCATCTTTAACAGAAAACAATTTGTGATGATTTTGCTAGTTTGCTGGGTTTTGTCTCCGACCATCGTGTCGTGATGATTTTGCAGGTACCGAGAGGCCCTTGAGTTTGCGGAATGTCGATTAACTTCCGTTCAAATTCGGGTACTCCATATGTCCTATTTTCAGCAAAGGTCATGCTGAAATTTTCCGTGAATTTTAGCATGACTTTGCTAAAACTAGGACATATGGGGTACTTGTGACTAATGCATGGGCCGGGTATCTTAGTAGTTAATTAAGTAGGATCAAGTGCCCCGCGTACTTGTGACTAATGCATGGCTTTTAGGGTGCCTCGGTGTCGATAAAACCGAAATGATGAAAGGTTAGGCTTTTAGGGTGCCTTGGCGTCGAAAAACCCTCAATGATAAAAGCTTAGATTTTAGGATGCCTCGGTGTCGACAAACCCTAAATGATGAGACCATGATCTTGTTCCTTGACAATAACCAACTTTTGACCAAACTTTGTTTCTATTTAGAGAGAAACATGGCCCACAACGATGAGGCCGGGGTTGGGCGGCAAGGCATTTTGGGAGCTTTCCAAGAGATGGAGGAACAACCTCACTTGTATGAGGCCGCCGCCTTCCCCACCGATCCTGAGACCACGGATGGTGCCGCCGAGGATGACCACACTGATGCCACCACTGATGGTGCCGCCGAGGATGCCACCACTGATGATGGCGGCGCACGCTCAGATGGCAGCCAACCGAAGAAGCAACGGAAGGACTAGCGCCAGATCGTGCTCCGCACCGTCAAGGAGGAATTTACTCAAGTGGACTCCAACGGGAATCCAACGGCGCCCGAACAAATAGTCAAGGGTACTCGCTTCAGCTCGGGTGCATTGTCCGGAGCACCGTCTCGATCAACACCGAGAACCCGAGGCATCCCGACCGAGGGAATTTGCGCAACCTCCTCTTCACGAAGCTGCACGAGCGATACAAGTTCCCGCTGAATTTGAAAACACAAGCCTCAAAGGGAATAAAGTGAACAATGCTGCCCTCACGAAGATGAGCAAGGCCCTGTCTACTTGGAAAAGCAATGTTATGAGAATGTTCGTGAATGGTGAGAGTTATTAGAAGATCAAGGTTAATATTCCTTCGATCTCCGAAGTTGAATTCAACGACTTCAAGATCAATTGCTAGATCACCGCAAGCTCCCAATCAAGTGAGTGGGGAAACAAATGCGGAGCTGAACATAGGGGAACACACACTCGGTCCCGGGCGGTTACAGAGTGGCGGAGCCTATATGGGACAAGGAGGAGGCGGACCGTGCCGAGCAAGGCCTACCGCCCTCTTCGATACATACGGTGACAAGCAGACCAGGAACTTTGTCGGGGCCGGTACAAGAAGGACCCGAAAACAAAGGAGCTTACCACAGATCCGAAGACCAGGCAGCTTGAGCTTGTTCTGGTAAGGAATACACCCCGCGTAATTAGCTCCATATGGTTGCATTCTAATTAATGAAGCCGAATTTCTAAATGGTTCACATTCCTTCCGCAGGCGACTGAAAGCAGTAGCGCGGGGTCGACTCAGAGCAACCCTTGGGACACCACTCTAAATAGGGGTTGAATGTAATGAAGAACAAGGATAAGCTCGAAGTCGGCGTCACCGGTCGTGTGGCCGGCAAAGGCTTGTCGACAAAATGGGGTCATACTATACGGCGGGTGTGCGGAAGGAGAAAAAGACCAGCTCGGAAAGCCGGTAGCGAGAGGTTCAAGAACTCAAGGCACAGGTGGCGCGGATTCCGGAGATTGTCCAAGAGCAAGTGGAACAACGACTCGGGCGGCGATCACCGCCCTTGTGCCTACCTTGATCTCGGGGTTGAGTCGTGGATTATGGCGGCCAACAAGGCCGCCCCGATTCCTAGCTTCACGACCAGAAACTTCGCATAATGCGATGGCGGGCCATTGGTGCCTCCGGCGGAGGCGGCATTGGTGTCTCCGACGCCGCACGGGAGCTTAATGCACCCAGTGTACGCCGGCGGCACCTCTCAGCAAGCGGCCCCTCCGTCAATCGCACGCCGCCGTTGGCGGTGCCTCTACATTAGCCGAGCTCGGCGCCATCATCACGGTAACTAATTAAGCCTCTCTCGCCGAGGACTTCATCTCCTTGCCTTTTGATCGGGCATCCCCGACGCCCTACATGTTTTCGTAGGGCGCCGCCAATGTTCCGTGCACTCTCCTCCACTTCGTGAACAACGAGTTGGTCGATGTCGCCAAGGGCAAAATCGTTCAACCGGGCAACCCCTTGTTCCACGGTACCCAGATGCCACCCAACTTGTTTAGGGTTCAACTGGTTCCGGTGCTGCCAGGCTGCGACGACTTGTTACCTCCGAATCGACCCGTCGGGGCCGACGATGATGACGTGATGACCCTCGGCCGCCTGAGCTGGCCCTGCTTTGGCGAAGAGCCAGATTCGTTTGAGGCGGGGACACCACCCCAAAGACAACACCGCCCGATCGTGCCGGCGCCAAGTCGGCCCCATGGCAAGACCGCCGTAACGGTGCCGGACATCCCTATGCCACTGGATCCAAACATGCATATGGCACAGGATCAGAACGACGACGACGATGACTATGATACATTTGGCAACGTCGATCAGTACTTTGCCGAGCATGGGTACGATGGCGACTTCATGGGGCCTCCTTCTCAAGAACCAAACCCAACAAAAGACATGTGCGATCTAGCTCGTACCGCGGAGAAGCCAAGTTACCAAAGCGCCGTCTGGCGTTCAGCTCTCGAGAGACGCCTCCAGCTACCGACTTCACCGAGCCTCGAGATAGGCGAGGTGCGAAATATTATCAGCCCCAACACACTCAAGAAGGCGGTCTGTGAGCAAAACTCGGTCCCATTACAGGAGAAGAAGAAGGCACGCAAAAGAAAGACTAAGAAGGGTGCGAGCCAGCCGGCACCGAGTACGATCCGTGCTCAGGACGGGCCACCTTCAATGCAGGATATCTCGAGGAGGGTGCATGTGGCGGGTAGGGCGATGCTACCGACAAATATGCTCAATGCTGCAACCGGTGCTATGCGGAGTCTGCATGATGTTGTTCTTTCTTTGGAGAAGCGGCGTCTCGGGGAGAAGGATGTGGCATACCCGGTTTTCGCGGCCAAGGTGCCAGAGGGCAAGGGCTTTGTGGATAACTCCATCGGGCGACGATCGTCCTGCGCGTTTGATGACATCCACGCTATGTTGAACCTTCATCCGCTGCACTACACCTTCGTTCGGCTATTTTCACGACTATGGAGATGCGGATCATTCGCGACAAGACCGGACATCGTGATAGTCGACCCCTTCTACATGCGTGCCAAGATCTTGGGCAGCGCTGGGACCGCAAGTCGCGAAGTTCTTACCTCGGCGTCATTCGCAAACCAAGATAAGGATAACTTCCTCGTGCCTTACTTTCTCGAGTAAGTCCTCCTCAACCGCCCGTAACATATGAATTCTTACATTTTGATCGCTTTTCTTTTAACATTTCGTGTTTTCTGCAGTGACACACGTTGCACGCTCATCCTCCTAAGCCCCAAATATTCCATGGCCACGTATTTAACCCGGACCGTCGATCGAGCGTAGACTACACAAATGTCAAGAAGGTTCTTGATGATGTTCTCCCGGCCACGCCAAATCTGGAGGCACCTTCACCAGGCCTATTCGTAAGTCACGGCAAGCACGTGTTCTCCCACAATCTGACGTTACGCTGCGTCAAGCAGCCGCCTGGCGGTCAGAAGGGTGGCTACTACGCCATCCATCACATGCGGGCGATCGTACGGGACCATCATCAACTTCTGCTACCGAGCAAACTCCAAGATTGGGCCGCGAGCGTGTCGGCAATCCAGGACGCGGACCTCCGACAAGAATTCTTTCGCATCCAGTCGGAGTTTGCGGAAATCATCCATCAAGATGTCCTTCGTACCTCGGGGCAGTTCTACCTCATAAATCAACCGTCCAACAGTGACATCGCCACAATGCTACAAATGCAGGATGACAACGCCCGTTCTTTCATGACTCCCACGATAGACGGCGGCTTCATCCACGCCCGATCCCTTGAGTCGAGTTGTCTAGTTCTGAAACATCGATTGGCTCATGTTGTAATTAAACTTTAATGAACTTGTAGTATGTCTCTTTGGTTTCGAGAGTCGTTCAACTTAGATGTAATCGATGCTATTAATGTCTTGCTTTTCTCTTCCGATCGTTACATTGCATACTTATATATTGCTTATGTATTGTCTGTGAATTGGTACTAACGTTTTCGTTTGGCTAGCGCATAGCGATGCCGACGTATGTCGTGGTACAAGGGTAAGGTTCCGGAGTCTCGATGACCGGAGGAGTGTCGGAGACAGGTTCACCGATTCAGCGGTAACAGTTACAAAGGGTACACCACTAGGGCCGAGGCCGAATCTAGATACGCCCGCTATCTAGCGGGAGAGGGAGGGAGCGTTGGAGGAACCGGATGAAGACGAAGTTTCATCGTGATGATGCTCATTGTGATGACCGCAGCTCTCTTCTATGTGATGGTAGTTTAGATGATCGATATCGACTTGTAATGTGAAGACAAACTCGCTACTCGCGGTCTCGAGACTTGTAATATGATGTTCTATCTTTGTTCGGTCTTTTCAATTCGGAGACTAATATGATGAATTGTATTCGGAGACTAATATGATGAATTGTATTCAAAGACTAATCTTCTATTGTATTTGATGAATCTGTTGTTGATGTGTGCTGTCTATATTTTGTCAAATTATACATTTTGTAACCTGTGCAAAAACAGAAAATAAAAAAAATAAAAAAAACCTAATATTCATACTAATGGCGCATCACATGACAGTGCGCCATTAGTATGACAAAGGCATACTAATGGCGCATCACGGGTAGTGCGCCATTAGTATGCCGCATTACTAATGGCGCATCCAGAGGTGGTGCGCCATTAGTATGCCAAAGCACCTGGGTATACATGGCCTCGAGGCATACTAATGGCGCACTGGCCTATACTAATGGCGCACCGGTGGTGCGCCATTAGTAAAAATTACTAATGGCGTGCTGTTAATGGCGCACCACAGATGCGCCATTAATAGCCATACTAGGTGCGCCATTAGTAAGGGTTTTTCTAGTAGTGATACTAACAAAGCCTAACCATAGAAATTGGCAAACAAACATCTCACATCTCCATACAAATCTCTAGATCCAAACAAAACTTGGGTTTCCCCAAACTAGCAACAAATGAGCAATGGGAACTTTACTTGGATCAAAACAAGGGGATCGGAGAATATTACCATGAGGGAGGGTTTGACTTCGAAATCCACGGACAAATTCTTCAAATTTGCAAGATTTGGGAGAGGATTTGAGAGGGGGAGAGAGGGAGAGGGGCAAAGCTCGGGAGGAGAGTGGGAGAGTGTTGCTTTGGGGAACATAGTAATTTCAAAAATTCCTACGCATTAACGCAAGATCATGGTGATGCATAGCAACGAGAGGAGAGTGTGTCCACGTACCCTCGTGAGACCGAAAGCGAAGCGTTATGACAACGCTGTTGATGTAGTCGTCGTCTTCACGATCCGACCGATCCAAGCACCGAACGCATTACAACACCTCCGTGTTACGCACACGTTCAGCTCGATGGCGATCCCGGACTCCGATCCAGCAGGGTGTCGGGATGAGTTCCACAAGATGACGGCGTGGTGACGATGATGATGTTCTACCGACGCAGGGCTTCACCTAAACTCCGCGACGATATGACCGAGGTGAAATATGGTGGAGGGGGGCACCGCACACGGCTAAGGAACGATCACAAAGATCAACTTGTGTGTCTATGGGGTGCCCCCTGCCCCCGTATATAAAGGAGTGGAGGAGGGCAGGGCCGGCCCTCTCTATGGCGCACCCTAGGGGAGTCCTACTCCCACCGGGAGTAGGATACCCCCTTTCCTAGTAGAACTAGGAGCCCTTCCAAGTAGTAGGAGTAGGAGGGAAGGAAAGGGAAGGGAAAAGGAGAAGGAAGGAAGGGGGCGCCCCCCCCTCCCTAGTCCAATCCGGACCAGCCCATGGGGAGGGGTGCGGCCACCGTTTGAGGCCTTTATCTCCATTACCCTATGGCTCATTAAGGCCCAATACGAATTCCCGTAACTCCCCGGTACTCCCGAAAATACCTGAATCACTCGGAACCTTTCCGATGTCCGAATATAGTCGTCCAATATATCGATCTTTACATATCGACCATTTCGAGACTCCTCGTCATGTCCCTGATCTCATCCGGGACTCCGGACTCCTTCGGTACATCAAAACTCATAAACTCATAATATAAGCCATCGAAACCTTAGCGTCGCGGACCCTACGGGTTCGAGAACTGTAGACATGACCGAGACACGTTTCCGGTCAATAACAAATAGCGGAACCTGGATGTTCATATTGGCTCCTACATATTCTACGAAGATCTTTATCGGTCAAACCGCATAACAACATACGTTGTTCCCTTTGTCATCGGTATGTTACTTGCCCGAGATTCGATCGTCGGTATCCAATACCTAGTTCAATCTCGTTACGGCAAGTCTCTTTACTCGTTACGTAATGCATCATTCCGTAACTAACTCATTAGCTACATCGCTTGCAAGGCTTATAGTGATGTGCATTACCGAGAGGGCCCAGAGATACCTCTCCGACAATCGGAGTGAAAAATCCTAATCTCGAAATACGCCAACCCAACATGTACCTTAGGAGACACCTGTAGAGCTCCTTTATAATCATCCAGTTACGTTGTGACGTTTGGTAGCACACAAAGTGTTCCTCCGGTATTCGGGAGTTGCATAATCTCATAGTCATAGGAACATGTATAAGTCATGAAGAAAGCAATAGCAACATACTATACGATCAAGAGCTAAGCTAATGGAATGGGTCAAGTCAATCACATCATTCTCCTAATGATGTGATCCCGTTAATCAAATGACAACTCTTTGTCCATGGCTAGGAAACATAACCATCTTTGATTAATGAGCTAGTCAAGTAGAGGCATACTAGTGACACTCAGTTTGTCTATGTATTCACACATGTATCATGTTTCCGGCTAATACAATTCTAGCATGAATAATAAACATTTATCATGAAATAAGAAAATAAATAATAACTTTAGTATTGCCTCTAGGGCATATTTCCTTCAAGTGTGTGGTGTGGGGGTGGGGAGGGGGGCAGCCAAGTGGCTGGATAAGTCACAGTGCAGCGCCTACGCGCTAGGCGCTGCACCTTACAAGTCTGGCGCCTAGCACCGAGGCGCTGCACATTACATGTGTGGTGCCTAGCCCGGAGGCGTTGCCTGTGAGTGCGGGCCTGTGGGCTGCCACGGTGGACTGGTGTGCAACGCCCCCGTGCTAGGCGCTGCATAGTAGGGTGCGGCGCCGTCGTGGCGGGCGCTACACAAAAAGTTTAGGGGTGTGAAATAGTTTGACGGGCAGTTCATTCCGTGAATTGATTTCGTCCAGAGGTTAAAATGGTCAAATTTGCCGTAGCAAGCATATATAGTAGAACCTTTGTTAGGTTGTGGTAGACTGGCAGAGCACTAGTGCGTAACCGACAATAGCACCGGTTCAGAGTTCTTTAGTGCCGGTTCCACAACCGGCACTAAAGTGTGGTCACTAAAGCCCCACTTTAGTACCGGTTCAGCACGAACCGGTGCTAAAGGCCAACCACGTGGCACGAGGCAGCTCCGGGGGCCGGGAGCCCTTTAGTACCGGTTGGTAACACCAACCGGTACTAAATGTTTGTGGGTTTTTGTTTTATTTTTTATTTTTTAATTAAATTTGTGTTATCAATTTAATTCTTTTTCGTTTGCTGGTATTTTACGATACTACACATTGTACACGTTATATATATATATATATATATATATATATATATATATATAGTGTTACTATTCATCACCCAGGGTGCAGAATAAATTATTCTTCACCCGAGGTAATCTTACGATTATTTCATAACTAAATTACGTTTGGAATTCAAATAGTTACATTCTTATTGATTCACTACGTAAAATTTGGCATAAAAAATAAAAATATAGGGCATAAGACAAGAAAAATTGCAGTTTATGTGTGTTTTACACTATGTTTTTACGTTTGTAATTTTACATAACATAAAATATTTTTTACGACGATTATATATTTTCTTACGGTCTCTTTTTACGTCAGAAATAAGACAAAACTTACGAAATGTAAAATTACGATGCATTGATGGTAAAATAGAGGGGGGTGAAGAATAACTATTCCTCACCCAGGGTGATTAATACTCAATCACTATATATATATATATATATATATATATATATATATATATATAAATAGAATATCTAGTAGAACCCCTCATGCATATATATATATATATATATATATATATATATATATATATATATATATATCATCAATTTCTCATAAACCATCATATTAATTAATTCACACATACACACATGTATAGCTATATACAATTTGTCCTACATATGCATGTTACCTTCGGAGCTAGTGGCATTAGCCTAATTGGTGCCTTCGGAGCACGATGGGGGCGGTAGCGGGTAATAGTATTCTCCTTCGATTTATGACCTGGTCGAGCAAAAATCCCGCTATTTCCTCTTAAGTGCTTCTACGCGCTCCGTTTCTAGGAGCTTCTCCCGCACCTCTGTGAACTGTTAAGAAGGAGATCAATATGCATGTGTATTAGTTGTGTGACTAGATATCGATAATGGTGTAAAAAATGTGAATAGTGTTTTGACAAGCGTACCCATTCCTGTCTTTGAGATCTGCTCCTTTCGGACGCCATCATGCGAATGTTCTCGCAAACGCAGAATGCACACAGATCAGTCTACTGCGCCTGCTTCAGGGCCTTTACGATAATGGAATTTGATCAGATAATAATTAATCAAGCATGATAATTAAAGAGATGGCAGCTAGCTAGCTAGCTAGTACTACTTAATTACTTACCTTGGGTCGAAACCATTTAAGCTTTTGTTTCCATTCGCCTTCCGTTACGCTGATGAACCTTGCCCAAGCCCTGCCCGCCGACAAAGAAAATGAATAAAGGGGTTATTAAATAGTTCATAACATGAAAAATGACGAACTAAATAGGCCGAGATACATAGTTAATAATGATTGAAATTACCTGTTGACTATCCCAAACAAGATGTTATAGTCAGTTTTTCTGTGAGTAGTGAGTCCAGTATTTCAACTGTTCCCGCGTCAACTTTAATGATACACAAGACCCAGTGATATCTGCATGCACACACGTTTGCATGTCTTAATTAAGCGGGCATATGTAAGCAAAAGCATGTAGCTAGCTAGTAGGCAAAAATAGAGAATTTGTAGTACAAGACAGTGTGACTCACTTTGGAAGTTGTAAGGAAGTAGTATATCTTCATTGTATTTGAGGCGCTTCAAGAACTCTAGCATGTTGTCCTCTACGTCCTTTTGATGACGTGGATTTATTTTCCATATGTATTCATTAACGGTGTTTGGGTCAATGAACCCAATGCCAAAGCGTCCATCTTTTCTCATTTCATATATCTTCATCCTGCATATAATACCACGTAAAAGAATATAGTGAGGATAATTACAGGTAATGATTGATAAAAAGGATCAGTACAGCTAGCTTGAGACTTAAATTACAGAAAGAAATCACTTACGGACAATAGCAATCGACGATAGATTTGTCGAGTGCGTCTTGATTGTATAACTGAAACAGTTCAGAATACTCAACGGACACAGCTTTCTCATGGAAGTAATGCTCCTCCTTGACATTCACCATGAGGGACAATCGATCGGAAATCTTGGTAATGTTCATGTACCATTGATGCAATTCATACATTCTCGTTGGGAGGTTCTTGACCTTGTCTGGATGGACCAAAGGTTGGCCCAGACATATTTCCGCTTTATTTCATCCTCTCTAAGCACAGGCATGGGCTCGATCTCGAGGAGTTGTCCAACAGTGATTTTGAGAACTTCAGCCTGCATTATATAGTCCTCCGTTATTACCACATTGCCCACCTCAGGAACGTAAACTGTTTGCCACAATAATATTGGGCGCGCGTACTATCACGTGTTGTTGGCACAACAAGCGAGGGATCGATGCGCTACTGTTCTCCCAGTTGGGGAATAGTTTTGCGCATTTTTGATAGCTGCTTCTTGTTTGCTCGATCCGAGCTCGCCTCCTTACGTGAAGCGTGCTCGATTTAACTTCCGATGTGGCGCTCATAGTCTGTGTCAACAGGCTTGGGAGCTGGTGGTTGAGCCATACGAATGAAGTGGTCAATCGTTTCCTCGTGCACTTTCTTCCTTGGCGTCGGTGGCGGTTTTGTTGCAAAATGGGCTTCCACCTCGGACTTCGATATGGCTGCGATTTCCTCCTCGGACCTGTCATAAGACCTCTTCGGAAGAGGCGTGATGCTTGGACCATATTTATATCGATTGCCTCCTTTTGTACTTCATGTACTACCTCGAATCGTACCGCTACGCACCATAGCTGCGGGGTGTCTCTTCTGCGATTGCTGAGGCGGCGGAGACACTGGCTGACGGGGCTGAGTTGGACGAGGAGTGGCCGCCTGAAGATGTGCCGGACTTGGAGGAGGAGTGGCCTGAGGTTGTGCCGGACTTGGAGGAGGAGTGGACGTATGACGCTGTGGCGGACTTGGAGGAGGAGGAGTGGCCTGACACTTTGCCGGACTTGGAGGAGGAGTGGCTGACACTTTGCCGGACTTGGTGGACTTGCAGAGGCGGGAGACTGCTGACTCGGTGGCGGACTTGACGAGGAGTCGGATGACGCGATGTCGGTGGCCTTCAAAGATGATGCAATCCTTTTTCCATAGGATGATCTGATGGTTGGCGTCTCGAGAAAGCGCTCGTCCTCACCTCCGTGAATGTCAAGCTCTAGCCCGAATATGGCTGCACCACCTCGTCAACCATGACACGAGCATAGCCCTCTGGAATCGGGATGCAATGGTAGGTTGCTTTGGGGGTAACTGGAAAAGCAACGTCGTCCGCCACCTTCATGGATATGTTCTTCATTTTGACGTGTAGCTCACAGCTAGTGTTCTCCGTGATGTCATCCGCGGGGTATCTACCCAGCATTGCGTCGTCCGGGGCGGAACCCACGCTGCTTCTCTGCATGGATGGGGCGGTGCTATCCAATGCTGGATCATCCGCTAGCTGCCGCTGCTGAAACCCCTTTGCTGGCTAAGTGAGTCGATCTGCTCTCGCCGCTGGAATTTGACCGCCAATTCCGCTTCACTTGCTTCTAGGCCTTGAAGGCGTTCATAGTCCCGCTTCCTCTGCTCCTCCTCCATCTTCCTCTTCTTCTCCTCCATAATCTTCTTTCTCGCACGGGTTACGTAGTCGGTGTTCCACCGAAAACCCTCATACCACAGAATAAGCGCCCTTGCCTCGTGTTCTTCCCGGTGTTCAGGATTTCCCAGGGCACGCGTAAGCTCGTCGTTCTCTCTGTTGGGCTGGAACACCCCCGATCGTGCCTCTTCTATTGCAACAAGTATCGCATCGGCTCCCTTCAGACTTGCCCTCGTCGAAACATTGCCTGTCTTCGGGTCCAACTCCCCCATGCGCATAGAACCAAGTCCCGACCACAGGGGCCAGCTCTTAGTAACCGGAGTGGCACCGCATCCTCCATCTCTTTCTCGGACTTATCCCACTTAGGCATTGCCACCGTACAGCCACCGGCCCCTGACTTATGTAACTTATCCTTTTTTCGGCATTCTTCTTGTTTATTCTCGACCGTTCCTTAGCTAATTCCGAATCCTTGAATTTCACGAAATCGTCCCAATGAGCACGTTGGTTCTCTAGTGTTCCCTCGAATCTTGGAGTCTTCCTTCCTCCCTTGACGTACTTGTTCCATTCCACGATTCTTGTGGTTCTTGAATGCAATCGCCATCTTCCTAAGAGCAGCGTCCTTGACTTTCTCGCACATCTGCTTCGTGAAATGATCTGGTAGGGTGAAATGTTCCATGAGAGTATCCCAAAGCAGATCTTTTTGATTCTTGTCGACAAAAGTAACATCTGGACGTGGAGCAGCGTCCTCTTTGCCTTTTGTCCTTTGTCTTTTGTTGGCTCTCTCCATTCTTGAAGGGAGATCGGTGTTGGTCCTTCACAAGAACTCCGCATCGACGAATGAACTTGTCCGCAATCTTCTTAGGCGCTAATGGTTCGCCATTAGGTCCGACTGCCTCGATATTGTACTTTACGCCCTCCTTCAACTTTTTGTTCGGGCCTCGTTTCGTCCTTTTGCCTGAAGATTTGCTCGATCCGGATGGCTGAAAGAACAAAGATCGATTCGTTAATATATCTTCAAGTCATTTAAAACATGTGATGATCACCAGAAACCTGCTTATATAAATATATATACCTCGCCGGTCTTTGTTGTTTCAGGATCAACATGTTCTTCGCCATCGTCACAATCGTAGTTCATGACTTCATCAATTCGGTCGTCGCGATCGAATATCATATCACCCTCTCCGGTGTTGTTTAGAAATTTGGAGCCGTCATAATCTTCTTCATTTTGATTATCATCTGGCCCGCGTATCATATCGAACATGGTCTGTTCTCCCTCTCTGTCGGTATTGTCTTCCATAGCTTTTATTTAACTAATTCAAGAGAAATATAAAACAATTTAGTATTCAAATTACATCGTCTCGAATAATAGATATAATCTCGAATACTTCGTCTAGAATAATAGATACAATCTCGAATACATCGTCTCGAATAATATATAATATTGAATAGTACATCACTGGCTAGCTAATTAAAGATCGAATACTACGGAAGAATCTAGGACACTCGTGGTTCTGCGTCATGAGCGGTGGACACCCAAAGAGAAGGAACCTCACAGGATCATAGCTGAAGTGAGATCCTCAAGATACTGCCAGGTATTGGAGAACTTGCCGCCCTCTAACGCAACCATGTAGCGATGGACGTGCTCGCCCTCCTCCACGACACGGCGACGCATTCCTCCGGCGGGGCTGGGTCCCTCCGCACCAAACTGGCCCACGCGAACGCCACCAAACGAGATCAAGGTCGACGACGGACCCGGGCCGGGTTCCTCATCAAGCGGCGCGCCTCCAGCAGCACCTCCAGTGCCAGCCCGGTGAGCCAGGTCCCAGACATGGGCCGGCTGGACGTCGTCATGACGGGTCGACGGCGAGGATGCGGGCCGGGCATCGTCGAGAACAAATACTAGCTATATGCCCGCATAAAAATAATATTTTTTTAATGATTGGATTTTGATAACTAAAATTTCTAACATTTCTACTATTTCAAAAATCTATATACTATTTCAAAAATCTATATACTATTTCATACTAATTAAGCATCTAACACTAAAAACAGAAAAAACAATTTCTATACATCCACTAAAAAACAGAAAAACAACATTATATAAAAAAATTCCATACTAATTAAACACTAATTATATCCATCTAACATGCATTCATACATATATACTAGTGAAAAACAATAATCTAAAATATCTAAACTAATTAAACATACAAAATACGTATATACTAATATATACATGCATTCATACATATATACGTGTATGTGTGTGTGTGTTCATCATGCTTGTGTGTGTGTATGGGCTCGGGGAGGGGCGGCGCCCATGGTGGCCGTCGGGGGCGAGGGAGAGGGGTTAGAGGGGGAGAGCTCACAGCGGGGCGACGGCGACGGCGAGGCGACGGGGCAGCGACGGGTCAAGGCGGCGACAGACGGCGACGGGGACGGGCCCAGGCGGCGACGGAGACGAGGGTGGTGGATCGACGGGTCGGCGACGGCGACGGGCGATGGGGAGGCGGCGGCGACGACGGGTCGGTGACGCGTCGATCGATCGGGCGAAGCGGTTCAATGGGGAAACAGAGGAAGAAACAGAGTGAGAATGAAATTTTTCGAAGTGTTGTATATATAGAAGGCACCTTTAGTACCGGTTGGAGCCACCAACCGGTACTAAAGGTCTGTTTTGGCTAGCCCAAGCAGCGGGAAGCGACCCCCTTTAGTACCGGGTGGTGGCACAAACCGGTACTAAAGGTCCCCCTTTAGTACCGGTTTGTGCCATGTGGCGGTACTAAAGGGGTGCGCTGGGGCAGGTGCGGTGCGGCAAGTTTAGTCCCACCTCGCTAGCCGAGGGGCGACCGCACTGGTTTATAAACCCCCGTGCGGTCGCTCTCTCGAGCTCCTCTCCATAGCAGGCCTCACGGGCCTACGTGTTCTTTTGCTGTCCTGTGGGCCCACTTGGCCTTTGCGGCCTGCATCCCGGCCCAACAACAGGTTGGGTTTCTAGTCGTATGCAGGCCGCTCTGACGGCCTAGTAGGCGGGCTTTTTTTGCTTTATTTATTTTTGTGTTGTTTTTTTGTGTATTTAGAGTTTCTTTGTGAATATTTTTGCTTTAGGTACAAAAATTACAAACTTTCTGTTAGTGCCCGTAGTTTTCAAATTTGAATAGTTTAAATTTTGAATTATTTGAAATTAGTGTGAATCACTAGTTTGTGAATAATTTAACTTTAAAAATCAGTAAAGGCATGAAAGAATTTGTTTGCACATAAAATTTCTTCGCTTTTCAAATGCCAAAACACATAACTACCCTAACTATTACAGAGATTCCCCTCCGGTGTGAAACATGTAAGAAAGTGATGATAGTGAAGCTGATCACATCCCAGATCTTTGGGTGTGAAACTTTTTCTTCGCGTGTGTCCCTTTACGCCGTAACCATGGAAAATCTTCATCATTTAACGGGATGCTCGGGTCAATATTCACTGTGAATGGAGAAATTTCATCAAACTTTTCATAATCTTCTGACTTGTCTGTCTTGTCATCCACTCCCACGATGTTTCTCTTCCCAGAAAGAACTATGTGCCGCTTTGGCTCATCGTACGATGCATTCGCTTCCTTATCTTTTCTTTTTCTTGGCTTGGTAGACATGTCCTTCACATAGAAAACCTGTGCCACATCATTGGCTAGGACGAATGGTTCGTCTGCATACGCAAGATTGTTGAGATCCACTGTTGTCATTCCGTACCGCGGGTCTTCCGTTACCCCGCCTCGTGTCATATTGACCCATTTGCACCGAAACAAAGGGACCTTTAAACCACGTCGATAGTCAAGTTCCCATATGTCCTGTATATAACCATAATATGTTTCCTTTCCCGTCTTGGTTTCTGCATCAAAACGGACACCACTGTTTTGGTTGGTGCTCTTCTTATCTTGGGCGATCGTGTAAAATGTATTATCATTTATCTCGTACCCTTTGAAAGTTATTATATTCGAAGATGGTAATCGGGACAGCAAGTACAGGTCATCTTCAATAGAGGTGTCATGCATGGTAATGCGTTCTGCAACCAGTGGCGAAACTCCTGGTTTGTTCATGTGTAATCCAGTCATCGCACCGCTCCGGTGTTTGGAGGGTAGCAAATTCTTGTGTTCATCCATATACGGAGCCACCAAGGCGAAATTCTGTAGAACTGTGTAGTGTGCTTCAAGAGAGAATGTCCGTCCATACATATTATTTGTTCCCCTCCTAGCGTGCCTTTTCCATCCAGCCTGCCCTTATGCCGATTCAGGAACACCAATCGGCTTAAGGTCAGGAATAAAGTCAATACAAAACTCAATGACCTCCTCATTTTGATGGCCCTTGGAGATGCTTCCTTCTGGCCTAGCACGGTTATGAACATATTTCTTTAAGACTCCCATGAAACCTCTCAAAGGGGAACATATTGTGTACAAATACAGGACCCAAAATGTTAATCTCTTCGCATAGGTGAACTAGGACGTGCGTCATGATGTTGAAGAAGGATGGTGGGAACACCAACTCGAAACTGACAAGACATTGCACCAAATCATTCTGTAACCTTGGTATGATTTCTGGAGCGATTACCTTACGAGAGATTGCATTGAGAAATGCACATAGCTTCACAATGGCTAATCGAGCGCTTTTCGGTAGAAGCCCCTCAATGCAACCGGAAGCAGTTGCGTCATAATCACGTGGCAGTCATGAGACTTTAGGTTATGGAACTTTTCTCTGCCATGTTTATTATTCCCTTTATATTCGACGAGAAGCCGACGGTACCTTAATATCGAAAGGGCATTCAAAGAAGATTTCCTTCTCTTCTTTGGTAAGAGCGTAGCTTGCATGACCCTGATATATGCCGTCTTCTCCGTGCATACGTTGTTGGTCCTCCCGTGCCTCAGATGTATCTTTTGTCTTCCCATACACGCCCAAGAAGCCAAGCAGGGTCACGCAAAGATTCTTCGTCACGTGCATCATGTCGATTGCGGAGCGGACCTCTAGGTCTTTCCAATATGGCAGGTCCCAAAATATAGATTTCTTCTTCCACATGGGTGCGCGTCCGTCCGCGTCCTTTGGAACAGGTTGTCCGCCAGACCTTTCCAAATATCACCTTCACATCCTTGACCATATCATGTACATCAGCACCGATGCGGTGGCGAGGCTTCGTCCGGTGATCCGCCTCACCTTTGAAATGCTTGCCTTTCTTTCTTACGGATGCCTGCTCGGAAGAAATCGACGATGTCCTGTACACATTCTTCATACAACTATTCAAATATATATCGTCGGTATCATCCAAACAAGGCGCGTGCATCCGCGGTATCCCTTGTTTGTCTGTCTGAAAGGTTATCGAGAGCAGGCCCATCATTGATGGTCACGAACAAGAACGCCTTTAGGTCAAATTCTTCCCCATGTGCTCATCCCACGCCGTACACCTGTTCCATTCCACAGTTGTAAGAGTTCTTCAACTAATGGCCTTAGGTACACATCAATGTCGCTGCCGGGTTGCTTAGGGCCTTGGATGAGCACCGCATCATAATGAACTTCCGCTTCATGCACAACCAAGGAGGAAGGTTATACAAACATAGAGTCACAGGCCGTGATATAGTTGCTGCTCTGCTCCCCAAAAGGATTAATTCCATCCGCGCTTAGACCAAACCATACGCTCCTTGCGTCATCCGCAAACTCCTTCCCGTACTTTCTTTCGATTTTTCTCCACTGCGACCCGTCACCGGTACTCTCAACTTTCCGTCTTTCTTACGGTCTTCTTCGTGCCATCGCATCGCCTTGGCATGCTCTTTGTTTTGGAACAACGTTTCAACCGTGGTATTATAGGAGAATACCACATCACCTTGGCAGGAATCTTCTTCTGGGCGCCGCTTCGACATCACCATGCTCATCGCGCTGATCTTATAGCGCAATGCACCACATACCGGCAAGCGTTCAAATCCTCGTACTCACCGCGGTAGAGGATGCAATCATTAGGGCATGCATGTATCTTCGCACCTCTAACCCTAGAGGGCGACAGCCTTCTTTGCTTCGTACGTACTCTCGGGCAATTCGTTGTCCTTTGGAAGCATATCCTTTATCATTACCAGCAACTTTCCAAATCCCTTGTCAGATACACCATTCTCTGCCTTCCATTGCAGCAATTCCATTGTGGTGCCCAGCTTTTTCTTGTCACCTACGCAATTTGGGTACAACAATTTTTGTGATCCTCTAACATGCGTTGCAACTTCTTCTTCTCCAAATCACTTGCGCAGTTTCTCTTTGCATCGGCAATGGCCCGACCTAGATCATCAACGGGCTCATCTGATGCCTCTTCTTCAGCTTCTTCCCGCATTGCCGCCCAGCTTCTTCCGCATTACCGGCTCAGCTTCTTCCCCATTGTTGTATCATCGTATTCAGGGAACCCATGGCCGGGATAGCTGTCGTCGTCCTCTTCTTCTTCATTGTCTTCCATCATAACCCCTCTTTCTCGGTGCTTGGTCCAAACATTATAGTGGGGCATGAAACCGACTCAAACAGTGGACGTGAATGGTTCTTGACGTAGAGTAATTGCGACCATTCTTACAGCCAGCACATGGACAAGGCATAAAACCATCCGCCCGCTTGTTTGCCTCGATGCCAGCAGAAAAGTATGCACTCCCTCAACGAACTGGGGAGAGCATCGGTCATCGTGACATCCATTGCCGCTCATCTTCATTACACAACACCGAATAGACCAAATTAATACAAGTTCATACATAAAGTTCATACAACACTTAAATGCAACAAACAAATAACTCTCTAGCTAAAGCATTTAAATGCAACAACAAATGCGATCAAGATCGCAACTAAGGTAACAATTGATCCAACAGCATAATGATACCAAGCCTCACTATCGATGGCATATTTTCTAATATTTCTAATCTTCAAGCGCATTTTCTCCATCTTGATCTTGTGATTATCGACGACATCGGCAACATGCAACTCCAATTCCATCTTCTCCCCCTCAATTCTTTTCAATTTTTCTTTCAAGTACTCGTTTTCTCTTTCAACTAAATTTAACCTCTCGACAATAGGGTCGGTTGGAATTTCCGGTTCACATACCTCCTAGATAAAAATATCTATGTCAACTTGATGGGCATAATTTGTCATAAACACGAAATGCAACAAATAGTTTTAAAAGAGAATATACCACATCGAATCATAACAAGGACGAGGGCCGGACGGGGCGGATATCAAAACCATGGCACTATGTATAACAAACAACGTCACGGGTAAGATAATTATTATACGAGTAACTATATATCCAAATCACACAAACATCAATTTTTTATATAAAATTTCATGAACAAGAGGCTCACCACAAGGTGGTGCCATGACAGAGACGGTGCAGGCGATCGGACGGTGGTTACGGAGATTTAGAAGGCACTAAGTAAACCACACCTACATATGCAAACTAAGTGTTATTTTGACCTCAAATTGCATATAAATCAAATACTAGCACATATATATATATCCTCCCAAATTACTAAACTCACAAATTAATAACTATATAAACCAATGCAAGAGCTAATCTAGCAATGAGAGATGAAAGGACAAAGTTGCTAACCTTTGTGATCACTTGAATGGATGGGGCCTTCAAATCTTGACAAATTTTGGGCAAAATGTGTGATGAGCTCGAGGGGAGAAGAGGAAGAACAGAGAGGAGAGGAGAGGGAAAGGGGAAGAACAGAGCGAGCTGGACGAAGGGTTTATATGCAGGAGGACCTATAGTACCGGTTCGTAGCACGAACCGGTACTAAAGGTCTTGAAGGGGCCCAGATCGACAACATCCTGCCACCACCCTCATTAGTACCGGTTCGTGGCACGAACCGGTGCTAAAGGTTAGCCACGAACCGGTGCTAAAGGCTAACGTTGAACCGGCACTAATGTATACATTTGTGCCGGCTTTAATACAAACCGGCACTAATGTGCTTCACGTTTGACCATTTTTCTACTAGTGGAGGGCAAGTGGGCCATCATCGGGTACAGCTGTTGGTCAGCTTTTTCTGTATGCGATAAAAAAATTAAGCACATGGGTTCCGAGTATATATTCACGTGAACATGCAGCCATGCACGGGTGTCTCGTTCAATCACAGAACCAATATTAGACACTGTATCGTGGTTTGCCAGATTATTTTCTTTGCAGTTCAAACGCGCAGTCAAGGAGTCCTAAAATATTGTGCGACCAATGCATGTATACAGTTGCATGCCACCAGCCTGCTAGCTTCGGTAGAAAGATTCCTGCCACAGGAATAGTGCGACCGAGGGCACAACTCGTTTCGTCTGGTCGGTGAGTACCAGCTGGCCGACATGTCAACTCCGACATCTCCCTTTCTTTTCTTGCTATAGGTGGAATCAGCCTATACCAAACAGTGCTAGGATGGGTCTAGGTTAAAATCTGTGGAACCAATTGATCTGCTAATCAAATGAGTGCTACAGTACACGGTACAGATCTCAATGCGCCAAATTCTAGATGAACGGACTGATAAGAGGGTGCCTAGGCACCCGGGTACTAAAAAGCCACTCTCCTTTGAGAAGCATCTTATCACAACAACTGTGCAATTGATAACTTGCTCATGCTAATCGGCGCGGCAAAGTGTGCATGTTGCTTCTAGTTTTGATATGCCCAGTCATCTAAGATTGCGCGAAATCAGTTTTAAGTAGGATGAGATCTAGATACAGCGTTAACTAATTATTACAGAGTAACCTAAACAAACACGATTCAGCACTATCTATTACCGATGTTGTTATCGGGTGCCGTTAGAAAATCAAGAACCAAACATCACTTTAAGTTGTAAAGCATAATCTTATACGGAGTATATAGTACTACAGTACAGCTCGCATAATGAAATTCATATAATCTTGTCAAATCCTGAAACTCACGCACGAACACATCACACATGCATTACTTCAGAAGCGCTGGTGGAGCTCCTCTCTCCGCGAGGGTCGAGTCGGCCTCCGAGCAGTCCAGGACGCGATGGGGCTCTTGACGGGACGATCCGACCGGCAGCGGGAGTTCCGCCGTTGCTTACTTGGGCAAGCTCCTGTGCGCGCGATCGTGCAGATCTTCTCCTGGGAAGCGGAAGATGTCAGCCATTGCCATGGAAGCGAAGAGACCCACGTTGAAGAACGACATCGCGGAAAGATTGGCTACTAGGCTTTGGGGCTCTCGTTTCTTGCACAATGTTCAATGGATACGGTGCCGATCGAGCCTGTTGTCATATATATATGCGGCAGTGCTGGGCATACGGGAATCCGACTTCAAGGGGAGAACGGGACGAACAAACATATGATCCGGATCTGATCTGAACTCCGAATTGGAAACATCACGATCGAGGCGGTTCGAACGGAGGCCAGGCCCAGGAGAGCGGAGAAACAAACGCGAACGAAGGAATACCTGATGGGCCACAGCCCATTGCATGTCCGTCCGTGTATGGCAACCTCACTGTATCTGGCAGGAGGGATAGCGATCCCCTCCGCCTCAAGTTAGGGTTTTGTTCTCCTCCCGGCGGCGCCTCGGCATAGACGTGGAGATCGCGATCCCCTCTGCCTCTCCTCCACCGATCGCCGGCGTCTTTGGACGGCTGGTGAACATGGTCGAAGGCGGTCCGGCTTAGGGAACCTCCCCGACCGTGGAATCTGTTTCTCTCGGGCAAGAGATCCGACGATGGGCTCGACGTCTGCGTCTGATGTGGCGATGAGCGAGATGGAAGCGATGATGAAGGAACTGGGATTGAAAGAGGATGATCTGGTTGACGTTGTGGTAGAAGATGGTGACATCCCAGAGGAGGCTGCCCGCTGGATGGCTATAGCTCGCGTGAACACAGATAAACAGTATAGCCAGTACTGGTTTTATCGCAACATGTGTGTCGCCTGGGATCTAGCGAAAGACGTAAAATTTCGGTCGCTCGAAGAAAACCTATACACCCTGCAATTCTCTTGCCTCGGTGACTGGGAAAGAGTTATGGAAGATGGACCTTGGACTTTCAAGGGCAAGGCAGTCATCATAGAGCCGTATGATGGAATCACCAGGCCATCGGCGATAGAACTGAACAAAATTGAGATGTGGATCCAAATCCACGATCTTCCAGAGCTCTTCTTTGGCCTGATCAAGTCTCTGGCTGCTACTGTAGGAGAGTTCATCTTTGCTGAACCCAAGTCTCAGGATTTTGAAGGAAATTTCTTCAGGGTCAAAATCAAAGTGGATGTTACAAAACCCCTAAAGAACGCGGTTTCTTTGGTGGTAAAAAGGAAGAAGGAGATCTTTAGGGTGAAGTATGAGAGGCTACCCGGTTGGTGCGCCGTGTGTGGCATGCTAAGGCACTTGTACAAAGAGTGCGGCAATGGGATTCACCCTCCATCGGCGCTAGTGTTCAAAAATCTTCAAGCTGTCTGGTTCAAAGGGCCAGGTCATGGACCTGGAGCAGAAAGCGCGACAGGTGGAGGCAGAGGCAGAGGCCGTGCGGGCCGAGGTGCAGGCTGTGGGAAGGGTCGGCGGAACGGCTCAGAGTGGATGGATCGAGATGAAGCAAACCCTAAACTAGATGATGAAATGATGAGAGATGCTGAAAATAACAGGAAGCGCGGTTCAGTGCAAGTGAACATGGGAGATCCTATCATACCAAACAGTGCAACGACAATTAATAACACCGGACAGCAGCTTCTAGCTTTAGCACCACCGGTAGTACCTCCGAGCCCTGACTCCAAGCAAGAACCAAAGAGAACCAAGGCCACGGTGATGATGTTTGAGCAAGGAAACATGAAGTCAACAGCCAGCAACAACCCATCTAATGCGTGTTTGGCGAGCTCCCTAGAGGAGTCGCGCCGAGCGCAATGAGTTACTTATGTTGGAACTGTCGTGGGGCTGGCAAACCCGCGACAGTTCGAGAGCTTCGCGATCTAGCGAGGCAATTTGCCCCCTCGATATTATGCATTGTTAAAACTCAAATCGAGGGCTCCAGGGTGGAGAATATGGCTGTAACTTTAGGTTATAATAAAAGTTTTGCTGTCAGTAGCTCCGGTAGAAGCGGAGGTCTTGGAATATTTTGGAATGAGGAAATAAAGCTTGAAATTTTAGGGTACTCGAAGTATCATATTGATGCCTTGGTGGGCGAGCTTTTTGACATACAAACTAGAGTTACTTTCGTGTATCACGAAGCTCAAGTGAGCGAACGGTACAATACATGAAATACACTACAAGGTATTGTTGGATCTTCTAACATGCCTTGGGTGGTACTCGGTGCTTTCAACGAAGTGCTTCATGGACATGAACATGACGGTGTGGGGATGCGGAGCTAGGCACAGATGGATGGTATCCGGGATGCACTTGACACTTGTGGCCTGTCGGATATTGGCTATATAGGTACCGACTGGACCTTCAGAAAAAGGTGACTGGAGGCACATTCACTAGAGTTCGACTAGACCGGGCTGTGGCGAACCCGGCATGGAGCATTGCTTTCCCATCGGCTGTCCTAGAACACAAGCTTGATGCATCGTCTGATCACGTACCTATTCTGCTCACGCTCCGCGACGTGCATGCATGCAGGAGGGCCCCGCGCTCATTTAAATACGAGATGGTCCGGGAGAGAGAGGAACCGTTGGCGACAGTTGTGTCAGCGGGATGGGAGAAAGGTAATGCTGATTCGGTGCAATCATTGCATGAGAAACTGTAAACAATGGCGGGAGACCTGAGCACCTGGGAGCGAGCGCATTTTGGCAATATACAACAAGAAATCTCCCGCCTGAAGCACCAACTACAGGAGCTCCGTCAGATTCCTAGCCGAGCCGGCCCAACACACGCTGAAATCAAGATATGTGATAGACTGGTCGAATTGTACCACAGAGAAGAGATTCTATGGCGACAGAGGGCGAGATTGGAGTGGCTCACGCACGGTGACAAAAACACTTATTTTTTTCAATTACGAGCTAGCAGCAGGAGGAGGAAGAAACAAATAAAACAGTTGCAACGTCCGGACGGCCAGATTACTGATAACACAGAGGAGATGGAGGAAATGACCACTTCCTTTTATAAAAACCTCTACACATCATAGGGTGTGCTAAACATGGAGCAAGTTCTCGACACGGTTCCCACCAAAGTGACGCAATCTATGAACGAGTCCCTTCACGCCCCGTACAATGCTGAAGAGGTTAAAAGAGCTCTATTCCAGATGTTTCCAACCAAAGCACCTGGCCCTGACGGTTTTCCAGCACATTTTTTTCAGTGTCACTGGGATCTTTGTGGCAGCAATGTGACAAAGGTGGTTATCAAAATCGTGGAGGGGACAGAATCTACGGAGAGCACCAATGAAACTTTCCTGGTCCTAATCCCAAAGGTAAAAAAGCCAACACTGTTAACACAATTTCGCCCTATCAGTTTGTGCAATGTCTTATACAAGATAGCATCATGGGTGATATCTAACCGTCTGAAGTTAGTGTTACCTAACATCATTTCTGAGGAGCAGTCTGCTTTTGTCCCTGGAAGGTTGATCACGGATAATATTATAGCTGCATACGAGTGCTTGCACTTCATGAAGAGAAACAAGGCCAAGAAACATCAGTCATGTGCACTCAAACTAGATATGATGAAAGCTTACGACAGAGTAGAATGGGCCTATCTTCGGGCCATTATGCTCAAGCTTGGTTTTTCTGAAAGGGGGGTAGAGATTGTCATGGGACTGGTCAGCACAGTCTCCTTTTCAGTTATATTCAATGGCAAAAAATTACAGGAATTCAAACCATCACGAGGAATTAGACAAGGGGACCCGATGTCTCCATACTTGTTCCTGATAGCAGCAGAGGGCCTTTCGTGCCTCTTAAAATCAAAAGATGTGTCATCAAACATGCATGGTCTACAGGTAGCACCTTTCGCGCCACCGGTAAACCACCTTCTTTTCGCAGATGACAGCCTGCTGTTTTTCAAGGCAAACGGTATGGGTGCTACTGAGGTGAACCATGCTCTGGAAGGTTACTGTCAGGCTTCAGGACAGCGAATCAACTATGACAAATCTTCTATCTTTTTCAGCAAAGGTGTTTCAGAAAGCACACGTTTGGAGATAAAGACGATGCTCAATGTACCAAACGAGACTCTGAATGAAAAATACCTTGGCATGCCGTCTGACATTGGTACTTCAAAGAATGGGGCCTTCAAGTATCTAAAAGACCGACTCTGGAGCAAAGTGCAAGGATGGATTGAAAACTGCATGTCTACGGCAGGCAAGGAGGTCCTAGTTAAAGCAATTGCACAATCTGTTCCCGTGTTTCCATGTCATGCTTCAAGTTACCAAGAGGTTTGTGTGAGCATCTCAACATGCTGATCGGAAAGTTTTGGTGGGGCTCTAAGGAAGGGAAACGCAAACCTCACTGGGTCTCTTGGGAGACTATGACAAAGCCGAAGGGCATGGGTGGTCTTGGCTTCAACGATTTTGAACTTTTTAACTTGGCTATGTTAGCAAAGCAAGCATGGCGCCTACTACAGGAGCCAAATTCTCTTAGTGCCCGGTTACTAAAGAGTATATATTACCCAACTAGTGATATTCTGCAAGCTTCACTAGGAGGGCACCCGAGCCAGATTTGGAGATCCATAATCGAAGGCCATGACGTTTTGAAGCAGGGTCTGATCCGGCCGGTGGGGAACGGCGGAACCACCAATATATGGAGGGATAACTGGCTCCCAAGGAAAGAGATGTTGCGACCCTATGGGTGCATCTCGGGAAACCCACCACAGCTTGTGTCGGAGTAGATAGACTCAACCTCAGCTAGCTGGAACAAGCAAAGGGTGAACGAGGTGTTTCTGCCAATGGACGCAAAGATCGTATTGGGCATCCCTCTTTGCACACGCAATATAGATGACTTCTGGTGCTGGAATTTTGAGAGTAAGGGTGCTTTCTCAGTTAAATCCGCGTACAGAATGCTATCTGAAACAAAGCAGCGCTGTGGGGCTTGGCTTGATGGGGCACCGGGAACGTCAACATTACAATCAGAGGAAGGGATGTGGAAGAAACTATGGGAAACCGAAGTACCAGGCAAAGTTCGGATGTTTTTGTGGCGTCTTTCAAAACATTCCCTTCCCACGGAGGATGTGCGGGCTCACCGCCATATGACGACCTCTAGCAGCTGTGGGCTTTGCGGAATGCCGGACTAATGGAAACACTCGTTGATGCAGTGTACAATGTCCAGATGTGTATGGGCGCTGGTGACGAGGATCTCGCACATAAAATGACGGCTTCGCCTGAACCGAAAGCGAAGCAATGGCTGTTTTCGCTAATTGAGTCGCTAACTCGAGATCAGTTTGCCTTAATATCCATAACTCTGTGGTCAATTTGGTATGCAAGGCGTAAGGCGATCCCTGAGGGAATTTTCCAGAGCCCTCAAGCAGTTCAAAGTTTCATTAGTAGGTACTGTGATGAGCTTAAAATGATTCGACCTAATGTGACGCGGATGGCCGCACCTACTGGCCTAGCAGGCTCTCAACGGCCTAAGGCTCCCCCGGTGGGCATTGCAAAAATACATGTTGATGCGGCAATTCGGCCAGGGAGAGGTGGTTCAGCAGTTGCGGTATGCCGTGATTCTAGCGGCAATTATCTTGGGATCTCAGCTCTTGTGGTGGAAGGCGTGGATGATCCAACTTCTCTAGAAGCGATGGCATGCAGAGAAGTAATGTGTTTGGCGGAGGATCTTCTCATCAACAACTTCATAGTTTCCTCGGACTGCAAGCAAGTTGTCTCGGACATTAGATCGGGCAGCAAAGGGCAGTATGGGGCCATTGTGTCTGAAATCAACCTTTGGTCTACTCTTTTTCAATGTTCCTTTTCTTTCGAATGTCGTGCTGTTAATTATGAAACACATAGCTTAGCCAAATTCTCTCTTAGAAGGGGTCGAGGAATCATCTGTGACTTGGCCATCTCCATGACCTATCTTGTATCCCACTCTCTGTGGACTTTGAGTAATAAAGTTGGCTTACCCCTCAAAAAAATGTGGCAGGAGCGGTACTAACAAGACTATTCCCCAGGTCACGTACGTACCCTCTAGCTGAGGGTTTCAGACCTCTGGCGGCGATCGTCGCTGAGAGGATCGTCTGATGGCAAGATTGGTCCTCTGGTCTCCGCTGGTTGTGGCCGCTCGTCCCTACCCTAGTGATGGCGGGGCCCGAGTGGTCTTCTTCTTCGGCTGGCGGATGCAGGGGCAAGAACCTGGAAGAGATGATGGAGTTTCAGGACCTTAAGGACAACGAACTAGACGAGGTCATCGTTGGGTAAGAAGAGGTAAAGCAATTTGAGGCGGACGCAAGTGGATGGTGGCGATCGAGTGGCTGAACACTTCCCGGCGGTTTAGTTCTCCATCAATGTTTGAGACTCTCAAGTCGATCTGGGGGCTGGCTCATGTGCCGAAATACGGAGAAGCTGGAGATAACCTTTTTATTTTTCAGTTGTTCTGCTTAGGCTACTGGGAGAAGGTCGCCCATGGAGGTTTGTGGCTGTTCCGCGATATGGGGCTGCTGGTTGATGATTAGAGTGTTTATTTTTTCACCCCCGGTGCACCCACGATCAAAAACTTAGCAAAACCTTTTTCTTAAACCTGAAATTCTGTGGATGTGATTATACTCAAAAAAATTAGGTGCTTGCAAAATTTGGCGGCGAAATGACATTCGACGGACTGTACGTGTGAGCGTGGATTCACAAACTGCCTAACATGTATTGCCCTGTGGGGGTTGTGGATCAGCTTGCGTGTCAAATTGGAATGGTTAAGGAGGTCCACCATGTCGTGGGAATGATTCCGATAGTAAGAATAGGGGTACGAACAAGGGCAGGATCTAGCTACTGTGCAAATGTGACACGGGAGTTTTACGACTTCAGACCCCTCGTGGAGGAGATAACAGTGTGAACGGTATGGTAAGATAGAGGGTACCGGGTAGGCCGAGCTAGGAAGGAACTTTCCGAGATAACAATATGTCTCGAGCCCTGAGGCTATGCTTTCTCTTGTGTCTGATGATTACAAATGGATTGCGAACTCATGTTCCTGAGCTACGGGGCGGCTTATATAGATTGTGCCATCCCCTCGACTAGCTACGTTACAAGGCTTTATGTGATTGCATTGACGACACTTATTACACGGTAACTGCAGCAATAAACGCTAGTGATGCACGACGATGTGCGCCTCTTGACGCTCCAGGTTCTGTGCTGGTTGTGTGCCTTCTCTTGTTTGAGTCATCATGAGGCTGCCGAGTGGACTTGGCGCGTCCGATTGAATGAGATGTCATTCAAGTGGATGAGTCATGTCCTAGTGGAGGGAATCTTAGCTGGCGGACGAATGGATTGGTGACCTAGGGGTCTTAATGTCTGATGTTGTGGGTCCTTCATATGGACCAGCATGTGCCTCTTACGACCCTACCTATCATGTTTATCTCCAACATTAGCCTTTGAATCGATTGCGATTTTGTAAAACGAGTATACTGGAAGCCTGATTTGGCCCGAGTACAGCGGAGATACTTGGCGCTTGTCGTCAGCTTTAGTTAACTATTATTTGAACAAAATTCCAATGGATTCTGTTACTATTGCTTCTTGGCTGATCGAGGATATTTTACTATGAGGAGAAACTTGGTAGCACTCGATCATCTCCCGGAGGAGGCTGACTAGAGATCTGAGTATGGATGTGCCATGAAAACCTGAGTAGCGATGCTAGCGTGTGGTTTAAATCTTCGGAAAGATGCCACCCAATATCCCAGAGGAATGCCGACACATGCTAACTCCAAGAGTTTATGAATTTTACACCTTGGAGCAAAGAAGGGCCAAGTAGATTCATGGAGGAGCGACGAACTCATCCTATAACAGTCTTTGGAGATGAGTCTAGTCAAAGTTTTGGGCCTCTGTCCTTTATAGATCTTCGGTGGACCAAATGATCGTGTTTACAGAAACGGATCCGACACGATCAACGGACTAATCGAATTCGCGCGGGTGAAATCTCGCATGCACGCGCCTGCTCAATTATCGTGATCGCGGTGATGTTGGCCGTGGCTCCTCGATTTTCGCCCCCAATGTCGCCACCTGTCCCACTTCCTCTGTCTCACGAGTTTTGTGGGTGCCGTTGGATTGCCAGATAGACAGCCGAGGGCGCTCGCGGAGAATTCACCCAGGGTTATAAATTAGGGGAGATAGGGTAAATTCTAGATCCCCTTTTCCATTCGCTTAGAAATCACCACCGCCACTCCCTTTCTCCCCGATCGACTTCGAAATTTCACACCGGAATGGGAAAAGACAAGACCTCGGCGTTGGACAAGAAGAAGCGGGCGTGGAAGGGCCCGACGTCGAGCTCCGGGCTCTCGTCTAGTTGGAACCAGGAAACTGGTTGCCGTCCAAGGTCACCGAGAAGCAGGTGCTTGACCTCGTCGCCGACGGCTTTGTTCCGGAGGGGAAATGGAGGCTACATGAGCCCGGCAAAATGGAGTCCGCATCGCAGCCGAATGAACTGGTAGTCCTTACTTCCCACATAGATAGGGGCTTCTCGACGACTCTGCATCCCTTTTTTCGCGTACTTCTAAATTACTTCGGAGCTTAGCTCCATCACATTCCGCCGAATGCCATGCTTTACAGTGGCTGAGATTGAGGGCCAAGTGAAGCGCATCACCGCCGGCGTGACGCCTTGAGGTAGCGAAAAGGTGGTCACTTACGACCTCGCACCCACCTCCAGACATTTTGATATCTAGTAAATTTTCTTGTCTTCACTTCGTCTTCCGAATGTCTTGTTCAGAGTTTGCACAAGATGGTGTCACTAGTTTCGAGTGTTGACCGTGGCCTAGATGACGTGGCATCTAATAATAGCCGAGGCCCGCAGTATAAGAGCGGCGAAGAGTCAGGCGATGCTGCCAACGACTATGAGGAGGAGGACGACACTGATGGTGATGATGAGGAGGAGGTGGAGTCCTCCCCTTATAATTACATTGCTAAGAAGACCTGGTCAAAGAAAGCTCAAGATGCGAGTGCGCAGGCCCCAACTGCTCTGAGCTTTGAAGCGCGGTCGAGGTGAATCTGCCGAGCCAGCAGGAAAGTGTCCCAAGTTGGTGAAGCAGCCGGCCAAGAAAGACGTGAGTAAGCCCCGCAAAACCGTGAACCTCCCGGTGATCAAAATGGCGGTGCCCATTGCTTCAATGTGAGAGTCAAGCCATTTTCCTAGTTGATTGTAGAAGCTCGACCTAAAATTTTAGTTTAGAAGCCTACTAGTTAAACCTCTTATAGGGCATATTTCCAACACTTCCTATAGGCGGGGCGCCGACCCAGGCCCAATGGCTGATGTCAGGCTAGAGGTGAAAGGAGGTGCCTTTCGCTTCTACTATCATGGTTATGTGGTCGTTATGTGGATGGTTGGTGGTGAGTAGGGGCTTGGGTGCCGGGGCGGTGGTCCTGGATGGCGGGCACCACGGTTAGCTTTCCGGCAAGCTCCATGGTGCCGGTGGTGGCTTCACCTCTTGGTCGTGTGGGCGCCAAGAAGCGTAGTGGCGGGAGGCTCTGGTCTGCTTTTGCAGTGCCTGGATCTGGTGCCGGATCACAACACTTGTGCAATTTATACTCATGCTAATCTGCGCAGCAAAGCATGTTTTTGCTTCTAGCTTCGATTATGCCCAGTCGCCCAAGATTGAGCGGAATCAGTTTTGAGTAGGATGGGATTTGATTACGCATTTTCTATTTTTTTGCGGGTGCATTATGCGTTATCTTTTTTTTTCAAGAGATGGATTACGCGTTATCTAATTACAGAGTAATCTAAACAAACACGATTCTTTTTTTTTGAGGGAAACAAACACGATTCAATGCTATCTAGTACCACTGTTATCGGGTGACGTTACAAATGCACGAACCAAACACCTTTTTTGAAAAAAAAATTACTACTGAAACTCATACAATCTTCTCAAAGTATATTAATTTTTTTTGAATTGTTTGGATTGCTTATCACATGTGTCACGGTGGTAAAGTATATTAATTAATATTAGCAATCCTCAAGCTCACGCACAAATACATCTTTTTTTTGCGGCACACGCGCAAATACATCACACATGCATTACTTCAGGCAGAGGCGCTGGTGGAGCTCCTCCTCTCCGCGAGCGTCAAGTCGGCCTCCGGGCAGTCCTCGCGGTGGGCCTCTTGACGGGACGATCCGACCGGCAGCGGGAGTTCCGGCGTCTTTGCTTCCTTGGGCCAGCTCCGGGGCGCGTGGTCGTGCAGGTCTTCTCCTGGGAAGCTGAGGATGTCCGCCATTGCCATGGAGGCGAAGAGACGCTCGTTGAAGAACGACATCTCGTGGAAAGAACGATTGGCTATGGCTACTACTAGGCTTTGGGGCTCTCGTTTCTTGCACAATGTCAATGGATACGGTGCTGCCGGTCGAGCCTGTCGTCATATATATAGAGAGGCGGCAGTGCTGGGCATACAGACGGGAATCCGACTTGAAAGGGAGGACGGGACGATCAAAGCAACATGATCTGGATCTGATCTGAACTCCGAATTGGAAACATCACGAGGCGGTTCCAACGGAGGCCAGGCCCAGGCGAGCGGTATGGCAACGTTTCCAGGACAGTTGTCGTGTCCCTGTGTGTCTAGTAGCGTCATCCTGTGTGACTTCATGTAACCTCACTGTATCTGACGGATGGAGGTGCAAGCTACATACAACTACAGGAAATGATCCACTAGCCGCATGATCCATTCTCCGATTCGGCAATTTCTTGCAGAACACACAAGGGGCATACGTATGCTGCATCTGCTTAAATGCCCATGATGAGCATATGATCCATTCTCTGAACAAATCACACATGCAGCATATGCCGCATCTGCTTAAATGCTCATGAGGCGTGGACATGATCCGTAGAGACATGATCCATAGCAATTCCATAAGTGACACAAAGTTACTACATTGTGTCTTCCATTATTTCTAGAAAGAACTTTTTCTAGAAAGAAGGAAGGAAGGAAGGAAGGAAGGAAGGAGAGGAGAGGAGAGAGGATGGTCCATGTATATGGTAGGGGGTGAGGAGGAAGGAAGGAAGGAATGCAGGAGACAAGACATACCTACCTGTCTTGTTGGCGATGCAAGGAGTCGGTCCGCGAGCGCCACAGCCATGGAACGCCCACCTGCATACACACACATCACTAAAAACATCACTGAGAGTACAACCAGCCGCATACACCCGTGCGTTGCCGTCGCCGTCGCCCAAGTCCCAAGTCATAAGTCACACGCGCATCCCGCACGCGGATGTATCACTTCTTCTAGGATATATAGAGAGATATGGCCATGGTGCAGAGGAGGGGGAGGACGTGGTCCATCGCCAGCCTGCCGTGGATGGCGTAGCAATTCATACCCTGCGTGGATGGCTGATGGGTTCCTTATAAGACTTAAATGAGGCACGGATTCACTTCCAATAAAGGAAGTTAAGTTAAGTTGCACAGATTCCTCACCGGTACATCATTCAATAACACGATGATGACGGCTTGCAAACTACACTATTAAGAGATTTCCTTGTGAGCGCTTTAACTTTTGTTTTCTTTTCTTTGACTCTCATCTTTTCTATTCTTTGATTCTCAGCTTCTACTGGATCCACATCCAGTCACTCGACGGGTTTGGAGCAGCTGTTTTGCGTAATTTGTTTGCTTGTAATTAATTCTGCTGTTAATATGTTTGCAATTCATTCATATAGTAACTATTGTTCTCTAATGTTCATGGGCATGGGCAACCTCTTTTCTCTTATTTCACCGTCTCAATGATAAGTACATATTGTACGTATGCTAGCTACTCCCTCCACCCCACACTCGTGTAGTAAAAAATGCTCTTATATTATAGGCAATCAAGCAAATCTATTTATTTCACAACAGTAACAACAGGTCCTGGTTCATTCATTCATGCACCTCCAAATCAATCAACGAAGAATCAAGCTCTTGGGAATTCTGAAATTTTATTATACCAATGCAATCGATTTGTTTTTTTGTTTGTTTGTTTGTTTGTTCTACAACAACAAAAAACAAAAAAAGGGTACATAACTATATATCTTCTCTTTTGAAAAAAAAGGAACCTAATTAACTACGCCGATGAATACATTCATCCATCCATCCTGGTGCTTCTCTTCACCTCACCAACTGAATCAATGGAAGAGACGATTGTACTCATGAACAAAACCGAGCGAGCGTTGGCTGCTACTATTAGGTGACGACAAGAACAACAACATGCTTTGCACAACCGTCACAACAACCAAGTCTTGGCAGCATCGCGCGTCGACCCCTTGTACATGTCGACCCTCGCATCCACAGTTGCCCTGGGCTTCATTATGTACACTGAAGTAAAAACACAACTTCCCGTCAGCACAATTAACCAAGAGAGTAATAATCAAGTAAAGCCAGCAATGATGGAACATAGACAGGATGTTTGGAGTGAAACATATATGCAGCAGAGTTTCATGATTTCAACTTAAGATCACTGGACAGGTCCCAGATGGCCATTCTAGCACCAACGAATGACAACCTAGCATCCCGCAAGGGTGGTCGGTGGCTTTTCTTAACAAGGTAGATAAGATCCCAATCATGTATGGTGTACAATCAATCGATCAGACGAAAGAGGAAACATGGTTATTAGTCCAGTATGTGCATTTACATATCTCTGGCTGATCTATTTAGTGCTTTTGCTGCTATCTATGGTAATTGGTAGGGCCATTTACTAGCTGCAGCTAATTGAACAATGTTGTAGTGTGGGCTTTGTGCTTGAACCAAAAAAAGATGCAGATTCATAGAAATTGAACGTCCAACATATTTTAGGCATGCACACAGAAACTGAACGGTCAAGCAGTGATTTTTATTCATCATCTGTGCAACTGCAAGTTCTGTCCAGAACATATCTTCGGGGTAGAGGGGAGGGGGGGAAGCTCACCAGGTACATCCGCCGCTAGGAGTAGTGTGCTCCCGGCTCTTGCAAACCTGATTGAACAACCTGTGATTAACTAATTATTATCAGGAGTGAAGATAGTCTGGGATATAAAACCAAGCTAAGAACTTTGGGAGTATATTAATTAACAAGTAACAAGAGTAGAGTTGATCCTAATTGCAGAGGATTGACTTAATACCTCATGAGTATACGTTAAGGTTGACGCAGCTAGTTTTGCCACAGATGAAGCACCAACGGCATCACCCAAGCTTAATGCTTCAATGGTAGTGTCATCTGTGAAAACATGATGCTGTCATCCACAGAATTACAAGACAGACCATCCAATATGGCCTCTACAAATTTAGCAGCCATGATCATCCAGATACATTTCTATGTGTAAGAACATCTGTGAGAGTAATACCTCGCTCAGCCACGTAAGTTTTCATCTTCTCGTACCCAGGAAACTGAATGGCAACATGAGTGATACCAGGTAAGCCAGGGACGACTACATTTTTGGAATAAAAGAATCAACAAGCATATCAAAACATAGAAATCTGGAGTCACCAGCATTGTTAAATCTAGAGTCGGAGGTTACCTGTATGTATAGTCCACAGATACCTTCCTCATGTGATATTCTTGTCAATGCAGCAACTATACCTTTGTATGGGATCGTGCACCAGCTTTTACTCCTTGGACCACTCTACTATGCATACAGAACCTTTTACTCCTTGGACCACTCTACTATGCATACATAAGCTTTTACTCCTTGGACCACTCTACTATGCATACAGACGGGAGACTTGTAAAGAAACAACAGTAAACATGAAGTGATACAAGATGGTCATGTCCTAATAATAACCACTGTGTATTCGCATGTTTTTTATGCATTATACCTCTTGGATAGGTCCAGTTCTTGCTAGGCCAAAGTCTGAAAGCTTAGCATCACAATCCTGCAAAGAGTAACATAGAATGAAACTAAGGCAGTATCTTCAAAACATAATATCACATCACCAAGTCTCTTATTTCTACAATATGAGTGATGATACAGGTAACTTGTGCAATTCTACTGTTCTTAAAGAAAGAATGGCTTTCTTGCAATAAGGTGATCTTATACTTCCAAGAAACTCATCATAGTTGGCACTTGACTTATTTTTATTATTTCTTTGAACAGGAGCTTTTTGTTCCATTTGCAAATCAGTACAGCTTAACCGAGGACCTCTAAACAAAACGAAATCACCCGCACCTCCCGCTCCATGGCGCGCTCAGCAGCGCCTCGAGATCGATCGGCCGCCGCCGCCGTCGCCTCCCAGCGTCGCCTCCCGCTCGCCGCCGCCGAGTGCGCCCGGGCGGCCAGCCTTGGCGGCGGCGGGGCATTCCCTCCTTCCTCTGGCCCTCGTGGCGGCGGCGCGGGCCGTCAGATCGGGGACAAGGGGCGCCTCGTCCGGCTGGTCTCTCGGAGGTGGGGACGGCTGGATCCGGCGGCGACTGGGCTAGGAGGAGGTGGCGCGGTGTGGCGGTGCTAGTGGCAGGGTTTCGGTCGAGGTCGTCTTCGATCTAGATCGGGTTCTCCATCGGGGCGTCGCACGGCGGTGGGATCGGATCGGCGGCAATGTCACCGGTTCGGCGGAGGGCTCCGTTCCAGCCAACCGCGAGATCGGGACGCCGTGGCCTCCGGTGAAAATCGCGTCGACCGCGATCATGGCGACGATGGCGGCGTCTCGGACGTCGTTCCCTTCTCGAGGCATCGCTGCTGCAGGTCACGCCAACTCGATCGAAAGGCTCCGTGGGAAACCCTTGATCCGGATCTACCGGATCGGACGATGGCGACGCTTCGATGTCGTTCTCCCTCCCGGGGCATCGCTTTGGAGCAAGTGTTGGCCGGAGGGGACAAGAGGAGGTGCGGCGTGGCATCCGCACGCCGACAACGGCGGTCTCGGCGGCATGGAGCAGCGGGGTCTCGCCGGTGGGCGTGTGATGATGGACGAGTGCAGGATGGTGGCGCTGTCTGCGGCGTCGTGGTGGCGTCGATGGCGGTGAGGCCTGCACGGTTCATGCAACAGCTTCAGTTCTCAAGATGGATTGATGAGATGGCTGCGGCGGCCTCATACCCGGCAGGGGGCCTGCTGACGAGCACGCCGGACTGGTTGGTGCCCATACCCGGAAGGAGTCCTGGTTGGGACCTCGTGTCTCGGATGTTAGGTTTAGCTGCGAGGTCTGCTTGGTATTAGGCCTGCACCATCGGCCGCCTTCATCAGTTAGATAGGAGTAGCGACAGAGGTTGCGAAGATGGTGGCTTTGGTTTTACTGTTGTACGACTTTGTAAGGTCTTGTGTTAATAATCAATAAAGTGGCCGTATGCATCGTCCAGATGCAGAGGCCGGGGATATTCCTCCTTTTCGAAAAAACAAAACGAAATAACAACTGAGCCCACAAAATTTATAGGTTCAAGTCCCAACCCACACTTATTCCTACAGGTACTATCTACAGAAGGAAGTCGGCCTCCTATCCCATCTCCATGTCGGGCAGCAGAGCCGCTAGAGAGAAAGAGGAGCGGCGCTGTAGATCTTGGAGTGATTGACATTCAAAAAAACACAACAGAAATTAAGGAGAAAAGGCAAGAGGGTGACAGAAAATAGTCAAAATCACGGGATGTGAGCACGTCTAAGGCAGCATTCTCCTTCACAAAATCACAATACTCAACAAACAGGAAGATTATGGTTATGGTCTTCACAGCGGCAATATTACCCACGAGTACTTCACAGGAAGGCAATGAGAAGAGGGCATACCTTAGTGGCAGCCACATATAACCCGTGGTCGTCACGGGGTCCTCGTCTACGACCTGCAGCCCGGTAGGAAGGGGGGGCAGAGATGAATGGGCCTGTACATGAGAGAAGCAACCTGAGCATCATGTAAGTTCATTGTCTCCTATAGGAGCAAAGTCCACACGATCAATATCACGGGACTGGAGCAGACATTTTAAATTTCTAATACTGCATTCTCCTTCACTAAACTAAATAAACAACATCACCTAACAAATGTTGGGGTATTATAAGTTCAGCTATCATAAGCTGGAACAAAAGCTTAAATGCCCAGAGACGCCTCTGCACAAGATATACAATTACCAGGGAAATTCTAGTAACGCAAGATGCAATCTTTGTACTACTTCTTTTAAGGGGGGAACTGTGCAATCAGTTGGAATTGCAGAGCAGTTTTAAATTCCACTGAGACGACATGACTATCAACAGAACAGAGATAATAAGAGACTAGTTGTGTTCATCTTTACAAAAACTAAAAAGACACGAATAGGCCATAATAAAAGCTCATGAAAGAGAAGAAAAATGTTGAGTGGGCTCAAATATGAAAGAGAAGTTCATATCATGACTGCCCAGAAAGGAAGGTCACATAATGAGCTGGTCAAGAGGATTTGGTGGCCAGATGACCACCACCACAAGCACTAGGTCGTTGGCGCGATAGCCGGCACATCACGACCATCATGGTCAGGCTCCTCGGGGCATCTGAGAGGGCCTGAGAAGGAACCGAGCATCTTACCCGCGTAGGAGCCGAAGAAGAGGCGGCAGGCCAGGAAGACGACCAGGGTGCGTCGGGGTCACAGTATGCTGTCACAATGCAGGATAAAATGGGAGCACAATGAGATCATGATGAGAGCAAAATAAAAAGAAATGAAGTCACACGAGCAAAAAAGAAATGATGCATCTGATTAACACCAAGGTTTTTTCTCATCTTCGGCACGATTAGCAACACTATACAACAAAATGAAAATAGCTAACAATAGCTACATACATACATGCATCCTTTCTAGTTTCCACGACCAACATGCCTTGGAGTAGTAAGGATTTACAGAAAAGAACAAAAACCTACAGGTATGCTATAGAAGTATAGTCCAAGGTTGTATCATAGGCCCACTAGCAGACGGAGCCGAGACACATGTGCAGGGCAGGGAGTTGTTTCTACCTAGGAAGCCTCCACAAAACTGGTAGCAAGTAAACTACTACTCCCTCCGTCCGAAAAAGCTTGTTCCTCTCCCTCAAATGAATGTATCTAGCACCAAGTTAGTGCTAGATATATCCATTTGAAAGCCAAACTTGGGACAAGCCTTTTTGAACGGAGGGAGTATCTATCAAGCCTCAAATGGATGTATCTAGCACCAAGTTAGTGCTAGATACATCCATTTGAGAGCCAAACTTGGGACAAGCCTTTTTGGACGGAGGGAGTATCTATCAAGCCTCTACAAATTTCATAAATCTCTACTCCTAATGGAGCAGTTGGTGAATAGTCCGCGCGGTTTATTTTCGGTGGTTTTTTCGTCATTCTCCCACCTTCGTTTTATTTTCGTTGGTATTTTTCGCCTGGTTTTTTTTACCTCCCCACGGTCGATGCGCTCACCGGCAACCCGCTCCCACAATCCATCGCCACCCACCCACTCCCTCACCCTGGCTAGGGTTCCTAGCCCCACGTCCTCACCGCCAGATGTTCCTCGCAGCCTCGCCCGGCGCCTCCGGACCTCATGGGAGAAGCCACCAGCCGTTCCGACCCTCCTCCTTAAGCCCTCGCCCCCATCCTCCTACTCAAGACGCCACTGCCGCCTCCCTCGCCTGTGGCCATGATGACCGATCTGGCGGTGGCGCCACAGATCACCCTCCGTCCATGGCCTCGACGGCGACGACGAGTCTAGCCCGCCAGTCCTTCCTCCCCCATCTCATCTACTCTCCCGCTGCAGAGGAGCCCGTTTCACCGCCACCATGGTTGCTCGCAGCAGCAGAGAGACCTAGCCGCCACCGCAACCGCCGCTGAAACCCTAGCCCTCCTTCCCACCGCAGGTCAAGCCAGCAGATCCTCCAAGAAGAGCATTTGATGCGTGAGTGCATCCCCTTCTCTTCTTCTTCTTCTTCTTCTCGATTTGATGTGTGCGTGCGTGCTGTTGTGTGCAGGCCCGACTCATCTCTGCTTGTGCACAACAAGGAAGGCCATGGACCGCGGACCTGCTCGACCTGCTCGACCTCCTCCTCACGCCGCCTCGGCCTCCCGGCCCTTGTCGCCGTTGGTCGCCCTCCACGGGTTCTGACGTGCCGTCGCCAACCGCCAGAGATGCCACCTCCTGAACACACGATATAACCACATTTACGTGCAATATGCAACAACTGTTCTCCCTGCTTCAGTATTTTTGTGTCTCTGCCAAAGTTAATCATCGTATTCATGTCATTTATTTAGGAGGGATCCCAATTACTGACTGCATCAGGCGACCAATCTGTGAGTACAGCATGATCCATCAATTCATTTAATTTCTCATAACACCAATTATTCTCGGGTTTTTTTTTTGCATAATCTCACTGTAGTTGCTTGTACTGTATCAGGTAAAGATATGGAGCGTGGAGAATAAGAAATGCCTTGGTGTGCTGTCAGGGCACACTAGAAGTGTGAAGTCACTGACATGCCATTCTTCAAATCCTGGTCAGTTGTATATCAGCACTTGTTTAGCTTAGCTTGGGACATGTCTGCATAAGCTCGTGAACTCGAATTCAAGTAGGTTATTGTTTATGCAGATCTTATTATTTCTGGTTCAAGAGACGGTTCTTTTGCACTTTGGGATCTAAGATGTGACCCCCAAACCCCAAATGGTCATGGTGAAGCATGACTCATGTATGTTATCTAATGGCTACTGCAATCTAAATGCTCCTTTTAATTGCAATCATCAAATATTCGTAGCAATATAGCATCTTTAACTGAATTCGTAGCAATATAGCATCTTTACATGTTAGATCTTCTGCTTTTGTCAAAGAAGCGCACAGTCCCACTCGAAGGAATCGGATAAGGTCTTGAGCAAAGGTATTGAATCTACATAGAATCCTTTTGCTGGTGACTGTACACTCCCTTGGGTTCATTTGCTTATATTGGTCATCTTTAGGGAGCTTCGACGAGCATCACATCAGTTCTGTATCTGAAAGATGACCTCTCCATTGCTACTTCTGGAGTGCGAGCTGTTGGTGTTCGTCGTGTTAGGAAGATGGGTGTATAACTCGTGGATCTTGGGGACAAGCGGATGGATCTTGGGTCTTGGGGACAAGCGGATGGTTTTCGTCGTGTTAGGAAGATGGGTGTATAACTCGTGGAGTGCGAGCTGTTATGAGGCGACGCCGACCGCATTCGCTGATCTCGACCGTCTGTCATCGCGGTGTGTCGAATTGTTGATGGAGGCTTCAGGTCGTCCTTCTCAAGGAGATGAGGTTGGCCATTAAGGATCTGGGGTGAAGGTCATGTCATCTCTTCTCGTGGCTCTACTGTCCACTGCTTCCACTGCTGATATTTTGAGCTCTTTGATCAGAGCAAGCACCATGGGAAGGTGAAGTTTTGAAACTAACTTGATATATTACCCCTTCAGTTCTTCTATACTTTGTACGACAATGCAATTTAGTCCTTACATGTAAACAATGTTACCCCTTACAGATGAAATTGTAGCAAACCAAGCCAACATAATCTATGTCCCTTTAGGAGGATAGTGGATGCCGGTATAATATCTATGTAGTGCATTTTTGGATTATGTAGAAACTTCCAATTATTTACAATGAGTACAGGACACAAACCGATGTGCTTGGTCTGTGCTTTGTGTTTCTATCACAACCTATTTTAGAAGGCGCCATGATGAATTTTAATTTATTAGAGGAGAATCAATCAAGCGATTTTACGTGCGAAATAAGTTTTTAACAACCATATTCCACTTAATGATGATTTGATAACCGATTTATGGTTTCTTCTACTTTAATTAGGAAAGATGTTGGGGGCGTGAACTGTCCCGACAACGACACTGTTGCCTGCTGACTATGTGCAGGACTACCTGGCTCGACCTCTATCTCAATGGTAAGTTTCTCTCTTTTTCTATCTTCTGGTCTCCTTGTGCATTGGCATGACAACTTCTGACATGGGATTCTTGTGTAGTCAGAAAATTAGGAACCTGAAGGGAAAATGGAAGGCGCCTTTGATGGACATTCAGCCAGGGTAATCTCATCTTGCCCACTACTGTACATTCATACTTCTTTTCATTTATCTCTTCTCCTCAATACAGGGGAACATCAAATCTCATATGATTTTGCCCTTGTTTGTGCAGAGTACAAGGATGATCGCTACATCTATACTTTTGATATGCTGAAGCACATTGGCATTGAGCCAAGGTAGGTTAGTGCTGCACAAATTCTGTTAAATGTAGTTGGCACATCTATAACTCGTTCCCCGTCCCTCTTGCGCGGCGGCGGCACAGATGTAGGGCAGCGGTGGCGGGTGCATATGTAGGGAAGCAGCAGCGGGTACAACCGTCTTAGGAAGATCCTCTTCTCATATCATGCCCAGTTGTTACTCCTCCATTCGCTCGCCTCTCACCATATGTTCTACAATAGTGCGGTGGTGGCGGGTACAGGCGTAGCGCGACGACCTGTGGGCGCACCGGCTCTAGGATGACCAGGGGCTTGGTAGCTGGGTCCGACATCCCTGTGGTGGACAGAGATGATGGCGTATGGAAGTGGCCGGTGGTGGGCAGGGAACAATGTGGACAATAGTGGCCATTTAGTTCAGTTCATGTTCAGTTCTGGGTGCCAGCAATAGTTGTCATCTATTTTAGTTCAAGTTTAGTTTTTGGTGCCATTTAGTTCAGTTCAGTTAGGAGCAACAATTGACATTCAGTTCAGTTAAGAGTTCTGCATATGTACTTCTGTCGAATTCTGCACTTGAACAAAGCTTACTGGAACACTCATTTTGTCATAACATTCAAGCAAAAAAAACATTTTCCATTACATCTCTTTCCACACATGTACAAGTAGTAACTGCAATTCCTTTTCAGTCATAAGATCCAGTCATAACAACAATAGTTAGTGATCACAATTTTGCATGTCATACTAAATTCAACTAACATCAATGACTTAGTTGGACGCTTTCTGCACTTTAAACATTTTAGAATGGTTGTTTACGATCAGCAACTCATTAGGCGGCGGTGGCATAGGCGGTGGCATAGTTGGACGCTTTGGAATTAGCTGTTCGACTGAGATGTGTTGGACAAAGATATTGCCAGTTCCTCTGAGTATGCTTGACTTGTATAATGTGATTTTCATTTATTTAGAGTGAATTACATAATATATAGATATGCATTATTATAGCTTTAGTAACTGATTTTCTGATGTTTAGAAACATGCGAGGTGTGTGTGTGTGTGTGTGGGGGGGGGGGGGTCCTTTGCTTTACTTTGATTTTGTATACCTCAATATTTTTTTACATATGTTGCGATCGCAAAAATATTATCAACAAAAAATATTGAAATACTCAAAAATAAAATTACTACTTCCAAATATTTGACTGATTAGTCACCAAAAAAAGAAGATCGAAAGCATATTTCTAATTAATAAGGTTGACAAGATATGCATTGCTACACAGTTAGTAACTAATATGTGAATGGTAATTGGGAGCCGGATGCGCCCTTGACGTGGAGATAGTCGGTACCACAAGAATAAATAATTCACTGGTAAAGACGGTCGGTATTGTTGCGTGTTGTGCATGACCAGTGTTAAACCTCTAAAATATGTATGCCCCCTTGGAACGCACGGGCAATTAACAAGACCACTACTACAGCAGATTGTATCTGGAATTTTAAGAAGCCTTCTTCTATTTGCAGGACACCAGACTCTAAACATGGGTCAAGCTGGAGCGACTCAAGATGCAGCTTGACTTCTGGTACACTATATGAGTGATTCAAATTTGCTCAAGGTTAACAATAGCTGGCATGGAGCCAACCGGAGGAAGGACTCTTGATGCTAAAGTTTACAATCCTCCCAACAACCAGTTCTTGCCACGGACACTGAATGTTGTGACGTCAATTTGGAAGCCACGGGATGGATCCCTTTCAGAGCGATCTAGACGCCCTCGATGCCTCGACAACTTCACGGGCGTCTGAAGTGTAAACTGACATCATACTTATAACTGGTCAGTTTAGCGATAAACCCTACATTTTAGATTTTTGCTAGGTGTCCTATATGCACTTTTAATTTTTTATAGGTGTGGATAACTTCTTGAAAGCTAAATCTGCCCATATTGTATGTGATTTTCCGCGAGGCAGACTAAATTGGCATCTTGAGGATTCATGCTTCATGTATCATACAAGTGATCCATTCATAGCTTCATCTGTTGCGCTCTTACATATTGTATTCTGCTATAGAGTATAAATAGTACTCTTCCTTGGAGTTGAATCCATGTATCATGATTTTTGGTCGATACAGTCCTATAGTTCCCCACAAGAAAAGGACTTTGGTTGTGGCTAACTGGGTTCTCTCTGCCTCTCACAAGTTTTGTTTATTACTATACTACTATTATTTAGTTAGATAACTTGGACTGTCTAATAGGAGTTCTTACTCACTGCATGATTTTTGGTCGATACAGTCCTATAGTTCCCCACAAGAAAAGGACTTTGGTTGTGGCTAACTGGGTTCTCTCTGCCTCTCACAAGTTTTGTTTATTACTATACTACTATTATTTAGTTAGATAACTTGGACTGTCTAATAGGAGTTCTTACTCACTGCTAGAGATGCTAACTGATTCTCTCCGGCTCTCACAAGTTTGTCCTTGTGTTATCTCTTATTCAGGGTAAAAATAATGCCCAGAACAAAGAAACTATGTATTGTACTATACTCATTATTGTAATTAAAGATTATCTTCAAAATTGATCATCACTTGGGATGCTACCAACTTGCAGCGTTGATGACACATTAAATTGCCATATTTCATTTCCCTCTTCTTCGCATGTTACAAATATATCTTTAACAATAGAGTTTAATATTTGTGTTTTCACAGGTAGGAGGAGACAGGTAAGATCAGTCACCAGTGATGGAGTCATGAGGTTGTTGACGTCGTGCTAAATGTTGGTGTAGGGACAAAGGAGAAGATATGGTGCAAAATTCTTGAGCTTGACATTATGGTACAATATAAATTTGAGTATTCTTGCCTATCATAGCAGTCTATAGCCTATATCACATTGCAAAATTCCATGAACAATTGGTCCACATTATTTGTTTGTTATATTGTTCATGCCCAAGCATGGATGCAGGTGGATGTGGGCGCCAGGGCCGCCACCAAGGATGTAGGGGTCGCGCCACAACGGGCGAGGATGCATTGGGCATGCCGAAACTGACGAGGACACGTGAGCCGCACTCCAGCCTTAGTGTTTTTCCTAATTTATTTAGGTACGCGAGGTTGATTTAATATTCACATGTATGCTGAAATTATGACATCAAAGAACCAGCAATTGAGTTATATGAAATTTCTCCCGAGAGCTATACTACCATTATTTTTAGTATTGACTAATTCACATGAGTTGCCCCAAAATTGTAAATATGAATTTGGATGATTCATTGGTCCTCATTAAAATAGCAGCATGAAATAACCCTCCATATATTTGTTGGATTTTAAATTGACCCTTTCAACTCAACTGATTTTTTTTCTACAGTATTTACTGACTTTTACATCCTGTTTTGCACGCTATGGGGAATGATTGTAGGTATTTATGAAGTAGTCCTCATTAGGTGGACTGGGTGAAAATCGAGAAGCATGATTGTATTTAAGCTCTTAGCAATTTAGAATGTCAATATTTTCGGGCTGCCTTGCAATATTTCAGAAAATAATATTTTTAGGGACATTTTATATTGCCTCACCTTGAATTAGGCTTATTGTTCTACTGATGAGACTTGAAAGTTCTCACAATGTGCTAAGGACCACCCTCACATTTTGGTTTATTCACCCTTAAATTTCTATAACGAGAACTTAAATGCATTATTTTCTTTGGTTTTACCATGAAAGGAAAAAAAGAAAGAGAAAAGGTAGTCCGCCTCGACGTGCCAAGTTGTCCGGACATGTCCTGACCCAATTCCCTCCCTACATATGGTCTAGGTTGGGGGTTTGCGAATAGCCTGGACATATGACGATAATTTGAGGGTCCAATTAGGTGGTGTTATAGACTTCTCTTCTCCTTAATCCAACTGTATATTTTTCAAGTTTGCGTTGTAGCCTTGTTATTCACAATGGATGTTGCTCGTGATTCACCCTTATATTTGAGCTTAAAGTCTCCGCTTGGATTATGTTTGGTCCCTAAATACCCTCGTAAGACTTGAAAGTTCTCACAATGTGCTAAGGACCACCCTCACATTTTGGTTTATTCACCCTTAAATTTCTATAACGAGAACTTAAATGCATTATTTTCTTTGGTTTTACCATGAAAGGAAAAAAAGAAAGAGAAAAGGTAGTCCGCCCTGACGTGCCAAGTTGTCCGGACATGTCCTGACCCAATTCCCTCCCTACATATGGTCTAGGTTGGCGGTTTGCGAATAGCCTGGACATATGACGATAATTTGAGGGTCCAATTAGGTGGTGTTATAGACTTCTCTTCTCCTTAATCCAACTGTATATTTTTCAAGTTTGCGTTGTAGCCTTGTTATTCACAATGGATGTTGCTCGTGATTCACCCTTATATTTGAGCTTAAATCTCCGCTTGGATTATGTTTGGTCCCTAAATACCCTCGTAAAATGATACAGACTCTAGCCGTCGTTTTTTTCATGGTAATACGTGTCTCTTTATATCATAAGGATCATAGTACAAGGCACGTACAAACTGAACTGGCAAAACTGAAAAGACAGCAAATCGCTAGCCTTTGCACATAGAAACAACAGCCAAGAAGTAAAATTACAATCAAGACCGAAGAAACCTCTGAACTTGACATCAACGTCCGTCACCAGCCTCTGGAACCACCATAGCAGCCACCAAAGGAAAAAATGACGAAAAACCTTCACACCCGAGCTCGAAGCGGCTCCATCGCTGATATGCAGCTTTGCGGACCTCCAAGGTGGCGCTGCGGCCAGTATTATACATGTGTATACTAAATCCGGACGAAAAATCTTACACCGATTCCAACCGGGCCCCGAGTGTCTGCTGAATTAGGCTTTTTCTTTAGTTGATAGTGGAATAGGAGGTTGCTTTCTTCCCTTTTATGTCACAATTTATACTACAACACACATTTCCTTTTGAGTATTATGCGAGTTCCTTTTGAGCCGACACACCAAATCTGAAGTTACACAACTCCAACCAAACTGAAGAAAATCATCAATGCAATTTTTGTACCACCTTTATTTTTGTGTATCAGACATGATGCATTTTTTGTACCACCTTCTTTGTTTTGTGCATCAGATATGATAAGTCTTTCTATGTATATGATTGAATTATTATATTTATCAAAATACAATGCAAATTATTTTTTAATCTGTGTTACCGACTACCTTTTTTATCCATGTAAAATTTGCCATGCAACCAGTATAAAATTTAAAAAGCCCGTGGCAACGCACGGGCAGTCTACTAGTAAAACACAAAGAGCTAAGAAGATGTTCATACAGTAGAAATCTTGCAAAAATACTGAGACATGATTCATCGACAAGGTGATCACAATAGCAAGACTGGTGGCCAGAAGACCAACACGGTAGAGTCCAAAAACACCAAATCAGCTCAAACTCTCACTAGTTGTACACTAATCACAAACCTGACAATAAGCAAACAAACATAAAGAAGCACTAACCATGAAGAAAGTTTCAGTTTTCTCACACCTAATTATGTTGTAGCTAGTTAGAGAAACTATTTCAGAGGAACCATAATCGAGCCTCTATGCAGAACACAAGCACTGCACAAACACTTGGTATTCACCCTCAACATAGGAGAGTAAATCATGTTATTTAGTGAATCTAGTACAAACATGCACATCACATAATGAGATCATCTACTGAAAAGAAGACCCAAACATGCACATCACATAGTGATACCATGTACTATAACCAGACCTTAGTGAATCCATTGACATTCACAACATCAAGGAAATCATACAATTGTACCGAGTGACTAGATGACAGAAGCATAGCTAGAAGAGCAGAGTTAAGTAGCAAGCCAGAGGACGTAATTAGCTCATGTAGCAAGCCTTAAGCATTATAAGGCACAACACATGCTTCATCATTATGCAAGGAGACCAAATCATAACCAGACATAGTCATGGAATGATGGCCATGAACCCAGCGCGATCACCATTGCCGTGGATCGGTGGGCACAAGCTCAGAGCAACCAGAGGCGCAGAGAAAGGAGAGGACGTGGAGGAGCTTACCGTGGCTGTTTTGTAGCCACTGCCAAACAACACTGCCTCCGCCACGCGCATGGTCATGGATCCATCTTCCAGATGGCGTACCCACTGCATGCACTTTTTTGGCAAACATTTAAATTGTACTGAACTAACAACAAGCTTAAAAGACAGGAATTTGATAGGATATCAGAAATTTTTGAACCACAACTATAAACCGCACCTCAAAATTACAACTTGTGGTCCCCTTGATGGAATACCCACTTGCTTGAAGATCTTTTGCAGGAAAAGCTTCACCTGAGATTCTTAGCCCATCTATGGCTGGCAGTGGGTCATCCTCTGCAACTGCATATTCATGAAATTTGGTGTTTACCATCAGAACTGATTAAATAAGGATAAGGAAATTGCATGAATCAAAAAATTATCTAGCTCCCTCAGAGAAAGAAGTACTAGGCTCCTCAAGGACAGTAGGAAGATAAGGGTAACATGAACATAGGACCAGAGTTCAAAGGACCAGCTTTCCACCTCCATAATAACACTACATAAATGAGGAAACAAGGCAGATGCACTTACGCACCATGAAACAAAGGCATATTGAGAAGCAACACTACCGGAACAGACTCTTGGTGCTCTGCTAATTAACATGTACGGTTCCACACAATAACAGTAGCACAGGCAAACAAGGTATAATGCAATAAGCATGTGACGAACACTGATCCTCGGAGTTAAATCGAAAGCAATAGGTGTGAAACTAGCAGGGTAAATAAACAAGCCAAAGACTTCCATTACCTGATGCAGACCTCGTGAGGGTCCTCTCCCGGGAGTAGAAGGCTGTTAACAGTCTGTATCTTAAGTTTGCAATCCAGGCCCTTAGGCTCCAAAGGCATAATAACTTAGCAGCATTATCATCGAGGGATATCCGGTAGGTAAGCTTCACAAATCATTTATCATGTATGAATTTCTGCGTTCACAAGAAGATTTCAGAACAAAGCGAAGCAAAACATGAACTTCATGCAAAATAGGTGACTAAAGAAGATGCATTATTTTTATTTGTTAAAGCAACTGCCCCAACGGCCATCTATTTTTTAACAACTTCAGTAAACTTCTTAAATCCAATTAAACCAATCTTTCTCATTCATCCATCTATTTAAATTCAGTCAAGCAAGCAAATCAGGGAACCAAGCCTACGAAATTGAAATTTGAGACAACAGGTAGAGCGAAGTGGTCAGTGCTCGACTCGACTCGACATTATTACCATGTTGGTTAGTGAAACATAATATAACCTTGAAGATAAGAGCAGACCATAGATAGGCACAGGATTACTCTTGAAGATGCCCAACCCAGGCTCACATCTTTTGAGAAGATCCAATCCAAGTGACGTGTCCCAACTAAACGGCAAGTCATTTATTGACCCAATCTTTCACGGTAATCAACAAAATAGCAAGAACGTCGACCAACGATCGTTGCAATAGCAGCGTGTGTAGAAGTAGTAGAACAACTCCTCCGATCAAGCAAAAACGTAGGAAGACGAAAGAACAAAAACTTGTGCAAGAATTCAATCGGATCAAATCCTACACGTAGCAGCTCCAAAATCACTCAAGGATCAGCAAACAACACAGATATTTGGCGCATCCGACTTGATGTTTTTCTCTATATTTTTTAACTAAAAAATTTTCGTCCTCGAAACAAGGCTGCACCCTGCCTTCTATAATAGTGGACGCAGGCACAGCTATAGGAGCAATCGGGCTGGACTCTGTATCTCCCTAAAATCCAAACTACCAACTAGTACGTGACCCTTCCTTTTAATTAGGACTCTCTCTAAACAGAAGTAAAACTAACTAAATATCCGGCAAGATTGATCTAGAATCCAAACAGACGGGCACTATGGCATGCACAAGTTCTACCAAATATTAAGGAGACTAATTATCTATTTCAGCCAGGTTGATTTACCATCTTGGAGGAGTCCTGAAGTTCGTCTTGACTTCTTGTGCAGCGACAAGTTCAACATTATGAGTGGTGATATCACATCACCGGAACATAATATCACATCACCAAGTCTCTTTTATTTATACAATATGAGTGATGATACGTGTAACTTGTGCAATTCTATTCTTCTTAACAAAAAGAATAGCTTTCTTGCAATAGGGTGATCTTATACTTCCAGGAAACTCATCATAGTTGACACTTGACTTCTTTTTATTATTTCTTTGAACAGGAGCTTCTTTCCATTCGCAAATGAATACAGCTTAACCGAGGACCTCTAAAGAAAATGAAATGGCTACTGAGCCCATAAACATTACAAGGCAAAGTCCCAACCGACACCTATTCCTACAACTACTATCTACAGAAAGAAGTCGGCCTCCTATATCATCTCCATGTTGGGCAGCAGAGCCACGGGAGAGGAAGAGGGGCGGATCTGTAGATCTTGGAGTGATTAACATTTTTTTTAAACACAACAGAAATTAAGGAGCAAAGGGAGGAGGGTGACAGAAAATATTCAAAATCACGGGATGTGATCACGTTAAGGTAGCATTCTCCTTCAGAATACTCAATAAACAGCAAGATTATGGTTATGGTATTCACAACAGCAATACTATGTTTATGGTCTTCACAGCGGCAAGATTGCACACAAGCACTTCACAGGAAGGGAATGAGGAGGGCATACCTCGGTGGTATCCACATCTAACCCATAGTCGTCGCAGGGTCCTCGTTTACGACCTGCAGCCCGTCGGGAAGGGGGCCAGAGATGAATGGGCCTGTACATGAGAGAAGCAACCTGAGCATCATTTAAGTTCACTATCTCCTATAGGAGCAAAGTGCGCATGATCAATATCACGGGACTGGAGCACACATTTTTAATTTCTAAGACTGCATTCTCCTTCACTAAACTAAATAAACAACATCACCTAACAAATGTTGGGGTATTATAATTTCAGCTATCATAAGCTGGAACAAAAGCTTAAATGCCCAGAGACACCTCTGCACATGATATACAATTACCAGGGAAATTCTAGCAACGCAAGATGCAATCTTTGTACTACTTCTTTTAAGGGGGGAACTGTGGACTCAGTTGTTATTGCAGAGCAGTTTTAAATTCCCCTGAGATGAGATGATTATCAACAGAACAGAAATAATTAGAGACTAGTTGTGTTCATTTTGCCAAAAACTACAAAGACACGAATAGGCCATAATAAAAGCTCATGAAAGAAACAAAAAAAATGTTGAGTGGGCTCAAATATGAAAGAGTAAGTTCATATCATGACTGCCAGAAAAGAAGGTCACATAATGGTTATGGTCTTCACAGCAGCAAGATTGCACACAAGCACTTCACAGGAAGGGAATGAGAAGAGGGCATACCTCAGTGCAAGCCACAGCTCCATGGTCGTCGTGGGGTCCTCGTCTACAACCTGCAGCCCGTCAGGAAGGGGGCCAGAGATGAATGGGCCTGTACATGAGAGAAGCAACCTGAGCATCATTTAAGTTCACTGTCTCCTATAGGAGCAAAGCCCGCACGATCAATATCACGGGACTGGAGCACACATTATCAATTTCCATGACTGCATTCTCTTTCACTAGACTAAATAAATAACATCACCTAAAAATTGTTGGGGTATTATAAGTTCAGCTATCATAAGCTGGAATAAAAGCTTAAATGCCCAGAGAAGCCTCTGCAGGTGACATACAATTACCAGGCAAATTCTAGCAACGCAAGATGCAATCTTTGTACTACTTTTAAGGGGGAACAGTGAATTCAGTTGGAACTGCGGAGCAGTTTTAAATTTACCTGAGATGGGATGATTATAAACAGAATAGAAATAATCAGAGTCTAGCTGTGTTCATTTTGCCAAAAACTACAAAGACACGAATAGGCCAAAATACAAGCTAATGAAAGAAACAAAAGAAATGTTGAGTGGGCTCAAATACGAAAGAGGAGTTCATATCATGACTGCCCAAAAAGGAAAGTCACATAATGAGCTAGGTAATTAAACATGCAACTTATCATGTTAGTGACATGCTATAGTCAAGAGGATTGGTGGCCAGATGACAACCGCCACAAGCACTAGGTCATTGGCGCGATGGCCGGCGCAGCATGGCCATGATGGTCGGGCTCCTCGGAGCATCTGAGAGGACATGAGAAGGAACCCATCGTCTTACCAGCGAGGAGTCGAAGAAGAGGCGGCGGGCGGGGAAGACCACCAGCGTGCATCGGGGTCACAGTATGCTGTCACAATACATGATAAAATGGGAACACGATGAGATCATGATGAGAGCACAATAAAAAGAAATGAAGTCACACAGGCAAAAAGAAAATGATGCATCTGATAGGTTTTTTCTCATCTTGGGCACGGTTAGCTTAGCAGCACTATACAACAAAATGAACATAGCTAACAATAGCTACATACATACTCCCTCTATACCAAAATACTTGTAGTTGGGGGAACTTTTACTAGTTTCCCGACTACAAGTATTTCGGTACAGAGGTAGTATATGCATCCTTTCCGGTTTCCACGACTAACATGCCTTGGAGTAGTAAGGATTTACAGAAAAGAAAAAACACCTACAGGTATCATAGGCCAACTAGCAGACGGAGCAGGGACACATGTGCAGGGCAGAGCAAGCCCCCACAAAACTTGTAGCAAGTAAACTATTATCTATCAAGACTCTACAAATTTCATAAATAAAACACATAAAGTTAAGAAGATGTTCATACAGTAGAAATCTTGCAAAAATACTATGACATGTTTCATCGACAATGTGATCACAATAGCAAGACTGGTGGCCAGAAGACCAACATGATAGAGTCCAAAAAATAATGAATCAGCTCAAACTCTCGCCTGTTGCACATGAATCAGAAATCTGACCGTAAGCAAACAAACATAGAGAAGCACTAACCATGAAGAAAGTTTCAGTTTTCTCACGCCTAATTATGTTGTAGCTAGTTAGAGAAAATACTGCAGAGGCACCGTAATCAAGCCTCCATGCAGAATACAAACACTTGGCATTCACCCTCGGCATAGGAGAGTAAATCACGCTATTTAGTGAATCCAGTACAAACATGCACATCATATAATGAGAACATCTACTACAAAGAAGACCCAAACACGCACATCACACAGTGATATCTTGTACCATAACCAGAACCTATTTAGTGAATCATTGACGTTCACAACATCAAGGAAAGCGTACAATTGTACTGAATGACTAGATGACACAAGCACAACTAGAAGAGCATATCTAGGTAGCAAGCCAGAGGACATAATTAGGTCATGTAGCAAACCTTAAGCATTCTAAGGCACAACACCTGCTTCATCCTTATGCAAGGAGACCAAATCATAACCAGACATGGCCATGGCACAATGGCCATGAACCCATCGCGACCATCAGTGCCGTGGCTCAATGGGCACAAGCTCAGAGCAACCGAAGGCGAGTAGCAGAGGAAGGCGAGGAGCTCACTGTGGCTGTTTTGTAGCCACTGCCAAACAGCACCGCCTCCGCCGCACACATGGTCATCGATCTATCTTCTAGATGGGGTACCCACTGCATGCAAAAAAATTTCTGGCAAACATTTAAATTGTACTGAACTAACGACAAGCTTAAAAGACAGGAATTTGATAGGGTATCAGAAATTGTTGAACCACAACTATAAACCGTACCTCAAAATTACAAGTTGTGGTCCCCTTGATGGAATACCCACTTCCTTGAAGTTCTTTTCCAGGAAAATCTTCACCTGAGAGTCTTAGCCCATCTATGGCTGGCAGTGGGTCATCCTCTACAATTGCATATTCATGAAAATTTGGTGTTTACCATCAGAACTGAAGAAATAAGGATAAGGAATTGCTTGAATCAAAAAATTATCTAGCACCTTCACAGAAAGAAGTACTAGGCTCCTCAAGGACAGTACGAAGATAAGGGTAACATGAACATAGGACCGGAGTTTAATAGCCAAAAAAGGACAAGCTTTCCTCCATAATAACACTACATAAGTGTACAAACAAGATAGATGCACTTACGCACCATGCAAACAAAGGCATATTGAGAAGCAACATTACCGGAACAGACTCTTGGTCCTCTACTAATTAACATGTACGGTTTCACACAATAACAGTAGCGCATGCATACATGGCATAATACAACAAGCATGTGACGAGCACTGATCCTTGGAGTTTAATCGAAAGCAATAGATGTGATACTAGCAGGTTAAAGAAACAGGCCAAAGACTCTCATTACCTTATGCGGACCTTGTCAGGGTCCTCGCCCAGGAGTAGAAGGCTGTTAACAGTATGTATCTTGAGTTTGCAATCCAGGCCCTAGGCTCCAAAGCCAGAATAACTTAGCAGCATAATGATCGAGGGATCTCCGGTAGGTAAGCTTCACAAATCATTTATCCTGTATGAATTTCTGCCTTCACAAGAAGATTTCAAAACAAAGCAAAGAAAAACATGAACTTTGTTAAAGCAACTGCCCCAACAGCCATCTATTTTCTAACAACTAAAGTGAACTTCATAAATCCAACTACACCAATCAATCTCATTCAGCCATCTATTTAAATTCAGTCAAGCAAGCAAATCAGGGAACTAAGCCTACAAAATTGAAATCTGAGACAACAGGCTGAGCAAAGTGGTCAGTGCTCGACTCGATTCGACATTACTACCATGTTGGCTAGTGCAACATAATATAACCTTGAAGATAAGAGCAGACCATAGATAGGAGCAGGATTACTCTTGAAGATGTCCAACCCAGGCTCAGATCTTTCGATAAGATCCAATCCAAGACTATGGATGGATGTAGTCCCAGGAAATCAATCCAAGTCTATGGATGGATGTAGTCCCAGGAAAAACATATAACAACATATCATTCTCCGTATCCACAATGCTCTGCATCTCAAACGAGTAGCACATCACCATAAAACCACCCACTACAATAAATTCCTTATTTTCTTGGCCAAGCATATACATCTGAAACATATTCGACTACAAAAACACACCCTTGATATAGACAAGGAAGCAGTACCTGATGCTGTCGTAGTCGCTACTCTTGCGAAGCAGTCCTAATTCCTCACAACGACTGACTGAGGATGCACTTGATATAATCAGGAAGCACGACTTATGGTGCGGGTTCATGATGCCCACACTCCAAACATGACGAACCAGGACACGAACAGGATCGCCCAGCATCAAATCGATCCAAACTGGATTCTCGGGAAGACCTGCAAATGTACAAGGATGATGGAAATTACACCTTAGCAGAAATAGTGCCACACGCAGGAAGCATCATCATGCTCTGAATAAGAGGCTCATGGCAAAATTTCAGAACAGGCCATATGTGTTGAGAGAATCATAGTTTACTTACAAATCTCGGCAAGATTATTGTAGTCAATGAGCATAGGCCTCCGAGAAGCATATGAAGGATGATCGCAGCACCTCTCTGCACAGAAAATTCAAATGAGAGGATAAGCATCACACTTCTGATCAAATATTTGATCCGCAAGAATATTGTTTATACATGTAGATAACACCATACGCAAGACAAAGAAATGAAAATATTTGAAGTTATAAACATGATGAGCTTACAACCTGAGAACATAGTCATAGCTGCATCTAAGTTTTGTGCTTCAGAGGTCAGACTGTCCTAGCTCAGATATAGGAAACAGTTCAGTGCATACAAACACAACTTTTGAATAAAGACGGCACACATTAACTAGTAACATCACTGGACATTAGTCTACTGCTCTATTCCGTGAAACAAAAACATGAAAGACCTATCATTACATACAAAAATATGTGTTGGTGCACAATAGCAATGGGTACTGATAAATTTGTGATGCACACCACATACAGAAGACAAAGTTGGGGGAAAGTACAAGATTAAAACAACTACCTATGCCTCTAGAAGTGTCGCAGTTCATCTTACAATAGGTGAACTGCTGAATGTACATCCTTAAATATTTTATGTCCTTTTTTGAACACAAATATAAGGTCTGTCTATCAACATAGAAAGTTACGAGTTCGTTTATAACAGCAATGTGCACTAATAACCTAAGATGCACACAACATTCAGAAGATAAATTTGATAGGGACCACAAGATTAAAAAAGCTGATTTATGCCTCTATTAATATCAGTAGTTCATCTTAAAATGGATGTGCAGCTGAATGTTCATCTCAAAACTAGCCTTGGGTCAAATTTAAAATATATGTTTCTTTATTATTCAAATAAAAAATAGTAAATGCAGCATGCCCGCAATCATAGTATCACACTCTGAAATCCTATCATGTCTGTCCACAAGTGTGCTCTACTCGGCTGACTAGTGAATAAGATACTACGATAAACTGATGATTTGGTTAACTCAAGCAGCCATATTACAATATGAAGAAGCCAAATCTATTAAAATCTGGGACACCATGACATAGGATTCATGTAGTTTCCCCTGTTGAGTTAATAGCATGCAGGAGAAGCATTGTTCAATCCTCCCCAAGTTCCTGGTTGGATTCACTAGTTTGTTGTTTGACACATACATACATGGCTAGCTAGAATAATTCGCAGATGTGTGTCTATGTATCTTCTCCTTTATGAAGAAAGCAGTTTCAGTTTTCTTCTTGCCGCAAGTCTAATGGGGCGCAGCAAGCAAATTTGATGGGCATGAGAGAGAGATGGATCAGAGAGGGAGAGGGGCGTTATACCTTCCATGGGAAGAAGCAGACCCTGAGGATCACCTGTGCGCATCAGGGATTGAGGGAGGGAGGGGAGCGGCCGAATTAAAACCATCAGGGAGTGGCGTTGTTGTTGTCGAGGTGGATCCGATGCTGGGAGCAGAGGGAGGTTGCGGAAGAGAAGAGGACATGGGGGCCATCAAGGGCAGCTGACGTTCCACCTGAGATTTCTTCAGTTGGCTCTTGAAATGAACTTTCAAAGCCACGATCAGATTACTCTGTTTCCATACAAAGAAAATATTGTAAGACTTCGCTGATCACTGGATTATTAACAATTCTAGAAGACATGAAAGAGCTTCCACATTCAACATGTTTGCTATGATCTACCAAAGTAACTCCTTCCATCTTTTAGAATATATATATATATATATATATATATATATATATATATATATATATATATATATATATATATATCGCCATACAATGGAACTGTGCCACGTATGAACAATGACCATGGGACTTGTACCTTTCTACGCATAAGAACAACCAGAACTTAAAAAAAAATGCTAAATTCTACAAAGTCAAAAGTAGGCAAAACAAATGGCATATACTAAGCTACTGAATCTGGACTCGGCTGAAAAAAGCATGTGTATGTAGAAAAAAGCATATGTATGTAGATGACTGTGTGCTTCACTTCTCCTTGTAAACCCAAATGCACATATGAGAACCAGTGTCATTCAGTGCCATGCTCTAGTCTCAGAACAAATATATCTGAGCCCAGATTACTAAACCAATAACTACAATAGCTATCTGAGCCCTGATAAGTTCCTCCACTCAAATTGGGTGCTTAACCAATCTGCCTACTACATCGAATAAGGGACTAAAATTACAGCAATGTACATAATAACCTGAGATTAGCTACAGTAGTTACCCTCTTTTCTCTGGCCAAGTAAATTTGCCAGAACTTGCCCTTCCCAAGTCAGTGATTTCCCAACGTCAAAATCAGAAAACACCCACCGCTTCTCCTCCTGAGAATGTTGTGAAGTCTGCGGAGAGGCCACAAAAAGACACCATCACTACTAGGGAAAAGCCTAGCAGCAGCGCAAGTTTTGGGTGTATCAGTAGCGCGGATACGGCGCCACAGCTAACTTGTAGCAGTAGCGCGTGTTGACACACGCTACTGCTATACATGGTTAGCTGTAGCGTGCGTTGCAAACAGCGCTACTGCTAATTAGCTGTAGCGGGTCTTATACCCCGCGCTACTGCTATTAATTTCATAACAAAAAAATCTCGATCCCGTGCGTGCTGTCAATGGCAGCAATGGTAAGATCTAGCGATGATTGGCGTCGCCGGAGGCATGAACGGACAGCGGAAGACCAGATCCAGCAGTGGCTGTTGGAGAGGGCCCGTTTCTATGGCAGAGCCAGGCCGCGGCGTGGGGCTCCTCTTCCCGACCATGCCAGATAGCTCCGGTCATCCATGGCGACGACCTGCACGAGCATGGACATGGGAGGGTGAGTCAAACCAGAGGGAGAGAGAGAAAAGGAAAACCAAGGGAGAGAGGAAGGTGATGTAGGGAGCAGCGGAGCTAGTCACCGGTGGCGAGGTGCTCCGGTGTGGTGGCGCTGGGCTGCGGCCTCCTAGACGTCGGTGGAAGACCGGCGAGCTCCTAGACGCCCGGTGGTGCGGCGGCGGCCTCTTCGGCGCCATGGAGGAGGATGGGTGCATGGGCAAGAGGTCCATGTGAGAGCGTATGGAAAGTGAGAGGAGAGAGTGGTGGAAGAGAGGAGGGATTTGGGGAGGAGATGGGGATTCGGCCGAGGATATGGCGACTTCACCTACCTCGTGCTTAGTAGTAGCGAGGTATAAAGCCGCCGCTACTACTATCAACTTAGTAGTAGCGGGTTTATACCTCGCTACTACTATGGCATGTGTCGGGGCACGGTAGAGACCGCTTAGTAGTAGCGAGGGTTAAAACCCGCTACTACTATCAACTTAGTAGTAGCGAGGGTTAAAAACCCGCGCTACTGCTAATTAGCAGTAGCGCTTCTTTTTGTGCCGCGCTGCTGCTAAGATTCTGTGTATAAGGTTTTCCCTAGTAGTGCATTAGTGTATACTCATGGATCTCAAGAGGCCCAGGTTGATCAAACGGTATAATACACACAAGATGCATCTTTTAACCATGTATAGCATCACAAGAAGCTAATAATTTAGGGATGCCCAGATCGAGAGGAGAGCTAAGCACATAAAGAGCCTGTTCGGCAGCCTTCCACTCCTCTAGATTCTCAACTCTACTCCTCACTTCTCAACTCCCAACTCTACTAGCACATTTCAGAATATGGGAATACGTTCGGTTGTCAACTCCACTTCTCAACTGAATTGGGTTCTCTGCGAGCACCGAAAAAGGCGGATCAAGGCGAGCTGGTGAGGTCCATTGGGAACGATCAGGGGCTCTTTTTCCTACCGAACCGATAAGTTATGGTATTCGTGGGTAAATAGTTCTAAACATCAAATGCAAGTCGGTATGAGGGGTCGAGGTGGAGCGCACGGAGCATCAGTTTGTCAACTTCAAAGAAATACACTACAGTCTGCTCCGCTCCGCTCTGGCCGCTCCACGGAGTTGATCCATACGACGTCTCTCCACCTGCTCCGGAAGTGGAGTTGCAGAGCGGAGTGAATCTGAACAGGCTCTAAATATCAATCAGATGGTAGGACCACCCTTAATTGATGGGTGTGTTTACTTTACTGAACCCAAAATATAAACTTCTACTACTAAACAAGAAGAAAATAGGATGTTTTGGTGCTGCTGGTGCTAGTAAGGTACTGAGTTCAATTTAGAAGACCGACAGAATAATATTTTAGTGGCTGCTACGTGCGCCATGCATTAAACATTTTTCGCACATAATATGTTCAAAGCAATGGTTGATATACTGAGTTGATAATTAATTAATTAATTAATTATGCTTTGATTCTTTCCCGTTTCAGGCTACATGCATCTAAATCTACCAGAACCGGAGCAAAATTAACCTTCGTATACAGCCATGTTTTCCCCTACCGACATATAACCATGGAGCACACTGATATCACTAGTATACTCGTGTTCTCTTTTAAAGGGAGACGCGGGCTCTACTAGTCTTACTTTCAACAAGGGCCTTGCAGAAATGCAGGTATACCATAGGGAAGGAATACTGCAATTCCTACACTACTGGGAATTAGCATGTCCAAAATGGCTGGATAGTTTGCAGGCATTAACTTCGTCACAAAGACACTACTAATACAAAACAATGGAAAAGAATAAGAAAAAAGACCAAGTGGGCCAAGTGATATCTTATCGAATATGATTGTATGACGCATATTCTAAAAAAAAGAAGGATGGCAACATCACCAACATGACAGCTCATTAGAGAAAATAGAATAGTCTTCAGTTCGAAAATGTGATTACCTGCAGGTAGTACGCATGCTCCCAGCCATCAATTCCCAACAAAGGATACATGTTTGACCCTTTGGTCACAAGAGGGTCCTGCAAGGTCCAATAAGTTGTATGCAAAACTACCTCAAAGTTGAAGCATGAAAAAGGAAAAAAACAAATCTACTACCAACCCCAGGCACCGCATGCGCGCGCACACACGGGGAGTATTTGCGGTGCCATAACTTCATACACAAAGTTTCCACAAGGCAATAAAAACTTTGTAAGTTGATCAAAGTAGGATGCAAAACAAACCATAAATGCCCTCGTGGAGATTGTGAGGGTTGCAATGCAATATGCATAGCTCAGCTAAAATAGATTGGTCTCATCAAGACGCTACGTGCAGAATTCAAGGGAAAAAACAAAGCAACAGGAATGCAAATATGTTTAGAAATTGATGTATAAGATTTGCTTTAATATTTCAACTATTTACCAGACTAAAGATCGGCCTTGCAGGTGACTACTGAACCAGGTAATGTTTACATAGCATCGCTAACTGAATTCCAGAACACCACCCTTGTTTGTCATATCGGGTTTTTTTAGCCGTGTTTGTCACATCAACAGCCCCAGAAAATAGGATGCTTAACTGTCATAAGTAAAATTAGTACTGTAGCAGCTATTTGTAAGCGGACAGGTTGTTCAAGCTACGGTAGCTCACTAGTATCAATTGGGGATGAGGTGCTACCTGCTGCTGAACCAGGGGAGGCACATGCGCCTACCAAATCATCAAATCTGAACAAACGAACAACATCATCAGCCTAGGAAATCAAATCAGAATGAACGGACAGAGTGGGAGAGGGAGAGAGAGAGATGGGGAAGAGACCATGTCGCTGGCTGCTTGGTCTGTCTGCGCGTGGCTGTGGGGCACGGCGCGGATGCGGGAGCCATGGTGGATGTGGAACTGCTCGAGAAGGTGTGAAGGTCGGAGCCCGGGGTGGGTAGGCGGCGGTGGTGGAGAGGTCACCGGCGGAGTCTTCTCTTCTGATTGGCGGACGCCCGGGGTGGAGAGGCCGTCGCCGTGGATGGGGGAGTTGGCCCCGGATGGGGAGCTCGATCCGCGACCAGCAGCTGCGAAGGAGAGGATCCGCGAGACTCCGGTGTGATTGTTGGTGGCCGGAGATGTGGTGGTTGACTCCCATGGGCCATGGCGTCGGCTCTCCTCGGTGAAATTTGAGCGCGGGAAGCGATGACCCAGAGTGGGGTGGATTTCCTGTTGGCTCGGAATCAGATAAAAAGCCTGGTCCTTTCGACGGCGGCGGCGCTGTTGGTCGGTGAGGAGGAAGATAGAGAGGACCGTAGGTGGTGGCGCAGCGCAGGTGGACGTGGTCGGGGAGTGAGGCGCCTCCTCCTGCGGCGAGGAGGTATGCCGGAGGCGTGGAAGACGGCAACCACGGCGAGGCGACGCGCGCGCGGAGGGGCGGTTCCTCTCCTCCTAGGGTTGGGTTGGGCGGGTGAGCGCGCGGCAAAGTTTGGGAATAGAAAGCGAGGCGAGCGGCGGCGAGGATTCCCAGTTTGGCTGCCGTAGAGCTTGCTTCGATTTGTTAACCGAGGAACGCGGTGACGGCGGCGGCGATTTTAGCAGGTGCTCGAAAATGGAGGTGGAGTTAGGTGGGAGGGGAGTAGGGAGCCGGATGGTGTGAGCCGAGGAGCAGTGGGATTTGTTTCGAGGTCTTTTGGTATTGAGAAACGTTTAAAATCGGTATTGCCGCCCGAAGCTTCGGCCGGTCACACCGCTCTCTCGCGCGGTTACTCTTTCTTTTCTCCTCCACACGTCACGGGCCCCATCCACCGTATGTGCCGTGTCTTATCTCTTCACATCTGAGCTTCACCACTCATTTCACTTTCCATGAAAGTGTCCTTCTTGTCCACTCTTTTCTCCCCAAAACAACAGAGCGTAGATCCCCTCTCTCAAGATTTTCTCTTCAATATTCACTCCTCACCTAATCCTGCTCCTCCGTTGATCTCCAACGCAACCAAATCCACTGCTCCGACGAGCGTAAGGCCCTCACTTGCCCCGCTCTATTCTAGCGAGCGGCCGCCTCCACCTGCCCCCGCGCTGCTCTGGCGTGCGCCATCCTCCATCGGGTGATGGGCCGGCGGTTACGTCTTGCATGAGCAAACGAGATGCTGGAATCGGCCTCGGCGGGTGCTGCAATCGGCAATTTTTTTGCTACAACCTCTTTTTGTTTTTGCTGGAATCAGCAACATCTTTTGCTAGGATCCATATTTTTGGAAGTGCTTTTTTGCTACAACCATTTCAATTTTGCTACCATCGTTTTGTTTTTGGCTACCACCGTCCTTTTTTGATTTTTTGGCATCCATCTTTGATTTTTTTTTTGCTGGATGCATCTTTCTACTAGAACCACTCCACTTTTTTGTTACCAGAGTCTTTGATTTGTGTCTTTGATTTGTGCTACCACCGTCTCCGTTTTTGCTACTACCCCGTCTTTTGACTTTTTTTGTCGGATGCATCCTTTTTATCTTTAAACCACTCCAAATTTGCTACCACTCACTACTAGGAAAAGGGCTATAGATGGAAATGACACTAATGGCGCACCGGAAAGATGGTGCTTATTAAGATATACTAATTGCACTCCATACGATCGCCATTAATGTTAAACTACTAATGGCGCACATGCCACGCCGCCATTAGTACCAAAAAAAAATTTAACTAGTGCGTTTCAAACATACTAATTGGCATCCCCGCCCGATCTTGCGCCATTAGTAGTTAGAATTACTAATTGGCGCACCAGCAAGCGCCATTAGTACCAATAATTTTTTTTAAACTAGTCGCTATTCAAACATACTAATGCGCACTTTCTCGGTTTAATGGCGCACCAGCGTGCGCCCATTAAGTATGTAAACTTTTTTTTGAACTAGTGCGTTCAAACATACTAACTAATGGCGCATCCTTCCCGAAATCGCCATTAGTAGTTAGAATTACTAATGGCGCACAGGGTAATCATTAAGTACCAAAAAAATTTTTTTTAAACTAGTGCGCTTGTCCAAACATGGCGCACCCACACTAGTGCGCCATTAAGTAGTTAATACTAATTGCAAGTGGGTGCGCCATTAGTATAGAAACTTTTTTTTGAACTGTCCAAACATACTAATGGCGCATCGCTTGGAGTGCGCCATTAATAGTAGTAACAACTAATGGCGCACCATGCAAGAGGTGCGCCATTAAGTAAAATGACAACAAGATATTTGGGACAGCCTCTCCTACCCACACACTCACTTTCTCCCCACTTCATTCTCTCCACCTCCTCCTTGTCTCGGTGCCTCCTCTTTTCACCTCATTTCCACCATAGATTCATTCAAATTAAGTGGTTAAATTACCTTGTTTTAATAGGTAAGTAAGGGGAAGCTATATTTAGGTTGTTCTCCTTACAACAATGTGCACATGCACTTTTACGGCCTAGCTAGATCTATGTATGTTCGTGGTGTTGCATATGTTTGTGGTGTTTGCATATGTGTTTGTGTTTGGAGGTGTACCGTATTTGAAATGCGATAGTTGCCAATATTTTGCCGGAATGTTGATTCATTTCCGTTTGGCGAGAATTTTGGCATTAAGCATCCTTTTTGGTCCTATTTTTAGGAAAGTCATGCCAAATTTTTCTTGGTTCTAAAATATCGTTTTGCTCTACCTCGCAGCGATCATGGTCCGCACGATGACCGAAGGCATCGTGAATAGGTTTTTGAGGTCCGAAGGCGAGATGCTTCAAAAGAACGAGACGGAGATAAGATGTCCGTGTCGAAGATGCAAGTCAAGAGCCTTATTGCGGACCCGGATTCGGCAGTCGGGACCACCTTCGCTGCGTGGTTTCATGGATGGCTATCGGTGGCAAGGTGATGAAGATGACTACGAAGTCGTCCATGCGGGCCGGCAAGAAATGAGGAAGGGCAAGAAGACAACCACCGCGGCTCGGCGGGCGAGAAGACGAAGAATCCCAGGCGATGATCACGATCGTGATGTCACATACGATCATCATGTAGAATATGCAGGACATGATGATGAGGAAGATGCCGGAGCAGGCGACGGGCATGATCATGAAGATGATGATGCCGGGCGAGCGGCATTTACGCTGGACCATCGATGGGCTGGGTGCAGGACCCTCATATTCAAGAGCTGCTTCTCAAGCGACGGATAACGCAAGAGCTGCCGCCCGAGAGAAAGCCAAGATGGATCAACTTGAGTTAGACGGTTACTCCATTGTATGAAGGATGCAGCCCGAGGATACCCTTTGAAAGTAACGCTCATGGCCCTGGAGATGAAGGTAAAACACAAAATGACCGACGCATGCTTCGACGAGAACATGTCATTCTGGCACGAACGTCTTCCCAAGGGGAACAAGTGCCCGACCAGTTTGGAGGAGGCGAAGAAAATCGTGTGTCCTCTGGATTTACCGCACGTGAAATACCATGTGTGCATGAACAATTGCATCATTTATCGGGACGAGCACGCGGAGTCTACCATATGTCCGGTGTCGGCGTCACTCGATACAAAAGAGGAAGAAAGCTCCTCGAAAAGTGGTGTGGTACTTTCCGATCACTCCTCGTCTGCAGCGCTATTTCGCGGACCCTAAGGTAGCAAAGCTCCTGCGTTGGCACGCGGATAGGGAGGAGAAGAAGCGGAAGATGACGCAAATGATCCGGAGATAGATAAAAAGACAAGATGCTGAGTCACCCTAAGGATGCGAGCGATGGCAAGCGTTGAACTTCAAGACTCGGAATTTGGGAACGATCCAAGGAACATCGTCTTTGGGCGCGAGCATCGTGGAGTCAATCCGTTTGGCAGCCAGAGAAGCACACATAGCACCTGGCCCGTGTTTGTGTGGATGTACAACCTTCCCCTGGTTGTACATGAAGAGGAAGTACATTCACATGAGTATGCTAATTGAAGGGCCGAAACAACCAGGAACGACATCAATCTGTATCTAGGGCTGCCGAAAGAGGAGCTTGACACGCTGTGGAAAACGCCAACCAATACGTGGGACGCCGCAGAGAAAGAATATTTCCCTATGAGAGCCGCATTTGCTCACGACGGTGCCACGACTATCTCGATTACGGATATGTCGCGGGCGTAGTCCATGGATTTTTGGATGCGTAAGGTGCATGGATGACACAACGTATCGCCAGCCTAGATAGAGATCCGGGTCTTGAAAACCGTGTTCATGGGACATCGAAGGTGGCTTCGCGACAATGACCCGTGGAGGAAACGCAAGGATCTGCTCGATGGTGAAACCGAACCCCGAAAACGCCTGTACGAGGAGCGGCGAGGAAATAGACAAGCTGTTGGAAAATTGGAAAGACTGCCCACCGCCGAAAGAAGCAAAAGGCGCTAGAGCCGGAAAAAAGCGAAAGGCGCCAGAGCCGCTGAAGGTATGGAAAACGAGGTCTGTTTTACGGGACTTGCCGTCTTGGAAGATCCACCGTGTGCCTCACAGCCTTGATGTCATGCATATCACGAAGAACGTGTAGAGTCTGCTTGGTACCCTGCTCAACATGCCGTAGAGGACCAAAGATGGGCCGAAAGCAAGGGCGGACTTGAAATCAATGGGCATCGTGCAGAGCTTCACGCTATATGATGATGATGATGATGATGATGATGATGATGATGATGATGATGATGAGGCGAAGCAGACACGTAAAGTCGTCGCAAAGGCAAAAAGGCCAAGAAGACCGGAAATGACTACCCTCCCGCGTGCTTCACTCTAAGTCGAGGAGATCGAGCAGTTTTTCACCTGCCTCCTAGGAGTAAAACTTCCTTACGGTTACGCTGGGAAGATAAGCAGATACCTAGACCCAATGACGAAGTTCAGCGGGATGAAGTCTCACGACCGCCACGCGGTCGATGACGCAGATACTTCCAGTTGCAATCCGTGGGATCATGGACACGCACGTCCCGTGAAACGCTATTTGGCCTATGCAACTTCTTCGACGTCATCTCTCGGAAGTCGATTGGCGTGAGGCAACTCGAAGGCTACGAGGAAGAGATCGTGGTGATACTATGCGAGCTTGAGATGTACTTCCGCCCGCATTCTTCGACGTTATGGTGCATATGCTGGTCCATATAGTGGAGGATATCATCCAACTCGGGCGACGTTCCCGCAAAGCATGATGCCGCTCGAAAGGATGAATGGTGTCATCAAAGGATGCGTTCGCAACATGTCACGCCCGTAAGGAAGCATAGCCGGGGCTTTTCGACCGAAGAGTGCATCTCCTATCGCACGAATTATCTAGGCATCGAGAACCCCGTTGGTCTGCCCGTCAACGGGCACCTCGGCGGGCTCATTGGATGGGGTCACCGTGAGGGTCGCCGCGAAATGCATGTCGACTTCGAGGGTCGACTCGCCGACTTTGAAAGAGCAAACCTAGTCGCGCTACAACACATAGACGTGGTCGATCCTTGGGTGGTAGAGCACAAAACCTTTATTAAAAGACGTACAATGACCGAGGCCAACAGAGGACGGGACGGAGATACACTCAAAGAGCACAACTCATATTTCACGCGTTGGTTCAAGCGAAGCTTCATCTTACCCTTTACATGAGGATTCTTCCGCGGAAGAACAACTCATATTCGCCTTGTCACAGGCGCCGAGCACAACCTGATGACCTATGAGGCGTCACGATATCAACGGCTACACATTCTACACCGAGGCCAAGGACATGAAGAGCGATGGTTATCGAACTCCGGGTAACGATGGAATCCTACACCGTAACGACAAGGACAGATACTACGGAAGGATCGAGGAGATCTGGGAGCTGAGCTACGCGGAGAGAAGGTCCCGATGTTCCGTGTCGATGGGCCAAGAACGTCATAAAAGAAGACCGGTATTTCACCACCATGGTTATACCGAAGCCAAATCCAAGACCATGGTAAAGCGTCACCGCGAAAAATGAGCCATGGGTACCGGCTTCCCAAGTGGACCAATGCTTCTTCATTACCGACCCGCCAAAGCCCGGTCGTGTTGTCGTGAGGAGAGGCAAAAGGAAGATCATCGGAATGGATGGAGTAGCCAATGAGCAAGACTTCGACAAGTACGGCGACCGAGGATCGAACATGACGACGATGATGAAGTAGCAAAGATACACCACAAGAAGAAGCAGGACCACCCTACCTAAAGGACGTCTGCTCCACGGAAGAACTCCATTTGCGAAAAAGAAGGGCAAGAAGATTGTGAACAGATAGCTAGCTAAGATCGATTGTATTTAAATCGTAGCCTTCATTTCTCGATTGTATTTCATGGGTACTTTTTGAACTATCATGAATATTTTTAAATTTCATGGACACTCGATCTCGATCCCTCCATCTCGATCGCTATCCCACCTCGCCAGATCCGGCCCCCTCGCCGAAAGCACCCCCGATCCATCGGCCGCCGACCCCCCGCACCCTCGATTCCTCCATCTTTTAAAATGGCTTTTTAAATGATCTTGTCTTATAAAAAATGCTACTGTCTTATAAAAAAATGCTACTGTCTTATAAAAATAAGTATCAAACAACTTTTAAATGCTACTGTCTTATAAAAATATTACTGTTATTATTTAAACAAGTTTGAACATTTTTAAACACAAATAAGTATCAAACAGCTTTTTAAATGCTAAAAAAATTTGTGGAGCCCACCTCGATCCCTCCATCTCGATCGCTGTCCCACCTTGCCAGATCCGGTCCCTCGCCGAAAGCACCCCCAGATCCACCGTCGCCGCCGCCGACCCCCGCACCCTCGATTCCCCTACTCAACCGCCACCGACCCCCGCACCCAGCACCGTCTTATAAAAATAAGTATCAAACAACTTTTTAAATGCTACTGTCTTATAAAAAATATTACTGTTATTATTTAAACAAGTTTGAACATATTTAAACATAAATAAGTATCAAATAGCTTTTTAAATGCTAAAAAAAAATTGTGGAGCACAGGAGTCGAACCCGGGACCTCCCGGTGTGAGAACTGGAGGCCGACCAATCGAGCTAGTAGAGTGGGCTTGACATGGATAGGTTCTGGTAGTAGATAACCTTTTGGCTTTTGTGGAAATAAAAAATACTAATGGCGCACTACGGTGAGGTGCGCCATTAGTGTGATATACTAATGGCGCACTGCAGTGAGGTGCGCCATTAGTATTAATGGGGCTAAAACCCTAAACTGCGGCGGCCTTTAGTCGCGGTTGGCTGCACCAACCGCGACTAAAAGGTGAAAGCGAACATAAAAACCATAAAAACCCTTTAGTCGCGGTTGGGCGAGGCGACCATGACTAAAATAGCAACAATAAGTATTTTGTTGTAAGTAGAAACAAAATAAAATAAATAAAGCAACAAAGAAAACAAAAAAGTGTTTTCAAATTTGAAAACTAATGGCACTAACAGAAAGTTTATAATTTTTCTAAAACTAAAAGCAAAAAGAATTAAAAAATAAAGCAAAAAACAACAAAAAATAAATAATAATGCAGAAAACAAAACAAAAAACTGGAAAAAATAGTGCCGCCTCTCGGACCCCCACGGCCTGAATACGACTAGAAACCCTACATGGGCCAGATTCAGCCCGCAGGAGGCCAAGTAGGCCCACAGGCACATAGCTAGTGACAGATTAGGCCCGAAGCCTGCAGTTGAGAGGAGCTCGAGAGGTGGGCGCAGCGGCGCTATAAACCACTCTCGAGCTCTCTCAACTAGCGAGTGGGACTAAACTTTTAGGCGTGAGGCAGCACAAGGCCTTTGGTCGCCAAAAACCCTTTAGTCGCGGTTGGGCGGGCGACCCGCGACTAAAGGGTACCTTTAGTCATGAGTCTCGTTGCCAACCGCGACTAAAAAAGCCTTGAACGCAAAACCGCCAAAAACCCTTTAGTCGCGGTTGGGCGGCGACCGATCCCCCGCCCGATCCCTCGCCCAGTTCTCCTCTCGCCCCGCGCCGCCGCCCGCTGCCCTCGCCCTCGCCCTCGCCCTCGCCCTCTCCCTCCATCGCCCTCTCCCTCGCCGCCCGGGCCCGCCCCCGCCCGCGCCAGCCGCCTCGACCCGCCCGACCCGCCGCCCGGGCGCGCCGCCCAGACGCCGCCCGACCCGCCGCCCGGGCGCTGCCCAGACGCCGCCCGACCCGCCGCCCGGGCGCCGCCCAGACGCCGCCCGACCCGCCGCCCGGACCCGCCCGCCGCCCAGCGCCGCCTCGACCCCGCCCAGCCGCTGCCCCACCTCGACCCGCCCGTCCACACCACCGTCGACCCGCCTCCTCGACCGCCCAAGGTACCTGGTCCCATCTGAATTTAGTTTGGGATCAAAGGCTTCGTAAGTAAGTAAGTGATGTATAGGCATAGTTGTTATTGCCGATACAATCTGCTGATCAACTAGATATTACCCTTGCAGGTTATTAGCCTTGCAGGTTGTTTCTCCATATGGGCAACAGACTAGTTACATGCCAATGATGACAAGATACCCACCGACTCTTAGTTAACCCCATGTTCCCGTTTTGTTATTTGAACTTGATTCTGCCACTAGATGCTTGCACGGTATAAAATGCTGTTTGTTCTTTCGTACTTGGACACAGTTAGATCAGATTCTGATAGGATCCTTGGGATAACATTTACTATCACTTTACTCACTAAGCAGCGAGCATGCTTAGATTGCTTGGTGCAGCTGAATGAATTTGAAGGTTCATGATATTTTCTTAATCATTTTACCATATTTCTGAATGTTGAAGAAACAAATATGCGCATACATAGAAGTACAGAGTGTTCCAAGTATCTTAAAAGCAGAATCTGTCTGGTGGTTGTGTTTTATGCCTTTTACTTCGTTGTCCGCGTTTGTCCTACATTTCTCTCTGATCTTTATAATATATGTGATGGATATGTTAATCTGTGCATGTTTCATCTATTACAGTTCCGTTCTGGCTTGGTAAATCTTTATGATCCAAATAGTAGCTGCGTGATAAAATTTTCTCCACACATGGATACTGTATGATTTGTTGCGCCTTATCCGATTGTTGTTTTACCAAGATCGTCCTAATAGGCCTAGAATTGTAGATTGTTTTTCTCCTGAAGCTTGTGGAATCATTGAGATAGCAAATACATGTAGATTAGTGTCAGACCTCCAAAAGTGCATATACTTGATGATCCTTGTAAGAGTACGCATGATAGTTGAGCCTTGGTGGTGCCAAAATGGCCCATTTGGTTTTAGAATTGAATAAATGATAGCTCGCGTTGCCTTGTTTTCTGTGAATCAATGAGCAAATGCTTTAAAACTGAACCTTATGCAGGCGTTGCCTCTTTTAAAATAATAATTATGCAGGCATTTGTAAGAATTGAGATGTTCATTTGAGGATAACCTTTGGTTATATTGTTGAGAGTGAAATATATATCTTTCTCCTTTGCACTAAATCTTCTGCATCAAATGTTTTGAAGAACTCTGCACGTCCTACCTGCAAAGAAATATTTCTTTTATTTTTACACGCAGTCACATTTTTTTGGCTGTGGTTCCCTAAGTTCTATGGTTTATAGTTGTTCACTGGTTTGCTACTCGTAGTAGTTTTGGCTTGCATCTCTTCTGTTTTGATTTGTAGATGTTGCTCGTAAAGGTAAATTTGGCAAGGGGGCAGATTTCTACATGTTGGTCCTGGTACTTTCGGTGCTCGAGAGAGCCCTGAAACCGCTTACTGCACTTCTTTTAAATAGTGTTTGGGGTTCAGGAGTACCGAATTTTTTGTGGTTGTTTCAAACTGCAACCATTGTTTGCTTTTATTTTTCGAATGGTGAACGTCGTTTGTTTGAGTGCCTCTTTATATTGCTGCACGCAGGAGTACTCCCATCCTCTGTTTTTCCACCAACATATCACTTGAGAGCCTGAAGCCTGCCTACTGCAACATCATTTTTTCAGACTAACAGGATACAGTGTTATCTTAGTCGGTGAGTATTTCTCATCTCAACTTGGAATTTCTCATTTCACTTAGTGAGTATGCATTGAAGCACACCTTCCAGTCAATAAATTCAAACACCAAATGTTTACATTCACTTGATAAATATTTCACATCTCTGTACATGCAAATATTCAAGACGGCTTTGCTCAGCTCGATAACACCATCGAGTAAAGCTATTTCATACACTATTTAGTTGCAAAATTCTTATACTTCATATACATTTGTGTGTTGCTTTTGTTTCTGCTAAACTGTCTATGGTAGATAAACTGAGTGTTGTGGCCATGCTTGATGCAGGAGCTCAAGAACCTGCGGCAGCAGCTCTACTCCGCCTCCGAGTACTGCGAGAAGTCCTACCTCAACACCCACCAGAAATAGATGTGAGTAGCTAGTTGGGGTCAGTATTGGTTTTGTGGACAGTATTTGACCTTATGTTTTGGTTTTGTGGACAGTATTTGACCTTATGGTAACTAGTTGGGGTCAGGTTTTGGGGTTTTGATTATTGGTATGAAGTAATCTTGACAGAGGATCTTATTCACACCAAGTTTTAGTTAAACACTGGTACTTGAATGATTTTGTGCTACTTCTGTTGTGGTTTTGTGGACAGTATTTGAACTTAAAGGTAACTAGTTGGTTATGAAAGCATGATACTGCTATAACTTTAGTACTAAGCAGAATAGATCGTTACTCTGATAGCTCTAGGCAGAGAATGGCATGTTACTACCATAGAGGTACCCAAATATGTAGGTGTAGTTTGTGTTTTTATTTGTTCACACTGTCGTTGTATTGCTCAATTAGACAATTAGTCTTTATGAAGAAGAAGAATAAAGTTGATGCTGCTGTTATGGCTGTATTCACTTTATTCTTTGCTGTTGTACTTGTGATGATGTTGTACTTGTGATGATGCTACTTGTGATCTTCTGAAATGACCCATTGGGGACTTCATTACTGTGAGGATAATGATATTGCAGGTACCCCGAGAGGCCCTTGAGTTTGCGGAATGTCGATTAACTTCCGTTCCGGCAAATTGGTACTCCATATGTCCTATTTTCAGCAAAGGTCATGCTGAAATTTTTCCGTGAATTTTAGCATGACTTTGCTAAAATAGGACATATGGGGTACTTGTGACTAATGCATGGGCCGGGGTATCTTAGTAGTTAATTAAGTAGGATCAAGTGCCCGGCGTACTTGTGACTAATGCATGGCTTTTAGGGTGCCTCGGTGTCGATAAAAACCGAAATGATGAAAAGTTAGGCTTTTAGGGTGCCTTGGCGTCGAAAAACCCTCAATGATAAAAGCTTAGATTTTAGGATGCCTCGGTGTCGACAAACCCTAAATGATGAGACCATGATCTTGTTCCTTGACAATAACCAACTTTTTGACCAAACTTTGTTTCTATTTAGAGAGAAACATGGCCCACAACGATGAGGCCGGGGTTGAGCGGCAAGGCATTCGAGCTGTCCCGGAGATGGAGGAACAACCTCACTTGTATGAGGCCGCCGCCTTTCCCACCGATCCCGAGACCACGGATGGTGCCGCCGAGGATGACCACACCGATGCCACCACCGATGGTGCCGCCGAGGATGCCACCATCGATGATGGCGGCGCGCCGCGCCTGAGATGGCAGCCACCAAGAGGCAACGGAAGGACGGCGCCCGATCGTGCTCCGCACCCTCAAGGAGGAAGTTCTTGAAGTGGACTCAGCAGGGAATCCAACGCGCCCGAACGAATAGTCAAGGGGTACTCGCTTCAGCTCGGGTGCATTGTCCGAGCACCGTCTCGATCAACACCGAGAACCCGAGGCATCCCGACCGAGGGAATTTGCGCAACCTCCTCTTCACGAAGCTGCACGAGCGATACAAGTTCCCGCTGAATTTGAAAACACAAGCCTCAAAGGGAATAAAGTGAACAATGCTGCCCTCACGAAGATGAGCAAGGCACTGTCTACTTGGAAAAGCAATGTGAAGAGAATGATCGAGAAAGGTGAGAGTTATGAGAAGATCAAGGAGAAAAATCCTTCGATCACCGAAGATGACTACAACGACTTCAAGATCAATTGCTCGAGCACCGCAAGCTCCCAATCAAGTGAGTGGGGGAAAAAATGCGGAGCTGAACATAGGGGAACACACACTCGGTCCCGGCGGTTACTGAGTGGCGGAGCCTATATGGGACAAGGAGGAGGCGGACCGTGCCGAGCAAGGCCTACCGCCCTCTTCGATACATACTGGCGGTGACAAGCGGACCAGGAACTTTGTCAGGGCCCGGTACAAGAAGGACCCGAAAACAAAGGAGCTTACCACGGATCCGAAGACCAGGCAGCTTGAGCTTGTTCTGGTAAGGAATACACCCCCGCGTAATTAGCTCCATATGGTTGCATTCTTATTAATGAAGCGGAATTTCTAAATGGTTCACGTTCCTTCCGCAGCATTGAAAGCGATGGCGCTGGGTCGACTCAGAGCAACCCTTGGGACACCACTCTAAATAGGGGTTGAATGTAATGAAGAACAAGGATAAGCTCGATGGCGGCGTCGGTGGTCGTGTGGCCGCAAAGGCTTGTCGACAAAATGGGGTCATACTATACGCTGGTGTGCGGAAGGAGAAAAAGACCAGCTCGGAAAGCCAGTAGCGAGAGGTTCAAGAACTCAAGGCATGTGGCGCGGATTCGGAGATTGTCCAAGAGCAAGTGGAACAACGACTCGGGCGACAATCACCGCCCTTGTGCCTACCTTGATCTCGGGGTTGAGTGCGTGGATTGCGGGCGCCAGGGCCGCCCGATTCCTAGCTTCACGGCCAGCAACTTCGCATAATGCGATGGCGGGGCCATTGGTGCCTCCAGCGAGGCGGCATTGGTGTCTCCGACGCCGCACGGGAGCTTAATGCACCCGGGTGTACGCCCGCCGGCACCTCTACAGCAAGCGGCCCCTCCGTCATCGTGCCGCCCGCCGTTGGCGGTGCCTCTACATTAGCCGAGCTCGACGCCATCATCACGGTAACTAATTAAGCCTCTCTCGGCCGAGGACTTCATCTCCTTGCCTTTGATCGGGCATCCTGACGCCCTACATGTTTCGCGGTAGGCCGCCGACATTCCGTGCACTCTCCTCCACTTCGTGAACAACGAAGTTTGTCGATGTCGCCAAGGGCAAAATCGTTCAACCGGCAACCTTGTTCCACGGTACCCAGATGCCACCCAACTTGTTTAGGGTTCAACTGGTTCGGGTGCTGCCAGGCTGCGATGACTTGTTACCTCCGAATCGACCCGTCGGGGCCGACGATGATGACGTGATGACCCTCAGCGCCTGCCTGAGCTGGCCCCTGCTTTGGCCGAAGAGCCAGATTCGTTTGGGGGCGGGGACACCACCCCAAAGACAACACCGCCAGTCGTGCCGGCGCCAAGTCGGCCGCATGGCAAGACCGCCACAATGGTGCCAGACATCCCTATGCCACTGGATCCAAACATGCATATGGCACAGGATCGTAATGACGGCAACGACGACTATGATACATTTGGCAACGTCGATCAAGATTTTGCCGAGCATGGGTACGATGGCGACTTCATGGGGCCTCCTTCTCAAGAACCAAACCCAACAAAAGACGTGTGCGATCTAGCTCGTACTGCGGAGAAGCCAAGTTGCAACAGCGCCGTCTGGCGTTCAGCTCTCGAGACGCCTCCGCCGACTTCACCGAGCCTCGAGATAGGCGAGGTGCAAAATATTATCAGCCCCAACACACTCAAGAAGGCGGTCTGTGAGCAAAACTCGGTCCTATTACGGGGAGAAGAAGAAGGCACGCAAAAGAAAGACTAAGAAGGGTGCGACCCAAGCGGCACCGAATGCGATCCGTGCTCGGGACGGGCCACCTTCACCGCAGGATATCTCGAGGAGGGTGCATGTGGCGGGTAGGGCGATGCTACCGACAAATATGCTCAATGCTGCAACCGGTGCTATGCGGAGTCTGCATGATGTTGTTCTTTCTTTGGAGAAGCGGCGTCTCGAGAGAAGGATGTGGCATACCCGGTTTCGCGGCCAAGGTGCCAGAGGGCAAGGGCTTTGTGGATAACTCCATCGGGCGTCTGATCGTCCTGCGTTTGATGACATCCACGCTTATGTTGAACCTTCATCCGCTGCACTACACCTTCGTTCGGCTATTTTATTTGAGTATGGAGATGCGGATCATTCGCGACAAGACCGGACATCGTGATAGTCGACCCCTTCTACATGCGTGCCAAGATCTTGGGCAGCGCTGGGACCGGCAAGTCGCGAAGTTCTTACCTCGAAGGCGTCATTCGGCAAACCAAGAAAAGGATAACTTCCTCGTGCCTTACTTTCCCGAGTAAGTCCTCCCTCAACCGCCCGTAACATATGAATTCTTACATTTCGATCGTTTTCTTTTAACATTCCGTGTTTTCTGCGGTGACACACGTTGCACGCTCATCCTCCTAAGCCCTAAATATTCCATGGCCACGTATTTCGACCCGGACCGTCGATTGACGTAGACTACACAAATGTCAAGAAGGTTCTTGATGATGTTCTCCCGGCTCGCCAAATCTGGAGGCACCTTCACCAGGCCTATTCGTAAATGCGGCAAGCACGTGTTCTCCCACAATACGACGTTCTGCTGCGTCAAGCAGCCGCTGGCGGTCGAAGGGTGCCTACTCGCCATCCATCACATGCGGGTGATCGTGCGGGACCATCATCAACTTCGCTACCGAGGAAACTCCAAGATTGGGCGCGGCGTGTCGGCAATCCAGGACGCGGACCTCCGACAAGAATTATTTCGCATCCGATGGAGTTTGCGGAAATCATCCATCAAGATGTCCTTCGTACCTCGGGCAGTTCTACCTCGTAAATCAACCGTCCAACGGTGACATCGACACAATGCTACAAATGCAGGATGACAACGCCCGTTCTTTCATGACTCCCACGATAGACGGCGGCTTCATCCACGCTCCGTCCCTTGAGTCGAGTTGTCTAGTTCTGAAACATCGATTGGGTCATGTTGTAATTAAACTTTAATGAACTTGTAGTATGTCTCTTTGGTTTGAGAGTCGTTCAACTTAGATGTAATCGATGCTATTAATGTCTTGCTTTTCTCTTCCGATCGTTCTGTTGCATACTTATATATTGCTTATGTATTGTCTGTGAATTGGTACTAACGTTTACGTTTGGCTAGTGCATAGCGATGCCGACGTATGTCGTGTACAAGGTAAGGTTCCGGAGTCTACGATGATCGGGAGGAGTGTCGGAGACAGGTTCACCGATTCAGCGGTAACAGTTACAAAGGTACACCACTAGGGCCGAGGCGAATCTAGATACGCCCGCTATCTAGCGGGAGAGGAAGGGCGTTGGAGGAACCGGATGAAGACGAGTTTCATCGTGATGATGCTCATCGTGATGACCGCAGCTCTCTTCTATGTGATGGTAGTTTAGATGATCGATATCGACTTGTAATGCGAAGATAAACTCGCTACTCATGGTCTCGAGACTTGTAATATAATGTTCTATCTTTGTTCGGTCTTTTCAATTCGGAGACTAATATGATGAATTGTATTCGGAGACTAATATGATGAATTGTATTCAAGGACTAATCTTCTATTGTATTTGATGAATCTATTGTTGATGTGTGCTGTCTATATTTTGTTAAATTATACATTTTGTAACCTGTGCAAAAAACAGAAAATAAAAAATAAAAAAAACCTAATATTCATACTAATGGCGCATCACATGACAGTGCGCCATTAGTATGACAGTGCATTAGTATGCTGCGGTTACTAATGGCGCATCCGGAGGTGGTGCGCCATTAGTATGCCAAAGCACTGGTATACATGCCTGGGAGGTATACTAATGGCGCACCCTTGCATATACTAATGGCGCGCGGGTGGTGCGCCATTATATACAGATACTCTTAATGGCGCAGGGTGCGCCATTAATATCGATATACTAATGGCGCACCACCTGGTGCGCCATTAGTAAAAATTACTAATGGCGTGCTGTCAATGGCGCACCTCTGATGCGCCATTAATGGCCATATTAGGTGCGCCATTAGTAGTGGTATTTCTAGTAGTGACTGTCTTTGTTTTTTGCTACTAGTATATTTGAGTTTTGCTACCATCCCTTTTTTTGTTTTTTTCTGCTGGATATATTTTTTGCTGGAACCAGCAATATTTTTTGTTGGAACTGGTGTTTTTGTTAGCTACTACCCCATCTACAAACGGTGACAGCGATGAACTTTCACTGAAAGGCTGCAACTGGAGGCCGATTTTGCTGGAACCACATCACAATTTTGCTGCATCAGTGTCTTTTTTGCGACAACCGGTTAATTGTTTTGCTACATGGCGACGGCTCGGTGCAGCGATGGTGTCCTGCCAGATCCAGCGAGGACCAGTGCTGCGAGGACGGCGAGCCGACGGTGCTTTGAATCAGCGGCATGCGCGGCCATGGCGGGCTGCGTGAGCGGGGCAGGTGCACCGGAGATTCCTTTTTTTTGTTTTGGCATGATGTGCGAAGACGAGGAAGAAAAAAGGCCCAGATCCAACGGCAGATGAAACTGCAATCGTACGGGTGCGCGCTGACCAGCCGAAATTCGGCCGGCACACCGGCACCTAGTAGTCGCCTTTGGTATTCTCTCACTTTTACTGCTTGGTTTACGCAAGTCCCACGGATCGGTATCTTCCCATTGGTTCAACTCGTTTCCCACGGATCGTGAACACTCAAATCCATCTCAGCCGTTCAATTTTAGTAATCCGACGGCCCGCTGACTCTTTTCTAATCAGTCGCATATGTGTGAGGTCTTTTGATCTTTTCTTCCGTTCCTTGCTTAGTAGTAAATCACACATCGGTCCCACCATTTGGAATGAATGATGAGCCATATCAAAAAACAATGAAACCTCACATAATGGTCCCGCGGATCGATGCTTTCCCATTGGTCGGTCACGCCTCCTACGGATCAAGCCCTTTCGAATCATTCCCAGCCGCCTGACACCTACTGATTCGACGACCTCCTGCTTCATCCAAAACAAACGATGGTTTCTTTCCTTCCTTTCCTCTCGTCCGGTCTTCTCTTTGGCTGCTTGCTTGGTCAATAGCACGCACATCCCATGGATGGATCCATTGTTTCCAATTGGTTGCTAGCGCCTCCCATAGATCGAGCTCTCTCGATGGCCTGACCCCAGCGACGTGTGTGCTTTGTCATGTGGTACGTATAATTAGTAAAGTGTTAGATACATCCGTATTTAGACAAATCTATGTCAACTATTTTGGAGCGGAGGGGGTACTCATTTATTTCATTCGTCCTGTTAATTTGTTGGTTGGTTGTCACGGCTAATCCGCGGGAGATCGTCCGCTGGTTTCCGCACCTCCCACATATCGAGTGCTCTCGGCCGCCTGACCCCTAACGATTCGACGGCCACAACGTGCGTGCTTAGTTTAGTGGTATGTGCAACTAGCACTATTGTATTCCGTCCGTTCAGCTGATTTGCTGGTTTGTTCCCACATTGTCATTAGTACCAGCCTCGCAAGTTTTAGTACTTTCGAATACTTGCATTCGAGTACTAGTCAGTACTACGTATGTGTGTGCCGTTAGATTGAGACAAACGAACGGCTCCAAAAAAGCCCAATCACTTTAAAACTTGTAATATACTATAATTGCTTGTTAGTTCTTTTTCTAAGATAGGGCCCTATCTTTTAGTTTCGCACAGGCCCCGGATTTTGCCGGCCCGGCCCTGATATCAAGGCTGCGATGCACGCATGATGCCATTAAAGTAATCAACTAACATCGACAAGAGTACCAAGACCAGTATTTCAGGGACAAAAAACCGAACAATCAGGTCAATCATCATTGTCGAGGACGTAGCAGTCGGGGCAGATATTGCGAGGACAATTCTCCTCGCGGCGACCATGAGAAAAAAAATCCAAAACCGATCTGGCATAGTAAGATGTGAAGGACCATACCTAGACAAATTTAATCTTCCAACACCACCATTAACGTCGGGAAAAGGATGTCATTGTCGAACGAAGGGACGAAGATTATTTATTATAAACGATGCCATCTCCAACAAAGAACAAGACTACCAAAACCCTAAAGTGATCTAATGAAAATACTGCTATTATTAAGAACCAGGTCCATGGCTGATCTAGATGCGAAGGACAAGTGAGCCGAGACGATGCCACTTATTCGTGGTGTCGTCATCACTTATTTTCAAACCATAACACATGCGGCTACCGCTTCTTGTTGAAGTGGATTTTTATAGAATAATAATAATCTGCCAAGCTTCATTGATCAGGGTTAACACGAGAGGTATACACGTCTGATCAACGGTACAGGAATTCAGATGTGCAAGAACAGAAAATATCAGACGTGCTCGGCGAGAATACCGGCACACTTGCGTCCCCAAGCCCACGAACATTCCAAGATCGGATTGTGAAATTCACTGGACCCATCAGCAGATTAGAAAAGCACCCGGGGAGAGACACGTTCACGGACGAACGCGTACAAAAATCGAGAACAGGTCGACCGGTGTACAGAAGATAGCACTCCACGCACCATTACACCCCATCCCAGTTTAATCGGGAGTGGGGATAATTGTAGTTTAAAAAGTTTGTAGATCTAGCGTTATTGCAATCTAACCTCCTGCATCTATTAGGGCTAAACCGGTAGAACAGCCGCCTCGTATCTGCATCACACACGGACACACTCAAAATCGAACGCACCATCAAAAGCTTCGTGATTGTCAACGACGTGATGGGCGTCTACTGATGCGAACTAGTATGTCCATCTGCCACAGTCATCCGAGGCCCAAGCATATTCCGTTGAAACCAGATAAAAACTACTCCATCAAGTCCAGAACACAATGTTGGAAATAAGCATCGTTGTTAGCATTCAACCAACACAAATTTCCTTGCACAGCTCTCCATCAAGTCCAGAACATAGGTCAAGACCTGACCACGCACTCTCCACACATAGCCGTGGAGGAGGTGAACAAAAGGTAATTCAAGTCTTCACCAAGACAAGACTACAAAAGACACATTTCTCTAAATCGAAGCGATCCCTAGCTTACTTGGTGCTAGCACTACTACAAAACTATGTTGCCTCTCGTGGCTTCACGCAAAGATAACTGCATTTCTAATGGCCCTCGGATCACGCGCTGATGCTCTGGGTCTTCCTGATGCAGATGCGCACACGAAGCTCCTTGGCCAGTTTCCCGTGGAGCATCTCCGGGTTCACAGGGATACAATAGTCATGGCCATGCAAGACCCAGAGCCAGAGCACACATTTTTTGTTTCGTGGTATTTTACCTTGAAGAACTCGACGGGGACCAAGCAACTAGCCATCACCTTCTTTTCGGCAGTGACCATGAGCCCCGTAGCTGGAGGGCTCTTCACCGCGACCAAGGAGTTGTACACCGGCCCAGCGCCAGCTTTATTCGCGACGCACACAAGGAACACGAAGTGGATGTTCCAGGCAAAAATAATAGCTATCAGGAATACGCCACCGTCCTCCTCCGCGACCAAGAGCTCATAATGCGCCCCCTCCGACTTCAGTGCATCGATGGCGTACTCGTGGTTCTTGCCGTACGTGATCTTGTGGGCGGCCCAGCCGTGCCGGCCGGACTTGTCCGTGAGGTGGCGCACGAGGTCTGCCGGCGAACCCTCAAAAGAGCACTCCGGGCACGAACAAGGCGCAAACCCGCACGCGGCTAGCACCATCGCGCTGGACGCCGCCGCGGGCGTCTCTACGGCAACTGGAGTGGGCGCTGCCTCCACTGCAGCTGGGATGGGCGCCGTCACCGGCCGCTGCAGCGCCTCTGCTGCAACAGGACTGGGCACCGTCGCCGGCTTCAGGCCCGGCCGGCCCTTTGCCGGAGGCGTTTCCCCCTCCCCCATGTTCTTCCTCTTGTCGCCCATCGCCGTAAGAGAGAGCTCTGCTTGGAGAAAGGGTTGAGAGGATATGGTTTACTTTACTTGTGAGAGAGCGAGCTCCACTTGGATATTATATAGAGTACTCTCCATAGCGGAAGCATGCGTACTCAGTTACTATGTCCGGATTTGAGACGGTTGCACACACAAGCGTCAACATGGAGTAACTCTCTCTGCTCTGCTCTGCCTGGTGTAGTCTTGTCAAACTGGATTAGAGTCATGCATGGACGACAGGAGATGCTCCATCGGCCCTGTTTGGATCACTCAGCTAGAGTTAGATTCAGTTACTTTGGCCTCAACTAGCTTTAAAAGGATCTAAACATATGGGTTAGTTTCAGCTAGTTGGATCTAACCCATTAAAAAAATCTATCCCGATGAAGAGGTGCTAGTTGGGCTAGTTTTCCTTGGGCCCACGAAAAAAATAACTAAAAAAATCGCTTCCCACACCAGATCCCTCCCTCCCGCACGCACCCCCTCGCGCGATTCCTCTCGTTCGCCCTCCTCCGGCCGACGCTCTCCCCGCTCCCCCGTCACCGGCCCTCTCTCTCTCTCTCTCTCTCTCTCTCTCTCTCTCTCTCTCTCTCTCTCTCTCTCTCTCTCTCTCTCTCTCTCTCTCTCTCTCTCTCTCTCTCTCTCTCTCTCTCTCTCTCTCGTGAGTCCGTTCGTTCCTTCAGTACTCGTGCTCCCCCTCCTCCTACGCGTCCGTCTGTCCAGCAACGGCTCGTGGCGGGGATTTGAGCCGGCGGCGCGGCTGGATCCGTCGGCAGAGACATGAGACAGAGGATGGCCTATATGCTTCTTTTCTTGCGTTATGGCTCAGTTGTTCTTCTGGGACTGTGTCCAAAACATGGTTGGGTGCACGTGAGCGCCGTCATGTCTCCCTAATTCCTGGCAAAACTTCAAAACAAGTCCAGCAGCTCATTTGGATGGGATTTGCTGCTACGGTTTGGGCTCTTTGGAGCGTTAGAAACAAAAGCTTTGATAGAAAGCAAATTTGTCAGACGTCCAACTGCCAGAAAAACTATGTTTCTTCCTTGTAAGCTGGTATCCCCAGCAAAACCATGTCGCTTTCAGCCGGCTTTACAAAAAAGCTGTTAATTAGCAGGAGTACCTGTTACTTTCTTAGTCTGAAACCTCGAGTCAAAAAGAGTCAGTACGCGGTCTACAGGGACCCCGTGTTTCTCTAGTTGACTCTGCACAACAATCTTCTCCTTTCAGTGTACTTCTTTCAAATCGCTCGATGTCCATCCGTGTAACGACGATGAGTAATTCCTTGGATATACTATCATCATATGCACCTGCGTTAAATTGGAAGGAGACGTTCGGCAGCGCACCAACTCCCCCGTCGCGGCACCCAGCCGCCGGGCACCGAGGAGTGCCGTCCGTGGGCAAGCATCCGGCTCTGGCGCTCCCTTCGACAATGGTGATGAAGATTTGGAAGATGATATGGAGGAGTTAGCGAGCTTCTGAGGTCCTCTGGAGAGCCAAAGCAATCGAGCCCAATGGAATGATGCTAATAATGCTTGCTCGTTAGAATTGTGCATTGAGCAACGTGCAGCAGGAACGTATAATGATGCACAATGCTATAACATGTTTATGGTTGAGAGACCTTTGTTTAACAGGCTACATAATACATTGGTGCAATCATATGGCTTGAAGTCCAATACAAAAATGACATTTGTAGAGGCTCTAGCTATGTTTTTTATGGATTATTGGATCACCACAGTCTGTGATGAGTTAGCTCATGCTTTGTTTCATGAAGTGTAATATTTTTTGAAGCTTTGATTGACGACTTGTATGTTTAAGTGGAACATTTCATTTGTATGGACAAAATAAAATTTATCAAGTTTTGCATGCTTGATTTGTAAAGATGGTTCGTTTATGTCAATTGTGAGCGGGAGGAGGCCACACAAGAACCGGCCACACTAAATCCGGCAGGAAATAGGGTCCAATGATTGGGAAAGAGCATTTATTGTCAATCTAACCCTGTCATCCAAACACCACTTTGGTTAGGGTTAGTTCAGGATTAGTTTAGGGTTGGAATCTAACTCTAATCACTAACTCAGTTAGAGTATCCAAACAGGGCCATCGAGTGCTCCTCTGACAATGCAAGCAAAATCTGACCATGCAAACCAAAACTCGGCAGATGGTGTTCATGGCAGAGCCAGCCCACTCTCACTGGTTCAACGAAAGAAAGTCCTTGATGGTAGTAGCAGATTTGAGCAAAGAATGCCAAATATCCAAATTCAATTCTTTGTGAAAAGCTTTGTGCAGGAAATGATTCGTAAGTATTGTCTTTTGCATCAGACTTTGGCACGGCCACGGTCGGATGCCTTGCACTTGCACGCACGATGAACCTAACGGACTGGGACCAGGTGACATGCGCTACTGTGACATACACGGCAACATGAGGCCCAAATTCAAATTTAAACATTGCGAAAAAATCTGAAAAAAATCATGCATGTTCACAGCACATACTAAGATAACTCCTAAAAATTTCAGATCAAAATTCGAAACATACATCGAGAAACAAAAAAGAGAAATCTGTCATGAATAGTTCCCGAACGGTTTTCTATAGACTATTCACATTTGAGTTTCTCTTTTTTATTTCTCGATGTATGTTTCGAATTTTGATCTGAAATTTTTAGGGGTTATCTTAATATGTGATGTGAACATGCATGATTTTTTTCAGATTTTTTTGTAATATTTAAATTTGAATTTGGGCCACATGTCACCGTGCATATCACCGTAGCGCATGTCACTTGATCCCAGTCCGAACCTAACACTGCCCAGCCCATCTGATTTGCAAAGGTGCCGGGCAATCTGTCTACGGACGGGGAGAGAAGATTTATTTCCTTTCCAAGGCAACAACAACATTGATTTCCGATTCCCTACATAGACCGTCAAGTCAGATATAGGTAGTAGGTGCACAGTACGGAGTGGGCAATCTAGGCAAAGACTAGGAGTACATTGCTACTCGGTCAACAAGGATGGAGCAAGAACATTGGAGTATGAACTACTACCTCCGTCCTGATTTATTGATTTTTTTATAGTTTATGCCAAATTTTGACTAAAAATTTAACTAATAAAATATTAATACATGTCAAGAAAAATTATCTCATTGTATTCGTATTTGAACATAGTTTTTAAAAATATAATGTTTGATCACATGTGTGAACATTTTGTTAGTTTAATCTATGATCAAAATTTGTCACGAAATACAATAAAGATCAATAAACCCGGACGGAGGTAGTACTGGTTTGCCTATGGTAATTTTGCTGAACAGGCAAAGGACCTGGTTTTGAACGTAGGAGCGCATGCGATTTGAGCCCGGTCTAGTTCTACGGCCGCAAGGGGTGGCGTGCAATCGGCATGCATGCGGTTGCTGAGCAGATTTCTTGGGCTCAAAAGTCTTGTTTCCCTGCATGCACCGTCAAGTCAAGTCAGAAGGCTGACCGCATGCATGGTACTCCGTTCACTGGTGATCGCCGTGCCTGTCTCCTGTACAACTTCGGCGTGCTCCGTTCCATCGGTAGACTCTAGCAGCATAGCCTGTTGAATTCAGTATTCAGACCTACGCCCCGTCCCGTCGTCCAATGCAGCAGTGTACTTCTAACTTTTTTATCATGAATCTAATGCTACTAATTTGATGGCATAAATATTGGTGTATTATTATATAAATACGATCAAATATAAAAATGTTTGACTTTCCAACAAAGTTGGAAATACACTTTTCAAAGGACTGCACTCCACCGTTGCGTCAAGTCCTGTCATACATTGAAGTTTTGCTCGTCGATTGATTCGGTTGTAGGGTCTGCCATTATTCGTACTCCAATGCATCTCCACCTTCATTCCACCGAATGAGGCATTTCCAATGCAGGCCTTTAAACCATTCGCAACCATTAGAACCATCACGTGGTTCTGGCGTGTTTTGTCATCCAACACGATTGTATATTCTTTCGCTCGGTGATTCGGACGTCTTTTTTTCCGCAAATCAGGGTTTTCCTTGAGTTTTTTCGTTTCATTTTATTTTTCTCCTTGTTTGGACTTTATTTATTGCGGAAATTTTCTGACAATTAAAAACTTTTTCCAAAATCATAAGCTTTCCTCAAATCTGTGAGTCTTTTTCGACTTAGCGAACTTTTTTTCACATTTCACAAACTTTTTCCAAATCCGTGAGCGTTTTTTCAGTTGCTAAGGGCATCTCCAGCCGTATTCCCCAGTGGGCGTTTAAAAGCGCCGCTGGCGTGAGTCGCGCAAAAATGGCCCTGGCTTAGTCGGTCTCACCGTCACTTCGTGGCCGCCCCGTGCCAGATTAAAAAAAAGAAGGGCCGTTAATGAAGTTATGATAAAAACTAGTTAAATTTTGGCTAAACATGACAAATTTCGGCGAAATTCGCGCATTTTCATTACATTAACCTAATCTAAAAAAAGAAAGGGGCTGAAGTCGTCGCTGCCATCGTCGTCGTCGGTCTTCTCCTCCTTGACGCGGGCGCCCCTGCTGGACCCGGCGTCGCCATGGCGGACTGGCGGCGGCGCGTCGTCGTCGTCGTCGTCGCTGTCACATAGGACGACGACCCCGTCTTCATCGCGTCAGCGTCGGCGCTCCTCGGCGGCGCAGGCGGCGCTTGTTGGCGCTCCTTCACCTTCTCCCGCGCCTTCTTCATCGCAATGGAGTCTGGCGCGCCCATTCTAGGGCAGCGTCGTCGTCGTCGAACTCCGCCTTCACCGGCGCCGGCCCGGCTCCGTCTTCACGGCGCTGGCCCGGCTCCGTCTTTGGCTTGACGGGCGCGGAGGAGCGACGAGAGGAGGCGCGCCGCCCTCGTTGATGACGATGGCGGCGCTGCGAAAATCGCCGGCAGCGGCGACTTCTGCCGCGGGCTCGGCCTTGACGCCCGGCAGGGCCGGAGGCTGGAGGAGTGCGATGAGGATCGGGAGGAGGAAGAGGAGGAGGAGGACCCGAACCTCCTTGGCGCCCATGGCCCGGCAGCGTCGGTGCTGCGTCGGGGTACGCCAACGGCGGGTCGTTACCGCCCTCGAGGTACGTGAGCACGCCCTCGAGTGTGCGGCGGGGCGCCCCACCGTAGGTGGCGCCCTCGGCTGATTCTGCCGCCGCCGACCACCGGGCGCGGTTGGTGGACGCCATCGCTGCTTCTGGCGGCGCTGAAATCGCCGCCCAGCAGCGTGGTTGTCGGCGGCGTCAGGGGAGGAGAGTTGGGCGTCGGTGAGGGATGCGCGCACGATCTCGACCTCCTCGGCGAAGTATTTTGGCTTCGCCACGGCGTCGGGCAACGGGGGAATGGGCACTCCCCCGGCGCCGAATCTCCACCCCGTTGGCCCGGTGCGCATGTCCGCGGAGCGAACGGCGGCCGAAGCCGTTGGCTGCCGCCTCGTCTCCGGGGAAGCGTTCTGCCATGGCGACGGCGGGGCTGGGCGGGCTCGGGAGAGGTAGAGGGAGGGGCTGGGCGGCGGCGCTCGAAAGAGGCAGGGAGAGGGAGGGGTTGGACAGCGGCGAGGGGCGGTGTGAGCCGCGAGCGAGTGGAGGCCGCCGGCTTTATAGCCGAGCAGCGCCCGTGTGTCTGGCGTCTTGAGGAGGTGGCGTCGGGCGCCGTCCGTGGCGCCGCCCGTGAGGAATCAATGGCAAGGCTGACCGCGGCAGCCTTGCCATTGATTCCCGCGAACCGAGGGCCGTTAGGGGAAGACGAGGCACCGAAGTCGGCCGACGCTGGCCTGGCGTCTTTTTCGTGCTAAAACAGCTCGCCTGGCGCCCAGGCGCCCGCCCCAGGCCGGGTTCGGGCTGGGTCCGCGCTGTTTTCGGCCCAAGCCGACGAAAATCGGGCTTCATGGGCGCCGATCAGGGTGCCAAGCGCGGAAAAATCGCTCGAAGGCCTTCTGTGTGGCGCTGGAGATGCCCTAACATTCTAGTCCACTTTTTCATATCCATGAACTTTTTTTAAAATCTAAGAACAATTTTGAAATTTCTGATTTTTTTTACAGATCATATATTTTCTTAGAAAACCTGCACCTTTTTATCTTTTCTGTTCGTATTTTGTTTCTTTTTCATGTTGTTTTCATTTCTTTTTCCTTTCCCAAAATGTGCTCAACATTTTTTTATTTTCTCAATTGTTTTAAAAATGTATGCTTTTTCTAATTTTATTCAATAATATAAATATCCGTATTTCAATAAATCGTACATAAGTTCCAAAAAAATGTTGGTGTCTTCAAAAATTGCTTAGATGACAAACATGAACATTTTTCAAAAAGAGCGAACAATTTTTTAATCACGGAAAACTTTGAAGTTTTTGAACATTTTCTGAAAAACACTAACAAATTTGGAATTTCAAAATAAAATGTACGAAGAAAAAATTTGAACGATTTTTTTGAATTTTCCCTTTTTTGGTATTTGTATAGAATAGATTTGCAAACAGGGACATTTTTTTTTCTACTTGGGCCAAGGCCTAAGCTTTTTTTTTCTTTCTATTTTTCTGTTTTCCATCTCCTTTTTCATTAATTTATTTTTCTCCTGTGTGAAGTTTATTGTTATTTTTGAAACATGTCCAAAAGTTTGAAATATTTTTTGGAATTCCAAAATAAAAATTCTAAGTAAGTGTTTTTAGTGATGGTTTGAAATTATTTTTTCTACAAATATTTATTAAATGGTTTTAAAAGAAGCATCACTGTTTAAATTATGATTTTTAAATATTTTATCCTTCAAACTGACATTGATATCTCCCATGGGCATGCCCACTTGCTTGCAAAGTTTCAATCATTTGAATAATGTCCAAAAACATCATATTCAGCGTAGGGTGTCATTTCGATATATATTTTTATTTTTCATTACCCCTGATTCTCCCACGCTCTTTACTTGAACTCGTCGAAGAACGTGAAGGAAAATGATTAGACCCACATCTAGTCTGTTCTCGACAATGCTATCTTTAACTACGACCGACGAGGTGGAGAGATCACGCTCAAGAAGACAAGGAACCGCGCGCCCGCCTTTGGCCATAACACCGACTTCTGCTGCATCCAGCAACCGAGTGCTACTCTCAGTGACTGATTCTATGTCCTCCACCACATGCTGGAGAACAGACGGGATCAGCAGAACCATCGCATGTCACCTAGATCTGGCAATGCCCATATTCTGCAATGGGCAAAGAACCTAGGAGGTATTACGGATCGTCGACTTCGAGCTGAGTTCTATCACATCCAACGTGAACTTGCCCAAATCATCATGAAGGAGGTTCTAAAAAAACAGGGATGTTCTACGAAGAAGGGCAAATGTCGCGGGAAACGTCCGAACACGCGTAGCCGCTCAGCGCCTCCACCTGAAGCCTTTTACTACACTCGGGGACTATCTCCCTGACTTGGATGGATGGCACGAAATGTTGGAATGATTGACGATATATGACAATATGTCTGTTTAGTCCATACTTTCTCTATGACGAAACTTTAAGTTATGCACGACGAAACTTTATTTGTGATGTAATTAAACTGACCTCCTCAACTAGCGAATATCACTCTAGTTAGGGCATTTTGGGTACGATGAACTTTGTTATTTATGCTTATGATATGTTGCTTATATTTTTGCCAAGTCTGTCTCTTTTCTATTGCTCAATTATATATATTGCATATGATCGACTCATGTGACGATGCAGGTACATAGATTATCGATGGCGAAGGAGTGCTACACAAGGAGTATACGACGAGTGGCCGGAGTGTCAGGCCCAGTTGTACCAGTTTCCGAGCGACAGACAGAGAGGGTTCGATAGCAGAGCCGAAGCGGAAAGTAGTTAGTTTAGATTCACGCTAGTGCGAGAGAGGGATACGAACCAGCGCCTCAAGAAGTACTACATTATGTATGATTAGACATGTCATGTAACTTGTATAACTTTTTCACAAAATGTTTTAGTTTTAAATCACAATTTTTTGAATTATCCGTGTTTCTTAAAATATTTACTTTCAAAAGTAAAATGAGGTCCAAAATATCAAAAGAAAAATGTCGAGGCTTATGGTCCATATAGACCGGGCTACCTTTTTGGACACCAAATCTCAGTTATTATAGTGGCTACCGACGTGATATTGACAGAAAAATGTCGTGGCTTATGGTTTGTATATTTTTATACTCTACCATTTTTAAGAATAAGAATTATTCAATATTTGTCCACTGCTTTTTGTCACTTGTAATCATCTACTCCTCGAGTGAGTAGGCTGAGTATACGAACGAGGAAAGTTGGAGTAGGCCTTTTGTCTTTAGCATCGGAGCTTGGTACACTGGGGTCGCTTGTCTCATCATGGTTCATGGAGTTCTACGGGATGCAGACAGCGCAGAGCTATATTAGCGAGTGTAGAGCCGGTCTGAGCAGTAGCGCGGGTGATATCTGACGGTGCAATGCATGTAGGGAACAGAAAATTTGCACGCCAGGGTGCGCTGCCGCTACGACGTTGCCCCTGCGTTACTTCTCTCCTCTCTGATAGGCCGAGCACGTCGCAGTTGGCAGACGCTGCACCAAAGTACATTGTTCCGGCTCATCGCACGCCCGCAAAGAGGAGATCCATCCGAGGACCCAGCGTCGCCCCCCGCTAGGGCGGCTCGGGCAGAAACCCTAACCCCTGTCGCCGGTAACATCTATCCACATCCTCCCCTCCGCTGCTGCTGGAGGAGGTCGCCGGGCGAAGCCCCGGGCGGCTGACGGCGGTGGCGGAGTCCCTCTTTCCTCCCACGCCGGATCTGGTGAGGCGGGTCATCCATGGCGCCGGGGCGTTTTCTTCCCCGATCTACGTCGTGGTGGCGCGGCTGTTCGTCTCTAGCGACGGCGCAAGATGGCGACGTGGTGATGGACGGAGGCGGCGGAGCTGCGGGGCTTTGTGGAAGATTTGGTGGCATTGGCCGCTCGGTGGGCTCGCAGGGTCATGGCGGCCTGGGTCGCGGTGACCGGTGGCTCGGCCTGTCGGCGGCGGCGGAACATGGCCGGTGGCAGCGGCGATGTTCTGTCTGGATACCGGGGCGGTGACCCTGGAAGGTGGTGGCGGATGAAGCTCGGGCTTTCCGCGGCTGCATGGCGTGGTGCAGAGTCTCTGTCCAAGGCGGATCTGTGTCGGCGATCTCATGGTTTTTGCTACGAATTGGCAGATCAGAGACGGTGAAGAGCGTGCGGGATCCATCTCGACGGCTCTCGCGGTTTGGCGTGGTGGGGTGGGAGCCCTCCTCCCAGGCTGCAGTGGTGGCACACTCAGGCAGTGGCCGGTGCGTCAGGGCTCCTACGATCACTAGTGCAGAACCGGGCAATAGCACCGGTTCGTAAGGCCCTTTAGTGCCGGTTCCCCAACCGGCACTAAAGTGTGGTCACTAAAGGCCCCCCCCTTAGTACCGGTTCAGCACGAACCGGTGCTAAAGGCCAACCACGTGGCACGAGCCAGCGCCGGGGGCCGGGAGCCCTTTTAGTACCGGTTGGTAACACCAACCGGTACTAAATGTTTGTGGGTTTTTATTTTATTTTTTATTTTTCAATTAAATTTGTGTTATCAATTTAATTTTTTTTGTTTGCTGGTATTTTACGATACTACATATTGTATACGTTATGCATATATATATATATAAATAGAATTTCTAGTAGAACCAATCATGCATATATATATATATATATCATCAATGTCTCACAAACCATCATATTAATTAATTCACATACACACATGTATAGCTATATACAATTTGTCCTACATATGCATGTTGCCTTGAGCCAGTGGCATTAGCCTAATTGGTGCCTTGAGCACGATGGGGCGTGGCGGGTAATAGTATTCTCCTTCGGATTTATGACCTGGTCGAGCAAAATCCCGCTATTTCCTTTTGAAGTGCTTCTCACGCTCCGCTTTCTAGGAGCTTCTCCGCACCTCTGTGAACTGTTAAGAAGGAGATCAACATGCATGTGTATTAGTTGTGTGACTAGATATCGATAATGGTGTAAAAATTGTGAATAGTGTTTTGACAAGCGTACCCATTCCTGTCTTTGAGATCTGCTCCTTTCGGACGCCATCATGCGAATGTTCTCGCAAACGCAGAATGCACACAGATCAGACCCCTGCGCCTGCTTCAGGGCCTTTACGAGAATGGAATTTGATCAGATAATAATTAATCAAGCATGATAATTAAAGAGATGGCAGCTACCTAGCTAGCTAGTACTACTTAATTACTTACCTTGGGTCGAAACCATTTAAGCTTTTGTTTCCATTCGCCTTCCGTGACGCTGATGAACCTTGCCCAAGCCCTGCCCGCCGACAAAGAAAATGAATAAAGGGGTTATTAAATAGTTCATATCATGAAAAATGACGAACTAAATAGGCCGAGATATATAGTTAATAATGATTGAAATTACCTGTTGACTATCCCAAACAAGATGTTATAGTCAGTTTTTTCTGTGAGTAGTGAGTCCAAGATTTCAACTGTTCAAGGCGTCAACTTTAATGATACACAAGACCCAGTGATATCTGCATGCACACACGTTTGCATGTCTTAATTAAGCGGGCATATGTAAGCAAAAACATGTAGCTAGCTAGTAGGCAAAAACAGAGAATTTATAGTACAAGACAAAGTGTGACTCACTGGAAGTTGTAAGGAAGTAGTATATCTTCATTGTATTTGAGGCGCTTCAAGAACTCTAGCATGTTGTCCTCACGTCCTTTTGATGACGTGGATTTATTTTCCATGTGTATTCATTAACGGTGTTTGGGTCAATGAACCCAGTGCCAAAGCGTCCACCTTTTCTCATTTCATATATCTTCATCCTGCATATAATACCACAGAAAAGAATATAGTAAGGATAATTACAGGTAATGATTGATCAAAATGATCAGTACATCTAGCTTGAGACTTAAATTACAGAAAGAAATCACTTACAGACAATAGCAACTGACGATAGATTTGTCGAGTGCGTCTTGATTGTATAACTGAAACAGTTCGGAATACTCAACGGACACAGCTTTCTCATGGAAGTAATGCTCCTCCTTGACATTCACCATGAGGGACAATCGATCGGAAATCTTGGTAATGTTCATGTACCATTGATGCAATTCATACATTCTCGTTGGGAGGTTCTTGACCTTGTCTGGATGGACCAAAGGTTGGCCCAGACATATTTCCGTTTTATTTCATCCTCTCCAAGCACGGGCATGGGCTCGATCTCGAGGAGTTGTCCAACAGTGATTTTGAGAACTTCAAAGATGCATTATATGGTCCTCCGTTATTACCACATTGCCCACCTCGTGAACGTAAACTGTTTGCCACAATAATATTGGGCGCGTGTCGCATCACGTGTTGTTGGCACAACAAGCGAGGGATCGATTCGCCGCTGTTCTCCCAGGGGAATGGTTTTCCGCATTTTTGACAGCTGCTTCTTGTTTGCTCGATCCCGAGCTCGCCTCCTTACGTAGACGTGCTCGATTTAACTTCCTGATGTGGCGCTCATAGTCTGTGTCAACAGGCTTGGGAGCTGGTGGTTGAGCCATACGAATGAAGTGGTCAATCGTTTCCTCAGGCACTTTCTCCCTTGGCGGCGTGGCGGTTTCGGTGCAAAATGGGCTTCCACCTCGGACTTCGGTATGGCTGCGATTTCCTCCTCGGACCTGTCATAAGACCTCCGCGGAAGAGGCGTGAGGCTTGGACCATATTTATATCGCTTGCCTCCGCCTGTACTTCCTGTACTACCTCGACTCGTGCATCGCCACGCACCATAGCTGCGGGTGTCTCTTCTACGATTGCCGAGGCGGCGGAGACGCCGGCCGACGGGGCTGAGTTGGACGAGGAGGAGGGCCTGAAGATGTGCAGACTTGGAGGAGGAGTGGCTCGAGGTTGTGCCGGACTTGGAGGAGGAGTGGACGTCGACTGTGGGCCGACTTGGAGGAGGAGGAGTGGCTGACACTTTGCCGGACTTGGAGGAGGAGTGGCTGACACTTTGCGGACTTGGTGGACTTGTAGGAGCGGGAGACTGCTGACTCGGTGGCGAACTTCGACGAGGAGTCGGATGACGCGTGTCGGTGGCCATCGAAAGATGATTCAATACTTTTTCCATAGGATGATACGATGGTTGTCGTCTCCGAGAAAGCGCTCGTCCTCACCTCCAGGAATGTCAAGCTCTAGCCCCGAATATGGCTGCACCACCTCGTCAACCATGACACGAGCATAGCCCTCTGGAATCGGGATGCAATCGTAGGTTTTGCTTTGGGGGTAACTAGAAAAGCAACGCCGTCCACCACCTTCATGGATATGTTCTTCATTTTGACGTGTAGCTCGCAGCTAGTGTTCTCCGTTATGTCATCCACGGGGTATCTACCCAGCATTGCGTCGTCCGGGGCGGAACCCACGCTGCTTCTCTGCATGGATGGGGCGGTGCTATCCAATGCTGGATCATCCGCTAGCTGCTGCAGGCCGAGACCCCTTTGCTAGCTAAGTGAGTCGATCTGCTCTTGTTGCCGCTGGAATTTGACTGCCAATTCCGCTTTACTTGCTTCCAGGCCTTGAAGGCGTTCATAGTCCCGCTTCCTGTGCTCCTCCTCCATCTTCCTCTTCTTCTCCTCCGTAATCTTCTTTCTCGCACGGGTTCTGTAGTCGTTGTTCCGATCTGAAAACCCCTCATACCACGGAATAGCGCCCTTCCCTCGTGTTCTTCCAGTGTTCAAGATTTCCCGGCACGCGTAAGCTCGTCGTTCTCTCTGTTGGGCTGGAACACCCCCGATCGTGCCTCTTCTGTTGCAACAAGTATCGCATCGTCGGCTCCGTTCAGACATGCCTTCGTCGAAACTTTGCCTGTCTTCGGGTCCAACTCCCCCCCATGCGCATAGAACCAAGTCCTGCACCTGGGGGGCCAGGTCTTAGTATCCGGAGTGACACCTGCATCCTCCATCTCTTTCTCAGACTTATCCCACTTAGGCATGCCACCGCATAGCCACCTGGCCCCAGCTTATGGAACTTATCCTTTTTTTCGGCATTCTTCTTGTTTATTCTCGACCGTTCCTTAGCTAATTCCGAATCCTTGAATTTCACGAAATCGTCCCAATGAGCATGTTGGTTCTCTAGTGTTCCCTCGAATCTTTGAGTCTTCCTTCCTCCCTTGACGTACTTGTCCCATTCACGATTCTTGTGGTTCTTGAATGCAACCGCCATCTTCCTAAGAGCAGCGTCCTTGACTTTCTGCACATCTTCTTCTGTGAAATGATCTGGTAGGGTGAAATGTTCCATGAGAGTATCCCAAAGCAGATCTTTTTGATTCTTGTCAACAAAAGTAACATCTGGACGTGGAGCAACGTCCTCTTTGCCTTTTTGTCCTTTGTCTTTTGCTGGCTCTCTCCATTCTTGAAGGGAGATCAGGAGTTGGTCCTTCACAAGAACTCCGCACTGACGAATGAACTTGTCCGCAATCTTCTTAGGCGCTAATGGTTCGCCATTAGGTCTGACTGCCTCGATATTGTACTTTACGCCTCCTTCAACTTTTTGTTCGGGCCTCGTTTCGTCCTTTTTCCTGAAGATTTGCTCGATCCGGATGGCTGAAAGAACAAAGATCGATTCGTTAATATATCTTCAAGTCATTTAAAACATGTGATGATCACCAGAAACCTGCTTATATAAATATATACACCTCGCCGGTCTTTGTTGTTTCAGGATCAACATGTTCTTCGTCATCGTCATAATCGTAGTTCATGACTTCATCAATTCGGTCGTCACGATAGAATATCATATCACCCTCTCCGGTGTTGTTTAGAAATTGAGCCGTCATAATCTTCTTCATTCTGATTATCATCGGCCCGCGTATCATATCGTAACATGGTCTGTTCTCCTCTCTGTCGGTATTGTCTGCCATAGCTTTTATTTAACTAATTCAAAAGAAATATAAACAATTTAGTATTCAAATTACATCGTCTCGAATAATAGATATAATCTCGAATACTTCGTCTAGAATAATAGATACAATTTCGAATACATCGTCTCGAATAATATATAATATTGAATAGTACATCACGGCTAGCTAATTAAAGATCGAACACTGGAAGAATCTAGGACACTCGCGGTTCCTCGTGTCATGCGGTGGACACCCAAAGAGAAGGAACCCTCACGGGATCATAGCTGAAGTGAGATCCACAAGATATCTTGCCGGTATTGGAGAACCTGCCGCCCTCTAACGCAACCATGTAGCGATGGGCGTGCTCGTCCTCCTCCCCGACACGGCGACGCATTTCCTTCCAAGCGGGCCGAGTCCTCCTCCGACCAAATCGGCCCACGCGAACGCCACCAAACGAGATCAGGGTCGACGACGGGACCCGGGCCAGGTTCCTCATCAAGCGGCCAGCGCCTCCAGCAGCACCTCCCGGTGCCAGCCAGCGGAGCCAGTCCGGACATGGGCTGGACGTCGTCAGCAGACGGGTCGACGGCGAGGATGCGGGCGGGCATCGTCGAGAACAAATACTAGCTATATTCCCGAAAAATATAATATTTTTTTAATGATTGGATTTTGATAACTAAAATTTCTAACATTTATACTATTTCAAAAATCTATATACTATTTCATACTAATTAAGCATCTAACACTAAAAACAGAAAAAACAATTTCTATACATCCATTAAAAACAGAAAAACAACATTATATAAAAAAATTCCATACTAATTAAACACTAATTATATCCATCTAACATGCATTCATACATATCTACTAGTGAAAAACAATAATCTAAAAATCTAAACTAATTAAACATACAAACTCCGTATATACTAATATATACATGCATTCATACATATATACGTGTATGTGTGTGTGTTCATCATGCTTGTGTGTGTATGGGCTCGGGGAGGGGCGGCGCCCATGGTGGCCGTCGGGGCGAGGAGAGGGGTTAGAGGTGAGAGCTCACAGCGGGCGACGACGGCGATGAGGCGGCCGGGGCAGCGACGGGTCGGGCGTGTGGGCGGCGACGCAGGACGGCGCGACGGGACGGGCCCGGGCGGCGATGGGACGGGCGGCGACGGCGACGGGGCGACGACGACGGGACGGGCGGCGACGGCGACGGGCGGCGACGGATGGCGGCGACGGCGACGGGTCGGTGACGGCGTCGATCGATCAAGGGCGGTTCAATGGGGAAACAGAGGAAGAAACAGTGAGAATGAAATTTTTGAAGTGTTGTATATATAGAAGAGCACCTTTAGTACCGGTTGGAGCCACCAACCGGTACTAAAGGTCTGTTTTGGCCAGCCAAGCAGCGGGAAGCGACCCCTTCGTGCGGGTGGTGGCACAAACCGGTACTAAAGGCCCCCTTTATTACGGTTTGTGCCATCACCCGGTACTAAAGGGGTGCTTGAAGCAGTCTTGGTGCGGCAAGTTTAGTCCCACCTCGCTAGCCGAGGGGCGACCGCACTGGTTTATAAACCCCCGTGTGGTCGCTCTCTCGAGCTCCTCTCCAAAGCAGGCCCTCTTGGGCCTACATGTTCTTTGCTGCCTGTGGTTCACTTGGCCTTTGCGGCTCTGCATCCAGCCCAACAACAGGTTGGGTTTCTAGTCGTATGCAGGCCGCTCACGCCTAGTAGGCGGGCTTTTTTTGCTTTATTTATTTTTGTGTTGTTTTTTGTGTATTTAGAGTTTCTTTGTGAATATTTTTGCTTTAGGTACAAAAAATTACAAACTTTCTGTTAGTGCCCGTAGTTTTCAATTTTGAATAGTTTAAATTTTGAATTATTTGAAATTAGTGTGAATCACTAGTTTGTGAATAATTTAACTTTAAAAATCAGTAAAGACATGAAAGAATTTGTTTGCACATAAAATTTCTTCGAATTTCAAATTCCAAAACACATAACTACCCTAACTATTACAGAGATTCCACTGGGTGTGAAACATGTAATAAAGTGATGATAGTGAAGCCGATCACATCCTGCATCTTTGGGTGTGAAACTTTTTCTTCAGCGTGTGTCCCTTTGCGCCGTAACCATGGAAAATCTTCATCATTTAACGGGATGCTCGGGTCAATATTCACTGTGAATGGAGAAATTTCATCAAACTTTTCATAATCTTCGACTTGTCTGTCTTGTCATCCACTCCCACGATGTTTCTCTTCCCGTAAAGAACTATGTGCCGCTTTGGCTCATCGTACGATGCATTCGCTTCCTTATCTTTTCTTTTTCTTGGCTTGGTAGACATGTCCTTCACATAGAAAACCTGTGCCACATCATTTGCTAGGACGAATGGTTCGTATGCATACGCAAGATTGTTGAGATCCACTGTTGTCATTCCGTCATCATGGGTCTTCCGTTACCCGCCTCGTGTCATATTGACCCATTTGCACCGAAACAAAGGGACCTTTAAACCACGTCGATAGTCAAGTTCCCATATGTCATGTATATAACCATAATATGTTTCCTTTCCCGTCTTGGTTTCTGCATCAAAACGGACACCACTGTTTTGGTTGGTGCTCTTCTTATTTTGGGCGATCGTGTAAAATGTATTACCATTTATCTCGTACCCTTTGAAAGTCATTATATTCGAAGATGGTAACTGGGACAGCAAGTACAGGTCATCTTCAATAGAGGTGTCATGCATGGTAATGCGATATACGCAACCAGCTGGTGAAACTCCTGGTTTGTTCACGTGTAATCCGATCATCGAGACCGCTCCGTGTTTGGAGCATAGCAAATTCTTGTGTTCATCCATATACGGAGCCACCAAGGCGGAATTTCAGAGAACTGTAGTGTGCTTCAAAGTGAGAGAATGTCCGTCCATACATATTATTTGTTCCTCCTAGCGTGCCTTTTCCATCCAGTCTGCCCTTATGCCGCGATTCAGAACACCAATCGGCTTAAGGTCAGGAATAAAGTCAATACAAAACTCAATGACCTCCTCATTTTGATGGCCCTTGGAGATGCTTCCTTCTGGCCTAGCACGGTTATGAACATATTTCTTTAAGACTCCCATGAACCTCTCAAAGGGGAACATATTGTGTACAAATACAGGACCCAAAACGTTAATCTCTTCGCATAGGTGAACTAGGACGTGCGTCATGATGTTGAACAAGGATGGTGGGAACACCAACTCAAAACTGACAAGACATTGCACCAAATAATTCTGTAACCTTGGTATGATTTCTCGAGCGATTACCTTCGAGAGATTGCATTGAGAAATGCACATAGCTTCGTAATGGCTAATCGAACGCTTTTCCCAGAGAAGCCCCTCAATGCAACCGAAGCAGTTGCGTCATAATCACGTGGCAGTCATGAGACTTTAGGTTACGGAACTTTTCTCTGCCATGTTTATTATTCCCTTTATATTCGACGAAGCCGACGGTACCTTAATATCGAGCAGGCATTCAAAGAAGATTTCCTTCTCTTCTTTGGTAAGAGCGTAGCTTGCATGACCCTGATATATGCCGTCTTCTCCGTGCATACGTTGCTGGTCCTCCCGTGCCTCAGGTGTATCTTTTGTCTTCCCATACACGCCCAAGAAGCCAAGCAGGCTCACGCAAAGATTCTTCGTCACGTGCATCACGTCGATTGCGGAGCGGACCTCTAGGTCGTTCCAATATGGCAGGTCCCAAAATATAGATTTCTTCTTCCACATGGGTGCGCGTCCGTCAGCGTCCTTTGGAACAGGTTGTCCGCCAGGAGCCTTTCCAAATATCACCTTCAAATCCTTGACCATATCATGTACATCAGCACCGATGCGGTGGCGAGGCTTCGTCCGGTGATCCGCCTCACTTTTGAAATGCTTGCCTTTCTTTCTTACGGGATGCCTGCTCGGAAGAAATCGACGATGTCCTGTGTACACATTCTTCATACAACTATTCAAATATATACCGCTTGGTATCATCCAAACAGGCGTGCATCCGCGGTATCCCTTGTTTGTCTGTCTCCGAAGGTTACCGAGAGCAGGCCAATCATTGATGGTCACGAACAGCAACGCCTTTAGGTCAAATTCTTCCCCATGTGCTCATCCCACGCCGTACACCTGTTCCATTCCACAGTTGTAAGAGTTCTTCAACTAATGGCCTTAGGTACACATCAATGTCGTTACCGGGTTGCTTAGGGCCTTGGATGAGCACCGCATCATAATGAACTTCCGCTTCATGCACAACCAAGGAGGAAGGTTATACAAACATAGAGTCACAGGCCAGGTGCTATGGTTGCTGCTCTGCTCCCCAAAAGGATTAATGCCATCTGCGCTTAGACCAAACCGTACGCTCCTTCCGTCATCTGCAAACTCCTTCCCGTACTTTCTTTCGATTTTTCTCCACTGCGACCCGTCACCGGTACTCTCAACTTTCCGTCTTTCTTACGGTCTTCTTCAGGCCATCGCATCGCCTTGGCATGCTCTTTGTTTTGGAACAAGCGTTTCAACCGTGGTATTATAGGAGAATACCACATCACCTTGGCAGGAATCTTCTTCTGGGCGCCGCCTCGACATCACCATGCTCATCGCGGCTGATCTTATAGCGCAATGCACCACATACCGGCAAGCGTTCAAATCCTCGTACTCACCGCGGTAGAGGATGCAATCATTAGGGCATGCATGTATCTTCTGCACCTCTAACCCTAGAGGGCGTACAGCCTTCTTTGCTTCAGACGTACTCTCGGGCAATTCGTTGTCCTTTGGAAGCATATCCTTTATCATTACCAAAGAACTTTCCAAATCCCTTGTCGGATACACCATTCTCTGCCTTCCATTGCAGCAATTCCAGTGGTGCCCAGCTTTTTCTTGTCACCTCACGCAATTCGGGTACAACAATTTTTGTGATCCTCTAACATGCGCTGCAACTTCTTCTTCTCCAAATCACTTGCGCAGTTTCTCTTTGCATCGGCAATGGCCCGACCTAGATCATCAACGGGCTCATCTGATGCCTCTTCTTCAGCTTCTTCCCGCATTGCCGGCCCAGCTTCTTCCCGCATTACCGGCTCAGCTTCTTCCCGCATTGTTGTATCATCGTATTCAGGGAACCCATGACCAGGATAGCTGTCGTCGTCCTCTTCTTCTTCATTGTCTTCCATCATAACCCCTCTTTCTCCGTGCTTGGTCCAAAAATTATAGTGGGGCATGAAACTGGACTCAAACAGGTGGACGTGAATGGTTCTTGACGTAAAGTAATTGCGGCCATTCTTACAGCCAGCACATGGACAAGGCATAAAACCATCCGCCCGCTTGTTTGCCTCAGCCGCAAGCAGAAAAGTATGCACGCCCTCAACGAACTGGGGAGAGCATCGGTCATCGTACATCCATTGCCGGCTCATCTTCATTACACAACACCGAATAGACCAAATTAATACAAGTTCATACATAAAGTTCATACAACACTTAAATGCAACAAACAAATAACTCTCTAGCTAAAGCATTTAAATGCAACAACAAATGCGATCGAGATCGCAACTAAGGTAACAATTGATCCAACAACATAATGATACCAAGCCTCACTATTGATGGCATATTTTCTAATCTTTCTAATCTTCAAGTGCATTTTCTCCATCTTGATCTTGTGATCATCGATTTACATCGGCAACATGCAACTCCAATTCCATCTTCTCCCCCTCAATTCTTTTCAAATTTTCTTTCAAGTACTCGTTTTCTCTTTCAACTAAATTTAACCTCTCGACAATAGGGTCGTTTGGAATTTCCGGTTCACATACCTCCTAGATAAAAATATCTATGTCAACTTGATGGGCATAATTTGTCATAAACACGAAATGCAACAAATAGTTTTAAAAGAGAATATACCACATCCGAATCATAACAAGGACGAGGGCCGACGGGGACGAATATCAAAACCATGGCACTATGTATAACAAACAACGCACGGGTAAGATAATTATTATATGAGTAACTATATATCCAAATCACACAAACATCAATTTTTTATATAAAATTTCATGAACAAGAGGCTCACCACAAGGTGGTGCCGCTGACAGACGGACGGTGCGGACGATCGACGGTGGTTACGACAGAGATTTAGAAGGCACTAAGTAAACCACACCTACATATGCAAACTAAGTGTTATTTTGACCTCAAATTGCATATAAATCAAATACTAGCACATATATATATTTCCTCCCAAATTACTAAACTCACAAATTAATAACTATATAAACTAATGCAAGAGCTAATCTAGCAATGAGAGATGAAAGGACAAAGTTGCTAACCTTTGTGATCACTTGAATTGGATGGGGGCCTTCAAATCTTGACAAATTTTGGGCAAAATGTGTGATGAGCTCGAGGAGAAGAGGAAGAACAGAGAGGAGAGGAGAGGGAAAGGGGGAAGAACAGAGCGAGCTGGACGAAGGGTTTATATGCAGGAGGACCTATAGTACCGGTTCGTGGCACGAACCGGTACTAAAGGTGCCGGAGGGGGCCCAGATCGACAACATCCTGCCACCACCCTCATTAGTACCGGTTCGTGGCACGAACCGGTGCTAAAGGTTAGCCATGAACCGGTGCTAAAGGCTAGCCGTTGGAACCGGCACTAATGTATACATTTGTGCCGGCTCTAATACAAACCGGCACTAATGTGCTTCACGTTTGACCCTTTTTCTACTAGTGGATGGCACTGCTGTTGCGGTTGGTCTCCAGATGTAGGCGGCTAGATATGGGGCTTTGAAGGCGGTCGAGACAGTGCACATGTTGTCGGGTGGATTCTTGGGACGGATCCGGGTGAAAACCTGGTCTTCAGTCGGTGACCGGAGCCGGTGATGATGGTGCCCTTATCATCGTTTCCTTCATTAAGGCATCATCGAGGTGAAGCTCCCAACCCCTCCCAATACCTCCGGGGCCTTGGGGGCAGCATTCTTGGAGATGCACTCGTGTTCGAGGGACCATCAGACGGCTTTTTCGATGGAGCGGTGTTCTCTTTCTACATATTCATGACGGCAGTTCTCGGCGGCGTGGAGCAGGGGAGGCTCGGCGTCAGATGTGTGACAATGGACACGCGCAAGAGGACGACGTTGTCTGGCGTCGTGGTAGCGTCGATGGCAGAGAGGCCTGACAAGGTCGATACAACAGTATATGCTTTGAGGATGGATCGATGGAAGATGGAGGTGACGGCCTTGCAGCGTGTGCGTGTGGTACTCGCTGTGAGTGCGCCGGACAGGAGTGTTAGCCAGTCCCGCCTATGTGTGTGGATGGGGCATCCGGCTTTAGATGTTAGGCTGTGGTGCGATGTCTATTTAGTATGTGGACCGGATATTCGGTACCCCTTCATCAAGAGGATAAGAGTAGCGACATGTGTCGTCTAGATGGTGGCTTCGGGCTTACTGTTGTATTATTTTGTAACGTCCTTGTGAATAATAAATAAAATGGCCGCATGCATCACCCAGATGCAGAGGCCAGGGGGTGCATCCTCCTTTTCTAAAAAAGAAAATTGCACGCCCGCAATAAAGCTCAACGCCATCACCCCATTATACTCTTATTAGGGGTCCTTAAATTTAGAGGAATTTCATTAAAAAAATGAGGGTTACAATCTTTAGAATTTTTTTCCTACTTTGGTCATTTGATTTGTCGGAATGAATCCTGTGATTTGTTTTTTTCAAAGAATTATTATTTGTACTAAATTTCATAGAAAATATAACATGTACTCGCATCTCTGGGAAGAAATCCTTGGTTCTTCATGCAAAGCGATCAAACGGACTCAAGTCATGTTGGATTCAAATGGGCACAGCATTCCAATCTTGTGTTTTTTCTAGTTCTGTGTTTTTACAATCCTACGAATTAAAGAGGTTCTTAGATCACAAAATTAACACAAGCATCATGCAAAGCAAAGCTTTTTTTTTGCGAATAAGCATTATGCAAAGCAAAGTTTTTTTTTATGAATAAGCATTATGCAAAGCAAAGCTTGTCAGTATGATTTGTATTTGAAAGGCACAGTGTTGATAATCATACACTAAACTATGGACTTTGGTGCTTGTAAGCTAAACAGTGTGATCACCGTCAAGGCGTCAACTCGACGTGGCACTCGTCGCAGGACAGAGCCTAGGATTTTCTCCCTTTTGTGTGTGGACAGAAAACCGCTTGCACCTGCTCGGTTTAATGCCCTTTCTCCTATACTTGTTCTTGTCACCCGCAGCCGCGCAGTCCAGTCCAGTTAAGCGGACAAAATTACTGTTCTGACCTAAAAGGGTAACAAAATCTGGATTTGACCTTGTTTGAAAAAAGATTTCGATTTTGACCTCTTTGGGTGACGCCAACATCCACAGCGTCTGGTTGCGAAGCGACGCCTTGAGGATCCACAGCGTCTGGTCCCTAACCCGCACTGCCCTTTGCCCGTTGACCTCTTGGCGGCGTGGCAAGGGCGACGCCAGGAAGGTTCCTGGCGTCTGGCCTTGGTAAGTGGATAACCCACGGGAGAGTTTGTGGGACCCACCCCACACACTTTCCTCAATCCACAACCCGAGCTTGAAGAACACTTAGAGCTCTCACACTCTCTCCCACCCCTCAAGCTCCCCCTCAAATCCTCTCCAAAAGGTGCATCCCTTAGGTGGATCTTTCCATCACTTTGTTGCTCTTGGTAATCTCCCCAAATCATCCAATTATTTTTGTTAAATCTTGTTATTTGGTTGCATTTTATACATGTTGGTGGAACCCTAGTTCATGTTTTCTCCCTTATGTTAGTGTGAATGGCTTGGTTAACTTTGATAATATAGTGATATGCATGGTGTGTAGTAGGAATATATGCTGGTTGAGTAGAAAGATTGGGGGTTAGGGTTAGTTAGTGATTAGGGTTAACTTTGCTTAATGTGTGTTAATTAGTGATACTTTTGTGGACATCACCAATAATTTAGTGTTGATATGATTTGGATATAATGAGATGTATTTGGATAAACACCAATTCTCATTGAAGTCTTAAATGCATTCATGTTATTTTTAGATGGAGATACTTGTTAATGTTCATTACATGGACAAGGAGGCATTCTTGAGTAACAATGCCGACACGGGTGAGGAACCATTGGTTTTTGATACAAGCCCTAGCTAAGAGGATGTTGTTGCAAAAGTGAGACAAGCCTTAAAGTGGATGGACACCAATGTTGATGTTAAGTTAATAGGAAGGTATGATGTTGGAGTTGGAGCCAAATCTCGCTTGAAAAGTATGCCTATCACCTCGGATTTGCATTGGGAGGTATACAAGGAAAAAGTTTCCCAATCGGAAGACAAGTCACTTGAATTGTTTGCCACCAAGGTTGAATCTCCTCGGTTTACACTTGATTTGAACCGGCATGTCTCTTCCCCAATGGATGACATGAGCGAGATGACAATGGTGCCACTTGTTGAGCATATGGTTGTGGTTGATGCCCCCAATGCTTATCGCCAACCACGTCCCCGTGTACCATCTATTGAACCAAATGAGGTTGAGTTGTATGCCCCCAATGCTTCTAGCCAACCACCAACTAGCCAAGCAAATGAAGTTGAGGTGATTGCTAGTGACGAAGTAATTCAAGATGATGAAGATGCTTATGATGACGACGAAGAGCAAGAGGAAGGGTTTCATGGTAATGATGTTGGTGACTTGGATGCGTACATAGCGCAAAAGGACATGGATCGTGAGTTGCCTTTTAGGCGTCAATATGCATATGACTCGGATGACGAGGGTCCAGTTGAACAGTTGGACGAGGATGGATTCACAAAGGAGGAAAACCAAATCCACTTTGAGTTGACGGGCTTAGAAAAAAGAACCCACTTGTTTAAAGATCTTAGCCTTGCCCATAAAGCTGTTGTTGATGGTGGAATGAGAATGACGGCGATTGAGCCAACACCATGCCCGGATCCAGGAGAACCAAGGGAGGATAAGGAGGACAAGAATGCTTATTTGAAGAAAGCAGTGAAGTTTCTGAGCTTGCCTATGCTCTAGTTTTGGTTGTCTGACTATGCCATTCGGAACCATATGTCATTTTATGTTGAGCACTCCGACATGAAGTTGCTTTACACCGTGAAGTGTGAGCAAGAAGGATGCCCATGGAAGGTTTGTGCAAGAAAGCTTAAAGAAACCGAAGAATGGGTGTTAAGAAGTTGTGTTGCCACTCATAGGTGCAAACCGCCATCTAAACGACTTCGAACGACACATCGTCAACTCACATCTGAGTATCTCAGATACAAATGGATGAAAGACATAGGCTTTGATCCCACTTTGAAAGTGAGGTTTCTCATGCGGACGGTGAAAAAACAATTTGGTTATGAAGTCAAGTATGGGAAGGCATGGAAGGCAAAGGCAAATGCTATTAGGATGTTGTATGGTGGTTATGAAGAAGCATACAACCAGCTCCCAAGGTTGTTGGCCGCGATTGCACATAAGAAACCGGGCATGTTTCATGTGGTCGAGGATCACGAGGGAGTGTTCCACCGTGCCTTCTGGAGTTATGGACAATGCGTGGAGGCGTTTCAGCATTGTCGTCCGGTCTTGTCTATAGATGGCACGTTCTTGACCGGTAGATACAAGGGCACACTAATGGTAGCAATGGCGCACTCATTAAATGACAACGTGTTGCCGCGTGCATTTGCTTTGGTGCCTTCCGAGCACCAAGACAACTGGGAGTGGTTCATGGGTCATGTTAGGCACAACGTGATTGGGGCTAGGGAGGTATGCATCATATCGGACCGACACCATGGCATACTCAAGGCAATGGACATTGTTATTCCAGGATTTCCAAAGCTTCACCACAGATGGTGCATGAGGCATTTCGTGGCCAACTTTTACCGGGCATGTAAGAGCAAGGAGCTCAGCAAAGACCTTACCCATGTATGTGTGGCCTTCACGACCCAAGCTTTCGATGCTCGGTACAACAAACTCTTTGCAGCGGTGAACGAAGGGGAAAAGAGTTCTTAACTAGGAATTTAAGCGAGAAGCACAAGTGGGCAGCGCTCATGACGAAGGTGGTAGGCGATATGGCGACATGACGAGCAATCTGGTAGAATGTTTCAACAATGTGTTGAAGGGTGCTCGTGCATTGCCAGTGACTGCAATAGTGGAGTACACCTTCTTCAAGCTTAATGAGTACTTTTAGAGGCATTCTGAAGAGACTGCAAAATGGATAGGTGAAAAAAAGGATTATCCGGAAAAGGTTGATGAATGGTTGCGATTACAAGCAAGCAAGTCTTCACGGCAACAAGTTATCATATTTGTGAAATTGAAATGATCTATCAAATTGATGAGCCAGGTGGCACAACACGAGACGGTTTTCAATATGGTGGTGCTGCATTTGAGGTGCGTCTGAAGACTCGGTGGTGCCAGTGCGAGAGGCCTAGTAAGTATCATTGGCCATGCTCGCATTTGATAACGGCGGTGAAGGCGAGAAACATACCTGTTTGTGATGGAAAAACCGTGCAGATGCAAGAGTTCCATGTGGAAGCTACTAGGTTGACATGGGCGCCAAGATTTCACCCTTTCTTGGACCAATCATAGTGGCCTGAGTACCATGGCCCTCATATTAGGCCAGACCCTCTTCTGAAGGTGGAGACCAAGGGTAGAAGGAGAACTAAGAGGTTCAGGGGTGATATAGATGACCTGGCTGGATACACTGGCATGAAACAATTTGGTAGCGGTCATTTCATGGAGGCTCCTGACACTATCAACTATGGGGTGTGCGGTGAAGGGGGACACAATGAGCGGACATGCAAGATTAGGAAAACCAAAAAAAGAAAAACAAGTCGTGGAGGTGGCACCAATGGTGAACGAGGTGGAAGAGGTGACGATGGTGGTGGTCGAGGAAGCACAAGTGTCAGAGGTGGTAGTGGTGGTCGCAGAGGGAGCACAAGTGCTAGAGGTGCTAGTGTTCGTAGAGGGAATACAAGTGCTAGAGGTGGTGGTCGAGAAGGCACAAGTGCTAGAGGTGGTGGTCGAGCAAGCACAAGTGCTAGATGTGCTTGTGGTCGGAGAGGAAGCACAAGTGCTAGAGGTGGTGGTGGTCGGAGAGGAAGCACAAGTGCTAGAGGTGGTGGTGGTCGTAGAGGAATGGTTGATAATGGATCGGCCTTCGGTTATTTGCTTAATCCAGATGGTTGATCTAATAAAAATGGTATATTATTCGTTCATACAATTCCTAGCATTTATTGATTTACTGTATTTACACATGTACTTTCTTTGTGTCTTGTGCTAACAATTGTTCTTTTTGTAGGCATGGCTTCATCCGGTACCAGGGGCCAGGCCGTCGTCTTGTGATCGAAGAGGACATGCGAAGACATGGATGGAGGCCAGTTTGGACAAGGAGAAGGAGAAGGTTGTGCCCACACCACCATGTTGGTGTGGTGATGTTCTGGTGAAGGTGTCCACGGACCGCAAGAAGTCATGGACAGAAGGTAGAAGGTTTTTCGTGTGTCCCAACTATGCACATGATCGTCGAAGGCTAACTAACGATATGACAACCACCGGTATGTTAGGTGTACATACAAAAACCTCATCAAGTTTGAACTCATATTACTAACAAAAACATGATTTTTTATGTAGTCGCCTCCTCCACTTTGCAAGTACTTCACTTGGATAGATCACGAGGTACCAAAAGATGTCCAAGAGGACCAACATCGAGATTACTTACGGAGGCAGCGCCTGTTTGAGGAGTCCTTTGCACGGGATTGGAGCGGAGCGTCGTGAGAAGGAGGCTCGTGAGCGCAAGAAGCGTGAGGAAGATAGGGCACGCAAAGAGAAGGAGGCTCGTCAAGAAGAGAGGGCAAGAAAACTTGCAAGGGTTCGCGATGCACAAGAGGAGGACGAGGCACGTGACAAGAAGGGAAAGTGGCCCCGTACTACTCAGTAGACAAATGGAAAAGGCACCGACATCGATGATGGACTTTCGATACTTTGTGTGTGATGAACTTGTCATTCGAGACCTTGTGTGGTCATGACCTATTTATGTCATTCGACACATCGTGTATGATGAACTTGTAATTCAAGACTATTTGAGATTATGTGCAAACTATGTTCGTTATTCGAGACTAGTTAGTATGCTTTGTTCATATTTTTGGTTGAGACTAGCATGCTTTGTTCATATTTAACAGTGTGTGCTACAAGTTGCTAAGCAAAAACATTAACAAAAGACAGAAGTGTGTGCAAAAACACCAGGTCCACACCCAGACGCCAAGTCCATGGCGCCTGGGTCCTTATCTAGTTTACTGATGTGCACACCAGACGCCACGGTCCTTGGCGTCTGGCTTATTTTGGTCACGCAGAAGACCATACAAATGACTGATGTGTCTGATGGACACCCCAGACGCCAAGGTACAGGGCGTCTGGCTACCACACCCAGACGCCAAGGACCGTGGCGTCTGGCTCATTTTGCTCACGCAGGAGACCAGACACATGCCTGATGTGTCTGATGGACACCCCAGACGCCAAGGTACATGCCTGATGTGTTTGATTCCAAATTTCTATCCACGCACGGTGTTTTTTTGCCCAATCTGATATATCCTGATTGTTCCTTCGATCAAACCTACAAATGATGCACGGGACAAAGCATTAGCAAACATAGACTTATTCAATGCTCTACTACATACTCAAGGCATGCTTGCTCACCGATGCAGAGATAGCGTTTCCTCCTTGATCTCCTCAATTGGAATACCTTGTCTTCTTCCAAATTGTCTTGCCACACGGTCTACAAAGTGCCACTCAACTGCGAAGAAGCATATCATTGGGCACCTTGCCCGCCAAAGATGGCTATCACGCGTGCACATCTCATTAAGATCAAAGCCACGATCTTCCACATAAGGCAACCAATGTACCTGCAAAACAAAGAGATACATTGTTAGATACAAGTTTCATTCTTGACTAAATTTGGTCTCATCGAACTTCTCTATACCTGCTCGTGATCAAGGTGTCCAGCTCATTCATATAGCACTTGTATCGCACATGCGAGCTTCCTGTGTACACTGTCACTTGTTCTCAATAGTAAGCAAGCGTAGGGCGCCAATATGGATCATCATCATGCACCCCGTCATGATTACCCCGTGGGTTTGGCATGTTGGGGTTCTTGAAATCGGGTCGGCCAATCGGGATCCGCTCCCACATCCACACGGATAGGCTCCAAACAAACCCAGCCAATGAGGATGTATCTCCCTTCCTGTGACACGCCAAGTCAAGCTGCAATCAAACAAACATGTTAGATATGGAGGCGCATGACAAATGCAAGATAAATGGTTGCAAATATCTCTTACCTGACGATACAAATATGCTAGTGCGGCCGAACCCCAGCTATACTGGGTATCCCAGTTATTGAGTAGCTCGCAAACATCCAGAGGGCTGAGTTCGGTTGCATCTGGAGAAGACTACCTTTGTTAGTACATACCAAAGATAAGCCCACGCTGCATCGCTGCACAACCACGTCATTCGCACCCTGAGGGCATGGATTGGTGTTTTCTCTGACCAGTTTTAGCCAAGAATGCCTCACTCTCGCGGTATCGGCCTTACCTTCCTGAGGGCCGTCGGGCTGAACACCAATTAAATTGCCAGTCCGTTCTCGCCAATTACCAACGCCGACACGACCGGTAACAGCTTGTCCGTTGATAGGAAGGCCGCTTATCATAGCCATGTCCTGTAGGGTCATCGTCATCTCCCCACATGGAAGGTGGAACGAGTGAGTCTCCGACCTCCAACGATCCACAAGTGCGGTCAGCGCCGCATGGTTCACCGGCGGGGCGCGTCGCTTAAACTGCAACACGAATGGGAGAAGACCCAATCTCCGAACGTAAGGCTCGTACCGCGGGTCGTAAGTAAAGTCATCAGCGGAATGACCCCTCATGCGCATAGCAACTACAAGCTGCAAATAAAGTGATGTTTTAATCAATACAAGAACACAAATGAGAAACAACGAAAATTGATAAGTCTTGCTTCTTACATCTCCCTTCTCAATGGCACGAGCACGATGCTCCTTATCCCACTCATCGATTAATCCGTCATACCAAGGTCCATCATCATCCGCCATCCTACAAAAAAATCACAAACATCTATGAATACATGAACAATATCAAACAATACTATTTCCTTCTTCAAGTTATGCCATATAAAAACACCATTCTTCTCACACATAACCACATCATTTCTTTCTTCTACATATGCACACATATCATCTAGAGTACCAAATTTCACCATCAAACAAATTTCATAATCATCATCCGCCATTCTATTGAACAAATCATGGCACACACAATCATCAAATTTCATCATCTATTTTGCAAAAACAACTTTGCCATCTATATATTTAACTATATTGTCATACCACTTCACACATATAATATTTTTTCTAAATATATTTGCTTGCCAAAGTAGTCTTTTCAGGTTCAAACAAATATTATGCCATCTATATATTCAACATATAGCTAATTTACTAGCACATGCATACATCATCTATAATTCAAAAAAATACACAAACTATGTCTATTGGTGGACAACTACAAACATCTACCAACTACACTACCTACCAAATCATCATCAACTACAAACTATTTCCCAAATCATCTATCTACTAATCTAACATCACCTAATGTGAAATAATGTATCCAACAAGAGAGGAAAACCAAAACAAATTGGAGGGAATGGGGGAGAATACCTCAAAGAATCTTGGGGGCCTCAGATCCACAAATTTGGGTGGAGGATGGAGTAGATCAAGGGGGGGTTTGATGTGAGGGAGAAGAGGGGCGAAGGAGAGAAGCCCTCTGTTCGTGCACCACCAGGGAGAAGAACAGATGGGTGGGTGGGTGGGCTCGGCCCGCGGGGGTTATCCACTTACCAGGGCCACACGCCAGGGTTCCTGTCGTCTGGTCCCTTTGCCACGTCAGCAGGTCAACGGGCAGGCGGGCAGTGCGGGGCCGAGGCGGACGCCGAGGATCTGGCGTCGCCTTGCAGCCCAGACGCCAGGGATGTTGGCGTCACCCAAAGAGGTCAAAATCAATTTTTTTTCCAAACGAGGTCAAATCCGGATTTTGTTAGCCTTTTAGGTCAGAACAGTAATTTTGTATTTTGTTAATGTTTTTGCTTAGCAACTTGTAGCACACACTGTTATTGAGATAGTAAGGATGTGTGGAGAGTTTGGATGTGTGAATAGCAGTTTTCATGCATCTTAAAAGGAATAATTAGTGGGATGATGGTATGACATGTGTGTATATTGAGATAGTAGGGATCAATTTTCCGGGAACAATATCCGGCTCTATACAACATTGCGCTTCACAAAGGTGATACTATCGCCATGGTAATGGAATCATTTCCGCCAAATATGATGTTCATAAGAGATTTAATTGGACTCAGACTCCAAGCGTGGAACATCCTGCTCCAGCGGTTGTCCACGGTGCAATTGTCACATGGGTCTGATGTATTTCGATGGAACCTTCATGAGAATTGACAATTCTCAGTGGAGTCTATGTATAGAGCGTTAATCCAGTCTGATGTGCCAGTTGATAATAATAAGAAGATCTGGAAGATAAAGACACCTCTTAAGAATAAAATCTTTGCATGGTATCTTCGTCGCAGAGTCATTCTTACTAAAGATAACCTTATTAAGAGGAATTGGCATGGAAGTCCGCAATGTGTGTTCTGTCACCATGATGAGACAATAAAATATTTATTATTTCAATGCAAATTGGCTCGTTCTACATGGTCAGTCATCAAAATAGCTTTTGTCTTGTATCCTCCTTGTAGTGTTGCTAATGAATTTGGCAACTGCTTACATGAGATTGATCACAGGTTTAGAACTCTTATCAGGGCGGGAGCGCTTGTCGTTATTTGACCACTGAGGGAGTCCTGGATTAGGGGGTGTCCGGATAGCCGAACTATCACCGTTGGCCAGACTCCTGGACTATGAAGATACAAGATTGAAGACTTCGTCCCGTGTCCGGATGGGACTTTCCTTGGCGTGGAAGGCAAGCTTGGCGATACGGATATGTAGATCTCCTACCATTGTAATCGACTCTGTGTAACCCTAACCATATCTGGTGTCTATATAAACCAGAGGGTTTAGTCCGTGGGACGAACAACAATCATACCATAGGCTAGCTTCTAGGGTTTAGCCTCTCCGATCTCGTGGTAGATCCACTCTTGTACTACCCATATCATCAATATTAATCAAGCAGGAGTAGGGTTTTACCTCCATCGAGAGGGCCCGAACACAGGTAAAAACACCGTGTCCCTTGTCTCCTGTTACCATCCGCCTAGACGCACAGTTCGGGACACCCTACCGAGATCTGCCGGTTTGACACCGACATTGGTGCTTTCATTGAGAGTTCCTCGTATGCGTCATCCTTAGGCCCGATGGCTCCTTCGATCATCAACAATGACGCGGTCTAGGGTGAGACTTTTCTCCCCGGACAGATCTTTGTATTCGGCGGCTTTGCACTGCGGGCCAATTCACTTGGCCATCAGGTCAGATTTGGGAGTTTGAACTACACGGCCGACATCCGCGGAGACTTGATCTTCGACGGATTCGAGCCACAGCCAATCGCGCCGCCTTCTCGATGGGCACGATCTAGCTCTGCCGCGAGCGGTGCCACGGAGGTCGCACTGTCCGCTCCGACCCTTAGCTCGGAGCCGACTCCGCCGATCGAGGACAAGTGGCTGGACACCGCCTTGGGGGCTACGATCTCAATGGCGATTAAGCCGAACTCCATCCCTGTCCTTTGCGAAGACCGTGACTCCAAGGTGCCGGACTCCTCTCCGGACTCCGAACCCTCCGCGCCCCTGCCAATCGATTATGATTGGGCGCCGGTTATGGAGTTCACTGCCGCGGACATCTTTCAGCACTCGCCCTTTGGCGACATCCTGAATTCACTAAAGTCTCTCTCTTTATCAGGAGAGCCCTGGCCGGACTACGGCCAGGAAGGTTGGGATGCGGACGACGAAGAAATTCAACGCCCACCCACCACCCACTTTGTAGCCACTGTCGATGATTTAACCGACATGCTCGACTTCGACTCCGAAGACATCGACGGTATGGACGACGATGCTGGAGACGACCAAGAACCAGCGCCTACAGGGCACTGGAAGGCCACCTCGTCATACGACATATACATGGTGGACATCCCAAAAGATGGGAACGGCGATGGAACAGCGGAGGATGACCCCTCCAAGAAACAGCCCAAGCGCCGGCGTCGTGGCGCCGCTCTAAATCCCGCCACGAAAAAGCAGTGATTCCGCACGGGAGATAATAACACCGGACAAGGTCCGACGACAACCCCTCCGGCAGGATTCAGCACAGAGGAGGGAGAAGCCAGCCCTCATGATAGAGCGGCAGACGGGGAGGTGGAGGGCGATAATTATATGCCTCCCTTCAAGATGAGGCAAGCCTCGGCGGCGAATTTGTCGTGCCTGAGGATCCCATCGAACAGGAGCGTTTCAAACGCAGGCTTATGGCCACGACAAGCAGCCTTAAGAAAAAGAAGCAGCAGCTTAGAGCTGACCAAGACTTGCTAGCTGACAGATGGACTGAAGTCCTTGCAGCCGAAGAGTACGAACTCGAACGCCCCTCCAGGAGACACCCAAAATGCAGGCTGCTACCCCAATTAGAGGAAGCAGCACCCAAACCTACATCACCAGCGCATGATGCGACCGACCGGCCACCCTGTGGCCGCGACAGAGAGGCCTCTAGACCCTCCATTCAAGCCGCGCCCGGACGCCGCTCGACCAAGGCACGGGGAAACGCACCAGACCTGCGAGACATATTGGAGGACAAGGCAAGGCAAACAAGATCGATCTACGGATCGCGTGGGCGCCCCACGACACGTGATGATAACCGTCACGCCGGATACAGCAATTCCGGCCGGGCCGAACACAGTAGACAAAGCTCATTTGAGCTGCGTCATGATATAGCTCAATACAGAGGCGCCGCACACCCACTATGCTTCACAGACGAAGTGATGGATCATCAAATCCCCGAGGGTTTCAAACCCTTAAACATCGAATCATACGATGGCACAACAGATCATGCGGTTTGGATCGAGGACTACCTCCTCCATATCCACATGGTCCGCGGTGATGACCTACACGCCATCAAATACCTCCCTTTCAAGCTTAAAGGACCAGCTCGACATTGGCTTAACAGCTTGCCAGTAGAATCAATTGGTTGTTGGGAGGACCTGGAAGCCGCATTCCTTGATAACTTCCAGGGCACATATGTGCGACCACCAGGCGTCGATGACCTCAGCCACATAATTCAGCAGCCAGAAGAATCGGCCAGACAATTCTGGACACGGTTCCTAACCAAGAAAAATCAAATCGTTGATTGTCCGGATGCAGAGGCCCTTGCAGCCTTCAAACATAACATCCATGACGAGTGCCTTTCCGGCACCTAGGACAGGAAAAGCCGAAATCCATGGCAGCCCTCACAACGCTCATGACCCGCTTTTGCGCGGGAGAGGACAGCTGGCTAGCTCGTAGTAACAACTTGACCAAAAACCCTGGTAGTTTGGATACCAAGGACATCAATGGCAGGTCGGCGTCAACAAGCACAAGCGCCGCGTTAACGGTGATAATGCTGAAGATCTACGGATCAATGCCGGATTCAGAGGCTCTAAAGTCGGTCAGTGTAAAAAGCCGTTCAAAAGAAATACTCAGGGCCCGTCCAATTTGGACCGAATACTCGATCACTCGTACCAGATACATGGCACCCCCGAAAACCAGCCAACCACACCAAAAGGGATTGCTGGGTCTTCAAACAGGTAAGCAAGTTAAATGCCGAACTCAATGACAAGGGGCTGCATAGCGATGACGAGGAGGAGCCCGGCCGCCCGAACAATAGAGGACGAAGGGCTTCCCCCACAAGTGCGGACGGTGAACATGATATACGCAATGCACATACCCAAAAGGGAGCGGAAGCGTGCACTGAGGGACGTATACACGATGGAGCCAGTCGCCCCAAAGTTCAACCCATGGTCCTCCTGCCCGATCACCTTTGATCGAAGGAACCACCCCACTAGCATCCGCCACGGCGGATTCGCCGCATTGGTTCTTGACCCAATCATCGACGGATTTCACCTCACTAGAGTCCCGATGGACGGCGGTAGCAGCCTGAACCTGCTCTATCAGGATACAGTGCGCAAAATGGGCATAGACCCCTCAAGGATTAAACCCACAAAGACGACCTTTAAAGGCGTCATACCAGGTGTAGAGGCCAATTATGCAGGCTCGATTACACTCGAAGTGGTCTTCGATCCCCGGATAACTTCCGGCGAAGAGTTAATCTTCGACATAGTCCCGTTCAGCGGCTATCACGCCTTTGCTTGGACGAACCGCATTTGCAAAGTTCAATGCGGTGCCGCACTACGCATACCTCAAGCTCAAGATGCCAGGCCCTCGAGGAGTAATCACAGTCAATGGAAACACCGAACGCTCTCTCCGAACGGAGGAGCATACGGCGGCCCTCGCGGCGGAGGTACAAAGCTGCCTCTCACGGCAACTCTCGAGTCCGGCTACTAAACGTCCGGACACCGTCAAGCGTGCCCAGAGTAACCTACAACAAGACCGCCTGGCATGATCCGAGCACGCGTAGCAATCCGGCTCCAACCCCAGCCCTCGCGAAAGTGCGAAGCCAGTACTACGCGTACATAACTACGCTCTGGACATACCATGGGCATAAGGGGAGGGGCACGACCACGGCATGCCCAGAATGCGGCTCAACCACACCAGGGGCTCCCGATTGTGTCATTCTTTTTGTTTCTTCTTTTCTCTTACTTTCAGGACTCCGTTTTCCAGAAGCCATGTCCGGCACTAGAATTGCCTAACTCACGATGCAACAGCCAGGGAAGCAGAAAGCTACGTCGAGTGTCCATGTGGTCTCTATTACGAGCATTATACCTGTTTTACATACCATCCCGCAGCTTACCCCTGGAGGGGGACATGTTAAATAGTCCCATCCCTTGCTTATCGCACTATTTGTATCATTCTGCTTTCATTACAGTATCTTTTTGAATAAACAATACATAGCTTTTGCCTATTATTGCACTCCTTTCTTTATCTATATATATGTTCATTCATGACACGTTGCACCGTACACTTTGGTACGACCAATACACCAGGGGCTTAAGTACCCCAAAAATACGGTGTGATAAGTCCGAACACTTTCACAAGTGCGGCACCCCAAACTTATAGCATTATATGCATCGGCTCCGAATCATGTCTTGGGTCAATAGTTGGGTTTGCCCGGCTCCCATGTTTTGGTACCTTATGTTCCGTTATATCGGCTAAGGTAGTCTTTGGGAGAACCACTGCGATTGTGCCCCGGTTGAGCTGGGTTGAGCACCTCAGTGGAGAAAGCTAAAACTGACCGTCATGATAGGGCGAGAGCCGGTCGCTGTTCGAGAGGTTTTTTTTGGGTCCCTAAAGACTTATGCAGCTTAGAGCAAGGAGTCGGCATTGTCCGGCCAAGGCGTGGATAGCGCCCCGAACTCGGTCTTCCGAGTACTAGGGGCTTCGCCGAAATTTAAAATTATAGAATTCTATGGCTAAGTGAGAGTGTTCAAGCACTATAGTCCGATTGCCTTGTTCGTTGCGTTGAGCGCCTCCCTCGAAGGACCCAAGAATGGGAACAAGAGCGCTCAAGTTTATCCGAACACCCCAAAGACTTTGGCATGGGGGCTGAAGCCAACGACTTGCCATCTCTCAAATTTGATAAACGGCCGCACAGAAGATAATATTTTAAATTCACAAACGTTGCTTAGCGCATATGAACAAGTTTTCAGCGTACAGGATAACAAATGCGAGTCTATTCAAAAATTACATGTTTGGAGCATTCACCCGCTATAAGGCGGGCACCCTTCAGGACGCCCACATAGTACATTTCGGGCTTGCGATGCTCCTTGCCCTTCGGTGGCCCGTCCGTCACAAGCTTCTCAGCATCCATCTTGCCCCAGTGCACTTTAGCATGGGCAAGGCCCGACGGGCACCTTCAATGCAGACGAGCGCTTGATGACTTCAATCCACGGACAAAGGCCCACCACCGCCGCACTAGCCCGAAGTAGCTCCTGTGCATGGCTTCCAATGGCCATACCGAATTATGAGGCCCTTCATGGCCTGTTCGGCGACCTTGTGGAGCCGACCAGCTGCTTCACCGGTCGCTCAGGGCACGGATGTCCGCCTCAAAGATCTTGAGACCGTAACACCTTTTTCGTCGAGCTCCCCTCCTTGGCGCGGTAGAACGCGGCAGCATCAGACACACTACGGGGCAGATCTGCGAATGCTCCTGGAGAGCTCCGGATTCGGGTAAGTAATAGATAATTCACTTTCACATGCTTGCTTTGCATAAAGAATGCCTTACCAGCCGCTATCTTCTTTAATGATTCAATTTCCTGGAGGGCTTTTTGGGCTTCGGCCTTAGCGCTTTGGCACTCTCAAGAGCCGAGGCGAGCTCGGACTCTCGAGTCTTCGAGTCACGCTCCAAACTCTCGTGTTTTTCCACGAGAGCCTGAAGCTCTTGCCGCACCTCCGCCACCCGCGCCTCCTGCTTCTCTCGCTTGAGTGCGCTCATGGCCGCTTTGCTTTCGGCCGTGGACACCGCTTCCTTCAGGGTCGCCACCTTGTTCATGGCCCCTACAATACCCACGTTAGTCCTGTCATTTTTGCAACCAAATCCTTTCTAAAGGTATTACTTTAATAAGGTATTACTTACCTTCCTTGTCCTCGAGCTGCTTCTTGGCAAGGCCGAGCTTGTTCTCGGACCGCTCGAGGCTCTGCTTCAATGCATTGACCTCCGCAACAAGGCGGGCAGAGGTCGACAACGCAGCCTGCATTCCCATATTGACATACTTATGTTAGACTCATGCGTATATCTTTTTAGATCCTCGGTCCGGCTTTTCTTTCCGAACAATCGAACTAAGCATCGAGGCTACCGTCTATGCGGTAATATTTTTACATATTCTAAACTTACCTCAAAGCCTGTTGGAAGGCTGATGCAGGCTTCAGTCGGCCCGCTCTTGGCGGATCGAACTTTCTGGATCACCACACTCATAATAAAGGCGGTGCTCCTCGTCGATGGAGGCGCCGTTAAGCGCCTCAAAGAAGCTATCCGGTGCCTCCGGATGGGCGGAGGTCACCGGCGTCGCGATCTTACCCTTCTTACGAAGGGGCCGCTTGCGGACTTCGAACCACCGAAGGTTCAGACGGAGTCCGCACAGGCGGACTTAGAGCCCTCTCGGGTTTTGCCCCTTTGCGCCGGAGTCCGGAGGTCGCCTTGCGGCGCCTCCAGACCACCTCCTCCCCGACCGGCCTTTTGGGACTCCACCGCGGTGTCGTCTGCGTCACGAGGAGGAGGCGGTCGGAAGTGAAGTGCTATTCACATCCGACGAATTGAGGGAGCCGCCGACAAAGCGGCGAAGCTCGTCCTGGGCGGGCTACATGGTTATATTCGGCGCTAGAAGACACTATGCGACAAATAAAAAGTCATGAGCTATTCCGAGTCCGGACACTTACGATCTCGCCAGGCTTGGCCCTTGGTGGCCACTCCTCCTCGCCGTTGTCGGCGCCAGGAGAAGTCCGGAGGAAGGGTCCTTCCTTTATTGGACCCTCCGGCCTCCCTAGTCGGGGCGGCCTTCCTTTTATTCTCTCCCCCCGCTGGGGGAGAGGCTTCTTTTTCCTCCTCCTCGTCCTCAGGTGAGGATTCCGCCTCGAGTCGTAAATGCGATGAGTCCGACAAGACTGGCGCCGGAGCTCCTTCGAGTTCCCGTGGCCTTCTTCTAGGCCTTCTTCTCCGGCACCACGTGAGGTGCCGGAACCAGCAACCCCGTCAATCGGGCATCCGCTGGGTCTTCGGCAATGGGGCCGACAAGACCGTCCGGACGTCTTCAGCCAGTCCTATCAAAGGTTAGGGAGTTTTAGATCCCGCATAGAGTCAAACTATGAAAAAAAGAGTCCCATAAAGGGTAAAATAACTTACCTCGCTGGTTTGACGCTGCGAGCTCAATCCGTGATCTTCGGTAGCGGATGCGGGAGCTTCGGCGCCCTTGAACAGCACCTTCCAGGCATCTTCGTACGTAGTGTCGAAGAGCCGGCTCAAGGTTTGGTGCCGTGCCGGATCAAACTCCCACAAATTGACGGCCCGTTGCTGGCATGGGAGAATCCGGCGGATGAGCATCACCTGGATTACGTTGACAAGCTTGAAATTCTTGTCACCAGGTTTCGGATGCAGGTTTGGAGTCCGGATAGCTCTTCCGAATCACCCCACGTCAGGCCCATCTCTTTCCATGATGTGAGCCGTGTGGGGAAGCCAGATCGGAATTCGGGGGCCGCCGCCCATTGAGAGTCGCGCGACTCGGTGATGTAGAACCACCCCGATTGCCACCCCTTTAAGGTCTCCACCATGGAGCCCTCGAGCCATAGGACGTTGGCCATCCTGCCCAGCATGGCACCTCCGCACTCTGCTTGGCGGCCGCCAACTACCTTCGGCTTGACATTGAAGGTCTTCAGCCATAAGCCGAAGTGGGGCTGGATGCAAAGGAAGGCCTCGCACACGACGATAAACGCCGAGATGTTGAGGATGAAATTGGGGCGGATCATGGAAATCCAGGCCGTAGTAGAACATGAGCCCCCGGACAAATGGGTGAAGTGGAAACCCTAGTCCGCGGAGGAAGTGGGGGAGGAACACCACCCTCTCATGGGGCCTGGGGGTGGGGATGAGCTGCCCCTTGTTGGGGAGCCGACACGCGATGTTGCCGGACAAGTATCCGGCTTTCCGCAGCTTTTTGATGTGCCCTCCGTGACGGAGGAGGCCATCCACTTGCCTCCCGCTCGGACATAGTTGGAGAAGGTTGAGGTAGGGTGTGCGGACTTGGGCGCTGGAGCTCGAAAAGTCTTGTGAAATGGATGAGCAAAGGAGGAAGAAGGCGTAGGTGAAAAGGTGGATCCTTATCCCCTTATATGGACGGACGAAACTATGCGTCCCCCGCCAGCCTGGTAAAACTCACTTATCTCCCAAGCGCCATAATCAATGGCGCGGTTGGGTTACCCACATCCGTATTGATGGGAAATCCCGAAATAAGGGGGCACGATCTCCGCTTTGATAAGACGTGCCAAGGAAACCGCCTCGCTAAACGCACTGAGGTAGAACAGTAAAAGCGATTCGTATAAAGGCCTGGCCGTGGTGTGATGTCACGCCGCGGAATACGTCAGCAAATCTGTGCAAAGGTTATTCTCTCTACGGTGGTATGTGGAACTTGTTTTGCAGAGCCGGACACAATCCTTGTGTTCAAAATCTTCTATGAAGTATTCGGAGGAGGAACCCGCCTTGCAATGCCGAAGACAATCTACGCGTCGGACTCATCGTCATTGAAGCCTGGTTCAGGGGCTACTGAGGGAGTCCTGGATTAGGGGGTGTCCGGATAGCCGAACTATCACCGTTGGCCGGACTCCTGGACTATGAAGATACAAGATTGAAGACTTCGTCCCGTGTCCGGATGGAACTTTCCTTGGCGTGGAAGGCAAGCTTGGCGATACGGATATGTAGATCTCCTACCATTGTAACCGACTCTGTGTAACCCTAACCCTATTTCAGTGTCTATATAAACCGGAGGGTTTTAGTCCAGAGGACGAACAACAATCATACCATAGGCTAGCTTCTAGGGTTTAGCCTCTCTGATCTCGTGGTAGATCCACTCTTGTACTACCCATATCATCAATATTAATCAAGCAGGAGTAGGGTTTTACCTCCATCGAGAGGGCCCGAACCTGGGTAAAACATCGTGTCCCTTGTCTCTTGTTACCATCCGCCTAGACGCACAGTTCGGGACCCCCTACCCGAGATCCGCCGGTTTTGACACCGACAATCACTTTAACTATGTAAAAATGATAAGATTTTTAACGATAAAAGTACTTATCTGATGCAGGTTATCTACAGATGTACCGGGACTCTTTGTTTATAGTCCTCTCTACAACGCATAGAGAATCGAGACCTATTTACGAAGGTGTGTACGTGATTGGAGGCTATAGCAAGGGATACTTTTACCAAACATGGGTGGCAACATGATCTTAGGATTGGCCCCCTCCGCTTTAGGTGTTATACGAACTCTTCAGATTTTTGTATTTCACCTTTTTATTTTTCATTTGTGTGTGGACCTTATTTGGCTGTGTGCATCTTAGTTATGCAGAGGCCGGATGTAATGCTTACATCTTTTAAGTAATAAAGCGTCCCTTTTCGAAAAAAACTATTTAGGTATACTAGAGATCACACCCCACGCATTGCGGCAGGAATATGTAGCAATTACTTCAGTGAGAATTGGGTGTATGAACATCAGTCTTTAGCCTAACAATACGTGACTGAAACTAAAATATAACTTTATTGCATTTGATTATTCTATAGTTGTAGAATATTTCTTGATATGAGTAGAATGCATAGTGCATGTTAATATGTGTGTTTTCTCTTCATGATGGCATGGTGAGGTAGCATATATGCATGTTAAGAAAACTGAAGTTAGTGGAAATTGAATATGAGTAACATGTACTTCCTCCGTTCCAAAATATAAGTCCCTGTAGAGATTTCACCAGTGGACTACGGGGCTGTTTGGATTGTGACTATCTTTGCCATATATTGTCACATAATTTTTGCCACACTTGCCTTAGTTGAGTTGCTCAAATTGTTAGCCACACTTTGGCTTGTCTAAAGGAATCTTGCCACATTTTTTGTGTCTATGACATGTGGGGGCTCATAAAGAATTCCTTGCCTTAGGTGTGGCTAGAACCAAACACTACCTAGGTCAAACTTGCCTAAGGTTAGGTGTGGTAAAGTGTGGCAAGGTGTGGCTGGGAAGCAAACTCCTACATACAGAGCAAAATGAGTGAATCCACACTCTAAAATGCATCTATATACATCCGTATGTGGTTCATAGAGAAATCTCTACAAAGACTTATATTTAAGAACGGAAGGAGCATAGTGCATGTATAAGTGTTTTCTCATGCAGGTGATATGATTAGGTGGCATCGTTGCATGTTGAGAAAATTAAAGTTAGTGAGGATCAACTATTTAAATATATAGGATAGAATAAGGTAGTATAAGATAACCTCAACCAACTATGCATGTAGGTCGAGCATTGTTGGCAAATCAATTTTTTGTGTCTGAGTGTGTGTGTGTAGGATGCAAAGCTCCAATGTACCACAATCAACCGTTGGAAATTAAAACAAATCTATTACTTGAAAAAAATAAGTTAGGAGCATGTGTCTACAACCCCTAAGATGTTCAAAGGCAAACTCATAAACATATAGAGAAACAAAAGGGCCAAAATTTAGATGGGCACAGTAGTGGAGTATATATTTTTTGTCTTTTTTGACACTCCATGCTGAATTTGTCTCTAGTTTGGAGTAAAACTTCATCGCACAGCTGCACCCGAGTACAGTATTTATCACGATGGAACACATAGGAGCGTGGGAGCGCAGGCCCGGCGATAGATACGATATCTTGGTGCACCAGTGCGCTGCGGTCAGCCTTGCTGAACTGACGGTACATGCAGACGCAGGGAGAGGGAACCAATGCTGCTTTTAATTTCTGCACGGGGAAGGAGGAAAACACGTTCGCTCTCCCCGCCTCTTCTTGGAAGTTGGAGTCCATCCCTGCAACGCGCTCTCCCTCCTCTCTCTCACCCCTGCGAGCCGCCTTCTTCTCCTCGCCAGGCCACGCCTAGCCGATCCCACTCCTCTCGTCGCCACCAAGCCACACGTCGGGCGGTGCTCACCTCGACGCAGCCGCATTTGTGGAGAAGATGGGCAAGCGGAGGGTTGAGAGGCCGCTTCTCACGGAGAATACGGCGGACGCCGGAGTCGTCGCGAAGCGGACGCGCTCCGGTTCCCACGCGCTCGCGCCGCCGCCCTCTCGGTCTCCGGCCGCCGTTCAGCCGCCCGCAGCGAGCGGCGATGGCAGGTGGTTGGCGGAGAAACCGGTAGACGCCTCCGTCGTCGAGCCTGTCTGGAGGCGAACGCGGTCCAGTTCCAACCAACGCCCACCGCCTCCACCGACGGCGCGGAAGAAGGTTTCCTTTGCGGTAATCACTAATCACTATCCAACTTGTTATGCCTTTATGAGTGCTCCTTTGGTTTACAAAACAGAGGAATGATAAACACACGAACTCTGTTAAGTTGGGTGTTTAGTTCACTGTTGACAGGAATTGAAAAGGCACATGAATCAAAATAGATACAGTTTGCACATCTAAGTCCTATGTCATTGATCTTACGTCAAGATTCGTGTGGGTATTTTCTTTTTCTTTTTCCTTTCCCTTTTTCTTTTTATTCTTGATTGGCCACTTATAGATGTGTAATATATAGAATTTCTCTGCTATTCTTCTCAACCCAGGCATTTGCAGCGAAAATTTTGAGGAAGCATGTTGCCATAGCAGTTATCACTGAGTTGATGAGTAGCAGCTTGCCTGGCCTTGTGATCATCTTCCCTTTGCAAGGCTTCAACCTTGCAGGTGGTTTGTCAAGCAGAGGCTCATCATAAGAAATTTTCCTATTCCTACAATGTTCCTCCACTTTTCCTATGAACCAAAGGAGCCCTAACTTTGATTTTTCAAGATATTTCTTATACTCCTAAATGGTCATATACAATCTTCGACACTTATATTTGTTTAACCAATCCAAACTGCCATGCGTTGAGCACTCAAGTAACCATGTACGACCTTTTCTCTTCACATGTAAATATACAAGCAAGTTTCATATTTATTCTGAAGAAAGTGTTTTCAATTTGGAGTTTCAGATACCAGTAGCTGATACAAGCAAAGAAGGCAGTAAGCAAAGAGCAGTTCCGAACGCCATGATGAGGACGAGGACGCAGCCACCCAGGAAAGGAAAAGGAGCCGCAGGTCTTATCACCTCTAACTAGTACTCCCTCCGTAAACTAATATAAGAGCGTTTAGATTACTATTTTAATAATCTAAATGCTCTTATATTAGTTTACAGAGGGAGTACTGCATAATGCTTTGAGTTACTACAGAGTTGAATCACATTTCAAATAAAAAACAAATAAATTAAAGAGAGCTGAATCACACTTCACGTAGTTCTTTAATGGAACCAGATAAATAACGTGCCATTTTCTTTTGATGAATCTAAAATCTACTCGCTGTTTGTTACTGCCCAATATATACATATAGTGCCAAAAAGCTATAAATTGCTGTCATCTGATTTGAACTAGGAAGTGACCTGCATTTGAGTGGATACATTTTAGTGAATATGTAGCTCTCCTAATATAAGCATCGTCTCAAATACACCACCTGGACCAATGTTTCTTACGCGTACATGTTTGTGTAATATTATTGAAAATAGTACTATGAAAACAAACCATTAACAGGATATTCCTTGATGTAACCAAGCTAAAGCTTTAACATATTGATTGTCGTTGTTAGAGATGTTAACAGTATGCATGATAGTCTATAATTAATTAGAAACCAAAGGAGTAACATGTTGAGACGACGCGTTAAAAAATCCTTTTACAGAATTTAAAGAATTAAAATCTAAACACGATTGTCTCACATATATAAACTTTGTGCTCACTTCGTTCACCTCCACAGCATTTGCTGCATCACAATTACTTTGAGTTGTTAGTGTAGTGTCTTGCATTTACACCCATCCTATCCCATTTGCCCTCAATTTTTTAAAGGCTCTCTTCTACATTGCTCTCATCATAGCTTGTCTTTTCTGATTATGCATATAGTTTTCATCTAGTAATATAGTACAACTAACACGACTTATCACATACTACCTCCGTTTGGGTTTATTAGCCCCCTTCGTATTTTGTGTCAAATTTTGACCGAAGATTTGACCAACAAGATATAAGTTGTATGTCACAAAACTTATATTGTTGGATTCATATTTGAAAGAGGTTTTCAATGATACTATTTCTGTGGTATATAACTTAGTTTTTGATAGTTAAGTCAAAGGTCAAAGTTTGACTTAAAATACGAGGGGGACTAATAAACCAGGATGGAGGTAGTATTTGATATGATGTCTTACTTTGAATATTTACTCTTACATGATGTGACCATTATTTGGAACTAATAACGTTTGACATGATGGCTTTCAGTAGAAAAACATTTATGGTTGTTGCTGCAACGCATTGTTTGCTGCTCCCTTCATGTACAATACACTCACTCACTCACACATCATAGTGGAATCAATCTTTCCTTTTTCTCAATTTGACACCTTTTCAATTATTTTTCATTTCAATCTATTTCAGATATTTCTGAATATAAGAAATACAATTTCCTTAATGAAATGGTTGGACGTCAAAAAAAGAAAACCGTCGAAACTGTACTCTCTTCCACAATACCATCTAGCTCGATCTTGTCTGACACATATGGTACACCTTCTCTATGTTCTGTTGACGAAAACAACCAATGAATGCCGATAAATACGCCATTGACATGGTTTATCCATCGTTATATACTGCAGGTCTGCAGGATATCAAAAATACATAAAATTCCTAATTTTACTTGAAATTTGATCTGCATTCCAGCTCTGCTTCAGTTAAAAAGTTGCTTAAATATTTTTATGTCTTAAATTAGGAGTGTGTATCATATTTGTTATTCTATTAAATTAATCTAGTTAGGGCCGTGGACATAAACCATGTACATCTTCCTCCCCCACTAGAACAAATATATAAATGTAAAAAATCATTGGGTCTTATCCACCTTAGATTGTTTCTAATGACTTGCATTTATCCGTGAAATTCAAGCCTTAAAAAGTATGCCAATTTTTTATCCTTCGAAAGTCCGTCAACTTAGATGCCCATTTTTCTGTCAACTTTAGCTACTTTTAAAATTACTTGGTATAAATAAATTTCATGACTTTTCTTACATATGTGGAGTCCTCAAGTAAAGTTTCTTTGCAGGCGAGGCAAGCAATGCTTCGGTGATCCCTCCTGGAAATTTTGATCGAGAAAGTCAACCTTGCATGCAACCTACACATTCCGAGGTACTTTTGTTTCATAAACATTCTTCTGTGCAAGCTTCTAGGCTGAAATTTTCGTCCTTGGTAATATCTTACATATCCGTTAGAAAAGTAGTAATGTCTTACATATTGCTTGCTGCACCTCTCTCCTAGTAGTAAACACCAACTAATTTTTGCGTTGCTGAGTTTTGTGTCTTCAGCAACAGCCAGTTGGTACAAAGGGGTCAGCGGTACCCGAACAAAGGTGAGGTGCAAAAGGAAGTTCAAAGGAGAAGCAAGAGGCAAGAACCGAGTGGAAGGGAAAACCTGAGCAGAGGTATTTTTTTTCTTCCGCACGTTGCGGCATGCACATCTTACGGAAGAATGCTGAATTCTGATGATCTTCTCTATTTTCATGCATGCACTTTTGTTAGCACTCATTCCTGCACCGGTGAGAAAAAGCACGAGAAGAAAGTCAAGGCCTTTGCAGTGGTGGCTTGGTGAAAGGTTTCTGTATAACAGTAAGTATGGTGGATTTGTTGTTTGTTCTCTTGCTGTTTCACTTTTATGTAGGATGCTGATAGAAATTTGTGCTCTGAAATGAGGTCAAATTGGCTAATAATGGTATTATTGACTCTGTCCCTGCTCTTAGAGTACCAAAAATGCAATTCGGGTTTTTTTGCTTCGTAAGGAAAGTGGAGGAAGCACATAAGAACAGGAAAATTTTCCTTTAGCAGCATTATTCATTCATTTGGTTCAAACGAATAGAGCAAAGGAAAACTGAAGGATTTTTTTTCTTCTCTGATCTCACTTCCGAAAGGAAAAACACAGGACTTTTACATTCTGCTTGGCCCTCCTTTTAGAATTCCTACACACAAAGAGGCATCCTAACTATACTTCCTTTTCATGTAACTTGTGCAGATAGGCTACCCGGCGCAATAGGCATTAAATCATATTCTCACGGTGAAGATGGCAAGGTTGCACTGAGAGTGGAATCCTTCCTGCCCAAACAATATTCAGATTTTGTAGCGCATGTCGGGATGTACTGAGGTTCTTGGATATGTTTCGGTTGTGACGCTTCTATCTATCCTTTTGTGGCATTTGCGATCTTTATCTTAGCCACGCAAAACTTTTGAGATTGATGATGCCATCTATATTTGAACTTGTATCCTGTATTTTTACAACTTATCGGGCACGGTTGTGCATGTGGGATGAGGCAGATATCTCTCTCCATTGATTGTTTCAACTTTAAAATTAGTCCTTGCATGGCAGTCACAAGTTAATCTTCAGGTGCATGTGAGTTTGGGAGCAAAAAAAAAAAAGGTCATGTAGTCATCAAGGGCCAAGGTTCAGGCCTTGCCTACAAAAGAAGGCCCGTTTACTTTTTTTTTGCGAATAAGGCGTGTTTACTACTGGTGGCATCTTTTCATAAGGAAGAATTTTCTATCTCCCACCTCACTATAGCAACCAACAAAACAGTTTTCTTGAAAAGGAACCAACAAAACCATATACATATACCTCTTATTTTGTTCTTTTGCAAGAAAGTTCAGAGATAGCACTGGGTGATTAGAGCTCCTGTTATGTATGGTGTTGTCAATTGCCAAGCACGCATCTAGGAACTGACGTCACGGATTTCATCCAGCTATCGATTCTTCAGATTTTTCAAGATGGCAACACGATATTCTGCAACCAAAACAGAGTAGTAAGTTGGACCAAAAACACACTTTTAGGGAGTTTTAGCACATAGCACGGACTCCGGGACTATTGGCTAGTGCTAGGCGCCGGTGCGCCGGCCCAAATTTGGGCCGGTCAATGCGCACCCGCATGATACGTGCTTTCACAACCGCCCGATTAAGTCCCGATTAAGTCGCTACCCCCCGCGTACAGGATTCTTGTTCTTCCCGGCGGCAGTTCCATCCTACCCCTGCTTGCTCGACGCCACGCGCAGCCTCCCCACTTGCAGCTTCCGTCGTGCCGCTCATCGGCTCGCCGCCGCCGCACGCCGGCGCAGCTCGCCAGGCCCCCACCGCCGGCTGCAGCCTGCGCATGAGGTTGCAGCTTCCCATGGCCGGTTGTAGCTTTCACCTATAACGGTTGCAGCACCGGCGTTGGTCCGGTTCCAGCACCTTGCAAGCAAAAATAGTCGCCGTCGCCATTGCCGTCGCCATGGAGGAAACATAACAGCCAGATGCAGCTTCCCATCGTAGCAAAAAATCTTATGGCTCGAAGCTTTTATGGTGGTCGGTTGAAACAAAAATCAAGGCTTACCGTCGCCGCCGTATCTTGAGCCTATGTAGCAAAAATTGGTGCTGGTCCCAGCTTGGGGCTTCAGCGGTTGTAGCAAAAATTTCTGCTGGTTCTAACTCGGACCTTCATCGGTTGTAGCAGAACATATGTGCTGGTACAAGCTCCGGCGTCGGTCTGTGATAGCAAAAATCCTTGCTGGTTCCAGCAATTCGTGGAGCTGGTTCCAGCAAAAACCGCAGTGTTTGTTCCAGCATCAGCCGCGTTGTGAATTGCTTCCAGCACCGGCGACTCCTGGTTCCAGCAAATCGCATGGCTGGTTCCAGCAAAACAGGTGGGTGGTTGTAGCATCGAGCGGTGCGCACGGGTGCCAGCCGTAGCAGCACCACGACCGTTGTAGCAAAAAAGAAGCAGCCCCGTCGTGGCGTCGTCGCAGAAGCAGCAACCCTGTCGTGGGCGTCTCCACGGCTGCACAACCACCGCAGCAACAGGAGCACGCGGTCCCGTCGCCGACGTCTCCTGCAGCTCCTTGATGTCGCGACGCATGGGAGGAAGGAGAGGTGAGGAGAAAATTAGATTGCGTGGGCAGCAAATTTGATTCAGGCGCGGCGGAGTGAAGGCAAAAGCAACGGGGGATAGAGAAGAAGGTGGAGATGCAAGTTGTGGAGAGAGAGAGATGCAGGTTTTTTTTTTGAGGGTTGAAGACGAGGGAAGGGATTGGGATAAGGTTGATTAAGCGGTATTGGGCCCCACAGCCAAGTGGTGCGGAACTGAGAACGATTAGCCTGTCACGGGCTGAATCGAAGGAGCAGCCAACGACCGGCCGAGACGTTAGCAGGTCCGCCGGCCACAAACGTTTACCAAATGAAAACACCCGCAACTAGTAGTTTAACAAGAAATCTGACAAGTGGGGTGACATCTCATTAACTAGAATGATGGTTCGAGTTGAGCCGGCTAGGTGAGCTGGCCACGTCTCCAAATTGATGAAATATATAATATATTTTTTGTGGGTGATGAAATATATAATATTGTTTGGTCATATATGTGCAATTTTTGAACTAGCCAGAAAATTCCAAAAACTTTTTATAAATCAAATTAACTTTCTGGAAATAAAATAACTGTTCTGGGATAATTCATGTCATTTTCCCCGCCATTTAGAAGATCCAAATGTTTTTCCAAATTTGAACTATACTTTTTATATATAAAATTATAGTAAATCGGGACCGGCTAGTGGTCAGTTGACTGAAAACAAAATTTAGGTCAGTTGACGTGCCACAAATTTGTTTCAGTCAATTTGCCTTTTTTTTTGCTAGATCACAAGTACGTGCTTAGGGTGTACACACATACAGCCACAAGCATAAAGCGTGGCCTTGGCCCATCTAACGAGAGCATTAGCTGGCGAGGCAAGGCTGGCCCAAGCACAACAGATCGGTTCTGCTCTGTGTGCGTACGCTATAATGTACATGCGCCTTCTATAGGGAGCTAGCGCTTTTAACTTCATGCCACACGGTATATTATTTTAAACTTAAATTATTGAAATACCCACTCACGAAGAAAATACCATATTAAGATTTGCCAATTATGAGGGTAATTCACATTTTACTATTGGTATTCTAAGTATTCTTAGAATATCATAGTTTTTAATGACCATGGTATAAATTACTATGAGTTGTTAGCCTAATAAACAAACGAAGAAAAATGATCAACCGCCTGAAATTCTAATAATTGTGCTGGTGTCACCTTAAAGAATAAAATAATAATAAATAAAAACAAAAGATAAAGTTTTCCAGGAGAGGATAAATTAGTCGCTTTGATATTACACATTAAGAAACAAGGAAATTAAAAAATTAAAACAAATACTGATAAAATTTCCACAAAGTTTAAACATGACTGGTAATATTTTATAATATATGCAATAATAAGCATATACTAGTGGAATTTTGCCAATTTTTTTTTCCTAAGAAGTACTCCCTCCGTTTCATAATATAAGAAATAAACATATAATGGTGCAACTTCCACACTCTAATATAATTTATATGCATTTTATATTGTATTTGCGTGTATACATTTTGCACTCATCCATAAAAACATAATAAGAAAAACATAATAGAAAAAGAAAAAAAGGCATAAAATCAGTAGGAAAAACAGGAAGCATCAATGGCCCATAAAAACATGAAATGGGCTTCCGCCCAATAAGAAATCGGTTGACCCAAAATAATGGCCAGTCAAAAATTTCGGCCCAAAACATGATAGCAGACACAACAGAAAAAAAAACACGAAGCACAAATCTTCAAGCAGAAATTAATGGCTTAAAATCGACTGACCTAAATTCATTTTTCATGTGAGTTGTAGCTTGATTGTTGGTTACATTCATCGTCGTTTATGCAGTGAGCAAAAGATTCCAAACGTACTCTTTCTGTGATTAACAAGCCTCGATAAGATTTCAATATGGGACATGCACAACAATAGCTAGGCAGCTCATAGATTAGCAGGTAGCTAGCGCAGCATAGCAGCTCACCAGCTTACACCTTATTGTTACCAATCCTTAGTACATCATATGATCTGGTTCCATGTTCCAAGTTAATTAGCAGAGCACAAACAACATGACACCATCTTAGTCATAGCCCGGAAGTGTAGCTCACTCCGGTGTCACCCAACCACGAGTCTCCCAAGATAAAATCCCTCACCGTGAACCGTGTGGCGTCCACCGTGGACAGTGACGTGTGCACCCCGGCCCACTTCACCCGCCCGCTTGTCCCCGCGCCAGGCCCAGTGTTCCCATACTCCCCGTAGTACAACGTGTTGAGTGTGAACTGGCCGGACCATTCTAGCCACCCGGCTGCCGCGATTGAACGGTCGAGAGAGCTCTCCATCACGACGGTCCGCGAGTACTTCTTCCATGGACGACCCAGGTACACCTTTGTGTCTCCTAGGTCCGACGCGGCGGCGATCCGGCACTTGTGGATGGAGATGCCGGTGTTCTGGTTCCGGTCGGTCCGGCCCTGGGCCGTGATCGTGTCCTTCAGGCCGGACGGGCGCTTCCTGGGACGGATGTCGCAGTTTTGGATGACCACCGCGGAGTTGCCGAAGATGAAGTCCACGGTGCCGGAGATGCCGTCCTCGGTGTAGAACTGGCGGTTGGAGTGCGTGTGGAGGGTGTCCTGGTACGCCTCGATGTCGCACTGGTACACGACGGACAGGTCGCCGCCAACCCGCAGCGCCACCCCCTGGCGCTTGCCTGGCCCGGCGGCGTTGATGATGGTCAGGCCCTTGGCTATGAAGCCCGAGCCCATTGCAGCTGCCATGCACACACGACCACATTAAACGCGTTAGCGAGTACTGGAAAAGATGCATGTGAGTGACATCGGCAATTGAAACATCCCCATCTTCTACTCATAGTGCAACATAGTACATATTGCGATGAGATGGATGGTATAAAGTGATGAAAAGTGCATGGATCTAGTGACCAAATCGAAGTATTGGCACGGGCATATTTTGGTTGCTTCTGCCTTTTATGTTTGGAGGGTACAGGCGACTGTAGTGGCCAGCTGCTCCATTTTTGGGCTTTAGCTTTTGCATAGATGATGCCATGATGGTAGGGTAGGGGTACGTAATAATTTCTTCTCTAAGAACATAGCTAGGACAGGAAAAAATTGCAACCAAATTGAAGATGGGAAAAAGATGGAGTAATATGTGTCGCTTTTGCAGCAGTTGTCCTTGATTTCACGACGCGGCGTGCATGGGTTTTAATTTCGTACGTACCGACGGTGGCGGAGGCGTAGGTGGTGTAGCCGTCGGCGGCACTCCTGTGGCCGACGATGACCGTCTTCCCCTTGCCGTCGCCCATCAGCATCACGTTCCTCTGCCTGTTCGAGATCCGCACGGTCTCCTCGTACCGCCCGGCCTTCACGTAGATCACCTTCCTTCTTGCTCCGACTCCCGCCTTGGAGGAGCCCACAGGCGCCATTGCCGCCGCGGTCACGGCGGCGATCGCGTCGCCGATGGTCCTGTGCGTCCCGCTGCCGTCCAGCGCCACAACAGCGTCCGGCGTCACGCGGCCCGCGGCGGACTCCAGGAGCTTCCTGTCGTGGTCGGAGACCCAGGAAGGGAATGCCCGGTTCGACGGCGTCGACTGAGTGGGCGTGGCAGATGGTGGCGGCGTCGCGCTCCCGCCCTTGAGAATGGCGTGCAGCGCGAGCGCCGTGCCGATGAACTCCGCGAGCGCGCCGACCCTCCGGCGCACGCCCTCGCGCCCGGAGGAGGCCGGCACGGCGTCGAGGCTGTCGGCGCAGGTACCCTGGTTCGTGAGCGCGGCGCTGAGCCACGTGGTCGCATCGTGCGCGGAGCCGGCGGCGAGCGCGTCGCCGAGCTGGCCGTGGCTGATGTCGAGCAGCTCGGCGCAGTCGTCCATGCCCGAGGGCGGCAGCACGGCCCTGCTCCGGCGCGCGGACGAGAGGTTGCGCGCCAGCACGCGCGCCGACGCGGCCCGGGCCATGGCGAACTGCACGGAGGCCGCGAACGGGTCCTTGGCGGCCCGCGACGCCGACGAGGACAGCGCCATCCGGCACGCGCCCGGGTACGGCGTGGACGAGCAGATGGCGGTGACGTTCACGCCCGACGCCTCCGTCCACGAGACGTCCGCGGCATTGCCGCCGGCAACCTTGGAGGTCGTCTCATGTTGGTGTTGCTCTACGGCGGCAGCAACAGCTCCTAGTGTTGCCAGAGCCAGCACCACGGCGACGGCTTCTTGCGTCCGTCGGCGCCAGCTTGTCCCGCCGTGCATCCCCATTGTCGCCAGCAGTAAAGCGTTGGGTCGATAGGTGCATGGGCAGCGTACAAAGCATGAGCATGGGTTTTTATAAGAGGAATGCTACACCTCGTAGCAGATCTATATCTATACCTCTGCATCTGTATCTATATCTATATCTATATCTATATCTATATCTATATCTATATTTATATCTATATCTCTATTACCTATACCTATATCTATACCTACTCCCTCCGTTTCTTTTTAGTCTGCATGTAAGATTTGGTCAAAGTCAAAATTTGTAAAGTTTGACCAACTTTGTAGGAAAAATAATCAACATCTACAATACTAAAGCTATATGGTATGAAAATTAATTTCATGATGCATCTAACAATATTGATTTCATATTGTGAATCTTGATATTTATTTCTATAAACTTAGTCAAAGTTAACAAACTTTGACTTTGACCAAATCTTATATGCAGACTAAAAAGAAACGGAGAAAGTACCTACCAATAAAGCAAGCACTACTAGGGAAAAGCCTATACACAGAATATTACCAGCAGCGCGCTTTAAAATCAGGCGATGCTGCTAAGTAGCAGTAGCGCGCGGACAAAACTTGTTGCTGAAACAAGTTTATCAGTAGCGCGCACACTCAAAGACGAGCTACTGCTAAAATTCCCACGACGCCGCCGCGAGGCCAGTTATAGCGGCATCACGTTAATACGAAGAGCGCTACTGCTACGGGTCGAAAGCGATGGCGCATTTACGCAATAACCGCTGCTGCTAAGTTAACTAGTCTCAATCTAGATCCACAGATCCACACACTCACACGATCTCCCCCTCAACCCCCCGCACCGCCGGTCCTCCCCCGTCGCCCCTCCTCCGATCTGCTCCACCGTCACCTCATCCTCCTCGCTGGACTCGGTACCTGCCTCCTCCTCCGTCCTCGCTCCACTTTCGCTGGCGGCCCCTCCTCGCCTCCGCCTTCCTCCTCCGTCCTCCCTCCACTCGGCCACCGGCCCTCCTCGTTCGCCTTCCTCCTCCGTCATACTCTCTACTCCTCCTCGAGTCGCCCCTCCTTCTCCCTCCTCCCTGCTACATTTTGATTTAGTAGGCTAGTTTATATGCAACATTTTGATTTAGTTGATATGATTCAGTTGATTTAGTAGGCTAGTTGATTTAGTTGATTTAGAACATTTTTCATTTAGTTGATTTAGTAGGCTAGTTGATTTAGAACATTGTGTCATTTAGTTGATTTAGTATGCTAGTGGATTTAGTATGCTAGTTGATTTAGTATGCACCATTTTATTGTTATTTTTTCTGTACATGGATAGGTAGATGCTTTTGTTTTTTTGTAATAAGTTACTTTTTGGCAAAATATAGGTGCCAATTTAGATAAATTTGCCACTTGTTTTTTTAATCAATTATCTTAGGCAATAGGTGACATCGACATGCTTTGGTAGGTGGTACCTTGTCATCTAATCGTTAATCCTTTGCTCATATTGCTTTAGGAAAATGGCGCCACCACCACCACCACTATGTCGACTGTGCAAGTTAAGGTGCGCCAGCAGCCTTGCAACTGGCAAGCTGTTCGGCATCTACTTCCAAATGAAGTTTTCGTCATGCGGCGGTAAGAAATTAGATGAAATGTAACAACTATTTTATTTTTTGTGTTGGCATTACTGCATTGTGTCATTTTGCTTTTCTTACACAGATCGTCCCATGCAATGTGAGGTTGAAATTCAACAAGCTAACAGGAGACACTGTGACATTTGAGGCTCATGGGGGGCCGTACACTATGAAGGTCGACAAAGGATGCAATATGTCACAGATTGGAGGAGATGGATGGGCCCGTTTCCTCGCCCGCATGCGTCTTACTGGTGGTGAGTTGATCAGCTTCTCCTTCAGAGCAGAAAGACCCAAGCTGGCTGTCATTTATCTCAACCTGGTGGAAGATGATGAAGATGATGAAGATGATGAAGATGATGAAGCTGATGAAGATGACGAAGATGATGCAGATGACGAAGGTGATGAAGATAATGAGGACCCACTTCATGAAGCCATCGTAGCTCAAAGAATGAGGCTGAGCGAGGACGAGGTGTGCAACCTATGGGACATAATTCCGCCACGTGATGACTTTGTCGGGGTGCCATTCGTGACCCACCTGACAAGTACCATGGTCGATCGGCATGAAATGATATGTTATACATACTGAATGTAGTAATTTGTTGATGATATATATATATATATATATATATATATATATATATATATATATATATATATGCTTTATTGTTATACTTACAAATGCAAATTATCCGATGATATGCTTAGTGAATCCGATGAAATGCTTAGCGTAGAGTCCAATGATATGCTTAGTAGAATTCATGATTAATTATTACAAATGCGTAGTACTGTGTCTTTTGATAGTGTAGAAATCTAGACTTAATAGAAATATATTTGCAAGAGTATGCGTGAGGCTATTTATTAATTGATATGTTTTTCTTATTCAGAAATTGCTAAAGAACCTATCTGTGAGTTGTGGTATTGAGCCTGATGAAGAAGGCTCAGCTGGACTACGCCTTACCGCAAGGGGCTCCGTCACCACCTGTACTTACCGCATGGACACGTATTTGTCGCAGACACTTAAACTCGGTTGGGTGGAAGAGATTCCTCGTTGGCAAGAATCTTCGTGTTGGACAGGCCATCCTAATTACTATCAGGAACACCCACCGCCCAGGCTTGAGGATGATGATCATCGTTGATATCATCTAGAACTACATATGTGTGGCTATATCATCTAGAACTACATATGATGATCGTCGTCGATATCATGTAGAACTACATATGATGATCGTCGTCGATATCATCTAGAACTAAATATGATGATCGTAGTCGATGTCACCTTGTACTGCTTGAGGATGCATGTTGAGTATATATGAAATTGTAATCTAGTACTTCCTTGGTTCCAAATTACCCGTCGTGGTTTTATATCAAATTTGAACTAAAACCACGACGGGTAATTTGGAACCGACAGAGTACTACCTAGTACCTATAATGCTTTATGAAATTGATATCTAGTAGAACTACTATCTGAAAATTGCAGTTTACTGAAGCTGGAATGGGGAAATGGTGGAAGATATAACAGTAGCGCGGGAGCAGGAAATCGATATAGCTAACTAATAGTAGCGCGTTCGGGAAATGCGCTGCTGATATAGTCAATAGTAGTAGCACGGGTACAGACAACGCTACTACTAACGGTTAGCTGTAGCGCCTTATTCGTAGCGCGGGTGCCCGCGTTGCTGATAGCCTCAAAACCCGCGCTACTACTAGGGTTTTCCCTAGTAGTGAAGGTGCGTTTCTCTGATTTTTCATCCGTTCACCATCTAAATGTTTTTTCTCTATTCAAGGCGGTACTGGATATTTGTCCCTTCATCTATTAGAAAAGAAAAAAGGTCGGAATTTCGTACATGGGCCGCCCGTAGTATGGCCCAGCAAAGCCACCCAGTTATTTTCATGCATATGCAGGTGGGAAAAACCCTATTTATCGCAACGAGCGTCATATAGTTGCAAATTCGCCACAGGCTTAAGCGGGGCTGGACCGTTTCCCTTTTTTTGTTCTGTGTTGTGTTTCTATTTTTCTTTTTTTCATTTCTTCCTCTTTTTCTTTCTTGTTTCTTTTGTCTTTTTCCGTGCAGATCATTGTTGACATAGAAATTTGCAAAATACATACGGATCTGAATGTGGCAGACCCGTTGACTAAACTTCTCTCACAAGTAAAACATGATCACACCTTAGTACTCTTTGGGTGTTAATCACATAGCGATGTGAACTAGATTATTGACTCTATTAACCCTTTGGGTGTTGGTCACATGACGATGTGAACTATGGGTGTTAATCACATGGTGATGTGAACTATTGGTGTTAAATCACATGGTGATGTGAACTAGATTATTGACTCTAGTGCAAGTGGGAGACTGAAGAAAATATGCCCTAGAGGCAATAATAAAGTTATTATTTATTTTCTTATATCATGATAAATGTTTATTATTCATGCTAGAATTGTATTAACCGGAAACTTAGTACATGTGTGAATACATAGACAAACAGAGTATCACTAGTATGCCTCTACTTGACTAGCTCGTTGAATCAAAGATGGTTAAGTTTCCTAGCCATAGACATGAGTTGTCATTTGATTAATAGGGTCACATCATTAGAGAATGATGTGATTGACTTAGCCCATTCCGTTAACTTAGCACTTGATCGTTTAGTATATTGCTATTGCTTTCTTCATGACTTGTACATGTTCCTATGACTATGAGATTATGCAACTCCCGTTTACCGGAGGAACACTTTGTGTGCTACCAAACGTCACAACGTAACTTGGTGATTATAAAGGTGCTCTACAGGTGTCTCCAAAGGTACTTGTTGAGTTGGCGTCACTCTGATTGTCGGAGAGGTATCTCTAGGCCCACTCGGTAATGCACATCACTATAAGCCTTGCAAGCATTGTAACTAATGAGTTAGTTGCAGGATGATGTATTACAGAACGGGTAAAGAGACTTGCCGGTAACGAGATTGAACTATGTATTGAGATACCGATGATCGAATCTTGGGCAAGTAACATACCGATGACAAAGGGAACAACGTATGTCGTTATGCGGTTTGACCGATAAAGATCTCCGTAGAATATGTGGGAGACAATATGAGCATCCAGGTTCCGCTATTGTTTATTGACCGGAGACGTGTCTCGGTCATGTCTACATAGTTCTCGAACCCGTAGGGTCCACACGCTTAAAGTTCGGTGACGATCGGTATTATGAGTTTATATGGTTTGATGTACCGAAGGTAGTTCAGGTTCCCGGATGAGATCGGGGACATAACGAGGAGTCTCGAAATGGTCAAGATGTAAAGATCGATATATTGGACGACTATATTCAGACATCGGAAAGGTTCCGAGTGATTCAGGTATTTTTCAGGGGTACCGGGGAGTTACGGAAATACAATGAAGAAGTAATGGGCCTCATGGGCCAAGTGGTGGAAGAGAGGAGGCAGGGCGCGCGGCCCCCCTAGCCCAAACCGAATTGGACTAGGGGGCCGGCCCCCCTTTCCTCCTTTTCCTCCCTCTCCTTCTCCTCCTTCCTTTCCTCCTCCTAGTAGGAGTAGGAAAGGGGAGTCCTACTCCTACTAGGAGGAGGACTCCTCCTCCTGGCGCGCCCTACAGGGGCCGCTCGGCCTCCCCTTGCTCCTTTATATACGGGGGCAGGGGGCACCTCTAGACACACAAGTTGATCTGTTGATCTATTCCAGCCGTGTGCGGTGCCCCCCTCCACCATATTCCACCTCGGTCATATCGTAGCAGTGCTTAGGCGAAGCCCTGCGTCGGTGGCAACGTCATCACCGTCACCACGCCGTCGTGCTGACGGAACTCTCCCGTGAAGCTCTGCTGAATCTGAGTTCGCGGGACGTCATCGAGCTGAATGTGTGCTAAACTCGGAGGTGCCGTACGTTCGGTACTTGGATCGATCGGATCGTGAAGACGTATGACTACATCAACCGTGTTGTGCTAACGCTTCCGCTTCCGGTCTATGAGGGTACGTGGACAAACACTCTCCCCTCTTGTTGCTATGCATCACCATGATCCTGCATGTGCGTAGGAATTTTTTTGAAATTACTACGTTCCCCAACAGTGGTATCAGAGGCAGGTTTATACGTAGATGTTATATGCACGAGTAGAACACAAGTGAGTTGTGGGTGATACAAGTCATACTGCTTACCAGCATGTCATACTTTGGCTCGGCGGTATTGTTGGATGAAGCTGCCCGGACCGACATTACGCGTACGCTTACGCGAGACTAGTTCTACCGACGTGCTTTGCACACAGGTGGCTGGCGGGTGTCAGTTTCTCCAACTTTAGTTGAACTGAAAAGGCTACGCCCGGTCCTTGAGAAGGTTAAAACATCACTAACTTGACGAACTATCATTGTGGTTTTGATGGGTAGGTAAGAACGGTTCTTGCTCAACCCATAGCAGCCACGTAAAACTTGCAACAACAAAGTAGAGGACGTCTAACTTGTTTTTGCAGGGCATGTTGTGATGTGATATGGTCAAGATATGATGAGATATAAATTGTTGTATGATATGATCATGTTTTGTTGAAGTTATCCGCAACTGGAAGAAGCCTTATGGTTGTCTCTTTATTGCATAAGATGCAAGCGCCAAATAATTGCTTTACTTTATCGCTATGCGATAGCAATGGTTGTGAAAGTGCAACTATCCCTAGGTGGTTTTGGTAATTCATAACAACATATAGCTCATTGAGCTAATGCTATTCCAAGATGAATATTTCAGGAAAGGTCAATGATTGACATGGCATGGATGATGAAATTGGATCCCTCAAAATATTAAGGATAAAGGATTGGCTCAAGCTCAAAAGCTCAAGACTCTACATTTTATATTTTAGTGATCCAAGATCACATTGAGTCTATAGGAAAAGCCAATACTATCAAGGAGGGATGAGGTGTTGCTTAATGAGCCTCTTGCTTCATGTGCTTAGTGATATGCTCCAAAACCCTCCACTACTTTCTCACATCCACATATGACCTAAACCCAAAGTCAAACTCGGCCCTACCAATTCTTTCTATCCGCGCCACCGAAGTTCAAATGTCATAGCCATCGCCACAAACCCTAGGCAAATCGGTCTCACCGATAGGGATCTCGATCTCACCGAGATGGGATTGTAATCTATCTGCTTCCCTTCGTAACGCTTTCGGTCTATCCAAGTGAGCGATCGGTCCCACCGAGATTGCAATGTAAACTTTCTGCTTCCTTTCATAACTTTTCGGTCTCACCGAAAGAGCGAATCGGTCCCACCGAAGTTTACTCGACCAACTCTCTCGTTAGCTAATTACCAAAATCGGTCTCACCGAAGTTTGTGTAATCAGTCTCACCGAGATTACGTTATGCCCTAACCCTAACCATATCGGTCCTACCGAGATGCATGTCGGGCCCCAATCAAAACCCTAACGGTCACTAGGTTTACTAAAATCGGTCTGACCGAGTTTGTTGATTCGATCCCACCGAGATTGGTAAATTGTGTGTAACGGTTAGATTTTGTGTGGAGGCTATATATACCCCTCCACCTACTCTTCATTCATGGAGAGAGCCATCAGAACAAACCTACACTTCCAACTTACCAGTTCTGAGAGAGAACCACCTACTCATGTGTTGAGGCCAAGATATTCCAATCCAACCACATAAATCTTGATCTATAGCCTTCCCCAAGTTGCTTTCCACTCAAATCTTCTTTCCACCAAATCCAAATCCAGTGAGAGAGAGTTGAGTGTTGGGGAGACTATCATTTGAAGCACAAGAGCAAGGAGTTCATCATCAACACACCATTTGTTACTTCTTGAGAGTGGTGTCTCCTAGATTGGCTAGGTGTCACTTGGGAGCCTCCGACAAGATTGTGGAGTTGAACCAAGGAGTTTGTAAGGGCAAGGAGATCGCCTACTTCGTGAAGATCTACCGCTAGTGAGGCAAGTCTTTCGTGGGCAACGGCCATGGTGGGATAGACAAGGTTGCTTCTTCGTGGACCCTTCGTAGGTGGAGCCCTCCGTGGACTCACAAGAACTGCTACCCTACGTGGGTTGAAGTCTCCATCAACGTGGATGTACGATAGCACCACCTATCCGAACCACGACAAAAACATCAGTGTCTCCAATTGCATTTAAATCCTCCAAAACCTTCCCTTTACATTCTTGCAAGTTGCATGCTTTAATTTCCGCTGCCAATATACTCTTTGCATGCTTGCTTGAATTGTGTGAAGATTGCTTGACTTGTTCAAATATAGCTAAAATCTGCCAAAGTATTAAACTGGGAAAAGGTTAAGTTTTTATTGGTCAAGTAGTCAAATCACCCCCCCTCTAGACATACTTCAAGATCCTACAAGTGGTATCAGAGCTTTGGTCTCCATTTACTTTGATTTCCATAGCTTTTGGTGGTCATAGCCTTGGTTTCACAACCTAGGAGAGTATGGCGTCTAGCGAGGGAAATTATCACCGTAGAGGTCCTTACTTTGATGGTACTAATTTTACTAGTTGGAAGCATTAGATGAAAATGCATATTCTCGGACATAACCCCGTCGTTTGGGCTATTGTGTGTATTGGTTTGCAAGGTGAATTCTTTGATGGGAGAGAACTGAACCGTGAAGCTAGCACGGAAGAGTTGAAGATGCTGCAATACAACGCTCAAGCTTGTGATATCCTCTTCAATGGCTTGTGCCTCGAGGAGTTCAACAAAATCAGCCGTCTTGAGAATGCAAAGGAAATTTGGGATTCTTTGATTGATATGGACGAATGTACCGACTCCGTCAAGGAATCCAAGTTGGATGTGCTCCAAAGTCAGCTTGACAAGTTCAAAATGAAGGATGGTGAAGGTGTCACTGAAATGTACTCTAGGCTTGCTCTTAATGAGATTGCCGGCTTAGGAAGTGAAGAGATGACCGACAGATTCATCATCAAGAAGATCCTAAGAGCATTGGATGGAAAATATGATACCGTGTGCACATTGATCCAAATGATGCCCAATTACAAAGATCTCAATCCAACGGAAGTCATTGGAAGAATTGTTGCTCATGAGATGTCACTCAAGGACAAGGAGGAACTTCACAACAAGTCGAGTGGTGCTTACAAAGCCTAATGTGAAGCCCCCACATCATCAAGTGAGAAACAAACCTTCAATGAAGAATTGAGCTTAATGGTGAAGAACTTCAACAAATTCTACAAGAGTAGAAGCAAAGAAAGAAGCTATAAGTCAAGGTCCTACAATGACAAAAGATCTTCTAGTCGAGAGCGCAATTGCTACAATTGTGGGAGACCCGGACACTATTCCAATGAGTGTACGGCACCCTACAAAAGAAGAGAAGATTCTCCCAAGAGAAGAAGTATAAGAGAAGAATCACCACCAAGAGAGAGAAGGAGTAGAGATGATCGTTATGAAAGAAGATCCTCATGGAGAAGCAAGGATTCGGAAAGGAAGGACAAGTCATCAAAGAGCTACACAAAACGAAGACATCAAGCTCATGTTGGTGAATGGGTATCCGACTCCGACTCCGACCATCACTCCGAGAGAAGCTATCACTCCGACTCCGAATACACTCAAGATGAAGGTGTTGCCGGTCTAGAACTTGTGTCAACCAACTCCTACGACATATTTGAATCACCAAATGAAGGAATTGGTAGATGCTTCATGGCCAAAGGTCCTAAGGTAATACACCCAGTATGTTGATTTTGGTGTTGATGAAGATGACTTGCTAGGTGATGATGATTTACTTGTTGACAACTGTAGTGATGAATACTATGATGAAACGTCAATTAATCATGCTAATCAAGATGAAACAAATGACAATGATAAGGATAAGATTGATCATCTAACTAAAGAACTAAATACTCTTAAGTTAGCTCATGAAACTATCTTCGAAGATCATCGAGAAATTTTAAGGGCTCATGAGAAGTTACGCTTTGAAAAGCTCAATCTTGAGCAAGAGCATGAGTTCTTAAAGGAAATCAATGATGATCTCCGCAAGAAAAGTTCTTCTTACATTGCCAAGCGTTTACTCCTATCTACTTACATGCCTCAAGTCAAGTCTAGTAACAAGAACAAGAAAGATTCTTCCTCTAGTAGTAGCAATAATAATGCTAAATCCAATATTGTTGCTTCTACTAGTTCTCTTGATTCCACTAATGATCCTCTTAGCCAAGTTACACTTGAGCAAGAAAACAGATTATTGAAGGGAATTATAGAGAAAGGTGTATACAAGAGCCTTGCCGGGAGTAAGCAATTTGAGGAAATTGTACGCAAGCAAGGAAGGCACCGGAAGAATCAAGGTGTTGGTTTTGAACGAAAGTTCAATGCCAATGGAGTTGAGTGGGAAGAAGATCAATACCCCAAGACGAAGTTTGTTACTCAACAAGAGAAGTATGATCCTACTTCTTTTAAGGGAACACAAGCACAAGATGATCTTCCACCACAAGACCACAAGAACAAAGGCAAGGACAAGCTTCAAGAGGAGATTGATGCATTTTAAGAAGCACCTAAGGCCTTGGTCAAGTGGGTTCCCAAGACTACGACAAGTTATACTTCATCAAGTACAACTACTACACCAAGGATTCCCATCAAGATGATGTGGATCCCAAGAAGAAGAACTAGAGAGTTCTTGAGGGTGACTCCGCCAACATTCTTCACTCATATCATTATGGCAAGCACAAGTGCAATCAACTTCCATATCTTGCACTAGTTCAAGGAGTCACAAACCCTCATGTTGGTAAGGCAAGGGACAAGGTAACCTAATGCTTTCATGGACATCATTTTGTGTGTGCATCACTCTATGTCTATGGATATTCTTGTTTGTTCCTTGTGGGACTAACCCATGTAGGTATTGAAAGTGCAACTCACTCTAAAGGATTGCTCCAAAAGATCTACATCAACATTGAGCATCCACATCTTCAACACCTACATGAAGTCATCATCGACAAAACCCAAGGTTAGTTCATCCCTCTAAGGGGGGATCTCACATCTAGGGGGAGCTTAACTCTAAGAATTGAGTCAAAGCAACTCTAATGATGTGAACACATTAATGCTTTATGTAAAAGTGCCAAACCCACTTGAGCTTAAACGATGAGTATGACCTATGATCAAATGTTCTCATTTGACTCCTAAGTCAATATACTCATATATAGATGACCTAGTCATCGCCAATTGTTTGATAGATGCTAGAATTGGTTGTGCATGCTTTGTCACATGTTTCATTTGTCATCTTATTGTGTGAGCATGTTGGTTGCATATTGAGGGAGTCCTGGACTAGGGGGTGTCCGGATAGCCGAACTATCATCACGGCCGGACTCCAAGACTATGAAGATACAAGATTGAAGACTTCGTCCCGTGTCCGGATGGGACTTTCCTTGGCGTGGAAGGCAAGCTTGGAGATACAGAAAGGTAGAACTCCTACCATTGTAACCGACTCATGTAACCCTAACCTATCCGGTGTCTATATAAACCGGAGGGTTTTAGTCCCAGAGGGCGAACATCAATCATACCATAGGCTAGCTTCTAGGGTTTAGCCTCCTTGATCTCGTGGTAGATCTACTCTTGTACTACCCATATCATCAATATTAATCAAGCAGGAGTAGGGTATTACCTCCATCGAGGGGGCCCGAACCTGGGTAAAAACATCGTGTCCCTTGTCTCCTGTTACCATCCGCCTAGACGCACAGTTCGGGACCCCTGTCACAGCCCCAGATCAACCCTAGAGCTTGTTTGTAACTAGTAGCATTGCATCCATGCATCATGTTTAATTTCCATGAAAATTGAAATGGGGAAGGCAGGAAACCCCAGAACACCCCCCTTAAAACAACTAGGGTTTATTAAAATTTATTTCAATGAACCTGAAATGCCCTTCAAAATGTTCATCCTCTTTACTTTGGTTTAGAACCCATGTCAAAGGAGATGTACCATTTTCTAGGTCATCTAAGGGTTCTAGAATTAATCCACAAGTTTTTGAAATGAGCATTTTAAATTATATAAAATGTTTTAAATGTTCAAAAATTACCAAACCAAAATGTTTCATGTTAGGAATATTCTAACAAGTGACCAGGAGCATTTTGGTGATTTTTAAAATAGTTTTGGTATTTTTAAAAACCCCACAAAGTTGCAGGAAAATTAGAAAAGACTAAAAGGAGGAAAAACTTACAGCGCCGAACCCGCCATTTCTTCCCCTCGCTCGCTGGCCCGGTTGGTGGCCCAGCCACCAACCGCCACGCCGCTCGTCTCCTACCTCTGCCAGTAGGCAGAGGAGGGACACGGCGACGCGCCGAGCTCGCCACCTCCTCCCCTCCAGCCAGCCTGGCCTCCCGACCCTCTCGCGGCGCCACGGAGGCGCCCAAGCCCTCGCTCCTCCCCCTCACTCTCTGCTCTCTCCCTCGTCCTCTGCTCCCTCTCCGAGCACACCCGAGCGAAGCTCGTCGCCGTCGTTCGCCGAACCCAAGGCCATCGACCACCCCTCGCCCTGCCACTGAGCCTAGGAGCTCCGCCGTGTCGGCCTTGCCCTCTCCATCGAGATACGCGACGGCCAGAGGCCCCGTTACCACTGCCGCTGCCGTCTTCACCGACGGGCACCGGAGATCGCCGGCTTCGATTCAGCGCGTCAGGCGTCCCGACCCCGCCGTTGTCGCTACTGCACCAGCGGTGAGCTCCCGTCTGAGAACCCCTTCCTTTCCCCTCGCGTTTGCGAGCTCTAAACCATAGCTCCGTCGCGGTAAGCTCCTCACCGCCGGCCATGGCGCCGCCGCGGCCACAGCCCTGCCGCTCGCGTCGGAGCGTGTCAACGTGCTCAGGAGACCCCCAGGAGCCTAACCCGCACATCCACTTGCCCTCCCGTGCATCGTAGCGCCAACCCCGCACTTACCCGAACTCCGGCGCCATGAGCTCACTTCCGCGAAGCTCCGACCACCCCGCGACCTCCCACCTGCTCCGTTGGATGCGGACGAGCAAGAGCTATGCCCCGGTGCCCTCGGTAGCTTAATCCGACGCCCTAAGCGCAAGTCCGGCGTACACCGCCATATGTCCTGTGGTCGCCACGGCTCATCCCCGACGTCTTGGACGTGGCCTCGTTGTTAGGCTCTAATGACCCGGCTTAATTACCCCTGACCGCTTACACATGGGCCCCACGCCTTAATTAATCTTTGTTTATTTTACATTAAGATTAGTACTAATGCAGGTGGACCCCACGTGTCAAGATTGACTTTGACAAGTCGGTGTTGACCGGTCCCACCGCCATCCACCCAACCCATTTCGAGTCAGCGACGGTGGACCCCACTGGTCAGGGTTGACCTGGACCGCGCCCCCTTGACTTGCTGACGTCACACAGGCATCATGCTGACGCAGTAAAGTAATTCTATAATTAAAATAAATTAGGAAATGATTTATAAATTTCAGAAAATACTCTAAACTTCTATAAATCATATAAATTCAACCGTAACTTCGGATGGATATTATTTATATATGAAAAATGATCAGAAAAATATGAAGAATCTGTTTATGCCATGATCATGCATGTTTGAACAAGTTAACCTCACTGAATAGGATGAATCATGGTTAGGGTACTTTATGAAATAGCATTTGGAGTTGGAGTTCAACCTTGCTTGAATTCCACTTCAACTAACTTGGATTATTATTGCATTAGCTGAATTCAGTACCTTAATATGACATGTCATTCATGTGAATGTGTATTGCATTGATTGTGTTCTCTCTTGTTGCCGGTAATTGCCCCCTCAAGAGCGGCGTCACCGACGATGAGTTCGATGACACCGATGAAGAACTATATTATCTTCGAAGTGCTGTGCAAGCAAAACCCCTTGTTCATTCCGATACAATCCCACTCTCTCGCTCCTGCTCTATTTTACTGCATTAGGACAACAACGACTCATGTATTACTTGCTGCGGTAGCTGAACCCCTTGATCCTTTGCATGACCTGTCATTCCACAAGATTAGATGAAACCCACTAGCATGGGTAGGAGTTGTTTGAGCCATGTTGTGCCTACTCATTTATGCTTGATGTCATGCCTGCCATCGCTTAGAGTTGAGTCGGGTCCGATTCATCGGGAATGAATTGGAATGGTTGTGTGAACATGTCCTATTGTGTGTGAGCTAAGTGTGTAAACACGATTTGGTAAAGGTAGCGGTGAGAGGCCATGTAGGAGTACATGGTGGGTTGTCTCATTGCAGCCGTCCTCGTGAACTGAGTTCTGTGTTTGTGATCCATGAAATGATTACTACCACGCATTGGGCCCGAAACCAATGGACCCTCTCGGCTTCTTAACCACCCTTGTTCCTGGTCCAGAGTTGCAAGTAGTTTCGTGTTTGTAGTATGTCGGGGCCGCACGCAACGCTGACCTTAGGGGTGGGTTGTGTTGCGGTAGGCACTGCGGTCTTGGTACCGATTCGCCTGCTTTGGTGTCTCGGGAACCCTGTACACATCGTTCGGGGCAGAAAGGGAAACCTCGGCCGGACTCCCTCATGGATGGAACCTGAATAGGCGATAAACCTGGACTAGGGACTTGAGTGTTTAGGTAGGCCGTGGCCGACACCCACGTTGGGCTTCCGCTGAAGGTTGCCGAGTACATGTCGTGTAAACGGCGGTAAGTGGTGAGAGCGTGTGAAGAAGTACACCCCTGCAGGGTTTAATATGATCTATTCGAATAGCCGTGTCCACGGAAAAGGACTTCTGGGTTGCCTATATCAGTTCATAGACAAGTGAAAGTGGATACTCTAAAATGCGCAAGATAAGCGTGAGTGCTATGGATGGCGTTCTCGTAGGGAGACGGGAGCGGGTCCATAGTGGTGTATTGATATGGTGAATATGTGGACTCGTGCGCGCCAACTCAAAAGAGTTACTTGCAGTCATAGTACAGGATAGCCACCGAGTCAAAGCTGGCTTGTCGCGGTCAAACTCCACCACCCCCTTTTGATAATGATGCATATGTAGTTAGTTACGATGTAAGTCTTCTTTGAGTACAATTGTACTCACGTTTGCCTATTCTATGTTTTTGCGAGAGACGCGTCGGTCTTGCTAGTAGTTCCGCTTGGACTTCGACGTTTAGCTTGTTACCTCAGCTACGATCTTGTGCCCTCGGCAGGATCTGGTAGATAGTCAGGCTTCTCAGCCTTCTTCATTTATAGTTGTCTGTACTCAGACATGATTAGCTTCCGCTTGTGCTTTGACTTGTATGCTCTGAGTGTTGGGTCATGAGACCCCTGTTTGTAATATCTCGCTCCTCGGAGCCTATTGAATAATATCTTGAGTCGTAGAGTTATGTTGTGATGCCATGTTGTATCTACGCATATTGAGCATAATGTGTGCATGTTTGAAATGCTTGGTATGTGTGGGATCCGACAAACTAGTTGTTTATCCTTGGCAGCCTCTCATATGGGGAAATGTAGTCTCGTGCTTACGGCGATAGTAGTCCGCTACAGCCGGTTCACCGGAGTCCTGCTAGCCCAAAGACTACCGCTTGGACACTTGACTGGCGGCATGTGTTTCACCTCGTTCCTATGTCCGTCCCTTCGGGAAATGTCACGCGGTGTTATTCGGAGTCCTGTTAGCCCAGTGCCACAGCCCGAATATATACGTTGATGACCGACATGCTCGATGTGATTCATGTATGCCTGTCCCCATAGGTTAGCGCCGCTTTGGGTTCATGACTAGCCATGTCGGCCCGGGTTCGTTGTCACATGGATGCTAGCGACACTATCATATACGTGAGCCAAAGACGCATAACGGTCCCGGCCATGGTAAGGCGACACCGTGGGAATACCGTGCGTGAGGCCGCAAAGTGATATGATGTGTTACATGCTAGATCGGTGTGACTTAGGATCGGGTCCTGATAATTGGTATCGAGCCAAGGTTGCTCAGGATTACCAAGCCAAACCGGGTCGAAGTTGTGTCTAGAAATGCTTTAGTTATATAAGGGAATTGTTTGTGGAAGGGAACGTAAGGCTCTTTTACTCCTTATACCTCATGGCCTTCTAATCTGAGTCATCCTCTTCTCTTCTACGGGTTTAAGAACTAGGCTTCTCATCTATCTATCAGGATGACGTGTTACTAATCCATAGACCTATAAGATTGTTGGATTTAATCCCCAGTTCGGTTCCTACTATTTCTGTATGATAATTGTTGATCTCAGAATCTTGTTATGATGTTGTTGAGTGCTTATGCCATCCTTTCTGCAGGATATCTCAAATCATTTTGAGCATTTACAGCCCGTTATGCTGTCAGGAGTCATTCTGAGGTCTCTAAATAGTCTGATGCATTTGCAAATTCTTTCCTTCCGTTCCCGATGATCTTTTGGTCAGAATAAACACACCAATCAGTAAGTTGAGGTACTCCGCTGCCTCAACATATATGTTGGAATTATTATTATGACCCTAAGTGTTTAGGAAGTCACCTAGTAATTCAGCAATGCTTTTGTATCTCAAGTGTGATGATTCTGGCCATCACTTTCGAAAGCATCCCGTGATGCCATTTAGTAGTAGGTATTCTACTCCTGAGTTTCTGAACCCGAGATTCATCCTACTTCATGTCGTTAGTATTGCTAGTGCCTTTAGGATATTAGTAACCTTTGCGATAGTCCTCGAGGTCCGTGGTATATCCTTCTTCCAAATACCATGAACCACTTATGGCGTAAGTTTGTTAAACCAAAAGATCACAACTAGAGTGCTCTTGAGGAGTTCTCCATTCATAATTGTGAATCTGCCAATTCTACTTTTCTGCATGGGTTATCCGGAAGAAATGTTGAGCTTCGTTCGACATACTAATCTGTGCTTCCACAACTCGAAAAATTATATGTTCCTTTGAGTTGCTCTCTTTAGTTGTATTCCGACCATCCTCTATCAATTGATAGTCAAGGGTATGTGTGCGATCGTGTTTATCGATGTCTATTATCCTTATGGTCCGTCAAGCCATTCTGCTCGGAATGACTAGGAGAAACAAACTCCGATTACCTCATCCATTTCCGTGATTGGGTCAAAGCGGTTGTATTCCGCAGATCAAAATGTCAATCCAGCTTTGATTCTGCTCTACCTTGAGTGTTACCATCTTTATGTCAGAACATCATGAGAATTGCACCTTCTCTTATGAATTCTTGATGCAGTGATACTTCTCACCATCATTGTTCATTTCTCGGTTCCGTGTTGATGCAATCGGAAAGCCGACAAGTGAGTTGTGATGTGTGAAATCAATACCCCGAGCAACTTGTTGCTTGGTAGTGAATGGACAATATCCTCATTCTTAGCGTGTTGGTTATTAAACCATCATCCTAAGATTGGTCGTGCTACCTAGTCCCTATTTCTGGTGCACACCTCGATTGATGAGTTGGGATCTTGTCAAGTCCTCACTCATTTGATAATATCGTCTTGCCCTCAAAAGCAAGATTGCTCTCGAGCTTAGTAGCATACCGGTGGTTCGTGACTTTCCAAATATCTTCTTGGAAGTGTTACCGGGTTGTTCCCTGACTGTTATGTTGAGCTCGTGGTCAAGTTGGTTTCTTGTGAACCACCCCTTCTCCAAGAATCTGTGTTGGATATCCCTGAGCTAGTTGGTTAAGCTAGACAATAACTTGGAGAGTTGGAAGATAAAAGCTTGCTTAACCTAGTTCGATCCAATGGGATATTCTTGTGTAGTGTGTGTTGAAGAAAGATGATATCTTCATCGATTGGTCCTCGCGATCAGTTGTTGGACCTATTGTCCTACCAATTCTTTGATTTGAGTATGGGCCATTGTCAAGTCAAATCAGAACCAACGATATTCGTAATGTTGTCTTACTCGTGGTTGATCCCTCGAGCATACCCATTACATCTTTGGTCTGACCAATGCTATCACCGTGTTCACATGATGGTGGAAGTCCAGGGATATGGAAATTCCAATGAGTTGTCATTGAGCCCATCAAGAGCATTTTGTCTCCCCATGAGTCATGTTGAGCATCAACCTAGTATTGGAAGCTTGTGTAAGCATTTCTTCGTGTTTCGTTCATGAAGCATATGTTTGGGCCAAAGTAGTGACTTCCTCTAATTCACGTGCATTAGGTGCAAGTTGCCGCCATGAATTTGAGAAAGGTTTGTTTTGGTTCCTTTGGAATCATTCCAAGTCACCATGCATATGTGCGAAGTATTCTGTAGTCTGGAGACTTGCAACCTTCATTCTATATGTATTCCTAGCATACCAAGCCACTGATTGATTTGTTCAAGGAAAGGAAGTTCCTTCTTAAGAGCATGCCTTATGCAAGGACTTCAATATCCTCGACTATGGTTCCCCACCTGAACTCGGTAGTGTTTTATGATAAGACTACTACGTGGTCATGCTTGTCTAGGACAATGTGTTCACAGGTTTGTAGCAGAACCAGCTCATGTTTTGGAGCTTACTACCTTGGTTCATATCCTGAGAATCTCGCAACGTCTTCTCGTCGATTTGTGTTACAACCTTTCCTTTCAGACATGCTGAGTCTGAAGTATCCCATCACCAATCGGATCTGAATCTCAGGCAGATATGATGGTTGGAACATTCCTAGCATTTGCATTTTGTTCCCAGCTCGCATCCCATTATGCCAATCTCCCTTGGGTTGCCTTCTCAGCAATTATTGTCTAGGATCATCCTCAAAAGTGGACTTACCATGGGTCTCATCCATTTCCGGTGATAAGCAAAAGTCATCCATTGCGTTGTCTTCAACAAGGTAGTCCACATCATCCATTCTAGTCCAGGTGTACCATTCCTTGCACTCCACCAAGCGATCGCTTGTGATTGCCTTAGGCTGGTATAAAGAGTTTCAATGATGTTATATCAAAAGTAATTCTTTTTGCCACTTAAGGGAATAGTTCCTTGCGTCACCTTTCTCGAGGTGCCCCGTTATTGAATCATGGTAAATGATCCTTCACCACCTTGACACCATCCACCATCTTTCTAAAGCATGGAATTGTTGCCCACTAATCAAACCTCGTTGTTGTCCTTCCATCCCTCTCGATATGTTTTGTGTCTCGACTCGAGATATGTCACCATCTCAGTCCGTGAGTCGACCATGTTTACCTGATCTTCGTGAAAATCGAATCACGTAAGGTTTCCCCCTTCTTTCTGTTGTCGTGTCGGGTGAAGATCTCGAAGACATCAAGACTAAGATGATGGAATGAATCAACATCTTCGAGTAGGCAAATGGATCATGAAGATTGTGATAGTTTGCGACTTCCTTTTCCCCTTACCTCACATCTTGAATCTCGGGGCGAGATTCTTGTTTAGTGGGGGTGAGTTGTCACACCCAGCATCAACCCTAGAGCTTGTTTGTAACTAGTAGCATTGCATCCATGCATCATGTTTAATTTCCATGAAAATTGAAATGGGGAAGGCAGGAAACCCTGAACACCCCCTTAAAACAACTAGGGTTTATTAAAATTTATTTCAATGAACTCGAAATGCCCTTCAAAATGTTCATCCTCTTTACTTTGGTTTAGAACCCATGTCAAAGGAGATGTACCATTTTCTAGGTCATCTAAGGGTTCTAGAATTAATCCACAAGTTTTTGAAATGAGCATTTTAAATTATATAAAATGTTTTAAATGTTCAAAAATTACCAAACCAAAATGTTTCATGTTAGGAATATTCTAACAAGTGACTAGAGCATTTTGGTGATTTTTAAAATAGTTTTGGTATTTTTAAAACCCCACAAAGTTGCAGGAAAATTAGAAAAAGACTAAAAGGAGGAAAACTTACCCGGCGCCAACCGCCCAGCTTTCTTCCCCTCGCTCGCTGGCCCGGTTGGTGGCCCAGCCACCAACCGCCACGCCGCTCGTCTCCTACCTCTGCCAAGAGGGCGAGGAGGGACACGGCGACGCACCGAGCTCGCCACCTCCTCCCTTCCAGCCTGCAGCCTCCCGACCCTCTCGCGACGCCACGGAGACGCCCGAAGCCCTCGCTCCTCCCTCACTCTGCTCTCTCCCTCGTCCTCTGCTCCCTCTCCGAGCACACCCGAGCGGCTCGTCATCGCTGCTCACGAACCCAAGGCCATCGACCACCCTCGCCTCGCCATCGAGCCTAGGAGCTCCGCCGTGTCGGCCTTGCCTCTCCATCGAGATACGCGACGGCGAGAGGCCCCGCTTCGTCATTACCACTCGTCGTCTTCACCGGACGGGCACCGGAGATCGCCGGCTTCGATTCAAGCGGCCCAGAAGCGTCCCGACCCGCCGTTGTCGCTACTGCACCCGCGGTGAGCTCCCGTGTAACCCTTCCTTTCCCCTCGCTTATGAAGCTCTAGGCCATAGCTCCGTCGCAGCCGACAGCTCCTCACCGCCCGGCCATGGCGCCGCCAGCTGCCACAGCCCCCGCTGCGTCGGGCGTGTCAACGTGCTCGAGAGACCCCTGTGAGCCTAACCCGCACATCCACTTGCCCTCCCGTGCATCGTAGCGCCAACCCCGCACTTTACTCGAACTCCGGCGCCGCCATGAGCTCACTTCCCATGAGCTCCGACCACCCCGCGACCTCCCACCTGCTCCGTTGGATGCGGACGAGCAAGAGCTATGCCCCGGTGCCCTCAGCGCGCTAATCCGACGCCCCTAGCGCAAGTCCGGCGTGCCACCGCCATGTCCTGTGGTCGCCACGGCTCATCCCCCGACGTCTTGGCGTGGCCTCGTTGTTAGGCTCTAATGACCCGGCTTAATTACCCCTGACCGCTTACACATGGGCCCCACGCCCTTAATTAATCTTTGTTTATTTTCTCGTTAAGATTAGTACTAACTGGTGGACCCCACGTGTCAAGATTGACTTTGACAAGTCGGTGTTGACCGGTCCCACCTGTCATCCACCCAACCCAGCTCACGAGTCACCGACGGTGGACCCCACTGGTCGTGGTTGACTGGACCGCGCCCCTTGACTTGCTGACGTCACATTGCATCATGTCGACGCAGAAAGTAATTCTATAATTAAAATAAATTAGGAAATGATTTATAAATTTAAAATACTCTAAACTTCTATAAATCATATAAATTCAACCGTAACTCGGATGGAAATAATTTATATATGAAAAATGATCAGAAAAATATGAAGAATCTGTTTATGCCATGATCATGCATGTTTGAACAAGTTAACCTCACTGAATAGGATGAATCATGGTTAGGGTACTTTATGAAATAGCATTTGGAGTTGGAGTTCAACCTTGCTTGAATTCCACTTCAACTAACTTGGATTATTATTGCATTAGCTGAATTCAGTACCTTAATATGACATGTCATTCATGTGAATGTGTATTGCATTGATTGTGTTCTCTCTTGTTGCCGGTAATTGCCCCCTCTCAGTAGACGACGTACCGACGATGAGTTCGATGACACCGATGAAGAACTATATTATCTTCAGAAGTGCCAGGCAAGCAAAACCCCCTTGTTCATTCCGATACAATCCCACTCTCTCGCTCCTGCTCTATTTTATCGCATTAGGACAACAACGACTCATGTATTACTTGCTCATGTAGCTGAACCCCTTGATCCTTTGCATGACCTGTCATTCCACAAGATTAGATGAAACCCACTAGCATGGGTAGGAGTTGTTTGAGCCATGTTGTGCCTACTCATTTATGCTTGATGTCATGCCTGCTATCGCTTAGAGTTGAGTCGGGTCCGATTCATCGGGAATGTATTGGAATGGTTGTGTGAACATCTAGTGTGTGTGAGCTAAGTGTGTGAACAAGATTTGGTAATGGTAGCGGTGTGAGGCCATGTAGGAGTACATGGTGGGTTGTCTCATTGCTGCCGTCCTCAGGAACTGAGTTCTGTGTCTGTGATCCATGAAACAGTTACTACCACGCATTGGGGCCGAAACCAATGGACCCTCTCGGCTTCTTAACCACCCTTGTTCCTGGTCCAGAGTTGCAAGTAGTTTCGTGTTTGTAGTATGTCAGGGGCCGCACGCAACGCTGACCTTAGGGGTGGGTTGTGTTGCGGTAGGCACCGTGGCCGTCTTGTACCGATTCGCCTGCTTGGTGTCTCGGGAACCTCAGACACATCGCTCGGGGCCAGATGGGAAACCTCGGCCGGACTCTCATGGATGGAACCCGAATAGGCGATAAACCCGACTAGGGACTTGAGTGTTTAGGTAGGCCGTGGCCGACACCCACGCTGGGCTTCCGCTTGAAGGTTGCCGAGTACATGTCGTAAACGGCGGTAAGTGGTGAGAGCGTGTGAAGAAGTACACCCTGCAGGGTTTAATATGATCTATTCAATAGCCGTGTCCACGGAAAAGGACTTCTGGGTTGCCTATATCAGTTCATAGACAAGTGAAAGTGGATACTCTAAAATGCGCAAGATAAGCGTGAGTGCTATGGATGGCGTTCTCGTAGGGAGACGGGAGCGGGTCCATAGTGGTGTATTGATATGGTGAATATGTGGACTCGTAGCGCCACCTCAAAAGAGTTACTTGCAGTCATAGTACAGGATAGCCACCGAGTCAAAGCTGGCTTGCTGCAGTCAAACTCCACCACCCCCCTTTTGATAATGATGCATATGTAGTTAGTTCTGATGTAAGTCTTGCTGAGTACAATTGTACTCACGTTTGCCTATTCTATGTTTTTGCAGAGAGACGTCAGTCTTGCTAGTAGTTCCGCTTGGACTTCGACGTTTAGCTTGTTACCTCAGCTACGATCTTGTGCCCTCGGCAGGATCTGGTAGATAGTCAGGCTTCTCAGCCTTCTTCATTTATAGTTATGCGTACTCGAGACATGATTAGCTTCCGCTTGTGCTTTGACTTGTATGCTCTGAGTGTTGGGTCATGAGACCCCTGTTTGTAATATCTCGCTCCTCGGAGCCTATTGAATAATATCTTGAGTCGTAGAGTTATGTTGTGATGCCATGTTGTATCTACGCATATTGAGCATAATGTGTGCATGTTTGAAATGCTTGGTATGTGTGGGATCCGACAAACTAGTTGTTTATCCTTGGCAGCCTCTCATATGGGGAAATGTAGTCTCGTGCTTCTGAGCGATAGTAGTCCGCTGCAGCCCGGTTCACCGGAGTCCTGCTAGCCCAGCACTACTGCTTGGACACTTGACTGGCCGGCATGTGTTTCACCTCGTTCCTATGTCTGTCCCTTCGGGGAAATGTCACGCGGTGTTATTCGGAGTCCTGTTAGCCCAGTGCTACAGCCCGAATATATACGTTGATGACCGACATGCTCGATGTGATTCATGTATGCCTGTCCCCATAGGTTAGCGCCGCTTTGGGTTCATGACTAGCCATGTCGGCCCGGGTTCGTTGTCACATGGATGCTAGCGACACTATCATATACGTGAGCCAAAAGACGCAAACGGTCCCGGCCATGGTAAGGCGACACCCGTGGGAATACCGTGCGTGAGGCCGCAAAGTGATATGATGTGTTACATGCTAGATCGGTGTGACTTAGGATCGGGGTCCTGACAACCCCCTACCCGAGATCCGCCGGTTTTGACACCGACATTGGTGCTTTCATTGAGAGTTCCTCTGTGTCGTCACCGATAGGCCCAATGGCTCCTTCGATCATCAACAACGTCAGCGGTCGTGGTGAGACTTTTCTCCCGACAGATCTTCGTATTCGGTGGCTTTGCTGCGGGCCAATTAAGCAGCCATCCGGAGCAGATCGAAAGCTACGCCCCAGCCATCAGGTCAGATTGGGAAGTTTGAACTATACGGCCGATATCCGTGGAGACTTGATCTTCGACGGATTCGAGCCGCAGCTGCCGTGCCACACCGTCTCGATGGGCATGATCTAGCTCTGCAGCCGAGCAAAGGCCTCGAGGTCGCACCGGCATCCGCCTCGACCCTTAATTCGAGCCGGATTCCCCGATCGAGGACAAGTGGTTGGACATCGCCTCGGGGCTACAATCTCTGGCGATTGAGCCAAACTCCATCCCTGTCGCTGCGAAGACCCCGACTCAGGGGCCGGACTCCTCTCCGGACTCCGTACTCTCCGCTACCGCCAATCGAATCCGATTGGGCGCCGGTCATGGAGTTCATCGTCATGACATCTTTTCAAAGACTCGCCCTTTGGCGACATCCTGAATTCACTAAAGTCTCTCTCGTTATCCGGAGAGCCCTGCCCGGACTACGGACAGGAAGGTTGGGATACGGACGACGAACAAATTCAACGCCCACCCACCACCCACTTTGTAGCCACTGTCGATGATTTAACCGACATGCTCGACTTCGACTCCGAAGACATCGACGGTATGGACGACGATGCCGGAGACGACCAAGACCGAGCGCCTACAGGGCACTGGAAGGCCACCTCGTCATATGACATATACATGGTGGACATCCCAAAAGATGGGAACGACGATGGAATAACGGAGGATGACCTCTCCAAGAAGCAACCGAAGCGCCAACGTCAGTGGCCCCGCTCTAAATCCCGCCACAATAAAAACGGTGATTCCTGCACAGGAGATAATAACACCCCGGACAATGCCGAAGACAACCACCTCCAGCAGGATTCAGTGCAGGAGGAGGGAGAAGCAAGTCCGCACGACAGTGCGGCAGAAAAAGAGGTCGAGGACGACAATTATGCGCCTCCCTCCGAAGATGAGGCAAGCCTCGACGATGATGAATTTATCATGCCTGAGGATCCCGCCGAACAAGAGCGTTTCAAACGCAGGCTTATAGCCACGATAAGCAGCCTCAAGAAAAAGCATCAACAGCTTAGAGCTGACCAAGACCTGCTAGCTGACAGATGGACTGAAGTCCTTGCAGCCGAAGAGTATGAACTCGAACGCCCCTCCAAAAGCTACCCCAAACGCAGGCCGTTGCCTCGATCAGCGGAGGAAGCACCCAAGTCACCAGCGCACGACATGGCAGACTGGCCACCCCGTGGTCGCGACAGAGAAGCCTCTCGGCCCTCCGCTCAAGCCACACCCCGACGCCGCTCAAAATGTACCAAGGCACGGGAAAACACGCCGGACTTGTGAGATATATTGGAGGACAAGGCAAAATATACAAGATCGATCTACGGATCGTGTGGGCGCCCAACGACACGGGATGATTCCGTCGCGCCTGTCGGCGTTCTGGGAACGGGGGTCCCCAGACTTGCCTGCCTGCGGCCTGCGGCGTGGCTTAAAGGAGGCCCAGGACAGCCCATCTTCATCAACGCAAGCTCAAGACCCTCGCGAGGGGCCAAGCCTCATGGGCGGACGACCAGGAGCTTCCTCAGGCACGGCCTCGTCAGGTTGGCTCATGAGGAGGCGGGGAGTTCAAGGCAGGGTACCTCGCGAGGTGCCCATGACGCAAGCCATGACGACCAAGGGCGCCAGTCGGGCGCCAGCCCGCGCAGCGTCCTCCTTTCCTCTTTGGTGTAAAGGGAGCAAGTGCAGGCGAGGGCATCAAGCAAAGGCATACGTTTCGGTGCAACAAGACCAAGACCAGCCCCAACGGCTGGAAGGGAGTCATCGTGGAGCCCAAGCAGGCGTCATCACCAGAGCCTTTGGCAGGCGAGGACCGACTTTAGTCAGGATAAGTGTACCATTGTTCCCCTTCAAAATGGCCAATTGTTGGCGCCCTTCCCGCTCAATATTTGGGAAGAGGCCCAGGGCCTTCGCCTATAAACAGGAGTAGCCACACTCAGAGTAGGGGGATCGAGACGATCGGCATCCAGAGAAAGACAGAGACCCGATCCTCAAGCTAGAGCGACAGGACACCACCTAGCAGTTCATCACACCCACCAAGAACAGACCCTCGCGAGGCTGTTCTTCCCTATACTATTCCTCATCAGCCCAAGCGGCATTCCACCACGCCACAAACTAGAGTAGGGTATTACACCACAACGGTGGCCCGAACTAGTATAAATCTAGTGTCTCTTGTCTGTTCTTTTAGTAGTTTAGATCCCTGCGATTCGGCGAGGTACGAGACGGTGGAAGGTTGGACCTCCGCGCGCACCCTAGTGTTCGAACCTCAAGGGTCTGCCGGAACCCGAAATCCGACATTTGGCACGCCAGGTAGGGGTGCGCCAGAATCTGCCTTCCGTCGCTCGCTCTTCCCCGACCACCGCAACCATGCCAGACGCTCGTCGGGCTCGCACCGAGCGCCGAGCCGCCCTCGCCTCCCGTGTCGCCCGGACGGCTTCCGACGGCGGGCGCCCTCGCCGTTCCTCACCGCCACCGCCCGGCGGGGACCAGGCGGCAAGCATCATCCCTGCGCTCCTCGGCGACCTCGGGGAGGGCCGCGGCCTCCTCGTCACCCGCCCCGCCGCGCCGGTTCGTCCGCTCGTCGCGGCCCTCCTGGGCGGCTCGCAGGCGCCGCCTTCCAGCCGCCATGTCAAGACATTCGTCCGCCGGATCGGCGCCGCCTCCACGCGGCAGGGGGCTCCCTCAGGCCGGACGGATCTTCGGCCGGGCCGACCTTCGACTCTCAAGACCACCCCACCAACTCAGCCGGCTCGGGGACGCTCCTCATGCTCTGCACACCCACCATCTGCCAGGTTGCCGTCACCAGGACCCTCATCGACGGTGGCGCCGACCTCAACGTACTCTCAGTCGAGGCCTTCAACCTCCTCTCAGATACCTGTGGAGCGGCTGCAGCCCAGCCGGCCTTTTTCGGGCGAGGAGGAGGGTCATCCAGCTCCTTGGGGCAAATCCGGCTTCCGGTGACCTTCGGCACCTACGACAACTTCCGCACGGAACTGGTCGACTTCGACATCGCCCCCATCAGCCTCCCCTACAATGCCATCCTTGGCTATCCAACATTGGCCAAATTCATGGCCGCAACCCACCCGGGGTACAACCTCATGAAGATGCCTGTGAGCAGCGGCGTCCTCACCGTGCCCGGTGATACTGAAGGTGCGCTGCGGCGCCAGCTCACCCTCAAGACGGCGGCCGCAGCGCAGCCCGCCGATGCGGAAGCACCCAAGCCCAAGGGGGCTGCGCCAACCAAGAAGAAGCAGTTGTTCACTCAAGACAAGGCGGAGACCAAGCAGATACCTGTCGATGAGGACGGGTCCATAAACGCCACCTTCACCATAGGCGCCAACCTCGAGCCCAAACAGGAGGAAGCCCTTGTCAAGTTCCTGCGTGCGAACAAGAAGGTGTTCGCCTGGGAGCCCGATCAGCTGGCGGGGATTCCGCGGAGCGTAATCGAGCACCACCTCAACGTAGCCCCAACGCGCCCAAAGGAAGCGTAAAGCGAGAAGGCAGTCCACCAAAAGCAGGCCTTCATCGTCCAAGAGACCCACAAGCTAGAAGCCGCGGGGGTTATTCGCGAGGTCTGATACCCATATTGGCTGGCCAACCCCGTGGTGGTGCCAAAGAAGGGAGGAAAGGAGCGCATGTGTGTCGACTTCACCAACCTCAACAAAGCATGCCCGCAGGATCCGTTTCCGCTCCCTCGCATCGACTAGATCGTCGATTCCACCGCCGAGTGTGACCTGTTATGCTTCTTGGACGCCTTTTCTGGGTATCACCAAATCAAGATGGCGGTGGAAGACATGGAGAAGACGACCTTCCTAACCCCATGTGGAGTGTACTGCTATACGTGCATGCCATTCGGGCTGCACAACGCGGGGGCAACCTTCCAGCGGCTCATGCACATCTCCTTGGGCCCACAGCTCGGGAAGAATGTGGAGGCATACGTCGACGACATCGTGGTGAAGTCTCGCGAGGCCAAGACCTTGATACAAGACCTGGAATAAACCTTCACGAGCCTCAACGCAGTGAGCCTGCGACTCAACCTGGAGAAGTGTGTGTTCGGAGTTCCCTCAGGCAAGCTCCTGGGTTTCCTCGTGTCCCACCGAGGCATCGAGGCCAACCCAGAAAAGGTCAAGGCAGTGGAAGACATGAGCCCACCAAAGACCCTCAGGGAAATGCAGAAGCTCACAGGGCGCGTAACGGCGCTGGGCCGTTTCATCTCCCGATTGGGGGAGCGGGCGCTGCCTTTCTTCCAGCTGATGAAAAAAAAGGGGCCCTTCGAGTGGACTGAAGAGGCCGACAAAGCGTTTCAAGACCTCAAGAAGTACCTGACCAGCCCTCCAGTGATGGTGGCCCCGTGCCCTCAGGAGCCCTTGGTACTCTACCTCGCCGCCACTCCCTACTCTGCTTGCGCTGCTCTGGTGGCAGTTAGGGAGGTGCGTCAGGCCAAGACCACGGCGGCCACCCGAGCTAAGGCAAGACCGAATCAGAAGGAACTAGCAGAAGCCAGCACCACAATGGAAGAAGATCAGCCGTCACAGTAGAGCGCACCAAGGGCGGGGGAGGCCTCCCATCCAAGCACCCAGCTTCCGGAGGCGCCGCCGCCGGGAGGCACCACAGCCTTCGGAAGACGCCACCAGCACCGACGCCCCTAACCTCGTCGAGCACCGGTGTACTTCACAAGACCGTGTTATGGGATGCGAGGGCACGGTACCCCATGCCGCAGAAGCTCCTCCTCGCTGTTGGTGGCTTCGCAAGCCGCGGCACTACTTCCGTGGTCATCCAATCAAGGTTGTCTCGGCATACCCCTGGAGATGGTGCTCAGAGCCCCAACTCGCCGGAAGGGTCGCCGAGTGGAACATTGAGCTGCAAGCATTCCAGCTCAAGTTCAAGACAACCAGAGTCATCAAGGGGCCACTGGCATATTTCGTGGCGAATGGATGTAAGCACCGGCCTCGTGGCGGCGAGGATCGGTCCCTCTCCCGAGCGAAGCGCCCGTAAGGTTGGGTCATGTACTTGACGGAGCGTTCTCCAGGGCGCTGGGCTGGGGCAAGGTTTCATATCTCCCGCCAGACAAGCTTTTACTATGCCGTGCAGCTCTGTTTCCAAAGATGGCGAGAAGGTCTCCAACAATATAGCAGAATCACGAGGGCTGAGAAGCGGGTCCAAGGCTGCCGCTGCCCTGGGGTGAAGCGCCTACCATCAAGGGCGATTCGCAGCTCCTCGTCAATTTCTCCAACAAGGTGTACGAGCCAAGAGATGAACAGATGGAGGCCTACCTTGCGGAGGTCCGCAGGATGGAGAAACAGTTCTGGGGGTTGGAGCTGCAGCACGTGCCCCGCGGCACCAACCAAGAGGCCGACGACATCGCCAAACAAGCCTCCAGGAGGTTACCCCAGGAGCCGGGCGTCTTTGAGGAACGGCTCTTCAGGCCCTCAGCCCTGCCGCCGTTATCAAGCACAGCACAGCCTCGGGAGGAGCTCCTCACCACCTGCCTCGGGAGCCCCACTGTGGTTCTGCCTCAGAGCACGCCTGCTCCTAACGATGGAACCTCAAGAGGAGTGCTGGATCACGGAGCTCGGGAGTTACTTAACGCGTGGGACCTTGCCGGAGAAGGAGGAGGAGGCAGAGCGTGTGGCGCGGCAAGCCACGACATACAACATCATGGATGGAGAGCTCTACCGGAAACGACCGAACGACGTATCCCTGCGCTGCATCACCAGGGAACAGGGGAAGGAATTGCTGGCATATATACATGGTGGAGATTGTGGGCACCATTCGTCGTCACGGACCCTTGTCGGCAAGGCGTTCCGCAGCGGTTTCTATTGGCCCACCGCGCTCAATGACGCTATTGAACTCGTGAAGGCTTGCGAGGCTTGCCAATTCCATGCCAAGCAGATCCACCAGCCAGCAGGAGGTCTGCAAACCATCCCCCTCACTTGGCCATTCGCGGTCTGGGGGCTGGACATTCTAGGCCCTTTTCCTCGGGCGCTAGGGGGCTATCGCTACTTCTACATCGCCGTGGACAAATTCACCAAGTGGGCCGAAGTCGAGGCCGTCCGCGCCATCCCCGCTGGTTCTGTAGTCAAGTTCATCAAGGGCATCATAAGCCGGTTCGGAGTGCCGAACCGCATCATCACCGACAACGGTTCGCAGTTCACCAGTAACCTTTTTAAAACGTACTGCGCTAACCTTGGGACGCAGATATGCTACGCTTCGGTGGCGCACCCCCGCAGCAATGGACAGGCCGAGCGGGCCAATGCAGAGGTCCTGAGAGTCCTCAAGACCATGAAGTTCAAGAAGTAACTGAAGCTGCGGCAGAGGCTGGTACGACTAGCTTCCGTCCGTGTTGTGGTCCATCCGCACAACCGCAACCAAGCCAACTGGAGAGACCCCCTTCTTCCTGGTCTACGGAGCCGAAGCGGTCCTCCCTCACGAGGTCAAGCGTCGATCGTCCTGGCGTTCGATGAAACGCTGCAGGACGCCATGCGGGGGACGGCCCTTGTGCTGGGGGAGGAGTGCCGTCGAGAAGCTGCGCTGCGAGCGGCAAGGTACCAGCAGGCACTCCGCGATACCACCGCCGCAACATCCGCCTGTAACTCTCGAGGTAGGGGACCTCGTGCTCGACGGGTCCTCTCCGGGGAGGGACTGCATAATCTCTCTCCCATGTGGGAGGGCCCATTCAAGGTTGTTCATGTTTCCAGGCCTGGCTCCGCGCGCTTGGAGACTCAAGAGGGAGTACCTATACAGAACGCGTGGAACATCCAGCACCTCCGGAGGTTTTACCCCCAAAAGGCCCAGAGCCTGTGAAGAAGGCGAATGCCTGTGAAGTTCATCTTTTTGGAAAAGGCCCAGAGCTCGTGAAGAAGGCAAATGCCCGTGAAGTTCATCTTTTGGAAAAGGCCCAGAGCTCGTGAAGAAGGCAAATGCCCGTGAAGTTCATCTTTTGGAAAAGGCCCAGAGCACGTGAAGAAGGCAAATGCCCGTGAAGCTCACCTTCTGGGAAAAGGCCCAGAGCTCGTGAAGAAGGCGAACGCCTGAAGTTGTCGCTGCCTGGAAAGGCCCGAGCACTGTGAAGAGGGCAACGCCCGTGAAGCTTGCTTCCCGTAAGAAAGGCCCGAGCTCGTGAAGAAGGCGAACGCTGTGAAGCTTGCCGCCTGTGACACTCTCACGTAATAATGAGTTGGGGCTGTACATGCCCCGGAGTCTCAGGAGTGCCGGCCTCAGGCCCTGGGGCTCCCTCCCACGCCCAGTGGCAGCACTTAGCTCCGCGCCGGTGAGAAGACGTCGAAGACTAGACTAGGTGCCGGACGCGGCTTTTTCATTTGCTTTCTGCAGTTGACTAGTTATTCCCATTTGGAGTTTTTATCGAAACTATCGCCTTTTTGGTCCGTGGTTCTTCGATCTTTCTCACTATCTCGCCTCGATTTCTCTTGCTGGGACTCGTGGAGGCGGAAGCCTCAGGAGCCCCCGCGAGCTGCCTCGCCCCTATCGCTCAAGTTTTCACGGCCCTGGCCACAACCGAGCACCCCTCCGACCATGCCTCACGGGCAGACAACGCGAACACGGGCCTGGATCGGTCGCCTCATGACCACGGCTGGGGTTCACTTGCGAATGGGCGACGCATGTAAGGGAACAATATCGGGATAACAAAAGCAGTACAATAATTAACGGCGTTGACCTAAACGCTTCACGGGCCACACATTGTTCCCTTTTTACGCAGGAGAAAAGAAAGGAAAAGGACGAAGCGGGGAAGCACGCCCGTGCGGCTCTCTTGGAAGGCTCGAGCCGCCTCCGAGCTCAGCGGACTCCTCTCGCGCTTCACCGGGGCGTGGCGGCAAGCGGACCTGCTGCCACCCCTCAAGCAGGCGCGGCGGCGTGGGGGCTGGCCGCGGCCGCTGCTGGAAGAATCACCATCCGAAGAAGAGGTGGTGAAGCGTGAAGAGTCGCGGACATCGCCGGCCGCCCGCGCGCTGCCCTCTCCGCCCACGCCGGGGCTGAGTCCTTGGCCGCTGTCGTCGTCTTCAGGGCAGCACCCCATGCGACGACCGTCTTCCCCGAACACCCTCACGTAGAGGGTGGCGTCGCCATCATACTTGAAGTGCAGGGAGCACCGGCGGCGGAGACCACGCCAGCAAGCGAACGCTGCCACCATGGGCCAGAACAGTTCCCTGCAGCAGAGACCTCCAGAGAAGCCCACGAAGCCCGGCTGCAGCAGCCATCTGTCTGGAGCCAGATGCCACTCAGGGCGCCATCTGGGAGCTTACCCAGGAGGAAGCACGGGAGCTGAAGCCGGACGCCGGACGGCTCCTCCGCCCTCACCATGAACTCCGGCAGCCAAGCAGCATGGAGGCGTGGCCTCGGGGGACGCGCGGCCGGGGCACGCCCTCCGACCATGGCCAGCCGCTCGTCGCCATGCTGAGAGCCTCCCCCACGACCGCGAGGGACCGCCGCAGAGGTCACGGGGTGCTTGCGAGGGCGACCTTGACCACGCTTAGGCGGAGGAGAGGAAGACTCGACCTGGCGGCCCTTCCCCTTCTCTGCGGCCGAGAACTTCCTTGGTGGAGCCATGGAGAAGAAGGAGAGACAAGAAAGGACAGGCTGGAAGGGCGCGCGTCGTTCCATACTTATTGCCGGCGAAGGCCAACCGTCGGCCTCCACGATCACCGGTAATCATGACCAACTCTGCATGCAGGGACTTGTCGAATCTGGGTGGTTACCGAGGCATCATGAGGAAGCAGTGCACACATGTCCAATCAACCGCCACGCGTCGCCCAAGGCCGCATGCTGTTAGGGCCCGCGATGCTTCGCACTTGCTCTTTCGCCTCTCTGCTCGGCCAAGTTCGGGCGCACCATGGGCTCGGGGGCTACTGTCGGTGTTCTGGGAACGGGGGTCCCCAGACTTGCCTGCCTGCGGCCTGCGGCGTGGCTTAAAGGAGGCCCAGGACAGCCCATCTTCATCAACGCAAGCTCAAGACCCTCGCGAGGGGCCAGATTGCTGAGGCGGACGACCAGGAGCTTCCTCGAGCACGGCCTCGTCGGGTTGGCTCATGAGGAGGCGGAGAGTTCAAGGTAGGGTACCTCGCGAGGTGCCCATGACGCAAGCCATGATTTACCAAGGGCGCCGGGCGCCAGCCGCAGCCGCGTCCTCCTTTCCTCTATGGTGCAAAGGGAGCAAGCGCAGCGAGGCATCAAGCAAAGGCATCCGCTTTGATTGCAACAAGACCAAGACCAGCCCCAACGGCTGGAAGGGAGTCATCGTGGAGCCCAAGCAAAGGCGTCATCACCGTAGCCTTTGGCGGCGAGGACCGACTTTAGTCAGGATAAGTGTACCATTGTTCCCCTTCAAAATGGCCAATTGTTGGCGCCCTTCCCGCTCAATATTTGGGAAGAGGCCCAGGGCCTTCGCCTATAAATAGGAGTAGCCACACTCAGAGTAGGGGGATCGAGACGATCGGCATCCAGAGAAAGACAGAGACCCGATCCTCAAGCTAGAGCGACGGGACACCACCTAGCAGTTCATCACACCCACCAAGAACAGACCCTCGCGAGGCTGTTCTTCCCTGTACTGTTCCTCATTAGCTCAAGAGGCAATCCACCACGCCACAAACTAGAGTAGGGTATTACACCACAACGGTGGCCCGAACTAGTATAAATCTTGTGTCTCTTGTGCTGTTCTTTTAGTAGTTTAGGTCCCTGCGATTCGGCAAGGTACGAGACGGTGGAAGGTTGGACCTCCGCGCGCACCCCAGTGTTCGAACCTCAAGGGTCTGCCGGAACCCGAAATCCGACAGCGCCGGATACAGCAAACCCGGCCGGGCCGAACACAGTAGACAAAGCTCATATGAGCTACGTCGTGATATAGCCCAATACAGAGGCGCCGCACACCCACTATGCTTCACAGATGAAGTAATGGATCATCAAATCCTCGAGGGTTTCAAACTCAGAAACATCGAATCATACGATGGTACCACAGATCCTGCGGTCTGGATCGAGGATTATCTCCTCCATATCCACATGGCCCGCGGTGATGATCTACATGCCATCAAATACCTCCCACTCAAGCTTAAAGGACCAGCTCGGCGTTGGCTCAATAGCTTGCCGCCAGAATCAATTGGTTGTTGGGAGGACACGGAAGCCGCATTCCTTGATAACTTCCAGGCACATATATGTGCGACCACCGCACGCCGATGACCTTAGCCACATAATTCAGCAGCCAGACAATACTGGACATGGTTCCTGACAAATAAAAATCAAATCGTTGACTGTCCGGATGCAGAGGCCCGTGCAGCCTTCAAACAGAACAACCGAGATGAGGGGCTTGCCCGACACCTAGGACAGGAAAAGCCAAAATCCATGGCATCCTCACAACACTCATGACCCGCTTTTGTGCGGGAGAGGACAACCGCTAGCTCGAAGCAACAACTTGGCCAAACATCCCGATAGTTCGGATACCAAGGACAGCAATGGAAGGTCGTGGTCGCAACAAGAACAAGCGCCGCATTAACGCTGATAATACTGAAGATACGGCTGTCAATGCCGGATTCAGAGGCTCTAAACCCGGTCAGCGGAAGAAGCCATTCAAAAGAAATACCCAGGGCCCGTCCAACTTGGACCGAATACTCGATCGCTTGTGCCAGATACATGGCACCCCCGAAAAACCAGCCAATCACACCAACAGGAATTGTTGGGTGTTCAAGCAAGCAGGCAAGTTAAGTGCCGAACTCAATGACAAGGGGCTGCATAGCGATGACGAGGAAGAGCCCCGCCCGAACAATAGAGGGCGAAGGGTTTTCCTACACAAGTGCGGACGGTGAACATGATATACGCAACCCACATACCCAAAAGGGAGCGGAAGCGTGCACTAAGGGACGTATATGCGATGGAGCCAGCCGCCCCGAAGTTCAACCCATGGTCTTCCTGCCCGATCACCTTTGATCGAAGGGACCACCCCACTAGCATTCGCCACGGCGGTTTTGCCGCATTGGTTCTTGACCCAATTATTGACGGATTTCACCTAACCGTAGTCCCGATGGACGGCGGCGGCAACCTGAACCTGCTTTATCGTGGATACAAAGGCAAAATGGGCATAGACCCTCAAGGATTAAACCTACAAACCACGACCTTTAAAGGCGCCATACCGTGTAGAGGCCAGTTGTATGGGCTCGCCACACTCGGTGGTCTTCGGATCCCGGATAACTTCCGGCGAAGAGTTAATCTTCGACATCGTCCCATTCTGCAGCGGCTATCATGCACTGCTCGGACGAACCGCATTTGCAAAGTTCAATGCGGTGCCGCACTACGCATACCTCAAGCTCAAGATGCCAGGCCCTCGAGGAGTAATAACGGTCAATGGAAACACCGAACGCTCTCTCCGAATGGATGAGCACACGGCGGCCCTCGCGGCGGAGGTACAAAGCAACCTCTCACAGCAATTCTCGAGTCCGGCCACTAAGCGTCCGGACACTGTCAAGCGCGCCCAGAGTAACCTACAACAAGATCGTCTGGAATGATTCAAGCATCGCCAGAGCAATCCGCCCCAACCCCAGCCCTCGCCAAATTGTGAAGCTAGTATTACGCTGCATATAATTACGCCCGGAGATACCATGGGCATATGGGGAGGGCACGACCATGCACGCCGAATACGGCTCAATCGCACCAGGGGCTCCCGATTGCGTCATTCTTTTTCTTTTTCCTTTTTCTTCCTTTTTCTTACTTTCAGGACTCCGTCTTTCAGAAGTCCTGTCCGGCACTAGAATCGCCGAACTCACGATGCAACAGCCAGGGAAGCAGAAAGCCACGTCAAGTGTTCAGGTGGTCTCTATTACGAGCATTATACATGTTTTACATACCATCCCGCAGCTTACCCCTGGAGGGGGACATGTTAGATAGTCCCATCCCTTGCTTATCGCACTATTTGTATCGCTCGCTTTCATTGCAGTACCTTTTGAATAAACAATACATAGCTCTTGCTTATTATTGCTCTACTTCCTTTATCTATACATATGTTCATTTCATGACATGTTGCAATCTGTACACTTTGGTACGGCCAATACACCGAGGCTTAAGTACCCCAAAATTATGGTGTGATAAGTCCGAACACTTTCACAAGTCGGCACCCGAACTTATAGCATTATACGAATCGGCTCCGAATCATGCCTTGGGCCAATAGTTGGGTTTGCCCGGCTCCCGTTTTTTGGTACCTTACGTTCCTTTATATCGGCTAAGGTAGCATCGGGAGAACCACTGCGATTGTGCCCCAGTTGAGCTGGGTCGAGCACCTCAGTGGAGAAAGCTAAAACTGACCGTCATGATACGGCGAGAGCCGGTCGCTGTTCGAGAGGTTTTTGCGGGTCCCTAAAGACTTATGCCGCTTAGAGCGAGGAACCGGAATTGTCCGGCCAAGGCGTGGATAGCGCCCCGAACTTGGTCTTCCGAATACTAGGGCTTCGCCGAAATTTAAAATTATAGAATTCTATGGCTAAGTGAGAGTGTTCAAGCATCATAAGTCCGGTTGCCTTGTTCGTTGTGTTGAGTGCCTCCCTAGATGGACCCAAGAATGGGAACAAGAGCGCTCAAGTTTATCCCGAACACCTCAGCACTCGTGGCATGGGGGCTGAAGCCAACGACTTGCCATCTCTCAAATTTGATAAACGGCCGCACATAAGGTAATATTTTAAGTTAACAAGCGTTGCTTAGCGCATATGAACAAGTTTTCAGCGTACAGGATAACAAATGCGAGCCTATTCAAAAATTACATCTTTGGAGCACTCATCCGCTATTCGGCGGGCACCCTTCAGGAGGCCCTCGTAGTACATTTCGGGCGTGCGATGCTCCTTGCCCTTCGGTGGCCCATCCGTCACAAGCTTCTCCGCATCCAGCTTGCCCCAGTGCACTTTAGCACGGGCAAGGGCCCGACGGACACCTTCAATGCAGACGGAGTGCTTGATGACCTCAATCCGTGGACAAGCGTCCACCAGCCGCTGCACTAAGCCGAAGTAGCTCCCAAGCATGGCTTCCAATGGCCACAGCCGCGCTATCAGTCCCTTCATGGCCTGTTCGGCGACCTTGTGGAGCTCGACCAACTGCTTCAGCTGGTCGCTCAGGGGCACCGGTTGTCCGCCTCGATATCTTGAGACCGTAACACCTTTTCCGTTGAGCTCCCCTCCTTGGCGCGGTAGAATGCGGCAGCATCAGATACACTACCGGGAAAATCTGCGAATGCTCCTGGAGAGCTCCGAATCCTGGTAAGTAATAGATAATTCACTTTCACATGCTTGCTTTGCATAAAGAATGCCTTACCCGCCGCTATCTTCTTTAATGATTCAATTTCTTGGAGGGCTTTTTGGGCCTCGGCCTTAGCAGCTTTGGCACTCTCAAGAGCCGAGGCGAGCTTGGACTCTCGAAGTCTTGAGTCACGCCCAAACTCGTGTTTTTCCACGAGCTTGGAGCTCTTGCCGCTCTTGGCCAGCTGCGCCTCCCCTTCTCTCGCTCGGTGCGTTCCGCAGCCGCTTTGTTTTCGGCCACGGACACCGCTTCCTTCAGGGTCGCCACCTCGTTCGTGGCCCCTGCAGTACCCATGTTATTCCTGTTATTTTTTGCAACCGAAACCTTTCTATATGGTATTTCTTTAATAAGGTACTACTTACCTTCCTTGTCCTCGAGCTGCTTCTTGGCTTGGCCGAGCTCGTTCTCGGACCGCTCGAGGCTCTGCTTCAATGCATTGACCTCCGCACTCAGTGCGGCAGAGGTCAGCAGTGCAACCTGGATTCCCATATTGACATACTTATGTTAGACTCCTGCGTATATCTTTTTAGATCCTTAGTCCGGCTTTTCTTTCCGAACACCGAACTAAGCATCAGGGGCTACTGTCTATGCGGTAATATTTTTACATATTCTAAACTTACCTCAAAGCCTGTTAATCAAAACATATAAACTCATAATATAACTGTCATCGTAACGTTAAGCGTGCGGACCCTACGGGTTCGAGAACTATGTAGACATGACCGAGACACGCCTCCGGTCAATAACCAATAGCGGAACCTGGATGCTCATATTGGCTCCCACATATTCTACGAAGATCTTTATCGGTCAGACCGCATAACAACATACGTTGTTCCCTTTGTCATCGGTATGTTACTTGCCCGAGATTCGATCGTCGGTATCTCAATACCTAGTTCAATCTCGTTACCGGCAAGTTTCTTTACTCGTTCCGTAATACATCATCCTGCAACTAACTCATTAGTTGCAATGCTTGCTAGGCTTAAGTGATGTGTATTACCGAGAGGGCCCAGAGATACCTCTCCGACAATCGGAGTGACAAATCCTAATCTCGAAATACACCAACCCAACATGTACCTTCGGAGACACCTGTAGAGCACCTTTATAATCACCCAGTTACGTTGTGATATTTGGTAGCACACAAATTGTTCCTCCGGTTAACGGGAGTTGCATAATCTCATAGTCATAGGAACATGTATAAGTCATGAAGAAAGCAATAGCAACATACTAAACGATCGAGTGCTAAGCTCATGAAATGACAACTCATGTCTATGGTTAGGAAACTTAACCATCTTTGATTAACGAGCTAGTCAAGTAGAGGCATACTAGTGACACTATGTTTGTCTATGTATTCACACATGTATTATGTTTCCGGTTAATACAATTCTAGCATGAATAATAAACATTTATCATGAAATAAGGAAATAAATAATAACTTTATTATTGCCTCTAGGGCATATTTCCTTCACCATCAGAATCTCCTCACGCCCTCGCACAATGCAAGATGCCGTGATTCCACTAAGGGACCTTTGAGGGCGGTCACCGAACCTGCATAAATGGCAACCCTTGGGGCGGTCACCGAACCCATACACTTTGGCAACCCTTGGGGGCGGTCACCGAAACCCGTCAAATTGCTCGGGGCGATCTCCACAACCTAATTGGAGACCCCGACGCTTGCCCGGAGCTTTACACCACAATGATTGAGCTCCGAACACCACAAAGGTTGGGGCTATCTCCCCAACGACACCACGGCTTCACCACAATGGAATATGGCTCAAGTGACCTCAACCGTCTAGGGTGCCCAAGCACCCAAGAGGAACAAGCTCAAGGATACCAAGCACCCAAGAGTAATAAGCTTCTCAACTTGTAACTTCTACATATCACCGTGGAGAACTCAAACCGATGCACCAAATGCAATGGCAAGGGTGTAGGGGAACGCAGCAGAAAACAAAAAATTTCCAACCTACGCACCAGCCCAGGACCACTATGGAGACTGCATACATGGTTTGATCTTTTTCGTTACCGACTCATAGCGCAGCAGGAAATAGAGTCGATGACGATCGGCGGTGCAGATCCCCGCAGCTAGGATTTACAACCTCCCAACCGCGAGGATGTATACCCTCATTTGCTCCTCAGACAGCCCTCCGGGAGGTGGTCGAACACCCCCCCGGACGGTGTCGTGGACAGCCCTTCGGGAGGACCTTCGAAACTCGAACGGTCACTGGGACAGCCCTTCGGGAGGACCTTCAAAACTCGGACGGTCACACGGACAGCCCTTCGGGAGGCACTCAAGAACTAAGACCGAAACTATGATCTCTCTACAGAGTTGCACACATACGGTGTCATCTATCCGACAGGCCTTCGCCGTCCAGAACTAGTTCCTGCCGGAACCCAGACAGCCTGTCGGCTCTACGGAACTATTTCGCTGGGAGGGAGAGAAGAAGCCAGATCATTGCATGGCACCTGTATGAGAGCAAAGGGATGATTGTGGAGGGCTGCCCCTCCATCTCTATTTATAGGAAATCCCAAGGGGTAGGGTGGTTTTACAAGAAAACCCAAAACCCACATGAAATGGAGTCCTTCCCAAGGACCTAAAGAGTGGAAACAAGGGACAAGTGGGGGCCCATGTATGAGCTGCACCCATGAACGTCCCACCCCCTGTGGGCCCCCCAAAAGGAGGTTCCCACCCTTCCATGTCATCCCTAGATCTTTTGGGCAAAGCCCCAAAAGGTGCCTTTCCATAAAATATCCCAAAAAGCACTTTCACTATTCACAACGACATTTTTCAGCGTCCGTTCGAACTGAAAATATTTATGTGGGCTTAGAACATTTCCAATACCCACCATAATAATTTTCAACGCGTTCTGGAACAATTCCATTTTAGTGATTTTCATCTGCGAAACACATTTGAAGTGGCCCCGGCAGCTCCGGAACATTTCCGGTTTTTATCTCAGAAAATTCCAAAGAGCTTCCAGAATGATTATGGCACCCTCCAAGAATTATCAGGCATGTGCCGAAACCAATTTGACTTAATGGTATATCCCGAAACAACTTTTCGGTATCATCGAAAGTTATCCGATGACCTCTCTCTGCGGTACGATTCCGCTGTCCGAAACCATTCCGGTGTCCAAACTTTTTCAATGATTTTCTCTCGCACTCCTTGTCTAGTATTCAGCGTATAGATGACCCTTAAGCGTGTGACCCTATAGGTTCGATGAAGTATAGACATGACCCGGAACCCCTTCCGATCAATGATCAACATCGGAGCCGTGGACACCCATATTGACCCCTATACCCACACGAATGAATATTCGAGTGAACCTCCAGTTGCCATGTGCTATTCCTGTTGCTTCCCGATATGTTACAAAGACCCGAGGTGAGATTTACTTGCATCCCCGTGGATCAACAACTTGTCCACTATGCTAGTTACCTCGCATCGGTTTTGTTCTCTTTTCTCGCTTCCGTGTTCCGCATCCCCGTGATCAAATCACACTATGTCCGCCGATGATGATGGATACCGTAACACCGAGAGGGCCCGAGAATATCTCTCCATCGTCGGAGGAGCAAATCTCAATCTTGAGCTATCAAGTTACTTGACACACTTTTCCATGAACCCGTAAGCCGCCGTAATAGCCACCCATTTACGGATGACGTTTAACAAACCCCAAAGTTCATGAAGCAAGCATGAAGAAACTCAATACTCTCATGGTCTAAGGAATCATGCAAACCTTAACCATCTCTGTGTTATTTACCATTAACTTGTGACGAATGAATCTCATAGCATAACATCAAACCGGGTCGATTCAACACAAATGTTCTCTTAACATTGTGCCCTCAAAGTTGCTGGCATAGACATGCCCATGATAAGGAAAACGGAACCATCATGCAACACTTGAGCTAGTCTTAGAGGCCAAACTAGGAATACTTCTTACCGTTTATTATTCCACACGTGCATATGAGCCTTCCTTGAAGCCTCGTGGATATTGCAGACTCGAGAATCATTGCAGTTATAGCATGGAACATAAACATAATTATGAACTCGGAGATAAATAATATCATTTATTATTGCCTCTAGGGCATATCTCCCATGCACTCCCACTTGCACTAGAGTCAATAATCTAGTTAATGCTAATGCATTGTACACCTATGGCATGCCGGTGTAAAAAATGCTTCGCATATGGTATAGCCTGATGTCCATCAGATCTGACAACTTCAGCTCCGTGTCTATCTCTGCATATCCTCGCGTTTTCACGCTTTCAAGAAATTCATATTTTATGCAGACTTGGCTTTGTATAAATGTGAATCACAGGTTGAACCTGGATTCCTCAGACTGAGTTATGGAGAAACTACCTGCAGTAGTTGTTGGAAATATGCCCTAGAGGCAATAATAAATTAGTTATTATTATATTTCCTTGTTCATGACAATCATTTATTATCCATGCTATAATTGTATTGATAGGAAACTCAGATACATGTGTGGGTACATAAACAACACCATGTCCCTAGTAAGCCTCTAGTTGACTAGCTCGTTGATCAATAGATGGTTACGGTTTCCTGACCATGGACATTGGATGTCGTTGATAACGGGATCACATCATTTGGAGAATAATGTGATGGACAAGACCCAATCCTAAGGCTAGCACAAAGATCGTAGTTCGTATGCTAAAGCTTTTCTAATGTCAAGTATCATTTCCTTAGACCATGAGATTGTGCAACTCCCGGATGCCGTAGGGAATGCTTTGGGTGTACCAAACGTCACAACATAACTGGTGGCTATAAAGGTGCACTACAGGTATCTCCGAAAGTGTCTGTTGGGTTGGCACGAATCGAGACTGGATTTGTCACTCCAAATGTAGCGGAGAGGTTTCTCTGGCCCACTCGGTAGGACATCATCATAATGTGCACAATGTGACCAAGGGGTTGATCACGGGATGATGTGTTACGGAACGAGTAAAGAGACTTTCCGGTAACGAGATTGAACAAGGTATCGGCATACCGACGATCGAATCTCGGGCAAGTACAATACCGCTAGACAAAGCAAATTGTATACGGGATCGATTGAGTCCTTGACATCGTGGTTCATCCAATGAGATCATCGTGGAACATGTGGGAGCCAACATGGGTATCCAGATCCCGCTGTTGGTTATTGACCGGAGAACGCCTCGGTCATGTCTGCATGATTCCCGAACCCGTATGGTCTACACACTTATGGTTCGATGACGCTAGGGTTATAAAGGAAGTTTGTATGTGGTTACCGAATGTTGTTCGAGTCCCGGATGAGATCCCTGACGCCACGAGGAGTTCTGGAATGGTCCGCGGTAAATATTTATATATGGGAAGTCCTGTTTTGGTCACCGGAAAAGTTTCGGTTTTATCGGTAACGCATCTGGGACCACCGGGAGGGTCCCGGGTCCACCAAGTGGGGCCACCAGCCCGGAGGGCTGTATGGGTCAAGTGTGGGAGGGACCAGCCCTGTGTGGGCTGGTGCGCCCACAAGGGCCCAAGGCGCCTAGGGTTTGGGGGAGGCGCCCACCCAGCTTGGGGGGCAAGTTTCCCTCTTCCCCCCCCCTTAGCGCCACCACCTGGATGGGATTGGGGGCAGCCGCACCCCTTGGGGTGGAAACCCTAGAGGGGGCGCAACCCCCTCCCTCTCCCCTATATATAGTTGAGGTCTTGAGGGCTGCCAACACATTAGTTCGACTTCTCCTTGGCGCAGCCCTACCTCTCTCCCTCCTCCTCTCCTGCGGTGCTTGGCGAAGCCCTGCAGGATTGCCACGCTTCTCCACCACCACCACACCGTTGTGCTGCTGCTGGACGGAGTCTTCCTCAACCTCTCCCTCTCTCCTTGCTGGATCAAGGCATGGGAGACGTCGCCGGGCTGCACGTGTGTTGAACGCGGAGGTGCCGTCCGTTCGGCACTAGGATCTCCGGTGATTTGGATCACGACGAGTATGACTCCTTCAACCCCGTTCTCTTGAACGCTTCCGCTTAGCGATCTACAAGGGTATGTAGATGCACTCTCCTTCCCCTCGTTGCTAGTTTCTCCATAGATAGATCTTGGTGACACGTAGGAAAATTTTGAATTTCGCCACGTTCCCCAACAAAGTGGCATCATGAGCTAGGTCTATTGCGTAGATTCTATGCACGAGTAGAACACAAAGTAGTTGTGGGCATTGATTTTGTTCAATATGCTTACCATTACTAGTCCAATCTTGTTTCGACGGTATTGTGGGATGAAGCGGCCCGGACCGACCTTACACGTACACTTACGTGAGACAGGTTCCACCGACTGACATGCACTTGGTGCATAAGGTGGCTAACGGGTGCCAGTCTCTCCCACTTTAGTCGGAACGGATTCGATGAAAAGGGTCCTTATGAAGGGTAAATAGAAATTGGCATATCACGTTGTGGTTTTGTGTAGGTAAGAAACGTTCTTGCTAGAAACCCATAGCAGCCACGTAAAACATGCAAACAACAATTAGAGGACGTCTAACTTGTTTTTGCAGGGTATGCTATGTGATGTGATATGGCCAAGAAGAATGTGATGAATGATATGTGATGTATGAGATTGATCATGTTCTTGTAATAGGAATCATGACTTGCATGTCGATGAGTATGACAACGGCGAGGAGCCATAGGAGTTGTCTTAATTTATTGTATGACCTGCGTGTCATTGAGCAAATGCCATGTAATTACTTTACTTTATTGCTAACCGGTAGCCATAGTAGTAGAAGTAATAAGTTGGTGAGACAACTTCATGGAGACATGATGATGGAGATCGTGATGATGGAGATCATGGTGTCATGCCGGTGACGATGATGATCATGGAGCCCCGAAGATGGAGATCAAAAGGAGCAAAATGATATTGGCCATATCATGTCACTATTTGATTGCATGTGATGTTTATCATGTTTATGCATCTTATTTGCTTAGAACGACGGTACTAAATAAGATGATCCTCATTAAAATTTCAAGAAAGTGTTCCCCTAATCGTGCACCGCTAGAAAGTTCATCATTTCAAGCACCACGTGATGATCGGGTGTGATAGATTCTTACGTTCACATACAACGGGTGTAAGCCAGATTTACACACGCGAAACACTTAGGTTAACTTGACGAGCCTAGCATGTACAGACATGGCCTCGGAACACAAGAGACCGAAAGGTCGAACATGAGTCGTATGGAGGATACAATCAACATGAAGATGTTCATCGATGATGACTAGTCCGTCTCACGTGATGATCGGACACGGCCTAGTTGACTCGGATCATGTAATCACTTAGATGACTAGAGGGATGTCTATCTGAGTGGGAGTTCATTAGATGAACTTAATTATCCTGAACATAGTCAAAAGCCCTTTGCAAATTATGTCGTAAGATCGTGATTTAGTTCCACTGTTTAGATATGTTCCTAGAGAAAATATAGTTGAAAGTTGACAGTAGCGATTATGCGGACAGAAGAAAGCTTATGTCCTTAATGCACCGCCAAAGGTGCTGAACCCCAAACATCGCCCTGTGGATGTTGCGAACATCGGACATACACGTTTTGATAACTGCGTGATAGTTCAGTTAAACGGTTTAGAGTTGCGGCACCAAAAACGTTTTTCGTAATGTCGTGGAACATATGAGATGTTTCGAGGGCTGAAATTGGGATTTCAGGCTCGTGCCCATGTCAAGAGGTATAAGACCTCCGACGATTTTCTTAGCCTGCAAACTAAGGAAGAAAAGCTCAATCGTTGAGCTTGTGCTCAGATTGTCTGAGTGCAACAATCACTTGAATCGAGTGGGAGTTGATCTTCCAGATGAGATAGTGATGTTTCTCCAAAGTCATTACCACCAAGCTACTAGAGCTTCGTGATGAACTATAACATATCAGGGATAGATATGATGATCCTTGAAGTATTCGCGATGTTTGACACCGCGAAAGTAGAAGTCAAGTAGGAGCATCAATTGTTGATGGTTAGTAAAACCACTAGTTTCAAAAAGGGCAAGGGCAATAAGCGATACTTCATGAAACGGCAAATCAGCTGCTGCTCTAGTGAAGAAACCCAAGGTTGAACCCAAACCCGAGACTAAGTGCTTCTGTAATAAGGGGAACAGCCACTGGAGCAGAATCACCCTAGATACTTGGTAGATGAGAATCTTTGGCAAGGTCGATAGAAGTATATTGGATATACATTATGTTAATGTGTACTTTACTAGTACTCCTAGTAGCACCGTGGTATTAGATACGGTTCGGGTTGCTAAGTGTTAGTAACTCGAAATAATAGCTACGGAATAAACGGAGACTAGCTAAAGGTGAGCTGACGATATGTGTTGGAAGTGTTTCCAAAGGTTGATGTGATCAAGCATCGTCTGCTCCCTCTACCATCGAGATTTGTGTTAAACCTAAATAATTGTTATTTGGTGTTTGCGTTGAGCATAGACATGATTGGATTATGTCTATCGCAATACGGTTATTCATTTAAGGAGAATACTGGTTACTCTATTTATTTGAATAAAACCTTCAATGGTCTTGCACCTAAAAGAATGGTTTATTGAATCTCGATCGTACTGATACACATTTACATGCCAAAAGATATAAGATAGTAATGATAGTACCACTTACTTGTGGCACTGCCATGTAAGTCATATTGGTGTAAAACGCTTGAAGAAGCTCCATGTTGATGGATCTTTGGACTAACTCGTTTTTGAAAAGTTTGAGACATGCGAACCATGTCTATTTGTATGTACGCATGAAGAAACTCCATGCAGATGGATCGTTTGGACTCACTTGATTTTGAATCACTTGAGATATGCAAATCATACCACATGGGCAATATGACTAAAAAGCCTCGTTTTCAGTAAGATGGAACAAGATAGCAACTTGTTGGAAGTAACACATTTTGATGTGTGCGGTCCAATGAGTCTTTGAGGCATCTGATGAATATCGTTATGTTCTTACTTCACAGATGATTCAAGTAGATGTTGAGTATATTTACTTGATGAAACACAAATCTGAATTATTGAATGGTTCAAGTAATTTCAGAGTGAAGTTAAAGATCATCGTGACAAGAGGATAAAATGTCTATGATATGATCATAGAGATGAGTATCTGAGTTACGAGCTTTGGCACGCAATTAAGACATTGTGGAAATTGTTTCACAATTAATACCGCCTGGAACACCATAGGTTGATGGTGTGTCCGAACATCATAGTTGCACCCTATTGAATATGGTGCGTACCATGATGTCTCTTATCGAATTACCACTATCGTTCATGGGTTAGGCATTAGAGACAACGACCACACTCACTTTAATAGGGCACCACGTAATTCCGTTGAGACGACACCGTTTGAACTATGGTTTGGAGAAACCTAAGTTGTCGTTTCTTAAAAGTTTGGGGCTGCGACGCTTATGTGAAAAAGGTTTCAGGTTGATAAGCTCGAACCCAAAGCGGATAAAATGCATCTTCATAGGACACCCAAAACAGTTGGGTATACCTCCTAATTCAGATCCGAAAGCAATAGGGATTGTTTCTTGAATCGGTTCCTTTCTCGAGGAAAAGTTTGTCTCGAAAAGTTGAGTGGGAGGATGGTGGAGACTTGATGAGGTTATTGAACCGTCACTTCAACAAGTGTGTAGCAGGGCACAAGAAGTTGTTCCTGTGGCGCCTACACCAATTGAAGTAGAAGCTTATGATAGTGATCATGAAGTTTTGGATCAAGTCACTACTGCACCTCGTGGGGGACAAGGATGTGTACTACTTGAGTGGTACAGTAATCCTGTCTTGAAGGTCATGTTGCTAGACAACAATGAACCTACGAGCTATGGGGAAGCGATGGTGGGCTCATATTCCGACAAATGGTTAGAAGCCATGAAATCCGAGATAGGATCCATGTATCGAAACAAAGCATGGACTTTGGTGGACTTGCCCGATGATCGGCAAGCCATTGAGATAAATGGATCTTTAAGAAGAAGACGGACGTGGACGGTAATGTCACCGTCTATGAAGCTCGACTTGTGGCGAAGAGTTTTTCACAAGTTCAAGGAGTTGGCTACGATGAGATTTTCTCATCTGTAGCGATGCTTAAGTCCGTCGGAATCGTGTTAGCATTAGCTGCATTTATGAAATCTGGCAGATGGATGTCAAAACGAGTTTCCTTACCAGTCTTCGCAAGGAAAGGTTGTATGTGATACAATCAGAAAGTTTTTGTCGATCCTAAGGATGCTAAAAGGTATGCTGGCTCCATCGATCCTTGTAAGGACTGGAGTAAGCATCTCGGAGTTGGAATGTGCACTTTGATGAGATGATCAAAGATTTTGGGTTTATACAAAGTTTATGAGAAACTTGTATTTACAAAGAAGTGAGTGGGAGCACTATAGAATTTCTGATGAGTATATGTTGTTGACATATTGTTGATCAGAAATGATGTAGAATTTCTGGAAAGCATATGGGGTTATTTGAAAAGTGTTTTTCAATAGAAAACCTAGATTAAGCTACTTGAACATTGAGCATCAAGATCTATGAGGATAGATCAAAATCGCTAAATGGTACTTTCAAATGAGCACATACCTTGACATAATCTTGAAGGTGTTCAAGATGGATCGATCCAAAGAAGGAGTTCTTGCCTGAGTTGTAAGGTATGAAGTTAAGAGTTAAAGCTCGACCACGGCAGAAAAGAGAGAAAGGACGAAGGTCGTCCCCTATGCCTTAGACGTAGGCTCTACAGTATGCTATGCTGTGTACCGCACCTGATGTGTGCCTTGCTACATCTGGCAAGAGGGTACAAAGGTGATCAAGGAGTGGATCACCAGATAGCGGTCAAAATTATCCTTAGAGGAATAAGGACATGTTTCTCGGTTATGGAGGTGATAAAGAGTTCGACGTAAAGAGTTGCGTCGATGCAAGCTTTAACACCTATCCGGATAGCTCTGCGTAGAGATACCAGATACGTATAATGGAGCAACAATTTGGAATAGCTCCAAGTGGAACGTGGTAGCAGCATCTATGATATGACATAAAGTTTTGCGAAGTACATACGGATCTGAATGTTGCAGACCCGTTGACTAAAACCTCTCTCACAAGCAAAACATGATCAAACTCCAGAACTCATTGAGTCTTAATCACATGATGATGTGAACTAGTTTAGTGACACTAGTAAACTCTTTGGATGTTAGTCACATGGCGATGTGACCTGTGAGTGTTAATCACATGGCGACGTGAACTAGATTATTGACTCTAGTGCAAGTGGGAGACTATTGGAAATATGCCCTAGAGGCAATAATAAATTAGTTATTATTATATTTCCTTGTTCATGATAATCGTTTATTACCCATGCTATAATTGTATTGATAGGAAACTCAGATACATGTGTGGGTACATAAACAACACCATGACCCTAGTAAGCCTCTAGTTGACTAGCTCGTTGATCAACAGATGGTTACGGTTTCTGACCATGGACATTGGATGTCGTTGATAATGGGATCACATCATTTGGAGAATGATGTGATGGACAAGACCCAATCCTAAGCCTAGCACAAAGATCGTAGTTCGTATGCTAAAGATTTTCTAATGTCAAGTATCATTTCCTTAGACCATGAGATTGTGCAACTCCCGGATGCCGAAGGAATGCTTTGGGTGTACCAAACGTCACAACGTAACTGGGTGGCTATAAAGGTGCACTACAGGAATATCCGAAAGTGTACATTGGGTTGGCACGAATCGAGATCGGATTTGTCACTCCGTGTAACGGAGAGGTATCTCTGGGCCCACTCGGTAGGACATCATCATAATGTGCACAATGTGACCAAGGGGTTGATCACGGGATGATGTGTTACGGAACGAGTAAAGAGACTTGCCGGTAACGAGATTGAACAAGGTATCGGCATACCGACGATCGAATCTCGGGCAAGTACAATACCGCTAGACAAAGGGAATTGTATACGGGGTCGATTGAGTCCTTGACATAGTGGTTCATCTGATGAGATCATCGTGGAACATGTGGGAGCCAACATGGGTATCCAGATCCCGCTGTTAGTTATTGACCGGAGAACGTCTCGGTCATGTCTGCATGATTCCCGAACCCGTAGGGTCTACACACTTAAGGTTCAATGACGCTAGGGTTATAAAGGAAGTTTGTATGTGGTTACCGAATGTTGTTCGGAGTCCCGGATGAGATCCCGGACGTCACGAAGAGTTCCGGAACGGTCCGGAGGTAAAGATTTATATATGGGAAGTCCTGTTTTGGTCACCGGAAAAGTTTCGGGTTTTATCGATAATGTACCGGGACCACCGGGAGGGTCCAGGGGGTCCACCAAGTGGGGCCACCAGCCCCGGAGGGCTGCATGGGCCAAGTGTGGGAGGGGACCAGCCCCAGGTGGGCTGGTGCGCCCCCCCACAAGGGCCCAAGGCGCCTAGGGTTTGGGGAGGGGGCGCCCCACCTAGCTTGGGGGGTGTCGTGGTTGTCACGGCAGATGTCCTCATGAAAGGACTTAGTCGTGGAGCCATCTCTACGGGTTAACTTGAAGGGGTTAAAGCGGACGCAAAGACACAAGAGTTATACTAGTTCGGCACCTTCGATGAAGGTAAAAACCTACATCTAGTTGTGATGGAATTGATGTGGTCTCGATGACTAGGGAGCAAATAAGCTTCGCCTAGGCCTCGAGTTGTTGTTGTCTGTCCTTGAACCGCCCCGGGTCGTCCCCTTATATACATGGGTGACGCCCGTTGGTTCAGAAAGTCCCAATCTCCGGTTCATACTCGTATCCGGGTTGGTCTCTCTCTATTCCTAACTTACAATACTAGTTTACATACCAGGCCGGTTTACGGCTACAGGTTCTAAACCGACTACAGGCCTTGGGCCCTTACTCTCATGCCTCTTGGGCTTTTGTCGTTGAACTACTGATGAAGTTAACCCGGCCCAGATAGGCCGGTTTACGCCCAGTAGTAATATCCCCAACATTAGGCCCCAGATTGATTTGAACAGGTTCATGTCAATCCTTGATAAAACCTTCATCTTCAATACCTTCTTGAAATCGTTGAACCGCCGTGATATCACCTTCTCCGGTTGCTGTAAACCGGCATGACGTCCCCATAAAGATAGCATTCACGATATCTTCTTTGTTTAATAGATCCGCAATAATCGAGGCGACAGCTCCGCTTCCTAGGTTTGTGGTTCCTTGATTCCCGCGCCTGACACATGTATCTTGCCTTATAAATAGGAACGAAGGGTCGTTCCTTTTCTCCCCTCCGTCCCTTTTCTCTTCGTCTTCCTCGCGTCTCTAACCTCAGAGCTCCGCCGCCGCCGTCGACCTCTGCACCGTCTTGAGCCGCTGCATCAACCTGAACGCACCAGAGAAACGCAGCACTCTCCCGCATCTCCTCAACTTAGGTAGGTCCTCGGTTCCCCTCGACCTAGATCCGTTCTAGGGTTTTCTGTTCTTGTGGTGCTCCATGAACTGCTCATGCTCATATCAGACTTCCTGGATAGATCTGTGGCACCTTTGCTCTGACTAGCAGTAGCTTTTAGCATCCGCCTGTAGTCTCGTGCTCACGTCCATAGATCTCGCACATCATTTCTGCTCATTGCATCAATACTGCTCTGCTGTATTCCTTTTTGGATATTTTTCTTGTTTTCTCGATCCGCTTCGCATCCTTCGTTGTAGAGAAATCTTGCGAAATCTGTTTACGCACACTTAGCCGTTCGCAACCTCAATCGCTTTCAATACTTAAACCTTAGACCAGGCGGTTTAACTTAACATAGAAAAAATTAGATAAACCGTATACACCATTAGTCCCCTTGTTGAACCGCCGTAACTCCTTAACCGCATAATCGCCGCTTCATAGAACTCCGGTTTAGATGTATTTGCCTCCGATTTAGCATTGTACACCGGTTCTCTCTTTGGTCCAACACATTTCTTGAACCGGATTTATATTTTTTTGTAGATGGCCAAACAAGTATATGAGTGCAACTGGGCTACTTCCCGTGTCACTGAAACTCAATTAAACAATCTGGTCCTGATCGGGCGCTTTAGGCAGTAAAAATACTATCCATTGGAGGGTTCATGGCAAAGAATGTCCACCCACACCTCAAGAAGGAGAGGTTGCAGTTTTCGCAGATCACCTAGCCCGGGGTTTCAATCCGCCCGGTTCAAAATTTTACCGGGATGTGTTAGCCAATTTTCAACTCCGTCCACAAGATACGGGCCCCAATTACATACCAATATTTGTCACTTCCAAGTGCTCTGTGAGGCATACTTTCAAGAAGAACCTACAATTGAACTGTTTAGAGACTGCTTCCATCTAAACCGCCACACAGAATTCACTGTCGGACCCAACACAGAATCGGGTGGTGTGGCGATTCAAAAAAGAAAGGAGGTCACTTATCCTCATGTCAAACTGCATAGCCACCCCAAGGAATGGAATCAAACATGGTTTTATTGCAGAGACACTTCTCCTGCCAATGAGAATCCTTTACCCGGTTTTCGTCCGGAACGACTCAGTAACACACATCCCTTTCCGCAAAGATTAACTGCTAATGAGAGAAGTAAATATGCTCCTCAACTCTCCAAGCTCAGAGCCTTCATGGCCAACGGTTTAACCGGGATTGATATCGCTCGTTGTTGGATATCATGGAGCATACTGACCCTCTCCCAGCGCTCCGGTTTAATGTGTGAGTACCTTTGGTAGTGTCGTGACCCCCTCCGACACGTTAATATCCAGCTCACCGATGATGAGGTCACCGAGGCTGTGAAGAAAATGTTGAATGAAGCGGAACACCTCTGTGCCCGAACCGGCCTGCCCCCTTCTGTGCTACCGACAAACCGCCATCCGTAAGACTTCTTCTTATTTTTTACTGAATATATTACTGCTATTTCTGGCATCACTTTAACATCAACTGCTGCTTAATCAGGGTGATGGTCCATTCTGGAGTAAGAAACGTCTGCAAGAGAAACCAGAGAAGCCAGGCAAACCGGAAAAAACAATCCGGCGAAAGACCAAAGCTGTCAAGAAGACTGCTCATAAGAGGAAAACCACTGCATCTTCTGATCCGGCTGTGGACGATGATGTGGGTAATCCGGACCTTGAGGTAGAACTTGATTCACTTGGCTTACTTTTCACACACCTAATTAATGATGATGTTTGTCAGGATGATGCTGAAACCAGTAATGCTGATGTTGTAGAGGTAACTATTCTCTCCTCTGACTCAAATCCTTTGCCTTCACTAAAAAATCGTCAGGTAAACCGGAAAATTAAATTTTCTCATCCCCTTGCTTATTTGGATCCCAAATTTCTTATGAAGACTCAACAACATGAAGCTCGCCGCACAACTCGGGCACAATGCCGTGTAGTTACCTCCACCGGTTTACCAAACAGTCCGGTTCGGAAACATCGTTCAGAGGTCTCTAAATTGCTTGTCAGTGCTTATCCTAAAGCAGGCTGTTTTCGTCAACCCCTTAATCCGTCTGACTCCGATTATCAGGTCACTTCCCACTCCTCTTCTAGCGAGTCATCAGCCACTCAGCTGCCACCACTAAAAACGGTGCTTGGGTAAGTTATACCTTTCATATTGTTTCTACTGCATCATTGTGTAGTATATGCCATATTTGACTGTTGTTGTGCCTTTTCAGGGCCAAGCCTATGCAGATCAAAAAGGCTCGTCTGCAGATAAAGCGGTCGACGAAGAGATCGCCTCGAACCGGACGGTGCCCCAAATCTTGAAGCGGCCATCCGTGAAGACACGCCCAATGATCCGCCACAGCAAGATGACGATTTAGTTCAAACGCTTTGTTGACACCGCCCTTCCCGCCGACCAGCCCGTAAGCCCGACCCGGATTGAAAAATCCACCAGTCCAATCCGGCCTGCTGACAAACCGACTGCCCCTGGTCAAACCGGTGATGCCAAGGACGGTGACGTCGTGATTACTGGCTTTGGCCACAACGAACCGGGTAATCCAGTCACTTTATCCAAACATTCTGCTAAAGAAGAGTTTGCCACTATGAGCAAGGGTAAGTGGGATATTGATCTGGTAACTTATGCCGCTCTGAACCCCCAAGACCTTCATTCTGGCTACTTGAACCGGCTGTATACCAGCCGCGATTATGAAGTCGGGCCCGTGAAGATGATGAAAAAAAATTCGAGGTAACTTCCATGTTCTTTTCCTGCTTGGATACTTCAATTTTTGTTAACTCTCCTAGCCCCCAAGGACCGGTTCAACTTAATATAGTTAAACCGAGACTTAACATAAACTTAATGCTTCAGAATCCACTGATGTAGTCCCCAAGGGCCGGTTCAACTTAGCATAGTTAAACCGAGACTTAACATAAACTTAATGCTTCAGAATCCACTGATGTAGCCCCCAAGGGCCGGTTCAACTTAGCATAGTTAAACCGGGACTGTAATTTATATCGCCGCATCAGAACATGTTCGAGCAAATAGCCATTAGCCCCCAAGTGCCAAGTTGAATACTTGTATTGAGCTTGGGACTTTGTAATTTTATTGATAGAGGAAGATCAAATATGCATTAGCCCCCAAGTGCCAAGTGTACAACTGGTTATGCACTTGGGACTTTGCAATGAATATATTTAACATGCTCCCTTTTTGTTGCAGAATGAGATACGCCAACAAGCCTCCCAAATCAATGATCTTCAAGAAAATCTGAAGTCTCAACAAGCAGAAACCTCCAAGGCCAAGGATGAGCTGAAAACCGCCTTGACTACCATGGAGCAGCTCAAGGAGTGGTTCAAGTCTCGAAGCGGGCCGGTGGGATCTTGAAAAAGGCCGCTTTATCCAAAAAGGTTGAGAATGCTGAAGCTGCCCTTAAACCGGTGGTAGATGAACTGACCAGCATGAAGCGGCAAGTGCATTCCATGACTGCTGCCATCTTCGGTAAGCTTCCTTTGGCTTCTATGATAAAGCGGCCTATACCTTAATAGAGTAGCTGTATACTGGAGCGCAGCGGATCATCTCCACTGCATCACATAACAATCCAGCACCCTCCTTAATCCAAGATACTCTTAGGAGGTTGTCAATGCTTCCAGCCCGGATTGAAGGGCTGAAGAAATCTCTTTGCTCGAACCGGCACCATCAACGCCTTAATCCGGCAAAGGCATGGGTGCCGATTTCGATCCGGTTGAAGCAGCTCGAGGCTATCGGTCTGAAGGAAGACGGTTCAGAGTTCAACGAAGATGATCTCGAGAGCGATAAACCGGCGGTCGCCTCTGGCTTGCCAATTGGCCGAAGAGGCAAACTTGTCGCATTATCAAGCTCAATATGATGATCAGAACAAGCGAGTGGCTGCACCTATTCCCGAAGTGAAGAACCTGATCCCTCCGATCCGTAAGCATACTTACGCTCATGATATTGAACCAACTTACCTGATCCATGAGGAGGATGTCTTTCAAGCTTTAATGGTAATCGACTGGACCACTATTGACTTCTAGCAGCTGGGTAGAGATGAAGAAGCTGAAGCGGCGCGGGACGACCCACAACCATCAGACCGGGGCGGCGAGCAAGCATGAACCGGAAGCCGGTTTAAAGAGCTGCTTCATTATATTCCGCCAAGAAACAATGATCTTATTTGGGCACCATGTTGCCTTGTAATAGGATATCCAACACTCTTGCTTTGAATATGCCTTCGTGCATAGGTGCTGATACTTTTTGCTTGAATGATCGAAACTTTCAATCTATATTTCCCGCAGTCATAAAATTTTAAACCGCCACGGCGGTTTGTGTTGCCAGCCGGATTGTAACGTTCATATATATATGAGATGAAATATTGAGGTATATAATCGAATTTTATGATACCAAATACCTGCCATCGCTGGGCATAAAGTTGGCTTAGCCAATCTTGAAGCGAAGGTTGTATAAACCCTTACCGTCAAAGGAGAACATCTCCTGTGTTTATAACGCCGGTTTACCATGTAAACCGTGCCGGGTCATAATAAGCCCCCTGTTACTCCATAATGGGATGTTAACAGAAAAAAGTCAAACCGGTGAAATTATCTCCGGATTAAAAATGGACCGAATTCCGTCAATTAACAGTTTAAACCGGTTTAAAAATCTTGTCGGTTTAAGAAAACGCAACAAAAATCAACTGATAGTTATGAAAAAAACATGGAAGCAAAGGCAATGATAAACCGTTTGCAAAAAAGGAAGGCTTTACTGAGCCGATCAGATGGTGTTACCATGGTCGGACACGACCAAGCTCCCTATAAGGTGTAGCCATGGTTCAAGTCAGCCAGGTCCCCAACTAAAACCGTGGCATTATGCCGATCAAGTGGCGTGGCAATGGTTCGGGTTCGACCAAGCCCCCAAGTGACTCTATGGCCTTAGGCCGATCAAGAGGTGTGACTGGTTCAGACTTGACCATGTCCCCAAATGATCTGGTGGCTTTCGCCTATCAAAAGGTGTTGCATTGGTTCGGACGCGACCAAGCCCCCAAGTGATATCATAAAGCTTTTGGCAAGCAAACTCAGGGGGTAAACCGAAGGCCGCATTAAGACAGAACAACTCCATGTAACCACGCATGATGTAACAGAACAGATACCCCGCTTTAGCTGAGGCTCCGGTTTATTACTTTATTCATAATATATACACCGTCATAATATGTACATAAGTAGAGCCGATGGCTCAGGTATAATAAGGCGAAGATGAGCTATGTTCCACGGCTGTTGGTCTCCTCCTCCGACGCGTGCGTGAGTCTTTATGCTCTCGAACATCGATCGATAAGTACGACCCGTTGTGCAGATTCTTGCTGACCACGAAAGGTCCCTCCCAAGGTGGGGATAACTTGTGCATATCAGTCTAGTCTTGGATGAGCCGAAGCACCAAATCTCCTTCTTGAAAAGTTCTGGTTCTGACCCGGCGACTATGGTAACAACGGAGATCCTGTTGGTAAATCGCCGAGCGGGCAGCTGCTATGTCACGCTCTTCATCCAACCGATCCAAAGCGTCCTGCCGTGCCGTCTCGTTGTCCGCTTCAACATAAGCTGCCACACGAGGTGAGTCATGACGGATGTCACTGGGGAGAACCGCCTTCGCTCCATAGACCATAAAGAACGGCGTGTATCCCTTGGATCTGTTAGGCATAGTGTTTATACTCCATAACACAGATGGTAGCTCTTCTACCCAACAACCCGGTGTCCTCTGCAAAGGGACCATAAGCCGGGGTTGATGCCTCTCAATATATCTTGATTAGCCCTTTCCGCTTGACCATTGGACTGTGGGTGAGCTATCAAGAAAGCGTCAAGCGGATGTGCTCACGTTCGCAGAACTCCTTCATGGCACCTTTGGACAAATTGGTACCATTATCCGTGATGATACTGTGTGGAAAGCCAAACCGAAAATCACCTTTTGATGAATCGAACCGTCGTGGCCGCATCACACTTGCTAATGTGTTCTGCCTCTACCCACTTTGTAAATTTGTCGACCGCCACCAGCAGGTGGGTCTTCTTGTCCTTGGACCTTTTGAAAGGCCCAACCATATCCAGCCCCCAGGTTGCAAACGGCCAAGTAATTGGAATCATCCTCAATTCTTAGGCCGGTACATGAGCACGTCTGGAAAACTTTTGGCAACCATCACATCGTCTGACCAGATCGTCCGCATCAGCATGAGCAACAACCAATAGAAACCGTGGCGGAACGCTTTAGCCACCAAGGATTTTGAACCGCGTGGTGACCACAATCTCCTTCGTGGATCTCACGCAATATTTCACAACCTTCCTCAGGGGACACACAGCGTTGAAACGCCCCTGACACGCTACAATGATGCAATTCGCCATTGACAATGGTCATAGACTTAGATCGCCGGACTATCTGCCGGGCCAACGTCTCATCTTCTGGTAACTCGCCCCGGTTCATGTACGCAAGATAAGGAAGCGTCCAATCCGGAGTGACGTGAAGAGCTGCCACCAATTGAACCTCCGGATCAGGAATAGCCAAATCCACTTCACCAGGGAGCTGGACCGACGGGTTGTGCAGCACGTCCAGAAAAACATTGGGTGGGACCGGTTTGCGTTGAGAGCCCAACCGGCTTAAAGCGTCCACCGCTTCATTCTTCCGACGGTCCACGTGGTCCACCTGATAGCCCTTGAAATGACCTGCAACAATATCCACCTCACGACGATATGCAGCCATGAGTGGGTCCTTTGAATCCCAAGTGCCAGACACCTGTTGAGCCACTAGGTCCGAGTCACCGAAGCACTTAACCCGGCTGAGATTCATCTCCTTAGCCATCCGGAGACCATGGAGCAAGGCTTCATACTCAGCTGCATTGTTAGTACAAGGGAACATTAAGCGGAGAACGTAACAAAACTTGTCACCTCGTGGGGAAGTTAGTACGGCTCCAGCCCCCGAGCCCTCCAATTGCCTGGATCCATCAAAATGGATGGTCCAATATGTGTGATCCGGCTTTTCTTCGTGTGCTTGCAACTCCGTCCAATCATTAATGAAATCCACAAGTGCTTGAGACTTCACCGCCGTCCGAGGCATCGTACTTCTGCATCAGGCGGTCCAAGCTCTATAGCCCACTTGGCAATCCGGCGATCGCTTCCGGTTACGTGTGATATCGCCTAAGGGAGCGTAATCGACCACCGTGATGGGGTGCCCTTGGAAATACCGCTTCAGCTTCCGGCTTGCCATAAAAACTCCATATACCAGCTTCTGCCAATGCGGATACCTTTGCTTAGATTCGATAAGTACCTCGCTGATATAATAAACCGGACGTTGAACCGGATGCTCCTTCCCTGCCTCCTTCTGATCCACCACAATGGCCATGCTGACCGCCCTGGCATTAGCAGCAACATATAGCAGGAGCGGCTCCTTGTCAATGGGAGCGGCGAGCACATGCGGGTTGGCCAATTGCCGCTTTAAGTCCTCCAACGCTTCATCGGGTGGACTCGCACAAACCGATCTGTCTTTTTTCAAAGATTCGGTACAAAGGGATGGCCTTCTCTCCGAGACGGCCGATAAACCGCTCGGTAGCGGCAATCCGCCTGCCAAACGCTGGACATCATTAATACACTTCGGTTTAGCCGAGGAGGTGATAGCCGTAATCTTCTCCGGATTAGCTTCAATTCCCTGTTGGACACGAAAACCCAATAACTTCGCCGGAACACCAAAAACACATTTGGCCGGGTTGAGCATCATCTTGTAAACCCGCAGGTTGTCAAAGGTTTCCTTTAAGTCGTCAATCAGTGTCTCCTTCTTCCTTGACTTGACCACAATATCGTCCACATAAGCGTGCACATTACGGCCGATCTGTTTATGCAGGCAATTCTGTACACAGCGTTGATAAGTTGCTTGGGCGCTCTTGAGCCCAAAAGGCATAGACACATAGCAGAAGGCTCCAAAGGGAGTGATAAACGCCGTCTTCTCCTGGTCCTTAACTGCCATCTTGATCTGATGATACCCAGAGTATGCATCCAAAAAGCTCAAACACTCACAACCCGCCGTGGCATCAATAATTTGGTCAATGCGGGGGAGGGCAAAAGGATCTGCTGGACAAGCCTTGTTAAGATCTGTGTAATCCACACACATGCGCCAAGTGTCGTTTTTCTTAAGAACCATCACCGGATTAGCAAGCCACTCTGGATGGAAAACTTCAACGATAAAACCAGCTGCTAAGAGCCTGGCCACCTCCTCTCCAATGGCCTTACGCCTTTCTTCGTTAAACCGGCGGAGAAACTACTTCACCGGTTTGTACTTGGGATCAACATTAAGAGTGTGCTCAGCGAGTTCTCTCGGTACACCTGGCATGTCAGAAGGCTTCCATGCAAAAATGTCCCGATTCTCACGGATGAACTCGATGAGCGCGCTTTCCTATTTCGGATCCAAGTTGGCACTGATGCTGAACTGCTTGGACGAATCGCCAGGCACGAAGTCAACAAGCTTAGTCTCTGCTGCCGATTTGAATTTCAGGGCCGGATCATGCTCTGTAGTTGGCTTCTTCAACAGAGTCATGTCCGCCGGATCAACATTGTCCTTATAATACTTCAGCTCCTCGGTGGCACAAACCGACTCTGCGTAAGCCGCATCACCTTCCTCACATTCCAAAGCGATCTTGCGGCTCCCATGAACCGTTATTGTCCCCTTGTGACCCGACATCTTGAGCTGTAAATAGATATAACAAGGCCGTGCCATGAACTTGGCATAAGCCGGCCGCCCAAACAGGGCGTGATATGATCTTTGGATTTTCACCACTTCAAACGTCAAGGTTTCCGATCTGGAGTCATTTTCATCTCCAAAGGCCACTTCCAGAGCTATTTTACCAACCGGATATGCTGACTTGCCAGGTACCACACCATGGAACACTGTATTGGACAGTTTGAGATGTTTATCTGTTAACCCCATACGACGGAAGGTCTCATAGTACAGGATGTTGATGCTGCTCCCTCCATCCACGAGCACCTTGGTGAACTTATAACCTCCCACCTGAGGTGCCACCACCAGGGCTAGTTGACCCGGATTGTCAACCCGGGAGGATGATCCTCTCTACTCCATACAATGGGCTGCTCGACCAAATAGAGGTAATGAGGCACGGCCGGTTCAACAACGTTATTTGCCGCTTCGCTCAAGCTTCCGGTCTCGCTTGTCTAAGCCGGTGGTGAATACATGGTACTGCCCACTATTCAACTGCTTTGGGTTGCTCGATAACCCGATCGTTGTCTTTGCTGGTCAGTAACCACCTTGGTTATTCTGATAGTTCTGATTCATATGTCCGACCGGATTACCATTAAATCCTGAACCGGAATTTCCTCCACCGTAACCCGGCCCAGATCCTGAACCGCCGCCGGAACCTTGATCATACCGGAAAGCATTAGAACTCTTGAACTCCTGCATAATATAACAATCCTTCCAGAGGTGATTTGCTGGCGCCTCCTTCGTCCCATGCTTCGGACAGGGTTGATTCAACAGATAGTTCAAGCGGTCCGGATTAGGATTAGGCGCTCCACTTCGATTCGGCTGTTTACCCTTGCGCTACCGCCCTTGTCCTGCTGCGTTGGTGTTGGTTCTGAAGTCCATGTCGCCATTAAACTTTGCGCTTGCCTCCACCATTACCTGCCGAGTGATGTTGCTGGCCTTTGGAGTTGCTGTTCTTCTTTCCCTTCCCTGTCTCCTCATCATCAGACTCGGGATCCTTGATACTATCAGAATCAGCATACTTCACTAAAGTGCCCATGAGAGTGCCCATGTCATTACAAAACCGCTTCATGCGCCCCAACTTCAACTTCAAAGGCTTAAACCGGAAGTTGCCCTCCAGAGTTAAGATCGCAGAGTCAGCGTTGATCCGGTCTGACGAGTGCAAGATTTCCGAAACGCGGCGGTACCCAATGGGTTGTTGACTCCCCTTCCCCCTGGACACAAGCCGCCAAGTCCACTACGGACATGGGCTGCTTACAGGTATCTTTGAAATTCTGGATAAACCGGGTCCGCAACTGGGCCCATGAACTGATAGAATTGGGTGGCAAGCTCTTCAACCAAGCATCTTGGCCGTGCCTTCGAGCATCATGGTGAAGTACTTTGCACACGCCGCCTCATCCACATCCAGCATCTCCATGGCCATCTCATAACTTTCTATCCATGCTTCGGAGCTAAATCGGCGGTGTAATTTGGCACCTTGCGCGACCCTTGAAGTCTTTGGGAAAGCGCACATTGCGTAAAGCGGGACGAGGCAAGGCACCCCAAAGAGCTAGAGGCAACCCCAGGCTCGACCGAGATGGTCGGACGAACCCGCAAGTCGATAATCCCGATCTTTGTCGCTAACTCGGCCTCCCTGCATGCTCGGGCCCGTCCACCACCTCCCGAAGCGTTATCGACGCCACCGCCGGGTTGTTGCCACGGGCACACCACGCCGTGCATTACTTGATACGGCCGGTTCATCCACGTGCCTGCTATAGCTCCGGCTTGGCGGGGGTAGAGTGGATCCGGTCGGGTCAGTATGAATATGCTTCTTGTTGGACCAAAGCTGTCCTAAGGAGCTCCTTGACCCGGCGCTGCCTCTACCGCCTGTGGTGAATCGCCTTCAATTGGAATGGCCTCCAGCCGTGCTGCAGCTGCAACCAGGTTATCCATCGGGTTGGAATAGTGACCTGGAGGTGTTTGCACAGACTCGCATCGAGGCGTCTTGGCATTATGGCGGGTAGATCTATTACGAAGGCTGAACCGGTAGCGCCGTCCAGTGCTTCCGCCCGGTTTACCGCCCGGCGGATTACTTGGTTCCGCTCGGTGTTGAAGAGATCTCTTCCTCAAGGCGAAAGGCAAAGCGGGATCTGTATTTCTTCATGACTTCATGCGACGCGCTCTGATCCAAAGATGAGCCTATAAGCCTGCGCATCTAAAGCGGCCCGCTCTGCCGCCATCCTGGCGTCTGCAGCTGCCAGATCCACTTTAGCCTGAGTGATTTGTTCCTTCACCTTTGCAATCTCCGCGTTATGAGCGTCCTGGTCTGCCGGGTTAACCTCTGCCATGAGCACAGCCAACACATCGAATAGTTCTGATAAAACTTGAGCCGGCGGGCGCGCAGGGCCTCCTGCCCCGGCAGCCGTCGCCATTGTTGAACCGGCAACCATTGTCGTAGCGGTCGAAGAGTGAAGCACTGCTTGTGTACCGGCCATGAATATTCCAACCCGGTTGGGCAGATCAGAGGGGTCCGGAATACTGTCACCATCGGAACAGCCCCCAATCCGGCCATCTTGTAGCTGATATAGAGACTCAATTTCTCCGGTCGACGACTCGTCATCAGAGTAGACGACGGTTTCACCACCAGATTCTGATCCGCCCTCATAACTTCCTCCGTGGATGACTCCCACAAGGGCACGCTTTACGGCCGGTTTAGCCTGGGCAAGTCTCGCACGCTGAGCCGTCTCGACGAGGTCGATGCAGATGTCCGGCTCAGGCCTTGGCTCACTGATCTTGCCGAATAAAACGTGTATGCCACCAAAGGGGACCCGGTACCCGTACTCAATCGAGCCGGCCTCGGGGCCCCAGCCTGCATCGTCGATGTAGAGCTTGCCGCGACGACTCTTGGTCATCCGGCCCACATCATAGCCTTCGAGTCCTTCAAACTTGCCCTCCAAGATCATCAAACCATCGTGCGATAGCCCCACGGTGGGCGCCTAACCGTCGTGGTTTTGTCACGGCAGATGTCCTCATGAAAGGACTTAGTCGTGGAGCCATCGCCACGAAGTTAACTTGAAGGGGTTAAAGCGGACGAAAGACACAAGAGTTATACTAGTTCGCCCTTCGATGAAGGTAAAAGCCTACGTCTAGTTGTGATGGAATTGATGTGGTCTCGATGACTAGGGAGCAAATAAGCTTCGCCTAGGCCTCGAGTTGTTGTTGTCTGTCCTTGAACCGCCCCGGGTCGTCCCCTTATATACACGGGTGACGCCCGTTGGTTCAGAAAGTCCCAATCTCCGGTTCATACTGTGATCCGGTTGGTCTCTCTCTATTCCTAACTTACAATACAAGTTTACATACCAGGCCGGTTTACGGCTACAGGTTCTAAACCGACTACAGGCCTTGGGCCCTTACTCTCATGCCTCTTGGACTTCTGTCGTTGAACTACTGATGAAGTTAACCCGGCCCAGATAGGCCGGTTTACGCCCAGTAGTAATATCCCCAACAGGGGGCAAGTTTCCCCTCTTCCCCCCCTCCTTGGCCGCCACCCTGGATGGGATTGGGGGCAGCCGCACCCCTTGGTGTGGAAACCCTAGAGGGGGCGCACCCCCTCCCTCTCCCCGATATATAGTTGAGGTCTTGAGGGCTGCCAACACATTAGTTTGACTTCTCCTTGGCGCAGCCCTACCTCTCTCCCTCCTCCTCTCCTGCGGTGCTTGGCGAAGCCCTGCAGGATTGCCACGCTCCTCCACCACCACCACGCCCGTTGTCTTTGCTGCTTTGGGACGGAGTCTTCCTCAACCTCTCCCTCTCTCCTTGCTGGATCAAGGCATGGGAGACGCCACCGGCTGCACGTGTGTTGAACGCGGAGGTGCCGTCCATTCGGCACTAGGATATCCGGTGATTTGGATCACGACGAGTACGACTCCTTCAACCCCGTTCTCTTGAACGCTTCCGCTTAGCGATCTACAAGGGTATGTAGATGCACTCTCCTTCCCCTCGTTGTTGGTTTCTCCATAGATAGATCTTGGTGACACGTAGGAAAATTTTGAATTTCTGCTACGTTCCCCAACAGTAGTCTCCCATTGACAAAAGCCATCTTGGAACCATACTAAGTTCATGAATGAACTATATGATTCAACATCTTGTTTGTCGCTTCTAAAGCGTCAACATACTTAGTCATTTGTTATAGAATTCGCCACAGTATCCTGTTGGGAACAATTTCCAACTACCGGGCCACCATATTGTGTATTACACAAAACCCTTAACTTAAATCGAAAATCGCATGGAGAAAAGATGAAGACTGTATCGATGTAACATTTTACAACGAACTCTTCATGATCTCCGCTTGCGAGAAAACATATCATCAGTACTTACTCTAGTACTCAATGACATCTTTCACTGTTGTCCCATGATCAGTACTTTGATCACTTTAGTATCCATACTCGCAACACCTTGGGAGTATAGGACATATCTGGTTGTTTTACATACCATGGAATACATGATTAATCCAAGCACAGAAGTGTGTGGAATCTGCATCATGTATTTTGCTCATCAGTGTTTTGGGACACTGATTCTTGCAAAAACTCTTTCCATGTGACTTCGGCAAGAATCACTCCTTGTCGTTCTTAGTGCTAAACGGTTTTAGCATCTTGTCAATATGTATTTATTTCTTAGCCCTATTAGGCAAATCTATCTCCATAGATCATTATGCCTAATATTGAGGCTATTTAGCCTAAGCACTTCATCAAAAAACTATTTTCAAATGAAGTCCTAATTCGTGTCAAGAAATTTATTTCCAATTAACAATGTGTCAAGCACACAAGGTTTTTAGAAATATTATTACGCTCCCACTTACTTTCTTGAATTACAATCATCTTCGTTACCCATTGATGAAGTCAAACCCCTTTGACCATTTCATCAACGCACGAAGATTCTAACTCCATTTTGCTCTCTTCCTCCATCATTTGGAACTCAAGATTGCACCCTTACCAGCATCCTCTGGATAGACAAAATGCCTTGGACTGTAACACATGCAAGTCCTTGGTTTCATTTCCATCATATGGAAATCCTATTGTCATCCATGTTTCATATCTCATGATTGAAATATGTATTAATTGCTAGTTCAACCCGAACCGACTTTAAACATCGCTACGATGAAAACAACCTCATCGTAGTCAACACTTGAACTTGTTATTTCAACAAGTCGAGCTTTATGGATACAACATTTTTATCCGTATCAGTTTTAAGTTCCATAAATATTCGTTAGACTCTGAGTCTTCCGAAAGGTGTATCAAGGTTTTAATCTTGAATCACTTATATGGAAACTAAATCGGGTTGTATTGGCATTTAGCCAATTCCGGAGTCAGGGCCCATCAACGCTTCCTTGTGTATCGTAGGTATAATGTTGTCTAACAACAATATCTCGCTTATGCACTCGAGAGGTTTGCACGAGCCTTGCCTCACGTGGTTCAGCTGCAAATTCGACCAAGTTCATACATTTTATTGTAGAGACTTCCGTGACGATCGTAGTAGGGAACTCTGGAATTACTTCCAAGGTCTCTTTCCTTTGATATGATGACGAAGATACTGTTTATCTCGTCGAGTTGCACTATTCTCCCACTCACCTTTTTGAAAGAACCATTCTCTTTAAAAGCACACCGTTTCGCGGCAAAACTATTTGCCTCGGTATAGTGAGGGAGGAATACCCAACATTTTGGTATAACCTACAAAGTAGCACTTGTCTGATTTGGGATAGGTTTGTAACTTTTTACACAAGCTCCATATTCCAAATGTTAAGAAAATATATAACATGGTTGGGCGTACCATACCATGGCTTCATTTCAACAGACCCGATGTAGCTCTTTTCAGTGTAAAAACCGCAGTCTCTAAAGCATCACTTTAAAAAGGGATAATGGCAAATTTATTTATGTCATCTTTGATCTTACCATGTCATAAATGGTTAGATTACATCTTCACAGACATTCCACTCATAGTGGTGTTCCGGGAGGTGTAAGTTATGAAACTCTTTTCACAACTCATCGGACATTCGCTAAACTTGTAACTCAAATATTTCTTTCTGCAATCAAATTGTAGAAACGTAATTTCCTTGTTACAATAACTTCTACTTCATTTTTGAAAACCTTTCAAATGATTTCAAAAGATCCAGACTTACGTCTCATCAACTAAATATCCATATATCTACTTGAGTCATTTCTGAAGATAAATAAATCCACCACTAACAACACTTATCGGACTACACACATCAAATGTATGATCACTAATAAGTTTGTTGTTCGTTCCTTATGGCCTGTGAACGGTATTTTAGTCACTTCACTTTTCGGAGGAAAGTTGCAAGTGTCAGATGATTCAAAATAAAAAAGACATCAAAATCCATCATAATGGAATTTTCCATGCGGGTTTCTCCAATGTGACCAAATTTAGTGCCACACTTGTGTGGTATTCTTTTAGTCTTGCGACATTTAGCGTCAGTGTTATGGATGTATCATATTACCATCAATATTCATAACATACATCCCATCTTGGATGGAAGCATGGCCCTTCATGTTATTCATAATACTTAACAACAACTGTTGTTTTTATGAACAATTCTTTTGCAACAAACATTGTGCAATGGGCTAGAGTGTATGAAACTCTAAAATGAATTATGAAAGTAAACCCAGAGGTATTGTATTATTATCAATATTCATAACATACATCTCATTCATTATGAAACTATGGCCCTTGTGTTATTCATAACATCGAACATAAAAAGTTCTCTTATGAACAACCTTCTTGCAAGATACCTTATGCAATGGGCTAGAGTTTGAAAAACTCTAAATGAATTATGAAAATAAATACAGACGGCAATACAATCGATGGAAGGTATAGTAACATTTACTATGTTCCTGTGTATACCTTAACCCCATTTCTGGCTAGCCTTTTAGGCCATAGTAGCTCTTACATTGATTCGTAATGTAATGCAATCGAAGCGGGTATCTTTGTGATTAACTCACAATACCCAAGAATTAGTGATTAACATGTTTAACCATAATTCCCAAGAACTATATCTTTGACCAGCCTACTATACATCAAAAACTTGTATGACATTCATACATGAGCTGGATATTCCAGTCATCTTTCTTTCTTCCTTTATACTTCTAACAGTTTAACTCTTAGTATTTCTCCTACTCACAAAAGAAGCACCCAACTTAAGAGTGGCGTTATCCCCGGACTTCCTAGGCGTGTAAGTCATACTAACACCCTTTGGACACTTCCTTTCTCTCTAAATTGTTGTTTTATTCACCTTTCATTATATGACAGGCATTCTTCTGGATCCCTTTCCCAACAGCCAAATGCATAGTAAACACTTTTACTAATACTTGCAAACAAACATTACTTTGGATATTTCATATCTTTCAGCCTTTGTTTGTATCTAAAAACTAATTTTCAGTTCCATGAATATCATATAACTATCCCAACTTTCAAAGTTTGGGTTTCATGGAAGCAAACATATTCCACTCGACCGTAACAGAATTCTAGCTTTTGGATCGAAGGACGAGAGTCACATGATCCATAGCATTAGCGGGAGGATACGGAAAGCATGCGATAGGACAAGGTCCTTCTCGGCACTTTTGAGGACAATCCTCATATTACGTTACCAATCGTAAAGTTTTAACCAGATATTTAACAGCTATTCAATTTTAACAGGGAAGATGGAAACGCGAGCCATTATTCTACAACTATTTTGCAAGAAACACTTAGATGTTGTTCATAATTAATTGCACCGAGAATTAAACATGTTAATTCAACAAAGGCGCTCCCACTCAAATCAAGATCTCTCATAATTAATTTTGAGTGATACAAGATCCAGACTTCAACTCATCGCCATAGAATCATCATCTCATAACGGGAATTTTAATCGGTAGGCCAACTTGCCGATCACATCTCTATGTGACTCTTGCTCATCTTTCGATGTGTGTGTTCCGAGCTCAGGACCATGAACGTCAAGACAACCAAGTGATCTTGCTGCGAGGTCTGACCTCACCCGCCTCACACTTCTCTAATCGTTCGTACCCATGCATCCATGGCGCACTTTAAAAGATAGGTGCCTTAACGGTGCTACACTTGGGAGAACACTAACTACTTGATATTTTAGTGAGAGATCACCCTAATAAAAAGCGACTACTGCGCAATCAAGAAGGGTGCATCATAAGGGATAAACATCTCAGGCAATTCATAATAGCATGATATGGTATAGCCCTTTCTGACGGAGAAGTCTTTCATTTCTTCGTCTTTGGCATTCGCGTCGGTGTTCACCTTCGTGAAGATTGCCACCACCTTGTCAGTGCACCAGATAATATCGCTATCTCCATAGCGGATAAAATAAATGCATTACTTAAGGTTGACACGCAGGTCATTAAAGTGCAATCATATGGCTCCAGCCATCATGCCGAATCATGACACGCAGGTCATGTTAATTACATTATATAGTCATCTCATACATAATCAAATTATTATGAGCACTACTATACCACATCACACGCAAACCATCCTGCAAAACCAAGTTAGACGCCTCTAATCGGTTCATACAAAAAAGGTTCTTCGTGGCTTCTAAGGTTTCGTCTTAAACCGCAGCTACCAACGTTTTATCATCAAGTATGATTATTCAAGTTGCTAGATTAACATCTCGGGGTGTATAAAACACGAGATAATTAAATCTCGAGCCCCATACTAAACTTCGTCATACGCATGACCCCCGTGTAGATCATATCTGCAATGCCCTTTCATCTGCGAATTTCATCTTTCTTTTGACTAAGGCGTAACCCAAAGAATCGATAGCACTTCCATGATCAATCAGGATCACGGATTGCCAGAACTTTGTCAAATTCCACCATGCTGTCTCGAGATTGAGCAAACGCAAATTCTAGGGAAGCAACAAGAACGTCGGTTAACAGATTTCATCTGTCACCCAAATAAATAATTTTCAGCAATAGATCTCATCTACTACAAAATTATATTATGCAATACCCATACATCTCCATGTATTCTAGATCGTAACCTGCATCTACGCATAGCACGGCTCTTGATGCCACTGTAGGGGAACACAGCAGAAGACAAAAAAATTCCAACCTACGCACCAGCCCAGGACCACTATGGAGGCTGCATACATGGTTTGATCTTTTTCGTTACCGACTCGTAGCGCAGCGGGAAATAGAGTTGATGACGATCGGCGGTGCAGATCCCCGCAGCTAGGATTTACAACCTCCCAACCGCGAGGATGTATACCCTCATATGCTCCTCAGACAGCCCTCCGGGAGGTGGTCGAACAGCCCCCCGGACGGTGTCGCGGACAGCCCTTCGGGAGGACCTTCGAAACTCGAACGGTCACTGGGACAGCCCTTCGGGAGGACCTTCAAAACTCGGACGGTCACATGGACAGCCCTTCGGGAGGCACTCACGAACTAAGAACGAACTATGATCTCTCTACAGAGTTGCACACATACGGTGTCATCTATCCGTCAGGGCTTCGCCGCCCGTAACTAGTTCCCGCCGAACCTGCACAGCCTTTCGGCTCTACGAAACTATTTCGCTGGGAGGGAGAGAAGAAGCCAGATCATTGCATGGCACCTGTATGAGAGCAAAGGGATGATTGTGGAGGGCTGCCCCTCCACCTCTATTTATAGGAAATCCCAAGGGGTAGGGTGGTTTTACAAGAAAACCCAAAACCCACATGAAATGGAGTCCTTCCCTAGGACCTAAAGAGTGAAAACAAGGGACAAGTGGGGCCCCATGGATGAGCTGCACCCATGAACGTCCCACCCCCTGTGGGGCCCCCCAAAAGGAGGTTCCCACCCTTCCATGTCATCCCTAGATCTTTTGGGCAAAGCCCCAAAAGGTGGCTTTCCATAAAATATCCCAAAAAGCACATTCACTATTCATGACGACATTTTTCAGCGTCCGTTCGAACTGAAAATATTTATGTGGGCTTAGAACATTTCCAATACCCACCATAATAATTTTCAACGCGTTCTAGAACAATTCCATTTTAGTGATTTTCATCTGCGAAACGCATTTGAAGTGGCCCCGGCAGCTCCGGAACATTTCCGGTTTTTATCTCAGAAAATTCCAAAAGCTTCCGTAATGATTACGGCACCCTCCAAGAATTATCAGGCATGTGCCGAAACCAATTTGACTTAATGGTATATCCCGAAACAACTTTTCAGTATCATCGAAACTTATCCGATGACCTCTCTCTGCGGTACGATTCCGCTGTCCGAAACCATTCCGGTGTCCGAAACTTTTTCGATGATTTTCTCTCAGACTCCTTATCTAGTATTCAGCAGATAGATGACCCTTAAGCGTGTGACCCTATAGGTTCGGTGAAGTATAGACATGACCCGGAACCCCTTCCGATCAATGATCAACATCGGAGCCGTGGACACCCATATTGACCCCTATACCCACACGAATGAATATTCGAGTGAACCTCCAGTTGCCGTGTGCTATTCCTGTTGCTTCGCGATATGTTACAAAGACCCGAGGTGAGATTTACTTGCATCCCGTGGATCAACAACTTGTCCACTATGCTAGTTACCTCGTTCTTGGTTTTGTTCTCTTTTCTCGTTCCGTGTTCCGGCATCCCTGTGATCAAATCACACCGTGTCCGCCGCACGATGATGGATACCGTAACACCGAGAGGGCCTGAGAATATCTCTCCATCGCCGGAGGAGCAAATCCCAATCTTGAGCTATCAAGTTACTTGACACACTTTTCCATGAACCCGTAAGCACCGTAATAGCCACCCATTTACGGATGACGTTTAACAAACCCCAAAGTTCATGAAGCAAACATGAAGAAACTCGATACTCTCATGGTCTAAGGAATCATGCAAACGTTAACCATATCTGTGTTATTTACCATTAACTTGTGACGAATGAATCTCATAGCATAACATCAAACCGGGTCGATTCAACACAAATGTTCTCTTAACATTGTGCCCTCAAAGTTGCTGGCATAGACATGCCCATGATAAGGAAAACGGAACCATCATGCAACACTTGAGCTAGTCTTAGAGGCCAAACTAGGAATACTTCTTACCGTTTATTATTCCACATGTGCATATGAATCTTCCTCCGAGCCTCGTGGATATTGCAGACTCGAGAATCATTGCAGTTATAGCATGGAACATAAACATAATTATGAACTCGGAGATAAATAATATCATTTATTATTGCCTCTAGGGCATATCTCCTCTCTCTTTTCCCTCAAAAACTAGCAAGAATCCATGGAGGGATTGAGAGTTAGCAAGCTCGAAGAAGGTCAACAATGGGGAAAGAACACGAGCTCAAGGGATTAGGTTCAATGGGGAAGAAGACCCCCTTTTATAGGTGGGGAAAAAATCCAACCGTTATGCTCACAGCCCGCACAGAGCGGTACTACCGCTAGGGCGGTAGTACCCCTTTGAAAAACAACAGCGAGGATGCAAAAGGCCAGTAGAACCGCCGGAGCGGTACTACAGCTCGTCCTCACGGTACTACCGCTAGGGATCGCGGTACTACCGCAAAGGGTAGCGGTACTACTGCTTGCGAGCGATACTAAAAAATACATCCGGGCCTACCACCGCAGGACTTGGGACGAGTTTCTGGTTCGGAGCGGTACTACCGCTGTAGGAGCCGCGATAGTACCGCTCTGGAGCGGTAGTAAAAAATTACATCCGCTCCAAATCGCGGTAGTACCGCTGCAACCTTTTCAGAACACCAAAACTGCCACAACTTTTGCAAACAGACTCCGAATTCGATGAAACCAAGTTTGTTGGAAAGCTAGCGACAAGGGCTAACACAATCTTGAAAGAAATATCAATAAGAAGCAAATGAGAAAAGGCCCATAAGAAAATGGTGAGAACCCTTTCTCGGATAAGACCAGTAAAACCTCCTACACCGAAAACATCACAGAAGACGCATGCAAACTCCATTTTCGATGAACTCAAGCTTGTCATCAAGATGACCATAAGCTCTAAGGCTCACAAAGAGAACCAGACAAGAAACAAGAAACATGGTGCACGGATGCAATGGTTTGAGCTCTCTACTGACGATACGATCAAACTACCAACTTGAGAGCCCCCCTTGATAGTACGGCAAACGATCCTATAACTCGGTCTCCCAACTACCACCATGAGACCGGTAAATTAGAAAACCTATCAAGGGCAAACCTTTGCCTTGCACATGGTCCACTTGAGCTATATGATGACGATCTTGACTCCGTCAAGTTGGACCACCTTTCTTGATTGCGTTGGCTCGATGAAGACTAGATGATTGCTCCCCCATACTCCACTATGGGTGAGTCACTCTTCGGTACACCTTCACAAGTGATTGCGTTGGCTCGATGAAGGCTAGTTGATTGCTCTCTCATACTCCACTATGGGTGAGTCACTCTTCGGTACACCTTCACAAGTCCATTGTCACCAAAATGGACGGCAACCTACAAGCATGATTTCTTCGTGATGCTCCACTTGAACTTGCACAACACAACCTTGATTACGATCACCACTTGATGTCATCCTTTCCATGGTTGTATGATGTCTTCCTCTTGACACAAGCCCATGGACACGTACCTAACCCCACATAGAACTCTCACATAGACCATGGGTTAGTACACAAAGTGCAATGGACAATGCTTACCATACCATGGGATCACTTGATCCCTGTCGGTACATCTTTTACGCTTTGTGAGTTGATCAACTTGATTCACTCTTGACTTAGTCTTGATCAACCTTGAATTTTTCCAACTCTCTTCGTTTGGATGATGTCTTGAAGGTAAACATGAATGATCACACAATCTTCTTCTTCAAGACATGCTTGCAATAAGCACAACACTCACATGACCAATCTTTGGATAATTCCTTAATAGCACCTTGTTCAACACATAAACTCCTTGAAACCAACACATGGACTTCAAGAAATGCCTATGGAAAAATCCTTCAAATATAACTCAATGCAACCATTATTCCATAGAGAATGTCATCAATTACCAAAACCACACATGGGGGCACCGCATGTCCTTTCAATCTCCCCCATTTTGGTAATTGATGACAATCACTTTCAAGAGAGTTTATATAAGGAATCATGTATCACCATGCCATGCAACAACCAATAATGCATGCGTAGGATATGTGTATGCTTAGGAACAAACCAAAGCCAGAAGAGACAACTCTCTAAACTTCTCCACAAAACTCTCCGAAACTTCTCCCCCATTGGCATCGATTGCCAAAATGGGCGAAAAGCTTAGAAGGCCAATATAAATTGTGGTCCTCCATAAATTGTGTATTTCTCAACAATTGAGTGGAATGCAACACACATATCCAAAGGTAAATACTTGGAGGAACACAAACTATATTGAGGCACAAAGATAGCAAAAGAATGATATGCCACAAAGACATAAAAAAGAGAAACAAGCAATCAAGCAATCAAGCAATCAAGCAATCAAGCAATCAAAAGATACCAATTGAAGAAAGCTATCAAAAGATACCAATTGAACCAACTAGGCCAATGAACCTACGAGCCACATGCATGAATAAAGGATATTATGATAAGAGCAAAGGAGTGATCTAAAGAAACTAGAGAATCTCCCCATGATTTGTGCACACATAAGAATATTTTGTATTATGATACCAAGTGCACAAAATAGGATCATCACTCCTCGAAAATCAATAGAAACTCACAACAAGAGAAAGTGAGCATGTAGGAAACAAAGCCTAGCACAAGAAACAAACACATGGTTGAGCAACATGTAAAAGAGGCAACTTATAAGAATGGGCTCAACCAAAAAGATGTGTGTGAGTCAAGGCAATGCACTTGAGAAGACTAATGTACGGATGAGCATCAATCATCAATAAAGTCTTGAAAGAATGTGGCACACGGTGCAAGGCCTATCATTCCCACACACAACTAGCAAATGGGTTCACAAGCTTACTGATAAGCATATAAATAACCTATGCTTGTGACAACCCGTGGTGAAGATAGAAGATGAAAGCCGAGGAATACCAATTAAGATGGCAAAGCCTCGTAAAGATAAGCATGAGAAAAATAATCTTCACCACACAAGAGTGCATCAAGATGCAATGAGATAAGACATGCACTCAAGGCAAAAGCTTTCACGGAGCCACCAAAGAAATAACAAGAAAGACAAGGTGGACGTGAAAGAAAGGATATCATCTAGAGGTGTAACTTCTCTCAAGTGTATAAGGTTCTAGGTAGACAAAATAATGATGATATATATCTACAAAGAAGGATGTACACCCGAAATAGTTACAACATAAAGGAACAAGATATCCAAAAGGAAGTCATAGATATACCGATAAGATATTTGCTTGGAAGCATAGCACATGGCTAGATATGGTCTTATTGTATATAAATGAATTCCTACCACACAACCATCAAAGACATCACAACTAGCAACATGAGATCATCGTTGAGATGCTTTGAGAAGGAAACAAGGTATCACAAGAACTAATCAAGAAATTCATGCCATGATGGAACCTACACAAGGTTGTATGAAGGAAATGTATGCATGAGTAGGTACTTGTTACCGAGATAGCATTGGAAGGATGTAGTAGATACCAATTGAATGTAAACGATAGTAGTTCATTGAGAGTCCTAGCTTGACTCCAATAAGCACATGGTGACACCACCTTCCTTTTGAATGAGCCGAGCATCCAATGCATCTCAAGTTGTTCCTAGGACAACACCACAAACAAAGTGGTACCCAAACTCATTGGGACCAAAGAGTTAGCAAACCAACAATACATATGACAAACTCCACATAAATATGTGCATATAGATATGAAAATGAATATTATGCACATCTCATCCAATTTGATACTTGGTGGAGTTTCCCCTATATATTGGGTCAAAGAAAGAAAGCATGCCAAAGAAACTACATGGACTAAATATGCATGCTGAAGACTTTCAAGAACCGAGACCAAAAGACAAAGAAATACCAAGCGAAGAAAATATACCAAATGAATAAATCATCACTTGGAAGATATCAATTGAAAGATACATCAAGGAATGAGATATCCATTGATACACCCAAAATAAAGTGTCAGGACCCCGATTCCAAGTCACATCGATCCAGCCGGTAACACCTCATATCACTTTGCGGCCTCACGCACGGTAATCCCACGGTGTCACCTTACCATGGCCCGGGACCGTTTGCGCCTTTTGGCTCACGTATATGATAGTGTCGCTAGCATCCATATACAGAGAACCCGGGCCGACATGGCTAGTCGTGAACCCAAAGCGGCGCTAACACACGGGGACAGGCATACATGAAACAACTCCGAGCATGTCGGTCAACAGCGTGTGAATCCGGGCTGTAGCACTGGGCTAACAGGACTCCGGTAACCCGGGTTGTAGCAGGCTAGGCAGGACTCCGAATGTCACCGCGTGACATTTCCCCGAGGGGATGTATACACGAACGAAGTGAAACACATGACGGCCAAATCAAGTGTCCAGAGCGATAGTGCTGGGCTAGCAGACTCGGTGAACCGGGTCAGAAGCGGACTACTATCGCTCAGGAAGCACTAGACTACATTTCCCCATATGAGAGGTTGCCAAGGATAAACAACTAGATTGTCGGATCCCACTCATACCAAGCATTTCAATCATACACACAATATGCCCGATATGAGAACATACAACATGGCATCACAACAAAACTCTACAACTCAGAGTACTTTATTTAAAAGGCTCCTAGGAGCCATACATAACATGTTCATACAGATAGGGGTCACACGACCCGACACTCAAGTCATACAAGCATACAAGCACATGCGGAAGCAAACTAGTCTGAGTAAAGACTCTAAAAAGAAAGAAGGCTTGACGAAGCCTTTCTATCTACATCGGGCCTTCACAAGTCTTGCACCACCACCTAGGTGGCTAGTCACTCGTTGACATCAAGGTCTACATAGAACCCATCGGAGGGGGCGGTGTTATCATCTGAAAACATTAATTAAAGCAACATGAGTACGGAGGTACTCAGCAAGTCTTAACAACAGAATCCTATTTTACATGCACATTCTCAAGAAGGTAGTGGAGTTATTGCAGCAAGCCAGCTTTGACTCTTGGCTAAGCTATCCTACGAGACACCATTTGGAAAGCATTTGTCGCACACGAGTCCACTACTCACCAACACAATACTCCACCAGGGTCCTCTCTCGTCAACCTACGAGAGGGCCATCCGCTGATACTCACACTTATCTTGAGGCTTTTAGTAGTATCCATTTACTTGTCTATGAACTGTATAGGTGACCAAGTAGTCCTTATCATGACGCGGCTATTCGAATAGTTTTATACCCTGCAGGGTGTACTTCTTCACACACGCTCACCACTTATCGCCGCTACACGACGCGTGTACTCGGCAACCTTCAAGCGGAAGCCCAATGAGGGTGTCGCCACGGCCCCGACTAAACACATGAGTCCCTAGTCCAGGTTTATCGCCTATTCGGGTTCCATCCGTAGGGAGTCCGTCCGAGGTTTCCACTAACGGCCCCGAACGATGTGAGCAGGGTTCCCGAGACACCAAACGGGTGAATCGGTACATCGGGCCATGTGCCTACCGCAACACAGCCCACCCCTAGGGTCAGCGCTGCGTGCGGACCCCATCATACTACAAACACCAGAAATACTTGCAACTCCCGGACAGAGGACAAGAGTGGTTAATAAGTCGAGAGGGTCCATTGGTTTTGGGCCCAATGCGTGGTAGTAGCTGAATCTTAAATCACACACAGATCTCAGTTCTTAGGGACGGCCTCAATGAAACAACCCACCACGTACTCCTACATGGCCTCTCATCGATACCATTACCAAATCGTGTTCAACACTTCATCCTCGTTACCGACACAACCTTTCACTCTAGTTCATCATCCCGATGAGCCAGACCTGACACAACTCTAAGCATAGCAAGCATAGCATGGTAGGTAACACAGATTTGGCTCAATCAACTCCTACACATGCTAGTGGGTTTCATCTAGTTACTGTGGCAATGACAGGTCATGCAAAGGAAGTGGGTTCAACTACCGCAACACACAGCAGTTTGAATCGCGTTGTCTTAATGCAGTAAACAAGAGCATAAGCGAGATCATGGGTTTGTATCGGAATGATCAATGGGTTGCTTGCCTGATGTAGTGGTAGTAGGATACTGCCCTTCAGACGGATATTCGGGGTTATCCTCAGAGGCAGAACCTATCACGAGAGGCACACCGAACATAATCAACACATGACGATATGCAACAATATGATGCATGCTATGACATGGCATTATGAATGTGTCTTGGTCTAATGCAAGCTAAAACAGAAAGGAATGAACTCATTTGAATCAAAGATTCAAATGTTAGTTCATTTAACATAGTCATATTAGTGCATTATCTTGTTTTGATTAAACAGCAAGGTTAACTTGTTTTGACATGCATGAAACCATTACCAATCGATAGATTGAATTTGTTTTATCAAAATTCATATATAAATCTTTGCATTTGGAGTTACAGATTAATTTCTATGAATTTTTGAAGTTTACAACAATTTCTGGAATTTCCTATATAAAAATAAATCCAGAAATTAGTTATTGTGTCAGGGTGACGTCAGTGGTCAAAGGGGATGTCCAGGTCAACCTGACCAGTGGGTCCCGCATGTCAGCAATTATTTAAACTAACTAAATTAAGTTAAAACTAATCTAAGTTAATTAGAAGAGGGGGGCCACTTGTCATAGACTCAGGGGAGTCAACCTGGGCCCCACCCAGTCAAAGTCAAGGGGTCAAACCCACCGGCATTTAGCCGCTGGCGAGGCCAGATGCGGCGGAGAGAGTGCATTAGTGCATTCCGGCGACCAAATGAGCGGCGGAGGGCATCTACGCGAAGCTGAGAACAAGCCGCAACGTTTGGTGGTGGTGATTGAGCTCGGGGTGGCCGGAAACATCACCGGCGATGACCTTGGTGGTCGCCGGAGTCGAGTGAAAGTGAACCGAGGCTTCGGGACACGGCGAGGCACATGGTGAGGTGCGTTGGGCTCCTGGGAGTGCGGTGAAGTTAGTGGACAAGGTGGTGTGGCCGGTGGTTGGCCGGAGACACGTCGGCGATGAGCTCGGCGGTGGCGCGTGCGGTGATGCTCCATGGGGTCGCTGCAGTGCTCGAGAGCGAGAACGAGAAGGGGGAGAAGGTAGCTGGGCTCACGGCGATCACGACGAAGTGATCGGCGAGGTCGGGGACGAGCTGGTGCGGCGGCGACGGCGAAGGGGATCTGCGGCGGTGCTCGATGAAGACGAGCTCGAAGAAGACGAAGCAGAGCTCGCGAGCGCTTGGGGCTCGGGCTGCTCGACGGAGTCGACGACGGCGGAGTGGTTGGACACGGTGGCACGGCGCAGGGATGACGGGGAGCACGACTACGGCGACGGTGCGGCTGCGGTGGCGTCGGCCATGGTGCGGGAGAGCGAGGGAGAGGAGTTGGGGAGGAGAGGGCGTGTCTGTGAGCTCGGGGAAGGAATGGGTGACCCACCCAGGGCGGCAGAACGGCGAGGGGAGGAGGCAGGGCGACGAGCAGCTGCGTGGCGCGCGCTGGTGCCGCCGTCGAGCACCTGGTTGCCTGCCTGGCCAAGCCAAGCAGCTCGCTGGAGCGGTGGCTGGGCTGGGCCGGCAGGTGGGCTTGCCAGGTGAGCGCCAGGTAAGTCTGTGTTTACTTTGTTTTTCTTTTTCTATTTTTCTGTAAGTTTGTGGACTTATTTAAAATAGTTAGGCACTTCTAAAAATCCTGGAAATAATCAGGGGCTCTGTTTAGAATATCTCCAACAGCCCACACTTATTTTCAGAATTATTTGAGCATTTAAAATAATTACTAACATTTAAATGCCCAAATGCAATTTACATATGATTTAATTCAGTCACCTTCTGTTGACCTAGAAAAATGTGCACCAATTTTGCCAGAGGTTCTGACCCAAGACAAAGAGGGTGAACTTTTTAGAAGGGCATTTCAGGTTCATTGAAAATATTTGTAGTAAGCACTAGTTGAATTCAGAGGGGTTCTGGGGGTTCTGTCATCCCCATTTCAAGTTTCTGAGGAAAGGTAGACATGATGCATCACTCTAATGCATGGACTAGCTAGGATGTGACATAAAGATATCAAACTCCCAAAAGAGAGGATGGTTCCAAACAAACCAAGCTCTCTACAAAGTTTCATGATGGCACAAAGTACCAAAATGAAAATGGCTTGCCTTCCACCAACACACACTTGATAAGGATCGCAAGATGAGTGTTTTTATAGAAAATAGGATAGCTCCCCCAAGACTAGTGCATTATAGAGAATTTGTATTTGAATGCAAAATGCACAAGGTGGGATCACCACTTTCACTATATCTAGAAAACACTAGACAAGATCAAGAAATAAACAAGATCCACAAGTGGTATGGAAGACAAAGGGAGTTGATACATTCCTAGGCAAGATATAAGGCAAATAAAAGCAAAGGCCAATGTAAAGATGATCAATAATTTCTACCACACATAAGTGAGTACCAATTGTCAAAAGACAAGAAGTATTTGGACATAATTCCCGTTGGTAGATAGCAAGGATATCAAACATCATCTTCACACCACACACAAGCAAATTGCAACTTTTAGAGCTAACATGCCACCTAGGAACAAGATAAATTACAATATCAATTCTAGGTGACAATATCTCAAATGTACACATTTTCTAGGCTTGTCATATGCACATAGCACATTACTCCCCCATAATGTGATACCAATTAAAGATAGACAAGAGGCAATTAAAAGGATCCAACAACAGATAATTAATGGACTATTTAGAATTTGAATTTCTGATAAGACATACCACATAGCGACTAGATAATCTTGTAATATCAATACTAGATGGTATTACTCATGTCCACACATTTATAGGATTGTGAGGTGCACAAAGCACATCACTCCCCCATAATGGGATATTCCATTAATCTCTCACAATAGCCAACTAACATACAACCAAGATGCGCAAAGGCTCAACGAACAACACACATGTACATGAAGTGCAAACCAACATACATATACTTGATTACTCAAGATAAGAAATTTGGAAACACAACATATACAAACAGATGCAAGGAACAAAACCAAAACATGCAAAGGGGCAAGTAACTTTCAATGTAAACAATTTAAGTACAAGTTACCGCAAGGAGGCACATTGGATATGAGATGGAAACTTGATAATCCGAATGACTTGGCTTGAGGCAATATGAATGATGAAGACCCCTTAATTCTTCATAATGTAGCCAAGTCTTCAATGACCTCCAACAACACCTATTCATCAAGTATGAGCTAGTTGGTCCCCAACCAAGTTGGGTCCTAAGAGGTTAGTCACAATAGGCTTGGCTACCCAAATGGTTCTTTTCTTGACACCACTTTGAGTACCAACAAATTTGGCAAACACATTGCCAACCTTATCCTTCCCAAGAGAATAGATATCATCAATTAGAATAGGGTTGGATAAGGTACCATTCGTGCATGAAGAAGCGACGTGACCTTTTTCATGACATAGGTAGCAATGTCTACTCTTTACTTTCTTCTCACTTGATTTCTCAACTTGAGAAGCATTAGATTGAGTTTTCTTGGGAAGAGGCCTTTCTTCAACTTGAGGTTGAGAATGAGAGTGAACTTGTGGCCGCTTCCCTTGTTGCTTGTCACTCATGGACTTCTTCTTCAAAGGGCAAGATCTAACATGATGCCCTTAAATTTTGCACTTGAAGCAAATAATCTTGGCCGAATTCTTGAGTTGTTCTTGGCCCTTATTCTTGTTGCTCTTGGACTTCTTCTTCTTATTGGAGTTGAATCCAAGTCCACCTTTGTCATTGGGGGATTTTTGCACACTCAAGATATTGTTGAGTGTGGATTTCCCTTCATGACACTTGTCCAAGTCTTTCTTCAAAGAAGTGACTTGGGCCTTAAGCTCTTTGATTTCCTCTACATGGTTAGTATCAACACAAGTACTAGAGGAAGTATAAGCTTCATTATTAGAGCAACAAGGCAAGGAAAGTAATTCATCACTAGAAGTACCAATGTTATGAGTAGATGAATTACAAGGACTAGCACATGGCAATATAGCATTTTGACTAGACGTAGTGCTTATGTCCACATGATGCTCACTAGATGTTACCTTAGTAATCATAGCCTCATGAGCTAACTTTAGCACCTTATGGGATACTAGAAGATCATCATGAGAGCTTGCAAGCTTTACATGACTTTCTTCCAATTTTCCATAATTGCTAGATAGCAACTCAACTTGAGCCCTTAGCTCAACAATCTCCTTCAAAATGGATGCTTCACTAGAAATAGAGTTAGTAGCACAAGCATCATCATACAACAAGAGGAGACGGCAACTTGGCAAGATCTTTTGAGTATGAAGCTTTACTAGGGAAAAGGTTTTTAACGACGGTATATATGGTTGTTAGAAGTCCGATTGTGGTCGTTGAAGGTCATTAGCGACCACAATCTGCTGGTCGTAGTAGGTCTGGCTGTTAAAAGTAATAACGACCACCTTACCCGGTCGTTATTCGTGGCACGACGGTATGGTGTGTGGTCGTCAACCTTGAGGAAATAACAACCGCAATTTATGTATTAACGACCACTTTTGTCATCGCTAATAATTTTTCGTAGTGGTTAAAGCATCATTACCACTTTACATACCATTTACAGTCAACCACCTTTGAATTGGTAACAATCACTTTATGCAACATCCAACATTGGAATATTATTATTCACACTTATTAATTCAAAAACAAAAGAATGTAAATATTGAAAGGATCGTAGCCTCTTTAATTAATAGAAATCAAAGTTATTAACAAAATTTCACCATAGAATTCTATAATCAAAATACCATTTGAGAAATTTGAGCGAAAAGCACTCTTTACATGACCACTGTACTTGCTCATATCTAATTGGAAAACCAGACAACTAGAAAAGATAATATTTATTGATCTTCAATCCATAGGCACCATCGTTGTTTGAATGGACAGAATTCTTGATCAGCGATTACAATGCCTTCTCATTCTTCTATATATTATAAGGTGGATCATCAGTCCTAAAAAATGTTTGGTGATTTATGAAAGTCAGTACATATAAATAAATTGACACAAAGTATAATAGCAGATAAAATTAGTGTATCGTAACAAGTAACTCGAGCATGTTGGATTTCATGGGGATTATCACTTAGGTATCTACTAATATGAATGATCATAACTGAATTCAGATACAAACATATGCGTCTCTTATTCAAATCAGGCAAGAGCACCTACCGTCAAGAGCAGCTGGAAACACAAGATATAATGAAACAAGAAACCACGGTGGTGCCAAAAACATTTTTGTTTTGCGCTAAAGCTAATTAAAGTACACAAAGAGCATGCGGGAAATGACCACGACGTGTGTAGTGCTGTACCGATTGTACACAGAACAATCACCTAGTATTTTAGGATTAGAACTTGTAACCGAGTAGGTTAGCTCGTGTCAGTCCTAGCTGATATATATATATATACGTATGTATATCCCTTTGTAAACACTGATCAGTGAGGTGAAATAGATGAAAAGAACCAGGCTCGATTCGAGCTTGTGGCAATAAGCCGGTTTTTGTGCGCTGCGTGTACTAGTAACGTTTCCAGCCGTGAGGATCGACCAACGCAAAGATATATCACGAGCTGTGTACGTGTGTGTTGCTTCAGGCCGTAATCAATTATCTTGATGCTAGGTTTGTACTGCACATTGCTTCGGACAGTACGGGGCATGAATCAAAAGCTGCTTGTTCTCTTATACCAATTCCTATATGCATATGAACAATCAATTTACATGTGCAAATAAATACAATGTACTCCCTCCGTCCCATAATGTAAGACGTTTTTTGACACTATACTAGTGTCAAAAAACGTCTTACATTATGGGACGGAGGGAGTATTAACTATTATACTGCCTACACCCTGGAATTGAAACTTAACCTTTTCATGGATCACCATACTATCTAATGTATCCGATAAACTAATTTGGGCATAGATGGTACCTCACGCATTGGCATGTCGGTCTCAAGGAAACAAACACCATCTTCTCAGGAAGATAAAGTTCAGAATGAACTTAATAGATTTTTCTGACGGTAGTATTCAAACCTGTAGAGACAAAAGGAACCATATCTGTTGGAACTGAATAAAGAGCAACCAGGGACCATGCGGAACCATCTTCTCTGAAGAAAACTAATTAAGAGATTGTTACCTTCCTAAAATCCCTCAACTGGAGAAAGGCCATAAAAGAAAAACATGTCGAAAGAGCTTGTACTCGACCACTCTCGCTAATTCTCTTTCACACATAAATCTGCATGAAGGAATAAGAACATGTCGAAAAGAGCTTGTACTCGACCACTCTCACTAATTCTCTTCTATCACACATAGATCTGCAGCAAGGAATAAGAACATGTCGAAAAGAGCTTGTACTCTCAACCACTCTCGCTAATTCTCTTTTATCACACATAAATCTGCAGCAAGAAATAAGAGCGTCTTCAGGTGGGGACTTTTCCTTCGTCTTTGCGGCGGCACATGTGCCTCATCCTCCCTCAAGGATCCTACTCCCACAGAAGGCCACTCGGCCTCTACACCCGCCGCCTCTCCATCCTCCTCACCCCAGCCCCTACAAAGGCCGGTCCAGGGTTAGCCATTACCTCTCTTGCTCTCCCGATGGCCGTGGATGGGGGCAGGACATGGATGCGCCGCTTCTTGCTCGTGGCGGCGGATTGCGTGGAAAAGGAAACGAGGGAGGGGCGGAGGATCGCGTGGAAGATGAAACAAGAGAGAGAGAGAGAGACGGATCACGTTAGGAAGGAGAGATATAATTAAAGGAGAGGTGATAGAGTCCACCCCCATGAGATTTTTAAGCCACAAGTAATTCGGTGGTGGTTAAGTATATTTGTGTAGCCCAATTTCCATCGCACGGGATCTGTTTATTTCTTTAACGACCAAGAGTTTTTCTCCATCATCGTTAATGATAGTTTCTCTAGTAGTGTTAAGTTGTGCATGAGACTCGGTGAGTTTGATGAGCTCACTCTTAATGACCCTTGAGCCATTTTCGAGGTGCCCAAAGTCCTCAAGGAGTTTAGCATGCGCAACTTCAAGCTTCTCATTTTTAGTGTCAAAACATTGGCCACCTCAAGAGCTCTATCATGAGATTCCTTCACTCTAGATAATTCTAGAGAAAAAGTCTCCTCAAGAGATTCCTTGGTGGTTTGTTCAAGTTCGAGAGGTTGGGAGAGGTCTGCGATCTCATTAGCGTAATCATGCTCATGACCTTTGTCGGGGATCTGTCACGGCAGATGTCCTTAGTGTTAGGACTTAGTCGTGAGGCCTACGCATCTATGCGGTAGCTTGAGAGGGGTTGAGCGGAATCGAGAGACGTAGCATAAGACAAGGATTTAGACAGCTTCGGGCCCCGGGAAACATCATCCGATAATAACCCTACATGTTGTTTGTGGCTAGATCTCATTATGCTCATGAGAGAGTCGCCACATAAGCCAGCTCCCCCTTTGTGTCTAGCCCTAGATATTGTTTCTTGTTCCCTCTCCCTCTTTTTGGGGAGCCCTGCCCCTCCTTATATAAGTTGAAGGGGCGGCTTACAAGTAGAGTCCTAGTAGGATTAGAACTAACTTATTCTCTATTACAAGTCGGATACAAGTACGGGTCTTGCTTCCTCGTAAAGGAAATATTCCTCATGCCTTCTGTCTTAAGCCGGCCCACCATAACATGAGCCGGCCTTCTGGGCCTTGGGCCTTGTCATCCATCTGAAACACTCGCCGGGTCAGTAATGTGTCTTCAGGCTCGAGTCGTCACACCAGTGAACCGGCAGACACATAAGTCGCCAATCTTCTGGCGGGTTGCCAATGAAACGCCAAGTCCGGCCGGGACATACCATGGGGTATATCCCCGACATTAGCCCCCAGTTTAATTTGGATTTATCCATGTTAAACTGATCCTGTAAAATAAACACAAGAAAAAACTTGATAGGTTGTGCTCCGGGTTAAATATTTTCCTGAACCGGCACCTGATCATATTTAATTCCTTGTCATTTCCTCCTGGATGCATATTCAAGATCTTATAGCAAATCTTCCTTAGCAGATATGCTTCAACTTTATCAATGCAAAAAAATCCAGATACTTCTTCCGAAAAATCCGGGTCAATAGACCAGCTTCATAACCAATTTTGCTGACATTGGCTCTTGTAGAGAAATATTATAAGAAATAATCCATTTGAGTCGGTTTCCAAAACTCCGGCTTAATAAACATATTGGACTCAAGATTCATCTGATGATCCGCCAGTTTAAAGATGTAGAGGCTGGTGAGTTATAATTGCCAAAATTGCCGGCTTGTAAATATTGATAGCACCGGGTCATAATACGTGCCGGTTTTATCATTGCCAAAATTTCCGGTTTATAGATGATACCGAGTCATAATTGTTGCCGACGACGGGTCATGATTGTTGTAAACACCGGGTCAATATGGTTTACTCAAAACTGAGAATTTAAAGATATTTCTCCCTTATACCCATATTACCTGTAGCCCCCAAGGGCCGGTTTAATCAACATGAATAAGCCGGGACCTATCACCATGGCTTTAAATAAAATCCAGTTGTGTAGCCCCCATGTGTCGGCTATAGTCATAGTAGTGTAGCCGGGTCATCATAGAATTGTCCTCAAAAAAGAGCAATATGCATTAGCCCCCAAGTGTCGGGTCATTATGTAATAATGAGCAGGGACTTTGTAGATATGATCATGTAAACTTGAGAAGCAACGTGTAGCCCCCAAGGATCGGCTCAGTAAGATAATATTGAGTTGGGACTTTATATATACTTCGTGGAAAAGAACATCATAGGATGTAACCCCCATCATGGGGCTTGAACCCACGTCCACAAGGTTAAGAGCTTTGTGCTTTTCCAACTGAGAAGTGTACCCTTCAATATAATGGATTAAGACTTGTGTACCTTGAATTGTTGACAGGAGAAATTTGGTAGCCCCCAAGGGCCGGCTCATTACAAAGTGATGAGTTGAGTCTTTAATAAGGCCAATAAAAATGACTTTGCATTAGCCCCCAAGTGTCATGGTGCATGCCCGCAGCGACATGAGACTTGCATATTTGATGTAATCTCAACTTGAATAATGTAGCCCCCAAGTGCCGGGTCGTAAGCCTGCAGCGACTCGGGACTATTTCCTCCATTGTAAAATAAATCATGCCCATTGATAAAATAATAGCCATTGCGCTGAAGCGACTTTGAAGACCTCCATCATAATAATGGCTATTGATAACCATAATAAAAATCCAGCCATGTTGGTTATTAAAGAATTGAATAATATAATCCGGTATGAAAACCTCAATCATTCAATATCATCATGAAAATCCAGCCAGTTTTGGCTATTAAAGATTTGAATACCTCATCGGTTGACAAGTAAATCCGGAGTTTAAATACCTGGCGGCTCTTGGCCGATGACGACTTAATGCGCATTCATTGTAAGCCGGAATTTTTGTAACCCGGCGGCTTATAGCCTTTGAGAAAATCAATAATTGATAACCCTTTTGAGGCATCAATTTTAATGATGAGCTTGGACTTAAGAATTTATATAAGTCATAGTTCTGCAAATCCTGCACAAAGTTTAAACAACATACGCCCTGGCGACTTAACGTCAAAAGCCAGGGCGGGTAATAACCCCATGGAATTGGCTCACACCGCCGGCTCATATTGCCGTATCCAATAAGGGTAATAATCCAATGATTGATACACACATGATTCCAATGGCGCAATCCGAAATATACCGGCGGCTTAAAAGTCCATAGCCAGGGCCGGATCAAACAGATTCTGTGATATGGAATCGTACTGCCGGTTTATGTGACCCGTACAGTAGGGATGATGACCCAACCCTCTAGAAACCAATGTTTCCGTATGGATAGTGATTGTCATAAACCGGCAACTTATAGTCGAAAAGTTAAGCCGAACTAAGCATAAACTACTCATATATATTTGAGATATAATCCCAAAAAGGTCTCAAGTTAAGTAATTGTGGCTGCAATAAACTTTACCAGAGACAGAATAAAATTTTTTGAGGCTTCTGATTCTGATACGATCAGTAAACCGTTTCAAAGGGGTTAAGCTAAGATTCGAATACGATCATATAGCCCCTAGTGGCTTTGGCGATGCCGATCAAGAGGGTATCGACAGCTATGTTCTCTTTGGTTCGAATACGACCTATGTTTGAACAGGAAGCCCCCAAATGACCTTTAGAGTTGTTTAATGACGCTGATTCGAATACGATCCACGTCAGACCCAAAGGGGTTGAGCTATGATTCAGATATCAAGAAGCCCCCTAGTGAGTTTGGCAAATGCGTCGATCAAAGGGTTTCGACAGCTATATTCTCTTTGGTTCGAATACGACCTATGTTTGAACAGGAAGCCCCCAAATGACCTTTAGAGTTGTTTAATGACGCTGATTCGAATACGATCCATGTTAGACCCAAAGGGGTTGAGCTATGATTTAGATATGATCAAGAAGCCCCCTAGTGAGTTTGGCAGCGTGCAGATCAAAGGGTTTCGGCAGCTATGTTCTCTTTGGTTCGAATACGACCTATGTTTGAACAGGAAGCCCCCAAATGACCATAATAAGATAAGCCGTAAAGCAGGATACCCATGTTTGAACCACGCATCATGGCAACAAGCTCTTTTTGGCAACCTTTAATTTTTTCTGAGAACTCGAACTTGCGGGAGATTAATTCTTTTTGAACCGGAACTTTCAACTGGATTTGAAAGCTTCAAAAATTTGTGAGGGACAAATTTACCTAGAGCCGGATTTTGAACCGGATTTGAGAGCTTCAAAGCTTTGTGGTAGATAAATTTTCCTTGAACCGGTTTTTAAACCGGATATTAAGAGCTTCAATGCTTTGTGAGAGAAAGATGTCTCTTGAACCGGATTTTAAACCAGAATCCTTATTTTGAGCCGGAAATCTTCTGACGACACTTAAACCATCGATCTAGCAGTAATCTCCGGGGCTGGGTTATTTTTCCCTTCAATGACCCGGAGTTCTTGAATTTCTTGAAACCGGCTAATTTTGCCGAGTCACACCATTGTAGCCCCCGAGTCTCAAGACGACTCGAGGAATTGGCTTAAGATTCTCCATATTTGACCAGAGCAGAAGGTGTATATCATCGGTGTTGATAGCGCGATGTGAATCCACAGAAGGTTGAGGTGACTGCGGTGGGTTATAAATGATCCCGTATGAGCCGTGTCAGCAACTCGGCCAATGGTTCCTTCCAACTGGTTGTTTGAAGTTTAACCAAACTGTAGTGGTGGCGACTTGTGCGCCTGCCCATTGAACCATCCAGTGCAGACGGCGGTTGGTAATATATGATAATTTGCCTCCAATTTGTTGGAAGAAAACCGGGCTTCTCAAGTAGTGACTTGCTCATACTCAATAAACAGCTCATCCAGACAAGTGCGGCCCAGTGTGTTGATGTAGACCAGGCCGCGAGAAACGGAAGGTAAAGACGACCGCAACATCTGAGGCGGCACAGACAGATGAACCGGGCGTGGCGTTGTAAGCCGTGCGGACGGGCAAGTTGACCTCCTTGTTGTAAGCCGGCGTGGTCGCGAGAGACGGCCACAACGTTGTAAGCCGATGCGGGAGTTTATTGAGTAACGACGACCACATGTGCCAAAAGATGTTGGCGTGCCTCCATCTTCGCGGTATAATATCACTTTTTGTCATAAACAAGTGCCCTGCATAAACAATATTGCAGACCATGGCAAAGATAAGCTTGTTCTTTGACAAAAACAACATGTTCTAATAAACAAACTTGGATGGATATCACCTGATTTGTTTGGACAACAGATGATCCTTTTATCGCGACAGAGACGGTTGAACACGCCCCCGGCGGCTCAGGACCGTAGGAGCGGCTCTGATTTGTTGATATACATATCGGAGTCAACCGCGATATTTAAAGGACAGAGCGGACGCGTGAGTCGGCCGCGGCATTGTAAGCCGCGCGGACAGACGGGTCGGCCATGGGCGCGGACGGTTGGGCCAGCGCGGGTATGGTCGAATGAACCGGCTACAGGCGCGGTCCCGGTGAGTTGATGTAGACCGGACCGCTGAGGCGGCGATTTGAGCGCATCTGTTAAGCCATTTGATATAGTGCGGATATAAACGTGACCTCCAATGACAGCGCGTGGGGACCGGATCATACTTTAATCACGAGGTAATTGACCTGTGTATACAATAACATACCTCGAAAAAATCTTTTGACGATATTTAGTTATACCAAAAAAGAGTTTTAGAAAAATAGCACCAGATTGTTACGGCCGCGGCGGCTTGCAATAGCGACTCAAGGTCGGTCGGCGCAGGGCGGCTCTCTGTAAGGGTGAAACGGCAGCGGAGGCACAAGACACCACGCGGCTCCACAGGGTGGCTCGGGGCAGCGGCGAGGTTGCAGTCGTAACCCAGGCGTGGCGACTCACTGGCTTTCCTTTTCCTCAGACGTGTCCGAGCCCGTGATGCACTAACAAAGAGCCATATCTTCAATCTTTGAACAACTCCAAAGCCTTTCTTCTTCTTTTTAATCCTGCTCGTGTAGATCTCGTCCCGGATTTGGCAGATTGAGACGACGTGATGGCGACACCGCGACGCACATAGATGGAACCCTAATCCCCTTTGAACTTCAATCTCATCCTCCCAATTTTCCAAATTAACCAGCAAAATTAGGAAGCCGGCCGGCGGCGAAATTTCTAAAAAGCTCAAAAATTGTTCCCTTGAGCCGGCGCGGCAACTGTTCCCTTGAGCCAGCGTGGCAACTGTTCCGTCCCGGGTTATCTTGCGTGATTGTTCTATGATTACTCTTCTTCATCTGGAAAATAGCGGGCTTGTCGATCCCTAAAAAAAGATCCCTTCAAGAACTCATCACCACCGTGAGCAGGCCCCACGGTGGGCGCCAACTGTCGGGGATCTGTCACGGCAGATGCCCTTAGTGTCAGGACTTAGTCATGAGGCCAACGCATCTATGCGGTAGCTTGAGAGGGGTTGAGCGGAATCGAGAGACGTAACATAAGATAAGGATTTAGACAGCTTCGGGCCCCGGGAAACATCATCCTGTAATAACCCTACATGATGTTTGTGGCTAGATCTCATTATGCTCATGAGAGAGTCGCCGCATAAGCCGGCTCCCCCTTTGTGTCTAGCCTTAGATATTGTTTCTTGTTCCTTCTCCCTCTTTTTGGGGAGCCCTGCCCCTCCTTATATAAGTTGAAGGGGCGACTTACATGTAGAGTCCTAGTAGGATTAGAACTAACTTATTCTCTATTAAAAGTCGGATACAAGTACGGGCCTTGCTTCCTCGTAAAGGAAATATTCCTCATGCCTTCTGTCTTAAGCCGGCCCACCATAACATGAGCCGGCCTTCTGGGCCTTGGGCCTTGTCATCCATCTGAAACACTCGTCGGGTCAGTAATGTGTCTTCAGGATCGAGTCGTCACACCAGTGAACCGCCAGACACATAAGTCGCCAATCTTCTGGTGGGTTGCCAATGAAACGCCAAGTCCGGCCGGGTCATATATCCGGTCGGTTCATACCGTGGGGTATATCCCCGACAACCTTCCATTTTATCAATGGTGACCTCATGCTCCTCAAGACGAGATTCCAACTCATCAATATATTTCTTGCCCTCAATAACAATAGACATGATTTCCATGAAGTTGGAACGAGCAATTTTATTCTTAAGAAGAACTTTAAAAATCATTTCCCCTTAATTTTTAAGGAGGCAACATCATCATTCTCTTCATCATAATCAACATCATCATCACTCTTGCCATCATCAATATCATCACAAGATATATTGGGATTCAAAGTGGGAGATACCTTTGAAGCCTTGGCCATAAGGCAAAATGCAATAGATGATGATGTAGGATCCCTTGAAGCACTATTCAAGACCAACATGGAGTGTTGGGTTTCCTCTACATTGTTAGCACAACAACTCGAGGAAAAACATGCATTTTTCTTATGGCAACAAGATATAGCAAGCATATCATCATGAGATTTAGTCAAGCAATTTCTACATGATATGCAAGGACTATCAACACAAGCATGTGAAACATGTAAGGTGCTCGAAGTGTTAAAGTTCAAAGAGAGACCATTGCAATAAGTTAATGATGAAGGATCACCAAGAACAAGCACACTATCGTCATTGCAATGACCACCACTACTCACCCTAGCATTACCTTATGGCAATCCACATGTAGGTGAAGTAGAAGAAGTTGAGAAGGCAACACGGCCGGAGGTGGAGGGAGAACAATCATCCCCAAAAATCTTGGACACACCATAATTATCTTGAAGCTTTGTCCATAACTCATGAGAATCCCGGAACGGCATGAGTTGAAATATAACTACATTGCTCAAAGCATCGAAAAGCACATTAGAAGCTTGAGCATTGAGATAAGAGTTTTTCTCATCCTCTAAAGATAATCTTTGGGGATCTTTTGGAGGAGAAAAACACATATCTACAATTCACTCTAAATTTGGGTCCATGACCCTAAAGAGATTAAGCATGCGAATTACCCAAACATCAAAATTTGTGCCATCGAAACTAAGTGTGTCAGAGAATCCTAATCCCCTAGTCGACATCTTTACTCTCTAGGCGGTTAAGCCTTACAAAGAGAGACGAGGCTCTGATACCAATTGAAAGATCGAGAATGTCGCCTAGAGGGCGGGGGGTGAATAGGCGCTTTAAAATAATTACGGTTAAGGCTTGAACAAATGCGGAATAAACCTAGCGGTTAATTTGTCAAGCACAAAACCTAAAACAACTAGGCTCACCTATGTGCACCAACAGCTTATGCTAAGCAAGATAAGCTACTAGGTGATAGCAAGATATATGACAAGAAACAATATGGCTATCACAAAGTATAGTGCATAAGTAAAGAGCTCGGATAAGAGATAACCAAGGCACGCGGAGACGACGATGTATCCCGAAGTTCACACCCTTGCGGATGCTAATCTCCGGTTGGAGCGGTGTGGAGGCACAATGCTCTCCAAGAAGCCACTAGGGCCACCGTAATCTTCTCATGCCCTCGCACAATGCAAGATACCGTGATTCCACTAAGGGACCCTTGAGGGCGGTCACCGAACCCGTACAAATAGCAACCCTTGGGGCGGTCACCGAACCTGTACACTTTGGCAAACCTTGGGGGAGGTCACCGAAACCCGTCAAATTGCTCGGGGCGATATCCACAACCTAATCATCCCCAAATTGCTCGCTTGCCCGGAGCTTTACACCACAATGATTGAGCTCCGAACACCATAAAGGTTGGGGCTATCTCCCCAACGACACCACGAAGCTTCACCAAAATGGAATATGGCTCCGAAGTGACCTCAACCGTCTAGAGCGCCCAAGCACCCAAGAGGAACAAGCTCAAGGGTACCAAGCACCCAAGAGTAATAAGCTTCTCAACTTGTAACTTCCACGTATCACCGTGGAGAACTCAAAGCGATGCACCAAATGCAATGGAAAGGGCACACGAAGTGCCCAAGTCCTTCTCACCCAAATCCCACCAAAGCAACAAATGCTAGGGAGGAAAATGAGAGGAAGAACGAAAAGGAGAACACCAAGAACTCCAAGATCTAGATCCAAGGGGTTCCCCTCACATAGAGGAGAAAGTGATTGGTGGAAATGTGGATCTAGATCTCCTCTCTCTTTTCCCTCAAAAACTAGCAAGAATCCATGGAGGGATTGAGAGTTAGCAAGCTCGAAGAAGGTCAACAATGAGGGAAGAACACGAGCTCAAGGGATTAGGTTCAATGGGGAAGAAGACCCCCTTTTATAGGTGGGAAAAAATCCAACCGTTATGCTCACAACCCCTTTGAAAAACAACAGCGAGGAGGCAAAAGGACAGTAGAACCGCCGGAGCAGTACTACCGCTCGTCCTCACGGTACTACCGCTAGGGATCGTGGTACTACCGCAAAGGGTAGCGGTACTACTGCTTATGAAAGCGGTACTAAAAAATACATCCGGGCCTACCACCGCAGGACTTGGGACGAAGTTTCTGGTCCGAGTGGTACTACTGTAGGAGTCAGTAGTACCGCTCGAGCGGTAGTAAAAATTACATCCGCTCCAAATCGCGGTAGTACCGCTGCAGCCTTTTCAGAACACCAAAACTGCCACAACTTTTGCAAACGGACTCCGAATTTGATGAAACCAAGTTTGTTGGAAAGTAGAGACAAGGGCTAACACAATCTTGAAAGAAATATCAATAAGAAGCAAATGAGAAAAGGCCCATAAGAAAATGGTGAGAACCCTTTCTCGGATAAGACCAGTAAAACCTCCAACACCGAAAACATCATAGAAGATGCATGTGAACTCCGTTTTCGATGAACTCAAGCTTGTCATCAAGATGACCATAAGCTCTAAGACTCACAAAGAGAACCAAACAAGAACCAAGAAACATGATGCAAGGATGCAATGGTTTGAGCTCTCTACTAACGATATGATCAAGCTACCAACTTGAGAGCCCCCCTTGATAGTACGGCAAACGATCCTATAACTCGGTCTCCCAACTACCACCATGAGACCGGTAAAATAGAAAACCTATCAAGGGCAAACCTTTGCCTTACACATGGTCCACTTGAGCTAGATGATGACGATCTTGACTCCCTCAAGTTGGACCACCTTTCTTGATTCCGTTGGCTCGATGAAGACTAGATGATTGCTCCCCCATACTCCACTATGGGTGAGTCACTCTTCGGTACACCTTCACAAGTGATTGCGTTGGCTCGATGAAGGATAGTTGATTGCTCTCCCATACTCCATTATGGGTGAGTCACTCTTCGGTACACCTTCACAAGTCCATTGTCACCACAATGGACGGCAAGCTACAAGCATGATTTCTTCGTGATGCTCCACTTGAACTTGCACAACACAACCTTGATTACGATCACCACTTGATGTCATCCTTTCCATGGGTTGTATGATGTCTTCCTCTTGACACAAGCCCATGGACACGTACCTAACCCCACATAGAACTCTCACATAGACCATGGGTTAGTACACAAAGTGCAATGGACAATGCTTACCATACCATGGGATCACTTGATCCCTGTCGGTACATCTTTTATGCTTTGTGAGTTGATCAACTTGATTCACTCTTGACTTAGTCTTGATCAACCTTGAATTTTTCCAACTCTCTTAGTTTGGATGATGTCTTGAAGGTAAACATGAATGATCACACAATCTTCTTCTTCAAGACATGCTTGCAATAAGCACACCACTCACATGACCAATCTTTGGATAATTCCTTAATAGCACCTTGGTAAACACATAAACTCCTTGAAACCAACACATGGACTTCAAGAAATGCCTATGGACAAATCCTTCAAATATAACTCAATGCAACCATTAGTCCATAGAGAATGTCATCAATTACCAAAACCACACATGGTGGCACCGCATGTCCTTTCAACTAGATTATTGACTCTAGTAAACCCTTTGGGTGTTGGTCACATGACGATGTGAACTATGGGTGTTAATCACATGGTGATGTGAACTATTGGTGTTAAATCACATGGTGATGTGAACTAGATTATTGACTCTAGTGCAAGTGGGAGACTGAAGGAAATATACCCTAGAGGCAATAATAAAGTTATTATTTATTTCCTTATATCATGATAAATGTTTATTATTCATGCTAGAATTGTATTAACCGGAAACTTAGTACATGTGTGAATACATAGACAAACAGAGTGTCACTAGTATGCCTCTACTTGACTAGCTTGTTGAATCAAAGATGGTTAAGTTTACTAGCCATAGACGTGAGTTGTCATTTGATTAACAGGGTCACATCATTAGAGAATGATGTGATTGACTTGACCCATTCCGTTAGCTTAGCACTTGATCGTTTAGTATATTGCTATTGCTTTCTTCATGACTTATACTTTATTTCACCTTCGGTCCTGTGCAGATAGGCTGCCAGGATTAAATCATATTCTCCGGTGAAGATGGCGAGATCACTTTGAGAGTGGGGTCCTTCCTGCCCTAACAATATTCAGATCTTGTAGGTCAAGTCGGAATGCACTGAGGTTCTTGGATATGTTTCGGTCGTGACACTTCTATATATCCTTTTGTGGCATTTGAGATCTTTATCTTAGCCATGCAACAACTTTTGAGATTGATGATGCCATCTATTTGAACTTATGTCTTGTATTTTGACAACTTGTCGGGCACAGTAGTGCATGTGGGATGAGCCAGATATCTCTCTCCATTGATTGTTTCAAGCTAACATTTGAGATTCGAAATTTTAAGTCCTTCCACGACAGTCACATGTTAACACTTAACACTCCTTAGAAGTTAGAATGGCATACAACCCTTTCACTATTACTCCCTCCGTCCTAAAACTAGTGTAAAAAACGCTTTTATATTCTGGACGGATGGAGTATTATTTTTTAACCGTTCACACTGGTGCATGTTTTTGGTGCATGTGATCTTGGGAGAAAATAGTAAAAAGAAAATGCCATGTTATCAACAAGGGCCAAGGTTCAGGCCTGGGCTACAAAAGAAGGCCAGTTACTTCTGGCGGCATTTTCTTTTTAGAAGAAAAGAATTTTCTATCTCCCACCTGATTATAGCAAACCAACAAAACAATTTTCATGAAGAGGAACCAACAATACCATATACATAAACCTCTTGTTTTCTTTCTTTTGCAAGAAAGTTCAGAGATAGAGATGGGTGATTGGACCTCCTGTTATGTACGGTGTTGTCAATTGCCAATCAAGCATCTAGGGACTGTGGTCACTGATTTCATCCAGCTTTCGATTCTTCGGATTTATCAAGATGGCAACACTAGTACTCTGCAACCCAAACAGAATAAGTTGGACAAACAAACTCATCTTTTAGGGATTTTAGCACATAATCCAGATTCTAGGACTGATGAACTACATAATTATTGACTAAGAAATCTGATTGGTGTGTAGAATTTTTTAACTACCCTGGAAATTTTATAGATTTCTGATAAATCAAGTTAACTTTCTGGGATAATTCAGGGCATTTTCCCCGCTATTTAGAAGATCCAGAAGTGTTTGCAAATTTGAACTGCACTTTAGTTTTTTTATAGTAAATCAACTAGCCATGCGTAGCCAGTGGCAGGTGAGCCCCCTCGGATTTCTTCCAAAACATCTAATCATTGTTCTACTAGAACAACTTCTAATCATTGTTATTGCAGGGCTTTGGTTACGCATTTGCCCTAGAGATTGGATTATGAGTTAAAATCCTCTGAAAATTTAGCTTTTCATTACACCAGCTCCTAAAGGTGTATTTTGTTGCTATTTTGTAACCCAAGAATGATCGTTCTTGGGAGAGGTAGTTCCAAAATTACGAACCGGTGAACTGATCGTGCAAGAGCAGCTTCTAATACTCCCATTTCTTGTTCGGTTCTTTCTATCATACTGCCATTTCTATCCATTTCCGTGACAAGTAATTCGGGGCGGAGGAAGTAGTTGTAGCTTGATTGTTGGTTATATTCATCATCATTTGTGCAGTGTGCAAAAGATTCTAAACGTACTCTTTCTGTGAATAACAGGCCTCAATAAGATTTCAGTACGGGACATGCACAACAATAGCTTGGTAGCTCATTTGTTAGCAGGTAGCTAGCCTAGCATAGCAGCTCACCAGCTTCCACCTTATTGTTACCAATCCAGTCTTTACATGTGATCTGGTTCCATGTTTCAAGTTTATCAGCAGACCACAGACTCCATGACACCACCTTAGTCATAGCCCTGAAGTGTAGCTCACTCCGGTGTCACCCAACCATGAGTCTCCCAAGATAAAATCCCTCACCGTGAACCGTGTGGCCTCCACGGTGGACAGTGACGTGTGCACTCCACCCCACTTCACCCGCCCGCTTGTCCCAGCCCCAGGCCCGGTGTTCCCATACTCCCCATAGTACAACGTGCTGAGTGCGAACTGGCCCGACCACTCCAGCCACCCGGCCGGGGTGATCGAGCGGTCGAGAGAGCTCTCCATCACAACAGTCCGCGAGTACGCCTTCCACGGACGGCCCAGATACACCTTCGTGTCACCTAGGTCCGACGCGGCGGCGATCCGACACTTGTGGATGGAGATGCCGGTGTTCTGGTTTGGGTCGGTCCGGCCCTGGGCCGTGATCGTGTCCTTCTGGCCCTGGCGGGGCTTTCGGGGATGGATAACGCAGTTTTGGATGACCACCGCGGAGTTGCCGAAGATGAAGTCCACCGTGCCGGAGATGTCATCCTCGGCATAGAACTGGCGGTTGGAGTGCGTATAGAGTGTATCCTGGTACGCCTCGATGTCGCATTGGTACACAACAGAGAGGTCGCCACCGACCCGCAGCGCCACCGCCTGGCCCTTGCCCGGCCCGGCGTCATTGATGATGGTCAGGCCCTTGGCTATGAAGCCCGAGCCCATTGCAGCTGCCATGCACACACGACCACATTAAACGCGTTAGCGAGTGCCGGAAAAGATGCATGTGAGTGACACTGGCAAGTGAAACATCGCTATCGTTACATTTGACGGGTCCCCATACATCGGATCTATTGATAGTGCAACATATTGCGGACGAGATGGTGGATATAAAGTGGTGAAAAGTGTATGGATCTAAAGACCAAATGGAAGTATTGACATGGGCATATTTGGGTTGCTTGTGCCTTTATGTTTGGAGGGTACAGGCGACTGTAGTGGCCAGCTGCTACATTTTTGGGCTTTAGCTTTTGCTTGGATGATGATGTGATGGTAGGGTATGTAGTAATTTCTTCTGCAAGAACATACTCCCTCTATCAATATATATACGGTCTAATGCATTTTCTGAGACTAATCTGACCATATATTAAATCAATAATATATGACATGCAAGTTACAATTTTTATATTATACATCTCATATAATATTAATCTTATCAATGATCAAATGCAGTTTCAAAAAATGCATTATGCCTTATATATATATGGATGGAGGGAGTAGCTAGGCCAAGAAAACGTTGCAACCAAATTTTATCTGTAACTTTTTGTAGCAGTGGTCCTTTGATTTTTTTTTTTTTTTGCCACCATGCGGCATGCACATCAAATACGCATGCTAGCACCGTAGCACGTACGTACCGACAGTGGCGGAGGCGTAGGTGGTGTAGCCGTCGGCGACACTCCTGTGTCCGACGATGACCGTCTTCCCCTTGCCGTCGCCCATCAGCATCACATTCCTCTGCCTGCTCGAGATCCGCACGCTCTCCTCGTACCGCCCGGCCTTCACGTAGATCACCTTCCTGCCTGCTCCGACGGCCGCCTTGGAGGAGCCCACCAGCGCCATTGCCGCCGCGGTCACGGCGGCGATCGCCTCGCCGATGGTCCCATGCGTCCCGCTGCCGTCCAGTGCCACCACGGCGTCCGGCGTCACGCCGCCCGCAGCGGAGTCCAGGAGCTTCCTGTCGTGGTCGGAGACCCACGACGGGAACGTCCGGTTCGGTGCGGCGGGGGGTGGCGGCGCCGCGCTCCCGCCCTTGAGCTTGGCGTGCAGCGCCAGCGCGGTGCCGATGAATTCCGCGAGCGCGCCGACCCGCCGGCGCACGCCCTCGCGCCCCGCGGAGGCCGGCAAGGCGTCGAGGCTGTCGGCGCAGGTGTCCTGGTTCGTGAGCGCGGCGCTGAGCCATGTGGTCGCGTCGTGCGCGGATCCGGCCGCGAGCGCGTCGCCGAGCTGGCCGTGGCTGACGTCGAGCAGCTCGGCGCAGTCGTCCATGCCCGAAGGCGGCAGCGCGCCCCGGCGATCGGACGATGCTGACGAGAGGTTGCGCGCCAGCGCGCGCGCCGACGCGGCCCGGGCCATGGCGAACTGCACGGAGGCCGCGAAGGGGTCCTTGGCCGCCTGCGACCCCGACGAGGACAGCGCCGTCCGGCACGCGCCCGGGTACGGCGTCGACGAGCAGATGGCGGTGACGTTCACGCCTGACGCCTCCGCCGACGAGACGACCGTGGCATTGCCGCCGAGAACCCTGGAGGCCGTCGTTTCTTGTTGCTCTCCGGCGGCAGCAACAGCTGCTAGCGTTGCTAGAGCCAGCATCACGGCGGCGGCTTCTCGCCTCCGTCGAAGCCAGCTTGCCCCGCCATGCATTCCCATTGTCCCGGCGGCAAAGCGCTGGGACGATAGGCGCATGGGTTGGGTGCAGCGTACAGGCACATGCCCAAGGGTTTTTATAGTGACACTTTGCGTGCTCGCTGTTGTAGCCTGGTTGCCGATGTTGTTCTGCTACCTAGGCCCCCTTTGAAACAGAGAAAAATCGTTGAAGGATTGGATTTCTGTAGTAGGAAACTTTCCCACGGTGATGTTTGGAACAAAGAATGTCTGGCCAACATTCCTATGAAATGTGGCAATCCATTCAAATTTTGGAGGAAAACAACCATGTGGCCTTTACCTCGTGTTTTCTTCTCCTTGCATTTAAAATTCATGTGTTTTTGGTGTGTGGTATCCAAACGAGAGTTTGAGTATTGCCGTGTTTTTAGATTCCGGTAGGAAATCAGGTTGCATGACATCTACTCCCTCTGTTCCATATTACTCCGTACTAAATCAGCGACGAGTAATATGAAACCGAGGGAGTATTTTTCATTTTCATTACTTCCTATGTTCCAAACGGGAGCTTACTATCACAACTTAGTAGGGACCAAAAAGATGTCAAACACAAAATAATTACTAGTTGAATTCTCACCCAAACAGATCTGCTAGTCCATGAACGATGCTCAACACTGCATGGTTGGATTGTGGGCAATGCAAGCCAAGCCCAGACGGCGATCGATCTGGAGCAAGAACCGATGCTGGTCATTACAGGAAACGTGCTTCATGGTGGTCCGCAACGCCAACGAGGAAATGGTAAAGGCAGATCGAAGATGCGTTTCTTTGTTTGTGTCCTCTTGTCATTCACCAATATTCCGGGCAGGGAAAACTCTTGTAGGCAAAGACGTCGCCAGTTCGTAGCCTGAAGACCTGCCTTAAATTAGCTCGTGATTTTGATGTGATTTCGGCTCTAATCCGATGACTCGGTTGGGTGATCTCGATGTCCGATGACCTTCAGCGCTAATCTGGTGACCTGATTAACATGCTGAGTAACCGGTCAATGAATCTGATCCATCATCTTGAAAAAGAAGAAGAATGGATCTGATTCATCGCTCCAGCTCAGACTGGCAAATGGTGGAGAAAATACGCAACGTTGCACACTGCAGAAGAAATGCTCAGATATATAGCTATGTCATCGTGGCTTGGCACCATATGCGCTTCTGTTTCAGATTCAAATAAGATTTCAACTTCGCGTCAGGCAAAAAGTTCTGTTATGCTGAGTATTCGAGTTACAGACAGTACCATAGTAGTAGTACTAAATGTTAGTACAAAGATCTGAACCTATTGTGTGATCACACCCTCTGTCCTAGATTGAGTACCAAAAACCAACTACCGCAACAATTAACTAGCATTTCTTTGCAGCGGGGAAGAATTTTCATCACAAATTCATTCGTGTCCGTTCGCTTGAGCAATTCACTAATCACCCGCTTAAAATTATGTACAGGTGTCCCGCTTTCATCCTTCACGGGGAACAATCAGAGGATGTACATGAGTAGCTCTGGCACCGTCAAAGACATCGCTTAGGCCAGCACCCCAGCGACCTCCGCTTGCGGCTGGTGGCAACAGAGCACTCATCAATAATGTGAGGATGCTTGGACACTTAACCAATTCTGATTCAACGAAGACAACCAACAATATATAAGCGTGGAGTGATGAACAAAATAAAACAGCTAGAATTAACTTTTAAGACTTGAGAAGTAAATCATAAGTTACAAGGTTATTATGATTATTACTACTTTGACTATTTTCTACTGAGCAGAACATAGAACTATAGAGATCTACCATGTCTCCAAAATGGCATCAAATGTGTTTACACAGGACATTTCGTCCCATCTCATCCCTGTAATTTCTCCAGGAGCATATACCAAAAACTACTTACTGCCCCTCTGCTTCTAGCTTAGCAGATAGCATGAAACTGCTTAAAAATTTTGTGGCTGTTTATGCTCGGAAAATTAGACGAGTTGAATGTTCTTCATCACTAATTTGGAATACTGGTATCAGTAAATATATCATTTCTCTTTCCTTTCAAAAATACCAGGGCTAGAATAGATACCGCTCGACATGTAAAAACATGCAAACTCAAACTCACTTGCTTATATGATGCTGTCCCAAACGCATGTGGAAGACCTTTTCGATTAGCTTCCACCAAATCTGAAATAGATATGGCCATTTTTTGTAATTTGTCAATAAACTCATTAGAATGATGGAATGCTACAACAGGTCAGCAACACGAAGCAGTTATACTTACTAGAGCATGACGGTCCGCCTATATAGCACCTCATCGTCACTTTCCTCATTATCATCATCCGACACTAACTGGTTGCCAGGCATCTGAAGCTTCCCACCCATTGTAAATGAAGGACCTGGTGCATCCCCTTCAATAAAATCCCCTCGCATCCTTTCCTCAAACCTCTGATCACTGCAGTTCAGAAACCAATCCAAGCTACATCTGATCCCCTTGCTTGCCACTCTCATGTACCTAGGCTTGATCCTCGACTCCAAGCTGTATGTAAAATACTCTGGATACTCCAGAAGCTCACTTATTGGCCGCTTCAGCTCGCTCTTAAAGAAGTAAAAGCTGTTCTTCATGAGCTCATTCCGCAGCAAAAGAATCTGGGGGCACCGGATCAACATGCGCCCAATATCATCATCAGTGATCCCCCGTCCGCGAAGGAACTCCACGGGCTTCAGTATCACATTCTGATGCAAGCTCACGAGCTGTGGCAGCTTCTCAACAGCACGGGCAAATCCATCAGGGTCCATTTTGAGCTTCAGGTTGAAGAAGTACTGCTGCGCAGCTAGCTTCACTTTCAGGGGCAACCCAAGAATGGATGGGTACTGCGCAATCATGAGTGGCAGCACCTCCTTCCGAATGCCAAAGCTGAGTAATGCCTCAACATTTGGTTTAACTGTCTCCTCAAGATCATATCCAAGAATGTAAGGTCGTTTCTCAATAATCCTCGCGAGAATCCGCATCGGCAGCCCCAGAGATGTGATGTAATCGCAGAACGGCTTGATCGTGGTGCCAACACGCATGCTAAGGAAGAAGGGATAGTGCGTCACCATGGGGCCAATGTCACGCGGCGCGACGCCGACGATGCCGACGAGGTAGGCGACAGAGGTGCTGATGGTGCCATCGGGCTTGAGGCCGAGGACGTCGGGGTAGCGCTCGAGGACGCGTGGGATGTCCTGGCGGTCGACGTCGAGACCGCGGAGCGCCTTGACGATGGGGGCGAGGTCGACGGCGACGGAGGCGTGGAGGCAGGCCGGGTAGGCGCGGACGAAGGCGGCGAGGCGGGCGCGCGTGACCCCGAGCTTCTCGAGGTAGGAGAGGACGGGGATGACGTTCTTGCGGAGGGAGCAGGCGAGGAGGAACGGGTAGGCGGAGAGGTCGTCGGTGGAGAGGCCGAGGCGGAGGAGGAAGTCGAGGCGCTCCTGGAGCACGTCGAGGGAGGAGGGGAGCTCCACGGCCTCCAGCTCGCCCGCGGGGTCGGTGACGCCGGCGGAGCGGAGGAAGTCGAGGGCGAGGACGCGGGAGACGAGCCGCTCCCTGCGGCCCTGGATCACGCCCCACGTCACCGACGGCATCTGGTACTCCGGCGGCGTAGACGACGACGGCTTGGAAGCGAGCGGCGCGAGGAGGAGGAGGCGGGCGCGGAGGGAGCCATCCCCCGCGGCCGCGGGGCCGAGGCGGCGGAGGGCCGCGCGGGCGAGCGGGAGCATGGCTGCGGCGGCGGCGGCGGCCCGGGGGCGGCGGCGGGGGCGAGAAGGGCGGCGGCTTAGCGGTGGAGAGAGTGGCTGTGGGGTTTGTGGTGCTTTCCTGGGCCGCACCCGAATGGGTGTGTTTCTTCTTCTGTTGTGGGCTTGTCGTTTCATTCCGCTGGGCTGATGCAGCCCACAGCAGAAGCAAATGTTGTTCCTCCAGAGCCTCTTGTAATGGGCCTCTACTTGTGTGGACATGTCTGTGTCAAAATGCACAAGAAATCAGAGACCTCTGGAGCAATTAACCAACTGTTATCTTGTCTCAAAAAAATTATTTAACCAACTGTTATCTCTTGGGGACTACCACAAGGGTCACTTTTCTGGCCTGAGCACGTCAAGTGATGCATCCAGGCTCCAGCCGACGTCACGTGTCACATGTTGGGCATTCCCTCTGAATTTTGGATTTTTTATTTTACTATACGCGTTTTTGGGTTTAAATGGTATCTTGTATTTTGGCTTTGTGGGTTTTAGAAGGTTTTGGATAAAGCATAGTTATGCTTCTAAAAAAAAAACACGCAGTCCGCGCTTTCATGAAAAAGCATAGTTGTGTTTCTCGTGGAAATACAGATTTGGTTCCGCTAGAAGCAATTTTTATTATTCTGGTTTTGTTATACTATCATCATTGAAGATGAATAGACTAAAGTTTTCCAAAAAAAAACACAACATGTGCTTCTACGAGAAGCAAATTTACGATTCCACGAGTGCTTCTAAAAATGGAAAAGCACAACCTATGCTTTCTATGAGAAGCATGGTTGTTCTTCCGTGAGCATAACCTGTGTTTTTCTCCAAAAAACATAAATTGTGCTTAAAAAAAGTGAAAACCACAACCGTGCTTTCGGGCTCTGCCATTTTTGGTATTCGTTATTTGCTTGCTATTTTTTTTGTTTTTTGTATTTGTTTTTTCATTTTCCTTTTTCGGGAAAAAAGTTCATCGAAACTTATTAACTTGGGATCTAATTTCAAAGATCTTATCGTGAGAAATCTACAGGTGAAAACGGTTCGATATTTGGTCACACTTTTCCAGAGAGAAAACATTTTGAATAAACAAATCTACGAAAAAATGAATACTCCCAAGTTACGACCCCACTTGTCAGTACCTGAGAATATGGAAAGTGACTTTTGCAAAGGGTAACCCTTAACTAGTGGTTTTGAGAGACCTCCTATACGACGCCTTAAGCGTTAGTTCACCCTTCTGGCACTCACGTGGATGGCCAGCTGGGCCGGCCCATTAAGTGTAACGCCGGCTCGATCGCATGCACGTTTTCGCTCGGTCAGTTTATTTCTTGGCTTGATGGTCCATCGACATGTTTACCCTTAACACTGACCATTTAACTTGTTGACCATTGACTTTTCAAAATTTTGAACAAATTTGAGAATTTGAAAAATGTTCAAGATTATTTTAAAGAAATCATGAATTTACAAAATTTCAAGATAGACAAATAAGTTCATGAGTTTGTAAAAAAAATCCTGAACACAAAAATGATCGTAAATTTGAAAAAGGTCATGAAAATACGTAAAAAAAGTTTATGGATTTGCAAGAAAATGTTCACAGGTTTGAAAAAAAAGTTTCATGGTAAATATAAAAAGTACATAAATCTAAAAATAATAAACGAAAATTTAGAAAACGAAAAAAAAAATCGAGAGAAACCCAGGCCGAGATAAAACCAGACAACCATGAAAAAACAAAATAAAAACCATACAAAGGATTGTTCCCACTGGAACCGGAGAAGATCCCCGCTATATGGACCAAACGTTTTAAAATATAGCCTCCCCCCTGCCTCGCCTACTATAATAGAACTAAACGGCGCTGAATGCGCCAAATAGGGTTCGGGAAGAAATCATGCAACATTGTTGGGTTTGGCCTATCTCCCGTTTGGACACTGCTAGTGAGTGATGACGTATAATGTGCTGCCTAGTCTCTTTCATAAGGTCGATCTTTTGGTTGCATTGGTTAGAGCATGCACTTCTACATTGAGAGTGTGAGTACTTCCCTCAAGAAAGAAAAAAGTGAGAGTGTGAGTACGGGTGTGAATGTGATGGATCGGTTTGTTGGTTCGTCTCTTTCATCTATCTCTGTCACATGGAGCAGATTCAGGGTGGGGTTTGTGTGGCGTCGGCGTGTGGTGCTTGGGCCGTGCTGGAAATGGGGGCGTAGTTCTTCGGTACCGGGCTCCCGCCCGGCCGTATGGCTTGCGTTGCATCCAGCCAGCAGCGTTCCGGAGCCTCTTATAGTGGGCCTGGCCTTGCGTGGACTATATGGACCATAATTCACAACAAACTCGTTTGGGCCCGTCGACATACGTGTGAAATCGGATGATTTTTCTTTCATTCTTTCTAAAAAAAGAAAACGTTCGCTCGCTCGTCACTTTCGTCTATCTCTGTCACGATCGAGCAGAGTCACAAGGCACATTTGGTTCCTCTCCCTTTTCCGGGAACGGCTCTTTTGCCTTTCGGCCTCTCCTTTCTGGCCGAGATGAGTCGCCATCGACCAATCATGCATTTGCCATTTGGTACGTGCCTGTCACGAGCTCGACCCATCTGTGTGCCGAACCTCCGATGGAGAGAGCCAGCAAGCGAGCAAGAGCCACCGGCAACCGGCGCACTGCCACCGCAGCACACGCCCTCGTTCGATGAATTGATCCGGTTGCGTGTGGCGTGCATGCTCCGATCTATAGTGGCCCATGCAAACAAGCAACATTTTTAGTATGTACCTGAGCTAAGCGACTTTGTGCACCCACGCACGCCTCTTCAGCGGCGACGATAGATAAGCCATTGTCAATATCCATCCTGCCAAATTTCTTTATAGGTGGTACAGTACGTACCTTTTTTTTTTGCAAAAAGATGGTGGCTTGCCAAGTCGGCACGTTATGATACGGACCCTGCGCCACGTAGCTTGGTGCCCACATTGTTAATCTTCTCCCCTTAGCTGTGCGTATATGCCATCACTTCTCGTTTCAAAAATATATAGTACTATCACTTCGTGGGTAGGAGAACGTGATAACAATGCCACGACGTACTTGGCCGTGTCGCATGCACGTGAGAGGTTATCCTGGTTATCTGCCACGTCGGCGGGAACGTCCGGTCCCCAAGCTCCCACGCGGTCGTCCATGTCACGGATCTGATCCACAATCTGGAGCAAAAGCATGGCAACGAAAACGTGAGAAATTAGAAACACCAACCTCCACCCACACCTGCCCCAAACAAACCAGTCTATGGGGGTTGAATTTAGAAGAACAATGATCCCCTGCTCACTGTAGTTTAAGTCTTAAACTTGTACCGATGTTTGTAATTTCTTGTATTTATTGCAGGTCTTTCGGCGGTGTGTGTTCGATGGAGGAGACTTCGTCAACTATAAAGGTGTCTGCAACTTCTCGCCAACTATGAAGGCGCAATCTTAAGATGATGTATCGAACGCCTACCGTAGATCTTTCGTATGGATAAGATGTGCGTGCATGCGTTCATAATGATAAGTGTATATGTATGGATGAGCGTCTGCATCTGTAATGTGTTAAAGAAAAAACATCCATGCCCAAAGTCCACATCAATGTGAAAGCCCGTCCTTTGAGATTTTCTTTTAGACCGCTCGTCCTTCATTTGAGATTGACGTGCTCGCCGTGTGCCATTGCAGCACCGATTAACGACGTTAGTCAACTCGCTTTCTCTAACTATATTTTCGTGACAGAGGGGCCGATCCTTTCATTTTCATATAAAAAAACTTTTGGTCTTTAACGACTGCAAACTGCCAAAAAAATTAAAACTAAAGTTTCAGACGGAAGCACTACCGGCTTGCATCGCTGGGGTCTGACGATTCAATCAGCATAAATCTGATCATACAACATGACCAAAAGGAGGCCAGGCCCCTCGGCTAAAACCTCCAAAGTTCCAAACTACAGCCAACAAAATGGACCAAGTCAAATTCAGGACAAACAAACTACCGGAGCAACAGAAACCGGAAAAAAACTTCAGCTATTAGGCAGCATCACCAAATCATATGCAAAAAAGAGGTCTTCGGAGTATTGATTCTTCATCTTCATCCACCGCCAATGCGCAGCACCCCTGGTCTCCAGCCCTGGGATGCCCGAAACACCTTGCTCGCCACCCGCTCCATTAGCTTTGCCCCCAATATTAGTGGTTTTTGTCTTGCCTGCTTTATCTGAAAAATATAGACCAGCTCGTTATCCAGGAACACGTCATCTTGACCAGAGTCATATGATCAGATATATTTTTTCTCTCAAAAAATAATATCATTTCTGCATTTCCAGATTGCCCAAAACATTGCAACAATGCCAACCACCACTAGCCTTCTATTATCTTTTGGGAAGCCCTCAATCCACCTCCCAAAGCATTCAGATGGGCTATCAGGGGTATATTGCAAATCAAAAGCACATTTTAGAACACTCCAAATAAGTCTAGCAGCTGAGAACTGAAAAGAATAAATGGTCAATATCCTCATCGTTTCCACATATACACGCATGTTACTCGCTTTTCTAGCTAGCTAGTAGTGGTGGGGAATGATTGCGACGGTCTATCCAATGGACGACGTCTATATTTGCAAGGAAGTTGAGAGCTCGCCGTCATCTTGAAAGAGGATAGTTCCACGTGTTGTTGTGTGCTCCTGCCATGGCGTATGAAAATGACGCACTCCAAGGGCGTGTAGTCGTGTTATATAAGTACTCCCTCTGTAAACTACATTATTTTTCTGTACTTACTTTTATCTGTTAAAAAATGTGAAAAGCTCTATAAAGCTTGGCTGCTTGGCCTTTTCTCTACAAAAATGTAAAAGCTTATGCCTTGATGTATTTGTAGAAGAAAATGGTAGTACTCATATCTGTATGTAAGCCAAGCAGCACCCCCATTTTTTCGAAATGGAGTCACTTAGGGATTTAACTTATTAAAAAAAAGGAGTTGCCGATTAATATGTGAAAACCGTTACTCCATCATAAGATACACCCCGAATTTACAATGCTACACACCTAAGAGCTAGACACTTTAGCAGCGTGTTTAGCCCCACCGCCCCTATGTTCACTATACTTCTTGATGTTAATGTTATTGGTCCAATGTAGCTCTCTAAACTTGTGTGTGACATCAGCTCTTCGCAAGGAGAGTGTTATATTCATATTTTTTTCCTTGCCCAAATAAAATACTTGATTAAAATAAGGAAAAAAAAGATGGGAATCAAGATCTTCTCCTCGCTCCCTTCTTTATGATTCCAAACCGTATTGTTAGGTCGTACCGAAGTTAAGCTACATATGATGTGGCCAAGCATGCCAAGCATACTTTGAAGAATTGAAGTATTTGCCGAAAAACACCTTTAGGATTTAAAAAAAAACTTTGTGTTTGCTAGAAATCTAGATTGTCGTATCTCTGTGTCTATTTTATATAAATCAAGCTTTTCTCCAAAGAGATATTATGATGCGAAGTTCTTTTTTTTTAACGGTATTCTAATGGTAAGCTTCATGCAGTGAAGGCTAATGCTACACGGCTGTGGCAATTCCCAATCATGAAGGACATGATGTTATGCAACCTAAAGGGTCTTATCCAAGATTTCAATGGGCCAGATATGCCAATGATCACTGAAAGCGAATGTGAAATTGTTCCCCGAAGATAAGACAATGGGTTAAATAAAAAATCGACGATATCAAACATGATTTGATGCATCTGGTGGCCACAACTCCGGTGGCAAAAGTATTCGCAAAGGTCAACAAAAAGAAAATGAAGAGGCTGGGACTTCACCAAAGGTAGAACGCATGTGGAGATTTGAGTGGGCATGATTGTTACGGGCTGAACAATTTAAGATGAATACAACCCCGATTTTGAAAAAAAAAATCCTCAAAGGAAAAAGGATTTCTCATAAAATTTTCAAAAATAAAATGAAGTTAACTCTAGAAAAAGTAAAGTTGCCATGCAATTAAACTGATCTTGCGACAAGTATGCCGAGCCTAATAGTTGTATCTCTGGTTGTCATCATCCCCGATGTGTCCCGTGTTGCACTACGCTTCCGCGGTTCCATCCCAACTCTCAACTCCACCACTCATCATAGTCGCCATTGCCATCCACCCTCATGGCTAAACCCCGGCGTACTAAATCCAAATCTCTAGCTATCCGTGTCCAAATCATGCCGCTCTTCTCTAGGTCACCTTCTAGCTCTCTCCACCACTCGATATATCTACTAACCCTAGCCACCCCTCTCCCCAAAACCGCAGTCACACACCAATGCATGGGCGCACGCACACTAGCGCTCCATTCCTTTGCACTAGGGTTCAAACTGAATACTTGCTCGGGCACAGGAGCTGCTCAAGTGATCACCTGTGTGGAGGGCCTTAAGGCCATGTACAATACCGTTCCTTAAAAGGAGAGACTAAAGATGCTTCTCATAACTTTTTGTAACTTGCAACGCTAGGTGCTTTATGCGGATGCTTGAATTGCTCTGATAGGATGGATCAGAGCTAACTGCAGTTTCACGAAGGGCAAGCACGGGCTGGCACCGGGAGCCAAAGTTTGCTTCCATGCCCCTTTCTATGCACCCATGCTAAGCATCCTAGAATAACCTTTTTTTTTTGTCGAAGCACCTGCTTAAGCACCCGCATTGTATACATGGCCTAATCAAGCTCGGAGAGTGTGTTGGAGAAGCCGGTGATCACTGAAAGTGAATGTGAAATTATTCCCCGAAGGGAACACACCATGACAAATACGAAATCAGCAATATCAAACATGATCTGATACGTTTGGTGGATGACGGCAAGGGTTCGTAAAGCCGGTAAAGGTAGAGTGTAGAGTTGAGTGGGCACGGTTGTAACGTGTTGAACTACTTGAGATGAATGCAAACCCCATTTCAGCAAGAAAAAAGTCAATTCAAACTCCTCATCAAAGAAAAAAGATTTCTCAAAAAAAAGTTATTTATTCTGAAAAAAAAGGCACTGTTGGTTGCAAAAGTGTGCCGGGCCTAAGAAAAACAACACCCAACCGTTCGAAAACAAAAGGCCCTCACTGTCGGTTGTGCCCCACCGCACATACTCTGCAACCCCCCAGGTGCGTATTACGGCATTAGACCCAAAATCTCCGGCCATTCTCGTCGTAGTCGTGCCGCTCTCCCGCCGGCCACCTCTGGCCCTCCTCTCCCCGCAGACCGGTATATATACCACGTACCACCCCGGCCACCCGCCGCCTCCCCGCTCCCCGGAACTGCACTGCACGCACTCCCGCGCCATTCCTGCCTCGCCGCGCCCTCCGTTCCGCCGCCACCCCAGGTACAACGTACTGCACCACGAGCTCTCTGGGCCGGCCAAACCGGCGAAGTCCTCTTTGCCCATTCCTTTTTTGTGTTCAGTTGCGATCGGCTTCGGTGCGCCGTTTCGTTTCCCTTTCTCTTCGGCCGGCCGTAAGTTGTTGTCACGATCGATCGAGCTCGCTCGCACGGTGGCTGACGCTGCATGCACTCTCGATCAAACTGCAAAAGTCGCCGTCAACCAAACATGCACTCTCAATCGAACTGCAAAACTCTCAACACGTTGCGTGGGAGCCGTGAAGTGTTCTCATCTTAAATTAGTTGGAGTCTGCCGAACAAAAATTGCAGTCGTTATACATCATTTATTCCCAGCCCCCGCGTCGTCTCGGCTGAGGCGACACAGGCGGATCCCAGCCCGCGCCGCCGGGTCGCCCTCCCGCCCCCCTTCCTCCCCTCACGTCACCGGAGGAGGCCGCCGGGCTAAGCCCGGGCGGCGGACGGCGGCGGCAGGGTCGGCTTCTTCTCGCCAGGCCGCGGGATCTCGGGGTGGGGAGGCTCGATCCCCTTTCTGCGTCGAGGGTTGGATCCGTTCGAGGGCTTCAGCTGCGTCGCCGATTGGCCTCCGGACTTCTTCTCCGACGGGACGGCCCCCTGGCAGCGGCTCTCGCGGGTGGCAGTCGCAGGCTGCGTCGTGAATGACGGCCCGGTCTTGAGCTGCTCTCTCTGGCCCGGTCGGGGCGGGCTCGGCCCCTCGCTTTGCCTGTGGAAGCGTCTCTGGTCGGGCGGTGGCGTCTTTGGCCTCGGGTGGCTCTGTTTAGCGCTGCGTTGGTGGGATGCCGATCGGCTGGATCTGGCCCGTCTGCGTCTTCTTGACCGGCGGGAGGTGAAGTGCTTGGTGACTCTCTGGTGCTTCTTTGGCGCGTGGCACCGCGAGAGGTGGGTCGTGAAGGTGCAGTGCGTGAGGGTGTTGGTGGTGTTGGGGATACTCCGGGCGAAAGCTTGGCTGGTCTTGCCGGCCGGCGGTGTTGGCGTTTGTGGACGTCGTTTAACCTCCTTGGAGGCGTCGTTGTGGAGTCTGGCATCCTCTTACATCCTCGGATCTTGCTCTTCGGGTGAAAGCCTAAGGCCCGGTTGGGTCGGGCGACGGCGTCGACATCGTCGCTTCCCTCTTTAGGGCGTCGCCTTGAAGAGTTTAGGATCCCGGTTGCTTGCTTCATGGGCTGGACGCTCGCGGCATTGTGGTCGGCAGGTGCCTATCTGGCAATGCGGATGTTGCGCGGCTTCCTGTTTGTTGCAACGATGGCGGCTTCGGACGGAGTCAGGTTTGCTGATGGTTCTTGGTAGTCGGTCTCTTCCGGCGTGTTCGAGGAGTCGCCGCTCTGGCGCTGGCTCAGCGCAAGCCCAACGCTTTTCTTCTGCAATGCTCGTCGATAGAGTCGGAGCTGCCTGGTCGTCGGCGCGTGTGGCTGACTGTTTGGCATCGACGGGTGCAAGCCTCGACGCTTTCCTTCGGCGGCGTGTGTGCGTTCTTGTGTGGGTTGCCAGGTCGCCCTGTGTGCCTTGATTCTGCGGGCCAGTGGTGACGTTTTTCGCCCGATTTTCCGTTTATTAACCGGGCAATTCTCTTCGAGCTTATTTAATGAATCGGATCCTAGAAGAACGCGTTTCAAAAAAAAAATTGCAGTCGTTCATGCGAGAAAGCAACCAGCCACCGATTGATCTTGCGCAGCCAGGCACGGCTCTCGCTAGCCGATCGATAGACAGATAAGCCGTTGTCAATATCTCGCCGGGCTTTCGTGCCATATTTGGAGGCCAGACACGCTCGCGTTACGGTGCCGGCAGGGCGCCACGTACGCGGCCGTCTGTTCCGATTGTCTGCTAGCTGCGACCTCGCCACGTCCGTCTAAGGTTCGCACATGCGAGCGTGACTGCGTGATGTGTCCGTCTGATCAGATCCACTGAACTCAGCTGGGGCAAGAAAACGAGGCGTGAGAAATTCTATCGTCCGTCCCCGTCGGCTTCGTCTCCTCCGAACCATGTGATGCGCAACACTCCAAGAAAAGCTCGGCCGGGCCGGATAGATAGATAGGAAGCTGTATCTATCTCTCTGAAGTTGACTCGCCGGAACCCACGTCGGAAGGCCGTGAAATCACCCCACTCCGCTGCTTTAAGAATGACGGCCAGCGACGGCTTACCCAAGTCAGTCAGGGTCTTTTTATGCCTAGTAAGATTCCCTAGGCGAAATACTAAAAACATGTTACAACCCAGCCTACAGCCCCTACCGCACCAACCCACACCAGCGGTCAGGCCCAAAAAAAAACAGACGAGCCCGCAAGCCCAGCAAGCGGTACGGAGGCCCAGAATGGACGATCTAGCTACTTAAGCTAGCGGGGGCACCAGACCGAGGCAGGCAGAGAGAAGACACTGGCGGCGGCGGCTCTCACTCCCGATCCCCTTTCTCCTCAGAACCCACAAACCCTAGACAAATTCCTCCAATTCCTCCAGAATTCGACCGTGATTGTGCCAAGTTATCTAGTGCGATCGTAACATTTGGTATCGAGCCTTTCCTCCCCACCACCGCACTGGCCGGTCGATTTCCTTCGATCATCCAAACCCCTCGCGGCAAGACCACCGCCATGGAGGAGACCAACAAGGCCTTAGCCGATCTGACGGCGGCGATCAGCGGCATATCGTCCCAGATCGGCGAGATCCACCCCATCGTCCTCGAGCTCCAGGGATGGCGACCGGCCGTCGAGCGCTCGGTTGAGGACCTGCGTTCGGAGGTGGGCGAATTGCGACAACTGCTCAAGGAGGTGCGGCCGGAAACCGCGCAGGTGCGTGGTCCGACACCAGCGGCGACTACGGAGCTGGCGAATCCGACTCGTCTCACGGATCTGCCCGCTCCTTCCGTCGGCAAGAAGACCGCCGCTCAAGTCTTCCCCGATCATGACGCGCGTCTCCTCACCCAATGAGCGCCTCTTGCCTCGCGATGGCGGCGACGGCCACGCCCGTTAGCCACATCAGACTCAAGATCACCGGGTCGCCGGGAACGGACCCATGGCACCTCCGGTCCACGGTATGGCCGATTCTCACCCTTTGCTACCGAAAGTTCATTTATGGGAGAGCGTCGATTCGGATTCAAATTGATTTCCACCTCCCCCACGTTTTGATTTTCCTCTGTTCGATGGTGATGGTCCACGAGCATGGCGTCTGAAGTGTGAGGCGTATTTCAGAGTCTGTACAATTAGTCATGAGTCCTGACGCTTGGGTGAGTTGTGCCGTGATGTATTTCATCGATGGGGCACTGTCTTGGTTGCAGTCCACCAAGGCGCACCTAATTGAAGGAAATATGCCCTAGAGGCAATAATAAAATTATTATTTATTTCCTTATATCATGATAAATGTTTATTATTCATGCTAGAATTGTATTAACCGGAAACATAATACATGTGTGAATACATAGACAAACAGAGTGTCACTAGTATGCCTCTACTTGACTAGCTCGTTAATCAAAGATGGTTATGTTTCCTAACCATAGACATGAGTTGTCATTTGATTAACGGGCACATCATTAGGAGAATGATCTGATTGACATGACCCATTCCGTTAGCCTAGCACTTGATCGTTTAGTATGTTGCTATTGCTTTTATCCATGACTTATGCATGTTCCTATAACTATGAGAATATGCAATTCCGTTTACGGAGGAACACTTTGGTACTACCAAACGTCACAACGTAATCGAGTGATTATAAAGGAGTACTACAGGTGTCTCCAAAGGCGGATGTTGGGTTGGCGTATTTCGAGATTAGGATTTGTCACTCCGATTGCTCGGAGAGGTATCTCTGGGCCCTCTCGGTAATACACATCACTAAGCCTTGCAAGCATTACAACTAATGAGTTAGCTGTGAGATGATGTATTACGGAACGAGTAAAGAGACTTGCCAGTAACGAGATTGAACTAGGTATTGGATACCGACGATCGAATCTCGGGCAAGTAACATACCGATGACAAAAGGGAACAAACGTATGTTGTTATGCGGTCTGACCGATAAAGATCTTCGTAGAATATGTAGGAGCCAATATGGGCATCCAGGTCCCGCTATTGGTTATTGACCGGAGACATGTCTCGTTCATGTCTACATTGTTCTCGAACCGTAGGGTCCGCACGCTTAAGGTTTCGATGACGGTTATATTATGAGTTTTGTGTATTTTGATGTACCGAAGGAGTTCGGAGTCCCGAATGTGATCAGGGACATGACGAGGAGTCTCGAAATGGTCGAGATGTAAAGATCGATATATTGGACGACTATATTCGGAGTTCGGAAAGGTTCCGAATGATTCGGTATTTTTCGAGTACCGGAGAGTTACGGAATTCGCCGGGAGAAGTATTGGGCCTTATTGGGCCCTGCGGAAAGAGAGAGGGCTGCCTAGGGCAGGCCGCGCCCCCAAGGCCTAGTCCGACTGGACTAGGGGAGGCCGCACCCCTTCCTCCCTTCCCTTCCTTCTCTCCTACTCCTACTAGGAAAGGAGGAGTCCTACTCCCGGTGGGAGTAGGACTCCTCCCTTGGTGCGCCTCCTCCTAGGCCGGCCACCCCCTCCCTTGCTCCTTTATATACGGGGGCAGGGGGGCACCCCATGACACACAAGTTGATCCTTGAGATCGTTCCTTAGCCGTGTGCGGTGCCCCTCCACCATATTCCACCTCGGTCATATCATAGCGGTGCTTAGGCGAAGCCTGTGTCGGTAGAACATCAAGATCGTCCACCACGCCGTCAGGCCGACGGAACTCTCTCTCCCAAAGCTTTGCTTTGGATCGAGCTGAGGAGCGCCACCGAGCTGAACGTGTGCCAAGAACTCGGAGGCGCCGGAGTAACGGCGCTGGGATCGGTTGGATCGCGAGGAGAACGTCGACTACTTCCTCTACGTTGTGATCGCTTCCGCTTCGGTCACGAGGGTGCGTAGACAACACTCTCCCCTCTCGTTGCTATGCATCACCATGATCTTGCGTGTGCGTAGGAATTTTTTGAAATTACTACGTTCCCCAACAAAGGGCATCCGAGCCTAGGTTTTTATGGTTTGATGTTTTGCACGAGTAGAACACAAGTGAGTTGTGGGCGATACAAGTCATACTGCCTACCAAAGCATGTCATACTTTGGTTCAGCGGTATTGTGAGATGAAGCGCCCGGACCGACATTACGCCAGACGCTTACGCGAGACTGGTTTCACCGTTCTACGAGCACTCGTGCTTAAAGGTGGCTGGCGGGTCTCTGCTCTCTCACTTTAGTTGAACTGAGTGTGGCTACGCCCGGTCCTTGAGAAGGTTAAACGGAGTCTATTTGACGGCGTATCGTTGTGGTCTTGATGCGTAGGTGAGATTGGTTCTTGCTTAAGCCCGTAGCAGCCACGTAAAATTTGCAACAACAAAGTAGAGGACGTCTAACTTGTTTTTGCAGGGCATGTTATGATGTGATATGGTCAAGACGTGATGCTATATTTTATTGTATGAGATGATCATGTTTTGTAACCGAAGTTATCGGCAATCGGGTCGAGCCATATGGTTGTCGCTTTATTGTATGAAATGCAACGCATACATAATTGCTTTACTTTATCACTAAGCGGTAGCGATAGTCGTAGAAGCAATAGATGGCGTAACGACAACGATGCTACGATGGAGATCAAGGTGTCGTGCCGGTGACGATGGTGATCACGACGGTGCTTCGGAGATGGAGATCACAAGCACAAGATGATGATGGCCATATCATATCACTTATATTGATTGCATGTGATGTTTATCCTTTATGCATCTTATTTTGCTTTGATTGACGGTAGCATTTTAAGATGATCTCTCACTAAAATTATCAAGTAGTGTTCTCCCTGAGTATGCACCGTTGCCAAAGTTCGTCGTGCCGAGACACCACGTGATGATCGGTGTGATAAGCTCTACGTCCATCTACAACGGGTGCAAGCCAGTTTTGCACGCAGAATACTCAGGTTATACTTGACGAGCCTAGCATATGCAGATATGGCCTCGGAACACGGAGACCGAAAGGTCGGCGTAAATCATATAGTAGATATGATCAACATAAGATGTTCACCATTGAAAACTACTCCATCTCACGTGATGATCGGTTATGGTTTAGTTGATTTGGATCACGTGATCACTTAGATGACTAGAGAGATGTCTATCTAAGTGGGAGTTCTTAAGTAATATGATTAATTGAACTTTAATTTATCATGAACTTAGTCCCGTAGTATTTGCAAATTATGTTGTAGATCAATAGCTCGCGTTGTTGCTTCCCTATGTTTTTATATGTGTTCCTAGAGAAAATTGTATTGAAAAATGTTAGTAGCAATGATGCGGATTGGATCCGTGATCTGAGGTTTATCCTCATTGCTGCCTGTAAGAATTATGTCCTTAATGCACCGCTAGGTGACAGACCTATTGCAGGAGCAAATGTAGACGTTATGAACGTTTGGCTAGCTCAATATGATGACTACTTGATAGTTTAGTGCACCATACTTAACAGCTTAGAATCGGGACTTCAAAAAGCGTTTTGAACGTCATGGACCATATGAGATGTTCCAGGAATTGAAGTTAATATTTCAAGCAAATACCGAGTTGAGAGATATGAAATCTCCAACAAGTTCTATAGCTAAAAGATGGAAGAGAATCGCTCAACTAGTGAGCATGTTCTCAGATTGTCCGGGTACTTCAATCGCTTGAATCAAGTGGGAGTTAATCTTCCGGATAAGATAGTGATTGACAGAATTCTCTAGTCACCAACACTAAGTTACTAGAACTTCGTGATGAACTATAGTATGCAAGGGATGACGAAAACGATTCCCGAGCTCTTCGTGATGTTGAAATCGTGAAGGTAGAAATCAAGAAAGAGCATCAAGTGTTGATGATTGACAAGACCACTAGTCTCAAGGAAAAGGGCAAAGGGAAGAAGGGAACTTCAAGAAGAACGGCAAGCAAGTTGCTGCTCGAGTGAAGAAACCCAAGTCTGGACCTAAGCACGAGACTAAGTGCTTTTGCTGCAATGGAACTGGTCACTAGAAGCGGAACTACCCCAAGTATTTGGCGGATAAGAAGGATGGCAAAGTGAACAAAGGTATATTTGAGATACATATTATTGATGTGTATTTTACTAGTGTTCGTAGCAACCCCTCGGTATTTGATACGGGTTCAGTTGCTAAGAGTAGTAACTTGAAACGGAGTTGCGTAATGAACAGAAATTAGTTGAAGGGGAAGTGAAGATGAGTGTTGGAAGTAGTTCCAAGATTGATATGATCATCATCGCACACTCCTATACTTTCGGATTAGTATGGAACCTAAATAAGTGTTATTTGGTGTTGAGCATAAGTATGATTTGATCATGTTTATTGCAATACGGTTATCCATTTAAGTAAGAGAATAAATTGTTGTTCTGTTTACATGAATAAAACCTTATATGGTTACACACCCAATGAAAATGATTCATTGGATCTCGATCATAGTGATACACATATTCATAATATTGAAACCAAAAGATGCAAAGTTAATAATGATAGTGCAACTTATTTGTGGCACCGCCGTTTAGGTCATATTGGTGTAAAGCGCATGAAGAAAACTCCATGTCGATGGACTTTTGGAATCACTTGATTATGAATCATTTGATGCTTGCGAACCGTGCCGCTTTGGGCAAGATGACTAAAAATCCGTTCTCCGGAACAATGGAACAAGCTCTTGACTTATTGGAAATAATACATACCGATGTATGCGATCCAATGAGTGTTGATGCTCGTGGCAAGTATCGTTATTTTCTGACTTTCACAAGATGATTTGAGCAGATATGGGTATATCTACTTGATGAAACATAAGTCTGAAATAGTTGAAAGGTTCAAAGAATTTCAGATTGAAGTGGAAAAATCATCTTAACAAGAAAATAAAGTTTCTGCGATCTAATCGCAAAGACGAATAATTGAGTTACGAAGTTTGGTCTTCAATTAAAATAATGTGGAATAGTTTCACAGCTCACGCCACAGAACACCACAATGTTATGGTGTGTCCGAACGTCAGAATCAGCACTTTATTTGATATGGTGCGATCTATGATGTCTCTTATCGGTTTACCACTATCATTTTGGGGTTATGCATTAGAGACAACTGCATTCACGTTTAATAGGGCACCATCTAAATCCGTTGAGACGACACCATATGAACTATGGTTTAACAAAGAAACCTAAGCTGTCGTTTCTTAAAAGTTCGGAGTTGTGATGCTTATGTGAAAAAGTTTTCACCGATAAGCTCAAACCCAAATCGAGAAGTGCGTCTTCATAGAATACCCAAAGGTAACTATTGGGTACACCTTCTATCACAGATCCGAAGGCAAGTTTTTCGTTGCTAAGATGGATCCTTTCTAGAGAAGAAGTTTCTCTCAAAAGAAGTGAGTGGGAGGAAAGTAGAACTTGATGAGGTAATTATACCTTCTCCCTTATTGGAAAGTAGTTCATCACGTAAATCAGTTCCAAAGTGATTCCTACACCAATTAGTGAGGAAGTTAATGATGATGATCATGAAACTTCAGATCAAGTTGCTACCAAACCTCGTAGGTCTTCCAGAGTAAGATCCGCACTTTAGTAGTACGGTAATCATGTTCGAAGTCATGTTACTAGACCATGATGAACCTACGAACTATGAGGAAGCGATGATGAGCCCAGATTCGCGAAATGGCTTGAGGCCATAAAATCTGAGATATGATCCATGTATGAGAACAAAAGTATGGACTTTGATTGACTTGCTCGATGATCAGCAAGCCATGTTAAATAAATGGATCTTCAAGAGGAAGACGGACACTGATAGTAGTGTTACTATCTACAAAGCTCGACTTGTCACAAAAAGGTTTTTGACAAGTTCAAGGTGTTGACTACAAGGAGATTTTCTCAACTGTAGCGATGCTTAAGTCTGTCCGAATCATGTTAGCAATTGCCACATTTTATGAAATCTGGCAAATGGATGTCAAAACTACATTCTTTAATGGATTTATTAAAGAAGAGTTGTATATGATGCAACCGTAAGGTTTTGTCAATCCTAAAGGAGCTAACAAAATGTGCAAGCTCCAAATGATCCATCAATGGACTGGTGCAAGCATCTCGGAGTTGGAATATACGCTTTGATGTGTTGATCAAAGCATATGATTTTATCTGAGACTTTTGGAAAGGCCTGTATTTACAAGAAAGTGAGTGGGAGCACTACAGCCTTTCTGATAAAGTATATGTGAATGACATATTGTTGATCGGAAATAATGTAGAATTATTCTGCAAAGCATAAAGGAGTGTTTGAAAGAGTTTTTTCAAAGAAAGACCTTGGTGAAGCTGCTTACATATTGAGCATCAAGATCTATAGAGATAGATCAAGACGCTTGATAAGTTTTTTCAATGAATACATACCTTGACAAGATTTTGAAGTAGTTCAAAATGGAACAGTCAAAGAAAGAGTTCTTACCTGTGTTACAAGGTGTGAGATTGAGTAAGACTCAAAACCCGACCACGGCAGAAGATAGAAAGAGAATGAAAGTCATCCCTATGCATCAGCCATAGGTTCTATAAAGTATGTCATACTATGTACTGGATCTATTGCATACCCTACCACTAAGCTTGGCAAGGAGTGCAATAGTGATCTAGGAGTAGATCAATGGACAATGTCAAAATTATCCTTAGTAGAATAAGGATGTGTTTCTCGATTATGGAAGTGAAAAAGGTTAAATGCGTAAAGGGTTACGTCGATGCAAGTTTTTAAACACTAATCTAGATGACTCGAGTCTCAATCTGGATACATATTGAAAGTGGGAGCAATTAGCTAGAGTAGCTCCGCGAGCATTGTAGACATAGAAATTTGCAAAATACATACGGATCTGAATGTGGCGGACCCGTTGACTAAACTTCTCTCACAAACAAAACATGATCACACCTTAGTACTCTTTGGGTGTTAATCACATAGCGATGTGAGCTAGATTATCGACTCTAGTAAACCCTTTGGGTGTTGGTCACATGTCGATGTGAACTATGGGTGTTAACCACATATAGATGTGAACTATTGATGTTAAATCACATGGCGATGTGAACTAGATTATTGGCTCTAGTGCAAGTGGGAGACTGAAGGAAATATGCCCTAGAGGCAATAATAAAGTTATTATTTATTTCCTTATATCATGATAAATGTTTATTATTCATGCTAGAATTGTATTAACCGAAACATAATACATGTGTGAATACATAGACAAACAGAGTGTCACTAGTATGCCTCTACTTGACTAGCTTGTTAATCAAAGATGGTTATGTTTCCTAACCATAGACATGAGTTGTCATTTGATTAACGGGATCACATCATTAGGAGAATGATCTGATTGACATGACCCATTCCGTTAGCCTAGCACTTGATCGTTTAGTATGTTGCTATTGCTTTTATCCATGACTTATGCATGTTCCTATAACTATGAGAATATGCAATTCCCGTTTACCGGAGGAACACTTTGGGTACTACCAAACGTCACAACGTAACTGGGTGATTATAAAGGAGTACTATAGGTGTCTCCAAAGGCAGATGTTGGGTTGGCGTATTTCGAGATTAGGATTTGTCACTCCGATTGTCGGAGAGGTATCTCTGGCCCTCTCGGTAATACACATCACTAAGCCTTGCAAGCATTACAACTAATGAGTTAGCTGTGAGATGATGTATTACGGAACGAGTAAAGAGACTTGCCAAGAACGAGATTGAACTAGGTATTGGATACCGAAGATCGAATCTCGGGCAAGTAACATACCGATGACAAAAGGGAACAAACGTATGTTGTTATGCGGTCTGACCGATAAAGATCTTCGTAGAATATGTAGGAGCCAATATGGGTATCCAGGTCCCGCTATTGGTTATTGACCGGAGACATGTCTCGTTCATGTCTACATTGTTCTCGAACCGTAGGGTCCGCACGCTTAAGGTTTCGATGACGGTTATATTATGAGTTTTGTGTATTTTGATGTACCGAAGGAGTTCGGAGTCCCGGATGTGATCGGGGACATGACGAGGAGTCTCGAAATGGTCGAGACGTAAAGATCGATATATTGGACGACTATATTCGGAGTTCGGGAAGGTTCCGAATGATTCGGGTATTTTTCGGAGTACCGGAGAGTTACGAGAATTCGCCGGGGAGAAATATTGGGCCTTATTGGGCCTGGAAAGAGAGAGGGGCTGCCTAGGGCAGGCCGCGCTTCAAGGCCTAGTCCGAATTGGACTAGGGAGGGGCCGCACCCCTTCCTCCCTTCCCTTCCTTCTCTCCTACTCCTACTAGGAAAGGAGGAGTCCTACTCCCGGTGGGAGTAGGACTCCCCCATGGTGCGCCTCCTCCTAGGCGGCCACCCCCCTCCTTGCTCCTTTATATACGAGGCGGGGGCACCCCATGACACACAAGTTGATCCTTGAGATCGTTCCTTAGCCGTGTGCGGTGCCCCCTCCACCATATTCCACCTCGGTCATATCAGAGCGGTGCTTAGGCGAAGCCTCACACAAGAGAACATCAAGATCGTCCACCACGCCCGTCGTCTTGACGGAACTCTCTCCCCGGAGCTTTGCTGGATCGGAGCTGAGGAGCGTCACCGAGCTGAACGTGTGCCAAGAACTCGGAGGCGCCCGGAATGTAACGACGGGATCGGTTGGATCGCGAGGAGAACGTCTGACTACTTCCTCTACGTTGTGATCGCTTCCGCTTCGGTCTACGAGGGTACGTAGACAACACTCTCCCCTCTCGTTGCTATGCATCACCATGATTTTGCGTGTGCGTAGGAAATTTTTTGAAATTACTACGTTCCCCAACACTAATCTATACAGATTGGGGTGCATTTGCAGAGACAGTGTGTGCACAGTTTGGGAGAGAGGAATTCCAGTCTTTGTTGCGACAATTCAATCGCCTGCAACAGAGTGGTTCCGTGGCTGAATATGTAGAGAAGTCCACCCAGTTTATGCACAATTTAGTGGCCCATCATGAATCATGGGAGCCATCTTATTTCATCACGCATTTTATTGATGGGTTACAGAAAGATATACGTGATGCTGTAGTTTTACATCGACCTAAGACTCTCGATACTGCCGTCGACCTTGCTTGTTTTACAGGAGGAGGTGCTGGAAGCTATGCGCAGAGAAGATAGGAGGGAGGATCGTCGGCACTCGGCACCGGCTGCGTTCCGAGGAGTGCCACGCACAACCCTTCCTCTACCACCGCCACCAGCAACTGCACCGACCAAGTCCGCGCTACCAGTGGAGGGGCGCCGCGCGGATCGTCGCGCACTGGAAGCGGCGCACCCTCAACCAACAGAAGACAAGATTGCAGCCCTTCGTGCGTACTGACGCGCCCGCGGGCTCTGTTTCACCTGTGGCGAGCGCTGGGGGCGCGATCATCGCTGTGGGCCGACGGTCCAGTTGCATGTGGTTGAGGAGCTCCTCTCCATGATGCACAACGAATCGGTGGATATCAGTGAGCCAAGCACGCGTGACGACGCTGGCAGCGATCGGAGCGCGGACTGCTGCGTCATCTCCAAGGAGGCACTCGACGTAGGGGAATAGCCCACCACCATGCGTCTCCACGGGTGGGTGCAAGGGCGCGAGGTCTTGATGCTCGTCGACTCTGGCTCGTCCCACAGCTTCATCTGCGAGTCAATCGCCACACAACTGCAAGGCGTGGTCAAGGCCAAACAACCTATGACGGTGCGCGTGGCCAACGGAGGCGTCATGCGATGCGACCGGGAGCTGCCGGCGTGCCCATGGCAAACCCACGGGGTCACCTTCGACACCAACCTTAAGGTGCTTCCGTTGGGTTGCTACAACGTCATCCTTGGAATCGACTGGCTTGCACATGATAGCCCAATGAAGGTGCATTGGCTCGAGAAGACGATGGATTTTGACTACAAGGGTGACGCGGTCCATCTCCAAGGTGCTCGAGCGGATATCAGCCAGTGCCACCAGCTATCAAGCGACGAGCTCATCGAGTTGTTGCAACGCCGGGTGTCGCGCGCATGGTTCGGTTATGCTGCTGCAGAGCAAGGGGAGCCAATCATCACCGAAGTGTCGGTGCCTGCTGAGGTGGAGGCCCTGATCAGCGAGTTTGGACACCTGTTTGAAGAACCTAAAGGACTACCACCACAACGCTCTTTCGATCACACAATTCGTCTCCTGCCCGGGGCGAAACCTGTCAATGTGCGCCCGTATCGATACAGCCCGGCCCAGAAAGATGAGATTGAGAAACAGGTTGCTGACATGCTTGCTCAAGGTATCATCGCGCCCAGCTCCAACCCCTTTGCTTCACCAGTGCTGCTAGTTCAGAAGAAGGACTTGTCGTGGCGTTTCTGCGTGGACTACCGACAACTCAATGCGGTGACAGTTAAGAACCGCTACCCTCTGCCTGTCATCGACGAGCTGCTGGACGAGGTGGCTGGTTCCACACTGTTCACCAGTCTGGATCTCCGGGCCGGATACCATCAGATTCGTATGAAGCCTGAGGATGAACACAAGACTGCTTTCAAGACCCACCATGGCCACTTCGAGTTCAAGGTGTTGGCGTACGTTCTCACGGGGGGACAGGCAACTTTCCAAGGAGGAATGAACATAGTGTTGACTGAGAAAGTGCACCTTTGCTAGGCCAAGTCTGCTGTACTTGGGGCATGAAATCAGTGGAGATGGAGTCCGAACTGACCATAAAAACATTGCTGCAGTAGCAAAATGGCCAACACCAACCACAGTCAAGGAGGTACGCGGTTTCCTTAGTCTCACAGGGTATTATCGCAAGTTCGTGAGGAACTTTGGCATCACCAGCCACCCACTAACAGACCTGCTCAAGAAGAACACAGTATTTCGATGGACTAAGTTGGAGGAAACAACTTTTCAGGAACTTAAAAGAGCACTGATAACCGCTCCTGTGTTAGCACTACCGGATTTCAAGGTCCAATTTGAACTGGAAACAGATGCGTCGGACAAAGGCATCGGCGCCGTCCTGAAACAAGACAAACACCCCGTGGCTTTCTTGAGCAAGGCTTTGGGTCCACGTAACATCGCCTTGTCCACATACGAGAAGGAATGACTGGCGATCCTCTTGGCGGTCGAGCATTGCCGGCAGTACTTGCAGAACGACGAGTTCCTGATCCATACTGATCAACGAAGCTTGGTGCACCTAGAGGACCAACGGTTGGCGACACCTTGGCAGCAAAAGATCATGTCCAAGCTCCTCGGCCTGCGCTACCGCATCATCTACAAAAGAGGTGTGGACAATCGCGTGGCGGATGCTTTATCCAGACGCCCGGGGCCACCACAAGGAGATCTTGCATCGATCACGGTAACGGTGCCGGCTTGGTAGAATCAGTTCAACAGGGGTACAGTGAAGATCCTATGGCACAAGGGTGGTGACTCGCCTAGCTACTGTGGGCAACCAACAAGGACGGCTTCACTTTGGACTCGAGCATCATCAAGCGACGGACGGGTATGGTTAGGTAATAATGTGGCTGTTCGTAAACAAGTGTTATCAACTTTGCATGCGAAAAGCGATCGAAGGACATTTTGGGTTCAACGTCACATACAAGCGAGTGCGGCGGTTGTTCACTTGGCTGAGAATGAAACAACATGTCGACTGTTTGTTGAAGACTGCCCGGTTGCAAGCAAGCCAAGCCGGAACCGGTCAGTACCGGGGCTCCTAGAACCCTTACCCGCGTGCCTACACAAGCACAGGAAGTCATCACTATGGATTTTGTTGAAGGTTTGCCACAATCAGCCAGATACAACAGTATATTGGTGGTGGTAGACAAGTTCTCACGACTAGCCCATTTCATTCCGTTGTCACACCCGTTCACTGCATTCCAAGTGGCTCGGGCTTTCGTCAACAACATCTACAAGCTCCACGGGTTGCCGGCAGCGATTGTATCCGACCGAGACCCTATTTTCACAAGCATCATGTGGAAGGAGCTGTTCCGTCTGACGCACACTGAACTACGCATGAGCACGGCTCGCCACCCGCAGACGGATGGGCGATCGAGCGAAGTCAACCAAAGGTGTCTGGAGACCTACTTGAGGTGTTTTGTCCATGCATGCCCAACCAAGTGGTCCCAATGGCTGCCTCTAGCGGAGTTCTGGTACAATACCTCACCACACTCTGCTTTGGGGACGTCCCCCTTCGAGGCTCTGTACGGTCACGCGCCAAGGCACTTTGGCATCGATGACCCACCGTCTGCTACCGCACCGGATCTCGGAGGATTGGCTGCAAGACCGAAGCGCAGATGGAGGCCTTGCTTCATCAACACCGCTTGGCGCGGCAACAAATGAAAGACTACTGTGGACAAGAAAAGATCGGTCCGCAGCGTTATGTGGATGATTGGGTGTTTCTCAAGATCCAACCCTATATCCAACGGTCGGCAGCCACGAGAGCTAACCAAAACTTTCCTTCAAATATTTTGGTCCGTTTGTGTGGTGCAACGGGTCGGCCAGGTCGCCTACAAGCTTCAACTTCCCGCCTCGTGCAGCATTCATCCAGTTTTCCATGTATCGCAATCGCTACGGCGAGCACTTCCTCCCGTCGAGAAAAGGCGGAGGAGCTACCGGTGAAGCAGCATCGATCCGAGCCCCGATTGGAAGTTCTGGGCACTCGTCTCCATCGCCGTGGCAAGAACCAAGTCCCGCAAGTTCTCATTCGCTGGACTAATCAACCAGCGCCCCTGGCGACATGGGAGGACCGTGACGAGCTACAACACCACTACCCAGAAGCTCCAACGTGGGGACAAGCTGGTTCTCAAGAAGGGGAGATCACATACCCACCCTTTCACCGCACCAGCCCACACCAGCGGTCAGGCCCAAGAGAAGAACAGACGAGCCGCAAGCCCAGCAAGTGGTACGGAGACCCAAAATGGACGACCTAGATACTTAAGCTAGCGGGGGCACCAGACCGAGGCAGGCAGAGAGAAGACACTAGCGGCGGCGGCTCTCACTCCCGATCCCCTTTCTCCCTGTAACCCACGAACCCTAGACAAATTCCTCCAATTCCTCTGTAATTCGACCGTGATTGTGCCAAGTTATCTAGTGGGATGGTAACAAAACACGCAGGAATAAATCGAAATATTTTGCTTTGTATATATAAATACTTCTACTACATCTGTTCACTTATATAAGACGTTTTAGAAATTCAGACACTGTTCAAAATAGTACAAAGCAAACTGTCTGAAATGTCTTATAAAAATAAACAGAGGGAGTAGTATAAAGCATGCATGCTACCGTCCCACGTCTGGCTTTTGTGTTTGTCTCCTACTCGTGGCACGTGCCCGGTACGTACGTGCGTTTCGGCTCTGATTCAAAAGGGAAAAAGTCCAAAACGAACCTTGAATTGGTAGATGAAAGATAAATTGAACCCTGGACTTTGAATCCCGGAAATTGGCACTCTGAATTTATCAATCCCGGTCTATTTTGGACCTTAGACCTATTTGGGGCACCGGGAATATAACAATCCCGGCCGGATAAGGTACTACTCTCACTAACGAGTATTTGGGCTGGCTCACTACTTGCGTTTCGAGAAATGAAAAAATGTTCGTGTTTTAAAATTGTGTATTTTTCTAAAATGTTCGTCCTTTCAATCATAGAAAAATTCATGCATTTCAAAAAATGTACAGTAATTTAAAAATGTTCCTGTTTTCGATTTTCTGTCACAAATTAAAAAATATTGCTTTCGAAAATTGTTCAGAAGTTAAAAAAATAGAGTGCAAATATTTTGCGACGTCATGAGAAAAAAAATTAAACTATAAGATTTTTCCAATCTTGAACTGTTTTTGAAATTTTGAACATTTCAAAACGTGAACATTATCTGAAAGATGAAAAAAAACCCTAGGAGGAACCGTAGCAAACATTTTTTGAAAAACTAGGAGCTACTGTAGGAGAAAATATTGAAGACATGCTGGCCTGAACCATTTTTTGTACTGCGAACATTGTTTAAAAATTCTGAATAGTTTTTCAAAAATTTATTGTATTAAAACACAATCAATTTTAAAAGTGAACACTATTTCGGACATAAATATTTTAAAATAAAAACAGGTACAAATTCTGAAACCTGATTTTTTTTTAAAATGTGTATACAATGTAAAAAAAATGTTATTTTCATGAAGTAAATGTAAAACGTGTAGTTTGCAAAATGTTGTTGTGTCACATTGTTCAAAAAATGTTTTTGGAATTTCGTAAATTATTTGCTTTTAAAAATATTCTGTATTTCAAACTGTTCACAGTTTTTCTAAGAAAATGTTTCTTAATCTTTCAAAAAACAAATCATATATGAACGGTACTCTATGTTCTTATAAGGAATGTGCTTATGTCGGACCAATTGCATCCTTCAGTTTCGTTGGCTAGGTGCGGCCACCACTAGCCCGATGTTACTAGTTCGAATCCTGTCATTCACATTACGAACTGCTAGTATTTTTTTATCGCTCCTGATACAAGACAAGTGGGTTCGTAGAAAACAAAAAAGAGAAAAACAGAACAGAGCGAGCGCCCAAGCAACTGCGTTGATGGGCTGGCCCGATTTATCCTAGTATCCAGTCAGTCAAGTATCTTTTTCTCAAAAAAAGAAGTCAGTCAAGTATCCTTGCCACATCAGCGAGTATAGCAACTAAACACCCTCAAGGTTTAAAATAGACCGGGATCAAAGAGTTCGGTGTACTGATTTTCGGAATTACAAATTTAAGATTTGATTTAGCTTTTTTTTACAAGTTTAAAGTTTATTTTAGACTTTTTCCCTTCAGAAGCTAGCTTAGCCCATGCCATGCGCGCGACATGGTGAGGACGTGAAGTGCCACTCCGATCCGCCGATCCAGCTAGTAGTGAACTGGGGCACGAAAACCAAGCGTGAGAAACTCCAACGTCCTCGTCGATCGGCTTTGTCTTCTCCGAACCCATGTGATGCGCAACAGTCCACGGAAAGCTAGCCGGATAGGTACTACTCCCTCCGTTTTTGAATATTTGTCTTTTAAAGATTTTAAATAGACTACCACATACGAATGTATATAGATAAACTTTAGAGTGTAGATTCACTCATTTTACTTCGTATGTAGTCACTTGTTAAAATCTCTAAAAAAATAAATATTTAAGATCTCTAAAAAAATAAATATTTAGAAACAGAGGGAATACTCCTAGTACTAGTACAAGGCAACATGCCTGTGAGTGTGAGGTTGAGGTTGACCCGCCGGACGGAGCCCACGTCGGAAGCCTGTGAATTCACTCCACTGATCCGCTACTTTAAGAACGACGAGGACGAGGACGCGTGCTTATCGATCAATCTTATCCGAGTGTCAAGTGCCGTCCGTAAAAAAATATAAAAGCGTTTAGATTAATACCTAAAATCATTTTAGGCGACACCATCGTAAAGGCTATTGTATCTCTCGAGTCTCACGTGTGAGGCCAATCTCTTGGCCGAGAGCTTTGCGTGTCATCTCTTCTCCGTGTTAAAATCTCCTGAAGGAACACACGAGACAGCACGCACAGCACTGCCTACCTTCAGTTCCTCGTCGCCATCGCCGTCGCCGTCCATCAATCATCGCGATAAAACCCCATCTCCACACTCAAAATCTCCTACCATACTCGTGCCCAAATTGTGCTGTTCTTCCGTCACCTAGCTCTCGCCTCTCGGTCCGTATATATATATACTCCTCGCCCAGCAGCATCTCCTCCCCAGCCCCCAGTCCCCATTCCCCGGAGCTTCACGTGCGCGTGCGCCATTGTTTCCTCCCGTCCTCGCCCCGTCGTGCCAAGCTCTCGACGCCTTCGTCCCGCCGCCATCCTTGATTTCCCAGGTACGACCAACCCAGCCAAGTTCTTCTTCCATAGATCTTTGGCCGATCGTGGCTTGGGCTTTAGTTTCCGTGGGTTCGGGGACGGGCACGGCGTCGAGGCTTCCGATCAGGTCGGCCTTTGCTGCCGCGCGCAACCGCGCCGGCGCCGGTCAGCACCCGGGGCAGGCAACGGTGGCCGGTGGACATCCACGCGCATTTGCTCGGGCGGTGAGGCGCTGGGCGCGTGGCACCGCCGGGGCCTGCCTGCTCACGAGGCACACGCCGGGTTAGGCGGTTAGGAGAAGCACGCAAGAAAGGCGGACGGACGGACGGACGCCGGTACAAGCGTGAGGCCGCTGATGTAGCTCACCAGCTGCGTGGCCGCGTGGCTGGCACTGTCTGCGTGCGTGTCGCCGCGGTGCCGTAGCCCGGTGGATGGACCGCATGAAAACGACGGGCGCGCTGCCGTCTGGCCAAACGCTACTTGAATCATGTTGCCAAAAAAGACCGGCACTTTGTGTGGGTTTGTGTCACCTCCTGTGATCCTGCTTTGGACCTTCGATTGTTTGATTGGACATATCACACGGCCGTGCGATGCTCTGCTTTACAAGGAGTAAATTTGGGCTGGATAGTTATAAATTTTACCGTACAGTCAATCCCTTGTATATCTAGAACCAGTTGCCTAATACTCCCTCCGTAACAAAATATAAGACGTTTTTATGCCCTATGCAAAATCAAGAAACGTCTTACATTTTGGTACAGAGGGAGTAGCCAGTAGTATCTGACAATTGCTTATAACAAACAAAGAAAAGTGTTGGACAAATAGTTTTTTCTTTTATAAATGGAAAAGCACCTTTCAAGTGGCTAGTTGCTTATTACACTACTTGGCATGTACCTTTCTTTGAAATCAACAGAAATGTTTTATTTTCATGTGAACATGACTATTTTTACACATGTTTGACAAATGAACAACGTACAAATAACACATACTCTTGATTAACCACCACTAATCCGCAATGTGGTATTTGTTGAGAATTCTATTCGTATGACAGGAAATCTAACTGTACTCTGAATTGTGGTGACCTGAATGTCAGGCACTCTGTTCATTTTCTGGAGCAGCCAGTGACAGGTTCATGATCGTCGCGCCTTAATTGCGCTCATCCTCTATGGGGTCCGAGACAACTGAAGTGCGTCGCTCTATCCCTTTGGTGTTGTTATTGAATTGACTAGTTTGTGATAATTTCTGACACCAATGGCATGTTCGTTCATTTTCACTCACAGAGAAATGACACCTTGCTGGGCAATGGAGTCATCGGCATTCTCGCCGAGACTGTCAACATGTGGGAGAGGAGGGCACCGTTAACTCCTTCCCACTGTGCTCGCCTCGTGCTCGGGGGAGGCAAGCGCGAATCCGGTGTGAACCGGATCATCGTGCAGCCGAGCACCAAGAGGATCCACCATGATGCTCAGTACGAGGATGCTGGGTGCGAGATCTCAGAAGATCTGTCAGAGTGTGGCCTCATCGTAGGCATCAAGCAACCAAAGGTAATATTGCAACCGCAACCTATTACGTTAGATAGCCCAATTGACTTGATTTACAGTTTGCGACGGTATCACGGCTGTGAAAACGTTTTGAGAGGTCTTTCCTTGTGCAGCTGGAGATGATTCTTCCTGACAGAGCATATGCGTTCTTCTCGCACACCCACAAGGCCCAGAAAGAAAATATGCCGCTGTTAGATAAGGTAGTTATCATATTGCGCGTACGCATTTCTGAGGAGGAAATGGCGCGCTAAATCGCTGGTTCATATTTTTCAGATCATGGAAGAAAGAGTGTCCTTGTTTGATTATGAGCTGATTGTCGATGACGATGGGAAAAGAATGCTGGCATTTGGGAAATTTGCCGGCAGAGCTGGACTGATAGACTTCTTACACGGTCTTGGGCAGAGTAAGAACACTGTTTTATTTCTCAGTTCATGCCCTGACCTGATATTGGTATGCCTGCGATGCTCCGATTTGCTATCTCGACTTATCTGAAGAGCAACTTGTTCTGTCGTAAGCAACTGCTAGTTATGCATTCTGCTAAAGTATTTCCCTTGCAATTTCAGGATATTTGAGCCTTGGATACTCGACTCCGTTTCTGTCTCTGGGGCAATCCCATATGTATCCTTCGCTCGCTGCAGCGAAGGCTGCAGTCATCGCCATTGGTGAAGAGATAGCAACATATGGACTTCCATCTGGAATTTGTCCAATTGTATTTGCATTCACCGGATCCGGAAATGGTAATTCCAGTGTTAACTTTCATTGCCTTCACATTCAGCTACTGGTTGCAGCACACTTACTCATTTATAACTTCATATGTCACAGTTTCGCAGGGCGCACAAGAGATATTCAAGCTATTGCCACATACCTTCGTTGATGCCGAGAAACTTCCCGAGCTCTCTGCGGTATTACTCCTTTTGTGCCAGAAGTTCCACATTTAGATAAATAACCGTAACTTCAGTGAGTTTTGTTTTGTCCCCATTGAAATGAGCGAAATCTCTGCCACCTGCGGATGCGTTATCTATGCTACTCCCTCCGTTAGGAATTACTTGTCGCGGCAATGGATGTATCTAGACGTATTTTAGTTCTAGATACATCCATTTTCGCGACAAGTAATTCCGAACGGAGGGAGTAGTAAATTTGGTTACTGATTGAGTGGTTATGGGTCGGTATTTGATTTATTATTTTTGCAAGTATAGCTTCTTAATATATCTCAGTTTGCTCTATTTCTGAAATTATACAGGGAAAGAGTCTGCCTCCACATCATCAGTCAACCAGGAGAGCATTTCAACTATATGGATGTGTTGTCACATCTAAAGATATGGTCGCACCCAAAGATCTCAGCAGATGTTTTGACAAAGTAATGCACATTTCTTAACTTTATCAAATAAATGTTGGTTTTTTAGTTTCTAACAGGAAATGCTAAGGTATAATAACATTAGCATAGATCATTACTCTTAACTGAAAAAAATATATTTATCCTGTCATAACACGATACCCTTTTCTCATAATACAATTTCCATCGTTCAACTATTTTGCTGCAAAGAGCTATTCAAATGTTTTGCCTCTTTACAGTACATTGACCATGCCCTCAATTCCTAACCCTGTTAACCAATCCACTACTGATTTTTTCGCTTCTCTTAGTAAATTTTGAACTATGGTGTTAGCCAAACAAAATTTTCTATCTCTTCTATTTTATCAGTATTTCCTCGCTTTTCAATAGCCTGACTGTAAGAAATTTTTCATCGACATTGTCTGTAGGCTGACTATTATGCTCATCCGGAACACTACCGCCCTGTTTTTCATGAAAGGATTGCTCCATATGCATCTGCCATTGGTATGGTACACAACTCATTGCTTTCATTTTATATTGTTCAGTTTTGTTACGTTTCTGTATTTTTGGCACAATCTCTAAAAACAAGTCTAGACCATAGGATTTTCATCATCTATGTTACTTAGTTATATAAAGATACATAGCATTGAAGTGCATAGCACAGAAAGTGCTGGTTCTAAACTGATGCTGGCATTGATAGAGTTGCTAATGTAATGAGGTGCCGGTTGCAGGGTGTATAGTTTACACATAAATCATGGAGATTTCATAAAAAATCTGCTATGTGTTGCAGTAGCAATACTAGGCGTTTAGCCATTATATTCTAATTTGTGTCCGTGCATTACTACAGTTAACTGTATGTACTGGGAGAGGAGGTTTCCACGACTATTGAGCATTGATCAGTTACAACAGCTGATGAAGAATGTGTGCCCTTTGGTTGGCATTTCTGATATAACTTGTGACATTGGAGGTTCCATAGAATTTGTGAACAAAAGTACATCAATAGAGAGGCCTTTCTTCCGGTAAGAATTTTGGATATTCACTACGGATGCATAAATTTAAATTGCTTGTAATCTTCTGCACATTGCCTATTAATTATAAATAAATACAACCGTCTCTGGTAAGTACTCTGGAGTAGTACCACACAGATACTTGGTTCTGCTTCTTCACAATTGGTGTTTTTTTTTTTTGCTTAACCGTGACTTTTTGACAAATTGCCTTGGATGTGCAAATCTAGGTATGATACTTCGACTAATTTATACCATGATGATATGGAAGGCGATGGCGTGATCTGCTTAGCTGTGGACATTCTGCCTACAGAGTTTTCCAGAGAGGTGGGAAATTTATAATAAGACGAAAAAAACTATTTTTGCTGCAGTTCCAATTTGTTGCTATGAGATGACTCCTATTCTCTTGAACTCAAACTCTGCAGGCCTCCCAGCATTTTGGAGACATATTATCTAGATTCGTTACTAGCTTGGCCTCAGCTAAGGGACTGTTGGAGCTTCCTTCCCACTTGAGAAGAGCTTGCATCGCATATGCTGGCAAACTCACTCCTCTGTATGAGTATATTCCTCGGATGAGAAAGACTATGATGTAAGTTTCAAATATTTCTCATCATCACCGTCGTAATTCTGTGATAGTTTCGGAGGATATGTACTTCTGTTCATTCCCTGAATCCTTGAGATTCCAGATATATTTTATAAAGGGAACAAAATAGGTAATCATACTGGACAGTGGGCAGGATGTAGTTCCAGTCTGAAGTGATATGTCTATCTTTCTACCATGTTTCAGAATATTTTCGAACATTGTGTTTTATATTTTATTTTGCTGTTTGTTAGCATTTGTTATGTTTACAATACCACAGCTTTCTGGTCATGACTGATGACTGGTACTGTAAATATTTACCATCACCGAGCATGTTTACTGCCCATAATGTTAACATTTTGTTTTGCTCTTATGCAGAGAATTGCCACCAACTCCAGCGAATTCATTGCCTGATAAGAAGTACACCACCCTGGTTAGAGATATAACTTTCTAATATTGTGGTGCATTTTTTAACTAAATCTTTTGGAACTTGCATATGCTCTGCTCTATACTAACTTCTGGGTTGCCTCCTAACAATTTGTCGATCAATGAAACAGGTATCTCTCTGTGGCCACCTCTTTGATAAGTTCCTTATAAATGAAGCTCTGGACATCATTGAAACAGCTGGGGGTTCTTTTCACTTGGTTAAATGTGATGTTGGACAAAGCATCGACGATATGTCCTACTCAGAGCTTGAAGTAAGCAATACAACTTCTTATTGATGTGAAACATTTTCTGTACGAAGTAAATACAACATGCTGTCTCTAGTTTGGTAATTGCTCCCTCTTTAGTGATCTAAACGCTCTTATAATACTTTGAGAGGGAGTAGTATTTAGCCTTTTTAGAGCAATCAATTTATGCAGCACACATCAAAAGACTTATAGTCGAGAAAGCTAAATGGTCTAACAAAAGACATACCGTCAGTTGTCACAGAATTCAACTTCTGATTCTCCTTTCCATCTACAAGAGTGTTGGCCATGCTAAAACCGATAGCGACGGATGGTAACTTTTGGTGATCTTTTCTGATCAATTACTGAGCATGATAAAGTAAATAGTACAAATAATTGAAAGGTGTCCAAGAACATCAAAGGAAAGAAGTTGGATCTAACAGCTTTTGGACCACCCTTGCCCATCCCTATCGGGTCATCACCTAATAAAAAAACAAAAATAAGAAGAAGAGATCAATACGTCTGGGCAAACATAGCCCTTCAGATATTTTGCACTCAATCATTGAGTGGGTTATAAATGTTCAGCCTGTGCCTACCAGTCTTCCGAGCTCCCACTTCAACTAACTGGAAGCTTGGACTGCCATGAATCAGTTTGTGATCCCTTCCTTTCATTTCCTTCCCTTTTTGAACTGTGTTCCTTTAAACGATTTTCGGGCACTCTCTTTGGTGTGCTAGTTTTGTAAGTACTTTTGCTACCGCAGCTCCTCTAGTGATTTGAGGAAGGAAGAAACTGAAGGGCCCTGTTTCTGGGAGCATTTTATTTCTTTTGAACAGTATACCTTTGATTCTTAGCTTCCTTCCTAATATGCATGTACTACGTTTTGACCCCACCATTCTGGAATTTGAATACGACAGATATTTAACAACATGCTGAAATTTGTGTTTTTTTCTTATAACGTTATGAACTCTTCCACAGAAAAATGTATCAGGACCTCACAGGTCTGATACATCATATAAACATACCTTAATAATTAACATATGTACTCGATGCAATGCATGCTAGATTATAAAAGATAAAGATGTATGTTACCTTTTAGCATCGCTCACCAATTCATCATGCCTTTAAAGACAACCTTTGTTTGATTCTTTTACTGAAACATATGATGCATTTCTTTTTACAGGTAGGAGCAGATGATACGACTACATTAGACAAGATCATCGATTCCTTGACTTCTATAGCTAATGCACACCGTGGAGATCCTAATGCCACTGAGATATCTCTGAAGATAGGAAGAGTCAGCGAATGCGGAATTAACGACAGCATGGATAAAGTAGGACCAAAGGTTTTAATTCTTGGAGCTGGAAGAGTTTGTCGGCCAGCTGCTGAGTTTCTAACATCTTACCAAAACATCGACCAAGTACATGTTGTTGTGGCATCTCTGTATCAAAAAGATGCAGAGGAGGTGAGTCTCGCAGTACAGTGCGCTCCTTAGCTCTTATGCAAACTTTAGTTGGAAAAAAATGTGTGTTAATTTTATCATGTTTGTCGATATTAATACACTCTGGAAAATTCATTATGCTGTCATTTTTGTCCAAACTGAATATGTATTTGTAGAATTCAACCATTAGTCCATTACTTTTCTCATGTTTTTGTTTATCTGCATTCAGATAGTTGACGGAATAAAGAATGCAACAGCAGCTCAGCTCGATGTTTCAGATACTGAAAGTCTTTCGAATCTTGTTTCACAGGTATTTTAACTCTGATATTTAATTTCTCTAGTGAACAAATACTCCTACTAGTACTTTTCATAGTGTTTACAGTGAGCACAAGAGGCCAGACTTCTGTCACAAATAAATATGCCCAACTCTGTCGGCATTCCTAGGTTAACTTTTCATGTACAAACCTTAAATGTTTGCAGTTCAGGATATAGATTTCTACTCTTTCTTGTCAAGAGAATGCATAACTTGTTGCAGATTAATAAATGATTGGAGTTCCTCTTACAGGTTGATGTTGTAGTCAGCTTGCTGCCTGCTAGTTTTCATGCTGCCATTGCACGAGTATGCATAGAGGTAAGCTTGAACCACCGTTGGTGCTATATGGAAATTGAGGAATTGCTTCAGCTGATTGAGTTACATTTCTCTATGATAGCTCAAGAAGCACTTGGTCACAGCAAGCTATGTTGATGATTCCATGTCAAAGTTGGAGCAAGCTGCGCAAGGAGCAGGTGTAACTATACTCTGCGAAATGGGCCTTGATCCTGGCATAGGTACTTGCTAAATATAATGGCCAAATTATGTATATATATATGTAGACACCGAAATGGTCGTCGCGTATTATGCGATGAAGAAAAAGTTCTTTCATCATGGAGCAACTTTGCATGACGGAACCTGTTGTAAATATATTTCCTGTACAGATCACATGTTGTCGATGAAAATGATTGATGAAGCACATGCTCGGAATGGAAAAATAAAGGCGTTTACATCTTTCTGTGGTGGACTTCCATCTCCAGCTGCCGCAAACAATCCACTGGCCTACAAGTTCAGGTAAATTCAACTATAGTGACTAGTAGTGTAACAAGGTCTCCACGCCTGGAGCTTGTGGCACAATATTGCACGAAACAATTTTTACCAGGAATTCTGATTGTTATTTTTCTTGTTCTTAGTTGGAGTCCAGCAGGTGCCATCCGAGCTGGAAGAAATCCTGCTGTCTACAAATTTCTTGGAGAGATCATCAATGTGGACGGTAAGTTAGTCTCGTATCTCTTCAATTGGCCAGAGAAAGGGAGCCCATTTCAATAGACTAATTTACTCACACAACTTTACTGAACCAAAGGCTAACCTTGTACTTAATCCATCGGGCCAATTGCACCCTACTGCTGTGAAGATCACCTGACTTAGAAAATACATAGCTGTGTCACTAACATGTGGCCTCAGAGCCCACTTAGCAGCCTCACATGTGGTGGTATTTTCCAATTTGTACATCCTTTGGATTTTGCAACGGTGCAGAGCTAATTTTCTCTAATGTATACATGAACTTTTTATACACACTGGACATGAAACAGTTGGCAATCCCTTTTCATGTCATGGAATGTGACAAGGTGTTGAAACAGCTAAACAATGATATATTATACGCGCAATTATCTAGTGATATAAAAGTGAATATAAATACGAGGAAATGGGTCTAGTTTTTCGGGAGTACAGATTTAATTATTACCTACTATATATGTTCGTTGTTATCAGTTACTTACCACTTCCACAGGTAGTAAATTATACGAGTCAGCAAAGAGGCTCAGACTACCGGAGCTTCCCGCTTTTGCTCTGGAACACTTGCCAAATCGAAATTCCTTGATGTATGGAGACCTGTATGGGATCTCCAAAGAAGCATCTACTGTATATAGGTCCACTCTTCGTTATGAAGGTAAGTGTTGATATATTTTTTTTTCACTGAGTTGTTCTCTTTGCAGTGTGTAATATTTTTGTTGCATTTGCACAGGATTTAGTGAGATCATGGCTATCCTGGCGAAAATTGGGTTTTTTGATGCTGAAAATCATCCACTGCTACAAGAAACTAATCGCCCAACATATAGGATTTTTCTCAACGAACTCCTTAATGTCAACAATGTATCCACATCTAACACAAAGGTAAATGGTGAAGAAACTGGAGGACATGATGATGAACTGATTTCAAGACTCACGATCCTTGGGCATTGCAAAGAAAAGGAACTAGCTGTCAAGATACTCAAAACTATCAAGTTAGTTTCTGATCCCTGTGCTCTATGAGTTATGCATTGTTTTCAAATTTCATCTCTTGTACAAACTGTTTTAGTACCATTTTGATCATGTCACCTAATATATATGCAGTGACTACTATTGCAAGAAATAATTTGAGAGTGTGTTAGGAACAATCATCATTGCTTCTGAAATTCTGTGTTAGAACTGACAAATCACATAACTGCTCTTACATCTGCTAGGTTCTTGGGGCTGCATGAGGAGACACAGATTCCTAAGGATTGCTCAAGTGCATTCAGTGTTATTTGCCAACGAATGGAACAGAGAATGACCTATGGCCACAATGAGCAGGTGTGGCACATTATCTTACATTTACATTACTTAAGAGGCATGAAAACAGAGTAGTGCATCTTAAATCTGCTATGGTACAAAGAGATATGCAAATGCATTACTCTGTTTTTATGCCTCGGTGACCTCTGTTTTCTTACCACATAGAAGAATCACAGAATGTTACTTAAGAAGCAAAGATCTCAAGATTAATAGTTTCATTTCCCATTTTATGACACAATCAACTGCGAATTTGGCAGCACAAAATTTCACGCACAAGACTTGTCAGTATGGTAGTAGATTGTGTTTGTAACATCTCCTATTGCTTTCCAACACCATATATCTCATAAGTCATTTTCATCAGGCTCACAGAAAAAGTTACAGAGATTGGCTTACTTGGACCATTGGAGTTAGTGACGCACTAAACGTGTGCTTGTGTCCCATAATTCAGGATATGGTACTGCTCCACCATGAAGTCGAGGTGGAGTACCCCGACGGGCGACCCACCGAGAAGCACCAAGCCACGCTGCTGGAGTTCGGAAAGACCGAGAATGGCAGGTCGACCACCGCCATGGCCCTCACCGTCGGGGTACCGGCAGCAATAGGAGCCCTGGTACTACTGCACTCCAATCACAACACATCACACACAGACATCCTGCACCTGCACCAGAAAGAAACATGTGTTAATTCATCCCCATCTTCTGTTGCAGCTCTTGCTTCAAAACAAGGTTCAGAGGAAAGGGGTGATCCGGCCTCTGGTGCCGGAGATCTACATCCCTGGTGAGTGCAGAAGCAAATTAACAACTCTGGTTTTGCTTATGACTAATCCTGAGATTCTGACCTGTTTGTTTGCGGCTGTGAAGCGCTGGAGATCTTGGAAGCGTCGGGCATCAAGCTGATCGAGAGAGTGGAGACCTGAGAGGATGTCAGGATGGGATGAGGATTCACCGAGTATATATGTGCTGCAACAGAGGCAGTGAGTAAATAAAATTATGATTCTCGCCGTTGCAAGTAAAATGAGCGAACTGTATGTATGTATGTATGTATGTATGTATGTATGTATGTATGTATGTATGTGCCTATCTATTGTATATATACCGAATCTGTCGCCGGTTGATTCGGTTGGTGAACTTCCTACTCTTCATTGTACTACATTGCCAACGAGAGACCACGGCTAGGTCTTCTTCTCCGGCGGCGGCGACCGCGAGCACGCCGTCCTCGCGGCGCCGGGCGATGGCATACTCGTCGGCGCCGACCGGCCGGAGGAACCTCCGTCCAAGAAATGGGGAATGGGGGTAGTAACCTGGATGCCGGTCTTGGAGGGGCCGGGGAAGCTCTATGGAGCCGACGCGCACGCTCCGGGAGCTTCCACGATGCCCGCCGATGCCATGGGCGCGTGGTCCACGCCGCCGCCTCCACGGTCAGCTGGCATCTCCCTCCGCCGCCGCCAAAATTTCCTTCTCGGCTCTTTCCGGGAGGCGTGTCGTGTCTTGATACCAGCCATTTCCAGAAGAGAGGGGGAAAAAGATCATCGTAGATTCCTTTCTTATTGGGCTAGAAGATCATCGTTTTCCCCCTCTCTTCTTTTTCCAGTACACAGGCCGGCAAGGCCTGGTTATTAAACGGGCCGGCCCGTGGCACGTTTAGCACGCTGGGCCGCATATTTTCCAGCCTACTGGGCTATATTTTAGGTATATTGGGCTGTAATTTAGATCACATTGGGCTAAAAAACGGGTTGTGTCGTGCCGGCCCGCGTGCCCAGCCTCTAGACCCAGGCATGGCCCAAGGCATGCCGCATGCCGGGCACAGCCCGTTTAGCCTGTGCCGTGCCTGGCCCATGGCAGGCCTTGCCGGCGTGCTCGTGGGCTGGCTTGATTGCCCGGCCCGTTTGGCCAGCTATACCCGGGACCCAAAAATAAATTTTCAAATGTCAAAAATCAAGACAAATTTTTTATGTGATCTTAGTCACACCCAAATGCTACATACAAATTTTGAGACAAAAAGGTTAAGCATTTTGACCTGTGCAAAAATAATAATTTTGAAGACCAAATGTCACCTCAATTTTATTTTTTTCACCAACGAAACACGGTTGCACCGTTTCACACAAAATTTGTCAAACATGCTTGCGACACTAACACGAACATCTACAAAAAAAATCAGAATTTTTACATTTTTTAACGCCCCTCCCGAAATTTATGATGATTTGAAAGGGGTGTTTTGCCTCCCGGGAGCATATGCTCCCGGATGAACAATAAATTAAAAAATGTAAAATAAATCGGAATTTTTTGGTAGATGTTGGTGTTAGTGTCGCAAGCATGCTTGACATACTTCATGCGAAACGGAGCAACAATGTTTCGTCGGTGAAAAAACAAAATTAGGGTGACATTTGGTCTTCAATTTTTTTTTGCACATGCCAAAATGCTTAACCTTTTTGCCTCAAAATTTGCAGGTAGCATTTGGATGTGACTAAGATCACATAATTTTTTTGTCTTGATTTTCTTGACATTTGAAAAAATATTTTTGGGCCCGGGAGCATGTGCTCAAAATTTGTGTCTTGGTTTTTTTGAGTTTGAAAAATTATTTTTGGGCCCGGGAGCATGTGCTTATAATTTGTGTCTTGGTTTTTTTGAGTTTGAAAAATTATTTTTGGGCCCGGGAGCCAAATTGAATTTCCGGCATTGTGCTGATTTATCTTTCCAAACCTACACCATACATAAATGCCATTTTCAGAGTCGTGGAAGTGCTCAAAATAAGTTTGCTTCCTAGGTTAAAATGTTGAGGTTCATTTACCAATTATTCACATGCACAATAAGAAGGAACACAAAATTGACAATTGTTATGATATTTTTGACAATCGCTCCATCAAAAGGATGCAAAGTTACTAAATTCACAAGTAACATTATCAACCCTACCTATTTTATCTTCAGGAAATACATTTTTAATCAACTAATAATTTCCATGGACCATAAGCCATAACTTGCTCGAAAAGAGGACGGAATTTTTCATTTTACCAATAGAATCGTTGTGCCATACCGTGTGTATTATGTAGGTGATGATGTTTATGAGAGTTCTTGTAGTTACATGCACACTTCCTCTTCCTTGGAATAGCTAGCATAGCTATCACCTTATATATATGTTGCCTGGGGGTCCACCGTGCCACCCAAGTGCTCGACGACACTAGTGTTGGTGGTGACAATATTAGGATGACTCGGGTTTCTTGAGGCGCACGTCAAGCGCGTTGCGAACTTGTATTGACCGTGGAGAGGTGTGCACAAAGCAGGAGTAGTGTTAACGGCTAGCATGGAACATCCTAGGTCGACTATGAGGCATACCAAATCACCGCAAAAGTTTGATTAATTGCATCCCCACCGCCGCCAGCCTTGTTCGATTTTGAGCCGCTCATCAGATCCACCCTTGAACTACATCAAATGATTGGATATGCACACACGTATGTCCTGCTTGCTATGGTCTCCCGAATGCGTTGGAGTGGCTCGCCTGATCTTGGGCACCCTCATCTGCGAGGGAAAGAACCAAGCAACAGATTACACCTAAAGAGTATACTACTAGGTATCCACATTAACAGGGTAATCTAGAATACAATGTGAACTATACAAAGTAATGATTATTATCCAGCTAGGACATTTATTCCAGCACATTAATGGCATTAATTAATCCGTGAGATATAGATCTTATCATACATTTCCTAGGCAAAAAGTAATGCAATATTAATCAGGTTTAATTGGACAATATTTCTTTTGATATATTCAATGTTCTTCTATAAATATACGCACAGAGCGCTCAGCTATATATATGGTGATCCATTGGAGGCAGACTAACAAGGTCATTGTTAGATACCCCAGATCTCTAATCCTCCCTTGATAAGCTCCAGACCTTGATCATGGGAAGGAAGGCTTGTATTGAACAGAAAAATTTACCTTCATGGTTTACTGTTACAGAGTATAGACGGGCTACAGGAACTTACAAGGTTTCTCCTTCCTACATCTTTCTGTTATACTCCCTCCGTTCCTAAATATTTGTCTTTCTAGAGATTTTAACAAGTGACTACATACGGAGCAAAATGAGTGAATATACACTTTAAAATATGTCTACATACATCCGTATGTGGTAGTTCATTTGAAATGCTAGAAAGACAAATATTTAGGAACAGAGGGAGTATCTGTTTAAAGAATATTGGATCTGATCCAATAGGGTAAACTAATCTTCAGTTTTCTGTACGTATTGTAATAACTTCTTGTTAATGTATTGTTGTGTGAAGCTTGTTTGTTAGACCAAATTGTTCCTTAGGACTGGCGATACTTAAACTGCCTCTTCTATATATACTTCTCCGGAAAAAATAAATCAAACTATGTTATTTGTATAACAATACCTTTGAAGAGACTTGCTGGGTTTGCAATAGATCTGCACAAGAGTGTCGACTGGCTGCTTATATGATTTTGATGAATAATTTAATTATGTCTCACAAGATAATATTCTAGGCTGAAATTTTGTTTATGATTATTCCAGACATATTTTGATACATACAATAATCAGACATACCGATCAATAGAGGGAGTGGCAAGGGCTTTTGGACTTGGTGACAAGGACGAACCTGCTTTTCCGAAGCCTCTGAATATCAGGAAGGTTCGAACACATTGTTTACATGGATTATTTTATCATTAACCCCTCGATTAAAATGTTTCTGGTATTTTCAAAGACAAACTACAGAAGCAAACTAGTTTGTAACATGGTTTTCATAATTAATCATATTTGTAGGAAGACGGCTCATGTGGATCATTACCTACGGGGCCTTACACAAAAATCCCTGGTGAGATTAACCTTTTGATGACCTATTAAGTGAAACTATTTGTCTTACAATGGAATTAATAAAGTAGCTAGTTCCTGATATATATGTATTCCAATGTTGTATGCCTTTTGGTCCAGCAATCCCTGAGTATGTTGGAAAGGACACTGCTAGTGATTCACTCAATTTGGAACAAGGTATGTAAAATGGATTGTATGCTGTTGTAGGAATAACACTAGTGTTTAGAAGAAGAAAAACAGTTTGACTGATGATTCTTATTTGTTGGCATAGAAGAACTTAAAAAGTTTCCGTCAAAAGAAAAAGAACTTAAAGAGACTGGGGATGTTGCAAGCACCATGAAAGGAGGTACTTTATCCATACATATTTTTTATAAGATCTACGGGTATTACTCTTGAAAAGAAGGGAAAATTGATGTTTTACCCTACGATGTGATCATCGGCCCTTGTTAATTCTCACACACAAATAATCAACCCTTCTTTCCAGTCCTTAGCATAGGATCTTATTTTATCTGATGATGGAATATATACAAAATAGTTACTCATAAGTGTATGATGGGTCCATCTCTAAAGATAGTGGAAATGACATGGTCGATCTTGTTCATGTGTCAAAAGAGCAATAGATACCATCATGTGTCAGTTGCTTAATCAGTTCGTGCCAAACTACATTATGCCATTTTTTTTTGCCCAATCTGTATAGATTCAACAGATATGTGTCTTAATTTTTGGTAAAACATGCTCAAGTTGGAACCCCATGCTGACTAGAATTTACCTCAACAAAGTCCAATTTTGCTAATGGTCAACTTCCTCCGATAATTAATAATAAAATTAATCACCTGAACATGAACCCCTTGTGGAATATTGTAAACTGAGACCAGGTTACAAGAAAGTAACACAACATACTTCTTGTTGATGCACCAGACAATTAGTTTTATTAACCTATGCTTCTGCTAAAAAAATGCCCAATTTTTGCAGAAGAAGAAAAAGACAACGAAGAAGTTGGATATGCTGCAAGCAACTTGGAAAATGGTATGTATTGTGTACCAAACGATGTACACTGCCACATGACTATATGAGTAACGAGCAGCTAGTTTTTTTCCAAAAAGACAATTTATATTTCTTACCACTTTATGTTCTTGTAGAAGAAGAAATGGCTAAGAAGATCAATGCTCCTTCTGCAGATGCAGCAAGCATGCAAGATGAAGGTAACATGAAATGGCAGTTTTTTTTATTACTCTACTTAATTGCCTTTTGATTTTACTAATTATATTTTTTTCAGATGTTGCTGCAGAAGTGAAGAATCGGGACCATGCTTAGATTCAAGAGCAAGGCTTGACATATATGTGGCATATGCCTCCTTCAAATAAGATCTATGTCATCTAGTTATCACACAGTATAATTACTGTTTTGCGTTTCACAATAAAGTATGCACAATGGCGTGCCACTTTTTACATTGTTTTATTGTCAAGGACAATTGTTCAAGTCAGAGCATGAATTATGTTATTGTTTGTATAACTAGATCAGCGACCTGCACATTTGCAAGTCTGGGTTTATTTCGTATATTGTAATAGTTTCTATTGTTCCTTTATAGTAGATATTTGCGCACATTGCCAACCTTAATTCCCCACCACAATCGACATGCCATAAAAAAAACAACTTTGAAATTTCTTAGTCGAGTGAGAAATAACTAACTATTTTTAAGTCACTCAAAGAAATTATCTAGTATGTAGACTGAGCTTCACTGAAGCACAAAAGATATGATAAAATATTCATTGAACGGCCATCAATGTTTGAGCGGGAAATAAATTTTCTAAGTTGGCTGAGCTATGGGAACTCCCATAAAAAGGGTTTTAGAAGAAATAGAAATATGTGGATTAAATGCATTATTTCTTAGTGTAGATGTTATCGTTGTTTTTATTGGTTCGTCTTGAAAAAACATAAACTTAGGCAGTACTCTCTGACTTTAATCTTCCTCTCATATCTTGTTTTCACAAATACGTTTTTACCATTAATTATCTTTAAGCGTTGACCACCTATTCATAATTTTCTGCACTATAGTTGCCCTTTAAGATTAATTGAATGTCATGCTTCCACAAGATGCTTGCAACATGTAAGGCACGCCATTATATGTGTCTATATGTGAATGTTCAATGTTGAACCATTCTCTCTCAACCATCCTCCTTGTAGCTTATTTTTGCCGTGCCCATGATATTTTTTCATTAAACTATACTTTTGGCACAGCTAAGATATCATATTATATTCTTGGAATGATGTGTTACTTTCAGCTTGAAGACTACATTATTATTGGTTTCTATGCTATATGCTTGCTTGTGCCATGGCGCAGTTCTTGCTCAAGGTCATGCATTCCATGTACATTGTCCTAGCTTACACGCACATAGTCTTCGATTCCTACAATTCATGGTTTGCTATTGCTTCGGTGCGTCAAAGTCTCTAGTTACCACCACTTCTTACATATGTCTCCGATCGTGTAGTCGTATCAACCTTTTTTCCCTATATTATCGAACATATGTGCATGTTGATATGTGTAACATGTTATACTGCATTGGTGGCCAGCACAATTTTATGTTGCTGAACATGTCGTCACTCTATGGCATTGTACATTATACCAACATATACCATTATAATCTGATGTCACAAAAAATAAATGGTGTATAGTGTTTTGTGTATAACTAACATATGCCGTTTTAACATTGCCGCATCAAAATTGACTGATCTATGTTTATAATCTAGCATGTGTTAGGAAAATAAGTTATTATGTAGATACTTTTATTTGTTAGAACTAATCTAAGAGCAACTCTAGCAGACTCCGCAAAATGCCCCGGCCCGCAAAATAACCGCCAAATTACGGGTCGGGGCCAGAAAATCTGCACGACCAGACCCCGCATCCCGCACCGGCCCGTAATTTTTTTTTGCGGCGCGCGGCAAATCTTCTCCCCCAACCTCTATCTTCACGGGTTGGGAGGCCGACCCGAGCTCAACCCCTATCCGGCGCGAGATTTGGCGGGTGGACATTTCCGCGCGCCCTTTCCCGCTCCCCACACCCTCCGCCATCATTGCCCCCCCCCCCCCCTCCGCAAGCTTTGGCTGCTCCTCCCCGACCGTCCCTCGCCGCCATGGACGACCCCATGCTGTCCCCCGTCACCGTCAAGGTCGCGCACACCCCTTCCCCTCGGGCGGATCTCGTCGCCGGCCATGTTGGCTCCGCCGGCGTCGCCCAAGCACACGCCACCGCCTGCCCGCAAGCGGCAGGGCAACGTGGTTGTCCAGGGCGGGAATCCGGCTGCTCCCGCCGCGATGGCCCGTGCTCCGGGCGCCAATGCCGCAATGCGATCCCGGCCGGCGGCGGAGAAGGCCGGCAAGGCCGCGGGCGCAAAGCGAAGGAAGGTTCCGGCTTCAAGGAAGCCATCTTATTCAACCTCTCACTCCATCCCCCCGCAAGGAGGTGCTCCGGCGATGCCGTTCAACGGTGCCGCTCCCGCTGAAGCGAGGTGTTCACGAAATGGCGGAAGGTATATCTCTTCGGTTTTCGACGATTCTCTTTCATTTTTCGCCATTGTTCTCGATAGCTCATGACTTGTTATCGTTCGCTATAGCGGTGGTTCGAACAATGCAACAACCGAGTTCGTGAACTTGTTGGACACGAACGCGGTTGACATTGATCAAGCCCCTTTCGAACCATTCGACTACAATGAAACATAGGGCGGCGTGGACGATCATGGTTGTGCGGACGAGTTGGAGGAGATCGAAGCGGAAGCGTTTGAGCAATCACAAGCAAAAACTGGGAAAGCCAAAGATCGAAGAACTACACGATCTTGGAAGATCAAGCTTTGATCAAAGCATGGAGTGCGGTGTCTCTTGATGCATGCACGGGTACTTCTCAAACCGCCAAGAGATATTGGCAAAGGATCGAAGATCAATACTTCCGCATTATGAAAAACTACCCCAATAGGACTCCACGCACATTTTGGTCACCTCAAGGTCGTTGGGAGAACATCAAGCCTATGTGCAGCCGTTGGGAAGCTTGCTTGGAGCAAGTACGCAATGCACCTCCAAGTGGCACCGTGGATTCCGACTATGTGAGTTTGCTTTGCCTTTGTTCAAGTTGTGCACCATCATAATGTATCATGAGAAATGATTGCATCACTTTGTTCACATTGTGTAGGACAAGATTGCTCAACATAGATACAAGGACATGGAAGCTTCGAAAGGCAGATTCTTCAAATTAGAGCATTGTTGGGAGTTGCTCCAAAAGTGCGAGAAGTGGAAGTTGATCGACAAAGAATCCCCACCAAAGATAGGCTCACTTACAAACATGGATGAAGATGAGGATCATGATGGCCCAAGAAATTTGCACAAGCCCGATGGCGACAAGAAGACTAAAGAGAAGATGAAGAGAGAGCAAGAAGCATCGAGCTTGAGGGAGAAGATTGATGCCATGGTGCAATCAAACGAGTTGATGTTGTTGAAGTCGTTGGAGATCAAGAAAGAGTTGGCCGAGAAGAAGGCAAAAGAGAAGCAAGAAAAATGGAAAATGCTCAAGGAAGAGGGGCTACGCAAAGCTGCCATTGAGGAGAGAAAAGCATGCGCCTCTGAAAACAAATCGATGTCATTGTTGCTTGCCGAAGAGAACAAGATCATGTCAATGAACCGCAATGACATGGACGACGTCACCAAAACATGGCATGATATGTCAAGGAGAGAGATCCTGAAGAGGAGAATGGTCGCCTCGGCCGGTCCGTCTGCCAGTTCCGATGATGTTTTCTCTGCTCCACATGGTGGCAATGTGGATGATTTCGGTGCGGGAGTTGGAACAAGCGACAGAGGTGGCTACGGTGGCGCCGATGAACTTCAATATGGACTCCATAGCGCGGAGTGAAGATCGACCCCCAAGATGATGCCGGACATGGGCGCATACCTTTGCATGCCCTGCTTAATGAACTTCGCTTTTATTTGCGCGCAAACTGTTTATGTCATTTGAATTTGAACTTGTTTGTGAAACCCTATGACAAATTTCAGATTTGCAGTTTTTCTGTTTGCGGGTCGTTGTGCTGGTGCCCGAGCAAAACTCAAGATAGTCGACCCGTAAAAAGCATATTCCGCGAATATACTTTTTTACGGATCCGCTTTGGGGGTCTGCAGATTCATGCCAGCCATACGCCCAAGAAAACGGTTTTATGCGAACTGCAAACGCTGCTTATGGGTCTGCTAGAGTTGCTCTAATGATGTCATGTTAAAATTAGGTGTATATTCCCATTTCATCAAGAAAAATATATCATTTTTTTCAACAAACCAATATAAACATCGCACATTCACTAAGTCAAAAATATCTACAAAATTCACTTTTTAAAGCATGTTTAAAGATACATGCCTTGGAAGCATTACCTATGCGATGATCGCTATGATATCATTTACAGTTTGCTGATTAATGCCTACACAATTTCTGCAAGAACAGTAGCCCGTGGTACAACTTAATTCAGATTTGTGGTTTTCTCTAATCTGATCAACTTAATTGAGGTTTTGGGGGCTCTTATGTTCAACGTCCCCGCAAAAACTGCTAGTATCACCTCAGTGTTCTCTGTATATATATATATATATATATATATATATATATATATATATATTTTAGCTTTGTTGTTCAAGTGCTTGCAGGCTCGGACTAATGTAGAGAAGTATTCTATTCGAATAAATTCTGCAGTGAGTGACGAAGAAGCTATTAGCACGTATGTCAATGTGACAAAATCAAGCATCACTTAGTGAAGTAAGGAAATGGTAGAGTCTGCATACTAAATCACTTCAAAATAATTTATAGGCGCAGCATGCGGGCAGCCTAGTCCTTAACAGGTGACATGTGGATGTGGTAGCCAATTGGGTTCAGCATTTTCTGAAACCCCAGCGCCGTCCCACTGCTGTTCATCAGTGCCTCTATCTCCATCGCTTTGTGATACTCACCACTTCTGATTCTCTTGATTGCTTGGATCGGTGACAGCGGCAGCTCCAGTGGAGTGATGGGACTGAGCGCATGCATGGTCTTGAATTTCCTCCCAGGGCTTCTAGGAGACGAGCAGCGCCCTAGTGACAGCTTACCAGATCCCTCTCCTCCCATTTCCAGCGACATTTCTGTGAGTGAACTTAGGCTCAGGACACCCTCAGTGTCCATGCCATCAGTCATCCCATTGTCAGCAGGGAAGGGGAAGTGAGTATTGATGCTATCTTCTGCAAGACGAGTTTCAGATTTTTCAGCTGGGAGTCCTTGAAAAGGATCATCCACTTCTTGAGAGTTAGATGGATCTGCCACCAAATTTGTTTAAGGTCAGACCACATCACATTATTGAAAATCATGGAGTTTCTATACTTCCAAATGCACCACATTACACAAGCACATACTGAATTTAAGACTAAGTGTTTCTTTTGTGCTAGCCAATATCTGGCAACTGACAAGTAAGTGGTACCTAACTCAAGAGAGAAAACATCAGAGATACCTGCCCAGAGCTGTTTAGCAACCACACAGTGGAAAAGCAGATGATCAACTGTTTCATGCTCATTGCAAAATAAGCACTCTGGAGGTTTTACAATGCCTCTCTTTAAAAGATTATCTTTAGTCATCAGCTTATTATGAGATAATAACCAGAGAAAAACTTGTACTCGAGGTGGGACGACTACAGACCACACAGAAGGTATGAAAACAGGCTGCACACACCTCGAAAGTTAATCACATTATAAAGCGAACTAGTAGAGTAAACCCCATTATTCTCGTATTGCCAGATCAGATAGTCCTCTCCATCAGAGAGCACAGTGCTTCTGATTATCTGTTCTAGACAGTACCAATCCTCCATCATGGCAGCTGAGAAAGTCCTTCTAAAGGTCAATTTTATATTTGTGCCATCCTAGGTTTCAGCCACAGTCACCCCCTGCTGATGATAGATAGTGTACATGGGCCAAAACTGTACTGACAAGGGGGATGTGCCAAACCAAATATCCTCCCAAAGTCTAATTTTAGTACCATCTCGTATTTGCCATCTATATCCAAACTTCAAAGCTTTAGCAGCCCACATAATACCCTGCCAAAATTTGGAGGTATTTTGGGTGCTAGCAGCAAAGATGTTTGGGCTCTTTTTAATGTACTTACTATCAACTATATCTCTCCAGATCTTCCCTCCATCCTGGGTGTACCTTCTCACCCAGGTGCCCAAGAGGCACATGTTAACATCCTTGATGTTTGGGATACCCAGACCACCATACTCTTTCCTCATACAAACTAGATGCCAATTAGCAAGATGTAACTTCCTGTTCCCCTCAAAGTCACTCCAAAGGCAATGAGCTAGTTGACTATTGATCAAGTCAAGTGCCCATCTAGGGAATTTAAAGAATGAGAGCAGGTAAACAGGGATACTTGCAAGGCAGGTTTTGATCAAGACAATCCTAATAGGAGAGTAGCTTGCCCCTCCACCCTGCCATTCTTTTGAGGATTTTATCGATAAGAGGTTGTATGTCCTCTCTTCTAAGCTTGTCATAGTGAAGTGGGATACCTAGGTATTTTATGGGGAATGTACCCACAGTACAACCCATGATGTATTGAAAGGGTTCAATCTCCCCTTCAGAAAGGCCTAATGATATGATTTCACTCTTAGAATAGTTAATCTTCATACCAGAAACATTCTCAAAGCAGGTTAGAATAGTCTTGAGCTTAGCTGCTTTTTCAATATCATTATCTAGGAAAAGGATAGTGTCATCTGCAATGCAAGCTGATGACCCCCCCAGGGATGAGATCAGAGCACAAACCTTTCACAAGGTCATGTGATGCATCCTTAATTAGCATTCTGGTCAGCACATCTATTACAAGATTAAACAACAAAGGGGAGGCAGGGTCACCCTGTCTAAGCCCTTTACTAGTAGTAAAGAAGTTCCCTTCTACTCCATTAATTTTCACACCAATAGAACCTAGTTGAGTAATTTGCTTGATCCAATTAATCCATCTAGGGCCAAAGTTTCTTTTTTCCAGTACCTCATACAAGAAGTCTAGATTAACTTTGTCAAAGGCTTTCTCATAATCTAGTTTAATCACTACACCGGAATTATTAGAATGGACAGTAGAATGCAACACCTCATGTGCTGTAACTACCCTTTCCAAAATAAACCTGCCTTTTATGAAGGCAGACTGGTTGCTAGAGGTAAGGATGTTCATTAACTTGGCTAATCTATTAGTCAAAACTTTTGTAAATTTTTTGAAAATACAATTCAAGAGACTAATTGGTCTAAACTTTTTCATACTAGTAGCATCCTTCTCCTTAGGGACTAGAGTGATCATAGCAAAATTAAGTCTATATATGTCAAGCTCCCCCTCATAAAAATCTTTGAAGAGGGCCATAACATCTCCCTTCAAAATCTCCCAGAACTGTTGGAGAAAGAGGAAAGAGAGGCCATCAGGACCAGAGGCTCCATCTGAGTAGGATCCAAAGATAGCCTCTTTTACCTCTTCCTCAGTAAAGGGGGCTTGAAGGGATAGATTATCTTCATACTTGGCTTTTTCTCCCCCAGAGAAAAAAATCATCACTGAGTCTAAAACCTTTCCTATCTTCTTTCTTAAAAAGCTCCTTATAAAAAGAGGTGGCAATATCTAGCATATCTTTAGTATCACTGACAGTGCCATTAGGGCTTTCTAATGAATGGATCAGGGTTTTCCTTCTCTTCTGGTTGGCTACAGTTTGAAAATATTTAGTATTCCTATCTCCTTCTAAAATATCCTTATCCCTAGATCTTTGCTTGGCTTTAATCTTATTTTTCAGCCAAATTTGCTAAAATTCCCGCAGTATCTTTTTCATCTTATCAACCTCAGGTTCAGACAACTGCTCAGTTTCAGCCCTAATATCTAGAGAGTCAAACTCTTGTGTGAGGCTGGCTTTATGCTTCCTAAGCTCAGCTTCAATATTCCTACTCCATCCTTTAGCAAACTTTCTAAACCTACTAGCTTTCACCTGCCATATATCTATAGCTTTCTTCTCCTTAACAGGGGCTGTCCAATTCCTAAATTCTGCTCTCAACAACCACCACTTTTCAAATTTGAAACTGGTGGGTTTGGGGGGGGGGGTGCAGTTCAAGCCAGAATCCCATAGGAGTGGGGTGTGGTCACTCCCCACTCTGGACAGGGCTTGGGAGCTACTTAAAGGGAACAAAGCATCCAACTCTGTATTGCTGAAAATTCTATCAATGGTGGTCATAACCAAATTACTTTGATTATTGGCCCAAGTGAGTTTCCTGCCAGACATTTTAATCTCTAAGAGACTCCATATTTCAATCCAGGCATTAAACTTATCACACCAATGGTGATTGATATTGCCATTACTTTTATCATGTTGATATCTAACCAGATTAAAATCCCCACAATTAGGGTAGGCTGGTGATCATCTATAAACAAGCTATGAAGCTCAGAGATGAAAGCATCTTTTCCATCATCACAAGGTGAGCCATAAACACTAATCAACCTAAACTTGACCCCACTGGATCTAACAGTGAGATTGCATGAGATAGAGAAGTTAAAGGAACTCCAATTATTTACTTCATAGATATCTGCATCCACTCCTACTAGGATGCCTCCAGCAGAGCCCTCAGCAGGTAGGTGGTGCCAAACAAAATTCCTGTTATTTCTAATAGATTTCAAGAAAGCAGAAGAGAATTCTTCTTTTTTTGTTTCTTGAAAGGTAACAATACTAGCTTTGGTCTTGCTAAGCGCCTCTACTATGAAAGTTTTCCTCCCTGGGGCAGTTATACCCCTTATATTCCAGAAGAGGCAATTCATCTAAAAAGGTTTTTCTTAGGGTACTTGCCCCGTCCATACTTTGATACTTTGGTCCAAATTCCACTATAATCTACTTCATCACATGTGTCCCCATGACACCCTTCAGGTGTGTGTGGAGAGTTTGTGAGTGTATCTAAACTATTAGGCAACTCTGAAACTATTTTAGTCTCTCCAATCAGGATTGGGGCCCCATGATTGGTACTGGCTATTTTTTTTCCTAAATCTAATGATGCATCTATATGAGCGTCAGCTCTATAGGACCCCACAGGTCCCTTAGAGTACTTACTATTCTTAGCTATCTCAGCTTTGTTTAACTCAACTACATCTACCTCTATGCCTACTTTTTGAGCAGTAGCAATAAATTCAGGGTCAGAGAAATTCATAAATGAGTTTTTGAGTAGTGTACCTTTATATGTGTCTTTCTCCTTCTCTAGATTTTGGATCTTCTTCTTGTTGACAGCTATCTCCAACATGGTCTTCCCTCCTACATCAACCCTGGCACTTTTTCTTTGTGCTTGCACTGGTCCCCATTTATTAGTTGGGTCTTTTTGAGTATCCACTACTTGTTCAGTGACATCTTGGCTGGGGCTGAATATCACTTCATCTCCATCATTGGTAATTTCTCCACTTTCCTCTATCAGGTTATTGTAGATTTCCTCCTCTTCATCATCTTCCAGTTCCATTGCTTGGAGCAGCTGGCAGCTATGTTCATCCACTCCTGAATCCAACATGGTCTGCATGAAGGTGGTGGCAGCTTGCTTGATGTACTGGGAGCTACTGTTGTTACCCTTATTCATGTTTGCCCCAGCAGAGCTACTTTTACTAACATATCCACCATTGTTGCTTGTCCCACCAGCAGCAGAAGTGTCTTTGTTGGTTACAGTGTCATCATCTTTCTCAGTAATGTCATCTAGCAGATCATCACTAAGCTCTTCTTCCACAGGAGGCTCCACAGTGATACCTATCTTGTAAAGTTTCTTACCAATGCCAAAGACCCTGCTGGTTGGTATTTTGGTGTAATCCTTGCACCTGATCTAAACTCTGACTACCTCAAAAAAGGATTTGAAATTCCCTTGCCAGTCTACATCAACCAAAGTGCCCACTACAGAGATGAACTGTTCTAGTACAGACCATTCAGCCCATTTTGGGGCTACTCCTGTCAGCTGCAGCCATACTGTTTGCAGTTTAGCAAGGTGCTCTAGTTCCCCCTTCCATTCTTCAACATTAACAGTAACCCCTTCCATCTCTGGCAGTCCAAAGTTTGGGTAGCCAGCTACTTGAGCTACTGGAATATGTGGGGGGAACTTCACTAAGTATGTCCAGTTGTCTAATTTCCTGACCTGCCAAGGCCAATTGGTCTTATAGATCAAAGAGAAGTTGTGTGCCATTTCCTCTTTAGTAACTTGCCCAACTTCTATGTAAACAATCCCTACATTCTTGCCTGTCCCCAAATGCTGATCATTGACATCTGGTACCTCAATTTGGAAGAACCCTAAACCTGTAGCAGCACTGCCCACAAACTTGGCAGTGTTCCTTGGCTTTTTCCTGACTGGGCATTCCTCCACCTTGTGGTTCACCATTTTGCAAATGAAACATGCTGGGGCTTGTTGGCATTGGGTTTTGTGGTGTCCAGGCTCACCACAGCTGTAGCATATCACATCTACATACTCCTGTGGTGCCTCTTTGTTCTTGTACACTGCCTTGTTCTTGTTGACAGGCTTGCTCTTCCTTTGTTGATTTCCTGCATTGTTGCTTTTTCCCCCTTCATTCTGTCCTGAGTTGTGTTGCTGTGGTTGCAGGACATGGCCTGCTCTGCTCTTTGATTGCTTATCATACCAAATCCTTGCAAGTTCTGAGCACCTCCATGATGTTGATTCTGCCCAGATTGGCCGCCTGTTGGACCGAGTTGCGCCTATTAGGGTGGATTCCCTCCTGGAGGCATATTGTACGAATTCCCCCCGCTCCAAGCATGGGGATTGTTCCATTGATTCAGAGGGGGAGGGGAGAACGGTCCCTGGTACCACGGGGGAGGTGGCCCTCCCTGGAATCCATACCCAAAGGCGAATTGGGGCGGCGGTGGCCCGAATTGAGGATCAAACTGCGGCATCCATTGCCCCTGATTGCCACCCTCCGCGTTGTTGTTCTGGGATCTGCCCCCCGATCTCTTCTCACGCCCTTGCCCCCTCCCTCTCCCGCGATCTGCCATAGCTCTGAGTTTGGCAAGATCTGGGGGTGATCCTGCCCACCCACCCTGAGAAATTGAGATGAATCTCACTCTGCTGCGGTCAATCCCTTCCTCGATTTGGTTCTGGGCAGGGTAGCAGTCGGCGGTGGTGAAGCTACGTGTGGGGATGAGATCTCTTCTTACCCACACGAGGACGGGGTGGGATTTTGTGCTGCGTTAGCGTTAACAATTTCCTCATCGATCCACAATTGTCCAAAAATCTCACTCAGGCCCTCTTCTTCATCTTCTCCTGGCACGCTTTCCACCTCAGCCCGATTTGACTTTTCCCTCCTCTTTTCCAGCGGCTCTGCACTCCCAAAATCTAGCAAGTCCTCTGAACTTTTTCCATCATTGATGAAGCAGGGGATCTCACCGATGACGGTGATCTGCACTGTCTGGCGAGCTCGGAAGTGGCGGGCGGCAGCTCTCTTGCTAGTCAGATTCCTCAGCTGCGACGGGGACTGGTGTGCAGCTCTACGGAGAGGGGAATCCAAACCTGACTCTAGCGGATACTCTGGCACGCATCCACGGCGAGCCTCCCCGGTCGAGCCCCTCGGAGCGCCGTGTAGGTTCAGCGGGACGGCGGCTGGAGGGACCAGAATGCCCTCCATCTCGCCCGCTGCTCCGGATCTGACGAATTCATCTCTGCACGCGCCCATCTGACGATTTTCTCCAGCGAGGTCGATCTCCCTGGTAACAGCTGCTCTAGTTCCTCTGGAGTGGCCTCTACACAGATCCTGGTGATGAGCTTCTGGGTCGAATCGCCCCTCAGCGGGCGGCGCATCGACCGCTCCATGCGCTCTCGATGCCTCGCCTCCATATCCTCTTCCCTCTCGATGTCTCGGAGTGTCCTCTCCCGCGCCATAGGGCGGGCGTAGTCGGAGGCGCTCTCCCTCGATGCGGGGCAGTAGGTGTGGCGGTGACGACGGCGAGCGGCGCGGCGAGCGGTGGAGGCGGTGATGGTGGCGGTGGTAGGCGGAGGGGATGAGGCAGGTCGCAGGAGCGCACATAATGCTTATCCCTTCCCAACTATTATATATCCAGGACTATCAGAAAGCAAATATGTACTTCATAGTTCATACACAGCGGGAGATCACATGAGAAGGCTGTACCGCCGAGCTTGGAGACGAATGCCAACAGGCATTTTTTTCTCGGCACGAACACAGAGAAACTACATCTTCGAATTTTTACGGAGTACCTAGCTTGAAAAAACATAGCCTATTCAGGTGATTGTTTTTGGATATTTACAAGGCGTTTGGGTCTCTAGTTTTTTCCAGTAAACTTACCAAAAGCGTCTTCCAAAAGTTTCAGCTTAGTTTCATCAGAGGTTGTTCGTTGGCAAATGCTATCGAAAGTGTTACCACGAGTTTTCTGACAAATTAATCATGCGTGTTTTATAACCTATAATTACTTGAATAAGTTGAGGCAGAAGCATATAGAAGGCCATCATAAAAGTCATAGGTCATAAAAGTTTACAAGAGAGTAGCTAAATAATCCTCCAGATGAGCAGCAACTTGCAGTGCTAAATAAATTTCTGCTAATTCTCTGTATTCATCAGAGCATGACAGACTATGAAGGTACATGAGCATATCAATATATCATTGCAGAGAGTCGTCAAGTTTAACCTTATGTACAAAGTGTTGGCTTCTAGTTGAAACTAACACATGTCAGGGTGTTTACGACTTGACAGGGGCATATCTACGCTCGGTAGCACGTGTTATGCCGTTGTCGCGCTTCAACGAAACTATATTTGATGCACACAAAAAGCCAAGATGATCGAAAATATGGTATGTTATGATTACAGAGATGATATTTAAACTGAGGGTAATTAAAACCAACAGAACTGGCATTCATGTCCCGGTGAGAGGTGTATGCTATATATATGGATCTTCATGGGCTCTAAAATATTTAGACATGGCTCTCGAGACATTGCAGCAGTGGCGGAGCTACAACAGGGCCAAACATGGCCATGGCCCGCTCAGCCAAACAAGAGTTCAGTGTAGAGTGGAGCTAATTTTGGCCCCTGGGTGCAAATTTTCAGGCGCATATCTTAATCTAGCCCTTTTTGGCCCGCCCAGTGATGTGTGTGTAGATCCGCCACTGCATTCCAGGGTTCTGCTAAAGAAACAAGTTCGAGAATCATTATTCTCATCGATAAGGACTATCTGGCCATGGATCATCTCGATCCACAGAACAAACTGGTAGACCGATGAGCTTGATGGGTTACATGCATACAAAATATTAGAGGAGAATGTCTATCATGACTCTTTGTATGGTATTAGTAAGATTTCAGCCCATTTCGTCCAGTCACTCCATGAATAGAGTTTTAGAGCACTAGCAAACCAATGGTCTAGTGCGCATGTACACAAATTTTATAATCTTGAAAGGGGAATAAGCAGCCCGTTTTTACGTTCATGCACACATAGGGTTTATATACAACACTGAGAGGGATCTCTATTTAGAGAAAGTTCCATCCTAGCTCGAGCTCCACGGCACCCTCTATTTATGCAAGAATATTCGAGTTCTTATGCTTTCAGAGTGTTTGACAAAAAACTATCACATTTCACGTTTCCGTCCCACATAACTACCACATTTTGAAAACTGACCGAAAACTCCACATTAGTGCTAATTTCGTGACAAAAAACTACCAGGTCAAGTTGAAGACGGATTTAACTGGTTTAAACGCCTTTCTGACAGATCTGGCCCACCGGTCAGGACGGCGGCCGCGTTAACGGCTAACGGGGCTCGCCTGCCGCCCGTTAGCCACGCGCGTTGGTCGGAACCGGTCGGACCAGGACTAACCTGGCCGATCGGCTCGCTCGTCCTCCTCCCCCCTCACTCTCCCCCGAGCTCATTGTCCTAGCCCTAGCCGTCTTTGTTCATGGCGGCAGCGGATCCAAACTCCAGCGCCGAATCGCTTGGAGGAGCGCCCCCCCGATGTGCTGGACGGCGGGGATGCCGTCCACTGAGGTTGATAACTGGCTAGGCAGCAGTAGCTTTGCGGTCAAAAACCAATCCCAACCTCAATCTCAACCGTCTCAGACGTTTGTGAGGCGGCGTGTAGCAGCAGCGTCGACGAGAAGAAGCGCACCTCGAGGCTGGCGCAAGCTTCCTTGTCCTGCTGGCGGCGCGAGGTATGGCAACAGATCTGTAATTGTTTTCCTGAAATGGTTTGTTTTGTTAGGAATCACGATATATAGGCTGGGATGACACTAAATATTGTGCGGACCATTTAATTATAAGTTTTCCAATTTGTGGTGCAGTATTGATAACCCAAAGTGGGAAATTTGGTTCCATTTCTTAGCCAGAGAATCTGTGGTTAGAGGAATTTACCAGTCAGACATATCATTTTTTACTATGGTTTCTCTTATTCGGAGTGAGGGCTATGGAGCTGATGATTATATGTACTATGTTCTTGATGATGAGAAAGGAATAGAAGGTATGGATCATCTTGGTTCTGAACATGATGTGCAGCAGATGTTGATCCACTTTGAGAAGGAAAAGAGTGTGAACATACGAATTATCAGAGCAGATGAGCCATGTAATACAGATGAAAATAGAGATAGTTATTTTGCTGAACATTGCATTAACACTCAAAAAAGTCGCACAAAGTTGGTGGATGCAATCAGTGACAGAAAGGATGAGCTTAATAAAAGTAGTCTGCAGATGGAAGCTGACCTTAACCATTTTGAAGGTGACACTGACGTGTCTGAATTTCTTTCTGATGATTCGCGTTCAGGTTCAGATGAAAACAATGTGCAATTATATCCAGGTTCCCCCTCTGAAGAAGAAGCTGCAGAAGTAGATACATCAGTGGTCCAGAAACTTAAGCCAGTCAGAAACCCTGGTCCAACCATTAGATGCCACCAAGAGGTTGAGAAAAGGGTAAAACCGGACCGGTTTCCTTAAGCAGATGAATTTTGTTTTCCTGGTGATCTTGGCATTAGTGATGAAGAAGAAGAGCCCGAAGGAGCTTTCAAACTAGCAAGTGGTAGGAATAGAGTGTTGAAGAAGTCAAAGGAAAGGGCAAACAATGAGAAGCTTCCAGATCCACATGAACAATTTTTGTAAGGGATTGTGCTTCACCAATGTTTATGAGTTCAGAGATGCACTTAGGGATTTTCACATGAGGACTCTGAGGAATTTCCAAAGATTGCACGTAAATGCCCCCCGATAGGATTATTGTTTGGTGCTCAGAGAGAGCCCATGGATGTGATTTTCATATCAGTGCATCTAAGATAGCTCATGAAAAAACTTTCTGCATCAAGAAGTGTGATATGCTGCATACTTGTGGAGCATGTGCAGAGACCACAAAGGTTACTACAAAGTGGTTGTCCAAATCAGTACAACCAGCATTGAGAGAAGACATTAGATCTCCTGTGGATGCATTAATAAAGAAGAATAAGACTAAATTTTCAGTTGATGTTTCAAGAAGTGTTGCCTATAGGGCAAGGAGGAAGGTTGTTGGTGTGGTGCAGGGTGACCACAAGCAACAGTACTTGAGGCTGAGGGATTATCTTCAAGTTGTTCTTGATACAAACCCTGGGAGCAGGTGTATTGTAACAACATTTGTTGACCCAGAAAACCCTGCACCCACTCCAAGATTCAAGTACATGTTCTACTGTTTGGCAGCTTCAAAGGAAGGGTTTCTTAATGGTTGTAGACCATTTATAGGTAAATATTTCCTGATTGTGTTGTACATATTTGTGTGTCAATTTTCTTCTATAGCTAATGTGTGACTCCATCCAAGGCTTGATGTATGTTTCATCAAGTTAACCACTGGACAACAAATTCTTGCTGCCACAGGAAGGGTTGGCAACAACATCTACCCCATAGCTTTTGGTGTGGTTGACAAGGAAGATGGAGACAGCTGGACTTGGGTTTTAACTCAGTTGAGATGCTACATTGGTAGTGGCAACAAATTTGGAACATACACAATAATATCTGACAGGCAAAAGGTTAGAGACTAAACCATTGATCATAGTTGCTATAGTAATTCAGTGAATTATGTGAGTGTGTTCATATGTAGAGCTATTTTGTGGATGTACAGGGTTTACTTAAGGCAATAAATGAAGTGTTCCCTGATTCACCTCAAAGATTCTGTCTTAGGCACATATATGCCAACCTCCAATCAGCTGGTTACAGAGGCAAATAACTAAACAAGTGTATTGACAAGGCTAGCTATTCTTACACTAGACATCACTACTAGAAAAAGGCCTACTAATGGCGCACTACCGATGCGCCATTACTAGCACGCCATTAGTGTGTCATTAGTATCTGGTATACTAATGGCGCACCACATAGAAGTGCGCCATTAGTAACATTTTTTTTTCAAAATTTTTTCAGAATTTTTTTTATTTTTTTTTAAATTTTTTTTCAAATTTTTCTTAATCTTAGTTCACTATGGCTTAATCTCGGGTCAATATGCTTAATCTTAGGTCAAATCACACTCCGTGGTCAAACTTCCCGAAAGGTCACCCATCCTCACACTACTCCAGCCCAAGCACACTTAACTTCAGAGTTCTATCCAACCCCAAAGAATAAATTTCACTTCACGAGCACTTGTTGATATATCTAGCATATCAATCCTGTTATACCTTGTTGATGTCTAGGACTTTGTTCATGTTCATGACTATGATGAAATTTTGAAAAATATTTCAAACTTCCCGGTCATATTACGTATCATTTTTTTTTAAAATTCAAAACCAATTTTTTTCTGTTACTAGTGGCGCACCACATCCACGGTGCGCCACTAGTAAGTTTGAATTTTTTTGAATTTTTTTGCCGCTAGATCTTGAAAGCCCCGTAACTTTTTTCTGTTAGGTTTTTGGGGTAGATGACTTTTCGAGTAGATGTAACTTTTCGAGTAGATGATTTTTCATATAAAAAACTTTTTCATCCGAGTTCGTATGCAAAAGTTATGCCCATTTTACAAATTTCCAGAGAGATTTTGCAAATAAAGTCGAAATTCATATTTGTAAAATTTCCCAAAAACTAGAGCACATATCACATGGGAAACATATTTTCTTTTATTTTTTGACATTTCCATCATTTTTTTTTTTAAACTGAAAAGGCGATCCACGGGGGGAGGTGCATTCGGTGTTGGGGCAAGTTAGTAATGGTGCACCACACCCACGGTGCGCCATTACTAGTTTTGAAAAAAAATAAAAAAATTGATATTTTTTGATTTTTTTGAAAAAACTTAGTAATGGCGCACCGAGTGAAAGTGCGCCATTACTAGTTAAAACTAGTAATGGCGCATTAAGACATGGTGCGCCATTAGTAACAATTTTTGTTACTTTTTTTTTCAAAACTACTAATGGCGCACGACGGATGTGGTGTGCCATTACTATGTCAATTAGTAATGGGGCACTATGCAACGATGCGCCATTAGTAACAATTTTTTTTTATGTTTTTTTTCAAAACTACTAATGGCGCACCACACACCAGGTGCGCCATTAGTAATATATTACTAATGGCGCACCGAGACATGGTGCGCCATTAGAATACAGTAATGGCGCACCACATCACAGGTGCGCCATTAGTGGCCATTCCATCTATAGCCCTTTTTGTAGTAGTGCATGAGCATGAATTAGGGATGGCAGAGCTAAAAGCATAGTCTGAGGATGCTTGGAAATGGCTTAAAATATAGATTATGGCAGAACGCAACTCCAACGACGCGAGCAACACTGTAGGCTGGTTGCCACGATTATGGCACATGAGCAACGCCGGAGGCTGGCTGCCACGATTATGGCAGAACGCAACTCCAACGACGTGAAGCAGTTCAAGGAGGCATTCCTAGATGGAACAAACATCACCGATGATTTGATCATTTGGTGGACAACACCGGAGGCTGGCTGCCACGATTATGGCAGAACGCAACTCCAACAACGTGAAGCAGTTCAAGGAGGTGTTCCCAGATGGAACAAACATCACCGATGATTTGATCATTTGGTGGGCTAGAGATAGGGCAACCTTCCATCGCTTTCAAGTCACAAGGACTAGGTGGAGCAGAATCCTTGATTCGGCGTCTCGAAACAGTTCGAGGTTCAGTTCTGCATTGTTATCTAAATTCTCCAAGTCTCTGGTTCTATGTATGTGATGATTTGTCTGAAATTTCTCTGAATGTATGTGAACTTGTATGCGGAGATTTAACTGAATTTTCTGAATTTGTGCTCTGAATGTATGTGAACTTGTATGCGTGGATTTAACTGAATTTGTTCTCTAAATGTATGTGAACTTGTGCTCTGAAACAGTTTGATTTCAATAGTACCTCAGTCAACCAAATATGTTTTCACCACGAAATAACTATTGCACAAGTTTCAACTAACATCACTTAACCAACACAAGTTTCACCACACAATAACTACTGCACAACTACCACCCTGTCAACTACTGTTGCACAAGTTTTACTTCTCCACTGCCTCACTCCACCTCTCTTTAACTCCCCCTACTTTACTACATCTCCTCTTTCTTCAGCTACTCTAGTCACAACACTCTCACTCACCACAACTTCATCTCACTCAACACCACTGCACTCACCACTTCCTGCTCCAACCATGGCTGCTTCTTCCTCTTCTTCGGACCCATGGCTCAACCAATTCCCAACTGGCAAGGGATGGGTTGCCATGCTTTATGGTTCAGCGCGCGGCGACCAAGACCTCTTCGTCGACTACATGAAGGTTGCCATGAGGTACACCAGCGTTCAAGGGCTGGTGGATGGAGCAGATAAAGTGAGGAAGAAGGCGAAGAGTGAGGACAAGCAACGCATGGACCAGCAATATGGAAACCGAGGTAAGGGGATCCTGCCCATAGATATACTGCTATGGGCAATGAAAGAGGCGGGCTCCGCCGATGCTGGGCAGAGGAAGCGGTGGGCAGACCACCACTATGTCGCCCCAGCACAATCTACGGCTGAAGCAAACGCAAGCAAGCACCAAGACGAGGACGACGACCTCCAGATCATCGCACCACCAGCACTGCAGGCTCGCCGTTGTCCTCCTCCCATCATCTTCATCGACAAAGACAAAGATGAAGAAGAACGGGAGGTGCAGATGCTGCCAAATCATCCTACCCAAGTGAAGCAGGAGGTACGACGCTCATGCCGCTTAGCAGGGCAGGCACCTAACTGAAACTGAATCTGAAACTATTCAGTTTCACATCCAGTTTCGTCAGTGTTATTCAGTGTTGGCTAGTTTCAGTTATCCTCAAACTATTGGTGCTATCTATCTATGTAATGCTATCTATGTTGCATCCTCAGACACTTTGGGTTATCTATGCTACCTCCTATGTAATGCAAGTTTCAGTTTCATTTTCATTTTCAGTTTCAGTGTAGTTTGGTGTTACCAGGTTCAAGTGTAAGTATTAGCAGGTAAGAGATATAAAAACATCTGGATAATATGGTTCAGGGGCCATTACACATAGGATAATCTTAGAGCATTACAGATTAGGGGCATTACAGCACCCAACAACACAACCAAAATGATCTGAAACCATAGGTAGTTAATAGGGAGTTCATATTAATACTAAGATGCATATCTGCGTCAGATTCTAGTACTAGGACAGTTACATATATAGGCCTCATATTTGCTTACCAACCATAGGTACCACTTCACTCCTCCATGAAAACTTCTTTGATCTTGTCTAGCTTTTCTTTGCACCCATGACCAACCTTCAGGAGCTCAGCAATGATATGCTCCGGCTTCTTCCTCTCTTCTTTAAGGAGGTCCCTTTCCACCTCTGTCTCCTTCATGGCCTTCCCGGTGTTATGAATTATATCAGCTTGAGTCCGTAGGATGCACCTCTGTTCATTTTTTAGCTTAACCTTTTCCATTTGAACCTCAATTTTTGACTGCTCCTCAAGTTGCTTCTTCTTCCCCTTCAATTCATTGATTGCCTGGCTTGTGTAATCCATGTCATGAGATTTCATTCCTTCCTGATAATCAAACAAGTTGGAAACATCATTCACAAGCTGGTTGTACTGATTGCCCAGAGAATCCAGCTTCTTCTTCAGTTTTACAACCTCTATCTCATGAGCCTCATTATCCTGGACTCTACCAAGGTTCTGCTCATGTTACATATATCCCAGAGCTTGGTTAAGCACCTTTGCAAAATTACAGGCCAAGAGGGCATCTACCCACTCTAAAACACCACAGTTCACACCATCCTGAAAATTCAGTTAAATTTACAGTGAGCTTTATTCTTCATTAACAAACATATTCACAATAACAAATCATAAACAGTAGTCATATATGTAGCTTAGCTACACTACACTAGCTAACTCTATACTACAAATATAAATCAGTGCTATGTTTTCATTGCTCTTTGCTACAAGTACCGAATTTAGACATAGCAATGTTCTTACAATTAAGAAAAAACAAGAAATGCAGCATTATTCAGAATAGCACAAAATGAATCAATCACAACCATGACAACTTGGTTCATTACCTCATTTGCACATCCTATGAATCTCCTGCCAGTGTCGGTGCCTTCAAATGCCACGAATTTGCCTGGCCTCTGCCGCGGCAGATGCACCCTCTGATCGATTCACCACAAGACCACAAATGCTTGGATCTATCACAGTATCTGGAGTTTGCTGCAGCAGGAAACACATATTTATCAACTACACCTCACATATATGAACTCAAATGGAGGAATCCCAATCCTTCTTCAAATCCTAACCCTTACCCTAACCCTAACCCTAGCAGATGAGAGGAGACTGAGCTGACTTACAAAGTACTCCATCTGCATGCTACTGAACTCGCTCATGTAGTCATCATCGTCTGAGGTCTCGTTGCTGTTGGGCCACGACGGCATGATCGCGGCGTCGCCGGAGTGCGAGAAGAAGAAGAGAAGCAGTGGATAGCAGAGGAGCAGAGTGAGTGAGTGAGCTCGGGGGAGAGTGAGGGGGAGGACGACGAGTGAGCCAGTCGGCCAGGTTAGTCCTGGTCCGACCGATGCGCGTGACTAACGGGCGGCAGGCGAGCACCGTTAGCCGTTAGCATGGCCGCCGTTCTGACTGGTGGGCCAGATCTGTCAGAAAGGCGTTTAAACCAGTTAAATCTGTCTTCAACTCGGCCTCATAGTTTTTGTCACGAAATTAACACTAATCTGGAGTTTTCGGCCAGTTTTCAAAATGTGGTAGTTCTGTGGGACGAAAACGTGAAATGTGGTAGTTTTTTGTCAAACACTCTATGCTTTCACGAGGGGTCTGGAGCACACATACATAATCTGAATATTTTGGCTCGAAGCCGGAAGACTTGAAGCAACCCCAAGAACCACCCAGAAAGTATTTTGCTCATGAAAAATACCGGTGGTGATGCTCTCGATAATGGTCATGACAGGGGCATGGAGTTTAGTATGGATAATGTGACTTGGCTCGTTGTAACACACTCTAGGTGCCACTAGTTTCCTGCCAATTTTTTCTATGATTTGCCTTGTCACCGACACTTTCTTGATATCAACATGGATGCAAACATGCCCTATAAGTTTCTCATGCCATCTACAACTAGGACCACCCTGACGGTACTGCACATCCACCTTAGAGCATCTCCAATGGATCATGTAAAAATTGGTGCTCAAAAAAATATTTTTAAGGCAGGAGAAATAAAGTTTTTCTTTAGAAAAGGAGGAGGACCCCTGGCCTCTATATCTGGGCAATGCATGCAGGCACTTTATTAATTATTCACAAAGACCTTACAAAGAAATACAACAGTAAGTCTGAAGCCATCGTGTATGCAACAATTGTCGCTACTCCTATCCAGTTGATGCATGGATGCTGATAGTCTGGGCCTAATACCAAACAAACCTCGTTGCCAAACCTAACATCTAAGACCTGAGGCCCCAACCATGCCACTTGTCGGGTATGGGGCACACACTGGTCCGGCGCGCTCTCAGAGGCCGCCGCCACCAACCGCCACCATTCCATCTTCAGAGTTGTACTGACGCATCAACCTTGCCTGATCTAGCTACCGTCGACGCCACCATGGCGCCAAACGGCACTACCTCCCTGTGTGCGAACTGCTGAGCACATCGCGGTCGCCGCCGGTACACCTCAGCACCATGCCACCAAGTACCATCAGCCGACACAGCTTGAAGTCTTTGGAAGACCTGTCATGCGTAGCACCTGCCGAACAGGCATGACAAAGTGTAGCACCTATCAGCCAGGCATGACTTGAAATTTCCACCGAAGCTCCGTGCAAGACGAAGCCGCTCCACCTCCTGCCTCTATCTTCCAGCGCTGCTCCACAAATGATGCTCCCAAGAGAGAAACGACACCGCAATGCCGCCATCGTCCGATCTGGAAGACCGGATCCTAGGGGACCCATGCAGAGAGGCAGGACTGGCAGAGTCACAATATAGAATGGGGAACTCATCGAGAGCACTCTTGTTGTGATCTTTTGGTTCAAAGAACTTCTGCCATAAGAAGTTCATGGTATTCGAAGAAGGAAATACCACAGACCTCGAGGACTATCGCAAGGTTACTAATATCATAAAGGAACTAGCAAACACTATCAATAGGAGGTAAGTAGAGTGAATCTCGGGTTCAAGAACCCAGGAATAGAATACCTACTAACTAATAACATCATGGGATGCTTTCGAGAATGATGGCCAGAATCATGACACTAGGAATATAAAGCATGGCTAGCTTACTAGGTGAGTCCCTAGAACACCTAGGGTCATAATAATAGCTCCAACACAAATGCCGAGGCAATGGAGTACCTCAACAGACCGATTAGTGTGGCTGAACTGGCCCAAAGGGACATCAGGAACAGAAAGAAGGGATTTGCATATGCATCAGACTATTTAGAAACCTGGGATGACTCGGACATCATAATGGTTGTAAATGCTCAAAAAGTTTTGAGACATCCTGCAAAATGGTGGCATAACCACTCAACATCATAAAATCAAGGTTCTGAGATCAACTAACAACACACGAAAGTAGTAGGAACTGAACTGGGCTGAAATCCAACAATCTTATAAGTCTATGGATGGGTAACACGTCATCCTAATAGATAGATGAGAAGGCCTAGTTCTAAATCCCCGTAGAAGAGAAGAGGATGACTCAGATCAGAAGGCCATAAGGTAAAGGAGTAAAAAGAGCCTTACGTTCCCATCCACAATCAATTCCCTTACATAACTAAAGAATTTCTAGACTCAACTTCGACTAGTTTGGCTTGGTAATCCTACAGGCAGTCAGGCTCTGATACCAAAGCTGTCAGGACCCTGATTCCAAGTCACATCAATCTACCTGGTAACACCTCATATCACTTTGCGGCCTCACGCACGGTATTCCCACGGGTGTCGCCTTACCATGGCCCGGGACAGTTTGCGCCTTTTGGCTCACGTATATGATAGTGCGCTAGCATCCATATGACAGAGAACCCGGGCCGACATGACTAGTCGTGAACCCAAAGTGGCACTAACTTATAGGGACAGGCATACATGAATCAACATCGAGCATGTCGGTCAGCAGCGTGCAAATCCGTCAGTAGCATCGTGCTAATAGGACTCAGGAACCCGGCTGTAGCAGGCTAGGCAGGACTCGGATGTCACCGCGTGACATTTCCCGAAGGGATGTATACAGAACGAAGTGAATCACATGCCGGCCGATCAAGTGTTTCTGAGCAAGAGTCTTTGGGCTAGCGTGACTCCGGTGAACCAGTGTCAGCGGACTACTATGGCTCATGGAAGCACAAGACTACATTTCCCCATAAGAGAGGCTACCAAGGATAAACAACTAGGTTGTCGGATCCCACACATACCAAGCATTTCAATCATACACACAATATGCTTGATATGAGTAAATACAACATGGCATCACAACATAACTCTACGACTCAAGTATTTATTCATTGGGCTCCGAGGAGCCAAGCATTACAAACATGGGTCTCATGACCCCAACATACAGAGCATACAAGCAACAAGCACATGCGGAAGCTTAACTTGTCTGAGTACAGACAACTACAAATGAAGAAAGGCTGAGAAGCCTGACTATCTACAAGACCCTGCCGAGGGCACAAGATCGTAGCTGAGGTAACAAGCTAAACGTTGAAGTCCACACGGAACTACTAGCGAGTCTGACGTCTCTCTGCAAAAACATAAAATAGGCAAACGTGAGTAGAAATGTACCCAGCAAGACTTACATCAGAACTAACTACATATGCATCGGTATCAACAAAGGGGGTAGTGCGGTTTAACTTCAGCAAGTCATCTTTGACTCAGTGGCTAACCTAAACTATGACTGCAAGTAACTCTTTTGAGGTGGCGCACACGAGTCCACATATTCACCATATAAATACACCACTATGGATCCGCTCCCGTCTCCCTACGAGAAGGCCATCCATAGCACTCACGCTTATCTTGCGAGTTTTAGAGTATCCACTTTCACTTGTCTATGAACTGTTATAGGCAACCTGTAAGTCCTTTACCATGACACGGCTATTCAAATAGATCATTTATAACCTGCAGGGTGTACTTCTTCACACATGTTTCCACCACTTAGCGCCCCAGACATGACATGTGCTCGGCAGACTTCAAGCAAAAAGCCGATGTGGGTGTAGACCACGACCTACCTAAACACTCAAGTCTCTAGTCCAGTTTATCGCCTATCCAGTTCCATCGGGGAGTCCGCCGAGGTTTCCACATACGGCCCATAACGATGTGTGTGGTTCCCGAGACACCAAACAGGTTGCCCGGTACACTGCGGTTACGTGCCTACCGTGATCACAGCCCACCCTCGGGTCAGCGCAAGACGGCCTCCAAAGATACTACAAACACCGAAACTACTTGCAACTCCCCGGATGAGGACTAGGGTGGTTAAGAAGTCGAGCGGGGTCATATTTCAGGGCCTAATGCATGGTAGTAGCTGTTTCATGGATCACAAACACAGAACTTGTAACACCCCAAAAATTTAACCATGATTTGTTTATTAAAATCTTGCCAGGGAATTAAATTTTTACTTTCTGGATTTTCTTTTGATTTCAGAACCCCTCTTTTCTTTAATATTGTGGAGTTTTCACCCCAAGTGGAAACCTTTCAAAATATTATAGGACTTGTATGCTCTCTCAATAAAACAATTATTTTATCAATGGATTTATTTATATAATTATTTTTCCCTGAGCTTTATTTCTTTTAAATGATTTTCATAAGCTTTAGAGCCTCTTTTGCACTACAACCCTTTGATAAATTTATTTAAAAATCCCACCAAAAATTGGGGATGACATATGATGTCCCTAAATCACTTTTATGCAAAAATATCCTTTAGTCATTTGGAGATTTTGAGCTTTTCCCCAAGTTTTCAAATCTGGTCCAGTTTGCACTTTTGCACTACAACCTATTTAAATATTCCTTTAAAACTTCCACCAAAATTAGGGGAGGTTAGTAGGAGTATATAATTCAACTTTGTGCAAAAACCCACTGATGTTCTTTGAAAAATTTGAGCAAATCATCCTCTTTTGCTCGCTGGTCCAGTTTGGCATTTTCTACTGCAACCATAATTTATTTTGCTCTAGTGCCCATGAGCTTTTTCCTGCTTATAGTCCATCCTACAAAACCCTTAAGTCCAAGTGATTGGACACATTGGAGTATCTTTGGTCCATGCAATAATGTCCTTTTCTTTTTGTCCAGACTTGGTTTTCTCAAAAACTTGCACTAACAAGTTTCTGGTTTTGCCCAACTAACATTGCCACCCTCTCTATCATCTAAAGAGACACTGGTCTGGAGTTTTTGGCCACCCCAAGAATTGCCTAGATGCCCTTAGCATTCTGTCGAACACTTTGTGTGCATAGCCAGATTTGGCATGATTTTTAGTTTACATTATGAGCTTGATCCTCTGACCCTTCAAGCTTGTCCACTAAACTCCTAGCTAAACTTAACCCAGGCCTGCTAAACCCCAGCCTCATCCTAGCCCTCTAGCACGCTCTGGCATTACATCGAGCACGTAGCGTGCGTGCTCTGGGCGCGCCTAGAGCACCCGTTTTGCACGAGCGCACAGCCGAGCCGCCGCATCGTGCCCCTAGCCTTTGCTCGCCCGCAGGGCCGCGCCCCAGCCTCACCCGCTCGCCAGAAACCTCCAGGCCACCCCTGGATCCCCACAACGCCGCCGTCAGGTCGGCCATGGCGGCTAGCGGCCGGCCACAGCAGGCTCCTGCCATGGACGGCGCCGCCCAAGCCATACGTGTGCGCCACCTGCCCTCTGAAGCAGCTCGAGCTCATCCACAAGCTGTCCGCTAGCTCCCGTCGCCGCCACGTCGCCCTGGAGCAACAGAACGGTGGTTCGCCGTCGGTCTTATCCATGGCCGCCGCGGAACCGACCTTGGCCGCCTATAAAAGGAGCCCCGAGCTCGTCCAGTCCCTCAGGCAAGCTCAAGCCGTCCCCCTAGGGCTCCCTTAGCCGGCAATCGATGGGGAGAAGCCTTCTTCCTCGTCTCCGGCCAGTCCGGCCGCCGCTACATCCTGGTCCCGCTCGTTGCAACCAGAGCCCTCCCCGTCCATCCGGCGCCACCGTTCAACTCCCCTAAACCCCGCGGAGCCACACATCCTATCAGCTTCGATCGGGAACCACCATAGCCCAAACCCCCAACTCCCTCCGTCCGCCGCGAAGCTCGCCGCCGGCGACTCCCATCGTCCCCGCCACCCTCGATCACCTGGAGGACCGCCCTGGACTGGCGGATCCATCCCCGCCCTCAGAACCCCGCGGGTAGCCGCCGTTCGCCAGCGTCGATCGCCGGAGCCCCGCCTCTGTTCGGCCAGAGGAGGAGGAAGGCGCGGCGACTAGTCAAACCTGACCAGTGGGCCCCCTGGACCCACTGTTAGTGACCCCGAGCCGGCCCGCGCTGTTTTAAGTGGAGGCGCAATCCCAGAGTACGTCTCCTACGTGTTCTCTTATTCGAAACGTTTTTTCCTTTTCTGTTTTATTTAAAAACAGGAATTTGACTAAACTTTGACTGGACATATCTTTTAAAATATAACTCCAAATGAGTTGATTCTTTTTCCTGCCTCTCTCAAATTTCACCTAGTTTATTTTAAGATTTATTTCAAAAATAATTAGGAAAACTTTTGTACTGTTTTTAAAGTTGGTGTTAATTCGAATTCAAAAATAGGATTTTGAAGAAGGAAACTTTCAAAAATGCACCCCACTTGCATACTCTTGAAGGCAAGCATTCTGAACCCTGGCATAATATTGTTGTGTGTTGTTTGACACGGTTGCAACAGCCCTCGTCTCGGAGTTTTCGTTATTTTTTTTGTGATGATATGATCATACTCATGAGTGCATAATGAATGTTCCTTGCTGTTGGGATTTGATATACTGTGATGGTAATCACCCTCGTATGCCTTTCATGCCTATCGGAAGGAATCCGGGAAAGCCTCTGTCTTGGGTAGACACGGGCTTGTCTCTAGTCCTCCGTCGGGATGGTTGTGTCCGGTACAGCATGATGAGGTATGACGAGTGGTGATTCTGTCTGTTGGTTGAAATATATTTGTTATGCTAATCTTGCAGGGAATACTTAAACCTCCTAAGTCGACCGTAGATCGAGTCTTGTTCCAGTAACCCTCATACTTGCTTCATACTACCACTTGTCCCTGCCATAGGTAGGGTATGGTTCAGTAAGTTGTCAACCCCTTTCCTACCACACAGTACAGAGAGGCCATGGTGGAAGATACCGGCTGCATCCGGTAGGCATGCCACCTGGTCCGGGGGCGTGGGTGTTTCCGGTTAGAGTCGAGGGGGTAGCTCCCCTAGTTTGCGCGCGTTATAAATTTTGTGATCCCATGCTAATCGAGGTTGTAGCCTCCCCACTTAGAGTTTTGCTTAAACGGGTGTCATGGGTGATTCAAGACACTGGTGAGTTAGGCTGGTGTGTGCGGTCAGGTGCGTTTTCAACTAAAAGACCCTAGACGGAATTAGTCCCGATGGACTAAAGAAATCCGTTACTCGTGGGTAAAGAGTACACCCTCTGCAGAGATTAAACATCTATTCGAATAGCCGTGTCCATGGTTAAGGACTACAGTCTTGAATGGTCAAGTGTCAGTCTTAGTGTCGGTCTTCGGAGGAAAAAGAAAATTTGCTAAACCAGAACATGGATCGTGACTTGTGACTCATGATGGTTATGATTATTGTTATTATGGACTAACCATTTACATTATTTTAATTATTGAGTATCCCTGGGACGGTTCTACTTCCTGAATATTCACTGTGATTATTTTCTTATAAGTCCTTTATGTGGTGTCGCTCAGACGCCCGACTGTGGCATGCTTGTTATTTAAATTATTTATAAGCCCTTTTTGTGGTGTCGCTCAGACGCCCGACTGTGGCATGTTCGTTATTTAAACTACTTATAAGCCCTTTATGTGGTGTCGCTCAGACGCCCGACTATCGCATGCTAGTTATTTAAATCATTTATAAGCCCTTTATGTGTTGTCATTTCAGACGATCGCGATAACGTGTTTGTTATTTAAACTACTTATAAGTTCTTTATGTGGTGTCATTTCGACGCCTTGCGGCGAGCATGCTTTAAATCATTATCCTTTCAAGGTGTCGCTTCAGACACCCGATCGGCGCACGTTATTTTTACTCCATTATTGCTTGTTCATGTTGTATATAAATAACCCTGCTTGCGTGCATCATGGATTGTTATTTTGTGACTGACGTTGTGACCATAGAATAATTCGGAGCATGATTATCATTTGTTATACTAGTGGACCCGTTGCGCCAAATGGCGCAGAGACCTACTAATTCCATGTTAGCAATGAAAAGTAATCCATGGTTTAGTTGTTTAGTTACAGGCAAGCACATATAATCTCCAGGAAAAACAGGGGCTTGCTGTCTACAATGAAATGGATATACACATTAAAATTTGGTAGCATAGAATTCTATTTGAAACAAATCTATGTAACAAATCTAATCCCTGTCGACAAAGCACAAAAACATAAATGATTCTTCTACTACTCAGATTCATAGTCATAGTTCAGTCTTCATCATCATCGCTGCCGTTGGAGTCCAAAGTTGGCCAATCCTCTCATCTTCATCTATGTTGGCAAAGGTGGCCTCAATATCCTCTCTTCCGGTTTTTGCAGAAAAGAAATCCTCTCTTCCATGCATCCCGCTCGACATGAATGGCGGAAGCGAACATGATAGTTTTACGCTTCTCTTCCTCTGCTCTCAAATGCAGTAATCCTCACATCAGCGCCTGAAGCATCACTGCTTGCTGCAGTGGCTCCTTCCTCTTGTATATTCCATGTTTATCAGGTAAATATGTTGTAATCCACCTTAAAAAAAAGAGAACATATACGTTTACCTTGGGAAGCTCAAAATCTGGGTTCAATAAAGCTACCAGATCAATTGAGATAGAGCCAAAACTACATAAGTAGTAGAGTTAACAACAAAAACAACAAGCATTTCTAACCCTAATACCATCAAAAGCATGAAAATGACACACAAGTCTTCTTTAGATAATCTTATAGCATCAGCTACAACAACTCGCAACAACGTCAAAGGAGTTCAGAAAGAAACTTTGGATTTCAATCAGCTTGAAGAAATACATGGTGCCGAACTGAAAACAATCCACATCTAAACAGAAATACAATGACTTGTTTGATGAATAGAGTACCACCGAGAGCTAGCATAGAGCCCTAGTCTAAGACGCATACATCAACGAAGCCACGGAAAAGAGGCCTTCAGAAATCACCAAATTCCATATAGCTTGCTAGTCTTTTCAGGAATGAGTATCCCAGTTTTGTAATCAAGAAGGCGAAGAGACAGAAACATGTCCTCAGTTCGTGTTCTGTTCAGCCAAAGCATGGACAGTGAAACCATCACAGATCAGACAAGGTAGTTTCATTTCATCTGCATATACTATACACAAGTAACTCAAGATAGCTTGATTTTCCTAAGGTTTTTAGTTTTTTTACATTGATAGATATTGATGCACTTTTAATTACTGGTGTCAACAACTATTTTAGAGACTACGCACTTTGTCGCTGAAAATTTTGCTCGTACAAGGAACATGCTAGAAGCAATAGCCGTGGGCATACCTGTAGTCACACCATCATGGGTTGAATGCCGTGGAGAAGCAAGGTGCTTCATTGTGAGAAAAAAGAGAGAATGAGGGATACAAAGAAGGAAAAGGATCTTTGCTTCAGCATGCTTGTCTCACTAAGACAAGCCTGCAAGAAGTCACTGTTCGAGGTTAGTGTCTAGTGTAAGGGCATGTTTATCCCCAAGTTGTTTTGGTGATTGATGACAGTGCTTTTGCGGACTAATCATGTGCGTTAAGTTCTTTCAGAGATTCATCCATTGGCACGAGACGATTACCTCCCCTCGGTGTTGTATTCAAGACGGTGTAGCTCCTTCGCTTCGTTGTTGGTGGACTAGTTTCGTAGGAGTCACCGTACTATCAAGAGGGGATCCGCTGTGGTAAGACTTGGGTGGAATCAACACGTACACATCCATATCACACCCGTCGTCTTCCTTCCGCATCTTTGGAGCTGCCCTTTTTCTTCCGTTCCTGCTCCGTTCTGTCCCAGCGGTAGTACCGCGGTCAACAGCGGTAGTACCGCCGAAGCTCTCCAGCGGTAGTACCGCTCCACGAAGCGGTAGTACCGCTCCGCAGAGCGGTAGTACCGCTTGCGGGCTTCGGTCGTAGTACCGCAGTCGTTCCGCAATACTACCGCCTCGATTCGAGACCGGTGTTTCTCGTGTCGGGTTTTGCGGTACTAGGAGCGGTAGTAGTGGCGGTAGTACCGCTCCAAGCGGTAGTACCACTCCAAGAGGTAGTACCGCTCTCACTACCGCGGTAGTACCGCTCATGGGCCAGGGCCATGTCTTCCTCGTCAGCACGGCAGTACCGCTGAGTGGGAGCGGTAGTACCGCCCTAAGCGGTAGTACCGCCCTGCTCAAGCGGTAATCTTTGCTGTCGTGGCTGTTCGATGGGGTAACGGTTGGATTGATTCCCCACTATATAAAGGGTCTTCTTCCCCAAAGTTGACTCGCCTCTTCCCCCAATGCTCCATTGTTGCTCCAAGCTCCATTTTAGCCCGATCTCTCTCCCTAGACAATCAAACTTGTTGATTTGCTCGGGATTGGTTGAGAAGGCCCCGATCTACACTTCCACCAAGAGAAATTTGATTCCCTCTCTTATCCCTAGCGGATCTTGTTACTCTTGGGTGTTTGAGCACCCTAGGCGGTTGAGGTCACCTCGAGCCATACTCCATTGTGGTGAAGCTTCGTGGTGTTGTTGGGAGCCTCAATTGTTGTGGAGATAGCCCCAACCTTGTTTGTAAAGGTTCGGTCGCCGCCTTCAAGGGCACCAATAGTGGAATCACGACATCTCGCATCGTGTGAGGGCGTGAGGATAATCTGATGGCCCTAGTGGCTTCTTGGGGAGCATTGTGCCTCCACACCGCTTCTAACGGAGACGCATTCCCTTTAAAAGTAAGGAACTTCGGTAACACATCCTCGTCTCCACCGGCTCCACTCTTGGTTATTTCGTGCCTTTACTCTTGCAAGCCTACTTGTGTTGTTTCCATTACTTGCTTATGTGCTAGCTGTATTCGCATCATATAGGTTGCTCACCTAGTTGCATACCTAGACAACCTATTTTGTTGCAAAGTTTAAATTGGTAAAGAAAAGCTTAAAAATTGTTAGTTGCCTATTCACCCCCCTCTAGTCAACCATATCGATCCTTTCAATTGGTATCAGAGCCTCGTCTCTTGATTAAGGACTTTGCCGTCCAAAGAGTATGGTTGACACCAACGACGGTGCGGATGAGCACTCCGGTGTGAATCCTATCTCGTCTACGGTCGATGGGGGAACCCCGATCTCTCGTGAGGAGTTCAATGTGGCTCTAGACACATTGAGAACCTCCATGACGACTGAGGTTGAAAGCATGTTTACTAAATTTCTAGAAGGCCTTAAACTATCTCCCTCGCCGATGAAAGTGGGTGATCCCACTAACAAGGTGATGGATGCGAACTCCGACAAGGGGGAAGCTAATAGTGAAAAGGGTCCTTCTACTAGTGGTAGAAATGGCACCGGCATCTTTGCCCATGTGGAACCTCCTACCTATGGTGGACCGATTCCTCTACTCATTTAAATCATGCCGGTCCTCCTCCTAAGTATGAGAAACATGAAGATTTTGATTCTTGGGTTTATCGCTTCAAGAGTCATTTAAAACATGTGAATACTAACCTTTGGAGAATCATTGAAGAAGGTTTCTATCCTCATGACCCAAGCAACTTCACCCCCCGAGAAGCCGTGGACAATCAATTCAATGAGAGCGCTCTCTTCATCATCCAAGATGCAATTCTTCCCGAAGATCTCCCTCATCTTAGACCTCATACCATGGCTAAAGAAGCATGGAAATGTGTTGAGTCTCTCTACCGAGGAAGTGCTAGCATTCAACGCTCCAACTATGAAGTGGTGCAAGATGAAGCCGATGAGTTTGCAATGAAAGAAGATGAAGAACCTCGTGAGCTCTTTCGAAGAGTGACCAAACTCGCGGTCTCACTCCGAGATCATGGAAGCAAGGACACGGATGACAATTGAATCAAGCGCAAGTTCTTCAAGGCCATGATGCCCTACAACAAGGCCATGTCCTCCGTCATTCGTCAAAGACCGGACTTCCACTCCATGACCTCAAGTGAAGTTTTGGATGAGTTCGTTGCAATGAGAATCTTGGACAAGACCATCGACAATGCGGTGCTCCGTTCTCAAAGGGCAAAGAAGCCCAACCTTGCATTGAAGGCCAAGGTCATCATAGAAGAAGAGGAAGAAGTGGAAGTTGAGGAGAGCAACCCCGAAGACACCAAGTACGATTATCATGAGCACATGGCCCTTGCTTCAAGACAATTTTGGAGCAAGAAAAATGCAAGGCCCAACTTCAACAAGAGCAACCCTAGTGGAGTCAAGGGCAAGCAACGAGTTAGAACACCGCTTCAACTGTGGCAATGTGAGCCATTTAGTTGCGGATTGTCCTTACGAGAAGCGGAAGACAATGGTGGCAAGTTCATCCAAAGGACAAAGCCAAGTCCTTCCCCAACAAGAACAACTTCGCCAAGAAGACTCCTACCGTGGGTTGGTGGTTCAAGAAGAATACCATGAGGATGACGATGATGATGAAAATGAACAAGCAATGGCCACGGCGTCAGATTGCCATTGCTACTACTCCCCGGTGTCTCTCTTTGATTCACCCAATGAGAACATCACCGCCAAGTGCCTCATGGCTAAAGCTTCCAACAAGGTAACCCCAACATCAAAACCACCATCATTACTAATCCCTCCGTGGAGGAGTGCATTGATGATCATGATGGGTCTAATGATAAAGTGAATGAATTTGAGTCTTTTATGAGTAAGCTCAAGGGCAAATCCAAGAAGCATTTTGTGGCTCTCTTGGAACAACTTGGTGAGGCCATTGACATGATCAAGGCTCACGAAGAAACCATCACTAAGATGGAAGGTCATAGTCGTGACTATGCCGATGAGATATCGGATCTCTCTAATGCTCTTGAGGAAGAGCGTGTGCATCATTTGACTTTTGAGGAGTCACACAACAATGACCATGCTAAGTTAAAGAAAGATCTTGATCATGCTCTTGTTATGTCTCGTGTGTTAACTTCCGAGAAGGCTAAACTTGGGGTTGATCATGCTAGACTCAAGGAGGAGTTTGAGATACTTGACAAGGCCCACAAGGTCTTGAAGGGTGCTCACGCTAACCTCAAGGAGTCTCATGCTCAACTCCAAGTTAAGCTAACCAAGGAAAAGGCCACATTTCCTCACATGGTTTTAATTGATAATGCAAATGCTACTAACCCGTGTTGTGAGCATGTGCATCTTGTGGAGGAGAACGCCAAGTTGAAGGAACAACTCGAGAAAGGTCTTGTGTCATGCATACAAGGTGAGAAGAACCTCAACGACCTTTTGAGCAACCAAAAGGAAGTTGTGGCCAAGGAAGGAATTGGGTTTGCACCCAAGTCCAAGAGCAAGAAGAAGAAGAACGACAAGACCAAGCATCCTCCCCCTCTCAAGCAAAGCGTTTGTGAAAGAGGGAGAGGGTACTCCTAAGGAGAAGGAGGAAAAAGTGAAGGGAGTTGGCGTCCAAAGAGCAAAAGCAATTCCTCAAACATAGCCGGCGACTTTAACCCGTCATATGTGTTGTGTCATGCTAGTGATGGACATGTTTATGCTAAATTTGTTGGTTCTCCTTATGAGTACATTGAATGGTATATTTGGGTTCCCAAGACCCTTGTTACTAACATCAAAGGACCCATTACTAAATGGGTACCTAAAACCAAGCATTGATATCTTGTAGGTGTTTGCTTCCGGTGGGGGATCATGGTTGCTCGATAGTGGAGCAACAAATCATATGACCGGAGCAAGGACTTCAGTGGTGGACGTACAAGAGATTCCATCTATGTCCACCAATGTCGAGCGGGTGATGCCTCACATTCTAAGGTATTGGGTCTTGGCAAGGTTGTCATTTCTCATGATCTAACGATCGAGAAAGTCATGCTTGTTGAGTCCCTTGCATACAATTTGCTTTCCGCTCGTCAACTTGCACTCATGGGCTTTGCCACTTTCTTTGACGTTGATACTGGTGGCCCTCTTGTGGAGCAAGACTCTTAAAGTAGCCTTTGTTGGGCATGTCGAGAACGGTCTCTATGTGATAAAATTTTGAGCGACCCACTAAGACCGCGACATGCCTAATGGCTAAAGTTGGCGTGGGTGGCTTTGGCATCGCCGTTTAGCCCACGTCGATATGAGATCTTTGCAAAGTCTCCTCAAGGGGGACCATGTCCGTGGACTAACAAACGTTAGTTTTGCCAAAGATCGTGCTTGCAGGGCTTGTATCGAAGGAAAGCTTCATGAGACGGCTCACCCTCCCACGACTGTCATCTACTCGAAGAGACCCTTGGAGCTCCTGCACATGGATCTCTTTGGACCTCCATCCTTTGATAGTCTTGGGGGTAGAAAGTATTGCTTGGTGATTGTGGATGATTATTCAAGATACACTTGGGTATACTTCTTGAGGGAAGAGTGAGACTCAACAAAGCTGTCATTGACTTTGCAAATGAAGCTCAACGTCAACACAATGCAAAGATCTTGACAATAAGAAGTGAAAACGGCACCGAATTCAAGAACTACACCTTGGATGAGTTTCTTAGTGATGAGGATCAAGCATCAATATTCTCAAGCACCATATACCCCTCAACAAAATGGTGTTGCGGAGAGGAAGAACCGGACGTTGATGGATGCGGCAAGGACCATGATGGCGAGTTCAAGTCTCCATACAACTTTTGGGCGAAGCCATCAACACACCGCATGTCATGCATCCAATCGGCTCTATCTCCGCAAAGGCTTGAACAAGACTCCTTATGAGATACTCACCGCAACAAGCCCAACCTCAAGTACTTTCGTGTTCGGTTGTAAGTGTTTCATTCTCAAGAAAGGTGTTCGTTTGTCTAAATTTGAAGCTAGAGCTCATGAGGGCATATTTGTTGGTTATGCTACAAACTCTCATGCTTACCGTGTTCTCAACAAGTCCACAGGACTCATTGAGGAGACGTGTAACGTGGAGTTTGATGAAAATAACGGCTCCCAAGTGGAGCAAAGTGGTACTTGTGATATAGGTGATGAAATTCCTCCCCAAGCCATAAGAAGAATGGGTATTGGTCAAATTCTACCCATTGAGGAACCCCTTGTGGCCGAAGGAGAAGGACAATGCTCCACTCAAGTGGGAGTCACCTCACCAAGACCCACACGCTTCCGAAGAACAAAGTGAAGACCCTCAACCTCGTGAACAAGACCAAGGGCAAGATCAACCTCAAGATGGTTGTGAACCTCTAAATGATGCCCAAGGTCAAGTTCTTCCCCTCGAGCAAGTTCAAGATCAAGAGCAAGCTCAAGATCAAGAACAAGCTCAAGACGGCGCTCAAGATGATCAAGTCAACCCTCCTCCTTCCACACCCGAGGAGGAATTAGAGCGTCGTGCCGCGAAGATTGCTTCCAAGCTCACCACGCAAGGCCATCTATTGGAAAATGTGGTTGGAAGCCTAAGAAAGGGGGTAAGCACTCATAGACAATTATCAAACTATTGTGAACATCACGGGTTTGTCTCTTGTGTTGAACCCCAAAAGGTCTATGAGGCGCTTGAAGACTCGGATTGGCTCAATGCCATGCATGAAGAACTCAACAACTTAGAATACAACAAAGTTTGGAGATTGGTGCCAAGGCCTTCGGGGGACCACAACGTCATTGGAACCAAGTGGATCTTCAAGAACAAGCAAGATGCTCATGGGAACATCATTCGCAACAAGGCAAGATTGGTAGCACAAGGCTACTCCCAAGTCGAGGGTATCGACTACGGTGAAACCTTTGCTCCCGTTGCTCGTCTTGAATCCATACGTTTGTTGATTGCTTATGCTTCTCATCACACCTTTAAGTTGCAACAAATGGATGTGAAAAGTGCTTTTCTTAATGGTCCCATTAATGAGTTGGTCTATGTCAAGCAACCCCCCGGGTTCGAGGATCCCTACTTCCCGGATCATGTGTATCAACTCGATAAGGCACTCTATGGCCTTAAACAAGCCCCATGTGCATGGTATGACCACCTTACGGAGTTGTTACAAGATCGTGGATTTGAGGTGGGGCTAATCGATCCCACTCTTTTTACTAAGAAGATCAAAGGGGAGTTGTTTGTTTGCCAACTATATGTTGATGATATTATCTTTGGTTCTCCTAACAAAGCTTTCAATGAGGAATTTGCCGCTCTCATGACCTCCAAGTTCAAGATGTCTTTGATGGGAGAGTTGAAATTCTTCCTTGGTTTTGACATCAAACAAAGAAGAGAAGGAACCTTCATCAACCAAGCCAAATATACTCAAGACATGCTAAAAAGATTCAAGCTAAGTGATGTCAATGGCTTCTACACCAATGCCAACCAAGTGCCAACTCGACATTGATCCCAATGGTAAAGCGGTGGATCAAAAGGTATATCGCTCCATGATTGGCTCCTTGCTTTACCTTTGTGCATCTAGACCGGATATCATGTTGAGTGTGGGGATGTGTGCACGGTTTCAAGCCGCACCGAAGGAAAGTCACTATGTGGCGGTCAGCGAATCTTTCGATATTTGGCTCATACCCCAAACTTTGGCTTATGGTACCCAAGAGGGCAAACTTTAAGCTTGAAGGATTTACGGATTCGATTGGGCGGAGACAAAGTGGATAAGAAGTCCACTTAGGAGGGTGCCGCTTCTTGGGTGCTCTTTGGTGAGTTGGTCTTCCAAGAAGCAAAGTTGTGTGTCTCTCTCGTCCATCGAAGCGGAGTATGTGGCGGCCGGTAGTTGTTGTGCACAACTCTTGTGGATGAGGCAAACTTTAAAGGAATATGGTGTCATTTGTGACAAAGTGCCTCTTTGGTGCGACAACGAAAGTGCCATCAAGATTTCTCTCAACCCGGTGCAACACTTCAAGACGAAGCATATTGAGATTCGGTATCATTTCATCCGGGATCACATTAGGCGAGGGGAGATCAAGCTCAAGTATGTCAACACTCATGATAACCTTGCAGATATTTTCACGAAGCCCTTGGATGAAGCAAGATTTCTCGAGTTAAGGCATGAGCTAAATATCATTGATTTGAGCAATGTGACTTGAACCCTTGCACCCCCACCACACTCATCTTGTTGTCTAGTTTAGGTGTAGGCATGGACATAGGGGAGTCTTTGTTCTCTCAATGAACTCTTCCTCCCCCCATTATGCATAAAACGATCAACTCTTTCACATTAGCCATTTTTGATGGTACTTGTGCTTCAAAGACGAGTTTGGTCATGGGCCCAAGGATAATTCTTCGCGGTGCCATACCAATTGACTCAAACATAGGTGGCTCCGGCCACTGCCCTCTCTTGAGAGAGGCCAGAGCTCGCTTCTCTTTCGTGTGGTTGTCTTGAAGGAGTGGTTTCTGGACCTTTGTTAGTGTGAGTGTTGCCTTGTTTTTCTTTTTCTTGTCCTTGCCTTCCCCTTATCCTTGTTGTGCTTGAGTTTTTGTCTAGAGGCCTTTTTGGTTGCTGGCGGTACTACCGCTGATGGCGAGCGGTACTACCGCTCCAAGCGGTACTATCAGCTCCAACATGCAGTACTACCGTGAGGCACCAAGGCGGGGGGTTATATTGGGGCGGGGAGTTTTCTTCCCCATACCCATTCGCCGCCTCACTGTTCCTCTCTCTCCGAAAGCCGTGCGCCATGAGGGCTCCGGCGGATCTCCCTCTCCGGGGCGTCCCTCTCCATTTCCTTCGGTGGAGTCGATCCCCACCTTGTCCTCTTGCCATGGATGCCGATATTGCCCCCGTTCTCTCTTTCTTCTTGTCTAGATTTCCCATCTAGATTCTTAGGGCGATGTGATTGCATCTCTAGATTTTGACCAAATCTAGGCTTGAGTAGAATGGAGAATGCTTCTAGACAGTTTGGATTGATGTTTGGTTGGAGTATTTTTGAATTTGGTAGGACGGTAGTGCTTGGGATCTTCCACGGTAGTAGGAAACATTTGTTTCCCGTCTCGAGCGGTACTACCGCTCTCTCCGTAGCAGTACTACCGCTTGGAGCGATACTACCGCTTATCGAGTAACGGTACTACCGCCCCCTACCAGTTTCCATCATGCTCTCACCTTTCAGTGATCCTTTTGCTCGTGTCCTGTGGCTTTTGATCGTTCTTTCTGGTTGTTTGCGTGTGGTTCCAGGTGATGAGCTTCCTGAGCATCCGGCTCGTCGTGTCAACCCCGGTCGTGCCACGTCCAAGCGTTACCGCACCACTGAGTCTGCCGGAGCTTCCTCAAGTGCTCCACCTCCACCTCAACTCCAAAAGAAGATTGGTGTCAAGCCGAAGCACTCTGGCAAAACCGTGCCAGAAATGTCACCTAAGGAGTTCTGGGCGAGGCGTCGTCGCAACCCATATGAGGCGTACCAAGATCCCACTATGGTCAACCGTCCGTTCTAGAACAAGTTTCGATTCGCCATCTTCTTTGATGTTCTCAAGGCCAAGAAGAATCTCTTTGTCAACGTGCACTCCATCGACACCGACCATATGGAAAAGGATCTGAATACTTTGGTGAAGCTCTTGAGATGTGCACTCAATCAACATTCTTAGGGTCATGCAATTCAACAAAGATTTTGATGTCGATATTATGGCCCAATTCTTTGCCACGGTTCATCTCGGGGTGATGAGGACAGGACACTGACTTGGTTGACCAATGGCAAGTTGCTTTCGGTCAAGTGGAAAGCTTTCATGAATTTGATTGGGGTGCAAGATCTAGGACTTGAGTCTCCGTCGGCTTCGCCCACACCGCAACACCAACTCCACTCACAAGCAAGCTCTGTGGCCCCTCTGCACTTTGAGGATCAACCACAGGGCGAAGAAGAAAACTTATGAGCTGCCCGCCTATCTGGATATTCTTCACCGTATCTTCAGAGAGACTCTTTTCCCTCGTGTCGGGAATCTGGATCGGGTTCACTCCTATCTCGTGGACATGCTTCTCTTTTGCCGGCGTCGGAAGGAGCAGAACACCAAGAGTCCTGGATATTTCCCATGTCATGCGGTCGAGTACATTATCTCGCTATCTCTGGCGCAAGTGCCCGATTCTGATGCATTCATCATGCTTTGCTTATTGAGAAGGCACAGGCTCGTGTCTATCCCAAGGTGGTCTTTGGAGGCGGAGAGTTGGTGTCTCACGACATCAAGCGTCGAGGAAGAAGGATAACTGGGGCACTCGGGCCCCTAAGACCGGAGTTCCTTCGCTCAATGCACGCCATGGAGACCGAGGAGGAGGCTGGGGCTGCTGGCCGATGATGATGATGACTACATGCCTTCGAGGCGTAGCCCTCTTGGGCAAAGAAGCTCAAGTCTAAGATGATGAAGTTGTTCGCATGGAGGCTCACGGTCGATTACATGACTCATGTGTCTGTGAAGAAGGCTCATGGTCGCCACAAAGGAGCTCATGCGTCGGTTGGGTGCTACTGATCGATAGTGGATCGGAGGACCCGACTTCTTGAGGAGGAGGAGTGGATTCAAGAAGACCTTGCCTGTGGACCGATTATGATGCCGAGCACTTCCGACCGACGACAGTGGCGCAGATGGCCCACGACATCTCGATGTGTGTGTCCGTCTTACGCCATCACACAGGTATGTGACTCCCTCTCCTTTTTGGTGTCTCGATGCCAAAGGGGGAGAGAGAGTTTAGGGATTTGTGATTTGTGTCTTCCGTCTTCTGTGTTTGTGTTTTCCTCGCTTTTTGCTTTGTTGATTTGTGTCCGTGAGACCTAAGTTCCCGTCATATGGTGTGAGACATATGCTACCTTTTATTTCCAGGCTTTATCTATGTCACCATATCTTATGAGTTGCATGCTTATCTCGTTAAGTTTATCTATGCTCCTCTCATATATCCTGCTTAGGTGTTTGCTCGGTCTCTAAAATGTAGGGGGCGTTGATCCTAGTATGTGTGTCGTGCGGTCCAAAGCACTTATCGAGATAGCACACATCTAGGAGGAGCCCATCTACATTTTAGGGCGTGGGTTTTGCGCTTGTCCTTTATCTCTCTTGTTTGCGCAAATCCCGTATTGTCATCAATCCACCAAAAGGGGAGATTGTAAGGGCATGTTTATCCCCAAGTTGTTTTGGTGATTGATGGCGGTGCTTTTGCGGACTAATCATGTGTGTTAAGTTCTTTCGTAGATTCATCCATTGGCACGAGACGATTACCTCCCCTCGGTGTTGTATTCAAGACGGTGTAGCTCCTTAACCGTTGTTGGTGGACTAGTTTATTAGAGTCACCGTACTATCAAGAGGGATCCCGTGGTAAGACTTGGGTGGAATCAACACATACACATCCTTATCACACCGTCGTCTTCCTTCCGCATATTTGGAGCTGCACTTTTCTTCCGTTCTGCTCCGTTCTGTCCCGGTAGTACCCATGATCAGCAATGATAGTACTGCCGAAGCTCTCCAATGGTAGTACCGCTCTCGTGATAGTACCACTCCATGAGCGGTAGTACCGCTTGCGAACTTCGGCCGTAATCCGTAGTCGTTCAGCGCTACTACCACCTCGATTCGAGACCGGTGTTTCTCGTGTCGGGTTTTCTTGGTACTAGGAGTGGTAATCTGGTAGTACCGCTCAAGCGGTAGTACCGCTCTCACTACCGCTGATAATCTTGCTCTAGGGCGAGGCCCTGTCTTCCTTGTCAAGACCTGGCAGATCTTCTTTGAGTGGGAGCATAGTACCGCCCTAAGCGGTAATCTTACCACCGCTCAAGCGGTAGTACCGCTCTGTGCGTGGCTGTTCAGTGGGGTAACGGTTGGATTGATTCCCCCACTATATAAAGGGGTCTTCTTCCCCAAAGTTGACCTACCTCTTTCCCCCAAAGCTCCATTGTTGCTCCAAGCTCCATTTTAGCCCGATCTCTCTCCCTAGACAATCAAACTTGTTGATTTGCTCGGGATTGGTTGAGAAGGCCCCGATCTACACTTCCACCAAGAGAAATTTGATTCCCTCTTATCCCTAGCGGATCTTGTTACTCTTGGGTGTTTGAGCACCCTAGACGGTTGAGGTCACCTAGGAGCCATACTCCATTGTGGTGAAGCTTCGTGGTGTTGTTGGGAGCCTCCAATTGTTGTGGAGATAGCCCCAACCTTGTTTGTAAAGGTTCGGTCGCCGCCTTCAAGGGCACCAATAGTGGAATCACGGCATCTCGCATCGTGTGAGGGCATGAGGAGAATATGATGGCCCTAGTGGCTTCTTGGGGATCATTGTGCCTCCACACTGCTCTAACGGAGACGTACTTCCCTTTAAAAGTAAGGAACTTCGGTAACACATCCTCGTCTCCACCGGCTCCACTCTTGGTTATTTCGTGCCTTTACTCTTGCAAGCCTACTTGTGTTGTTTCCATTACTTGCTTATGTGCTAGTTGTATTCAAGATCATATAGGGTGCTCACCTAGTTGCATACCTAGACAACCTATTTTGTTGCAAAGTTTAAATTGGTAAAGAAAAGCTTAAAAATGGTTAGTTGCCTATTCACCCCCCCCCCCCCTCTAGTCAACCATATCGATCCTTTCATCTAGTTTATTAGCATTGAAATTTCTAGAAACAGAGAATTGCATAACAAGCTCTAATGATGTATCCAAAAAGGGTTTGTGTAGAGGATGAACTGAGCAAAGGGACGAGCTCACCAGGCGGAGATGCAACCTAAGGGGAAGGGAGGATGCTTCAGCCCTCTATGGCGATCTGGGTGGGAGTTAGCGGCTCCACACCGTCATTACGCCAAGATCTGCCACGGGACACCCCTTAGCGAGGCTTCTTTTTGTTACATTATGCAAATAAAACTACTACTTGTTTGCCATGAATAACATGTCCGTCCATGTAGTATTTTCCATCTGCAGATCATCGAGGATTGAAATCTTGGACAAACCCAAATCCTCGAGGCTCCCTGCAATGTACCCAAGAAAGTAGAGATCGTATCAATCCTTAAAATAGGTTAATAGATTATGCTCCTGAACAATGTACCAGAGATTATTCAAAGTATAGAACTACCAAACCATTGTTACTCCCAACTATCAAAGACAACACACAGATCAAGTAAAACAAGTGAAATGTGCATCTGCTGCTGACCTTGCACTCATAAGTACACCTTCAAATGCAACAAACATGTCCCTCTTCTTCATGATATCAACCATGGCATTAGATTCACAAACATAATATTAATTTTTGCAGCAATGCGAGGTTTATTAAACACACATTTTGCTGTATTGATTTTCCTGGATAAGAGAGAACATGGGAGCACCATTCGTACCAAATTTTTTTGGATCATCGCCTCGCCTATCCTGCAACCTAGCAAGCAACCACAGAGGTAAGCAACTATAACCGGTCATGAGAAAACAATATAAGAAATTGGCATGTGCAAGCTCAGTTCCTTGCGGTTTTGGTTGGGAAGGAGAAGCATACCCAGAGAAAATTTGTACCGCATGTCAGCTCTGGTTAGCACCGTATTGAAGGAAGCCCAGCCATCTCATGAAGGCCTCCTTGGAATTTCGATCTCCACTAACACTTGACCCGGAGAAGCACAAAGAGCTGAAGATGATAGAAGTAGCACAATCATTTCTCATCATCCTTGCATTTTGTAAGTGCCGAGGTTCAGAAATAAATACAATCAGTCATAATTGAGATGTAGAACGTTTCTAAACGACACTAAAATAAACAAAAGTAAAATAAGTATGTGTATGTGCAGAATCAGCAATACTGTGAGACATGGTATAATGCTGGATATTAGATATGATAAAAAAGACCATAGATAAAAAAACACAGGAAAGCACTCGACAAAACTTGCAAAACATGTTTTTTTTTTCGAAAAGGGGGGACTCCCCGGCCTCGGCATCAGAACGATGCATGCAAAACATGTTTGATAAACAGATTTGGCATTCATGTCTCGCAGCAAATATCGACAAAATGGAGTTGCAGAAAGCACTCACATTGCGCATGAACACCAAATCTGTTCTTGTGCACCACCTCCCTTCTGTTAAACAACCATGACATACCCCATTTTTACAAAGGCAAAATAAGATCACAATAACAGTGACAGAGGACTGAAGAAAACTCAAAATGGGATGTATGTCATAGTAATGCTTGAACCAATACTTGCATAGTTATATTCAATGCATATAAAATAAAGCTAATAAGGACGAAATCCGAATGAAAATGATGTCTATGTTTTAGAAGAGAAAGTGAGAAAAACCAGCTGGGCATGGTAAAAAGATATTAACCTGTAGCCTAGCATTAGTACCAAAGAAAATGGAGCCACTGATCATGTCAATGGAAACATATAGAGAGTGTTTTACTTATTTTCACCATTGATTCTTCACATTTATGTGCTTTCCAAATAAACAGTACATTAAAGCCTTGTGTCTTATGAAATCATCATAACACTACAATTCACAAAGTTTTATAAGAATCACGGTGATAAGGAACCATCCAACCATACGAAAAAGATATCATCAAAGCATGTGGAGATAGCTACATCGTTTTGTACTTTAAGAAGAGGATTGTCATGATTTGTCAGTCTGAAACATATGGAGGAACCAATCTGGGGAAATGTCCACCCGGTTAAGAAGACATACCTAGTTACTGGGAATCATCTAATGATCCAACCACCACCAGTGCTGACGATGCTTTACCCTTGCAAAGAACAGTCTGCATAGGAACCTGAAGAAAACATGACAAAACAATATAGCTCAGTGTGGGAACCTGAAGATATCCTCAACAGAGACATGATAAAATATCAGTAGATAAGTGACTAATTAGTGCGCTGATAAAACAAAGAACACACCCTCTTCAATCCTCAAGTCCTCACCCTCTTCCACAGCCAACCATCCTGGCTTCCGGCCGTTGTCGTCGATCCCATGCTCCCTGACCCGTGCTTTGGTGGTAGGCTGTGGGGAAGTTGAAGAAGGATCCAGGAGTGGATCGACCCACCATCAACTGCCAGGCCTGCCAGGTCACACCTGTCCTGTCCTGTCCGCCGTCGGACCTCCCTCATCTCATTCCTTCTCTCCCTCTCTCCCATCTTCTCTGCCTGCAGGTTGCCGCCGTCGCCGGAGAGGCTCGCCTCCGGGGCCGCACGCCTTGGATCCGGCGGAGCCGGGGGGAGGAGGTGGAGGCTGCTGGGGAGGAGTGTGGGTGTGGCGTCCCATCCATTGGGGGCTAGGGTTCGTGCGGGAGGAGGAGATTGGGTGCGAGGCTTGCGGGAGGAGGGGATTGGGTGCGGCGCATGGGAGGGGTGGACCGGAAGGCAGCGCGACTCGTGGGGCGCACCGGCAAAGGTCACCCAGCAAAATTTAACCCAGCCAATAAGGAGAGACACTGAGCCCACGAGTCATGGACCTAAAAAATCAACCACAAGGTGAAAATCACAGTAAAGATCAGACGGACCTGGATACTCGGTTGACCAGATTCAAGGCGATCGGACGACCAGGAACATTCCAATTCGAGGGACCTTCGTGGAGGAGGGTCGGCTAGCATCCTTATAGGTTTAAATTATACCTGTGTTCATAATGTTTGCGAGTACATTCAAAAGTACTCACTGGCTTGTCCCTGGCTATTGTCTTGGCCAGATTTCTTGCATGGAGAGGAGCGTTGCGATGTGACGAACATACTCAATGGTGATAGCAGCCTCGTGAAGATAGGAGTTATCCTGGTCAACTGTTCCTGTGGGAAATGGAGTCCCATAGACGCAGATGAACCTCGAACCGCTTCCGCCATCAACCACTAGAAACCATTTGTTGTACTCATAGGCCAGAATGGCCTTGTACTACATATTTTGTATTTTTCTTGGAATTTCTGTATCAAGTTGGTGCCTCATCGCCATTAACAAGAATCACAGGGGCTGGTGAGCACAAGGACCATTTTTGGGAAATTGATACCCAAAATCTGGTCGACAACCTTGGTATCGAGCCAGTGACCATTGGCTAATCCTATCTTAGCCAGTCGAAAAACCTAGGTTAACCAACCCACCGGACCTTAACCTAACCCCACCAAGCTTCTCATGTAGGATAGCCACCCAAATGGCCAGGACACCTTTTGGCGCCGGTGCCCAACCTATCGACCCTAGCACATCGATCATGCGCCCGATGGACCGACACCTAAATTGTCTCATTCGCAAGCGTGCGAAGGAAGGCTCCGTCCCCTTTTTCTATAAAAAGGGCACGCTAGCCTCAACACAGCACAACACAGCCTCTTCCCCAAATCGAGCTACGATGCCTGGACCCATCGTGCACAATGAGACCACAGCAACCAACCTTGTAGGTTTTGTGACCGTGCTCGCAAACCTCACCCGCCGTGCCTATGCTTTAGAAGAGCCCCCAGAATATGTTGTGTACCAAGGACCCATGAGCGGTCAGAGCCGCCACATTCACGGCCCTTGTGCACATCTATGGTAGGGGTCTATCGCCGTAACGCCTCTGAGTTCACCGAAGGACAACTTCCTTTGAGCCACAAGCCATCCAACTAGCAACTCGAGAGGCTATAGTTCAACTCCCACTTGTCGCCCAGAGTTAATCGCCGTTCTACTACTACCCTAGCCGTGACGGGTATGGTAGGCCGCCCAGGTTGCCAACGGAGATCACGAGACGGATCTGCATTGTTGCATCTAGTGCGCTATGTAGGTGCACTAGAGGAACTGTTCGATCAAATCACCCTTGATCTGATCGCAGCTCGTGGAGAACTGGTTCGCCAAGCCCCGGCGAGAGGAGAAGATGAGCCCGACACCGACAACCCAGTCGTGCTGTTCGGACACCCGATTGAGTCCTTGAGGTCTGCTCCAACCATCGACCAAAATACCTTGGTGTCCCCAGAAGTGCTTCATCGCCTTTTGGGAACACGCTCCAACGGGATTGTGGCCAACAATCCCCGGGATGGTCATCATCGCTACCCCGACCCAGCAGCCCCTCAACCCCCTCCAGCTAATCCCGACGGTGAAACCCGTGGGGAAGCCTCGACATCCATAAGGCACGCCCGCTTAGATATAAACGAGGTAGACTAAGTCACTCGAGTAGTACCGAGTCTCAGTATGTCCACACCCTGTTATTGTATGATCTTGTATCGCCATAGATAATCACAGCCTAATTGTGTGTCTCTGTTTTGAATAGTAGCCACACATAAATATGTTAGCATGCGGTTGCATTTTTAATTCCGGGCACAGCTACCAAAACCACCCCGACGACACCCACAGTAATACGTCACCATGTGAGATATGTGTATCTGTAGCATTGACCCCAACCCCATAGAGCAGAACCGACAAACTAGTTACCTTCACTGCGGTAAATAACCCGGCTCCAATGCTACAAAAAGGCCACCTCGTGACCTTGCCAAGTATCCCTCACCTTGTGCACAACTCTCACAGCCATTTCTTTGCCATGCCGAGCCCTAGTATTTATCTGAGAACTCCAGATGCAACCCCATGTAGTTTTGTTAAAATATTGTGGGACTTTACCTGCAGTACCATGAGTTCTATCCTTCCACCCCAGTATGAGTTGCTCAAGTCGAGGATCACCCCATGCACCTTGAAATATTGGGCAGCGGTGCACATCCCTCCCGCAAACCCGAACCAAGACCCAACGGAGGTCTCCTTCCTGGGGAAATCTATGCCGACTCCGCATATGGCCATAGAAGCTGCGCACTGAAGCACTTACTCACCTTCGGTTCACGGTACCCTATGCCAGCGAGCGAGGGTATTATTACTTTCCGAGTCGCGCAGCACCCGGAGAAGTAGCATGTTTTCCCGGTGGAAGAATTGAGAGAGACCCAGTACTGGCCAACCTTGCCCAGTATGTCATCGCTCAAGAGCGTTTGACCCAACGAGTGATGGCTTATCTCCAGAGCCTCGCTGATTTAAACCCGCAGATCGCCATCGGCAGACCACTGAGGCCCGACCAGGAGAGGCGCATCCATCGACTAGTCAATCCGCTTCCCCCGATAGAAGAGGAGTGTGCCCCAGTACCAGAGAAGTTTTCTCAGGACCCTGTCCATTTACCGTTCTTGTTGTAGACATCACTGCTATGTTCATTGTTCCTGCATTTATTTATATGTTGCAACTTATGCATGGTATCCTAAATTTTTGCGGTGAATTAAATCTTTGGTTTCAAGTAATGTGAGTGGTTTTTACTGTGGTAAATTTTTATTAACTGTTTTCACTCTCGGTAAATCCTGAAGTGAGATTTTTTCCCTGAGTTGTTGCAGCGTATATCTCTTCGCGACATAGATTTTTATTCACGCAGCACCGCAGCAGACTCACAACCGCAACCACTCGACCTCGTGCACTAATTGCTAATGCACATACACATGTTACACCTAACTGATCACCTCTGAAGGAGAGGTTAGTGGGTAATCACTCGGGTACAAGCTGCCTCCAGCACACTGACAACAGTTAGAGCCCGACACCACACTTAATCCTCATGATCACCGCCACCGCGAAGAGCTAACACTCGAGCGGCAGCATCACGACGATCATCAAGGATCATCACGCACAGGAGCACGGAGAACCCCAGCAACGCCGCCAACCCTCCGCACATCAGGACCATGTACCAGTCCGGCATCACCTCTGCCATTAGAGCCTCGTCTTGAGCTCCTGCAAACAGAAATGTAGGAGAAGAAAGGAGGAGGAGGAGCGAGGCCAGGTGTGAGGAAGAAGAAAGGAGCACCACGGTCATTTTATAGCTCGAGATCGGTGTACGGTGGGCGAAGTCCACCAGCGCTGTTCGTCGCTCAATCGCCGGTGTTCGGAGACGAGTTCATGGCGAAAGGCTAACAGCAAGACCGGCCCAGGTGAGTGCACGCCTTACCGGCACTAGCACGCCAAGACTACCGCAGAGACGGCCTAGGTGCTCTCGCGCTAGACGTCCGCCGGTGGAGAAAGCGCGGAAAGCGCCAGGAGAGAGGAAGAAGAGACCCGGAGGTAGAAGAAGAGGCCGACGGTGGGCCTCGGGTCCACCTGTCGGCCCGGAGGGAGCACTGTGCTCTGCACGACCAGATTTTAGAAATTTAGAATTTATTCTAAATTTACTGTATCCATCGTAGAAATCTCTCGTTTGCCCCAAACCATGGATTTTTCCACGCAGCACCAGCGTTCCACACTGTAGTTTTACACCACTTATTGCCCTTTGTGTAGCCGCATTTTATTGCATAAGTAGGTTGATTTTTTTCGGTAAGAGTAATATTTGTTCAGTACAACTTTTAGCAAATCTCAAGGACGAGATTTTTCTTAAGGGGGGTAGTGTTGTAACACCCCCAAAATTTAACCATGATTTGTTTATTAAAATCTTGCCAGGGAATTAAATTTTTACTTTCTGGATTTTCTTTTGATTTCAGAACCCCTCTTTTCTTTAATATTGTGGAGTTTTCACCCCAAGTGGAAACCTTTAAAAATATTATAGGACTTGTATGCTCTCTCAATAAAACAATTCTTTTATCAGTGGATTTATTTATATAATTATTTTTCCCTGAGCTTTATTTCTTTTAAATGATTTTCATAAGCTTTAGAGCCTCTTTTGCACTACAACCCTTTGATAAATTTATTTAAAATCCCACCAAAAATTGGGGATGACATATGATGTCCCTAAATCACTTTTATGCAAAAATATCCTTTAGTAATTTGGAGATTTTGAGCTTTTCCCCAAGTTTTCAAATATGGTACAGTTTGCACTTTTGCACTACAACCTATTTAAATATTCCTTTAAAACTTCCACCAAAAGTAGGGGAGGTTAGTTGGAGTATATAATTGAACTTTGAGCAAATCATCCTCTTTTGCTCGCTGGTCCAGTTTGTCATTTTCTAATGCAACCATAATTTATTTTGCTCTAATGCCCATGAGCTTTTGCCTGCTTATAGTCCATCCTACAAAACCCTTAAGTCCAAGTAAGTGGCCCCATTGGAGTATCTTTGGTCCATGCAATAATGTCCTTTTCTTTCTGTCCAGACTTGGTTTTCTCAAAAACTTGCACTAACAAGTTTCTGGTTTTGCCCAACTAACATTGCCACCCTCTCTATCATGTAAAGAGACACTGATGCAGGTTTTTGGCCACCCCAAGAATTGCCTAGATGCCCTTAGCATTACATCGAACACTTTGTGTGCATAGCCAGATTTGGCATGATTTTTAGTTTACATTATGAGCTTGATCCTCTGACCCTTCAAGCTTGTCCACTAAGCTCCTAGTTAACCCTAACCCAGGCCTGCTAAACCCCAGCCTCATCCTAACCCTCTAGCACGCTCTGGCATTACGTCAAGAACGTAGCGTGCGTGCTCTGGGCGCACCCAGAGCGCACGTTTTGCACGCGCGCGCCGCCAAGCCGCCGCGTCGCACCCCTAGCCTTTACTCGCCCAGGTCAGCGCCACCGCCTCGCCGCAAGAAACCTCCGAGCCACCCACAGAGCCCCACAGCCGCCGTCAGGTCGGCCATGGCGGCTAGCGGCCAGCCACAGCAGGCTCCTGCCATGGACGGCGCCGCCCAAGCCATACGCGTGCGCCAGCTGCCCTCTGGAGCAGCTCGAGCTTATCCACAAGCTGTCCGCTAGCTCCCATCGCCGCCATGTCGCCCTGCAGCAACAGAACGGCGGTTCACCGTCGGTCTTATCCACGGCCGCCGCGGAACCGACCTTGGCCGCCTATAAAAGGAGCCCCGAGCTCGCCCAGTCCCTCAGGCAAGCTCAAGCCGTCCCCCTAGGGCTCCCTTAGCCGGAAATCGATGGGGAGAAGCCTTCTTCCTCGTCTCCGGCCAGTTCGGCCGCCGCCACATACTGGTCCCGCTCATTGCAACCAGAGCCCTCCCGTCCATCCGGCGCCACCGTTCAACTCCCTTGAACCCTGCGGAGCCACACAGGCTCTCAGCTTCGATCGGGACCACCATAGCCCAAACCCCCAACTCCTCCCGAAGCCACCGTCGCCAAAAGCTGGCCACGGCGCTCCCTCCGTCCCCGCCACCCTCTCGACCACCGGGAGGACCGCCCTGGACTGGCGGATCCATCCCCGCCCTCAGAACCCCGCGGGGAGCCGCCGTTCGTCGGCGTCGATCGCCGAGCCCCGCCTCTGTTCGGCCAGAGGAGGAGGAAGGCACGACGACTGGTCAAACCTGACCAGTGGGCCCCCTGGACCCACTGTCAGTGACCTCGAACCGGCCCGCGCTGTTTTAAGTGGAGGCGCAATCCCAGAGAACGTCTCCTACGTGTTCTCTTATTCGAAACGTTTTTTTCCTTTTCTGTTTTATTTAAAAACAGGAATTTAACTAAACTTTGGCTGGACATATCTTTTAAAATATAACTCCAAATGAGTTGATTATTTTTCCTGCCTCTCTCTAATTTCACCTAGTTTATTTTATGATTTATTTCAAAAGTAATTAGGAAAACTTTTTGTACTGTTTTTAAAGTTGGTGTTAATTCGAATATTTTCAAAAATAGGATTTTGAAGAAGAAGGAAACTTTCAAAAATGCACCCCACTTGCATACTCTTGAAGGCAAGCATTCTGAACGCTGGCATAATATTGTCGTGTGTTGTTTGACACAGTTGCAACAGCCCTCATCTCGGAGTTTGTGTTATTTTTTTGTGATGATATGATCATACTCATGAGTGCATAATGAATGTTCCTTGCTGTTGGGATTTGATATACTGTGATGGTAATCACCCTCGTATGCCTTTCATGCCTATCGGAAGGAATTCGGGAAAGCCTCTGTCTTGGGTAGACACGGGCTTGTCTCTAGTCCTCTGTCGGGACGGTTGCGTCCGGTACGGCATGATGAGGTATGACGAGTGGTGATTCTGTCTGTTGGTTGAAATATATTTGTTATGCTAATCTTGCAGGGAATTCTTAAACCTCCTGACTCGACCGTAGATCGAGTCTTGTTCCAGTAACCCCCATACTTGCTTCGTACTACCACTTGTCCCTACCATAGGTAGGGTACAATTCAGTAAGTTGTCAATCCCTTTCCTAGCACACACCGTACAGAGAGGCCATGGTGGAAGATACCGGCTGGATCCGGTAGGCATGCCACCTGGTCCGGGGGCATGGGTGTTTCCTGTTGGAGCCGAGGGGGTAGCTCCCCTAGTTTGCTGCTGCTATAAATTTTGTGATCCCATGCTAATCGAGGTTGTAGCCTCCCACTTAGAGTTTTGCTTAAACGGGTGTCATGGGTGATTCCAGACACTGGTGAGTTAGGCTGGTGTGTGCGGTCAGGTGTGTTTTCAACTAAAAGACCCTAGACGGAATTAGTCCCGATGGACTAAAGAAATCCGTTACTCGTGGGTAAAGAGTACACCCTATGCAGAAATTAAACATCTATTCGAATAGCCGTGTCCATGGTTAAGGACTACAATCTGGGATGGTCAAGTGTCGGTCTTAGTGTCGGTCTTCGGAGGAAAAAGAAAATTTGCTAAACCAGAACATGGATCATGACTTGTGACTCATGATGGTTATGATTATTGTTATTATGGACTAACCATTTACATTATTTGAATGATTGAGTATCCCTGGGACGTTTCTACCTCCTGGATATTCACTGTGATTATTTTCTTATAAGCCCTTTATGTGGTGTCGCTCAGACGTCCGACTGTGGCATGCTTGTTATTTAAATTATTTATAAGCCCTTTTTGTGGTGTCGCTCAGACGCCCGACTGTGGCATGTTCGTTATTTAAACTACTTATAAGCCCTTTATGTGGTGTCGCTCAGACGCCCGACTGTGGCATGCTCGTTATTAAATCATTTATAAGCCCTTTATGTGGGGTCGCTCAGACGCCCGACTATGGCATGTTTGTTATTTAAACTACTTATAAGCCCTTTATGTGGTGTCGCTCAGACGCCTGACTGAGGCATGCTTGAAATCATTATCCTTTCGAGGTGTCGCTTCAGACACCTGATTGGTGCACGTTATTTTTACTCCATTATTGCTTGTTCATGTTGTATATAAATAACCCTGCTTGCGTGCATCATGGATTGTTATTTTGTGACTAACGTTGTGACCATAGAATAATTCGGAGCATGATTATCATTTGTTATATTATACCTGTGTTCATAATGTTTGCGAGTACATTCAAAAGTACTCACTGGCTTGTCCTTGGCTATTGTCTTGGCCAGATTTCTTGCATGGAGAGAAGCGTTGCGATGACAGCCCGGGAACATACGCAATGGTGATAACAGCCTCGTGAAGATAGGAGTTATCCTGGTCAGCTGTTCCTGTGGGAAATGGAGTCCCATAGACGCAGATGAACCTCGAACCGCTTCCGCCATCAACCACTAGAAACCATTTGTTGTACTCATAGGCCAGAATGGCCTTGTACTACATATTTTGTATTTTGCTTGGAATTTCTGCATCAAGTTGGTGCGTCATCAGCTAACAGTAATCCTGGGGCTGGTGAGCACAAGGACCATTTTTGGGAAGTTGATACCCTGAAAATCCGGTCATGACAGAACTCAGTTCCTAAGGACGGCTTCAATGAAACAACCCACCATGTACCCTACATGGCCTCTCATCGATACCTTTACCAAATCGTGTTCACATACTTAGCTCTCAATAGTATGACATGTTCACACACCTCTGATTCATCCTCGATGAATCGCACTGACACAACTCTATGCAAGAGCGTGCATGACAAACAAGCATGAATGAGTAGGCACATCGGGGCTCAAATAACTCCTACTCATGCTAGTGGGTTTCATCTATTTATCGTGGCAATGACAGTCATGCAGAGGAAAGGGGTTCAGCTACCGCAAAGATGTAACAGCTTGAAACGGTGTTGTCCTAATGCAGTAAAAGAGAGCAGGAGCGAGAGAGTGGGATTGTATCGGAATTAACAAGGGGGTTTTGCTTGCCTGGCACTTCTAAAGATATTATAGTTATTCATCGGCGTCATCGAACTCATCGTCGAATCACGTCTATCGAGAGGGAACAAATACCGGCAATAGAGAAAGAAACACAATCAATGCAATGCACAATATGATGCATGATCATGACATGGTAAAATGAGTGTGTTGGGCTAATGTAACTACAATCAGATGGGTTTGAGCTATTTTGAACCAAAGATTCAAAGTTCAAACTCATTTATGATCTTAAATAGTGCTTTATCATGTTTTGAACTAAACAGCAAGTTACCTTGTTTAAACATGCATGAAACCAGTACAGATGGATAGATTGGATTTTTCTGATAATTTTTCATATATAACTTATTTCATTCTGAGCTACGGTTGAATTTATATGATTTTTAGAAGTTTATAACATTTTCTGAAATAAATAAACCATTTAAGATTTACTTAAATTCTAGAAAGAATTACTGCGTCATCATGACGTCACTGTGATGTCAGCAGTCAACAGGGCCGGTCCAGGTCAAACCTGACCAGTGGGGTGCACTGGTCAGTGGCTGGGGCTGGTTAGTGTCGCTGACATGTGGGCCTAGTCAACAACCACGTCAGCTTGGTCAAAGCTGACGCATGGGTCCCGTTGGGTTATAACTAATCTCAGCAGAAATAAAACTGGAGTTAATTAGGGCGTGGGGCCCATGTGTCATTGGCTCAGGGGGTTGTTTAGTGGGGGATTAGCTGCTAATTGCGCGGCCACGTCGGCTTGCCGGAGTTCAGCCGGCGGCGACCCCAAAACACGGCGGAGGGTTGCCGGAGTGGCGCTACGTGCGGTGTTGGGCCAAGCCAAGGGCACCAGAGGGTTTCCCTTGATCGCGCGCATCCAGGGGAGGCACGCGGGAGGGCGCGGGATGGCCGGAGCTCGCCGGAACAAGCTCGCGGCGGCGGCCGGCGTTCGGGTGGTCGCGGGATCGGTGCTGCGATGCGTAAATGAGTGCAGAGAGGCGCTAGGGAGGCTCTACGGGTGGTAGTGAGCATGTTGGATGCACGCCCGGGACCAAACGGTCACCGGAGCTGCGTCGGCGACGAGTGCAGGCGGCGGCGCAGTCGGGCGAGAGGGGCGCGGTGGCTACGGAGTGCAAGAGAGAGAACAGAGAGGGGCAGGATGATCAGCAGCTCACGAGGAACACGAGGAGCGAGTCGGCGAGCTCGGGGAGGGGCTGAAGCGAGAGGGGCGGCGAGGGGATCTCCGGCGACCGACGGCGAGGATGAGGATGATGGTGTTGCTTCGGGCATCCCGCAAGCGCGTGCTTCGTCTTGGGGCTCCGTGGCGTCGAGGTGGAGCCTGGCGGACCTGAGAGGCGAGGAGAGGCGATGGCGTGGTGGTGTTCGTCGGTGGCGACGACAGTGGTTGGTGGTTGCGTGCGAGAGAGCCAGAGGAGGAGAGGAGCTCAGGGAGAGTGAGAGAGAGGTCGAAGTGCGTGGCGTCTCGAGCGACGCGTCGGGAGGCGGCAAGCGAGGAGGTTGCCGAGCGCGGCGTCGGCGCTTCGACACCGAAAGCCGTCTTGTTGGCATGGGAAAGAAGACAGACATGCCCCTGGTGGGCTATGCCAGCCAGCTGGGCCGTCCAGGTGGGCTGCACAAGAGGTAAGCCCAGGTAGGTATCCTTTCTCTCTCTCTTCTTTTGTTTCAGTTTTCTATTTTTCTGTAATCTTTGTGGTTTTTCTAAAAATACCTAAACCCTTTCAAAAATCACCAAACTGCACATGCCCACTGTATAGAATATATCCAACATGGAACATTTCAGTTTAGGATTATTTGGGCATTTAAAATATTTAATAGCATCTAAATGCCCAAATTCAAATAACATATGATTTAATCCAGTGACCTTTGGATGACCTAGAAATTTGTGCACCATTTTTGTCAGAGGTTCTAGACCAAGGCAAAGATGATGAACATTTTAGAAGGGCATTTTGGGTTCATTGAAAATGATTTTGGTAAACCCTAGTTGGTTTAAGGGGGGGTGCTAGGGGTTCTGTCATCCCCATATCAAGTTTCTGAGGAATTTAAACATGACGCACACATGAAGTTAGCCTAGTGCAATGCCAGAAGCTAGGGATGTGACATCACATGACAATGCCTTCATCAAGGTAACGATGCAGAACGTCGCCATCGCCCGCCGTCGGCTCGGTTTTCACCAGCAACTATGTCTCATTGACTCGCAACCAGTACTAGATGACGGATCCCGAGATCCGAACACCCAGCCTCAGGCCGACCACCTCTGATGGAAGAGATGGCCACCATCGTCGGCTGCACCGGTCAGAAAAGATCTAATCGGAGGTGCCGCCGATGAGACCACTAGGCCCTCCACGCTGCCGTTGCCGATCAGAAGGCAGCATGCACGCCACCGCAGCCAAGCCGGCCGCCGCCGATGAAAGGGCCACCGGGCTCAGCCTCGCCGGGCGCCTCAGGACTGGCCGCCCGCGCCAAGCCGCCGCCATCCAAGGACGGGCTGGCCTCCCGCCGCCTGCTGCAGCCATCCACCGCGCCACAGATCCCAGATTGGTCGCGCCATCACACGCCTCCGCCCCACCCCGGAGATGCGAGAGAGAGAGGAGATCCTCCGCCATCACTGCTGGCCCGGACTTAGCCCTGGCGTCCTCGGCCAGCAGAGGAGAGGAGGAGGAGTTCATGCAGCGTGATGGCTAGGTTTCTGGCTCACCAGTTGCCCTAGGAGAAATAAAGTTTTGGGGCAATAGAAAATTTCCTGCCGTAAATGATGTAAAAATGTTGCCCTAAATTTGCTGCCCTGAATATGATTCATTGGATATTCCAAAATTTCAAACTCTAGTATGAAATGTTCAGCATTAAACATTAAAATGACATAAAACTAGATAATTAAACAGCAGTAGGATAGATCATCACACTACCCCTACTCCTCACTTCTACAGTAGACCATCACCTGGAAGGCGTCTTTGTATGCGCGAGGTACCCATTCGAAGTCGTCTCATCAGAGTTGATGTCTATCGCCTCTCCGCCAAAGGGGCATTGTTGTAGGTGAAGGAAATATGCCCTAGAGGCAATAATAAAGTTGTTGTTTTATATTCCCTTATTCATGATAAAGGTTTATTATTCATGCTAATTGTATTGATCGGAAACCTAAATACATGTATGAATACATAAACAAACACTGTGTCCCTAGTGAGCCTCTACTTGACTAGCTCGTTGATCAAAGATGGTTAAGGTTTCCTAACCATGGACATGAGTTGTCATTTGATAATGGGATCACATCATTAGGAGAATGATGTGATGGACAAGACCCATCCATTAGCATAGCATTATGATCTTTCAGTTTTATTGCTATTGCTTTCTTCATGTCAAATACATATTCCTTCGACTATGAGATTATGCAACTCCCGGATACCGGAGGAATGTCTTGTGTGCTATCAAACGTCACAACGTAACTAGGTGATTGTAAAGATGCTCTACATATATCTCCGAAGGTGTTTGTTGAGTTGGCATAGATCGAGATTAGGATTTGTCACTCCGAGTATCAGAGAGGTATCTCTGGGCCCTCTCGGTAATACACATCATAAGCTTGCAAGCAAATGACTAAGGAGTTAGTCACGAGGTGATGTATTGTGGAACAAGTAAAAAGACTTACCGGTGACGAGATTGAACTAGGTATGAAGATACCGACGATCGAATCTCGGGCAAGTAACATACCGATGGACAAAGGGAATTATGTATGTTGTCATAACGGTTCGACCGATAAAGATTTTCGTAGAATATGTAGGAGCCAATATGGGCATCCAGGTTCCGCTATTGGTTATTGACCGGAGAGGTGTCTCGGTCATGTCTACATAGTTCTCGAACCCATAGGGTCCGCATGCTTAACGTTCAATGACGATATAATATTATATGAGTTACGTGATTTGGTGACTGAATGTTGTTCGGAGTCCCGGATGAGATCACAGACATGACGAGGAGTTTCAAAATGGTCAAGAGGTAAATATTGATATATAGGACGGTAGTATTCGGACACCGGAAGTGTTTCGGGGGGTACCGAGTACTTATCGGGTCAACGGAAGGGGTTCTGGGCACCCCCGACAAAAGATATGGTCCTTATGGGCCAAGAGGAGAAATGCACCAGCCACAAGGGGCTGGTGCTTGTGGCTGGTGCGCCCCCATATGGGCCGCCCAAGGTGGAGAATTAAAGGGGAAGGAGGAAAAAAAAGGAAGGGAATAGGATTCCCCCTTCCCCCTCTTTCCTTCCTGTTGACGCTCAAAAGTGGCACAATCATAGAGAATAGCTTTAAGTTATATCAATACTAATTCAAACTTATGATTGGAGGTCACCTCCGTATGGCTCTCTTGAAGAAGATCGAGATGGATATGAACATGGTATAAAACGGAGCTCTTATGGAATAGTTATGACAAGTTCAGAGATGTGCATGTTGACACCAGATTAAAGAATGGCATGAAACTCAATTAATATGGCCTATGATGGAAAATGTTTCAACGTGAAATTTGTGCGTCTCATTGAAACGGCCGATTCGGATATAAAAATCGTCCTAATCCGAGATCGTATGCAAAAGTTAGAGCCATTCGAATGCAGCCCTGCCATGAGGCTACACATGGCGCGTCCCACCAGACATGATGTCTGATGGGTAGCGCCACCAATTGGCTATCTTTCACGAGAGATTCGGCCCTGAAAATGGCCTCGAATTGAAAAATATTCATCATGAAAGGTGTTCGTCTCGTCGAAACAGTTAAATATTCTTTTGGGCACATCTTCATCCGAGGTCGTTTGTGGTCTGTGAGAGTCAAAAACCAAACTAATGTCCCAGACTTACCTAAATCCGAGTTCGGTTAATATTGAAAAGATTTGGACGTGATTTGGAGTCCTTTTCTTGTACGGGAAATCCATCCGCCTCTTATATACCTAAGGGGTGACGACCGATTGAACAACACAAAATCAAAAAATCAATCTATCATCTTTTACCTTTACTTTTACCTCTCTCCCTTGTTCTTCTTCTTCCTCGTTCTTCGTATGTTCTTGTTGTTGTAGGGCGGCGATCCACGAGGCCCTAGGGGCGATCTGGTCGACCTAGGGCAGCCCATAGCCGCCGCGCACCCTGACGGGGTCCCTCCCGGGCGTGTGGGGTTTCGGGTCTGCAAAAGCGCGCACTGGATTGCTTGCGTACCGCGCTTCCGGATGGGTCTCCTTCGACGTGAGCTGCGGTGCATCACCCTCGGTGTTGGACGTACATGGTGACATGTTTGTGTGTGAACACACTTTTTGACGGCTCCGTTGGGGACGAAGCTTTAAACGGTCCCCGGTCCGTTCTTGCTACGAAGAGATCGTCATCTAGGATTTGCAATCTACAAAGGTAACATGAATACCCAATTCACTTATGTAGATGCAAATAATGCATATGTTGTTGCTAGATCGTTTAATGAGCATAATGTATCGGCTAGCCCTAGCTTTATCAATCATGCATCTAATTATGTGCAAGACCCGATGCAACAAAATCTCCATGCTTCTACCTCATATAATTTTAGCGACATGGAACATATGTATACCAACTCCCATGCATCGGCAGCCCCACAAATTCATATGTCAATGAACAACATGACGAGTTCCGTTAATCAAGTTGAAACACCTCACATAGGAACTTCTGATAGTATGCAACAAAGTGTTTCACCTTTTTATTCATCGGCAACTAGCTTGCAATATGTTAATCAAAACATGCCGGTGGATAGGGGAATTGGCCATGCTACTACTAGTTATCCGGCCAATTACCCTCAATCATCATATGCTACACCTCATGCTACTAATTTTTTGGCACCTTATGCAACTATAGGTATTCATAATTCGGCTTCGCACCTTCACGCTAATAGCCGAATAAGTGAAAATTCTATAGGATCATATGTGTCTTCACCTAGTATCATAACATACAATGTTTTCCCTGCACAATTACAGAATTTCGGTGACATCTCGTTACCGAAAGAGTCTAAAAGTGTCGAGGGGCAATTCTATCCAGATTGGGTCATTAAGAAAAATCTTACGTCTTTTTGGGACGAATGCAATGTTGTTCAACATGAATTAATAAAAGAGGGAAAGCCTATTAATTCTGCTGCAATCCAAGCTAGATTATGTCAAAAAGAGAAAGCATTGGGTGTGGATAGAATTATCAAAAAAGGTGGTGATTCGTATAACAAAGTTATTTAGGCTATTGAAAAGATCAAATCAAATATTACATATGCCGAATCTGTTCTAGAGAAACGGGATAACAAGGTGTTGGGGAGCTATTCGAAAGAGGAACAACACATCGTTCAAGTAACGCAACCATCATGCTCTCCCAACGTGTTTGAAAAGGTATGTCTAGCAAGTGATTTACCTATCTTCCGATTTGGTTGCAACTTTATTGTTGATGCTTCTATAAGAAAAATTCTCATAAGTAATTTTGAAAGACCAATGAAGAAAGGAAATTTACTTGTTAGCAATAAAACTGTTATAGAACATATCGGTCAACCTATTGTACCATTTATAAAGACCGATAGTGACCTATTATTGCAGCCAAAGTTTTCCCCATTGCTTTATCAAAATTTTATATCTAATTGGGTACCTTTGCTTGTTTCATACTTGGCTTGCACTTGGTCTCAATTGAGACATGTATATTCTAACTATTTTCATTTCAGAAATTTAAAGCAAAGGTCAAATTCTTTTGAGAAATCCGATGCTAATATAATATCTTATCCAAATACATCGAAGATAGGGTGCAAAATAAAATTCATAGCCGAATGGGGTGATACAAAATCTGAACCATTCGTTTGCTTAACTCCAAAGCCATTCTCACAGCAAGATCGGCTATAAAAAAATTACCTTCAATTCAACCATGTGTGATCAGATATTTGATTTATTGCTGAAAAATAATTACATAAGAATTCTTGGTCACCATGTCGAGCCATCTATCCAAAGACGAATGTATTGTAGGTTGCATCATTCATTCAAACATAATTTTGAGGATTGCAATATGTTTCGTCAAATAGTCAAATTGACATTGGTAAAGGACGATTGAGATTTGTTGAAACTCCAAAGGATGACCAGTCTATTCCGATTGGTCCTGATGGCAAAAAGTTTTTGCATTGGCTTCTTCAAGCTAATTCATTAAATGATGAGAAGGTAAATACAGTGGAATATGGATCAAGCTTTCAAGTAAAGAAGTTGTTGAAGAGCTTAATGAACATAATCTTGAGGGAAAGAATTCCATCGAAGCTACAATGAAGACGCCAAGGACTGGGGGGCAGCAAGCAAATCCTATGATTAATGGAAGCAAACAAAAAGAAAACAAAGGCAGAAATAAGTGCACGGGTAAGAGATCAAAAATCACCTTCGCTGAATTATTAGATAAATATCAAAAGAAGAGCGAAGATAAAAGTGCTTATCGTTCAAGTAGTTCAGAAGCATCAAGATTACCCCCTAGGCACAAATACGAGGATCGGTATTGGCGAAGGGAGAATCTCAATGCAGCATATTCATATCCTTACTTTGGACCGCCAATGCCAATGTCGTGGATACCTCCTTATGCTCATGTAAATCCACATCCATCATGGGACAAGTATGATACAAGGGCACATTCTCCATCTTATTTTAGACCATCTCACCAATACTATGCAGCTCCAATAAGATCAAAATTTGAACAATCACGCGTCAAAGACTGTTTCAATCATAATGAATCGGTCCATAGCTCAAGGAATAAGAAAGAGGTGGTCAAGAAAGTTTACCACGTGAAAAGAGATGGTCGTAAGCGTGCTACTTCAGATTTGATCTCAAATAACAAAGAGCCAAAATAACAAAGAGCCAATTAAAGTGTTGACATTGGCTACAAAAGGCAAAGAAGTGAAGGAATCAAACGATAAAAATCAGAGTGCCAAATATAAAGAAAAGAAGTTGAGGGTGCACAAGGCCCAAAACGAGTTGCCATTGGTTGAAACAAAATCACAGTCGAGGTGCTCACTCGGCTTATCGTATTGGCAAAAGAAGGAGCTACAAAAGCTTAGTGCACAAGAGATGAGAAACAAGAACATGACATGGGTTCCCAAGAGGAACAGTCAAAATAAAAATGATGCATGTCCTTCTATTGCACAAAGTGTTACAAAAGTGAAGAAAGGGAAGGATGGAAGCGAAAAACAAATAAGCCGAAAGTGTGCATCATCCCATCAAAATCTTTGATTAGCACATCATCCATTTTCTTCAACCATGCCATTGATCCCTTTGCCATGGAATTCATCCCTAGGTATGATCAATTACCCTCCATGGATTTATTTTGATCCATGGATGCAACATAATTTCCTATATCATCACAGGGTATTACCAAACCAATATACATTTGGTTAGTTACATTTTCATTGCTAATACAAAGGGGCCAAAATATTTTATTGCTATTTCATTTGTTTATTTCGGCTATTCATGCTTTGGTGGGTGAATTCTACATGAACCTCATGGTAATGGACGATATTTATCTATCGCCCTAAGAATATATCTAAGAATGGACAGTGTGGTATTGTAACTCGTCCTTAGTTTGAGTAGAGATTGAGATAAGTGTTTGCATAAAAATCTGTCGAATTGATGGCATTGAAGATATTATGCATAGACCAATTCACCAAAATTGCAAAGTGAACTTACGTTTTGATTGGGTGTGATTTGGCTTATTAGTTTTCAAAATTTACGTAAAGCCAAATCATGGTTGATTTTACTATTGACCATCATATTGACATCATGCATAATACTGGTTTTAGCTTTATCTCTCTAGTACCATGGTGATTATATATTGATGGTTAAATTTGTAGCAATGGCCAAGGTGTTGGCGTTGTTTATATATCTTCTTATGGTGCTATTTTGTGAAGCCTCGTGCCGCTTAAAATATTTATGCACAAATGATCAAAGTCGAATATGCATTTATTCGGAAGCTTTTCCTTGCTATAGGTGATGTACATAGTGAGGCTTTCGGTGATTCGTTATTAGTATAGTGCAACAAATATTCAAGGGTTATCAATGTTTTGACGATCACTTTTAGTTTATCTTGAGATATGTCTTGACGTAAAATTTAACTTGGATGTTTTAATATTCGTCATATATCTAGACATGACAATTGGAGAGAGTTGGCATAGCAAGCATCCGGCTACCATGTTGGTCATGGTGTATTGCACATCTATCGATGCTTATTCTTGCCAACATAGGTAAGGCCGAATTGGAGCTCACCACCTCGGCCACTAATGAAACTTTTATGTAGGTGAAGCAAGGATTGGAGGAAGTTCATTCTTCCTTATCTAAAAAATCCTAGCGAAAGGGTAAATAATATGGTTCAGAGGATGGCGTTGAGATACATATCTATGGAACCTTATCATCGGATTGTTATAGAAGTTGAGAAGTTTTCACCCAAGTTTGCATCAAGAGGTTTAAACAAGCAATGGCCGATATAAACATATCGTCCTAAAAGCATATAAATGGCCGATGGAGTGTTGACATCGTCCTTAGAACCAGCACGGAAGAAGTTATTTTTCGGCACGCTAGCTTTGCCGAAAAATAGGGGGCATGTGTTGACGCTCAAAAGTGGCACAATCATAGAGAATAGCTTTAAGTTATACCAAGACTAATTCAAACTTATGATTGGAGGTCACCTCCGTATGGTTCTCTTGAAGAAGATCGAGATGGATATGAACATGGTATAAAATGGAGCTCTTATGCAAGTTCACAGATGCTCATGTTGACACCAGATTAAAGAATGGCATGAAACTCAATTAAGATGGTCACTGATGGAAAATGTTTCAACATGAAAGTTGTGTGTCTCATTGAAACGGTCGAGTTCGATATAAAAATCGTCCTAACCCGAGATCGTGTGCAAAAGTTAGCGCCATTTGAATGCAGCCCTGCCAGGAGGCTACATATGGCGCGCCCCACCAGTCATGATGTCTGATGGGTAGCGCCACCAATCGGCTGTCTTGCGCAAGAGATTCGAGCCTGAAGATGGCATCGAATCGAAAAACATTCAACATGAAAGTTGTTCGTCTCGTTGAAACGGTTAAGTTTGCTTTTGGGCACATCTTCATCCGAGGTCGTTTGTAGCCTATGAGAGTGAAAAACCAAACTAATGTCCCAGACTTATCTAAATCCGAGCATGGTTAATTTTGAAAAGATTTGGACGTGATTTGGAGTCCTTTTATTGTATGGGAATTCCATCCGCCTCTTATATACCTAAGAGCAACTTCAATGGGGCGACCCAAACGGACGGTGATTTCGTCCGCTTTTTGTCCGTTTGGGTCGGCCGCCCGCCCGGCGTCCGCCCTGTTTTTGATATGGATCGGTAGCGCACCCAACGCGCCGACCCATATGTGCCGGTGTGGCCGGCTGGCCGCGCAATTTTACATTGATGCATTCAAACATGTTTTCAAATAAAACGAATGAATACTATAGTTTAGTACAAGCCGAATACAAATAAAAATGTTTCACATAGTTTTGCAAACGAATAAAAGAAAATACATCTATTGGTTGCCAACATGAGCCCACATATGCTCAACCAAATCATTTTGCAGTTTAACGTGAGTTTCCCAATCACGCATTTCTTCATGAAATTGGGTGAACTTCTCAAACGTTGCTGCTACTCCGTGCTCAGGCACAACATTCTCACCCTGAAACTAAAAGCCTTGATCGTACAGACGTTTCGGGCGCTCGTCTTCTACGATCATATTGTGCATGATCACACAAGCAGTCATCACCTCCCACAGTTTCTGCGTGCTCCTGGTATTAGCAGGATACCGAACGATGCCCCATCGAGATTGCAAAACACCAAAGGCACACTCGACGTCCTTCCTAGCACTCTCTTGTTCTTGGGCAAATCTTTTCCTCTTCTCTCCGACAGGGTTGGGTATTGTCTTGACAATAATGGTCCACTGAGGATAGATACCGTCACCCAGGTAGTATCCTTTGTCGTAGTTGTGGCCGTTGACAGTAAAAATCACGGGTGGGTTGTTGCCTTCGGCAAGCCTAGCAAACACCGGCGAGCGCTGAAGCATGTTGACATCATTGTGTGATCCAGCCATGCCAAAGAAAGAGTGCCAGATCCAGAGATCTTGAGACGCCATGGCCTCTAGTATGACAGTGCAAGCCCTGACATGGCCCTTATACTGCCCTTGCCAAGCAGAAGGACAGTTCTTCCACTCCCAGTGCATGCAGTCTATGCTGCCAAGCATCCCTGGGAAGCCCCTTCTGGCATTCATCGCCAACAAACGGGTTGTATCTTCAGTTGTCGGCTCTTTCAAGTACTCAGGATCAAACACAACAATAACAGCCTTGCAGAACTTATACAGGGACTTTGGGCATGTAGGAAATGAAGGAAATGCCTGCTCTCTCGGTTGCAATTCAACGCCGGAAGGTGGCCCGGAATGGAGCCACGAAACAACGGCCGCTGGCTGTTGAGGTAGTGATGGACCAACACGGCAGCCAATATCTCCTCCTCGTCGTTAGACGACGAATCGTCGGAGTCTCAAAGGAAATTGTGGAAAAAGAACTCGTCGGCGGAGTCCATTTTGTACCTTGGCAAACTGTCGAACAACTTGCAGGCGTCGAAGATGGAGACAGCTGGCGAAGGGAGTCACGACATGCACGGACCAGCTAGCTGCCCTGCCGACGTCCGACGAGTGGGTCGGCGCTGACGAGTGTGCCGATGGGATCTGGCTGGGGCGGTGAGGCGGCTTCTTGGTCGCGGGCAGCTGTGCGGTGGGGGGAGCGGCGATGGGAAGCAGTTTACTCCCCGGCGGCAAGATGGCGGTGGCGGGTGACGGGGGAGTGGGCGACGTTGCTGGCCAGATGTGGAGGCAGCGGCAGCTGGCGGAGTCGTCGGCAAAAATGGGCTGCGGCATCGGCGATGAAGGAGGCGGGCGAGGGTTGCTGTTGGCTGGGGGTGAGGGGGGAGGCCAATGTGCCACCGACCAGCGGGCCCGGGGAGAGGAGAAGGCGAGCGCGCGCGCGTCCATCGCGTGTCCACACCGACGCAAATCCGGCTAAAAAATGGGCCGAGAATGGGTCGCCCGCGGACGAAAAGCGGATGCGCGTCCGTTTGGGTCCGCGCCGACCCAAACGGACGGCGGCGGATGAAATGGGTCGCCCCATTGGAGTTGCTCTGAGGGGTGACGGCCAATTGAACAACACACAATCAAAAAATCCATCTATCATGTTTTACCTTTACTTTTATCTCTCTCCCTTATTCTTCTTCTTCCTCGTTCTTCGTCTGTTCTTGTTGTTGCAGGGCGGCGATCCACGAGGCTCTAGGGGCGATCAGGTCGACCTAGGGCAGCCCATAGCCGCCGCGCGCCCTGACTGGGTCCCTTCCGGGCGTGTGGGGGTTCGGGTCTTCAAAAGCGCCCACCGGATTACTTGCGTACCACGCTTCCGGATGGGTCTCCTTCGACGTGAGCTGCGGTGCATCACCCTTGCCGTTGGAGGTACACGGTGACGTGTTTGTGTGTGAACACTTCCCCCTCCGACAGATATGGCAGGGGCGCACGGATTGGGAAGAGCACAAGTAGGATTCGGTCCTACTTGGGGTGCCTCCTGGCCTCTCCCCTCTCCCTCCCACCTATATATATGTGGGGGTTGCCTAGCACACGCAAGACAATTCTTTAGCCGTGTGCGGTGCCCCCTCCACCGTTTACACCCCCGGTCATATTTTTGTAGTGCTTAGGCGAAGCCCTGCGAGGATCACTTCACCATCACCGTCACCATGTCGTCGTGCTGATGGAACTCATCTACTACCTCGACGTCTTGCAGGATCAAGAAGGTGTAGCGACCAGACCTCAAACAGTCTAATCTCTGTGCTCAGGTGTCATCCCTGGATCAGTAATGCTGACACCACACAGTACTTGAAGGATTTATAACAGAGTAGCAATCACACACTTATTACATCGAATGTCTCCAAAGGAGAACTTATTACAATAAGCATGGCTTAAGGCCATCTAATAACGATAACAGCGGAAGGCTGGGAAGAATAGCGAGTCCATCAACTCCAACGGCATCACTGAGTATAGGATCACGACCTAAGGCACCTTACTCGTCGTCTGAAAAGTCTGCAACATGAACGTTGCAGCCCGAAAACGGGTCAGCACATGGAATATGCTGGCAATGTAACACATAGAGAGTAATGAAAGAAATAAGCTATACTACATGCATATATGGCTGGTGGAAAGCTCTATGGTTACAGTTTTGCGTAAAGCCAGTTTTTCCCTACATCAAAGGAATAAATTTTATTTAACTATCATGGTGGTTGTTAAACATTGAGAATGGTTGACGACATTCTCAATCCCAATTAAGCATCATCATTAAAACCCAACAATATTAATTAAAGTAACATGATGAGATTCACATGATATCCAAGTACTAGATACTCAAGATGTCCATAACCGGGGACACGGCTAACCATGATTAGTTTGATACACTCTGCAGAGGTTTGTGCACTTTTCCCCACAAGACTCGATCTCCTCCGTTAAGATTCTCGCACTACATGGTGTTTGAGAAAGCGATGGCCGAGACATAGTCTTTCGAGCGCTAGCACCTTACGAATGGGTAGACCGTACCAACCTACATCCCCTACATCTGCTAGTCTACCACCGTAAGAGTTCGCACGACTTAGTCAACTATGCTAGAGCCCATAGTAGCTTGTGGCTGCACGGAAGTTTCTAGCATGAATAATCTCATGATCCCTTTGAGCACAGGTGGCGGTCCAAAAGAAACAGGCAATCCTGGAATACCCAGGTACCTCAATCCACCCAGATGTGTGTTTAAGTTGCCACCTTAGATAAACCATTAATTAACAATCTCACATCTGTCATGGATACACTCACCCAATCCACGTCTACTAGCATAGCATGGCATAATAAGCAAACGTAGAAGTAACTCCCAAGGGTTTGATAATGAAACAGGTAATAGGTACTACCTCATCTACTTCCCAAAACCCACAATTTAATTAGATCCTAATCATGCAATGTTTGAGGATTGATCTAATGCATAAAACTGGGTATGAAAAGGGATATGATCAAAGTGTTACTTGCCTTGCTGATGATCCGTGAAACCTAGAGATTCAAAGTAGCAAGCGGCGCACTCCGGGTACTCTATCACAAACAAACAAACACTCAATAAGTACTCAACTAATGCACAGGTAAAACTCAAATAAAAGATCTAACTAGAAAGTTCAACTTAAGAACTCCGGTTTGCAAAAAGAATCAAATCAAACGAAGCAACGAAAGTCAAACGACGAAAGAAAACAACTTCATTTTACTAATCTGGACCTAAGTCAAATTTAAGCAAAAACTTGTTTGGGTTGATTATTCGGAAAGAGGGTTTCGAGACGAAACTCCAGGCGCTTGAATCGCCTGATTCCGATAAACGAGCGAAAAGTTATACTAGATCGAAAATCGGATCAGAAATCGCGATCAGAAAAATCGTGGAATAAATCCAAGATAAAGAAAAACGACGAACAGCTTAACGAACGAACGTTCGTTAACTGGATCTAAGCGAGGAACGCGTTTGTTAAAACGAACGAACGAGCGAACGCTCGCTATTTAACCTAAACCGAAAAAACCGATCTAATAAAAAACAAAACTAAAAAAAACCGGCGAAAACCGACGGAAAACCGAATGGTTTTCTAAAAGAAACCAGTGGCGGCGGGGTCAACCTCGGCGGCTTGGGCGGCGGGACGGGCGGTGGCGGCTAGGGTTAGGGTTTGGGCGAGGCGGCAGAGTGGGCTGAGGGCGCGGGACGGCTTGGCTGAGGCGGCAGGGGTGGCGCTATTTAAAGCCCCCCGGCCAGAGGAGTCCTGGCCGGATCCGGCCCATAGGCGGTTTTCCGTTTTTTAATAATTCCGGACAGAAAAAGTAATGAAAGAAATACTAAATGGACTCCAAAAATCCCGAAATAAGTTTTCCCCGGCTTCTAAAATCAAGCCGGACAAGATGAACATTTATTTGGGGCCTAAATGCAATTTTGAAAAACGCACATTTTTCCTAAATTCAAATAAAATAGCGAAACACTCCAAATAAAAATCTTATTTGATTTTTTTATTAAATCTTCATTATTCCTTTACTTTGTGAAAGTCATTTTATTCCCTCTCTCATATTTTGACAGTAGAAATAATTGAAGATAAAATAAATAAAATCAAATGATCCTATTTTCAAAATTTGAGAAAACTCAAATATGAAAATAACGAAATCTCCAACTCTCTCCATGGGTCCTTGAGTTGCGTGAAATTTCTAGGATTGAGCCAACGTGCAATAAAAATATGATATGAAAGTGATGATCTAGGTATAACATTCCAAATTGAAAATTTGGGATGTTACAAAAGGCAAGGGACGTCGCCGAGCTGAACGTGTGCAGAAGGCGGAGGTGCCGTGCGTTTGGTACTTGATCGATTGAAGCACAAAGAAGTTCGACTACATCAACTGCGTTGTGAAATGCTTCCGCTTACGGTCTACAAGGGTACGTAGACACACTCTCCCCCTCATTGCTATGCATCTCCATGGATAGATCATTGCGTGTGCGTAGAATTTTTTTTGTTTTCCATGCAACAATTCCCAACTGTGGTATCAGAGACAGGTCTATGCGTAGATGATATGCACGAGTAGAACACAAAGAGTTGTGGGCGGTGATAGTCATACTTCTTACCACCAACATCTTATTTTGATTCGACGGTATTGTGGGATGAAGCAGCCCGGACCAACCTTACATGTCCGCGCACATGAGACCGGTACCACCGACAGACATGCAACTAGTTTTGCATAAAGGTGGCTGGCAGGTGTTTGTTTCTCCTACTTTAGTTGAATCAAATTTGACTATGGCCGGTCCTTGAAGAAGGTTAAAATAGCAAACTTGACGAATCACCGTTGTGGTTTTTGCTATAGGTAAGAACGGTTCTTCCTAGAAGCCCGTAGCAGCCACGTAAAAACTTGAAACAACAAAGTAGAGAACGTCTAACTTGTTTTTGCAGGGTATGCTATGATGTGATATGGTCAATACATGATGTGATATACGTTATTGTATGAGATGAACATGTTTTGTAAGTTATCGGCAACCGGCAGGAGCCTTATGGTTGTCTCTTTATTGTATGAAATGCAAACGCCATGTAATTGCTTTACTTTATCACTATGCGTTAGCGATAGTTGTAGAAGCAATAGTTAGCGAGACGACCATGACGCAACGATGGAGATCAAGGTGTCGAGCCGATGACGATGGAGATCATGGCAATGCTTTGGAGATGGAGATCAAAAACACAAGATGATGATGGCCATATCATGTCACATATTTTGATTGCATGTGATCTTTATCTTTTAGGCATCTTATTTTTCTTAGTACGGCGGTAGCATTATAAGATGATCCCTTCACTAAATTTCAAGGTAAAAGTGTTCTCCCTAAGTATGCACTATTTCTACAGTTCATCATGTTGAGACACCACGTGATGATCGGGTGTGATAGACTCCACGTTCACATACAATGGGTGCAAGACAGTTTTGCACATGTGGAATACTTGGGTTAAACTTGACGAGCCTAGCATGTACAGACATGACCTCAGAACACTGGAGACTGAAAGGTCGAACGTGAATCATATAGTAGATATGATCAACATACAGATGTTCACCATTGATGACTACTCCATCTCACGTCATGACCGGACATGGCTTAGTTGATTTGGATCACGTATCACTTAGATGACTTGAGGGATGTCTATTTAAGTGGGAGTTCTTAAATAATTTGATTAATTGAACTTAATTTATCATGAACTTAGTCCTGATAGTATTTGTATATCTATGTTGTAGATCAATGGCCTGTGCTACCGTTCCCCTGAATTTTGATACGTTCCTAGAGAAAGCTAAGTTGAAATGGTAGCAACTACACGGACTGGGGTCCGTAACTTGAGGATTATCCTCATTGACGCACAGAAGAATTATGTTCTTTATGCACCGCTAGGTGAAAGGCCTGCTGTAGGAGCAGATGCTGATGTTTTGAACGTCTGGCAAGCTCGGTCTGATGACTACTCGATAGTTCAGTGTGTCATTCTTTACAGCTTAGAATCGGGACTTCAAAGACGTTTTGAACGTCATGGAGCATATGAGATGTTCCGGGAGTTGAAGTTAATATTTCAAGCAAATGCCTGGGTTGAGAGATATGAAGTCCCAACAAGTTCTATAGCTGCAAGATGGAGGAGAATAGTTCTGTCAACAAACACATACTCAGAATGTCTGGGTATCATAGTCACTTGACTCAGCTGGGAGTTAATCTTCCAGTTGATAGTGTTATTGACAGAGTTCTTCAATCACTGCCACCAAGCTACAAAGGCCTCGTGATGAACTATAATATGCAATGGATGGAAAAGACAATTTCTGAGCTCTTCGCAATGCTAAAAGCTGCGGAGGTAGAAATCAAGAAGGAGCATCAAGTGTTGATGGTTAACAAGACCACTAGTTTCAAGAAAAAGAGCAAGGGAAAGAAGGGGAACTTCAATAAGAATGGCAAGCAAGTTGCCACTCCCGAGAAGAAGCCCAAAGCTGGACCCAAGCCTGAATCTGAGTGCTTCTACTACAAAGGAACTGGTCACTGGAAGCGAAACTGCCCCAAGTATTTAGTGGATAAGAAGGATGGCAAAATGAACAAAGGTATATTTAATATACATGTTATTGATGTGTACCTTACTAATGCTCGTAGTACCACCTTGGTATTTGATACTGGTTCGATTGCTCATATTTGTAACTCGAAACAGGAGCTACGGATTAAACGAAGATTGGCTAAGGATGAGGTGACAATACGCGTCAGGAATGGTTCCAAGGTCGATGTGATCGCCGTCGGCACGCTACCTCTACATCTACCTTCAGGATTAGTTTTAGACCTGAATAATTGTTATTTGGTGCCAGTGTTGAGCATGAACATTATATCTGGATCTTGTTTAATGCGAGACGGTTATTCATTTAAATCATAAAATAATGGTTCTTCTATTTATATGAGTAACATTTTTTTATGGTCATGCACCCTTGAAGAGTGGTCTATTTTTGTTGAATCTCGATTGTAGTGATACACATATTCATAATATTGATGCCAAAAGATGCAAAGTTGATAATGATAGTGCAACATATTTGTGGCACTGCCATTTAGGTCATATTGGTGTAAAGAGCATGAAGAAACTCCATACAGATGGGCTTTTGGAATCACTTGATTATGAATCATTTGATACTTGCGAACCATGCCTCATGGGCAAGATGACTAAAACTCCGTTCTCTAGAACAATGGAGCGAGCCAATGATATATTGGAAATAATACATATCGATGTATGTAGTCCAATGAGTGTTGAGACACACAGCGGGTATTGTTATTTTCTGACCTTCACAGATGATTTGAGCAGATATGGGTATATCTACTTAATGAAACACAAGTCTGAAACATTTTAAAAGTTGAAAGAATTTCAGAGTGAAGTGGAGAATCATCATAATAAGAAAATAAAATTTCTAAGATCTGACCGTGGAGGCAAATATTTGAGTTATGAGTTTGGCCTTCATTTAAAACAATGTGGAATAGTTTCACAACTCACGCCACCTTGAACACCACATCATAATGGTGTGTCCGAACATCGTAACCGTGATTTATTAGATATGGTTCGATCTATGATGTCTCTTACCGATTTACCACTATCGTTTTGGGGTAATGCATTAGAGACAACTACATTCACGTTAACTAGGGCACCGTCTAAATCCATTGAGACAACACCGTATGAACTATGGTTTAGCAAGAAACCTAAGCTGTCGTTTCTTAAAGTTTGGGTTGCAACACTTATGTCAAAAGGCTTCAGCCTGATAAGTTCAAACCCAAATCGGAGAAGTGCGTCTTCATAGGATACCCTGAGGAAACAATAGGGTACACCTTCTACCACAGATCCGAAGGCAAGATCTTTGTTGCCAAGAATGGAACATTTCTAGAGAAGGAGTTTCTCTCGAAAGAAGTGAGTGGGAGGAAAGTAGAACTTGATGAGGTAATTGTACCTTCTCTAAATTTGTAAAGTAGCACAACAGAGAAATCCATTCCCGTGATGCCTACACCAACAAGAGAGGAAGCTAATGATGCAGCAAAGGGTGATGCAGCAAAGTAGCGTAAGTATTTACCTCAGTTTTTGAGAACCAAGGTATCAATCCAGTAGGAGGCCACGCACGAGTCCCTCACACCTACACAAACAAATATAAACCTCGCAACCAACACAATAAAGGGGTTGTCAATCCCTTCATGGTCACTTACGAAAGTGAGATCTGATAGATATGATAAGATAATAGTTTTGGTATTTTTATGATAAAGACTAAAAGTAAAGAAAGCAAAATAAACGGTGCCAGAAATAGCTTGTTGACGGGAGATTAATATGATGGAAAATAGACCCGGGGGCCATAGGTTTCACTAGTGGCTTCTCTCGATAGCATAAGTATTACGGTGGGTGAACAAATTACTATTGAGCAATTGGAGAATTGAGCATAGTTATGAGAATATCTAGGTATGATCATGTATATAGGCATCACTTCGCGACAAGTAGACCGACTCACCTGCATCTACTATTATTACTCCACACATCGACCGCTATCCAAAGATGCATCTAGAGTATTAAGTTCAAAAGAACAGAGTAACACTTTAAGTAAGATGACATGATGTAGAGGGATAAACTCATGCAATATGATATAAACCCCATCTTGTTATCCTTGTTGGCAACAATACAATACATGCCTTGATGCCCTAACATCCTTTGGGAAAGGACACCGCAAGATTGAACCCAAAGCTAAGCACTTCTCCCATTGCAAGAAATATCAATCTAGTAGGCCAAACCAAACTGATAATTCAAAGAGACTTGCAAAGATAACCAATCATACATAAAAAGAATTTAGAGAAGATTCAAATATTGTTCATAGATAAACTTGATCATAAACCCACAATTCATCGGTCTCAACAAACACACCGCAAAAAGAAGATTACATCGAATAGATCTCCACGAGAATCATGGAGAACTTTGTATTGAGATCCAAAGAGAGAGAAGAAGCCATCTAGCTAATAACTATGGACCGAAGGTCGAGGTAAACTACTCACACATCATTGGAGAGGCTATGGTGTTGATGTAGAAGCCCTCGATGGTCAATGCCCTCTCCGGCGGGGCCTTGGAAAAGGCCCCAAGATGGGATCTCATGGTGCAGAAGGTTGCGGCGGTGGAATTAGGTTTTTGTGAATGCTTACATTGGTTTGAAGTGCGTGAGGTATATATAGGAGGAAGAAGTACGTCGGTGGAGCAACATGGGCCCCATGAGGGTGGAGGGCGTGCCCAGGGGGTAGGCGCGCCCCATACCTCGTGCCCTCGTGGTTGCTTTCTTGACGTAGGGTCCAAGTCCTCTAGATCACGTTCATTCCAAAAATCACGTTCCCGAAGGTTTCATTCCGTTTGGACTCCGTTTGATATTATTTTTCTATGAAACACTGAAATAGGCAAAAAAACAACAATTTTGGGCTGGGCCTTCGGTTAATAGGTTAGTCCCAAAAATAATATAAAAGTGTATAATAAAGCCCATTATTCATCCAAAACAGAATATAACATAGCATGAAGCAATCAAAAATTATAGATACGTTGGAGGCGTATCAAGCATCCCCAAGCTTAATTCCTACTCGTCCTCGAGTAGGTAAATGATAAAAACAGAATTTTTGATGCGGAATGCTACTTGGCATAATTTCAATGTAATTCTCTTAATTGTGGTTTGAATATTCAGATCCGAAAGATTCAAGACAGAAGTTTAATATTGACATAAAAAATAATAATACTTCAAGCATACTAACTAAGCAATTATGTCTTCTCAAAATAACATGGCCAAAGAAAGTTATCCCTACAAAATCATATAGTCTGGCTATGCTCTATCTTCACCACACAAAGTATTTAAATCATGCACAACCCCCATGACAAGCCAAGCAATTGTTTCATACTTTTAGTGTTCTCAAACTTTTTCAATCTTCACGCAATACATGAGCGTGAGCCATGGACATAGCACTATATGTGGAATAGAGTGGTGGTTGTGGAGAAGACAAAAAGGGAGAAGATAGTCTCACATCAACTAGGCGTATCAACGGGCTATGGAGATGCCCATTAATAGATATCAATGTGAGTGAGTAGGGATTGCCATGCAACGGATGCACTAGAGCTATAAGTATATGAAAGCTCAACAAAAGAAACTAAGTGGGTGTGCATCCAACTCGCTTGCTCACGAAGACCTAGGGCATTTTGAGGAAGCCCATCATTGGAATATACAAGCCAAGTTCTATAATAAAAATCCCCACTAGTATAGGAAAGTGATATCATAGGAGACTCTCTATCATGAAGATCATGGTGCTATTTTGAAGCACATGTGTGGTAAAAGGATAGTAACATTGTCCCTTCTCTCTTTTTCTCTCATTTTTTATTTGGGCCTTTTCTCCTCTTTTTTTATGGCCTCTTTTTTTAGTTCGGAGTCTCATCCCGACTTGTGGGGGAATCATAGTCTCCATCGTCCTTTCCTCACTTGGGACAATGCTCTAAAAATGATAATCATCACACTTTTATTTACTTACAACTCAACAATTACAACTCAATACTTAGAACAAAATATGACTCTATGTGAATGCCTCCCGCGGTGTACCAGGATATGCAATGAATCAAGAGTGACATGTATGAAAGAATTATGAACGGTGGCTTTGCCACAAATACAATGTCAACTACATGATCATGCGAGGCAATATGACAACGATGGAGCGTGTCATAGTAAACTGAACGGTGGTAAGTTGCATGGCAATATATCTCGGAATGGCTATGGAAATGCCATGATAGGTAGGTATGGTGGCTGTTTTGAGGAAGGTATATGGTGGGTGTATGATATCGGCGAAAAGTGTGCGGTATTAGAGAGGCTAGCAATGGTGGAAGGAGGAAGAAAGTGCGTATAATCCATGGACTCAACATTAGTCATAAGAACTCATATACTTATTGCAAAAATCTACAAGTTATCAAAGCAAAGTATTACGCGCATGCTCCTAGGGGGATAGATTGGTAGGAAAAGACAATCGCTCGTCCCCGACCGCCACTCATAAGGAAGACAATCAATAAATAAATCATGCTCCGACTTCATCACATAACGGTTCACCATACGTGCATGCTACGGGAATCACAAACTTTAACACAAGTATTTCTCAAATTCAAAACTACTCAACTAGCATGACTCTAATATCACCATCTTCATATCTCAAAACAATTATCAAGTATCAAACTTCTCATAGTATTCAACACACTCATAAGAATTTTTTACTAATCTTGAATGCCTATCATAATTAAAGCAAATTACCACGCTGTTTTGTAGGACTCTCAAAATAATCTAAGTGAAGCATGAGAGAACAATAGTTTCTATAAAACAAATCGACCACCGTGCTCTAAAATATATAAGTGAAGCACTAGAGCAAAACTATATAGCTCAAAAGATATAAGTGAAGCACATAGAGTATTCTAACAAATTCCGAATCAAGTGTGTCTCCCTCAAAAGGTGCGTATAGCAAGGATGATTGTGGTAAACTAAAAAAATAAAGACTCAAATCATACAAGACGCTCCAAGCAAAACACTTATCATGTGGTGAATAAAAATATAGCTCCAAGTAAAGTTACCGATGGAAATAGACGAAGGAGGGGATGCCTTCCGGGGCATCCCCAAGCTTTGGCTTTTCGGTGTCCTTAGATTATCTTGGGGTGCCATGGGAATCCCCAAGATTAGGCTCTTGCCACTCCTTGTTCCATAGTCCATCAAATCTTTTACCCAAAACATGAAAAACTTCACAACACAAAATTTAACAGAAAATCTCGTGAGTTCCGTTAGCGAAAGAAAACAAAACACCACTTCAAGGTACTGTAATGAACTCATTATTTATTTATATTGGTGTTAAACCTACTGTATTCCAACTTCTCTATGGTTTATAAACTATTTGACTAGCCATAGATTCATCAAAATAAGCAAACAACACACGAAAAACAGAATCTGTCAAAAACAGGACAGTCTGTAGTAATCTGTAACTAACGCAAACTTATAGAACTCCAAAAATTCTACCAAAATAGGACTACCTAGAAATTTTTATTTATTGATCTGCTGCAATTGGAATCAATATTTTATCACGTTCTGGTGATTTTTAACAATAGTTTTTGTGAACAGAAAGTTTCTGGAATTTACAGCAAGATCAAATAACTATCATCCAAGAAGATCCTATAGGTTTAACTTGGCATAAACACTAATTAAAAAATAAAAACAAATCTAACCAGAGGCTAGATAAAATATTAATTCCTAAAAAGAAGAAAAAAGCAAAAAACTAAAAATAAAATTGGGTTGCCTCCCAACAAGCGTTATCGTTTAACGCCCCTAGCTAGGCATAAAAGCAAGGATAGATCTAGGTATTGCCATCTTTGGTAGGAAATTATTCAATGAGACACCTATTAACCTTAGGAGTAACTTTATTTTTATTAATTATCAAACTTCCAGGCAAAAAATCAAAATATTTATTTGTAGCAAATGGTTCCTTAATGATTGCAAAAAGATTGGGATGAATACTTATAGATTTGAGATCCGCAGTTTCCTTACTAGAGGATTCACCCTTATTTTTAGGAACATACATAAGCTTGGCAATTTTAGTTGGAGGACTTGGAGTATTCTTTACGGAAGAAAAAGCGGTCCCCAAGTTGGTAATGATACCCTCCAGTTTATCGATTCTAGTGGAATCCTGATTTATTCTTTCATTAACTATGGGTTCCTTCTCCTTAATATTTTTCAAAGTGACTCCTACTTTAGATCCATATTGGGTAATTTGATTGTGGATCTTTTATCCAAATTTTCAATTAACTCTACGGTAGCAACTTTATTTTCAATAATTTCAAGTCTTTGCATTACATGCTCCAAAGTTAACATACTTCCATTAACCAAAAGAGGTGGTGAGCCAAACAAATCTATCATAGCATTATAAGAATCAAAAGTGTGGCTACCCAAGAAATTCCCTCCGGTAATGGTATCAAGGATATATCTGTACCAAGGAGTAGCGCCTACATAAAAATTGCGGAGAAGAACGGAAGTAGATTGCTTCCTGGTAGATCTATTTTGAGCATTCAAATTCTATACCAAGCATCTTTTAGATTTTCTCCCTCCCTTTGCTTAAAATTAAGAACTTCATTTTCGGGAGACAACGGAGAAGATAGAGGACTAGCCATAACGACAAGCAAGCAAAAAAAAGGCGAGCGGAAAAGAGAAGGCGAATAAAATGGCAAGGGTGAAGTGGGGGAGAGGAAAACGAGAGGCAAATGGCAAATAATGTAATGCGGGAGATAAGAGTTTGTGAAGGGTAATTGGTATGTTGACTTTTGCGTAGACTCCCCAGCAACGGCGCCAGAAATCCTTCTTGCTACCTCTTGAGCACTGCGTTGGTTTTCCCTTGAAGAGGAAAGGGTGATGCAGTAAAGTAGCGTAAGTATTTCCCTCAGTTTTTGAGAACCAAGGTATCAATCCAGTAAGAGGCCACGCTCAAGTCCCTCGCACCTACACAAACAAATAAAAACCTTGCAACCAACGCAATATAGGGGTTGTCAATCCCTTCACTGTCACTTACGAAAGTGAGATCTGATAGATATGATAAGATAATATTTTTGGTATTTTTATAATAAAGATGCAAAGTAAAATAAAAGGCAATAAAAATATCTAAGTGTTGGAAGATTAATATGATGGAAAATAGACCCGGGGGCCATAGGTTTCACTAGTGGCTTCTCTCAAGAGCATAAGTATTACGGAGGGAGAACAAATTAATGTTGAGCAATTGATAGAATTGAGCATAGTTATGAGAATATCTAGGTAAGATAATGTATATAGGCATCACGTCCGTGACAAGTAGACCGACTCCCGCCTGCATCTACTACTATTACTCCACACATCGACCGCTATCCAGCATGCATCTAGAGTATTAAGTTCAAAAGAACAAAGTAATGCTTTAAGTAAGATGACATGATATAGAGGGATTAACTCATGCAATATGATATAAACCCCATCTTGTTATCCTCGATGGCAACAATACAATACGTGCCTTGCTGCCCTAACATCCTTTGGGGAAGGACACCGCAAGATTGAACCCAAAGCTAAGCACTTCTCCCATTGCAAGAAAGATCAATCTAGTAGGCCAAACCAAACTGATAATTCGAAAAGACTTGCAAAGATAACCAATCATACATAAAAGAATTCAGAGAAGATTCAAATATTGTTCATAGATAAACTTGATCATAAACCCACAATTCATCGGTCTCAACAAACACACCGCAAAAGAAGATTACATCGAATAGTTCTCCATGAGAACCGTGGAGAACTTTGTATTGAGATCCAAAGAGAGAGAAGAAGCCATCTAGCTAATAACTATGGAACCGAAGGTCTGAGGTAAACTACTCACACATCATCAGAGAGGCTATAGTGTTGATGTAGAAGCCCTCCGTGATCAATGCCCCCTCCGACAGGACGCCGGAAAAGGCCCCAAGATGGGATCTCACGGGTATAGAAGGTTGCGGCGGTGGATTTAGGTTTTCGTGGATGCTTCTGTTGGTTTGGGGGTACGTAGGTATATATAGGAGGAAGAAATGCACGGTGGAGCAACGTGGGCCCCACGAGGGTGGAGGGCGCGCCGGGGAAGGCGCGCCCCCTACCTCGTGCCCTCCTGGTTGCTTTCTTGACGTAGGGTCCAAGTCCTCTGGATCACGTTCATTCCAAAAATCACGTTCCCGAAGGTTTCATTCCGTTTGGACTCCGTTTGATATTCTTTTTCTGCGAAACACTGAAATAGGCAACAAACATCAATTCTGGGCTGGGCCTCCGATTAATAGGTTAGTCCCAAAAATAATATAAAAGTGTATAATAAAGCCCATTATTCATCCAAAACAGAATATAACATAGCATGAAGCAATAAAAAATTATAGATACGTTGGAGGCGTATCTGAAGGAAATATGCCCTAGAGGCAATAATAAATTTATTATTTATTTCCTTATTTCATGATAAATGTTTATTATTCATGCTAGAATTGTATTAACCGGAAACATGATACATGTGTGAATACATAGACAAACATATAGTCACTAGTATGCCTCTACTTGACTAGCTCATTAATCAAAGATGGTTATGTTTCCTAACCATAGACATGTGTTGCCATTTGATTAACGGGATCACATCATTAGGAGAATGATGCGATTGACATGACCCATTCCGTTAGCCTAGCACTTGATCGTTTAGTATATTGCTATTGCTTTCTTCATGACTTATACATGTTCCTGTAACTATGAGATTATGCAACTCCGTTTACGGAGGAACACTTTAGGTGCTACCAAAGCGTCACAACGTAAATGGGTGATTATAAAGGAGTACTACAGGTGTCTGCAAAGGTACATGTTGGGTTGGCGTATTTCGAGATTAGGTTTTGTCACTCCGATTGTCGGAGAGGTATCTCTAGGCCCTCTCGGTAATGCACATCACTATAAGCCTTGCAAGCAATGTAGCTAATGAGTTAGCTACGGAATGATGCATTACGTAAACGAGTAAAGAGACTTGCCAGTAACGAGATTGAACTAGGTATTGGATACCGACGATCGAATCTCGGGCAAGTAACATACCGATGACAAAGGGAACAACGTATGTTGTTATGCGGTTTGACCGATAAAGATCTTCGTAGAATATATATGAGCCAATATGGGCATCCAGGTTCCGCTATTGGTTATTGACCAAGAATAGTTCTAGGTCATGTCTACATGGTTCTCGAACCCGTAGGGTCCGCACGCTTAAGGTTTCGATGATGCTTATATTATGAGTTTATGAGTTTTGATGTACCGAAGGAGTTCGAGTCCCGGATGAGATCGGGGATATGACGAGGAGTCTCGAAATGGTCGAGACGTAAAGATCGATATATTGGACGACTATATTCGGAGTTCGGAAAGGTTCCGAGTGATTCGGGTATTTTTGGGAGTACCGAGAGTTACGGGAATTCGTATTGGGCCTCTTTGGGCCATACGGGAAAGGAGAGAAAGGGCCAAAGAGTGGCGCACCCTCCCTTGGACTAGTCCGAATTGGACTAGGGAGGCGCACCCTTCCTTCCTTCTCCTTCTCTCTTCCCTTTCCTTCTCTCCTACTCCTACTACATGGAAGGGTTCCTAGTTGGACTAGGAAAGGGAATCCTACTCCCGGTGGGAGTAGGACTCCCTGTATGCCGCCATAGATAGGGCCGGCCCTCCCCTCCTCCACTCGTTTATATACGGGAGCAGGGGGCACCCCATGGACACACAAGTTGATCTACGGATCGTTCCTTAGCCGTGTGCGGTGCCCCCTTCCACCATATTCCACCTCGGTCATATCGTCGCAGAGTTTAGGCGAAGCCCTGCACCGGTAGAACATCATCATCGTCACTGCCCGTCGTCTTGTGGAACTCATCCCGACACTTTGCTGGATCGGAGTCCGGGATCGTCATCGAGCTGAACGTGTGCTGAACTTCGGAGGTGCCGTGACGTTCGGTACTTGGATCGGTTGGATCGTGAAGATGTACGACTACATCAACCACTGTCATAACGCTTCCGCTTACGGTCTCACGAGGGTATATGGACAATACTCTCCCTCTCGTTGCTATGCATCACCATGATCCTTGCGTGTGCGTAGGATTTTTTGAAATTACTACGTTCCCCAACAAAGTGGCATCCGAGCCTGGTTTTATGCGTTGATGTTATATGCACGAGTAGAACACAAGTGAGTTGTGGGCGATACAAGTCATACTGCTTACCGGCATGTCATACTTTGGTTCGGCGGTATTGTGAGATGAAGCGGCCCGGCCGACATTACGCCAGACGCTTACGCGAGACTGGTTTCACCGCTGCGAGCACTCGTTGCTTAAAGGTGACCGGCGGTGTCTGTCTCTCTCACTTTAGTTGAACCGAGTATGGCTACGCCCGGTCCTTGCGAAGGTTAAAACAGCACCAACTTGACAAACTATCGTTGTGGTTTTGATGCGTAGGTAAGGACGGTTCTTGCTAAGCCCGTAGCAGCCACGTAAAACTTGCAACAACAAAGTAGAGGACGTCTAACTTGTTTTTGCAGGGCATGCTGTGATGTGATATGGTCAAGACGTGATGAGATATAAGTTGTTGTATGAGATGATCATGTTTTGTTGAAGTTATCGGCAATCGGCGGAAGCCTTATGGTTGTCTCTTTATTGCATAAGATGCAAGCGCCAAATAATTGCTTTACTTTATCGCTATGCGATAGCAATAGTTGCAAGAGCAATAGTTGGCGAGGCGACCATGTGACGACACATTGATATAGATCAAGATGATGGAGATCATGGTGTCATGCCGGTGACAATGGAAATCATGACGATGCTTTGGAGATGGAGATCAAAGGCACAAGATGATGATGGCCATATCATGTCACATATTTTGATTGCATATGATGTTTATCTTTTATACATCTTATTTTTCTTAGTTTGACGGTAGCATTTTAAGATGATCTCTCACTAAATTATCAAGAAGTGTTCTCCCTGAGTATGCACCGCTATGAAAGTTCTTCGTCTTTGAGACACCACGTGATGATCGGGTGTGATAGGCTCTACGTTCAAATACAATGGGTGCAAAACAGTTGCACACGCGAATACTCGAGTTAAACTTGGCGAGCCTAGCATATACAGATATGGCCTCGGAACACGGAGACCGAAAGGTCGAGCATGAATCATATAGTAGATATGATCAACATATTGATGTTCACCGTTGAAACTACTCCATCTCACGTGACGATCGGACATGGTGTAGTTGATATGGATCACGTAATCACTTAGAAGATTAGAGGGATGTCTATCTAAGTGGGAGTTCTTAAGTAATATGATTAATTGAACTTTAATTTATCATGAACTTAGTCCTGGTAGTATTTTGCAAATTATGTTGTAGATCAATAGCTCGCATTGTTGCTTCCCTATGTTTTTTATATGTGTTCCTAGAGAAAATTGTATTGAAAAATGTTAGTAGCAATGATGCGGATTGGATCCGTGATCCGAGGTTTATCCTCATTGCTGCACGTAAGAATTATGTCCTTAATGCACCGCTAGGTGACAGACCTATTGCGAGAGCAAATGCGGGCGTTATGAGCGTTTGGCTAGCTCAATATGATGACTACTTGATAGTTTAGTACACCATGCTTAACGGCTTAGAATCGGGACTTCAAAGGCGTTTTGAACGTCACGGACCATATGAGATGTTCCAGAGTTGAAGTTAATATTTCAAGCAAATACCGAGTTGAGAGATATGAAGTCCCCAACAAGTTCTATAGCTAAAAGATGGAGGAGAATCGCTCAACTAGTGAGCATGTGCTCAGATTGTCCGGTACTTTAATCGCTTGAATCAAGTGGGAGTTAATCTTCCAGATAAGATAGTGATTGACAGAATTCTCTAGTCACCATCACTAAGTTATTAGAACTTTGTGATGAACTACAGTATGCAAGGGATGACGAAAACGATTCCGAGCTCTTCGTGATGTTGAAATCGACGAAGGTAGAAATCAAGAAAGAGCATCAAGTGTTGATGATTGACAAGACCACTAGTCTCAAGAAAAGGGCAAAGGAAAGAAAGGGAACTTCAAGTAGAATGACAAGCAAGTTGTCACACCCACGAAGAAGCCCAAAGCTAAACCAAAGCACTGAAACCGAGTGCTTACCTTTGCAAAGGAAATGGTCCTTTGAAGCGGAAATACCCTGAATATTTGGTGGATAAGAAGGATGGCAAAGTGAACAAGGGTATATTTGATATACATGTTATTGATGTGTACCTTACTAGTGTTTATAGTAGCCACGAGTATTTGATACTTGTTAGGTTGCTAAAATTAGTAACTCGAAACAGGAGTTACGTAATAAGCGAAACTAGTTGAAGGGGAAGTGACGATGAGTATTGGAAGTAGTTCCAAGATTGATATGATCATCATCGCACACTCCCTATACTTTCGGGATTAGTGTTAAACCTAAATAAATGTTATTTGGCGTTTGCGTTGAGCATGAATATGATTTGATCATGTTTATTGCGATACGGTTATTCATTTAAAGTCAAAGAATAATTGTTGTTACATTTACATGAATAAAACCTTCAATGTTCATACACCCAATGAAAATAGTTTGTTGGATCTCGATCGTAGTGATACACATATTCATAATATTGATACCAAAAGATGCAAAGTTAATAATGATAGTGCAACTTATTTGTGGCACTGCCGTTTGGGTCATATCGGTGTAAAGCGCATGAAGAAACTCCATAAAGATGGATTTTTGGAATCACTTGGTTATGAATCATTTGATGCTTGCAAACCGTGCCTTTTAGGCAAGATGACTAAAACTCCGTTCTCCAGAACAATGGAACGAAGCTCTTGACTTATTGGAAATAATACATACCGATGTATGCGATCCGATGAGTGTTAAGGCTCGCGGCGTCTATCGTTATTTTCTGACCTTCACAGATGATTTGAGCAGATATGGGTATATCTACTTGATGAAACATAAGTCTGAAATAGTTGAAAAGTTCAAAGAATTTCAGAGTGCAGTGGAAAAATCATCGTAACAAGAAAATAAAGTTTCTATGATCTGATCGTGGAGACGAATATTTGAGTTACGAGTTTGGTCTTCATTTGAAGCAACGTGAAATAGTTTTGCAACTCACGCCACCAGGAACACCACAATGTAATGGTGTGCCCAAACGTCGTAATCGTACTTTACTAGATATGGTGCGATCTATGATGTCTCTTATCGGTTTACCACTATCGTTTTGGGGTTATGCATTAGAGACAATGCATTCACGTTTAATAGAGCACCATCTAAATCCGTTGAGATGACACCGTATGAACTATGGTTTAGCAGTAAACCTAAGCTGTCGTTTCTTAAAGTTTGGAGTTGCGATGCTTATATGAAAAAGTTTTTCAAACCTGATAAGCTCGAACCCAAATCGGAGAAGTGCGTCTTCATAGAATACCCAAAGGAAACTATTGGGTACACCTTCTATCACAGATCCGAAGGCAAGTTATTCGTTGCTAAAATGGATCCTTTCTAGAGAAGGAGTTTCTCTCGAAAGAAGTGAGTAGGAGGAAAGTAGAACTTGATGAGGTAATTGTACCTTCTCCCAAATTGGAAAGATGTTCATCACACAAGTCAGTTCCAGTGTTTCCTACACCAATTAGTGAGGAAGTTAATGATGATGATCATGAAACTTCAGATCAAGTTGCTACCGACCCTCATAGGTCTTCCAGAGTAAGATCCGCACCAGAGTGGTACGGTAATCGTGTTCTAGAAGTCATGTTACTAGACCATGATGAACCTACGAACTATGAGGAAGCGATGATGAGCCCAGATTCCGCGAAATGGCTTGAGGCCATAAAATCTGAGATATGATCCATGTATGAGAACAATGTATGGACTTTGATTGACTTGCTCGATGATCAGCAAGCCATGTTAAATAAATGGATCTTCAAGAGGAAGACGGACACTGATAGTAGTGTTACTATCTACAAAGCTCGACTTGTTGCCAAAGGTTTTCGACAAGTTCAAGGTGTTGAATACGATGAGAGTTTCTCACTCGTAACGATGCTTAAAGTCTGTCCGAATCATGTTAGCAATTGCCATATTTTATGAAATCTGGCAAATGTGAAAGATCGAGGATGTCGCCTAGAGGGGGAGGGGGTGAATAGGCGCTTTAAAATAATTACGGTTTAGGCTTGAACAAATGCGGAATAAACCTAGCGGTTAATTTGTCAAGCACAAAACCTACAACAACTAGGCTCACCTATGTGCACCAACAACTTATGCTAAGCAAGATAAGCAACTATGTGATAGCAAGATATATGACAAAGAACAATATGGCTATCACAAAGTAAAGTGCATAAGTAAAGGGGCTCGGGAAAGAGATAACCGAGGCACGCGGAGACGACGATGTATCCGAAGTTCACACCCTTGCGGATGCTAATCTCCGTTTGGAGGCGGTGTGGAGGCACAATGCTCCCCAAGAAGCCACTAGGGCCACCGTAATCTCCTCACGCCCTCGCCAAGTGCAAGATGCCGTGATTCCACTAAAGGGACCCTTGAGGGCGGTCACCGAACCCGCATAAATGGCAACCCTTGGGGCGGTCACCGAACCCGTACACTTTGGCAACCCTTGGGGCGGTCACGGAACCCGTCAAGTTGCTCAGGCGATCTCCACAACCTAATTGGAGACCCCGGCGCTTGCCGGAGCTTTACACCACAATGATTGAGCTCCGAACACCACCAACCGTCTAGGGCGCCCAAGCACCCAAGAGGAACAAGCTCAAGGGCACCAAGCACCCAAGAGTAATAAGCTTCTCAACTTGTAACTTCCACGTATCACCGTGGAGAACTCAAACCGATGCACCAAATGCAATGGCAAGGGCACATGGAGTGCCCAAGTCCTTCTCTCTCAAATCCCACCAAAGCAACTAATGCTAGGGAGGAAAATGAGAGGAAGAACAAGAAGGAGAACACCAAGAACTCCAAGAACTAGATCCAAGGGGTTCCCCTCACATAGAGGAGAAAGTGGTTGGTGGAAATGTGGATCTAGATCTCCTCTCTTTTCCCTCAAAAACTAGCAAGAATCCATGGAGGGATTGAGAGATAGCAAGCTCGGAGAAGGTCAACAATGGGGGAAGAACACGAGCTCAAAGGATAAGGTTCAATGGGAAGAAGACCCCTTTTATAGGAGGGAAAATCCAACCGTTACCCCACCGAACAGCCCGACAGAGCGGTACTACTACCGCTAAGGAAGGGTGGTACTACCGAGGGCGGTACTACCGCTCCTACCTAAGCGGTACTACCGTGCTAAAGAGAGAGGCAGTACCATCGCCACAGGCGGTACTACAGCGGGAGTAGAGCGGTACTACCGCTCGAGCGGTACTACCGCCCTCATCGCCGCAACTAGTGCCGCAAAACCCGACACGAGAAAACATCGTCTCGAATCGAGGCGGTAGTAGGCGCGGTACTACTGAGGTAGTATAGTCGAAGCCCGCGAGCGGTACTACCGCTCATCGGAGCGGTACTACCGCTTGGGGGCTTCGGCGGTACTACCGCTGTAGGTCGCGGTACTACCGCTGGCACAGGGCGAAACCGAAACTGCCATAACTTCTGCAAATGAGCTCCGAATTGAGCAAACTCAAGCTTGTTTGAAACAAGACAACGAGTAGCATCAAAACAATGGTAGTACCCTCCAACATCGGTTATAGTAAGAAGAGGCAGGGGAGGTAGGCTTAGCAAACAAAGGAGTGAAACCTTCAACCGAGAAGAACCGGCATACCCTCCAACATCGAAAACATCATAGAAGATGCATGAGAACTCCGTTTTCGATGAACTCGAGCTTGTCATAAAATGACCATAAGCTCCAAATCTCACAAGGATAAGAACCAAACAAGAACCAAAAAGATGATGCAAGGATGCAATGGTTTGAGCTCTCTCTGAATGATACGATCAAGCAACTCATCGAGAGCCCCCCTTGATAGTACGGCAAGCGATCCTATAACCGGTCTTCCACAACTACCATGAGACCGGTAAAATAGAAAACCTATCAAGGGCAAACCTTTGCCTTGCACATGGTCCACTTGAGCTAGATGATGACGATCTTGACTCCCTCAAGTTGGACCACCTTTCTTGATTGCATTGGCGGGATGAAGACTAGTTGATTGCTCCCCCATACTCTATTGTGGGTGAGCCTCTCTTCCGCTCATCTTCACAAGTCCATTGTCACCACAATGGACGGCAAGCTTCAAGCACTTGATCTCTTCGTGATGCATTACTTGAACTTGCACACCGCAACCTAACCCCACAAAGAACTCTCACGAAGACCATGGGTTAGTACACAAAGCGTAATGGACAATGCTTACCATACCATGGGATCACTTGACCCCTCTGTACATCTTGTACGCTTTGTGTGTTGAATCTTTCCAACTCTCTTCATTTGGATGATGTCTTGAAGGTGGACATGAATGATCACACAATCTTATTCTTCAAGACATGCTTGCAATAAGCTCAACACTCACATGACCAATCTTTGGATAATTCCTTGAATAGCACCTTGGTCGACACAAAACTCTCCTTGAAACAACACATGTACTCCAAGAAAAGCCTATGGACAAAACCTTCAAATAAACTCAAGGCAACCATTAGTCCATAGAGAATGTCATCAATTACCAAAACCACACATGGGGGCACCGCATGTCCTTTCAAAATGGATGTCAAAACTGCATTCCTTAATGGATTTATTAAAGAAGAGTTGCATATGATGCAACCAGAAGGTTTTGTCAATCCTAAAGATGCTAACAAAATGTGCAAGCTCCAGCGATCCATCTATGGACTGGTGCAAGCATCTCAGAGTTGGAATACACGCTTTGATAAGTTGATCATAGCATATAGTTTTATACATACTTGCGGTGAAGCCTGTATTTACAATAAAGTGAGTGGGAGCACTACCGCCTTTCTGATAAATATATGTGAGTAACATATTGTTGGTCAGAAATGATGTAGAATTTTTCTGGAAAGCATAAAGGAGTATTTGAAAGGAGTTCTTTAAAAGAAAGACCTCAATAAAGCTACTTACATATTGAGCATCAAGATCTATTGAGATAGATCAAGACGCTTGATAAGTTTTTTCAATAAGTATATACCTTGTCAAGATTTTGAAGTAGTTCAAAATGGAACATTCAAAGAAAAGTTCTTGCCTGTGTTACAAGGTGTGAAATTGAGTAAGACTCAAATCCCGACCACGGCAGAAAATAGAAAAGAGAATGAAAGTCATTCCCTATGCCTTAGTCATAGGTTCTATAAAGTATGCTATGCTATGTACCAGACCTATTGTATACCTTTCTCTGAATTTGGCAAGGGAGTACAATAGTGATCTAGGAGTAGATCACTGGACATTGGTCAAGAACATCCTTAGTGAGGACTAAGGAAATATTTCTCGATTATGGAGGTGATAAAAAGAGCCCGTCGTAAAGAGTTACATCGATGCAAGCTTTTTACACTGATCCAGATGACTCTAAGTCTCAATCTGGATACATATTGAAAGTGGGAGCAATTAGCTAGAGTAGCTCCGTGCGGAGCATTGTAGACATATAATATTTGCAAAATACATACGGCTCTGTATGTGATGAGACCGTTGACTAAGATTCTCTCACGAGCAAAACATGATAATACCTTAGTACTCTTTGGGTGTTAATCACATAGCGATGTGAACTAGATTATTGACTCTAGTAAACCCTTTAGGTGTTGGTCACATGACGATGTGAACTATGGGTGTTAATCACATACAGATGTGAATATAAGTGTTGAATCACATGATGATGTGAACTAGATTATTGACTCTAGTGCAAGTGGGAGACTGACGGAAATATGCCCTAGAGGCAATAATAAATTTATTATTTATTTCCTTATTTCATGATAAATGTTTATTATTCATGCTAGAATTGTATTAACCGGAAACATGATACATGTGTGAATACATAGGCAAACATATAGTCACTAGTATGCCTCTACTTGACTAGCTCATTAATCAAAGATGGTTATGTTTCCTAACCATAGACATGTGTTGTCATTTGATTAACGGGATCACATCATTAGGAGAATGATGTGATTGACATGACCCATTCCGTTAGCCTAGCACTTGATCGTTTAGTATATTGCTATTGCTTTCTTCATGACTTATACATGTTCCTGTAACTATAAGATTATGCAACTCCCGTTTACCGGAGGAACACTTTGGGTGCTACCAAACTTCACAATGTTAATGGGTGATTATAAAGGAGTACTACAGGTGTCTCCAAAGGTACATGTTGGGTTGGCGTATTTTGAGATTAGGTTTTGTCACTCCGATTGTCGGAGAGGTATCTCTGGGCCCTCTCGGTAATGCACATCACTATAAGCCTTGCAAGCAATGTAGCTAATGAGTTAGTTACGGAATGATGCATTACGTAAACGAGTAAAGAGACTTGCCAAGATGTGAGATTGAACTAGGTATTGGATACCGACGATCGAATCTCGGGCAAGTAACATACCGATGACAAAGGGAACAACGTATGTTGTTATGCGGTTTGACCGATAAAGATCTTCGTAGAATATGTAGGAGCCAATATGGGCATCCAGGTTCCGCTATTGGTTATTGACCAAGAATAGTTCTAGGTCATGTCTACATGGTTCTCGAACCCGTAGGGTCCGCACGCTTAACGTTACGATGACAGTTATATTATGAGTTTATGAGTTTTGATGTACCAAGGAGTTAGTCCCGGATGAGATCGGGGATCTGACGAGGAGTCTCGAAATGGTCGATACGTAAAGATCGATATATTGGACGACTATATTTGGAGTTCGGAAAGGTTCCGAGGTGATTCAGGTATTTTTGGGAGTACCGAGAGTTACGGAATTCGTATTGGGCCTCTTTGGGCCATACGGGAAAGGAGAGAAAGGGCCAAAAGAGTGGCCGCACCCTCCCCTTGTACTAGTCCGAATTGGACTAGGAAGAAGCGCACCCTTCCTTCCTTCTCCTTCTCTCTTCCTTTCCTTCTCTCCTACTCCTACTACATGGAAGGGTTCCTAGTTCGACTAGGAAGGGGAATCCTACTCCCGGTGGGAGTAGGACTCCCATGCGCCATAGAAAAGGGTCGGCCCTCCTCCTCCACTCCTTTATATCTGAGGCAGGGGCACCCCATGGACACACAAGTTGATCTACGGATCGTTCCTTAGCCGTGTGCGGTGCCCCTTCCACCATATTCCACCTCGGTCATATCGTCGCAGAAGTTTAGGCGAAGCCTGCGTCGGTAGAACATCATCATCGTCACCACGCCTTGCGTCGTCTTGTGGAACTCATCCCGACACTTTGCTTTGGATCGAGTCCGGGATCGTCACCGAGCTGAACGTGTGCTGAACTGAGAGGTGTCGTGCGTTCGGTACTTGGATCGGTCGGATCGTGAAGATGTGCGACTACATCAACCACGTTCTCATAACGCTTCCGCTTACGGTCTCTGAGTGCGTGGACAATACTCTCCCCTCTCGTTGCTATGCATCACCATGATCCTTGCGTGTGCGTAGGAATTTTTTTTGAAATTACTACGTTCCCCAACAGTATCAGGCACCAAATAAGATTTATTCAGGTCTAAAACTAATTCCGAAGGTAGATGTAGAGTTAGCGTGCCGACGGTGATCACATCGACCTTGGAACCATTCCCGACGCGCATCGTCACCTCGTCCTTAGCCAATCTTCGTTTATTCCGCACCTCCTGTTTTGAGTTACAAATATGAGCAACCGAACAAGTATCAAATACCCAGGTGCTGCTACGAGCATTAATAAGGTGCACATCAATACCATGTACATTAAATATACATTTGTTTACGTTGCCAACCTTCTTATCCGCCAAGTATTTGGGGCAGTTCCGCTTCCAGTGACCAGTCCCTTTGTAGTAGAAGCACTCAGTTTCAGGTTTGGGTACAACTTTGGGCTTCTTCCCGGGAGTGGCAACTTGCTTGCCATTCTTCTTGAAGTTCCCTTTCTTTCCCTTGCCCTTTTTCTTGAAACTAGTGGTCTTGTTAACCATCAACACTTGATGCTCCTTCTTGATTTCTACCTCCGCGGCCTTAAGCATTGCGAAGAGCTCATGAATCGTTTTATTCATCCCTTGCATATTATAGTTCATCATGAAGCCTTTGTAGCTTGGCGGAAGTGATTGAAGAACTTTTTCAATCACACCATCAACTCGAAGATCAACTCCTAGCCGAGTCAAGTGGTTATGATACCCGGACATTTTGAGTATGTGTTCACTGACAAAACTGTTCTCCTCCATCTTGCAGCTATAGAACTTGTTGGAGACTTCATATCTTTCAACCCGAGCATTTTCTTGAAATATTAACTTCAACCCTTGGAACATCTCATATGCTCCATGACGTTCAAAACGTCTTTGAAGTCCCGGTTCTAAGCCGTAAAGCATGGAGCACTGAACTATTGAGTAGTCATCAGATCGAGCTTGCCAGACGTTCATAACATCAGCTTCAGCTCCTGCAGCAGGCCTTTCACCTAGCGGTGCATAAAGGACATAATTCTTCTATGCAGCAATGAGGATAATCCTCAAGTTACGGACCCAGTCCATGTAGTTGCTACCATCATCTTTCAACTTAGCTTTCTCTAGGAACGCATTAAAATTCAGAGGAACAATAGCTCGGGCCATTACAACATAGGTATGCAAAACTATAAGACTAAGTTCAAGATAAATTAAGTTCAATTAAACAAATTACTAATGAACTCCCACTTGAATAAACATCCCTCAAGTCATCTAAGTGATACATGATCCAAATCAACTAAACCATGTCTGATCATCACATGAGATGGGGTAGTCATCAATGGTGAACATCTATATGTTGATCATATATACAATATGACTCATGTTCGACCTTTCGGTCTCCAATGTTCTGAGACCATGTCTGTACATGCTAGGCTCGTCAAGTTTAACCCTAGTATTATGCATGTGTAAAACTATCTTACACCCGTTGTATGTGAACGTAGATTCTATCACACCTGATCATCACGTGGTGCTTTGAAATGACGAACTTTGGCAACAGTGCATACTCGGGGAGAACACTTTTATCTTGAAATTTAGTGAAGGGATCATCTTATAATGCTAGCATCGTTCTAAGAAAAATAAGATGCATAAAGGATAAACATCACATGTAATCAAAATATGTGACATGATATGGCCATCATCATCTTGTGCTTTTGATCTCCATCTCGAAAGCATCATCATGATCTCCATCATCACCGGCTTGACACCTTGATCTCCATCGTAGCATCGTTGCGTCGAGGTCATCACGCCAACTATTGCTTCTACAAGTATCGCTAACGCATAGTGATAAAGTAAAGCAATTACTGAAGGAAATATGCCCTAGAGGCAATAATAAAGTTATTATTTATTTCCTTATATCATGATAAATGTTTATTATTCATGCTAGAATTGTATTAACCGAAAACATAATACATGTGTGAATACATAGACAAACATAGTGTCACTAGTATGCCTCTACTTGACTAGCTCGTGAATCGAAGATGGTTAAGTTTCCTAGCTATGGACATGAGTTGTCATTTGATTAATGGGATCGCATCATTAGGAGAATGATGTGATTGACTTGACCCATTCCGTTAACTTAGCACTTGATCGTTTAGTATGTTGCTATTGCTTTCTTCATGACTTATACATGTTCCTATGACTATGAGATTATGCCACTCCCGTATACCGGAGGAACAGTTTGTGTGCTACCAAAGCGTCCTGGCAATCGGGTGATTATAAAGGAGCTCTCAGGTGTCTCCGAAGGTACATGTTGGGTTGGCGTATTTCGAGATTAGGATTTGTCACTCCGATTGTCGGAGAGGTATCTCTGGGCCCTCTCGGTAATGCACATCACTATAAGCCTTGCAAGCAATGTAACTAATGAGTTATTTACGGAATGATGCATTACGTAACAAGTAAAGAGATTAGCCGGTAACGAGATTGAACTAGGTATTGAATACCGACGATCGAATCTCGGGCAAGTAACATACCGATGACAAAGGGAACAACGTATGTTGTTATGCGGTTTGACCGATAAAGATCTTCGTAGAATATGTAGGAGCCAATATGAACATCCAGGTTCTACTATTGTTTATTGACCAGAAACAGTTCTAGGTCATGTCTACATAGTTCTCGAACCCGTAGGGTCCGCACGCTTAACGTTACGATGACAGTTATATTATGAGTTTATGAGTTTTGATGTACCGAAGGAGTTCGGAGTCCCGGATGAGATCGGGGACATGACGAGGAGTCCCGAAATGGTCGAGACGTAAAGATCGATATATTGGACGACTATATTCGGACATCGAAAAGGTTCCGAGTGATTCGGTATTTTGGAGTACCAGGGAGTTACGGAATTCGTATTGGGCCTTAATGGGCCATACGGGAAAGGAGAGAAAGGCCTCAAATGGTGGCCGCACCCCTCCCCGTGAGCTGGTCCGAATTGGACTAGGGAGGGGGGGCGCCCCCTTCCTTCCTTCTCCTTTTCCCTTCCCTTTCCTTCCCTCCTACTCCTACTACTTGGAAGGGCTCCGAGTTCTACTAGGAAGGGGAATCCTACTCCCGGTGGGAGTAGGACTCCCTAGGGCGCCATAGAGAGGGCCGCCCTCCCTCCTCCACTCCTTTATATACGGGGCAGGGGCACCCCATAGACACACAAGTTGACCTTCGTGATCGTTCCTTAGCCGTGTGCGGTGCCCCCCTCCACCATATTCCACCTCGGTCGTATCGTTGCGGTGCTTAGGCGAAGCCCTGCGTCGGTAGAACATCATCATCGTCACCACACCGTCGTGCTGATGGAACTCATCCCCGACACCCTGCTGGATTGGAGTCCGGGGATCGTCATCAAGCTGAACGTGTGCTGAACTCGGAGGTGTCGTACGTTCGGTACTTGGATCGGTCGGATCGTGAAGACGTACGACTACATCAACCGCGTTGTCATAACGCTTCCTCTTACGGTCTACGAGGGTACGTGGACAACACTCTCCCCTCTCGTTGCTATGCGTCACCATGATCCTTGCGTGTGCGTAGGAAAATTTTGAAATTACTACGTTCCCCAACAATTACATGGCGCTTACACTTCATACAATAAAGAGACAACCCTAAGGCTCCTGCCGATTGTCGATATTACAAAACATGATCATCTCATACGTCAACATATATCACATCATATCTTAACCATATCACATCACAACATGCCCTACAAAAACAAGTTAGACCTCCTCTACTTTGTTGTTGCAAGTTTTAATTGGCTGCTACATGCTTCTAGCAAGAACCATTCTTACCTACGCAAAAACCACAACAATGATTCATCAAGTTTGCTGTTTTAACCTTCTTCAAGGACCGGCCGTAGTCAAATTCGATTCAACTAAAGTAGGAGAAACCGACACCCACCAGCCAACTTTATGCAAAACTAGTTGCATGTCAGTCGGTGGAACCGGTCTCATATGTGTGGACATGTAAGGTTGGTCCGGGCCGCTTCATCCCACAAAACCGTCGAATCAAAATAAGACGTTTATGGTAAGCAGTATGACTATCACCACCAACAACTCTTTGTGTTCTACTCGTGCATATCATCTATGCATAGACCTGGCTCTGATGCCACTATTGGGAAACGTTGCATGGAAAACCAAAAAAATTATACGCACACGCAAGATTTATCAAGGAGATGCATAGAAACGAGAGGGGAGAGTGTGTCTACATACCCTTGTAGACCGTAAGTGGAAGCGTTTGACAACGCGGTTGATGTAGTCGAACTTCTTCGCGTTCCAACCGATCGAGCATAGAACGTACGACTCCTCCACGTTCAGCACACGTTCAGCTCGATGACATCATCCGCCTTCTTGATCCAGCAAGACGGTGAGGTAGTGGATGAGTTCCGGCAGCACGACGACATGGTGACGGTGATGGTGAAGCTATGATACGTCTCCAACGTATCTATAACTTTTTATTGTTCTATGCTATTATATTATCCATCTTGGATGTTTTATATGCATTTATATGCTATTTTATATTACTTTTGGGACTAATCTGTTAACCTAGAGCCCAGTGCCAGTTTCTATTTTTCCTTGTTTTTGAGTTTCGCAGAAAAGGAATATCAAACGGAGTCCAAATGAGCTAAACAATTCTGGAGAATATTTTTGGAAAATATAAAAGATACTGGAACGAAAAGATATCAGAGAAGAGTCCCGAGGACACCACAAGGGTGGAGGGCTCCCCCATAGGGCGCGCCCCCCGTCCTTGTCGTTGCCTTGTGGGGCCCCTTGACTTGTTCCCGGCGCCAACACCTCCTATAAATCCCAAAACCTCCAAAACAGAATGGAGATCGGGAGTTCCACCGTCGCAAGCCTTTGTAGCCATGAAAAAGCAATCGGGAGCCCGTTCTGGTACCCTGCCGGAGGGGGAAACCATCACCGGTGGCCATCTTCATCATCCCGACGCTCTCCATGAGAGGAGGGAGTAGTTCACCCTCGGGTTGAGGGTATGCACCAGTAGCTATGTGTTTGATCTCTCTCTCTCTCTCTCTCTCTCTCTCTCTCGTGTTCTTGATATGGCACGATCTTGATGTATCGTGAGCTTTGCTACTATAGTTGAATCATATGGTGTTTCTAACCCTCTACCTTCTTGTAATGGATTGAGTTTTCCCTTTGAAGTTATCTTATCGGATTGAGTCTTTAAGAATTTGAGAACACTTGATGTATGTCTTGCATGTGCTTATCTGTGGTGACAATGGGATATTCACGTGATGTACTTGATGTATGTTTTGGTGATCAACTTGCGGATTCTGCGACCTTGTGAACTTATGCATAGGGGTTGGCACACATTTTCGTCTTGACTCTCCGGTAGAAACTTTGGGGCACTCTTTGAAGTTCTTTGTGTTGGTTTGAATAGATGAACTGAGATTGTGTGATGCATATCGTATAATCAAACCCGCGGATACTTGTGGTGACATTGGAGTATCTAGGTGACATTAGGGTTTTGGTTGATGTGTGTCTTAAGGTGTTATTTTAGTACAAACTCTAGGGTTGTTTGTGGCACTTATAGGAATAGCCAAATAGATCGATCAAAAAGAATAACTTTGAGGTGGTTTCGTACCCTACAATAATCTATTCGTTTATTCTCTGCTATTAGTGACTTTGGAGTGACTCTTTGTTGCACGTTGAGGGATTGTTATATGATCTAGTTATGTTATCATTGTTGAGAGAACTTGCACTAATGAGAGTATGAACCCTAGGCCTTGTTTCCAAGCATTGCAATACCATTTTCACTCACTTCTACCACTTGCTACCTTGCTATTTTTATATTTTCAGATTAGAAAAACCTATATCTACCATCCATATTACACTTGTATCACCATATCTTCGCCGAACTAGTGCACCTATACAATTTACCATTGTATTGGGTGTGTTGGGGACACAAGAGACTCTTTGTTATTTGGTTGCAGGGTTGTTTGAGAGGGACCATATTCATCATATGCCTCCCACGGATTGATAAACCTTAGGTCATCACTTGAGGGAAATTTTCTACTGTCCTACAAAACTCTACGCTTGGAGGTCCAACACGAGTCTACAGGAAGAAGGTTGCATACTAGACATCAAGCTCTTTTCTGGCGCCGTTGCCGGGGAGGCTAGGTAAGCGGCACTCACATCCCATCAACGAAGCTCTGTTCTAGCGCCGTTGCCGGGGAGGCGAGTGCTTGAAGGTATATCTTTAGATCTTGCAATTGAATCTTTTAGTTTCTTGTTTTATCACTAGTTTATTTTATAAAAAGAAAAATACAAAAAAAATGTAATTGAGGTTGCCACATATTATCCATCTTTATAATGTCTTTCGTGAAAAATATGGAAGGTAAATTGTGCTCAAGTGTTAGAAGAAGAAGTCAATAAAATGTTTGGCACTAGATCTTTGAATGATGAGCATGATTGCAATGTTGTTATTATGAATTCTTTGAATATCCATGATGCTAATGATATGCAAAGCTACAAGCTTAGGGATGCTATGTTTGATGAAGATGATATTTTTTGTCCCCCAAGTTTTGATGAGAATATTTATTATGATGAAAGCATGCCTCCTATTTATGATGATTATATTGATGAAAGTGGGTTTGGAAGAGTGCCAACTTTAGGAAGTAATGATCCCACTATTTTGGAGGGTGTTGAATCTTATTGTGATAATTATGAAAGTGTATTTGGAGAGGTCATGACTTTATTTAGTGATGAATCCACTATTTCGGAAGAGGTTCCAATTGATTATGAGAACAAAGTTGCTATCTATGATGATATTGTGATGACATGTATGCTATAAATAATAATGATAACCATGAAAATTGTCATCTTGATTTTAATTTTCAATTGGATTATGCCTCACATAATAGTTATTTTGTTGAGTTTGCTCCCACTGCTATTCATGAGAATAAATTTGCTTATGTGGAGAGTAACAAAATTTCTATGCTTGTAGATCATGAAAGGAATGATTTGTGTGATAGTTATATTGTTGAATCCGTTCATGATGCTACTGAAAATTATTATGAGAGAGGAACATATGCTTTTACATATCTCAGTAATACCAAGTTTCCTATCTATGTGTTGAAAGTTTTGAAGTCATGCTTGTTTTACCTTCCTATGCTAGTTGATTCTTGTTTCCATGAATTGTTTGCTCACAAAATGCCTATGCATAGGAAGTGGGTTAGACTTAAATGTGCTTGACACATATATTTCATGATGCTCTCTTTGCGTTTCAATTCTTTATTTTTATGCGAGCATCACTAAAATAATCATGCCTAGCTAGAAAGGCATTAAAGAAAAGCACTTGTCGGGAGACAACCCAATATTTACCCCTACTATTTTTGCATGTTCACATGATTAAGCTACTGTAGTAATCATGTTTTATAGCTTTCTTTCCAATAAAGTGCCAAGTAAAGCCTTTGGGATAGTGTGGATGATAGTTGATTCAATTATGTCCAAAAATAGAAACTTTTGCGCCTAGTGACGGAATGTTAAAAATCAATGGAGCATCAAAAAATTCTGAATTTTTTACAGTATATTGATATACAAATTGCCTACGCTGTCCTAATTTCAGAATTTTTGGAGTTGAAAAAGTATGGTTGATGTTCATATCATTATAGACTGTTCTGTTTTTGACAGATTCTGTTTTCGATGCAAAGTTTGCTTGTTTTCTGGTTTCTATGGCTTATATTTCTTAATATAAATTGTAGAAATGATAGGGTACAACAGGCATCATGTGAGAAAAATTATGAATCTTGTCTTTACAGTACCAAAGTGAATGACTTGTTTTATTATACTAACGGAGATCACGAGTTTTATGTTAAGTTTTGTGTTGTGAAGTTTTCAAGTTTTGGGTGAAGTTCCGATGGACTACGGAATAAGGAGCGGAAGGAGCCTAAGCTTGGGGATGTCCAAGGCACCCCAAGGTAATATTCAAGGACAACCAAGCATCTAAGCTTGGGGATGCCCCAGATGGGATCCCCTCTTTCTCTTTATTCATTGGTAACCTTACTTGGAGCTATATTTTTATTCACCACATAATGTGTGTTTTGCTTGGAGCATCATTTTATTTATTAGGATTTTCTTGCTGTTTGAATAAAACATTAAGATCTGAAGTTCTTAAATGTTAGAGAGTCTTCACATAGTTACATAATTATTTGACTGCTCATTGATCTTCACTTATATCTTTTGGAGTAGTTTGTCATTTGCTCTAGTGCTTCACTTATATCTTTCTAGAGCACGGCGGTAGTTTTATTTTGAAGAAATTGTTGAACTCTCATGCTTCACTTATATCATTTTGAGAGTCTCTAACAGCATGCATGAAAATTTGCTTAGATTATGAATTTAGTCCTATTATGATGGGCATCCAAGAGGGATATAATAAAAACTTTCATATTAAGTGCATTGAATACTATGAGAAGTTTGATTCCTTTTGATTGTTTTGAGATATAAAGATGGTGATATTAGAGTCATGCTAGTGAGTAATTGTGGATTTTAGAAATACTTGTGTTAAAGTTCGTGATTCCCGTAGCATGCACGTATGCTGAACCGTTATGTGATGAAGTCGGAGCATGATTTATTTAGTGACTGTCTTCCTTATGAGTGGCAGTAGGGGACGAGCGATGGTCTTTTCCTACCAATGTATCCCCCTAGGAGCATGCACGTAGTACTTCGTTTCGATAACTAATAGATTTTTGCAATAAGTATGTGAGTTCTTTATGACTAATGTTGAGTCCATGGATTAAACGCACTCTCACCCTTCCACCATTGCTAGCCTCTCTAGTGCCGCACAACGTTCGCCTGTACCATACACCCACATTATACCTTCCTGAAAACAGCCACCATACCTACCTATTATGGCATTTCTGTAGCCATTTCGAGATATATTGCCATGCAACTTTTCACCGTTCCATTTATTATGACACGTTTCATCATTGTCATATTGCTTTGCATGATCATGTAGTTGACATTGTATTTGTGGCAAAGCCACCGTTCATAATTTTCATACATGTCACTCTTGAGTCATTGCACATCCCGGTACACCGCCGGAGGCATTCATATAGAGTCATATTTTGTCCTAATTATCGAGTTGTAATTCTCAAGTTGTAAGTAAATAAAAGTGTGATGATCTTCATTATTAGAGCATTGTCCCATGTGAGGAAAGGATGATGGAGACTATGATTCCCCCACAAGTCGGGAAGAGACTCCAGTCGAAAAATAAAAAAATAATAAAAAAAAAGAGTCCAAAAAAATGAGAGAAGGCCCAATAAAATGAGAGAAAAGAGAGAAGGGGCAATGTTACTATCCTTTTACCACACTTGTGCTTCAAAGTAGCACCATGATCTTCATGATAGAGAGTCTCCTATGTTGTCACTTTCATATACGAGTGGGAATTTTTTATTATAGAACTTGGCTTGTATATTCCAATGATGGGCTTCCTCAAATTGTCTAGGTCTTCGTGAGCAAGCGAGTTGGATGCACACCCACTTAGTTTCTTTTTGAGCCTTCATAAACTTATAGCTCTAGTGCATCCGTTGCATGGCAATCCCTACTCACTCACATTGATATCTATTGATGGGCATCTCCATAGCCCGTTGATACGCCTAGTTGATGTGAGACTATCTCCTTTTTTGTCTTCTCCACAACCACCATATTCTATTCCACCCATAGTGCTATATCCATGGCTCACACTCATGTATTGCGTGAAAGTTGAAAATGTTTGAGAACATCAATAGTATGAAACAATTTCTTGGCTTGTCATCAGGGTTGTGCATGATTTGAATATTTTGTGTGATGAAGATGGAGCATAGGCAGACTATATGATTTTGTAGGGATAAACTTTTTTTGGCCATGTTATTTTGTAGGGATAACTTTGAGGTGGTTTCGTACCCTACAATAATCTCTTCATTTATTCTCCGCTATTGGTGACTTTGAAGTGATTCTTTGTTGCACGTTGAGGAATTGTTATATGATCTAATTATGTTGTCATTGTTGAGAGAACTTGCACTAGTGAAAGTATGAACCCTAGGCCTTGTTTCCAAGCATTGCAATACCGTTTTCATTCACTTTTACCACTTGCTACTTTGCAGTTTTTATATTTTCAGATTACAAAAACCTATATCTACCATCCATATTACACTTGTATCACCATCTCTTCGCCGATCTAGTGCACCTATACAATTTACCATTGTATTGGGTGTGTTGGGGACATAAGAGACTCTTTGTTATTTGGTTGCAGGGTTGTTTGAGAGAGACCATCTTCATCCTACGCCTCCCACGGATTGATAAACCTTAGGTCATCCACTTGAGGGAAATTTGCTACTGTCCTACAAAACTCTACGCTTGGAGGCCCAACACGAGTCTACAGGAAGAAGGATGCATAGTAGACATCAAGCTATCTCCGTAGGGCTTCGCCTAAGTACTACAAAAATATGACCGTGGGTGTAAATGGTGGAGGGGGGCGCCGCACATGGCTCAGAAATTGTCTGGGATGTGCTAGGCGCCCCCTCACACATATATATAGGTGGGGGAGGAGGGAGCAGCCAGGAGGGCGCCCCAAGTAGGCCGAATCCTACTTGGGGTCCTCCCCAAGTGGAGCCCCCTTTCCTTATTTGCCGGAGAAGAACGAAAAGGGGGAAGAGAGAAGGAAGGGGAGGTCGAATCCTCCCCCCTTCCCTTTCCCCACTTGGGCGGCTGCCATGGGGGGTGCGCCAGTCCCTTGTGGGCTGGTATGATCCCCTCTTATCGCCCAATAGGCCCAATACCCTCCCGGGGTTGACCGGTACCCCCTCCGGTACTCCGATGACTATCATGTTTTCTCCGAAACACTTTCGGTGTCCGAATACCATCGTCCTATATATCAATCTTTACCTCTCGACCATTTCGAAACTCCTTGTTCTGTCCATGATCTCATCTGGGACTCCGAACAACATTCGTTCACCAAATCATATAACTCATATAACACTATATCGTAAACGAACGTTAAGCGTGCGGACCCTATGGGTTCGAGAACTATGTAGACATGACTGAGACACCTCTCCGGTCAATAACTAATAGCGAAACCTGGATGCCCATATTGGCTCCTACATATTCTGTGAAGATCTTTATCGTTCGAACCGCTATGACAACATACGTAATTCCCTTTGTCCATCGGTATGTTACTTGCCCGAGATTCGATCATCGGTATCTTCATACCTAGTTCAATCTCTGTCGGCGTCCTGGGAACGGGGGTACCCAGACTTGCCTGCCTGCGGACCAGGGCATGGCTCAGCCAGCGGCCTGGTACGACCCATCTTCACCAACAACCACTCAAGACCCTCGCGAGGCGGACAACACAAGACCTCCTCGGGGGCAGCCTCGCTAGGCTGGCTCGCGAGGAGCGGAGATATCAAGGCGGAGGGGCACCTCGCGAGGTTCACATGACGTGAGCCATGACGACCGAAGCCAGGCGGGCGCCAGCGGACGCAGAGTACCAGTTTCCTCTTTGGTGCTAAAGAGGCAGGCGCAGGCAAGGAGTCCCGAGGCATCAGGCAAAGGTTTCCATATCGGTGCAACGAGACCAAGACCAGCCGGACGGCAGGACGGAGGTCACTGCGGAGCCCATGACGGTCTCACCACCAGAGCCTTTGGCTGGCGAAGACCACCTTTTGTCATGATAACTTGTAGTAGTTGTCTCCCTTCAAATTGGCCGTTGTGGGATCCCTTCCCGCCTAACATTGGGAAGAGGACCAGGGCCACCATAAATAGGACTAGCCACCACCCTAGCAAGGGGACGGATCATTCAGATCATCCTCGCATAGACAAGCTCACCAAGCTCAAGAACACCTCTCCTCAGGAGGTTGTTCATCCCTTGTACTTGTTCATCCTCAGCCCACGAGGAAATCCACCACACCGCACTGGAGTAGGGTATTACACCACAACGGTGGCCCTAACCAGTATAAACCCTCGTGTCTCTTGTTCTTTGGGTTCGTCGAGCTAGGCCTTGAGATCGTTGCGAGAGCGAGCTAGGGAGAGATAGATCTTCATGCGCACCCTAATGTTCGAACCTCAAGGGTTTGCCGGAACCCAGAATCCGACATTTGGCGCGCCAGGTAGGGGATGCGCTGAAGCCTTTCTTCCGATCCACGCTCCATCGCAACCGTGGCTGACACTCGCCGAGCCCGTGCTGAGCGCCGCGCCGCCCGCGTCACCCAGACGGCGCCTGTTGGCAGGCCTCCCCACCGTTCTCCATCACCCACTGCCAACGCCGCCACCGGCCCGGCAGGAAACAAGCAGCAAGCTTCATCGTTGCACCCCTCCGTGCGGCGGGATGGGCCGCCGCCACCCGTCATCGACTCCGGCCGCTCGTCGTCCCCACGTCGCGCATGCAGACGCCAGCAGCCGCGCTACTCATGGCACGCGAGCTCCTTCGTTACCTCCTGGTCGACGATGTATACGAGGAATGGCTGGACCGCATTGCCGAGCTCGTCAGCGCCGCCGGGGGCTCTCCTGCACCATCCCTCTCACTGCCTCGCCCACCTCCAGCCGCGGGTGATGTAGCTCATGGAGCACCTCCTCCACCTCCGCATCAAGACGACATCATCGCACCAAGGCACATGGTCCCGTGACGCGCCCCACCATGCCGGGCGCCCCCGCACGAAGAAGGAAGCTGCCAAGAAGTCCCTCGGTCGCAAGAAAACGCTCCCGTGCTCCCAGCACCACTGCGTCGAGACCGCGTGCCGCTGAAAGCACAAGTGCTCCCTAGGTGGTTTTGGTAATTAATGTCAGCATATCTCTTGTTGGACTAACACTTTTATCTAGTATGTTTCAGATAAGTTCAACAATGGAGTGGCATGGACTAAAGGATGTGGGAACCCCTTCAAGATGCTAAGGACAAAGGATTGGCTCAAGCTTCAAGCTAAAGACTCTTCATTTTATATTTTGGTGATCCAAGATCACATTGAGTCTATAGGAAAAGCCAATACTATCAAGAAGGGATGAGGTGTTGCTTAATGAGTTTCTTGGTCCACAGTGCTTAGTGATATGCTACAAAACCCTCAACGACTTTCCCACTTCCACACATATGACTTAAACTCAAACTCGGCCCCACCGATTCTTTCTATCCGGCGCCACCGAGTTTAGTTGTCATAGCCACTGCCACAAACCCTAGGCAAATCGGTTTCGCCGATAGGGATCTCCGTCTCACCGAGATGGGATTATAATCTCTCTGTGTATGTCCATTACCAAAATCGGTCTCACCGAGTTTGTGCAATCGGTACTACCGAGATTACAATGCAAACTCTCTGGTTAACTTATTACCAAAATCGGTCCCACCGAGTTTGAGTAATCGGTATCACCGAGTTTGCTTGACCAACTCTCTGGTTAGCTAATTACCAAAATCGGTCTCACCGAGTTTGTGTAATCGGTCTCACCGAGATTACGTTATGCCCTAACCGTAACCATATCGGTCCTACCGAGTTGCATGTCGGTCCCACCGAAAACCCTAACGGTCACTAGGTTTTCTTGAATCAGTCAGGAACCGAGTTTGTTGATTCGGTCCCACCAAGTTTGGTAAATTGTGTGTAACGGTTAGATTTTGTGTGGAGGCTATATATACCCTCCACCTCCTCTTCATTCATGGAGAGAGCCATCGTAACAAGCCTACACTTCCAAAGATCCTATTTCCGAGAGAGAACCACCTACTCATGTGTTGAGGCCAAGATATTCCATTCCTACCATATGAATCTTGATCTCTAGCCTTCCCCAAGTTGCTTTCCACTCAAATCTTCTTTCCACCAAATCCAAATCCTGTGAGAGAGAGTTGAGTGTTGGGGAGACTATCATTTGAAGCACAAGAGCAAGGAGTTCATCATCAACACAACATTTGTTACTTCTTGGAGAGTGGTGTCTCCTAGATTGGCTAGGTGTCACTTGCGAGCCTCCGACAAGATTGTGGAGTTGAACCAAGGAGTTTGTAAGGGCAAGGAGATCGCCTACTTCGTGAACATCTACCGCTAGTGAGGCAAGTCCTTCATGGGCGACGGCCATGGTGGGATAGACAAGGTTTCTTCTTCGTGGACCCTTTGTGGGTGGAGCCCTCCGTGGACTCGTGCAACCGTTACCCTTCGTGGGTTGAAGTTTCCATCAACGTGGATGTACGATAGCACTACCTATTAGAACCACGACAAAAACATCCGTGTCTCCAATTGCGTTTGAATCCTCCAAAACCCTTCCCTTTACATGATTGCAAGTTGCATGCTTTACTTTCCGCTGCTCATATACTCCTTGCATGCTTGCTTGTTATGTATTGTGAATGTTAAACTTGTGCCTAAACTCTACTTAAACCTAAAGAAGTTAAAACTGCAACTTTGGTACTTATTGTCTAATCCCCCCCTCTAGACACCTCTTCTCAATATCCTACAAGTGGTATCAGAGCATTGGTCTCCATTGCCTTGGTTTAATCACCATTGGAGGAGGATGGATGAGTCTACTTTGGGGAGTCTTAGATATAGAGTGCCTATTCTTGATGGAGAGTATTTTCATGAGTGGAAAAAATGAGATGCTTGTAATTTTCAATCAATATCATTTGAACAAGTACATTGCTAGCCCTTGTGCACCTCATGTTGATCCTATGCATCCTACCCTTGATAAATCAATTGACATGATTAGGAATCTTAGAACTGTTAATATTATCACTAGAGGCTTGCCTAGAAACTTAATTAGAAACTTACCTACTCTTGAGTGTGCCTACACTATATGGAAATTTCTTGAGGAACGCTTTCCAAATTATTCCTTGAAAATCTAGATGAAATTCTCCATAAGTCTATTGCCTTGAGTAAGATAAATACTAGTGATCCTATGTTTGGTGATCGTCTATTTGAACTTACATACCTTATGCGTGCCAAAGGAGATGTTGGAATTATTGGTGATATTATTTCCAAAGCTATAAGAATTCATAAGCAAGATCATTGTCAAACTCACTCTAACGAATTATCCTCTCAAGGACTTGACCCCCCACATGACGATGTTGAACATGGATACTATGATGAGGATGATGATAGTGACTTCGATCTTGACGATGCAATGAGACATTTTGGTCTTATGGCAAATCTTCGGGGATATATGTCAGGAGGAAAGGAATGGGTTCTTGATATTGGATGTACCGATCACATGACCGGAGATAAAGACATGTTTCGTGAGCTTGCTGAAAATGATAGTCCTCGAAAGTATGTCACTTTCGGTGACAACTCAAAGGGTAAGGTGGTTGGCCTCGGTAAGGTGGCCATCTCACATGATAGCTCCATTCAGAATGGTATGCTCGTTGAATCTCTTGTCTACAACTTACTTTCAGTATCTAGACTTGCTGATTTCGGTTTCAATGTCCTATTTACTTAAGTAGATTGCCAAGTGTTTCGTCGACACAATGATAAAATGGTCTTTACCGGTATACGTAGAGGTGATCTTTACATTGTTGATTTCTCTAAAAAGGCACAACCTAAAACTTGCTTCATTGCTAAATCCTCAAAAGGTTGGTTATGGCATAGACGACTAGGTCATGTTGGCATGAGAAACCTTGACAATCTTATTAAAGGGAATCATATCATTGGGGTTAACGATGTCATATTTGATAAGGATAGACTTTGCAGTGCTTGTCAAGCGGGTAAACAGGTTGGAGGAAGGCATCCCGTGAAAAACATCATGACCACAAGGAGGCCACTTGAGCTACTACACATGGATCTTTTTGGTCCCAATGCTTACAAGAGTCTCGGTGGAAATTCTTTTGGTCTAGTTATAGTTGAAGATTTTTCAAGATTTACGTGGGTATTCTTTCTCGATGACAAATCGCAGGTCCAAAATATCTTCAAAAACTTTGCTAGGAAGCCCCAAAATCAATTTGAAGTAAAGATCAAGAAGGTTCGCAGCGACAACGGAAGGGAGTTCAAGAACACAAATGTGGGCACCTTTCTTGACGAAGAAGGGATTTCACACGAGTTCTCGGCTACGTACACACCTCAACAAAATGGAGTTGTTGAGAGGAAGAACCGGACGCTCATCGAAATGGCGAGAACGATGCTTGATGAGTACAAGACGTCAAGCACTTTTTGGGCGAAGCGGTTGAGAGACAGCTTGTCATGCAACAAATCGCTTGTATCTTCACAAGCTACTCGGCAAGACGGCATCTGAGCTCCTCACTGGTAACAAACCCCAAGTTGGATACTTTCGAGTATTCGCTCAAAGTGCTACATTCTTGATAAGCATCGTCGTTCAAAATTTGCTCCTAAGTCACATGAAGGTTTCCTACTAGGTTATGGCTCAAACTCTCACACTTACCGTGTCTAAAACAATTTCACCCGAAAGGTTGAAGAGACGGTAGATGTGAAGTTTGATGAATCTAACGGCTCATAAGTAGAGCAATTGCCAATTGATGTAGGAGACAAAGATCCTTCTAAGCAATCCAAGACTTGTCTATTGGCAAGGTCCATCCAACGGAGGTGAAGGAGAGTACCTCGTCCGTCCAAGTGGAAGCTTCTACTTCACGACAAGGTGAACCAAGAGTTGATACGGAAGCATCCACAAGTGGAACACACCAAGATGAATAAAACAAGGAAGAACATCACGAACGTCAACAACCTCCTTCTCCACCACGACAAGAAAAGAACAACGCCCACAATGAAGAAGATCGAGAAGAAGAATAAGAAGAAGATGAAGAAGATGTTCAACCAAAACCCAAGCAAAATCTTTCACGAGTTCAAGCAAGAATTGCTAAAGACCATCCCATAGAGAAAATATACAATGATATTCAAACCAGGAGAATCACTCGCTCTAAAACTCGTTTAGCTAACTTTTGTGAAAACTATTCTTTCATCTCTAGCATTGGACCTATGAAGGTCGAAGAAGCATTGGAAGATCCGGATTGGATAAATGCTATGCATGAATAGCTACACAACTTTGAGAGAAACCAAGTTTGGACATTGGTTGAGAAGCCCGACAACAACCACAACATCATCGGTACCAAATGGGTGTTTCGCAACAAGCAAGATGAAGATGGACAAGTAGTTCGCAACAAAGCACGTCTAAATGCCCAAGGCTACACACAAGTCGAAGGTATGGACTATGGTGAGACTTATGCTCCCGTTGCTAGGCTTGAATCCATTCGCATCTTACTTGCCTATGCTAATCACCATGATATCACCTTATACCAAATGGACATTAAAAGTGCCTTTTTAAATGGTGAAATAGAGGAGGAATTTTATGTTAAACAACCTCCTGGCTTTATCAATCCTAAGAAACCCAATCATGTTTACAAACTTCACAAAGCTCTTTATGGTCTTAAACAAGCTCCTAGAGCTTGGTATAAATCTTGACCAAGTTTCTTCTTGAAAAGGGATTTGAAATTGGGAAAATTGATTCCACACTTTTTACTAAAAGGGTTAATGGAGAATTATTTGCATGCCAAATTTATGTTGATGATATCATATTTGGATCAACTAACCCTCATTTCAAAGGAGAAGTTTGGAAAGCTAATGTCGGAGAAGTTTGAGATGTCAATGATGAGTGAACTCAAATTCTTTCTTGGGTTGCAAGTCAAGCAAACTAAGGAAGGTACTTTTGTTTCTCAAACGAAGTACACTAAGGACTTATTCAAGAAGTTCAATATGCAAGAGTGCAAAGGTATGTCTACCTCCATGCCTACTAGTGGACATCTTGATTTGACCAAAGATGGTAAACCAGTTGACCAAAAGGTTTATCGCTCTATGATTGGTTCATTGTTATACCTATGTGCTTCACGTCCCGATATTATGCTAAGTGTGTGCATGTGTGCAAGATATCAAGCTTCTCCTAAAGAATGTCATCTTAAGGCCGTAAAAAGGATAGTGAGATACTTAATTCATACACCAAATTTTGGCATTTGGTATCCTAAGAGGGCCTCTTTCAATCTTGTTGGCTACTCCGACTCGGACTATGTCGGAGACAAGGTTGATAGAAAGTCCACTTCGGGTACTTGTCATTTTCTTGGTAGATCTCTTGTGTCTTAGTCCTCCAAGAAACAAAACTCGGTATCCTTATCTACCGCCGAAGCGGAGTACATTGTAGGTTCATGTTGTGCTCAATTACTTTGGATGACCCAAACTCTTAAAGATTATGGGATATATGTGAAACATGTTCCATTGCTTTGTGACAATGAAGTGCTGTCAAAATTGGTCATAATCCCATACAACATTCTCGAACTAAGCATATAGAAGTTCGTCATCATTTCATTCGAGATCATGTTGCTAAGGGTGGCATTAATCTTAAGCATGTTCGCACCGAAAAGCAATTAGCAGATATATTCACTAAACCTCTTGATGAGAAAGTGTTTTGCAGGTTGAGAGGAGAATTGAACATCATTGATGCTTCAAACTTGGAGTAGAAACTCCATTGGATACATGCAATACATGAGCTTATGACTAATCCTTGATATTTCTCTTATGATGAAAATCTTATGTCTTGGATATATTTGCATCTTGAATGTTATATAACCCATGTAGGTACTTGGTTGAATCAAATTCCATGAGATTGTAATCTACTCACATCTTGAGCAATCTCTACATCACCAAGTCTCTACACTATGGTGGTTGAAGACAAGGAAGCACATAATCATTCAAACATATCCTTTGACAAACTCTATGTTGAGCTTCATGATTGACATTTTTGGATACACAAGTGCTCCTCCTTGCAAGAACTAACCCATGTAGGTAGATGGACTCAAATTTCCAAGTGGTTCTCCCAACTCTTGATGAGCTACATCAACCTTGAGCAACCCACACAAGTTCAACTACATGGTCAACACCACCAACCAAGGTATGTTATTCCATCTTAGAGAAGCTTTACTCTAAAGCAACTCGACAAGATGTGAATACATCAAGATGCTTAAACGAAAAATGGTAACCCCATTTTGAGCTTAAACGATGAGTATGACCTATGATCAAGTGATCTCTCTTGACTCCTAAGTCAATATACTCTAACATAGGTGACTTTGTCGCCGACCATCTCTAGATGAAGTTCTCTTGTGTTATTTTCTATGTTTTTGCATTTGTCTCATGCATATTTGTTTCCCCTTTCAAAAAAAACTTCATCTAGATTTCTTTCATTTCTGTTTGCTCTGCATTTCCTGCATCCAATTCATTGCATATCATTCAGTAAATTCCTTGCAAATCTTTTTGAGATCTTACTAGTCTAGTGAGCTGAGGTGACAAGTGTTTTCTCTGTGATGAACTCGGCTTCACCGATTTGTTGTTTTCGGTCCAACCGAATCCTTTCGGTACAACTGAAGCATACCACTCGGTGCCACCAATTTCACAACAAGAAAAACAGCTTGCCACTTATTCTGTGTTTCCTCTGATCCATCTCCACTCAATGAATCTTGTCCTCTACAAGCATCACATTTATATAAATGCTTTGTGCTGTGACTCAAGGATCAAACCCTTCTTGGAAATTGATGTCAAAGGGGGAGAGAGAGATCACATCAAAGCTCATCACTTCCAAAAAGACATGTACTTCCACAGGGGGAGAAAGAGATCTCCAGGGGGAGAGAATACTCAAGTAGAAGGTATTTCTCAAGGATCCCAGATGCTTGGTGTTCAAGAGGAGAGATGCCACATGTCTTCTTGAGGGGAAAGAAATGTTCATATGTGCTTATTTGCATTAGCTCTGTTCATTGATATCTTTCAGCTCTGATTTTCTGTTCCCTATCTTCTCCCAAAGATCCCATGCTAGATTCAGGGGGAGCAAGACATCTAAGGGAAAGAAATCATTTAAATTCATTGCATACCTTTACCCTTGGGGACATGTCTAATCCAATGTAGTACTTAGTACTTACTCTCTACATGTCATCCCAGTCTTGGTATTCTTGTGGTTTCTTCTGTTTGCTCTGGCTAGTAGATGTACCTGTGTTATCTAACCTTGTTTACGCAGGTTCATTCCATCCTAAGCCAACTCAAGACTACAAGGTAAGTATATGCATCACACTCATGTGTATGAGGAATTCTTGCCGATGTACATACTGTTTGCAAGAAGGACTCATGAGCATGAAGGTATTTGCTTTAATATTCTTTGCTCTGATGCATATGGCCAAGATACATGTAACACATTGCCTACTCTATCATGGTTATGCTCTCACATGCTTCTATATTCCATATTCACATGATTGCATACATGTAGGGGGAGCCTATGCTTCTTACATGTCTTTCCGAAGCTTTACTTGCTATTTTTATATCTTTATCTAAAGCTTGGATGTATGTTGTCATAAATTACCAAAAAGGGGGAGACTGAAAGCACAAGTGCTCCCTATGTGGTTTTGGTAATTAATGTCAACATATCTCTTGTTGGACTAACACTTTTATCTAGTATGTTTCAGATAAGTTCAACAATGGAGTGGCATGGACTAAATGATGTGGGAACCCCTTCAAGATGCTAAGGACAAAGGATTGGCACAAGCTTCAAGCTCAAGACTCTTCATTTTATATTTTGGTGATCCAAGATCGCATTGAGTCTATAGGAAAAGCCAATACTATCAAGAAGGGATGAGGTGTTGCTTAATGAGCTTCTTGATCCATAGTGCTTAGTGATATGCTCCAAAACCCTCAACTATTTTCCCACTTCCACACATATGACCTAAAGTCAAACTCGGCCCCATCGATTCTTTCAATCCGGCGCCACCGAGTTCAGTTGTCATAGCCACTGCCACAAACCCTAGGCAAATCGGTTTCACCGATAGGGATCTCGGTCTCACCGAGATGGGATTGTAATCTCTCTGTGTATGTCCATTACCAAAATCGGTCTCACCGAGTTTGTGCAATCGGTACTACCAAGATTACAATGCAAACTCTCTGGTTAACTTATTACCAAAATTGGTCCCACCGAGTTTGAGTAATCGGTCTCACCGAGTTTGCCTGACCAACTCTCTGGTTAGAATAATAACAAAAAAGGTCTCACCGAGTTTGTGTAAACGGTCTCACCCAGAATACAATATGACCTAACCCTAAACATATCGGTCCTACCGAGTTGCATGTCGGTCCCACCGAAAACCCTAACGGTCACTAGGTTTACTGAATCGGTCCGGTCGAGTTTGTTGATTCGGTCCCACCGAGTTTGGTAAATTGTGTGTAACGGTTAGATTTTGTGTGGAGGCTATATATACCCCTCCACCTCCTCTTCATTCGTGGAGAGAGCCATCAGAACAAGCCTACACTTCCAGCATCCTATTTCTGAGAGAGAACAACCTACTCATGTGTTGAGGCCAATATATTCCATTCCTACCATATGAATCTTGATCTCTAGCCTTCCCCAAGTTGCTTTCCACTCAAATCTTCTTTCCACCAAATCCAAATCCTGTGAGAGAGAGTTGAGTGTTGGGAGACTATCATTTGAAGCACAAGGGCAAGGAGTTCATCATCAACACACCATTTGTTACTTCTTGGAGAGTGGTGTCTCCTAGATTGGCTAGGTGTCACTTGGGAGCCTCCGAAGATTGTGGAGTTGAACCAAGGAGTTTGTAAGGGCAAGGAGATCGCCTACTGTGAAGATCTACCGCTAGTGAGGCAAGTCCTTCGTGGGCGACGGCCATGGTGGGATAGACAAGGTTGCTTCTTCGTGGACCCTTCGTGGGTGGAGCCCTCCGTGGACTCACGCAACCGTTACCCTTCGTGGGTTGAAGTCTCCATCAACGTGGATGTACGATAGCACCACCTATCGTAACCACGACAAAAACATCTGTGTCTCCAATTGCGTTTGAATCCTCCAAAACCCTTCCCTTTACATTCTTGCAAGTTGCATGCTTTACTTTCCGCTACTCATATACTCCTTGCATGCTTTCTTGTTATGTATTGTGAATGTTAAACTTGTGCCTAAATGTCACGCCCAAGATGCGACCCTGTCCTAAAGGAACTCGAAGGTCCCACCAAGGATAGAAGCGCATCTTGAAGATGCTTTTGCAAGGTGGATATCATTACATCAACATTACATAATAGATGGGGATACATACAAGGCATACCAATGCCGCAAGAATACATCAATACATACATGAGAATAACATCCAACTACGGATGAAACATAAACAGAAACTCAAGCGACATCCACCCTGCTAGCCCAGGCTGCCGACCAGGAACCTAACCCAAGATCGACGAAGAAGAAGAAGAACTCCAACACAGGTAAACATCGCTCTCGCATCATGATCATCGCATAACATGTACCTGCAACTAGCAACGCTATAAGAGGGGCTGAGCAAAAGCGGTAACATAGCCAAACAACGGTGTGCTAGGAAGGGTGACAAAGGTTAAAGGTTCATGCCAATTTGGGAGGCTTGTTAAGCAAGTGGTAGGTAACGCAGCATAGCGATGGAGCGAAGCAACTTGCATAGCAATGATAGTAATGAGATCCAAGGTGATTGTCATCTTGCCTGAAATCCCGCTAGGAAGAAGAACGAGTCCATGAAGAAGATAAAGGGATGTAGTCAAACGAATCCTCACAATCGCAACATTACCGGAACTAAGAAGAAACACCGGAAAGAAACAAACAACATGGTAAATGCACAAGCATAAACATGGCATAATGCACAATCAAGTATGATGCATGTCCGGTTTAATGAGGCATGGCATGGCAAAGTGCAACAAACGATACTACAAGTTAAGTGGAGCTCAATATGCAACGAGTTGCATATCGACGAAACACCACATGCAATTATTTAGTTTGATCTCGTTATAAGCTACTCAACAATATTAAATGTTGTTAAACATGGCAAGAGGTGAGGCATAAGTAAACTAACTATTTAGGCAAATTTAAATGAGGCCGGAAACAACAAACAACAATTCCAGAAAATCCCCATATGTCATTTAGCAATTTAATGCAAACACGGTTTTAACCATTTAAATGTTGTTAACATGATGAGGATGACATAATCAAGGTTTATGCAATTTTTATGAAAATGTTGACATCTAATATGATAGGGAGCATTTGGTCACCATGGCGGAACAAAAGGGGTGCCACGGCAACGATAACGAAAATGGTGCCACGGCAACATTCGCGTCCCGGTAACTCGATTGAGATACCGATGCAAGAGAGAAGTGTGCGGATGTGTGGAACATGTAAGAGATGGGGAGTGATCCCGGATACCGGGTGTCCTACATGACAGTGGCATGGCAAACGAGGAACGTGCAAAGACAATTCGATCACAGTGCAAAACTCGAGCATCTCATACAACACACAAGCATTCGTTCACGGGCGGTCGTCTCGGGGTTATACCTTCGAAGCGTGCATTTTCGGGGCGGATCAAGTTCGATGCGGTGTAGGGGAAGTAGTTGTACATGGATCTTGTCGGATCCACGGTGACGGTAGTCGTACACGGTTCGTAGATGTTCAGGGTCGCCATGAGGAACTTGTCGAAACCAGGGTCTCGGTCGTCGGTATAGGTACTTGGTGAAATCCATGGGTGTCAGTAGTTGTACATGGTCTTCGCGTTGTAGTCTGACTTGGTGATTCCAAAACGTTCATCGGTAGTGGAACTTGGCGGTTTCAACGGTTGTCGTCGTACTTGTTGAAAGGAATCCACCAAGGCGGTCTTGTGTCCCTGGATTCAGTGGCCTTGGCAACGACAAAAGGGGCAGCATCACGTAGCATGCTTGGCGAGGGGCTACAAGTGAGAGGCCATGGCAGCGGCAAGGCAAGCAGCAGCACCATGAGTCACGGACAGAGGAGGTGCTGCCGGGCGCCGATGGTGGTGGAGCAGGGGAAGTCAACGTGGGCTCGCGTGTGGCCTCCAGCGGGACTTGCGAACGACGCAGAAGCAAGGCAGCAGCAAGGAGGCGATGGTGGTGGTCAGCGGCAGGAAGCGGTCACCGAGCTTGTGGTGACAACGACGACGAACAGAGGGGCACGGAGAAGCAGCCGTCCGGCGATGGAGCAGAGGCGTCCATGGCCAGCGACCCAAGGTGTCGAAGATGGACGGATCCGGGCCAGCTCGGATTGGGGAGGCGAGGTAGAAGGCCGGTGGCGGGGCTTGGCGCAGGGGAGGTCGATGCAGAGGAGGGTCGGAGACAACGGAAGCGGACGACGGAGGGGCGGCGCTAGTCGAGGCAGAGGTGGCTCTCGGGGAGGCGCGGGGTGACGAGGAGGAGGCCGCAGGTGAGGGAGGAGGTAGCGAGCAAGAGGAGGGAGGAGCGTGGGGATCTCCTCTCCCTGGTGCGATGCGTGTGATGCGTGGTGGCGGCGCGAGGGAATGAGGAGGAGGGATCGAGGGAGAGATGCTAAGGAGATCGGGCAGGGGGGTTCGGGCTAGGGTTTAGGAGGGTTAGGTAGGCCTAGATGGCCTACTGGGTTGCTGGGCTCTCTTCTCCCTCTCTCTTATTTTTTAAAAACAGAAAATAACAAAGAAGAAAAGAAGAAGGAAGGAGGTGTTGGGGAAGAAGTTGGACACGCGGATAATTTTCCCGGACTCACAAAAATGTGCTTGTTCCAAGAAAATAGAAAAAACCATGATTGAAATATTTAAATTCAAACTCATTTGATTTAAATTCAAATGATTTGAATAGGAAGTGAGGGTTGGGAAGGTCCAAAAATGTTCGGACTTTTGGTGGAGCTCCAGAATATGATGAAAGAATATATATATGGCAAGGTTGGAAACCAAGAATTAAGATAACAAAGGCATTGGGATAATTTGCAAGTGTGTTATGGTGATTTCCAAATTAAAGAAATATTTAATATAGCTCCCTAATATTGGGACGATATGTTATAAAGAGAAGTCACCCTTCCTCGATTTAAATAGATCAACCATCTATGCAATTTATTAGTTGAGTTGAGATGCAAAGGTTAAAGACATGATGGCATGATGACATGATGCAATGCAAAATAAAAGAGCAAGCACAAAAGAAACACACGGCGAAACTCGGAATAGCTGGAAGTCTTCTGGAGCGTCGGTCTCGGGGCGTTACAACACTCCACCACTACAAGAGGATCTCGTCCCGAGATCTAGGATGGCACCGGAGAGAAACGGAAGAGGAAGAGAGGAGGTAAAACTAAGTTGCTTCTTTGACGAACAAGTGAAACCAGGAACCTTGAGAGGTTGAGCAATTTAAAAGAAAGAGTACAACAGAGATGAACGAGATTGCAAACAATCCGTTAGAAAAGAGGAACAAGGAACATTACGGGAACTTGAAGGTTGCAAAGGCATGAATCAAGAGTTTAATGGACAAGATAGACTTCAAAACCACTCCGGTTAAAACAAGATGAGAGAGGAAGAATTCGGGCAGCACTCCGGTTGAACATGTAAGGAATAGAACATGAACTTGACAAGATGAGAGGATACTTGATGAGATCAACAACACACTACCTCCGGGACTATTGAAAGAATGGCACAAGGGGTAAGAAAGATTTCAGATAGCTCTCCGGTTGAGGAAGGAGGCAAAACTTGATAAAATGAGAGAACTCGAATGAAAACACGACACTCCGGCTAAACGGAGAAGCACGGAGAAGAACATGATCTTGACAAAACAAGATGATGGGTCGAAGAGAGCAACATCACAATGCCTCCGGAAGAAAGAATAGAAGATAGATCATTGGAATAACATAATGGTGAAGAAAATGATAACTTCTACCACAATTGAATTTGGAAAGCATCCTTGCAAGAAGGTTAGAGCGGAGTTGTTGTAAAACCAACAACGGAAGGGTATGATCCTTGTGGGCTTATGGAGACATCTCAAAACTTGAGGTGAAATTCTGCCACTACCGAAAACAAATGCTTGCCTGAAATCAACGAAGAGATGAAAACTGCTTTTGCCGAGAGGATAGGAGAAAACTTGGATCATTAATAAGCACCACAAATAGCAACATTCCTTAGGGAAGGCTCTAGGTGAAATCTATACAAAGATAACTCCAATGAAGAGATTGATGGATTTAAAATACCTCATTCTTGACAACATATGAATCATGAAGCATGAAGGGAAATTGTGAAGAATGACATAACACCACCTCAAAAGGTAAGGTAGAAAGAATTGCACTTCTGAATGCAAGATGAAGAATGCTTGAACTTCTCAAAACAAAACATGTATTGAGCACCATGTTTATTTTTAGAGTATCGCTTGGCTGACCTTAACTTCAAGAGAAAACTTGAAGAACAATTGAAGAATGTAGAGCCTCCATGAAGAACTCCGGTAATGAAAGGATGATAAAAGGAAAGAGAAGTTGAAAACACAAGGTGAAGCCTTGCGATGATTTAGATGGAGCTTCCCGACGAGATAATGCGGGAAAAATGGAACTCCGGAAAAGAAAAGATGAAACACTAGAACCGAGAATTACTTCATCATGAACAAACTCCGAAGGAAGGGATTAAACACTTGGATGAAACAAGAACAAGAATTATGTTATGCTTATCCTTCACCAATTTAGATTGATGACAAGCAACGGATTTGGCATACTACTTATTCTCGTAGAAAGGATTAAGAGAGACATAGCGCAAACTTGAGAAGGTCTTCAACAATCCGCCGGTAGGATTTGGAAAGAACGAATGAATTGATACGATAGTAAAGGAATAGGAATGTTGAACAAACCACCGGTAGGATTATGAGAGAACAAATGAATTGGTATGATGCCAAACGAAGAGGAATCTTAAACAAACCATCGTAAGAACTTAAAATGAATGATGAAAGAGAACGAATCGCCGTAAGGAATTAGAAATGAACGAAGATACTTGAGAGAATTTAGATACATGAGAACGAATAGATCACGCGCTGATTAGAGAATACTTGAATGATGCACCGGTAAGATTTGGAGAACGAGAGCTGAAAGCTGAGAATGAGGAATTATGACATGATGGCCTACGGAGGAAAGAAATGGGAACAACTCATGAAATGCTCCGGATGGGTAAAAAGAATTCTCACAATCGAAAACAATTATGAGAGGATGGCATCAAGCTAGAACCATGAATCTTGAAGTGAATGGAGCAAGATTTAAGAGAAACTCTTCTTCGGTCTTCAAATGTTGAGAAATACGATGAGAAACCACCATGAATTGTTGAGATACTCTGGGATGAAAATTGGAAAGGTTGAACCAACGATGAAAAGAATTTGAAAGCAATCTTGGAGAAGGAATATGACTGATGATAATTCATTCTTACGTCAAACTTCAAAAAAAATAGGGAATAGCTCTGGGAAAATTAGAAGAGTCAGGTAAGATCCTGGGAAAAGACTTGTGTGTTAGGGCCCACTCAAAAGATGCACCGTTGAATGAAAGAAAGATTGCACCGGTTCAATTAAATGGCTTGAATAAGGTAAGACCTCAAAATAGCTAGATAGGATTAAGAATAGAAACATGAATCCTCTGGGATACCTTTAGCACTCCAGATAAACATGAATAGCAAGAGGTGGATGATTAAGAGGTGCACCGGCATGAGAAAACGTTTGAAACGAGGAAAGGATATGATCGACAAATCTTGAATTGAATCCACCGGAGAAGAAAAAGAACGAAGAATAATAAACTTGAAGCTCCGATAGTATCTTTATGGGAAATCACCGGATACGAACATTGAAAGAAAAGAATGGAGAGACTTCACATCAACAAAAAGGATACTTGATTAAGAAATCTGAGTCCTTGAAGAAAAGGGGTGGGATGGTGGGAAAACAAAGGCAACTTGGGGACGGATGAAACGGATACCGTCGATAAAACTTAGAATTGATCTCACAAATGTTGAAATGATCGGATCCACTTGAAGAGAAGCACACTGGTTGGAAAGAATTGACATCACAATCTCGATGATCAAAAGGATTAGTACTCCCATAGAAATATGAGAACACCGTTTAGGAAAGGTATGGATTCAACATATGACATCGAAGCAACTCGAATACCACAAATAAAACAAAACACAGGATTTGGCTTGCAGAATAAGCGGGAACAAATACATATGATAGAGATTTACCCAATCTCATATCATGCATCTGTCGGAAAGATATTTTAGGAGCTACTTGAATTCCCACCTATAAACTCCCGAAACTTTCTGGTTATGCAATCAGGTGTTGGGGATACAGGGGACACAAAATATATCACCCAAACTAACAATACCTAGATCCAGATGTATCCATCCTTCAACACATAACCAAGAAAACTTCGGAAATCGTGTACCTCAACCTTCGAAAAGCATCTGTTATACAAGCTATGGCAATACTCCCGAACTCCCTAGTAATGGATGGCATCGAGGTTATCTCACCAACAACTGCATAAAATAGATTTTCAATGTCGGCAAAACTCGAGTATTCCAGAACTGCAACGATAAAATTGTGACGGCAACATCTCGGAGCTCAACTCCCCGGGACACTGCCACATCCCCTAAACGTTAGGAGGCACCAAGAACATTGTTCTCGTCACAAGACTATTGGAACGATGCCAAGATACCCGCGTGATCCTAAAATAATTTTTAGTGAAATTTGAGGAGAGGAGAGTCAAAACTTCTACGTCAGGGGGCCTCACCAGAGCGACGAAGGGACCGAGGAGTAAAAAGAATCCTACTCTCCGATATATATAATCCTAAGACTCAAAATATATTTTTTTCTAGACTCAACAACGGCCAACAAACAAGGGGGCTCCTATGGTCGGTTGAGGCTCTGATACCAACTTGTCACGCCCAAGATGCGACCCTATCCTAAAGGAACTCGAAGGTCCCACCAAGGATAGAAGCGCACCTTGAAGATGCTTTTGCAAGGTGGATATCATTACATCAAAATTACATAATAGATGGGGATACATACAAGGCATACCAATGCCGCAAGAATACATCAATACATACATGAGAATAACATCCAACTACGGATGAAACATAAACATAAACTCAAGCGACATCCACCCTGCTAGCCCAGGCTGCCGACCAGGAACCTAACCCAAGATCGACGAAGAAGAAAAGAACTCCAACACAAGTAAACATCGCTCTCGCGTCATGATCATCGCATAACATGTACCTGCAACTAGCAACGCTATAAGAGGGGCTGAGCAAAAGCGGTAACATAGCCAAACAACGGTTTGCTAGGAAGGGTGACAAAGGTTAAATGTTCATGCCAATTTGGGAGGCTTGTTAAGCAAGTGGTAGGTAACGCAGCATAGCGATGGAGCGAAGCAACTAGCATAGCAATGATAGTAATGAGATCCAAGGTGACGGTCATCTTGCCTGAAATCCCGCTAGGAAGAAGAACGAGTCCATGAAGAAGACAAACGAACGTAGTCGAACGAATCCTCACAATCGCAACATTATCGGAACTAAGAAGCAACACCGGAAAGAAACAAACAACATGGTAAATGCACAAGCATAAACATGGCATAATCCACAATCAAGTATGATGCATGTACGGTTTAATGAGGCATGGCATGGAAAAGTGCAACAAACGATACTACAAGTTAAGTGGAGCTCAATATGCAACGAGTTGCATATCGACGAAACACCACATGCAATTATTTAGTTTGATCTCGTTATAAGCTACTCAACAATATTAAATGTTGTTAAACCTGGCAAGAGGTGAGGCATAAGTAAACTAACTATTTAGGCAAATTTAAATGAGGCCGGAAACAACAAACAACAATTCCAGAAAATCCCCATATGTCATTTAGCAATTTAATGCAAAAACAGTTTTAACCATTTAAATGTTGTTAACATGATGCGGACGACATAATCAAGGTTTATGCAATTTTTATGAAAATGTTGACATCTAATATGATAGGGAGCATTTGGTCACCATGGCGGAACAAAAGGGGTGCCACGGCAACAATCGGGTCCCGGTAACTCGATTGAGATACCGATGCAAGAGAGAAGTGTGCGGATGTGTGGAACACGTAAGAGATGGGGAGTGATCCCGGATACCGGGTGTCCCACATGACAGTGGCATGGCAAACGAGGAACGTGCAAAGACAATTCGATCACGGTGCAAAACTCGAGCATCTCATACAACACACAAGCATTCGTTCACGGGCGGTCGTCTCGGGGTTATACCTTTGAAGCGTGCATTTTCGGGGAGGATCAAGTTCGATGCAGCGTAGGGGAAGTAGTTGTGCACGGATCTTGTCTGATCGATGGCGACGGTAGTCGTACACGGTTCGTAGATGTTCAGGGTCGCCGTGAGGAACTTGTCAAAACCAGGGTCTCTGTCGTCGGTATAGGTACTTGGTGAAATCCACGGGTTTCAGTAGTTGTACATGGTCTTCGCGTTGTAGTCTGACTTGGCGATTCCAAAACGTTCATCGGTAGTGGAACTTGGCGGTCTCGACGGTCGTCGTGGTACTTGTCGAAAGGAATCCACCGAGGCGGTCTTGTGTCCCTGGATTCAAAGGGCCTTGGCAACGACAAAAGGGCAGCATCATGTAGCATGCTTGGCCAGGGCTACAAGTGAGAGGCCATGGCAGCGGCAAAGCGAGCAGCGACATCACGATTCACGGACGAGAGGAGGTGCTGCTGGCGCCCGATGGTGGTGGAGCAGGGAAGTCAACGCGGGCTCGCGTGTGGCCTCCAGCCGGACTTGCGAACGACGCAGAAGCAAGGCAGCAGCAAGGAGGCGATGGTGGTGGTCAGCGGCAGGAAGCGGTCACCGGGCTTGTGGTGACAACGACGACGAACAGAGGCGCGTGGAGAAGCAGCCGTCCGTCGTTGGAGCAGAGGCGTCCATGGCCAGCGACACAAGGTGTCGAAGATGGCCGGATCCGGGCCAGCTCGGGTTGGCGAGGCGAGGTAGCAGGCCGGTGGCGGGGCTTGGCGCAGGGGAGGTCGATGCAGAGGAGGGTGGGAGACGCCGGAAGCGGACGACGGAGGGGAGGCGCTAGTCGAGCCGGAGGTGGCTCTCGGGGAGGCGTGGGGTGACGAGGAGGAGGCCGCAGGTGAGGGAGGAGGTAGCGAGCAAGAGGAGGGAGGAGCGTGGGGATCTCCTCTCCCTGGTGCGATGCGTGTGATGCATGGTGGCGGCGCGAGGGAATGAGGAGGAGGGATCGAGGGAGAGATGCTGAGGAGATCGGGCAGGGGGGTTCGGGCTATGGTTTAGGTGGGTTAGGTGGGCCTAGATGGCCTGCTGGGTTGCTGGGCTCTCTTCTCCCTCTCTCTTATTTTTTAAACAGAAAATAACAAAGAAGAAAAGAAGAAGGAAGGAGGTGTTGGGGAAGAAGTTGGACACGCGGATAATTTTCCTGACTCACAAAAATGTGCTTGTTCCAAGAGAATAGAAAAACCATGATTGAAAGATTTAAATTCAAACTCATTTGATTTAAATTCAAATGATTTGAATAGGAAGTGAGGGTTGGGAAGGTCCAAAATGTTCGGATTTTTGGTGGAGCTCCAGAATATGATGAAAGAATATATGGCAAGGTTGGAAACCAAGAATTAAGATAACAAAGGCATTGGGATAATTTGCAAGTGTGTTATGGTGATTTCCAAATTAAAAAATATTTAATATAGCTCCCTAATATTGGGACTATATATTATAAAGAGAAGTCACCCTTCCCTCGATTTAAATAGATCAACCATCTATGAAATTTATTAGTTGAGTTGAGATGCAAAGGTTAATGACATGATGGCATGGTGACATGATGCAATGCAAAAATAAAATTGCAAGCTCAAAAGAAACACACGGCGAAACTCGGAATAGCTGGAAGTCTTCTGGAGCGTCTGTCTCGGGGCGTTACACTAAACTCTACTTAAACCTAAAGAAGTTAAAAACTGCAACTTTGGTACTTAGTGCCTAATCCCCCCCCCTCTCGACACCTCTTCTCAAGATCCTACAGCCGCCTGTGGCGGCGGCGCGTGGGCATCAAGATCAGGCTCCGCCTGTCAGTGTCAAAACCGGCGGATCTCGGATAGGGGGTCCCGAACTATGCGTCTAAGGTCGATGGTTACAGGAGACAGGGGACACGATGTTTACCCAGGTTCGGTCCCTTTCTATGGAGGTAATACCCTACTTCATGCTTGATTGATTTTGATGAATATGAGTATTACAAGAGTTGATCTCTACCATGAGATCATAATGGCTAAACCCTAAAAGTCTAGCCTGTATGACTATGGTAATGAGTCTATCCTTTCCGGACTACACCCTCTGGTTTATATAGACACCGGGGGGATCTAGGGTTACATATAGTCGGTTGCATAGGAAGGAATCTTCATAGTTGATCGCCAGGCTTTCCTTCCACGCCAAGGAGAGTCCTATCCAGACACGGGTACAGTCTTCGGCCTTCATGTCTTTACAACCCATCAGTCCGGCCCATCGATAATAGGCTGGACGCCAAGGGACCCCTTAGTCCAGGACTCCCTCAAGAGCCCCTGAACCTGGCTTCAATGACGAGGAGTCCGGTGAGGGAGTCCTGGATTAGGGGTCCTCGGACAGCCAGACTATATGCTTTGGCCGGACTGTTGGACTATGAAGATACAAGATTGAAGACTTCGTCCCGTGTCCGGATGGGATTCTCCTTTGCGTGGAAGGCAAGCTTGGCGATTCGGATATGTCAATCTCCTCCCTTGTAACCGACTCTGTGTAACCCTAGCCCCCTCCGGTGTCTATATAAACCGGAGGGTTTAGTCCGTAGGACAACAACAATCATAATCATAGGCTAGCTTCTAGGGTTTAGCCTCTATCATCTCGTGGTAGATCAACTCTTGTAATACTCATATCATCAAGATCAATCAAGCAGGAATTAGGGTATTACCTCCATCGAGAGGGCCCGAACCTGGGTAAACATTGTGTCCCCCGCCTCCTGTTACCATTCGCCTTAGACGCATAGTTCGGGACCCCCTACCTGAGATCCACCGGTTTTGACACCGACACTGGTGCTTTCATTGAGAGTTCCACTGTTTCGTCACCATAAGGCTTGATGGCTCCTTCGATCATCGGCAACGATGCGTTCCAGGGTGAGATTTTTCTCCCCGGACAGATCTTCGTATTTGGCGGCATTGCACTGCGGGCCAACTCGCTTGGCTATCTGGAGCAGATCGAGAGCTACGCCCCTGGCCGTCTGGTCAGGTTAGGAAGCTTAAACTATACTGCCGACATCCGCGGAGACTTGATCTTTGACGGATTCGAGCCCATGTCAGGTGCGCCGCACTGTCACAACGAGCATGATTTAGCTCTGCCGTCGGACGGTGTTCGGGAGATCACACCTGTGGCTACTCCGGCCCTCGATCCGGAGCAGATTGCGCCGTCCGAGGACAGGTGGATGGACCCCGCCACGGACGCCGCACACTCAGTGGCGATAGAGCCGAATACTTACTTCACCTCCTATGAGACCTGTGTTGCCGGATCCTTGGATTCGTCCCCGGCCACGGGCTCCGAACCGCCTGCGTTCGTGCCTATCGAATCTGATTGGGCGCCGATCATGGAGTTTTCCTCCGCGGATATCTTTCATCACTCGCCCCTGGGCGATGTGCTAAATTCATTAAGGTCTCTCTCCTTGTCAGGAGGCCCTTGGGCGAACTGTGTCCGGCTTGATTAGGAAGCAGACAACGAAGAAATTCGTTCCCCACCACCACCCACTTAATAGCCACTGTCGACGACTTAACCGACATGCTAGGTTTCGGCTCCAAAGACATCGACGGTATGGACGACGATGTAGGAGAAGAACAGGAACCACCGCCCACAGGGCGCTGGACGGCCACCTCAGCATATGATATATACATGGTGGACACCCCCAAAGAAAGCGATGGAAATAAGGCAACGGAGGATAATCCCCTCGAGAAGCAATCTAAGCGCTAGTGTCAACGGCGCCGCTGTAACACCCAAAAATTTATCCACGTTTTGTTTATTAAAAAAAATTGCCGGAAATTAAATTTTCATTTTTTCTGGATTTATTTTTGATCTCAGAACCTCTCTTTCCTTCTAAGTTGCGGAGTTTTCACCCCAAGTAAAAAATTTCCAATTATTATTGGACTTGTTTACCCTCTCAAATAAAACAATTATTTTATCAGTGGGATTATTTATATAATTATTTTTCCCTGAGTTTTATTTCTCTAAAATGGTTTTTTCATAAGTTTTAGGGTCCCATTTGCACTGCAACCCTTTGATAAATTCATTTAAAAATCCCACCAAAATTTGGGGATGACCTATGATGTCCCTGAAACACTTTTATGCAAAAATATTCTTTAGTCATTTGGAGATTTTGAGCTTCACCCCTAGTTTTCAAATCTGGTCCAATTGCACTTTTGCACTACAACCTATTTAAATATTTCTTTAAATCTTCCACCAAAATTAGGGGATGTTAGTAGTAGTATATTATTCAACCTTATGCAAAAACCCAGTGATGTTCTTTGAAAAATTTGAGTAAATCATCCTCATCTTCGTTCTGGTCCATCTTGTTGAATTGTACTGCAACCATGTTTCAACCTGCCCTTTTAGCTATGATTCCTTTTCCTGCTTGTAGACCACCCTACAAAACCCTTAAGTCCAGGAGAGTGGACCCATTGGAGGATTTTTAGTACCAGCAATAATGCCATTTACCTTCTGTCCAGAACTGAAGATTTGCAAAACTTGCACTAGCAAGTTTCTGGTTTTGCCCAAATGACCTTGCCACCATCACCTACACCTAGAGAGACACTGGTCTGGAGATTTTGGCCACCCCAAGAGTTGCCTAGATGCCCTTGGCATTCTGTCAAACACCTTGGGTGCATGGTCAGTTTTGACATGGTTTAAGGTTTGCAATATAAGCTTGATCCACTGACCCAACAACCTTGTCCACTAAACTCCTAGATGCCTCTAACCTAGACCTGCTAATCGCCAGCCTCACCCAAGCTCTCTAACACACGCTGACATTTCACCGAGCGCCTGGCGTGCATACTCTGGGCGCGGCCAGAGCGCGCGTTTTGCACGTGCGTGCGCACGAGTCGCCACGTCTCGTTGCCGCCTACCCGCGCCCGTTCTGGCCTTTCCCCACTCCCAGCCGTCGCGCCCCGCCCCCTCCCTTGTCGCAAGGCCACCCCTGGCGCCCTACAGCGCCGCCGTCAGGTCGGCCACGGCGGCTAGCGGCCGGCCACAGTGAGCTCCTGCCCCGGACGACGCCGCCCGAGCCACCCCAATGCGCCAGCTGCCCTCTGAAGTAGTCCGAGCTCATCCGTGAGCCGTCTGCTAGCGCCCGTCGTCGCCACGTCGCCCTACAATCTACAGAACGGCGGTTCGCCGTTCTTATCCACGGCCACGTCGGAGCCGACCCGGCCGCCTATTTAAGGACCCCCAAGCTCGTCTAGGCCTCAAGCAACCTTAGGCCACCCCTCTAGAGCCTCCATGGCCGGCAATCGAAGAGGGGAAGGTCGTCTTCCCCATCACCAGTCGGCTCGGCCGCCGCCACGTCCCAGTCCATTTCGTTGTGAACAGAGCTTCTCCACTCCATCCAGGGCCACCAACCTTCTCCCCTCGACCTTGCGGAGCTGCCCAGCCTCTCAAACGCGATCGAAAGCCACCGTAGATCAAACCCCCAATTCATCCCGAAGCTACCTCCGCCGCGAAGCTCGCCGCCGGTGACTCCCTCCACCCCCGCCACCCCCTCGACCACCGGGAGGACCGCCCTGGGCTGGCGGATCCATCCCTGCCCTCCGGAGCCCGCGAGGAGCCGCCAATCGCCGGCGACGATCGCCGGAGCCCCGCCTCTGTTCGGCCAGAGGAGGAAGGAGGCGGGGCGACTGGTCAAACCTGACCAGTGGGCCCCTTGGACCCACTGTCAGTGACCCAGCGCCGGCCCACGCAGGCTTAAGTGGAGGCGTAATCCCGGAGTATGTTTTCTACGTGTCCTTTTATTCGAAACGTTTTTTTTTCAGTTTTATTTTAAAAACAGAGTTGACCAAAGCTTTGACTGGCTATAACTTTTTAAATATAACTCCAAATGAGTTGATTCTTTTTCCTACCTCTCTCAAATATTGTCTAGTTTATTTTTAGATTTATTTGAAGAAAATTCAGATAAGTTTTTTGTACTGTTTTGGAACTATGTGCTAAGTTGAATATTTTCAAAAATAGGATTTGTTGGAGAGAGAAGAAAACTTTCAAAAGTACTGGAATGCACCCTGCCCCCCCTCCCCACAACTTGAAGGCAAGCATTCTGAACTCTGGCATAATATGTTTGTGTGTCGTTTGAATACGGTTACAACACTCCTTATCTCGGAGTTTCGTTATTTCATGTGATGATATGAGCATACTCATAAGTGCATATTGATGATTCCGTGCTACTGAAATTTGATACGTTGTGACAGTAATCACCCTTGTATGCCTTTCATACATCCCGTAAGGAAGCCAGGAAAGTCTCTGTCTTGGGTAAACACGAGCTTGTCCCTAGTTCCTCGTCGAGAAGGTTGTGTCCGGTATGGCATGACGGGGTATGATGAGTGGTGATTCTGCCTGTTGGTTGAAAATATATTTGTTATGCTAATCATGCAGGGAATACTTAAACCTCCTGAGTCGGTCGTAGATTGAGTCTTGTTCCAGTAACCCCCATACTTGTTTTGTACTACTACTTGTCCTTGCCGCAGGTAGGGTACGGTTCAGTAAGTTGTCAACCCCTTCCTAGCACACACCGTACAGAGAGGCCATGGTGGAAGATACCGGCTGCATCCGGTAGGCATGCCACCTGGTTTGGGGGCATGGGTGTTTCCGGTTGGGACCGAGAGGGGGGCACCCCTTAGAGCGCGCGATATAAATTTGATCCCATGCTACGCGAGGTTGCAGCCTCCCCACTTAGAGTTTTGCTTAACAAGTGTCGTGGGTGATTCCAGACACCGGTAAGTTAAGTTGGTGTGTGCAGTCAGGTGTGTTTTCAATTAAAAGACCGTAAATGGAATTAGTCCCGACTAAAGGAATCCGTTACTCGTGGGTAAAGAGTACACCCTCTGCTGAGGTTAAATCTATTTGAATAGCCGTGTCCATGGTTAAGGACTACAGTCTGGAATGGGTCAAGTGTCGGTCTTAGTGTCGGTCTTCGGAGGAGAAACTACTAAACCAGAACATGGATCATGACTTGTGACTTATGATGATTGTGATTATTATTATTATGGACTAACCCTTTTTATTATTTGAATTATTGAGTATCCCTGGGACGGTTCTACCTCCTGGATATTCATTGTGATTATTTTCTTACAAGCCCTTTATGTCACATCCCTATTTTCTGGCATTGCACTAGGCTAACTTCATGTGTGCACCATGTTCAAATTCCTCAGAAACTTGAAATGGGGACGACAGAATCCCCAACACCCCCCCTTAAACCAACTAGGGTTTACTAAAATCATTTTCAGTGAACCCAAAATGCCCTTCAAAAATGTTCATCATCTTTGCCTTGGTCTAGAACCTCTGACAAAAACGGTGCACAAATTTCTAGGTCATCCAAAGGTCACTGGATTAAATCATATGTTATTTGAATTTGGGCATTTAAATGCTAGTAAATATTTTAAATGCCCAAATAATCCTAAACTGAAATATTCCATGTTGGATATATTCTATACAAAGGCATGTACAGTTTGGTGATTTTTGAAAGGGTCTAGGTATTTTCAGAAAAGCCACAAAGATTACAGAAAAATAGAAAACTGAAACAAAAGAAGAGAGAGAGAAAGGATACCTACCTGGGCTTACCTCTTATGCAGCCCACCTGGACGGCCCAGCTGGCTGGCCCAGCCCACCAGGGGCATGCCTATCTTCTTCCCCATGCCAACAAGACGGCAGCTCGGTGGCGAAGCGCCGACGTCGCCGCTACCGCCACCTCCTGCTGCCCCCTCCCCGACGTCGCCCTAGAGACGCAACGCACCCCCCGACCTCTCTCTCACTCTCCACGAGCTCCTCTCCTCCTCTGTCTCTCTCGCACGCAACCACCGAGCACTGTCGTCGCCACCGACGAACACCACCACGGCCATCGCCTCTCCCTCGCCTCTCCGTGCTGTCCAGAGGCTCCGCCTCGACGCCACGGAGCCCCAAGATGAAGCACGCGCTCGCGGGATGCTCGAAGCGACGCCATCATCCTCATCCTCGCCGCCGGCCGCCGGAGATCCCTCTTGCCGCCCCGCTCGCTTCAGCCCCTCCCCGAGCTCGCCGACGACACCATAGAGATATCTGTGAGGCCCTGACTGTTTCCCCTCCTTCAATTTTCTCTCCCCCGCGCCGTAGCACCCTCACCCGCGCTTGACCGAGCTTCGGTCGCCGCCGATGATGTCGCCACCGTGGCTAGAGCTCACGCGCGTCGCGCCCGAGGACGCTCCCATGCTCAGCACGTCCCCAGCAACCCGCTGACACCACTGAGGGAGTCCTAGATTAGGGGGTGTCCGGATAGCCGAACTATCACCGTTGGCCGGACTCCTGGACTATGAAGATACAAGATTGAAGACTTCGTCCCGTGTCCGGATGGGACTTTCCTTAGCGTGGAAGGCAAGCTTGGTGATACGGATATGTAGATCTCCTACCGTTGTAACGGACTCTGTGTAACCCTAACCCTATCCGTTGTCTATATAAACCGGAGGGTTTTAGTCCGTAGGTCGAACAACAATCATACCATAGGCTAGCCTCTAGGGTTTAGCCTCTCTGGTCTCGTGGTAGATCCACTCTTGTACTACCCATATCATCAATATTAATCAAGCAGGAGTAGGGTTTTACCTCCATCGAGAGGGCCCGAACCTGGGTAAAAACATCGTGTCCCTTGTCTCCTGTTACCATCCGCCTAGACGCACAGTTCGGGACCCCCTACCCGAGATTCGCCGGTTTTGACACCAACATTGGTGCTTTCATTGAGAGTTCCTCTGTGTCATCTTTAGGCCCGATGGCTCCTTCGATCATCAACAACAACGTGGTCCAGGGTGAGACTTTTCTCCCGGACAGATCTTCGTGTTGGCGGCTTTGCACCGCAGCCAATTCACTTGGTCATCCGGAGCAGATCGAAAGCTACGCCCCGCCATCAGTCAGATTTGGGAGTTTGAACTACACGGCCGACATCCGCGGAGACTTGATCTTCGACGGATTCGAGCCACAGCCAAGCGCCGCCGCATTGTCTCGATGGGCACGATCTAGCTCGCCACCGAATAGTGCCTCGAGGTCGCGACCGTCCGCTCTGACCCTTAGCTCGGAGCCGACTCCGCCGATCGAGGACGAGTGGCTGGACACCGCCTCGGGGGCTATGATCTCTACGGCGATTGAGCCGAACTCCATCCCTGTACTTTGCGAAGACCGTGACTCCAAGGTGCCGGACTCTTCTCCGGACTCCGAACCCTCCGCGCCCCCGCCAATCGAATCCAATTGGGCGCCGGTTATGGAGTTCATCGCGGACATCTTTCGCACTCGCCCTTTGGCGACATCCTGAATTCACTAAAGTCTCTGTCTTTATCGGGAGAGCCTGGCGGACTACGATCGGGAAGGTTGGGATGCGACGACGGCGAAGAAATTCAACGCCCACCCACCACCCACTCAGTAGCCACTATCGATGATTTAACCGACATGCTCGACTTCGACTCAAGACATCGACGGTATGGACGATCTTTGCCGGAGATTTACCAAGAACCAGCGCCTACAGGGCACTGGAAGGCCACCTCGTCATACGACATATACATGGTGGACATCCCAAAAGATGGGAACGGTGATGGAACAGTGGAGGATGACCCCTCCAAGAAACAGCCCAAGCGCCGGCGTCAGCGGCGCCTCTCTAAATCCCGCCACAGCAAAAACGGTGATTCCGGCACGGGAGATAATAACACCCCGGACAAGGTCAAGACAACCTCCTCCAACAGGATTCAACACAGGAGGAGGGAGAAGCCAGCCCTCATGATAGAGCGGCAGGCAGGGAGGTGGAGGACGATAGTTATATGCCTCCCTCCGAAGATGAGGCAAGCCTCGGCGACGACGAATTTGTCGTGCCTGAGGATCCCGCCGAACAGGAGCATTTCAAATGCAGGCTTATGGCCACGGCAAGCAGCCTCAAGAAAAAGCAGCAGCTTAGAGCTGACCAAGACTTGCTAGTCGACAGATGGATCAAGTCCTTGCAGCCAAGAGTACGAACTCAAACGCCCCTCCAAGAGATACCCAAAACGCAGGCTGCTACCCCAATTAGAGGAGGAAGCACCCAAACCTACAGCACCAGCGTATGATGCGGCCGACCGCCACCCGTGGTCATGACAGAGGCCTCTAGGCCCTCCATTCAAGCCGCACCCCGGCGTCGCTCGAAAAGTACCAAGGCACGGGGAAACGCGCCAGACCTGCGAGACATATTGGAGGACGAGGCAAGGCAAACAAGATCGATCTATGGATCGCGTGGGCGCCCCACGACACGTGATGATAACGGTCACGCCGGATACAGCAATTCCGGCCGGGCCGAACACGATGAACAAAGCTCATTTGACTGCGTCATGATATAGCTCAATACAGAGGCGCCAGCACACCCACTATGCTTCACGCACGAAGTGATGGATCATCAAATTCCCGAGGGTTTCAAACCCGTAAACATCGAATCTTACGATGGCACAACAGATCCTGCGGTTTGGATCGAGGACTACCTCCTCCATATCCACATGGCCCGCGGTGATGATCTACTCGCCAACAAATACCTCCCACTCAAGCTTAAAGGACCATCTCGGCATTGGCTTAACAAATTGCCGCCAGAATCAATTGGTTGTTGGGAGGACACGGAAGCCGCATTCCTTGATAACTTCCAGGCACATATGTGCGACCACCGCACACCGATGACCTCAACCACATAATTCAGCAGCCGGAAGAATCGGCGGACAATTACGACACGGTTCCTAACCAAGAAAAATCAAATCATTGACTGTCTGGATGCAGAGGCCCTTGCAGCCTTTAAACATAACATCCGCGATGAGTGGCTTGCCTGTCACCTAGGACAGGAAAAGCCGAAATCCATGGCAGCCCTCACAACACTCATGACCCGCTTTTGCGCGGGAGATGACAGCTGGCTAGCTCGTAGTAACAACTTGACCAAAAACCCTGGTAGTTCGGATACCAAGGACAGCAATGGCAGGTCGCGTTGCAACAAGCACAAGCGCCACATCAACGGCGATAATGCTGAAGATACGACAGTCAATGCCGGATTCAGAGGCTCTAAACCCGGTCAGCGGAAAAAGCCGTTCAAAAGAAATACTCAGGGCCCGTCCAATTTGGACCGAATACTCGATCGCTCGTGCCAGATACATGGCACCCCGAAAAACCAGCCAACCACACCAACAGGGATTGTTGGGTGTTCAAAAAGCGAGCAAGTTAAATGCTGAACTCAATGACAAGGGGCTGCATAGCGATGACGAGGAGGAGCCCGGCCGAACAATAGAGGACAGAAGGGCTTCCCCCCACAAGTGCGGACGGTGAACATGATATACGCAACCCACATACCCAAAAGGGAGCGGAAGCGTGCACTAAGGGACGTATATGCGATGGAGCCAGTCGCCCCAGAGTTCAACCCATGGTCCTCCTACCCGATCACCTTTGATCAAACGGACCACCCCACTAGCATCCGCCATGGCGGATTCGCCGCATTGGTTCTTGACCCAATCATCGACGGATTTCACCTCACTAGAGTCCTGATGGACGGCGGTAGGAGCCTGAACCTGCTCTATCGTGGATACAAAGTCGCAAAATGGGCATAGACCCTCAAAGATTAAACCCACAAAGACGACCTTTAAAGGCGTCATACCAGTGTAGAGGCCAATTATGCAGGCTCGATTACACTCAAAGTGGTCTTGGATCCCGGATAACTTCCGAAGCAAAGAGTTAATCTTCGACATAGTCCCGTTCATGGCGGCTATCATGCACTGCTTGGACGAACCGCATTTGCAAAGTTCAATGTGGTGCCGCACTATGCATACCTCAAGCTCAAGATGCCAGGCCCTCGAGGAGTAATCACGGTCAATGGAAACATCGAACGCTCTCTCCGAACGGAGGAGCATACGGTGGCCCTCGCGGCGGAGGTGCAAAGCAGCCTCTCACAGCAATTCTTGAGTCCGGCTACTAAACGTCCGGACACCGTCAAGCGCGCCTGGAGTAACCTACAACAAGACCGCCTGGCACGATCCGAGCACGCGTAGCAATCCGGCCCCAACCCCAGCCCTCGCGAAATTGCGAAGCCAGTACTACGCGTACATAACTATGCTCTGGAGATACCATGGGCATAAGGGGAGGGTGTAGGACCTTGAAGTATGTCTAGAGGGGGGGGGGGTGATTAGACTACTTGACCAATAAAACTTAACCTTTTCCCAATTTTATAGTTTGGCCGATTTTAGCTATTTTAGGACAAGTCAAGCAATCATCACACAATTCAAGCAAGCATGCAACTTGCAAGAAAGTAAGGGGAAGGGTTTAGAGGATTCAAACGCAATTGGAGACACGGATGTTTTTGGCGTGGTTCCGATAGGTGGTGCTATCGTACCTCCACGTTGATGGAGACTTCAACCCACAAAGGGTAACGGTTGCGCGAGTCCATCGAGGGCTCCACCCATGAAGGGTCCACGAAGTAGCAACCTTTTCTATCCCACCATGGCCGTTGCCCACGAAGGACTTGCCTCACTAGCGATAGATCTTCACGAAGTAGGCGATCTCCTTGCCCTTACAAACTCCTTGGTTTAACTCCACAATCTTGTTGGAGGCTCCCAAGTGACACCTAGCCAATCTAGGAGACACCACTCTCTAAGAAGTAAAAAATGGTGTGTTGATGATGAACTCCTAACTCTTGTGCTTCAAATGATAGTCTCCCCAACACTCAACTCTCTCTCATAGGTTTTGGATCTGGTGGAAAGATGATTTGAGTGGAAAGCAACTTGGGGAAGGCTAGAGATCAAGATTCATATGGTAGTAATGGAATATCTTGGCCTCAACACATGAGTAGGTGGTTCTCTCTCAGAAATGGTAAGTTGGAAGTGTAGGTTCAGTCTGATGGCTCTCTCCACGAATGAAGAGGAGGTGGAGGGGTATATATAGCCTCCACACAAAATCTAACCGTTACACACAATCTACCAAACTCGGTGGGACCGAACAGTTAAACTCGGTCAGACCGATTTAGTAAACCTAGTGACCGTTAGTGATTTTCGGTGGGACTGACATGCATCTCGGTGAGACCGATATGGTTAGGGTTAGGGCATAACGTAATCTCAGTGAGACCGATTACTCAAACTCAGTGGGACCGATTTTGGTAATAAGCTTTCCAGAGAGTTGGTCAGGTAAACTCGGTGGGACCGATTTGCTCTGTTCGGTGAGACCGAAATGTTACAAAAAGGAAACAGAGAGTTTACATTGCAGTCTCGGTAGGACCGATCGCTCACTTCGGTTAGACCGAAACGTTACGAAGGGAAACAGAGATTGTAACCCCATCTCGGTGAGACCGAGATCCCTATCGGTAAGACCGATTTGCTTAGGGTTTGTGGCGGTGGCTTTGACTTTTGGAATCGGTGGCGCGGATAGAAAGAATCGGTGTGACCGATTTTGGCTTTAGGTTTAGGTCATTTGTGGATGTGGGAAAGTAGTTGAGGGTTTTGGAGCATATCACTAAGCACATGAAGCAAAAGGCTCATTAAGCAACACCTCATCCCTTCTTGATAGTATTGGCTTTTCCTATAGACTCAATGTGATCTTGGATCACTAAAATGTAAAATGAAGAGTCTTGAGCTTTTGAGCTTGAGCCAATCCTTTGTCCTTAGTATTTTGAGGGATCCACTTTCATCATCCATGCCATGCCATTCATTGAGCTTTCCTGAAATAATAGTCGTGGAATAGCATTAGCTCAATGAGCTATATGTTGTTATGAATTACCAAAACCACCTAGGGATAGTTGCACTTTCAATCTCCCCCTTTTTGGTAATTGATGACAACATATAGATCAAAGCTTCGACAAATGATAATAAAATTTAAATAACATCGTCGCTTTGAGAAGTATGTGATAAGCAAGATCTCCCCCTAACAATGAATTAGGCTCATGGGTTACTCTTCCATGTCACATACATCTTGGTGGAGCGCTCAAAATAATAAACAATGAATACATGCACTCATCACCAAGCAAAGTGAGTGATCACATAAGATAGATAGGATAATATCAAGCATGCATAAGTGTAGCTTATGATCAAACACATGATCATCAATGTCTCACAAGCATAGTATCTCAACCAAAAGCGAACAAAGTTTGAAAAACCACCAAATAAAGCAAGAGAGAACAAAAGCAACACTCTCTCTCTCTCGAAGCCTATGATCTATACATTTTTCTCCCCCTTTGGCAACAAGTTACAAAAAAGTTCATAGAAAATGCATAGTGCTAGATCGACTCTCAGGCCTGATCTTCTGGTGGTGGTGTAGAGATGGCTCCTTGGACGAAGACTTTAGTTGATGTAGATGGAGCTGGAGCTGATGAAGGTGCCGAGCTGGTGGCACCGAGGTTGTAGCTGGTGCAGACAAAGTTGCTCTTGTGTCGTAAACTGGCACACCGATGACCTCTGGGCTCTAGGCACTGGCAAACACATTGGTTGTAGTCTTGCCCTTCCTCTCCTGCATGTCATCTTGTAGTTCCTCCACTGCAGTCTGAATCTCTCAGTTACTTTCACATCTAAGTTATAGAACTTTTGTTCTATGATTCTCTCCAGGCTCTCCTGGTTTTTGAGTTAGGGTGGCCAATCCCTTCTCAATCCTCAAGGTTGATGCTATCAAGTAACCAAGCTGCTCCTGCTTGTTCTTCAAGAAATACTCAGATGCCTCCTCTTGAGTTGGCATCTTGGCAGCCTTCTCCCTCTTTGCCTTCTCCTTCTTCTCTGAGCTTGAACTGATTGTGGATCATCTTCATTCATGACAACCTCATTGTCCTCAAAGTCTGGATAAAGTGGAAAGTGTTCCTTATCCAACTGATATTTTCCTGTGCCCATATTTGAGTTTATCAATTCTTGAATCTGAGGTGCATATCCATAGCTCCTCTTTTGATCTGCTGCAGACCTCTTGATAGTTTCAATGATCAGGCTCATGACCTTAAACTTCTGTGGCACATCAAACACATGCAACATGTTGATGGCATGCCCTCTGATCATGTTATGGTCACCAGACTTGGGCAACAAAGTGTGCCTCAGAATCCAATTTATGGTTGGCAACCCTGACAGCAGAAAGTGAACTGATCCAAACTTGTGAGTTGCTAATGCCTTGTTTGGAATTTCCTTGTACATGTGAGCCATTGAATTGTGATCCTTTTTCTTCTTGGCATAAATGTCTAGGACATCCTCATTCTCCTCTGGGGCATTTATCAGCTTTGCCCACTCCTCAAGAGTTGACTGGTACCTTGTACCTTCAGACATCCAAACAATTCTCCCATCTGGGTAAAATGTCTTTGTGGAGTAAAACTGCATGATAAGCTCATCATTCCAATTTGTGAGCTTTTGCCCGACAAAATCTGCAACTCCACAAGCAATAAAGCTGTCCTGCACTCCAGGATAGTGCTCTTCATTCTCCTTCATGTAGGTCCAGTCGACCCACCTCATATCACACACAATGGGCTTCTTGTCCAACAAGATTGTCTCATAGAAGTCCTGCTGTTCCTTTGTATGGAACCTGTAATCAACAGCAGTTCTTCTCCTTGAAGCATATGGATCTTCCATTCTCCACAGTCTCAGCGCTGAATCCTTCCTGATTCTCATGTTCTTAGCCACAGGATGGGCATCATTGTGGTCTGGTATCTTTGGCTTGAGCTTCCTCAGAACTTGTCCTTCTTCATCTTCCTCATCTACCTCAGGCACTGGGGCCTTGTTCTTCTCGGTAATTTGGAATACTCCTAGTATTCCTCTTTGGTGCAGACTTAGCCTTGGGGGCAGCTTTGGGTGCTTCCTTGGGCTTAGATGTGGCAGCCCCTGATCTAATAGCATCACCCATAAGCTTTGGTGCCTTTGGTGCTGGTGCAACCGGCTCTTCCTCTTCCATCATGGAAGCTTGCCCAACAACTCTGGCCAATGGTCTTCTTGACCCTTTCCTTCCTCTTCCTGCTTTCAGCAACTGGCTCTTTGGGATCAGGATTTTCAGGTAGTTGAGTTGATGTTCTGGCCTTGGACATTGGTTGTCTTCCTGCAGGCCTTTTGGTCTTCATGACCCTTTCCTTCTTGAGCACTTCTTTCTTGGAAGTAGCCTCATCTTCCTCAGCTTTGTAATCTTCATCCTCTGAATTTGAAGTTCTTTTCCTCCTTTGCCTAGTAGCAGCCTTAGGCAAATTGCTAGGAGTACTTCTGCTCCCTTCATCTGAAGTTGAGGGACTAGTGCCCTCACTCAAGTCTATTTGCTCTTGACACTGTTACTGTCACTTTGATCGGACATATACCGCAAAAGTCGATCACGACCATGTGAAGAGTTTATAGATGAGATACAAAGATGAGCATCACAAAATGCAGAGGTTTTTGCAAAAGAATGACTCAAAAGTTCAGTTTTAGTTTTCCACGAAAGCATTTCGGATCCATCGATTTTCAAACTCGGTGATACCGAAGCAGTTTTGGAACCTAAACTGATGATCTTGGTTGGACCGAGTTTCAGTTCGGTGGCACCGAGACTGCTAGGGTTTCACAGAATCCTCAAATCGGTTGAACCGATTAGTAATTCTCGGTCAGGCCGAGAGTCACTAGTGCAATGGCATAAGCCAAATCGGTGAGACCGAGTTTTTCAACTTCGGTGGGTCCGAGATGGTTTCGCGGAAACCTAAACCTAAAAATTTGAATCTCATCTAATCTATGAACTACTTTGGCTGGATAGAAGAGTTGCAATCGTGGCAAGATTCAATATGAAAACAATGTGCTAGGAATCAGACGTGGATAGCACAAAGATCAAGTCCATACCCTAACTTGGCAGTGGACTTGCTACGGAGGCAATGGCGGGGACGAAATCCGTTGACGGCGGCGAAGACCAGCGACAGGAGGCTGCTTGCGACGAGGAGACGATCCAGAGACCACGATGGCAGAGCGAGCGAGCTGATGCGCGGGCGAAGGGTTTCGGAGAAATTTCCAAAAATTCCGTGACTATATATAGCCCGATCCGTCGGTGTGACCGAGTGGAACAACTCGGTGGCACCGACATGCATAACTTGTGTTCGATTCTGACCAAATCGGTGAGACCGAAAAGTTCAAATCGGTTGCACCGAGATTGAAAACTCAGATCAACTTGATGATCTCGGTAGGACTGTCACACCCTGATTTTCATGGCACAACACTTAAGATGATAAATCATGATAAAATGTGGTTTGACAAAAACTTTTGAGTGCTTGGGCTTTGTCTTGATTGGATTTTTTATGCATTGTTTGCAAGTGCTCTAAAAATAAAATAAATCCTCCAACCCTTATACTCCTTCTCCTTGATCTAAAAACCTTTCCCAATGATCATGCCATGTGTATAGGACATAAAAATAATTTCTTGCAAAAATAATTCGGCCAAATGGTATTTTCAAAATTTAGTTTTTCAAAAACCCCTGAATTGAGGTTTGCACTGCAAGTACTTAATTAAGGGCAGTAAAAATCTTTCCAAAAATATATTTGACTCCTATTAGATATAGGATACCAAGAAACCATAAAAATATAATTTTAAAAGTTATTTTACTATTTTATTTAAAAGCTTTTTCTTAAGGCCAGAAATGGTATTTAATAGGTTAAAATTATTTTTATGCTTTAAAAATATTTGTGAAAATTTAGAGAAACTCAGTGGACATATATTGTCCATATATATGAGTTTCAACACATGGTAAAGTTCAAAATATTGGTCAAATCCCTCAAAAACCCTTTCTGGATATTTCAAGCTTTTGAAATATTTACAAAGGAAATATTCTTCAAAAATTCCAAGAAAATTCTAGCATGTCACATATGACATGTTTGATGATCTGGACAAGTATCATGTCATGGAGAATAGTATAACCGCATGAAATCCCCTCAAAACCATTTCTGTCCATTTTGAAGTTTGAGCAACTTTACATTGCCAAACATGTCCAAATGCCCTCAAATCTTGTGTACATGCTCAAGTGGTCTAATAATTCATCTAGACCAAATTGGACCAGTTGGAGAACAAGTTAACTTGATCAAAGAGCCCCAAAACCCTCTCTGACCAGAATCAAATTTGAACAACTTTGTACTACCAACTTTGTCTCCTTGACCCCAACTTTGGTGAGCATGTTCACATGACCAAATAAGGCCACCACAACAAGTGGTGCATCAAGGAGAAGTGATTTGCTCAACTAAATCTACACAAGTCCATTTCTGCTAATTTCTAGGGTTTACAAAAGTTGCATTGGCAACTTTTCCCAAATGAGCTCAAAATGGGAGGAAGGCCTAATTACATGTGCCATTTGACCCTGTCAGGCCTCATGACAAGAGGAGTTCATATTCTTGCCCAAACCACCATCAAACACCTTCTGGCAGAAATTAAAAATGCATGTGCTGGCCATTTCCACTAATCTCCATGAGCTAATCTTTCTCCCACAAAGACCATCTGGTCCTCCTGTAACCCCTGCATCTTTCCCTGCCCGAGGAACCATGATGATGGGGGTGAAAAGCTCCTTTTTCCCTCTCTGGACAACACCATTTCCACTCTCTCTCAACTCCCTCTTCCCTCCAGTGGATCCCCAAGGCATCCAATGCCATTTCCACTTTGTTTACTCCCCCCTGCAACCACCAGACACAAGTGGGCGCGTGAGGACGTGAGGAAAAGCGGCGGTGCCGGCCATTTGCGCAATCTGGAGCACGTCAGCGTGCTCCCGACCGTTGACGCTGCATCCCCCGACCACCTCGAGCCTCCCCATCGCGCCAGTCGAGGTGCCTCGACGTCCGCAACACGCCACACCTTGGCCCCTCCTTTCCCCCTCTGTCTTGCCCATGCCGCGTGTGCCCACAGCCGCCCGAGCCGGCCAATACGTGCGGGAGCCCGTGGCTCCACCGGAGCTCGCCCCTCTCTCTCTCTCTCCCTTCCCTGCACCCAACACCACCCCCACGAGCGCCGCAGACAGCTCCAAGCCTCCTCCCGTGGCCACCACGGCCATTTCCGCGGGAGCCCGTAGGCCACGTCCACGGTGAGTCGCGGCCTCGCCATTTAAGGCCACCCCCGAGCCCCCTCTCGACTCCTTTGGCCCTCTCTCCCTCCCAGCAACCATCTGGGCCAACTCATTCTTCCTCCCGTGCCCTCCATCCACCACCATGGCCGGAGCCTTGCCGTCGGCCTCCGCCTAAATTCGCGCCCACCATCCCTCCTCCTCCACTCTAGACCGCGCTAGAGCATCTCCACCACCACCGCGAGCCTCTCTCGTGCTTCTCCCTCTCCTTCCCATGGCCGTGCTGTCGAGTTCCATCACCACCGCCGGCCTCGCCGCTGCGGCCGATGATGTGCTCGCGTCCGGCCACCCCCGCGGTCGTGGCGTACCTCGTCGGATACGCAAAAAGAGACGGGAATATGCATGGTGATGGAGGCAAGTATGTTCCCAAAGACTTATTGAAAACCCCGTCGGGTGCCACTAATGCCCGAGGGAGATGTTGAGCTAGGTAACCACTTGACAAAGAAGTGGTGTACCGGAGAAGGATATGTGAGTGTGGTTTCAAAAACGGATTGGTTTAAGTTGCGACCGTTATTCCAACCTTACATGCGCAACCACTCTACCCTTGTATGGGAAAGGGCATTATTGATTACCTAGGCGGAACTAGCTTGGAGCCCGCATTACTAGTGACGGGGGAGAGTTGGTGCTCTCTCTCGGGACGGGGTCGTGCCAGGTAGGGCGGCCATGACTATCTTCACAGGGCACCGGACACACCGTTGGTACCCCGTGCTTGTGGTATGTGATGAAATGGGAGCGAGGCTCCACGATTTTAAGATGTGAAATGTTGGGCATGGGGGTTACTGCCAATCGAGTGGACTCCATGTTAGTGTCGTCTAGGGAAATATAGTGATCGGGTGCTTACCCCGGGTACTTGAGGTATCACGGGTCGTGGATGACACGGAAGTTCCCCGGATCTTGTTGGTAAAGTGTGCAACCTCTGCAGAGTGTAAAACTATTCGAATAGCCGTGTCCACGGTCAAGGACAGTTGGGTAACCACTCTTGGACTACGTCCATATGTTTACGAAACCTGGTGAGTATGTATGGATGAGTGGAGAGAACTACATGGGTCAAGTCCAAGGACTTGACATGATTGAGTTGGGTTGGTGCCCACTGCATTTATGTTGATATATATAACTTGTCCTCAGGGATTACATGAATCCTCTTGATGCATGCTATGCAAGTTGTTGAACATGTCATTGCACTCAAAACTAGCTTTCTGCAAAAATTTACCTATATCATGCATTGTTGAATCTTGAACCAAAACATGGGTTGCTTGCGAGTACATTCAAAGTACGCATTGGCTTGCCACTGGTTATTTTATTGGCCAGGCATGAAAGAACAGGATGTGATGAAGGACACTTTGGTGACGAACATGCGAGCTAGGATGCTTTCCCAATCAGATTGCCTGTAGGGTTAAGGCAGATGGCATGGGTCCAAGTTATCGATGAAGATTTCCGCTGCAATGTTATACTCAAGACTTGACCATAATGGTCCTACTTGTGTAATACGGTATGGATGTAAGCCTCTTTTTATTCAGCTTCTGTGTGTTCAGTGAGCATTGATCTCTGGGATCACTGTACACGTGCATTCGGTGATCACAACTTAGGAGTCGGGGTCCCCACAGAGCTGGTATCAGAGCCATCCTGACTGTAGGAAGCCTTAGTTAGCATGGTCGTTAGTTAGGGTAAAACTATTTCCAAAACTACTACTAGTTTCCAAAACTATCTATACTTCTCTTCCCTTCTCAGTTTTTCGAAAACTAAGGTATACTTTCCTGATTGATCTCTTCCCCTTCAAAACCTTTGGTCTCTAGAACCCTTATGCCCCTGACCACTGGATTCTTTGTAACCCTCGTGGATAATCTAGAAGGAAGATGCCTTGCCAGACATTCACCCACATCTCCTGGACACAAGATTGGCGACACCACAACAAGACGATACCAACAGGAGATACATCCTCGAGGAATGAGGACCTGAAGACCTAGGAGATGGAGACACCCTTGACGCTGCCCCAGGATGATGCAACCTTGGCCTATGATGACCAGGGCATGGGATATGCAAGATCATGATATACAACGCTAGTAGAGCAACCATGTCCTTATCATTGTTGCATCGGCAACCACCGGTGGATGAGAACCTAGCCATTTGGTCCGCCTCACTATAGTGAGCAGGAAAAACGGTTCTCTTCATCCCCCGCTCTTGGTGACGATATTGTCAACGATGTGTCCGATGGGTTGGACCACTATTATGCCTTGATAATGTTATTGCATAAAGGATTGCCTACCTGGTACCATTGACGGTTTGGAAAGAAAAAGCGATCATCATGATTAAGAAGACAAGAGAAGACTAAGTCAAAGACAGCCACGAGGAGCCACCATCACCCCATCACCTCATCGGGCGAGAAGTGTTGAAGATTCTTCAGGCCAACCCGAATCATTTCATCGAACAACTAAAAGAGACGTAGCAACGCCTGAGGAAAACTCAGTAGACTGCATGAGGCACAAGGCACGACTAATGAGTCCGAGAACCCCTAGGGTAGGATGAGTCGTGTACCCCCTATGCGCAGTCGAGTCCGTATGATGGTTCGAATAGAACCATGATTGTGTGTTGCTTGATTTTAATTGTTTATGTTTTGATATCAGTCGCAACTTTTGCCCTAGGCAACAAGTACGTGACTATATCACCTTCCCTACCTTGTTTCTTTTGTTTGGCCTTTCGGCACTTGTTTGTTGCACTTGCACTATAGGACCCCCTTTAGGCAACCCACCTCCTCTATGCTACTTTTCCCTCTCATCTCTCTCATCAACTGAAGGCTAGCAAGACAAGATACACCAAGGATTCTACTTTGGCAACCAACCAGCACTGAAGGCTTTTGCTACAACCTCCTCGACCAAGTGCAACCCCGTAGAGTTATGTTTACCTCTCAAGACTGTAAAACCATCACTAGACCCTTCGAGACTTCATGAGATAATCCATCTCGAATCCTTAACCATGTGCTTAACTCTCAGACTTGCAAAGAGAACCAGTTAAGCCTCCGTAACCTCGCTCAACATTGGGTTCACTATGGAACTAGTGTACATAGGGAATGAGCACCTTATCATCCTAATATAGCACCAGAACTGATGATGCCATAGGGAAGACCAATTTGAGGATATAGGAACGGAGGACAAATGACTTGATGAGTTTATATCAGAGACCCTGAGGAATTGACTGAGACCTTGGTGGTAGATGAACTTGGTGGGATCATGATTAAAGATTACCATAGCTTCCATTATCCCTGAGTAAATTGGATTTATAGGACAATTATGATCGCTAGCTGAAACTCCTGGAAGTGCAAGGATTTGACTGGATCAGATGATATTGATAGGAGATAGTTGATATTACGTATATAACTTGAGGGAGACATGTAGGATTCCTTGTTGGACATGACATTTGGATTAAATAGGTTACCCTAGTGGAGTACGGATGCAGAGTAATTTCACATGGTTTGGAGTAAATTGGATTGGACTGATGATCTTGATCATGATACCATGTTTCTTGGTGGACCATAACTAGGAGATTGGAATAATTGTCAGAGTTTATTTAGGGATCTATATATGCTTGACCTCGGGCTTTGGCTCTGGATCGATAAGACCTTGGCCAATACTCAACCGTGACCATCACCAATGCCTCAGCCCACTTTACGCACCCCATAGACTTTGTGGAGTGCTTGGACAGGTTAGTTGTCATCTTTCTTTGATGACATACTCGTCTACCCGAAGACGGAAGAAGAATCGTCGAGCTGGTCAAGGAACATCTGAAGACCGTCATGTCTAAGAGGAAGAACTACACCAACCACCATCTTCAAGAAGTATACTTCCGCATCAAAGACCATGTGTATCTGCAAGCCACTCCTCTCTAAGGAACCAAGCATTTCCATGACAAGGAGACCCACACCAAGATTCATCGGCCCTCTTCGAGATCACTCCAAGATTTAACAATCCCCTCCGAGATCACTTCAAGACGAAGAGTAGACGGCTACCAGGTAGAGTTACCACCTGAGTTACCTGATGAGCACAACGCTTCCCATGCATCGCAACCCCGGAAGTGTTTCCAACTTCCTAACTTGCCCGATCTCTAAGAGGGCAATGACCACCGAGCCATCGACCCCTAGCCCAATCTAACCTACCGCGAGCTACCCATTAGCAACCTGGACCAAGTAGAACATTATATACGAAGCCACACCATCAAGTACTTCAAGGATCAAAGGAGCACCGCTCGGAAGCAGGAACAGTATGAGGACGTGAAGACCACCCCACTCAAAGTTTTTGTATCCCTTTCCGCGCCTAGTTTGGGAATCTCGGGGACGAGATTCTTGTAAGGGGGGTAGGTCTGTCACACCCTGATTTTCATGGCACAACACTTAAGATGATAAATCATGATAAAATGTGGTTTGACAAAAACTTTTGAGTGCTTGGACTTTGTCTTGATTGGATTTTGTCTGTTGTTTGCAAGTGCTCTAAAAATAAAATAAATCCTCCAACCCTTATACTCCTCCTTGATCCAAAAACCTTTCCCAATGATCATGCCATGTGTATAGGACATAAGAATAATTTCTTGCAAAAATAATTTGGCCAAATGGTATTTTCAAAATTTAGTTTTTCAAAAACCCCTGAATTGAGGTTTGCACTGCAAGTACTTAATTAAGGGCAGTAAAAATCTTTCCAAAAATATATTTGACTCCTATTAGATATAGGATACCAAGAAACCATAAAAAAAATATAATTTTAGAAGTTATTTTACTATTTTATTTAAAAGCTTTTTCTTAAGGCCAGAAATGGTATTTAATAGGTTAAAATTATTTTTATGCTTTAAAAATATTTGTGAAAATTTAGAGAAACTCAGTGGACATATATTGTCCATATATATGAGTTTCAACACATGGTAATGTTCAAAATACAAATCCCTCAAAAACCCTTTCTAAATATTTCAAGCTTTTGAAATATTTACCAAGGAAATATTCTTCAAAAATTCCAAGAAAATTCTAGCATGTCACATATGACATGTTTGATGATCTGGACAAGTATCATGTCATGGAGAATAATATAACCCCGTGAAATCCCCTCAAAACAATTTCTGTCCATTTTGAAGTTTGAGCAACTTTACATTGCCAAACATGTCCAAATGCTCTCAAATCTTGTGTACATGCTCAAGTGGTATAATAATTCATCTAGACCAAATGGCACAAGTTGGAGAACAAGTTAACTTGATCAAAGAGCCCCAAAACCCTCTCTGACCAGAATCAAATTTGAACAACTTTGTACTACCAACTTTCTCTCCTTGACCCCAACTTTGGTGAGCATGTTCACATGACCAAATAAGGCCACCAAACCAAGTGGTGCATCAAGGAGAAGTGATTTGCTCAACTAAATCTACACAAGTCAATTTGTGCTAATTTCTAGGGTTTACAAAAGTTACATTGGCAACTTTTCCCAAATGAGCTCAAAATGGGTGGAAGGCCCTAATTACATGTGCCATTTGACCCTGTCAAGCCTCATGACAAGAGGAGTTCATCTTCTTGCCCAAACCACCATCAAACACCTTCTGGAAGAAATTAAAAATGCATGTGCTGGCCATTTCCACTAATCTCCATGAGCTAATCTTTCTCCCACAACACCATCTGGTCCTCCTCTAACCCCAGCATCTTTCCCTGTCCGAGGAACCATGATGATGGGGGTGAAAAGCTCCTTTTTCCCTCTCTGGACAGCACCATTTCCACTCTCTCTCAACTCCCTCTTCCCTCCAGTGGATCCCCAAGGCATCCAATGCCATTTCCACTTTGCTTACTCCCCCCTGCAACCACCAGACACAAGTGGGCGCGTGAGGACGAGAGGAAAAGCCGCGGTGCCGGCCATTTGCGCACTCTGGAGCACGTCAACGTGCTCCCGGCCGTTGACGCCGCGTCCCCCGACCACCTCGAGCCTCCCCCTCCCACCAGTCGAGGTGCCTCGACATCCGCAACACGCCACCGCGCTGGCCCCCTCCTTTCCCCCTCTGTCTTGCCCATGCCGCGCGTGCCCAGAGCCGCCCGAGCCGACCAATACGTGCGCGAGCCCGTGGCTCCACTGGGAGCTCGCCCCTCTCTCTCTCTACCTTCCCTACACCCAACACCACCCCCACGAGTGCCGCAGACAGCCCCAAGCCTCCTCCCGTGGCCACCACGGCCATTTCCGCGGGAGCCCGTAGGCCACGTCCACGGTGAGCCGCGGCCTCGCCATTTAAGGCCACCCCCGAGCCCCCTCTCGACTCCTTTGGCCCTCTATCCCTCCCAGCAACCGTCTGGGCCAACTCATTCTTCCTCCCATGCCCTCCATCCACCACCATGGCCGGAGCCTTGCCGTCGGCCTCCGCCTAAATTCGCGCCCACCATCCCTTCTCCTCCCCTCTAGACCGCGCTAGAGCACCTCCACCACCACCGTGAGCCTCTCCCGTGCTTCTCCCTCTCCTTCCCATGGCCGTGCTGTCGAGTTTCATCACCACCGTCGGCCTCGCCACTGCGGCCGATGATGTGCTCGCGTCCGGCCACCCCCGCGGTCGTGGCGCACCTCGTCGGATGCGCCGCTCTCCCCTGAGCCCGCCGGTGTGTTGGGCGTCGCCGGAGGTGACCGGAGCCGGAACGGGCGCCGGCAAGCGCCGACCCCGCCTCCTCTGCCTCCTTCGTCAAGCAGAGGAGGAGACGACCTCGGGTGGACCCCTGTGTCAGTGACCTCATTAAGCGGGCCCTCCATTTAAGTGGAGGCGTATTCATGAGGCCGCCGACATGGCCTCCCAAGCGCGCGAGAGGCTGGGCCAGGCCCAGTGCACTGCCCCGCTAAATCTCGCCCAGTGCACGCTGCTGCCTCCCTAGATCCAGCCCATTTAGGTAAATTCCTCTCCTTTTCCTTTTTCTATAGACTTGTAAAATCCATAAACAATTCAAATGGACTCCAAATTTGATGATTCAAATTTCTAGTGACTCTATAAATCATGATCTAACTGGTGGTGCAACATGCACATTTTTCCAGAGACCTTTTCTTCACAAATATTTACCAAATCCTATTTTACCTATTTTTGTGATAAACTTTAGAAAATCACAGAGAGCTCAAACTTGATCCAAATGCCATGATTCAAATTCCTAGATGCTTCTAAGTTCATAACTTAGTTTATGAACATTTTTATTAATACTTTCTGTACCCCTCAAAATAATGAGCCATTTCTTCATATTTGTCAACTTTGCAAATCCATAGAATATTCATTTGAACTCCAAATCCAGTGAAACCAACTCCTAGATGCTTCTAAAATCATGGTTTGTTAAATGGGTACCCGTGCTCATTTTTCAAAAACATGTTTCTGTACACTTCTTGCAAATCCATAAACCCCTTGATTCCATCATATTGAAATGTTCAGAGATATCCACTGATCCAATTCCAATGAAACCACTCTGGTTATTTTTCATATAACCAGAGATGTCCTAGAAAAGTCAAATCCATATTTTTGGAGCACTTATATTTTCTGCCTTGTTGTGTTGCTTATTGTGGTTGTTTCCGACGTTAGTTGACGAAGTAGACGGAGTACATGGAGAAGGACCGTAAGATTTCAAGACTCGGATGAACCGAGCAAGCAGCCCTTTGATCATGTCCATGAAACCCTTTTTATGCATGTCATATATCACTTATTATTGTTGCATCGGAATCATGATGAGATGGTAAACCACGTTGGTTGGTTGCCTCTGTTACTTCCTCATTGATACTTGCATTGAGCATGACCCTACCTCCTTATGAGGGTTATGCCGGTGGGAGTAGATAGGATGCTAAAGTAGTTGCTACGCAAAAAGAGACGGGAATATGCATGGTGATGGAGGCAAGTATGTTCCCAAAGACTTCTTGAAAACCCCGTCGGGTGCCACTAATGCCCGAGGGAGATGTTGAGCTAGGTAACCACTTGACAAAGAAGTGGTGTAGGAGAAGGATATGTGAGTGTGGTTTCAAAAAGCGGATTGGTTTAAGTTGCGACCGTTATTCCAACCTTACATGCAACCACTCTACCCTTGTATGGGAAAGGGCATTATTGATTACCTAGGCGGAACTAGCTTGGAGCCTGCATTACTAGTGACGGGGGAGAGTTGGTGCTCTCTCTCGGGACGGGGTCGTGCCAGGTAGGGCGGCCATGATTGTCTTCACAGGGCACCGAACACACCGTTGGTACCCCGTGCTTGTGGTATGTGATGAAATGGGAGCGAGGCTCCACGATTTTAAGATGTGAAATGTTGGGCACGGGGTTCTTGCCAATCGAGTGGACTCCATGTTAGTGTCGTCTAGGGAAATATAGTGATCGGTGCTTACCCGGTACTTGAGGTATCGCGGGTCGTGGATGACACGGAAGTTCCCCGGATCTTGTGGGTAAAGTGTGCAACCTCTACAGAGTGTAAAACTATTCGAATAGTCGTGTCCACGGTCAAGGACAGTTGGGTAACCGCTCTTGGACTACGTCCATATGTTTACGAAACCTGGTGAGTATGTATGGATGAGTGGAGAGAACTACATGGGTCAAGTCCAAGGACTTGACATGATTGAGTTGGGTTGGTGCCCACTCCATTTATGTTGATATCTATAACTTGTCCTCAGGGATTACATGAATCCTCTTGATGCATGCTATGCAAGTTGTTGAACATGTCATTGCACTCAAAACTAGCTTTCTGCAAAAATTTACCTATATCATGCATTCTTGAATCTTGAACCAAAACATGGGTTGCTTTAAGTAGTACATTCAAAGTACTCATTGGCTTGCCAATGGTTATTTTATTGGCCGGGCATGAAAGAACAGGATGTGATGAAGGACACTTTGGTGACGAACATGCGAGCTAGGATGCTTTCCCAATGTAATGCCCAGAGGGTTAAGGCAGATGGCATGGGTCCAAGTTATCGACGAAGATTTCCGTTGAAATGTTATACTCAAGACTTGACCATAATGGTCCTACTTGTGTAATACGTCATGGATGTAAGCCTCTTGTTATTCAGCTTCTGTGTGTTCAGTGAGCATTGATCTCTGGGATCGCTGTACACGTGCATTCGATGATCACGACTTAGGAGTCGGGGTCCCCACAAGGACCGAAATGGTAGGATCGGTCAGACCAAGAATCACTAAGAGGTTTTGGAAGTTTAAGTCTATGACGAATCGGGGACTCCGAGTGCTCCTCACACAGAGTGGTTCAAATCTGACTTGATCAAATTTTGTGATGTAGCATGAATAGAGTTTGAGACGAGAAAAGCATAGATAGCTAAAGAATGTTCTTAGGCATTCTTGTCCATCCACTTGGCACAAAGAAAAGAAACCAAACAAGAAAAATAACAAGTGGATGTCCTTGAATAGTAAAATATGCACCAACATGCTCACACAATAAGATGGCAAATGAAATATGTGGCAAAGCATGCACAACCAATTTTAGCATCTATCAAACAATTGGCGATGACTAGGTCATCTATATATGAGTATATTGACTTAGGAGTCAAATGAGAACATTTGATCATAGGTCATACTCATCGCTTAAGCTCAAGTGGGGTTACCACTTTTACATAATGCATTAATGTGTTCACACCATTAGAGTTGCTTTGACTCAATTCTTAGAGTTAAGCTCCCCTAGATGTGAGATCCCCTTAGAGGGATGAACTAACCTTGGGTTTTGTCGATGGTGACTTCATGTAGGTGTTGAAGATGTAGATGCTCAATGTTGATGTAGATCATTTGGAGCAATCCTTTGGAGTGAGTTGCACTTTCAACTTGCCTACATGGGTTAGTCCCACAAGGAACAAACAAGAATATCCATAGACATAGAGTGATGCACACACAAGATGATGTCCATGAAAACATTAGGTTACCTTGTCCCTTGCCTTACCAACATGAGGGTTTGTGACTCCTTGAACTAGTGCAAGATGTGAAAGTTGATTGCACTTGTTCTTGCCAAAATGATATGAGTGAAGAATGTTGCGGAGTCACCCTCAAGAACTCTCTAGTTCTTCTTCTTGGGATCCACATCATCTTGATGGTAATCCTTGGAGTTGTAGTTGTACTTGATGAAGTAGAACTTGGCGTAGTCTTGGGGACCCACTCGAGCGAGGCTTTAGGTTCTTCTTCAAATGCATCAATCTCTTCTTGAAGCTTGTCCTTGCTTTTGTTCTTGTGGTCTTGTGGTGGAAGATCATCTTGAGCTTGTGTCCCCTTGAAGGAAGTAGGATCATACTTCTCTTGTTGAGGAACAAACTTCGTCTTGGGGTATTGATCTTCTTCCCACTCAACTCCATTGGCGTTGAACTTTCGTTCAAATCCAACACCTTGATTCTTCCGGTGCCTTCCTTGCTTGCGTACAATTTCCTCAAATTGCTTACTCCCGGCAAGGCTCTTGTAAACACCTTTCTCTATAATACCCTTCAATAAACTATTTTCTTGCTCAAGTGTAACTTGGCTAAGAGAATCATTAGTGGAATCAAGAGAACTACTAGAAGCAACAACATTGGATTTGACATTATTATTGTTACTACTAGAGGAAGTATCTTTCGTGTACTTGTTACTAGACTTGACTTGAGGCATGTAAGTAGATAAGAGTAAACGCTTGGCAATGTAAGAAGAACTTTTCTTGCGGAGATCATCATTGATTGCCTTTAAGAACTCATGCTCTTCCTCAAGATTGAGCTTTTCAAAGCGTAACTTCTCATGAGCCCTTAAAAGTTCTCTATGATCTTCGAAGATAGTTTCATGAGCCAACTTAAGAGTGTTTAGTTCTTTAGTTAGAAGCTCAATTTTCTCCTTATCATTGTCATTCGTTTGATTAGCATGATTAATTAACGTTTCATCATAGTATTGATCACTAGAGTTGTCAACAAGTAAATCATCATCTCCTAGCAAGTCATCTTCATCACTATTGAAATCAACATACTCGGGGTGTGTTACCTTTGGACCTTTGGCCATGAAGCATCTTCCAATTCCTTCATTTGGTCAATCAAATATGTCGTAGGAGTTGGTTGACACAAGTGCTAGACCGGCAACACCTTCATCTTGAGTATGTTCGGAGTCGGAGTGATAGCTTCTCTCGGAGTGATTGTCGGAGTCGGAGACGGAAACCCATTCACCAACATGAGCTTGATGTCTTTGTTTTGTGTAGCTCCTTGATGACTTGTCCTGTCTTTCCGAATCCTTGCTTCTCCGTGAGGGTCTTCGTTCATAACGATCATCTCTATTCCTCCTCTCTTTTGGTGGTGATTCTTCTCTTTTGCTCCTTCTTCTTGGAGAATCTTCTCTTCTTTTGTAGGGTGCCGTACACTCATTGGAGTAGTGTCCGGGTCTCCCACAATTGTAGCAATTGCGCTCTTGACTAGAAGATCTCTTGTCATTGTAAGACCTTGACTTGGAGCTTCTTTCTTTGCTTCTACTTTTGTAGAACTTGTTGAAGTTCTTCACCATTAAGCTCAATTCTTCATTGAAGGTTGGTTTCTCACTTGATGATGTGGGGGCTTCACTTGAGGCTTTGTAAGCACCACTTGACTTGTTATGAAGTTCCTCCTTGTCCTTGAGTGACATCTCATGAGCAACAATCCTTCCAATGACTTCCGTTGGCTTGAGATCTTTGTAGTTTGGCATCATTTGGATCAATGTGCACACGGTATCATACTTTCCATCCAATGCTCTTAGGATCTTCTTGATGATGAATTTGCCGGTCATCTCTTCACTCCCTAAGCCGGCAATCTCATTTGTGATAAGAGCAAGCCTAGAGTACATTTCAGCGACACCTTCACCATCCTTCATTTTTAACTTGTCAAGCTGACTTTGGAGCACATCCAACTTGGATTCCTTGACGGATTCGGTACCTTCATGCATATCAATCAAAGTATCCCAAATTTCCTTTGCATTCTCAAGACGGCTGGTTTTGTTGAATTCTTCGGGGCACGATCCGTTGAAGATGATGTCACATGCTTGAGCGTTGTATTGTAGCATCTTCAATTCTTCCGCATTAGCTTCACGGTTTGGTTCTCTCCCATCGAAAAATTCACCTTGCAAGCCAATACAAATAATTGCCCGAACGGCGGGGTTATGTCCAAGAATATGCATTTTCATCTTATGCTTCCAACTAGCAAAATTAGTACCATCAAAGTAAGGACCTCTCTGGTGATAATTTCCCTCACTAGACGCCATACTCTCCTAGGTTGTGAAACCAAGGCTATGACCACCAAAAGCTATGGAAATCAAAGCAAATGGTGACCAAAGCTCTGATACCACTTGTAGGACCTTGAAGTATGTCTAGAGGGGGTGATTAGACTACTTGACCAATAAAACTTAACCTTTTCCCAATTTTATAGTTTGGCGATTTTAGCTATTTTAGGACAAGTCAAGCAATCATCACACAATTCAAGCAAGCATGCAAAGAGTATATTGGCAGCGGAAATTAAAGCATGCAACTTGCAAGAAAGTAAGGGGAAGGGTTTAGAGGATTCAAATGCAATTGGAGACATGGATGTTTTTGGCGTGGTTTCGATAGGTGGTGCAATCGTACCTCCACATTGATGGAGAGTTCAACCCACGAAGGGTAACGGTTGAGCGAGTCCAAGGAGGGCTCCACCCACGAAGGGTCCACGAAGTAGCAACCTTGTCTATCCCACCATGGCCGTCGCCCACGAAGGACTTGCCTCACTAGCGGTAGATCTTCACGAAGTAGGCGATCTCCTTGCCCTTACAAACTCCTTGGTTCAACTCCACAATCTTGTCGGAGGCTCCCAAGTGACACCTAGCCAATCTAGGAGACACCACTCTCCAAGAAGTAACAAATGGTGTGTTGATGATGAAATCCTTGCTCTTGTGCTTCAAATGATAGTTTCCCCAACACTCAACTCTCTCTCATAGGTTTTGGATCTGGTGGAAAGATGATTTGAGTGGAAAGCAACTTGGGGAAGGCTAGAGATCAAGATTCATATGGTAGGAATGGAATATCTTGGCCTCAACACATGAGTAGGTGGTTCTCTCTCGAGAAATGGTAAGTTGGAAGTGTAGGTTCAGTCGATGGCTCTCTCCACGAATGAAGAGGAGGTGGAGGGTATATATAGCCTCCACACAAAATCTAACCGTTACACACAATCTACCACACTCGGTGGGACCGAATAGTTAAACTTCGGTCAGGACCGATTTAGTAAACCTAGTGACCGTTAGTGATTTTGATTGGACTGACATGCATCTCGGTGAGACTGATATGGTTAGGGTTAGGGCATAACGTAATCTCGGTGAGACCGATTACTCAAACTTCGGTGGGACCGATTTTGGTAATAAGCTTTCCGGAGAGTTGGTCGAGTAAACTTCGGTGGGACCGATTTGCTGTTCGGTGAGACCGAAATGTTACAAAAAGGAAATAGAGAGTTTACATTGCGGTCTCGGTGGGACCGATCGCTCACTTCGGTTAGACCAAGCGTTCTGAAGGGAAACAGAGAGATTGCAACCCCATCTCGGTGAGACCGAGATCCCTATCGGTAAGACCGATTTGCTTAGGGTTTGTGGCGGTGGCTATGACTTTTGGAATCGGTGGCGCGGATAGAAAGAATCGGTGTGACCGATTTTGGCTTTAGGTTTAGGTCATTTGTGGATGTGGGAAAGTAGTTGAGGGTTTTGGAGCATATCACTAAGCACATGAAGCAAAAGGCTCATTAAGCAACACCTCATCCCTTCTTGATAGTATTGGCTTTCCTATAGACTCAATGTGATCTTGGATCACTAAAATGTAAAATGAAGAGTCTTGAGCTTTTGAGCTTGAGCCAATCCTTTGTCCTTAGTATTTTGAGGGATCCACTTTCATCGTCCATGCCATGCCATTCATTGAGCTTTCCTGAAATAATAGTCTTGGAATAGCATTAGCTCAATGAGCTATATGTTGTTATGAATTACCAAAACCACCTAGGGATAGTTGCACTTTCAGAGGGGCACAACCACGGCACGCCTAGAATGCGGCTCAACTGCACCAGGGGCTCCCGATTGTGTCATTCTTTTTCTTTCTTCTTTTCTCTTACTTTCAGGACTCCGTTTTCCAGAAGCCTCGCACTAGAATTGCCGAACTCACGATGCAACAGCCAGGGAAGCGTAGCTTCGTCGAGTGTCCAGGTGGTCTCTACTACGAGCATTATACCTGTTTTATATACCATCCCGTAGCTTAACCCTGGAGGGGGACATGTTAAATAGTCCCATCCCTTGCTTATCGCACTATTTGTATCGTTCTGCTTTCATTGCAGTACCTTTTTTAATAAACAATACATGGCTTTTGCCTATTATTGCACTCCTTTCTTTATCTATATATATATGTTCATTCATGACATGTTGCACCCGTACACTTTGGTACGGCCAATACACCAGGGGCTTAAGTAGCCCAAAAATATGGTGTGATAAGTCCGAACACTTTCACAAGTGCGGCACCCCGAACTTATAGCATTATATGCATCAGCTCCGAATCATGTCTTGGGTCAATAGTTGGGTTTGCCCGGCTCCCATGTTTTTGTACCTTACGTTCTGTTATATCGGCTAAGGTAGCGCTGGGAGAACCACTGCGATTGTGCCCCGGTTGAGTTGGGTTGAGCACCTCAGTGGAGAAAGCTAAAACTGACCGTCATGATAGGGCGAGAGCCAGTCGCTGTTCGAGAGGTTTTTTTCGGGTCCCTAAAGACTTACGCCGCTTAGAGCGAGGAGTCGGCATTGTCCGCCAAGGCGTGGATAGCACCCGAACTTGGTCTTCCGAATACTAGGGCTTCATGAAATTTAAAATTATAGAATTCTATGGCTAAGTGAGAGTGTTCAAGCACTATAGTCCGGTTGCCTTGTTCGTTCGTTGAGCACCTCCCTCGAAGGACCCAAGAATGGGAACAAGAGCGCTCAAGTTTATCCGAACACCCCAAAGACTGTGGCATGGGGGCCAAGCCAACGACTTGCCATCTCTCAAATTTCATAAACGGCCGCATAGAAGGTAATATTTTAAATTCACAAGCGTTGCTTAGCGCATATGAACAAGTTTTCAGCGTACAGGATAACAAATGCGAGTCTATTCAAAAATTACATCTTTGGAGCATTGACCCGCTATAAGGCAGGCACCCTTCAGGACGCCCTCATAGTACATTTCGGGCTTGCGATGCTCCTTGCCTGGCGGTGGCCCGTCAGTCACAAGCTTCTCAGCATCCATCTTGCCCCAGTGCACTTTAGCACGGGCAAGGGCCCGACGGGCACCTTCAATGCAGACGGAGCGCTTGATGACTTCAATTGTCAGGACCCCGATTCCAAGTCACATCGATCTAGCCGGTAACACATCATATCACTTTGCGGCCTCACGCACGGTATTCCCACGGGTGTCGCCTTACCATGGCCCGGGACCGTTATGCCTTTTGGCTCACGTATATGATAGTTTCGCTAGCATCCACATGACAAAGAACCGGGCCGACATGGCTAGTCGTGAACCCAAAGCGGCACTAACCCATGGGGACAGCATACATGAATCACATCGAGCATGTCGGTCATCAGCGTATGAATCCGGGCTGTAGCCTTTGGGCTATGAGGACTCCGATTAACCGGGCTGTAGCAGGCTAAGCGGGGCGATCCGGATGTCACCGCGTGACATTTCCCGAAGGGACGGACATAGGAACGAAGTGAAACACATGTCGCTGGCCAAGTGTCCAGAGCGGTAGTCTTTGGGCTAGCGGGACTCCGGTGAACCGGGTCAGAAGCGGACTACTATTGCTCGAGAAGCACTAGACTACATTTCCCCATATGAGAGGCTGCCAAGGATAAACAACTAGATTGTCGGATCCCACACATACCAAGCATTTCAAACATACACACAATATGCTCAATATGTGTAGATACAACATGGCATCACAACATAACTCTATGACTCAAATATTTATTCATTAGGCTCCGAGGAGCGAGATATTAGAAACATGGGTCTCATGACCCAACATTGAAACATACAAGACAAAGCACATGCGGAAGCTTAACATGTCTGAGTACAGACATCTACAAATGGAAAAGGCTGTTAAGCCTGACTAACTACCAGATCCTGCCGAGGGCACAAGATCGTAGCTGAGGTAACAAGCTAAACATCGACGTCCACGTGGAACTACTAGCGAGACCGACGCGTCTCTCGCAAAACATAAAATAGGCAAACGTGAGTACAAATGTACTCGGCAAGACTTACATCGTAACTAACTACATATGCATTATTATCAACAAAGGGGGGTGGTGGAGTTTGATCAAGCAAGCCAGCTTTGACTCGGTGGCTATCCTAAACTACGATTGCAAGTAACTCTTTTGAGGTGGCGCTACGAATCCACATATTCACCATATCAATACACCACTATGGACCCGCTCCCGTCTCCCTACGAGAATGCCATCCATAGCACTCACGCTTATCTTGCGCATTTTAGAGTATCCACTTTCACTTGTCTATGAACTGTTATAGGCAACCCAGAAGTCCTTTTCCGCGGACACGGCTATTCGAATAGATCATATTAACCCTGCAGGGGTGTACTTCTTCACACACGCTCCCACCACTTATCGCCGTTTACACGACATGTACTCGGCAACCTTCAAGCGGAAGCCAAGCGAGGGTGTCGGCCACGGCCTACCTAAACACTTAAGTCCCTAGTCCAGGTTTATCGCCTATTCGGGTTCCGTCCGCAGGGAGTCCGGCCGAGGTTTCCACTAACGGCCCCGAACGATGTGTGCAGGGTTCCTGAGACACCAAACGGGCATTGCATACACGGGACACGGTGTATCTACCACATCATAGCCCATCCCTAGGGTCAGCCACGCACGGCCTCCAACACATATCCTACAAACACCGTAAACTAGTTGCAACTCCTGGACAGAGGACAAGGGTGGTTAAGAAGCCGAGAGTCAATTAAGGATCCCAATGTGTGGTAGTAACTGTTTCATGGATCACAAACACGTAACTCAGTTCACGAGGGCCAGGCTGCAATGAGACAACCCACCATGTACTCCTACATGGCCTCTCACCGCTACCTTTACCAAATCGTGTTCACACACTTAGCTCTCAACAAGAGGGACATGTTCACACACCTCTGATTCATCCCCGATGAATCGGACCTGACTCAACTCTAAGCAGTAGCAGGCATGACAAACAAGCATGAATGAGTAGGCACAACAGGGCTCAAACAACTCCTACTCATGCTAGTGGGTTTCATCTATTTACTATGGAATGACAGGTCATGCAGAGGATAAAGGGGTTCAGCTACCGCAGCAAGTAACAGATGAATCGTTGTTGTCCTAATGCAGTAAAAGAGAGCAGGAGCGAGAGAGTGGGATTGTATCGGAATGAACAAGGGGGTTTTGCTTGCACGGCACTTCAAGATAATATAGTTCTTCGTCGGTGTCATCGAACTCATCGCCGGGATACACCTACCGAGAGGGGACAAGCACCGCAAACACGGAAAGAACACAATCAATGCAATGCAACAATATGATGCATGATCATGACATGGCAATATGATGTTGATTGAGCTAATGCAACTAGCAACCATATTAAATGAAGTTGGTTTGAACCAAGGGTTCAAATTCAAACTCCATATGTGCTTATTTAAATGTCAATTATGCAAATTTCCCTGTACAGGAACCCTAGGTTGTTCAGACATACATGCAAATGCCATAAACAGATTCCTTGAATTTTTCTGATAATTTTTCATATATAATTTATTTCATTTGGAGTTACGGTTGATTTTATATGAATTTTAGAAGTGTTGGGCATTTTCTGGAATTTCCTGATTAGTTTTAAACGAGAAAATGATTAATGACATCAGCATTGTGTTACTACTGCCACAAGAAGTCAGCCGAGTTGACCAGGGTCAACTCCGATCGGTGGGACCCGCGTGTCATTGACCCGAGGACTAAACCACGGTCAAAACTAGCTACCGACCGGGTTTGACCAGTGGGGCCCATTGCCATCACCGTTAGTGTGCTAATTGGGGGATTAGCCGCTAATGGCAACGCCACGTCATCATCGCCGGTCAAACCGGTCAACCTGCCGGCGTTTAGCCGCCGGCGGGGTCAAGCGCGGTGGAGGTGCTCGGGATTGGCCTACAGAGCGCCGTTTGATGCGCGAAGCTCAGCTACGGGATGCGGACGCTCGTCCGCATCCAACCGTGGTGGTGGCGGAGGCTGGGGTGGCCGGAGTTGTTGCCGGCGACGACCTTGGCGGTCGCCGGAGCTCGGGCGAGCTCGGGATCGAGGCTACGGCGGACGAGTCGGCGCGTGCGAGGCATCTACGGGCCCTACAAGATGCGGCGAGGTCGATGGATGACGGCGGGCCGTTCGTGGCCGGAGCCACGTCGGCGGCGAGCTCAGGCGGCGGCGCGAGCGGGTGTGCTTGGTGCGGCGACTACGGCGAGTGGCAGAGAGAACGGAAAGGGGGAGGGGAGCAGTAGCTCACAGCGGTTGCGGCGGGCGTCGAAGCGGGCTCGGGGAAGGCCGGAGCTGAGCGGGGCGGCGAGGCCGATCTCCGACGGCCGAGGAGGGGGGAAACGTCGGGGGCGGCGCTTCGGGGCTCTTCCAGTCGCATGGCTCGGTGGGGTGGTCGAGGAAGAAGTGGCGGAGCTTCTGGGCGCATCGGAGAGGCGTGGGATGGCCGGTGGTCGTGGCAGAGCACGGTGGCGCCCTCTGGTGCGCTCGGGAAGAGAGGGGGGAGGGAGCCAGAGGAGGGGCGGAGCTGCAGGCGTGAGAGAGAGAGGTCGAGGCGCGTGGCGTCGTCTGAGACGCCCAAGGCGTCGGCGAAGCAGGAGGTGGCAGGCGTGGCAGCCTGCGTCTTGTGCACGCGTCGAACGCTTCGGCGTCCGGCGCGGTGGAGATGACGATCGCGGTTGGGCGATGGGCGCCTTCTTTGGGCTGGGTAAGTGGCCACGTATTCTCTCTCGCTCTCTCTTTCTAATTGTTTCTATTATCTATTTTGCTATTCTGTTTTTGATTTAGTAATAATACTAAACCATTTTAAAAACTCCTGACAAATTTGTGGGCACTTTAAAAATGTTTACTAACATCCCTCAAATGTTTTCAGAATTATTGAAGCATTTAAAATATTTATAGCCATTAAATGCTCCAATTCAAATACTTATGATTTAATCCAAAAATCCAGAATGACCTATAAATATATTCATCATTTTTGGAAGAGGTTTTCACCTTTAACAGAAAATCATGAACATTTCCAAAAGGCATTCTGGGTCATTGAAAATATATTTTTTATTGAACCTAGTTGAATTTCATTTGGTGCTAGGGTTTCAACAATCCCCATTTCAAGTTTCATGAAATTAAACATGATGCATGGATGCTAGTGCAAAGGCAAGCAAGGCTTGAACTGGGGCTGTGACATCAATCCATGGACAAGCGTCCACCAGCCGCCGCACTAGCCGGAAGTAGCTCCCAGGCATGGCTTCCGTAGGCCACAGCCGAACTATGAGGCCCTTCATGGCCTGTTCGGCGACCTTGTGGAGCTCGACCAGCTGCTTCAGCTGGTCGCTCAGGGCACCAGATGTCCGGCCTCGATATCTTGAGACCGTAACACCTTTTCCGTCGAGCTCCCCTCCTCGGCGCGGTAGAACGCCACAGCATCAAACACACTACGGGGCAGATCTGCGAATGCTCCTGGAGAACTCCGGATTCAGGTAAGTAATAGATAATTCACTTTCACATGCTTGCTTTGCATAAAGAATGCCTTACCCGTCGCTATCTTCTTTAATGATTCAATTTCCTGGAGGGCTTTTTGGGCTTCGGCCTTAGCGGCTTTGGCACTCTCAAGAGCCGAGGCGAGCTCGGACTCTCGAGTCTTGAGTCACGCTCCAAACTCTCGTGTTTTTCCACGAGCACAGGAGCTCTTGCCGCACCTCCGCCACCCGCGCCTCCTGCTTCTCTCGCTCGGTGCGCTCCGTGGCCGCTTTGCTTTCGGCCGTGGACACCGCTTCCTTCAGGGTCTCCACCTCGTTCGTGGCCCCTACAATACCCACGTTAGTCCTGTCATTTTTGCAACCAAATCCTTTCTATAAGGTATTACTTTAATAAGGTATTACTTACCTTCCTTGTCCTCGAGCTGCTTCTTGGCAAGGCCGAGCTCGTTCTCGGACCGCTCGAGGCTCTGCTTCAATGCATTGACCTCTGCGGTCGGTCTGGCAGAGGTCGGCAGCGCAACTGCATTCCCATATTGACATACTTATGTTAGACTCCTGCGTATATCTTTTTAGATCCTCAACGGCTTTTCTTTCCGAACACCGAACTAAGCATCGTGAGGCTACTGTCTATGCGGTAATATTTTTACATATTCTAAACTTACCTCAAAGCCTGTTAGAAGGCTGGTCAGGCTTGATCAGCCCGCTCTTGGCGGATCGAACTTTCTGGATCACCACACTCATAATAAAGGCGGTGCTCCTCGTCGATGGAGGCGCCGTTAAGCACCTCCAGCAAGCTATCCGTGCCTCCGGATGGATGGAGGTCACCAGCGTCATGATCTTTCCCTTCTTCTGAAGGGCCGCTTGCGGACTTGGAACCACTGAAGGTTCGATGCAGTCCGGCATAGGGCCGGACTTAGAGCCCTCTCGGGTTTCGCCCCTTTGCGCCCGAGTCCGGAGGTTGCCTTGCGGCGCCTCCAGACCACCTCCTCTGGCTGGGCCCCTTTGGGACTCCACCGTGGTGTCGTCTGCGTCCACGAGGAGAGGAGGCGGTCGGAAGTGAAGTGCTATTCACATCCGACAAATCCAGGAGCCGACGAAGCGGCGAGCCTGCCCATGGGCGGGCTACATGGTTATATTCGGCGTTAGAAGACACTATGCGACAAATAAAAAGTCATGAGCTATTCCGGAGTCCGGACACTTACGATCTCGCCAGGGGCTTGGCCCTTGGTGGCCACTCCTCGTCGTTGTCGGCGTTGGTGGAGAAGTCCGGAGGAAGGGTCCTCCTTTCTTGGACCCTCCGGCCTCCCGGCCGGGCGGCCTTCCTTTTCTTCTCTTCCCCGGCGGGAGAGGCTTCTTTCCTCCTCCTCCTCCTCGTGGGAGGATTCCGCCTCAGTCGTCGGACGATGAGTCCGACAAGATTGGCGCCGGAACTCCTTCGAGTTCCCGTGGCCTTCTTCTTGGCCTTCTTCTCCGCACCACGTGAGGTGCCGGAGCCAAAGAGCCCCGTCAATCAAAGCGTCCGCTGGGTCTTACGGCAAGGGGGCCGAATAATAATCTGTCCAGGACATCTTCAGCCAGTCCTGTCAAAGGTTAGGGAGTTTTAGATCCCGCATAGAGTCAAACTATGAAAAAGAGTCCCATAAAGGTAAAATAACTTACCTCGCTGGCTTGACGCTGCAGCTGAATCCGCGATCTTGGTAGCGGATGCGGAGCTTCGGCGCCTTGAACATCACCTTCCGGGCATCTTCGTGCGTAGTGTCGAAGAGCCAGCTCAAATTCGGTCATGCGGATCAAACTCCCACAAATTGAAGGCCCGTTCTTTGGCATGGGAGAATCCGGCGGATGAGCATCACCTGGATACGTTGACAAGCTTGAGATTCTTGTCCACCAGGTTTCGGACGCAGGTTTGGAGTCTGGACAGCTCTTCCAAATCACCCCACGTCAGGCCCGTCTCTTTCCATGATGTGAGCCGTGTGGGGAAGCCAGATCGGAAATCGGGGGCCGTCGCCCATTGAGAGTCGCGTGGCTCGGTGATGTAGAACCACCCCGATTACCACCCCTTTATGGTCTCCACAAAGGAGCCCTCGAGCCATAGGACGTTGGCCATCCTGCCTAAAGATGGCACCTCCGCACTCCGCTTGGCGGCCGCCCACTACCTTCGGCTTGACATTAAAGGTCTTCAGCCATAAGCCGAAGTGGGGCTGGATGCAGAGGAAGGCCTCGCACACGACGACAAACGCCGAGATGTTGAGGATGAAATTCGGGGCCAGATCGTGGAAATCTAGGTCGTAGTAGAACATGAGCCCCCGGACGAATGGGTGAAGTGGAAACCCTAGTTCGCGGAGGGAGTGGGGGAGGAACACCACCCTCTCATGGGGCCTGGGGGTGGGGATGAGCTGCCCCTTGTTGGGGAGCCGACACGCGATGTCACCGGACAAGTATCCGGCTTTCCGCAGCTTTTTGATGTGCCCCTCCGTGACGGAGGAGGCCATCTACTTGCCTCCCGCTCCGGACATGGTTGGAGAAGGTTGAGGTGGGATGTACGGACTTGGGCGCTGGAGCTCGAGTGGGCGGAAGTGGATGAGAAAAGGAGGAAGAAGGCGTAGGTTAAAAGGTGGATCCTTATCCCCTTATATGGACGGACGAAGCTATGCATCCCCCGCCAGCCTGGTAAAACTCGCTTATCTCCCAAGCGTCGTAATCAATGGTGCGGTTGGGTTACCCATGTCTGTATTGATGGGAATCCCGGAATAAGGGGGCACGATCTCCGCTCTGATAAGACGTGCCAAGGAAACCGCCTCGCTAAACGCGCTAAGGTGGAACATTAAAACGATTCATATAAAGGCCTGGCCGTGGTGTGATGTCACGCCGTGGAATACGCCGCCAGATCATGCAAAGGTTATTCTCTCTACGGTGGTATGTGGAACTTGTTTTGCAGAGCCGGACACGATCCTTGTGTTCAAAATCTTCTATGAGGTATTCGGAGGAGGAACCCGCCTTGCAATGCCGAAGACAATATGCGCGCCAGACTCATCGTCATTGAAGCCTGGTTCAGGGGCTACTGAGGGATTCCTGGATTAGGGGGTGTCCGGATAGCCGAACTATCACCGTTTGCCTGACTCCTGGACTATGAAGATACAAGATTGAATACTTCGTCCCGTGTCCGGATGGGACTTTCCTTGGCGTGGAAGGCAAGCTTGGCGATATGGATATGTAGATCTCCTACCGTTGTAACCGATTGTGTGTAACCCTAACCCTATCCGGTGTCTATATAAACCAGAGGGTTTTAGTCCGTAGGACGAACAACAATCATACCATAGGCTAGCCTCTAGGGTTTAGCCTCTCTGATCTCGTGGTAGATCCACTCTTGTACTACCCATATCATCAATATTAATCAAGCAGAGTAGGGTTTTACCTCCATCAAGAGGGCCGAACTCAGGTAAAAACATCGTGTCCCTTGTCTCCTGTTACCATCCGCCTAGACGCACAGTTCGGGACCCCCTACCCGAGATCCGCCGGTTTTGACACCGACAACCACCCTCTCGCCCAGAGACGCCCAGTAGCACCAGACTAAGCTCGCCCGAGCTCCGGCCGCCGCCAAACACGTCGCCGGCGCCATTTCCGGCGACCCCGAGCCCAACCACCTGCACCACCCGCCGCGGCTCGCTCCCAGCTACCCATAGAGCCCAACGGCGCCCCGAACGGTGCCCTGTAGGTGAAACCCGCACCTGCACCGCCGCGTTTGGCCTCGCCGGCAGCTAAACACCGGCGAGTTGACCCTGCTGACCCCGTTTTGACCATGAGTGGGCCCAGTTTGACTCCCTGGGTCAATGACAGGTGGGGTTCGGCCCTGTTAATTAATTAGGATTAGTACTAATTGAATTTAGATAAACTAATTACACTGACACGCGGGACCCACTGTCAGGTTTGACCTGGACCGTCCCATTGACCACTGATGTCACCCTGACGTAATGCTGACATGGTAATTTATTTACTTGAGTTATTCTTACACAGGAAATTCCAGAAAATACCACAAGCTTCAAAAATTCATAGTAATTCAACCGTAGCTCCAAATGAAATAATTTATATATGAATAATGATCAGAAAAATCCAATCTATCCATATGTACTAGTTTCATGCATATTTAAACAAGTTAACTTGCTGTTTAGTGAAAAACATGATAAAGCACTATTTAAGATCACAAATGTGTTTGAACTTTGAATCTTTGGTTCAAAATAGCTCAAACCCATCTGGTTGTAGTTGCATTAGCCCAACACACTCATTTTACCATGTCATGATCATGCATCATATTGTGCATTGCACTGATTGTGTTTCTTCTCTGTTGCCGGTATTTGTCCCCTCTCGATAGAGGTGGTTTTGACGATGAGATCGATGACACTGATGAAGAGCTATATTATCTTCGGAAGTGCCAGGCAAGCAAAACTCCCTTGTTCATTCCGATACAATCCCACTCTCTCGCTCCTGCTCTATTTTACTGCATTAGGACAACAATGATTCATCTGTTACTTGCTGCGGTAGTTGAACCCCTTTATCCTCTGCATGACCTGTCATTCCACAGTAAATAGATGAAACCCACTAGCATGAGTAGGAGTTGTTTGAGTCCTGTTGTGCCTACTCATTCATGCTTGTTTGTCGTGCCTTATATTGCTTAGAGTTGTGTCAGGTCTGATTCATCGGGGATGAATCAATGGTGTGTGAACATGTCATACTGTTAAGAGCTAAGTGTGTGAACACGATTTGGTAAAGGTAGCGGTGAGAGGCCATGTAGGAGTACATGGTGGGTTGTCTCATTGAAGCCGTTCTCAGGAACTGAGTTATGTGTTTGTGATCCATGAACAGTTACTACCACACATTGGGATCCTTAATTGACTCTCTCGGCTTCTTAACCACCCTTGTTCTCTGTCCAGGAGTTGCAACTAGTTTCTGGTGTTTGTAGGATATGTGTTGGAGGCCGTGCGTAGCGCTGACCCTAGGGGTGGGCTATGATGCGGTAGATACACCATGGCACGGTGTACCGGGCGCCCGTTTGGTGTCTCGGGAACCCTGCTCACATCGTTCGGGGCCGTATGTGGAAACCTCGGCCGGACTCCCTGCGGATGGAACCTGAATAGGCGATAAACCTGGACTAGAGACTTGAGTGTTTAGGTACGCCGTGGCCGACACCCTCGCCAGGCTTCCGCTTGAAGGTTGCCGAGATACATGACGTGTACATGGAGGTAAGTGGCGAGAGCATGTGTGAAGAAGTACACCCCTGCAGGGTTAACATCATCTACTCGAATAGCCGTGTACGCGGTAAAGGACTTCTGGGTTGCCTATAACATTTCATAGACAAGTGAAAGTGGATACTCTAAAATGCGCAAGATAAGTGTGAGTGCTATGGATGGCGTTCTCGTAGGGAGACGGGAGCGGATCCATAGTGGTGTATTGAAATGGTGAATATGTGGACTCGTGTGCGCCACCTCAAAAGAGTTGCTTGTAGTCGTAGTTCAGGATAGCCACCGAGTCAAAGTTGGCTTGCTGCAGTTAAACTCCACTACCCCCTTCGTTGATACCGATGCATATGTAGCTAGTTCTGATGTAAGTCTTGCTGGGTACATTTGTACTCACGTTTCCCTATTTTATGTTTTGCAGAGAGATGTCAGTCTTGCTAGTAGTTCCGTGTGGACTTTGACATTTAGCTTGATACCTCAGCTACGATCTTGTTCCCTCGGCAGGATCTGGTAGATAGTCAGGCTTCTAAGCCTTTTTCAGTTATAGCTGTCTGTACTCAGACATGTTAAGCTTTCGCATGTGTTTGACTTGTATGCTCTGAATGCTGGGTCGAGAGAGCCATCTTTGTAATATCTCGCTCCTCGGAGCCTAATGGATAAATACTTGAGTCGTAGAGTTATGTTGTGATGCCATGTTGTATTTACACATATCGAGCATATTGTGTATTTGTTTGTAATGCTTGGTATGTGTGGGATCCGACAATCTAGTTGTTTATCCTTGGCAGCCTCTCTTATGGGGAAATTTAGTCTAGTGCTTCCTTGAGCCATAGTAGTCCGCTACAGCCCGGTTCACCGGAGTCCTGCTAGCCCAAAGACTACCGCTCGGGGCGCTTGACTGGCCGGGCATGTGTTTCACTTCGCTCGTGGTTCTGCCCTTCGGGAAATGTCACGCGGTGACATCCGGAGTCCTGCCTAGCTCACATAAAGACGGGTTCCCGGAGTCCTGTTAGCCCAGTGCTACAGCCGGATTCACACGCTGCTGACCGACATGCTCGAAGTTGATTCATGTATGCCTGTCCCCATGGGTTAGTGCCGCTTTGGTTTCACGACTAGACATGTCGGCCCGGGTTCTCTGTCATATGGATGCTAGCGACACTATCATATAAGTGGGCCAAAAGGCGCAAACGGTCCCGGTCCATGGTAAGGCGATTCCGTGGAATACCGTGCGTGAGGCCGCAAAGTCATATGAGGTGTTACCAGCTAGATTGATGTGACTTGGTATCGGGGTCCTGACACTTTATGTGGTGTCGCTGAGACGCCCGACTGTGGCATGCTTGTTATTTATTTACCTTATAAGCCCTTTATGTGGTGTCGCATAGACGCCCGACTGTGGCATGTTTGTTACTCATTTCACTTATAAGCCCTTTATGTGGTGTCGCACAGACGCCCGATTGTGGCATGTTTGTTGCTTATTTCACCTATAAGCCCTTTATGTGGTGTCGCTGAGATGCCTGACTGAGGCATGCTTTATATTATTGTCCTTTCGAGGCGTCGCTTCAGACACCCGATCGGTGCATTCTATTTTCATTCGCTGATTGCATATTCATGTTTTATATGAACAACCTGCTTGCGTGCATCATGTACTTTTATTTCGTGACTGACGCTGTGATCATAGAATATTTCAGAGCATGACTATCATTGGATATATTATACCCGTGTTCATAATGTTTGCGAGTACATTCAAAGTACTCACTAGCTTGTCCCTGGCTATTGTCTTGGCCAGATTTCTTGCTTGGAGAGGAGCGTTGCGATGACAGCCCTGGAACCTAAGCAAGGGTGGTAGCAGCCTCGCGAAGATAGGAGTTATCCAGGTCAGCTGTTCCTGTGGGAAATGGAGTCCCATAAACGCTGATGATCCGCAAACCGCTTTCGCCTTCAACCACTAGAGACCATTTGTTGTAATCATAGGCCAGAATGGTCTTGTACTGCATATTATGTACTTTCCTTGGAATTTCTGTATCGAGTTGGTGCCTCATCACCAACAAGAATCACAGGGCTGATGAGCACAAGGGCCATTTTCTGGGAAATTAATATCCCGAAAATCCGGTCCTGGCAAACTTGGTATCAGAGCCAGGCTGACCATTGGCTAATCCTATCCTAGCTAGGTCGAAAAACCTAGGTTAACCAACCCACCAGACCATAAGCTAACCCCAGCCAAGCTTCTCGTGCAGTGACCCCGACACTTTTGGCAGTCGGTGCCCAACCTATCAGCCTAGCCTGTCCATCACGCGCCAGTGACCGACCCCTAAATTATCCCATTCGCAAGCGTGCGAAGGAAGACTCCGTCCCCTTTTTCTATAAAAGGGTCGCTAGCCTCAACACAGCACAGCCCAGCCTCTTCCTCAAACTGAGCTATAATGCCTGGCCCCGTCGTACACAATGAGACCACAGCAACCAACCTTGGAGGTTTTGTGACCGTGCTCGCAAACCTCACTCGCCGTGCCTTTGCATTAGAAGAGCTCCCAGAATATGTCGTGTACCAAGGACCAATGAGCGGTGAGAGCCGTCAATTCTGGGCCACTGTGCACATCTATGGTAGGGTCTGTGGCGAACGCCTCTGAGGTTTACCGGAAGGACAACTTCCTTTGAGCCACAAGCCATCCAACTAGCCGCGCGAGAGGCTATAGTTCAACTCCGGCACTTGTGGCCCAGATTAACTGTCGCTCGTTCTACTACTACCCCAGCCGTGACGGGTATGGTAGGCCACCCCAGGTTGCCAATGGAGATCACGAGACGGATCCTGCATTGTTGCATCTGGTGCGCTATGTAAGTGCACTAGAGGGACTGTTCGATCAAATCACCCCTGATCTGATCGCAGCTTGTGGAGAACTGATTCGCCGAGCCCCGGTGAGAAGAGAAGATGAGCCCGATGCCGACAACCCAGTCGTGCTGTTCGGACAACCGATCGAGTCCCTGAGGACAGCCCCAGCCATCGACCAAAATACTTTGATGTCCCTAGAAGTGCTTCTTGCCTTTTGGGAACACGTTCCAACGGGATTGTGGCCAACAATCCCCGAGATGGTCATCATCGCTACCCCGACCCTGCAGCCCCTCAACCCCCTCCAGCTAACCCCAATGGTGAAACCCGTGGAGAAGCCTCGACGTCCACAAGGCACGCCGGCTTAGATATTAACGAGGTAGACTGAGTCACTCGAGTAGTACCGAGTCTTAGTATGTCCACGCCCCGTAACTGTGTGATCCTATATCGCCATAATTAAATGTTGTTTGCTTGTGCGCCCCTATTTTAAATAGTAGCCATGCATAAATATGTTGGTGTACGGTTGCATTTTTAATTCCGAGCGCAGCTACCAAAAACCAACCTCGACAACACAAATTTGTGCTATGAATAAACCTTTTGGTTTCAGCTAATAGGAATAATATTTTCAAAACAACTCTTAGCAAATCTCGAGGAAGAGATTTTTCTTAAGGGGGGTAGTGTTGTAACACCCAAAAAATTATCCATGTTTTGTTTATTAAAAAAAATTGCCGGGAAATTAAATTTTCATTTTTTCTGGATTTATTTTTGATCTCAGAACCTCTCTTTCCTTCTAAGTTGTGGAGTTTTCACCCCAAGTAAAAACTTTCCAATTATTATTGGACTTGTTTATCCTCTCAAATAAAACAATAATTTTATCAGTGGGATTATTTATATAATTATTTTTCCCTGAGCTTTATTTCTCTAAAATGGTTTTTCATAAGTTTTAGGGTCCCATTTGCACTGCAACCCTTTGATAAATTCATTTAAAAATCCCACCAAAATTTGGGGATGACCTATGATGTCCCTAAAACACTTTTATGCAAAAATATCCTTTAGTCATTTGGAGATTTTGAGCTTCACCCCTAGTTTTAAAATCTGGTCCAATTGCACTTTTGCACTACAACCTATTTAAATATTTCTTTAAAACTTCCACCAAAATTAGGGGATGTTAGTAGTAGTATATTATTCAACCTTATGCAAAAACCCAGTGATGTTCTTTGAAAAAATTGAGTAAATCATCCTCATCTTCTTTCTGGTCCAGCTTGTTGAATTGTCTTTGCAACCATGTTTCAACCTGCCCTTTTAGCTATGATTCCTTTTCCTGCTTGTAGACCACCCTACAAAACCCTTAAGTCCAGGAGAGTGGACCCATTGGAGGATTTTTAGTACCAGCAATAATGCCATTTACCTTCTGTCCAGAACTGAAGATTTGAAAAACTTGCACTAGCAAGTTTCTGGTTTTGCCCAAATGACCTTGCCACCATTACCTACACCTAGAGAGACACTGGTCTGGAGATTTTGGCCACCCCAAGAGTTGCCTAGATGCCCTTGGCATTCTGTCAAACACCTTGGGTGCATGGTCAGTTTTGACATGGTTTAAGGTTTGCATTATAAGCTTGATCCACTGACCCAGCAACCTTGTCCACTAAACTCCTAGATGCCTCTAACCTAGAGCTGCTAATTGCCAGCCTCACCCAAGCTCTCTAACACATGCTGGCATTTCGCCGAGCGCCTGGCATGCACGCTCTGGGCGCGGCCAGAGCGCGCGTTTTGCACGTGCGTGCGCACGAGTCGCCGCGTCTCGCTGCCGCCTACCCGCGCTCGTTCTAGCCTTTCCCCACTCCCAGCCATCACGCCCCGCCCCCTCCCTTGCTGCAGGGCCACCCGTGGCGCCCTACAACACCGCTGTCAGGTCGGCCACGGTGGCTAGCGGCCGGCCATAGTGAGCTCCTGCCCTGGACGGCGCCGCCCGAGCCACCCCAGCGTGCCAGCTGCCCTCTGAAGCAGTCCGAGCTCATCCGCGAGCCGTCTGCTAGCGCCCGTCGCCGCCACGTCGCCCTACAATCTACAGAACGGTGGTTCGCCGTTCTTATCCACGGCCGCTGTCGGAGCCGACCCCGGCCGCCTATTTAAGGACCCCCGAGCTCGTCTAGGCCTCAAGCAACCTCAGGCCACCCCTCTAGAGCCCCCATGGCCGGCAATCGAAGAGGGGAAGGTCGTCTTCCCCATCTCCGGTCGGCTCGGCCGCCGCCACGTCCCAGTCCATTTCGTCGCGAACAGAGCTTCTCCAGTCCATCCAGTGCCACCAACCGTCTCCCCTCGACCTTGCGGAGCCGCCCAGCCTCTCAAACACGATCGAAAGCCACCGTAGATCAAACCCCCAATTCATCCCGAAGCTACCTCCGCCGTGAAGCTAGCCGCCGGTGAATCCCTCCAACCCCGCCACCCCCTCGACCACCGGGAGGACCGCCCTAGGCTGGCAGATCCATCCCTGCCCTCCGGAGCCCGCGAGGAACCGCCAATCGCCAGCGACGATCACCGGAGCCCCGCCTCTGTTCGACCAGAGGAGGAAGGAGGCGGGGGCGACTGGTCAAACCTGACCGGTGGGCCCCCTGGACCCACTGTCAGAGACCCAGCACCGGCCCACGCAGGCGTAAGTGGAGGCGTAATCCCGGGGTACGTTTTCTACGTGTCCTTTTATTCGAAACGTTTTTTTTCTTTTTCTGTTTTATTTTAAAAATAGAGTTGACCAAAGCTTTGACTGGCTATAACTTTTTAATTATAACTCCAAATGAGTTGATTCTTTTTCCTACCTCTCTCAAATATTGTCTAATTTATTTTTAGATTTATTTGAAAAAAATGCAGACAACTTTTTTGTACTGTTTTGAAACTATGTGCTAAGTTGAATATTTTCAAAAATAGGATTTGTTGGAGAGAGAAGAAAACTTTCAAAAGTACTAGAATGCACCCTGCCCCCCACAACTTGAATGCAAGCATTCTGAACTCTGGCATAATATGTTTGTGTGTCGTTTGAATACGGTTACAACACTCCTTGTCTCGGAGTTTCGTTATTTTATGTGATGATATGAGCATACTCATAAGTGCATATTGATGATTCAGTGCTACTGAAATTTGATACGTTGTGATAGTAATCACCCTCATATGCCTTTCATACATACCGTAAGGAAGACGGGAAAGTCTCTGTCTTGGGTAGACACGAGCTTGTCCCTAGTTCCTCGTCGAGACGGTTGTGTCCGGTATGGCATGACGGGGTATGATGAGTGGTGATTCTGGATGTTGGTTGAAAATATATTTGTTATGCTAATCATGCAGGGAATACTTAAACCTCCTGAGTTGGCCGTAGATCGAGTCTTGTTCTAGTAACCCCCATACTTGTTTCGTACTACCACTTGTCCCTGCCGCAGGTAGGGTACGGTTCAGTAAGTTGTCAACACCATCCTAGCACACACCGCATGTAGAGGCCATGGTGGAAGATACCAGCTGCATCCGGTAGGCATGCCACCTGTTCCGGGGCATGGGTGTTTCCGGTTGGGACCGAGAGGGGGCACCCCTTAGAGCCTTGTGATATAAATTTGATCCCATGCTACGCGAGGTTGTAGCCTCCCCACTTAGAGTTTTGCTTAACAAGTGTCGTGGGTGATTCCAGACACCGGTAAGTTAAGCTGGTGTGTGCGGTCAGGTGTGTTTTCAATTAAAAGACCGTAAATGGAATTAGTCCCGACGGACTAAAGGAATCGTTACTCGTGGGTAAAGAGTACACCCTCTGTTGAGGTTAAATCTATTCGAATAGCCGTGTCCATGGTTAAGGACTACAGTCTACAATGGGTCAAGTGTCGGTCTTAGTGTCGGTCTTCGGAGGAGAAACTACTAAACCAGAACATGGATCATGACTTGTGACTTATGATGATTGTGATTATTATTATTATGGACTAACCATTTTTATTATTTGAATTATTGAGTATCCCTGGGACGGTTCTACCTCCTAGATATTCATTGTGATTATTTTCTTACAAGCCCTTTATGTGGTGTCGCTGAGACACCCGACTGTGGCATGCTTGTTATTTATTTACCTTATAAGCCCTTTATGTGGTGTCGCATAGACGCCCGACTGTGGCATGTTTGTTACTCATTTCACTTATAAGCCCTTTATGTGGTGTCGCGCAGACGCCCGACTGTGGCATGTTTGTTACTTAATTCACCTATAAGCCCTTTATGTGGTGTCGCTGAGACGCCCCACTGAGGCATGCTTTATATTATTGTCCTTTCGAGGCGTCGCTTCAGACACCCGATCGGTGCATTCTATTTTCATTCCCTGATTGCATATTCATGTTTTATATGAACAACCTGCTTGCATGCATCATGCACTTTTATTTCGTGACTGACGTTGTGATCATAGAATATTTCAGAGCATGACTATCATTGGATATATTATACCCGTGTTCATAATGTTTGCGAGTACATTCAAAGTACTCACTGGCTTGTCCCTGGCTATTGTCTTGGCCAGATTTCTTGCTTGGAGAGGAGCGTTGCGATGACAGCCCTGGAATCTAAGCAAGGGTGGTAGCAGCCTCGCGAAGATAGGAGTTATCCAGGTCAGTTGTTCCTGTGGGAAATTGAGTCCCATAGACGCTGATGATCCACAAACCGCTTCCGCCTTCAACCACTAGAGACCATTTGTTATACTCATAGGCCAGAATGGTCTTGTACTGCATATTATGTACTTTTCTTGGAATTTCTGTATCGAGTTGGTGCCTCATCAGCTAACAGTAATCCTGGGGTTGATGAGCACAAGGGCCATTTTCTGGGAAATTAATATCCTGAAAATCCGGTCCTGACAGCTGCTGTAAGCCCCGCCATAGAAAAAGCAGTGATACCGGCACCAGAGACAATAACGTTGCAGATAGTGCCGAAGACGAAGACAATCCCCTCCAGCTAGGCTCCGAGCGGGAGGATGGGCCTGTAGGAGATATGCCCTAGAGGCAATAATAAATGCTATTACTTATCTCCATGGTCATAATTATGTTTATGTTCCATGCTATAACTGCTATGGTTCTTGCGTCTGCAATAACACGAGGCTCGGAGGAAGACTCATATGCACGTGTGGAATTGTAAACGGTAAGAAGTATTCCTATTCTGGCCTCTAAGACTAGATCAAGTGTTGCATGATGATTCTGTTTTCCTGGTCATGGGCATGTCTATGCCAGCAACTTTGAGGGCAAAATGTTAAGATAACATTTGTGTTGAATCGACCCGGATTGATGTTATGCTATGATATTCATTTGTCACAAGTTTATGGTAGATAACACAGAGATAGTTAATGTTTGCATAATTCCTTAGACCATGAGAGTATCGAGTTTCTTCATACTTGCTTCATGAACTTTGAGGTTTGTTAAACGTCATCCGTAAATGGGTGGCTATTACGGCGGCTTGCGGGTTCATGGAAAAGTGTGTCAAGTAACTTGATAGCTCAAGATTGGGATTTGCTCCTCCAACTATGGAGAGATATTCTCGGGCCCTCTCGGTGTTACGATATCCATCATCGTCTGGCCAGATACAGTGTGATTTCATCACAGGGATGCCGGAACACGGAAACGAGAAAAGAGAAAAATGTCGGTAACAAGGTAACTAGCATTGTGGACAAGTTTTTGATCCACGGGAATGCCAACATGTCTCACCTCTGGTATTTGTAACATATCGCGAAGCAACAGGAATAGCACACGGCAACTGGAGGTTCACTCGAATATTCATTCGTGTGGGTATAGGGGTCAATATGGGTGTCCACGGCTCCGATGTTGATCATTGATTGGAAGGGGTTCGGGTCATGTCTATACTTCACCGAACCTATAGGGTCACACGCTTAAGGGTCATCTATCTGTTGAATACTAGACAAGGAGTCTGAGAGAAAATCACCGAAAAAGTTTCGGACACCGGAAAAGTTTCGGACACCGGAAAAGATTTCGCAGAGAGAGGTCATCGGATGAGTTTCGGTGAAACTGAAAAGTTGTTTCAGGGGATAACATTAAGTCAAATTGGTTTCGGCACATGCCTGATAATTCTTGGAGGGTGCCGTAATCATTACTGAAGCTTTACGGAATTTTACGGGATAATAACCGGATATGCTCGAGCTGCGGAACCACTTCGATGCTTTTCGCAGATGAAAATCACTAAACCGGAATTGTTTTGGAACGTTGAAAATCATTTTGGTGGAGTACTGGAAATGTTCTAAGCCCACATAAATATTTTCAGTTCGAGCAGAACGCTGAAAAATGTCGCCGTGAATAGTGAAAGTGCTTTTTGGGATATTTATGGAAAGCCCCTTTGGGGCTTTTCCCAAAAGGCTTCTAGAAGGACTTGGCGATCAAGGAACCCCCTTTGGGGGCCCCCATGAAGGTGGGACGTTGGAGGTCGCAGCTCCTCCATGGGGCTCCACTTGACATCCCTTTATGCCCTTTATGTGTGACATACAGTGTGGGCATTTTGGGGTTTTTCGTGTGCCCCTACCCCTTGGTTTTTTCCTATAAATAGAGGTGGAGATGCACTCTCCACACTCACCCCTTTGCTCTCATACAAGTGCCATGCAATGATCTGGCTTCTTCTCTCCCTCCCAGCGAAATAGTTTCGTAGAGACGAAAGGCTATCTGGGTTCGGCGGGGAACTAGTTACGGACAATGAAGCCTGCCGGATAGATGACACCGTATATGTGCAACTCTGTAGAGAGATCGTGGTTTGTGTTAGTTCGTGAGTGCCTCCCGAAGGGCTGTCCGTGTGACCATCCGAGTTTTGAAGGTCCTCTCGAAGGGCTGTCCGAGTGACTGTTCGAGTTTCGAAGGTCCTCCCGAAGGGCTGTCCGCGACACCGTCCGGGGGGTTGTTCGACCGCCTCCCGGAGGGCTGTCTGAGGAGCAGATGAGGGTATACATCCTCGCGGTTGGGAGGTTGTAAATCCTAGCTGCAGGGATCTGCACCGCCGATCGTCATCGACTACCTTCCTTCATTGCGCTTCTGGTCGATAATGAAAAGATCAAACCATGTATGCGGTCTCCATAGTGGTCCTAGGCTGGTGCGTAGGTTAGAAATTTTTTGTTTTCTGCTGCGTTCCCCTACAGTGGCATCATGAGCCGTGCTTTGCGTAGATGCAGGTTGCGATCTAGAATACATAGCGATGTATGGGTGATGCACAATATAATTAGGTAGTAGAAGAGATCTATTACTGAAAATTATTTGTGCGGGTAGCAGATGAAATCTGTTACCCGATGTTCTTGTTGATTCCCTAGAATTTGCATATTTCTGATCTTGATAACAGTATGATGGAGTTTCAATGTTCTGGCAATCCGCGATCCTGATTGATCAACGAAGTGCTAACAGTTCATTGAATTCCACCATAGTTAAAAAGAAAGATGAAATTTAGCAGATAAAAGGGCAATGCAGATATGATCTACACGGGGGTCATGCGTATGACAAAGTTCAGTATGGGGCTCAAGATTTTATTATCTCGTGTTTCATACACCCCGCAAAGTTAATCTAGCGACTTGAATTATCATACTTGATGATGGACGTTGGTAGCTTCGGTTTGTTTCGAAACCTTAGAAGCCACGAAAAACAAGTCTTTGCATAACTGATTAGAGACGTCTAACTTGGTTTTGCGGGAGGGTTTGCATGTGCATATGATGTGGTATAGCAGTGCTCATAATAATTTGATTATGTATGAGATGACTATATGATGTAAATTGATTAAACATGACATGTGTGTCATGATTTGGCATGATGGCTGGAGCCATATGATTGCACTTTAATGACATGCGTGTCAACCTTAAGTAATGCACTTATTTTATTAGCTATAGAGATAGCAATATTATCTGGTGCATCGACAAGGTGGTGTCAATCTTCGCGAAGGTAAACACCGACGCGAACGCCGAAAGACGAAGAAATACAAGACTTCTTCGTCAGAAAGAGCTATACCATATCATGCTAATTATGAATTGCCTGAGATGTTTATCCCTTATGATGCACCCTTCTTGATTGCGCGGTAGTCACTTTTATTAGGGTGATCTCTCACAAAAATATCAAGTAGTTAGTGTTCTCCCAAGTGTAGCACCATCACGGCACCTAACTTTTCGGGGTATCGCAGGATCTCCCTGGGTACGAACAATTAGGGAAGTGTGAGGCGGGTGAGTTGAGACCTCGCAGCAAGATCACTTGGTTGTCTTGACGTTCTGGAAGGATCTCCCTGAGCTCGGAACACGCCCATCGAAAGATGAACAAGAGTCACATAGAGATGTGATCGGCAAGTTTGCCTACCGATTGAATTTCGCGCCATCAGTGTTCATCTCGTTCAATGGCGTTGAATGGATATGCGGGTCTTGTGTCACTCATAATAAATTTTGAGAGATGTTGATTTGAGTGGGAGCGCACTATTGAATTAACATGTTTAATTCTCAGTGCAATTAATTATGAACATTGTCTAAGTGTTTCTTGCAAAATAGTTGTAGAATAATGGCTCGCATTTCCACCTTCCCTGATTAAATTGAATAGCTGTTAAATATCTGGTTAAAACTTTACGGTTGGTAACGTAATGTGAGGATTGTCCTCAAAAGTGTCGAGAAGGACTTTGTCCTATCGCATGCTTTCCGTATACTCCCGCTAAATGCTATGGATGATGAGACTCTCGTCCTTCGATCCAAAAGCTAGAATTCCATTATGGTCAAGTGCAATATATTTGCTTCCATGAAACCCGAACTTCAAAAGTTTGGGATAGTTATGTGATATTCATGGAACTGAAAATTGTTTTCAGATACAAACAAAGCAATGTTTGTTTGCAAAGGATTAGTAAAGTGTTTACTGGGCATTTGACTGATAAGAGTGGGATCCAGAAGAACGACTGTCATATGATGAAAGGTGAACAAAACAACAACTTAAAGAGAAAGGAAGTGTCCAAAGGGTGTTAGTATGACTTACATGCCTAGGAAGTCCAGGGCTAACACCACTCTTAAGTTGGGTGCTTCTTTTGCGAGTAGGAGAAATACTAAAAGTTAAAGCTGTTAGAAGTATAAAGGCGTAAAGAAAGATGACTGGAATATCCAGCTCATGTATGAATGTCATACAAGTTTTTGATGTATAGTAGGCTGGTCAAAGATATATTTCTTGGGAATTATGGTTAAACATGTTAATCACTAATTCTTGGGTATTGTGAGTTAATCACAAAGATACCCGCTCGATTGCATTCTGTTGTGAATCAATGTAAGAGCTACTATGGCCTAAAAGGCTAGCCAGGAATGAGGTTTTAATACGTGTTGGGAACATAGTAAAAGTTACTATACCTTCCATCGGTGTATTACCTTTGTATTTTCTTTCGTAATTCATTTTAGAGTTTCATACACTCTAGCCCTTTGCACAAGGTATCTTGCAAGAAGGTTGTTCATAAGAGAACTTTTTGTTCAGTATTATGAATAAACTTAAGGGCCATACTTTCATTGTGAATGAGATGTATGTTATGAATAATGATATTAATATATTACCTCTATGTTTACTTTCATAATTCATTTTAGAGTTTCTTACACTCTAGCCCATTGCAAAATGTTTATTGCAAAACGGTTGTTCATAAAAGAACAATTGTTGTTCAGTATTATGAATAACATGAAGGGCCATGCTTCCATCCAAGATGGGATGTATGTTATGAATATTGATGGTAAAATGATACATCCAGAATTTGACGCTAAATGTCGCAAGACTATGAGAATACCACACATGTGTGGCATCGCATTTGGTCACATTGGAGAAACCGCACGGAAAAATTCCATTATGATGGATTTTGAAGTCGTTTGATTTTGAATCATCTGACACTTGCAACTTTCCTCTGAAAAGTGAAGTGACTGAAATACCGTTCACAGGCCATAAGGAAGGAGCAACAAACTTATTGGTGATCATACATTTTGATGTGTGTAGTTCAATAAATGTTGTTGCAAGTGGTGGATTTAGTTATCTTCAGAAATGACTCAAGTAGATATATGGATATTTACTTGATGAGACGTAAGTCTGGATCTTTTGAAATCATTTGAAAGGTTTTCAAAAATGAAGTAAAAGTTATTGTAACAAGAAAATTATGTTTCTGCAATTTGATTGCACAAAGGAATATTTGAGTTACATGTTTAGCGAATGTCTGATGAGTTGTGAAAGGGGTTTCATAAGTTGCACCTCCCGGAACACCACTTCAAGTGGAAAGTCCATGGAGATGTAATCTAACCATTTATGACATGGTAAGGTCAAAGATGACATAAATAAATTTGCCATTATCCCTTTTAAAGTGATGCTTTAGAGATCATGCGGCTTTTACACCTTGAAAAGAGCTACATCGGTCTGTTGAAATGAAGCCATGGTATGGTATGCCCAACCATGTTATATCTTTTCTTAACGTTTGGAATATGGGGCTTGTGTAAAAGGTTACAAACCTATTCCAAATCAGACAAGTGCTACTTTGTAGGTTATACCAAAATGTTGGGTATTCCTCCCTCACTATACCGAGGCAAATAGTTTTGTCGTGAAACGGTGTGCTTTTAAAGAGAATGGTTCTTTCAAAAAGGTGAGTGGGAGAATAGTGTAACTCGACGAGATGAACAGTATCTTCGTCATCAGATCAAAGGAAAGAGACCTTGGAAGTAATTCCAGAGTTTCCTACTGTGACTGATACGGAAGTCTCTACAATAAAATGTATGAACTTCGGTCGAACTTGCAGCTGAACCACGTAGGTGTTGGAAATATGCCCTAGAGGCAATAATAAATTAGTTATTATTATATTTCCTTGTTCACGATAATCGTTTATTATCCATGCTATAATTGTATTGATAGGAAACTCAGATACATGTGTGGGTACATAGACAACACCATGTCCCTAGTAAGCCTCTAGTTGACTAGCTCGTTGATCAATAGATGGTTACGGTTTCCTGACCATGGACATTGGATGTCATTGATAACGGGATCACATCATTAGGAGAATGATGTGATGGACAAGACCCAATCCTAAGCCTAGCACAAAGATCGTAGTTAGGTATGCTAAAGCTTTTCTAATGTCAAGTATCATTTCCTTAGACCATGAGATTGTGCAACTCCGGATACCATAGGAATGCTTTGGGTGTACCAAACGTCACAACGTAATCGGGTGACTATAAAGGTGCACTACAGGTATCTCCGAAAGTGTCATTGGGTTGGCACGAATCGAGACTGGATTTGTCACTCCGTGTAAGCGGAGAGGTATCTCTGGGCCCACTCGATAGGACATCATCATAATGTGCACAATGTGACCAAGGGGTTGATCATGGGATGATGTGTTACGGAACGAGTAAAGAGACTTGCGTGTAACGAGATTGAACATGGTATCGGGATACCGACAATCGAATCTCGGGCAAGTACAATACCGCTAGACAAAGGGAATTGAATACGGGATAGATTGAGTCCTTGACATCGTGGTTCATCCGATGAGATCATCGTGGAACATGTGGGAGCCAACATGGGTATCCAGATCCCGCTGTTGGTTATTGACCGGAGAACGTCTCGGTCATGTTTGCATGGTTCCCGAACCCGTAGGGTCTACACACTTAAGGTTCGATGACGCTAGGGTTATAAAGGAAGTTTGTATGTGGTTACCGAATGTTGTTCGGAGTCTCGGATGAGATCCCGGACGTCGCGAGGAGTTCCGAGATGGTCCGGAGGTAAAGATTTATATATGGGAAGTCCTGTTTTGGTCACCGGAAAAGTTTCGGGTTTTATCGGTAACGTACCGGGACCACCGGGAGGGTCCGGGTCCACCAAGTGGGGCCACCGGCCCGGAGGGCTGCATGGGCCAAGTGTGGGAGGGACCAGCCCAGGTGGCCTGGTGCGCCCCCACAAGGGCCCAAGGCGCCTAGGGTTTGGGGAGGGTGCTTCCACCTAACTTGGGGGCAAGTTTCCCCTGTCCCCCCTTGGCCGCCACCCTTAGATGGGATTGGGGGCAGCCGCACCCCTTGGGGTGGAAACCCTAGAGGGGGCGCACCCCCTCCCTCTCCCCTATATATACTTGAGGGTTTTGGGGCTCCCAACATAAGAGTTTGACCTCTCATTGGCGCAGCCCTACCTCTCTCCCTTCTCCTCTCCCATGTGCTTGGCGAAGCCCTGCAGGATTGCCACGCTCCTCCACCACCACCACGCCGTTGTGCTGCTGCTGTTGGGAGTCTTCCTCAACCTCTCCCTCTCTCCTTGCTGGATCAAGGCGTGGGAGACGCCACCGGCTGTACGTGTGTTGAGCAGCGGAGGTGCCGTCCGTTCGGCACTAGGATCTCCGGTGATTTGGATCACGGCAATGCGAGTCCTTCAACCCCGTTCTCTTGAACGCTTCCGCTTAGCGATCTACAAGGGTATGTAGATGCACTCTCCTTCCCTCGTTGCTAGTTTCTCCATAGACAGATCTTGGTGACACGTAGGAAAATTTTGAATTTCTGCTACGTTCCCCAACAAAGGGTATCGAGCTAGGTCTATTGCGTAGATTCTTTTGCACGAGTAGAACACAAAGTAGTTGTGGGCGTTGATGATGTTCAATATGCTTACCGTTACTAGTCCAATCTTGTTTCGACGGCATTGTGGGATGAAGCGGCCGGACCAACCTTACACGCGTACACTTACGTGAGATGTGTTCCACCGATCGACATGCACTTGGTGCATAAGGTGGCTAGCGGGTGCCGCCTCTCCACTTTAGTCGAGCGGATTCGATGAAAAGGGTCCTTATGAAGGGTAAATAGCAATTGGCATATCACGTTGTGGTTTTATGTAGGTAAGAAACGTTCTTGCTAGAAACCCATAGCAGCCACGTAAAACATGCAAACAACAATTAGAGGACGTCTAACTTGTTTTTGCGGGGTATGCTATGTGATGTGATATGGCCAAGAAGAATGTGATGAATGATATGTGATGTATGAGATTGATCATGTTCTTGTAATAGGATTCACGACTTGCATGTCGATGAGTAAGACAACGGCAGGAGCCATAGGAGTTGTCTTTATTTATTGTATGACCTGCGTGTCATTAAACAACGCCATGTAATTACTTTACTTTATTGCTAACCGGTAGCTATAGTAGTAGAAGTAATAGTTGGCGAGACAACTTCATGAAGACACGATGATGGAGATCATGATGATGGAGATCATGGTGTCATGCCGGTGACGATGATGATCATGGAGCCCGAAGATGGAGATCAATGGAGCTATATGATATTGGCCATATCATGTCACTACTATATAATTGCATGTGATGTTTATTATGTTTATGCATCTTGTTTACTTAGAACGACGGTAGTAAATAAGATGATCCTTACAACAATTTCAAGAAGTGTTCTCCCCTAAGCGCACCGTTGCTAAAGTTCGTCGCTTCTAAGCACCACGTGATGATCGGGTGTGATGGATTCTTACATTCACATACAACAGGTGTAAGACAGATTTACACACGCCAAACACTTAGGGTTAACTTGACGAGCCTAGCATGTACAGACATGGCCTCGGAACACGAGAGACCGAAAGGTCGAGCATGAGTCGTATAGTAGATACGATCAACATGAAGATGTTCACCGATGATGACTAGTCCGTCTCACGTGATGATCGGACCACGGCCTAGTTGACTCGGATCATGTAATCACTTAGATGACCGGAGGGATGTCTATTCGAGTGGGAGTTCATAAGATGAACTTAATTATCTTGAACATAGTCAAAAGACCTTTTGCAAATTATGTTGTAAGCTCGCGCTTTAGTTCCACTGTTTAGATATGTTCCTAGAGAAAATATAGTTGAAAGTTGAAAGTAGCGATTATGCGGACAGTAGAAAGCTTATGTCCTTAATGCACCGCTCAGTGTGCTAAACCCCAATCGTCGTCTGTGGATGTTGCGAACATCGGACATACACGTTTTGATAATTACGTGATAGTTCAGTTAAACGGCTTAGAATTGAGGCACCAAAGACATTTTTGAAACATCGCGGAACATATGAGATGTTCTGAGGGCCGAAATTGGGATTTCAGGATCGTGCCCACGTCAAGAGGTATGAGACCTCCGACGAGTTTTCTAGCCTACAAACTAAGGGAGAAGATCTCAATCGTTGAGCTCGTACTCAGATTGTCTGGGTACAACAATCACTTGAATCGAGTGGGAGTTAATCTTCCAGATGAGATAGTGATGTTTCTCCAAAGACATTGCCACCAAGCTACTAGAAGCTTCGTGATGAACTATAACATGTCAGGGATAGATATGATGATCCTTGAGGTATTCATGATGTTTGACACCGCGAAAGTAGAAATCAAGAAGGAGCATCAATTGTTGATGGTTGGTGAAACCACTAGTTTCAAGAAGGGCAAGGGCAAGAAGGGACACTTCATGAACGGCAACCAAATCGATTCTTTGCTCCAAAGGAAGAAACCCAAGGTTGAACCCAAACCCGAGACTAAGTGCTTACGTAATAAGGGAACAGCCACTGGAGCAGAATTACCCTAGGTACTTGGTAGATGAGAAGGCTGGCAAGGTCGATAGAAGTATATTAGATATACATTATGTTAATGTGTACTTTACTAGTACTCCTAGTAGCACCAGGGTATTAGATACCGGTTCGGTTGCTAAGTGTTAGTAACTCGAAATAAAAGCTACGGAATAAACGGAGACTAGCTAAAGGTGAGCCGACGATATGTGTTGGAAGTGTTTCCAAGGTTGATGTGATCAAGCATCACACGCTCCCTCTACCATCGAGATTGGTGTTAAACCTAAATAATTGTTATTTGGTGTTTGCGTTGAGCATAGACATGATTGGATTATGTCTATCGCAATACGGTTATTCATTTAAGGAGAATAATGGTTACTCTATTTATTTGAATAATACCTTCAATGGTCTTGCACCTAAAAGGAATGGTTTATTGAATCTCGATCGTAGTGATACACATTTTCATGCCAAAAGATATAATATAGTAATGATAGTACCACTTACTTGTGGCACTCGCCATGTAAGTCATATTGGTGTAAAAGCATGAAGAAGCTCCATGTTGATGGATCTTTGGACTCACTCGTTTTTTGAAAAGTTTGAGACATGTGAACCATGTCTATTGGTGTATACGCATGATGAAACTCCATGCAGATGGATCATTTGGACTCACTTGATTTTGAATCACTTGAGACATGCAAATCATACCACATGGGCAAGATGACTGAAAGCCTCGTTTTTCAGTGAAATGGAACAAGAAAGCAACTTGTTGGAAGTAATACATTTTGATGTGTGCAGTCCAATGAGTGCTGAGGCATGCAGTGGATATCGTTATGTTCTTACTTCACAGATGATTTGAGTAGATACTGAGTATATTTACTTGATGAAACACAAGTCTGAATTATTGAATGGTTCAAGTAATTTCAGAGTGAAGTTAAAGATCATCGTGACAAGAGGATAAAATGTCTATGATATGATCATAGAGATGAGTATCTGAGTTACGAGCTTTGGCACGCAACTAAGACACTGTGGAAATTGTTTCACAATTAATACCGCCTGGAACACCATAGTGTGATGGTGTGTCCGAATATCATAGTTGCACCCTATTGGATATGGTGCGTACCATGATGTCTCTTATCGAATTACCACTATCGTTCATGGGTTAGGCATTAGAGACAACCGCACTCACTTTAATGGGGCACCACGTAATTCCGTTGAGACGACACCGTTTGGAGAAACCTAAGTTGTCGCTTTCTTAAAAGTTTGGGGCTGCGACGCTTATGTGGAAAAGTTTCAGTTGATAAGCTCGAACCCAAAGCGGACAAAATGCATCTTCATAGGACACCCAAAACAGTTGGGTATACCTCCTAATTCAGATCCGGAAGCAATAGGGATTGTTTCTTGAATCGGGTCCTTTCTCGAGAAAAAGTTCGTCTCGGAAAGTTGAGTGGGAGGCTGGTGGAGACTTGATGAGGTTATTGAACCATCACTTCAACAAGTGCGTAGCAGGGCCCAGGAAGTTGTTCCTGTGGCACCTACACCAATTGAAGTCGAAGCTTATGATAGTGATCATGAAGTTTTGGATCAAATCACTACCGTACCTCGTAGGGTGACAAGGATGCATACTGCTTCAGAGTGGTACGGTGATCCTGTCTTGAAGGTCATGTTGCTAGACAACAATGAACCTACGAGCTATGGAGAAGCGATGGTGGGCCCAAATTCCCACAAATGGTTAGAAGCCATGAAATCCGAGATAGGATCCATGTATCATAACAAAGCATGGACTTTGGTGGACTTGCCCGATGATCGGCAAGCCATTGAAATAAATGGATCTTTAAGAAGAAGGCGGACGTGGACGGTAATGTCACCGTCTATGAAGCTCGACTTGTGGCAAAGAGTTTTTCACAAGTTCAAGGAGTTGACTACGATGAGATTTTCTCATCCGTAGCGATGCTTAAGTCCATCGGAATCATGTTAGCATTAGCTGCATTTATGAAATCGGCACATGGATGTCAAGACGAGTTTCCTTACCAGGTTTGTAAGGAAAGGTTGTATGTGATACAATCAGAAAAGTTTTGTCGATCCTAAGGATGCTAAAGGTATGCTAGCTCCAGCGATACTTCTAAGGACTGGAGTAAGCATCTCGGAGTTGGAATATGCACTTTGATAGGATGATCAAAGATTTTGGGTTTATACAAAGTTTATGAGAAACTTGTATTTCCAAAGAAGTGAGTGGGAGCACTATAGAATTTCTGATGAGTATATGTTGTTGACATATTGATGATCGTAAATGATGTAGAATTTCGGAAAGCATATAGGGTTATTTGAAAGATGTTTTTCAATAGAAAACCTGGATTAAGCTACTTGAACATTGAGCATCGAGATCTATAAGGATAGATAAAAAATGCTTAATGATACTTTCAAATGAGCATATACCTTGACATGATCTTGAAGGTGTTCAATATGGATCAGTCAAAGAAGGAGTTCTTGCCTGAGATGTAAGGTGTGAAGTTAAGACTTAAAGCTTGACCACGGCAGAAAAGAGAGAAAGGACGAAGGTCGTCCCCTATGCTTTAGACGTAGGCTCTATAGCATGCTATGCTGTGTACCGCATCGAAGTGTGCCTTGCCATGAGTCACTATAGGGGTACAAGAATGATCCAGGAATGGGGATCATTGGACAGCGGTCAAAATTGTCCTTGGAGTAAATAAGGACATGTTTCTCGATTATGGAGGCGATGAAGAGTTCGGCGTAAAGGGCTACGTCGATGCAAGCTTTAACACCTATCTGAATGACTCTGAGTAGCAAACCGGATACGTATAGTGGAGCAACCATTTGGAATAGCTTCAAGTGGAACGTGGAAGCAGCATTTACAATATGACATAGAGAATTGCGAAGTACATACGGATCTGAATAATGCAGTACCGTTATCTAAAACTTCTCTTACAAGCCAAACATGATCAAACCCTAGAACTCATTGAGACTTAATCACATGGTGATGTGAACTAGTTTAAGACACTAGTAGACTCTTTGGATGTTGGTCACATGGCGATGTGACCTATCGATGTTGATCACATGGCGATGTGAACTAGATTATTGACTCTAGTGCAAGTGGGAGACTGTTGGAAATATGCCCTAGAGGCAATAATAAATTAGTTATTATTATATTTCCTTGTTCACGATAATCGTTTATTATCCATGCTATAATTGTATTGATAGGAAACTCGGATACATGTGTGGGTACATAGACAACACCATGTCCCTAGTAAGCCTCTAGTTGACTAGCTCGTTGATCAATAGATGGTTACGGTTTCTGACCATGGACATTGGATGTCATTGATAACGGATCACATCATTAGGAGAATGATGTGATGGACAAGACCCAATCCTAAGCCTAGCACAAAGATCGTAGTTCAGATGCTAAAGCTTTTCTAATGTCAAGTATCATTTCCTTAGACCATGAGATTGTGCAACTCCGGATACCATAGGAATGCTTTGGGTGTACCAAACGTCCACAACGTGAATCGGGTGACTATAAAGGTGCACTACAGGTATCTCCGAAAGTGTCTGTTGGGTTGGCACGAATCGAGACTGGGATTTGTCACTCCGTGTAAACGAAGAGGTATCTCTGGGCCCACTCGATAGGACATCATCATAATGTGCACAATGTGACCAAGGGGTTGATCATGGGATGATGTGTTACGGAACGAGTAAAGAGACTTGCCGGTAACGAGATTGAACAAGGTATCGGGATACCGACAATCGAATCTCGGGCAAGTACAATACCGCTAGACAAAGGGAATTGAATACGGGATAGATTGAGTCCTTGACATCGTGGTTCATCCGATGAGATCATCGTGGAACATGTGGGAGCCAACATGGGTATCCAGATCCCGCTGTTGGTTATTGACCGGAGAACATCTCGGTCATGTCTGCATGGTTCCCGAACCCGTAGGGTCTACACTTAAGGTTCGATGACGCTAGGGTTATAAAGGAAGTTTGTATGTGGTTACCGAATGTTGTTCGGAGTCCCGGATGAGATCCCGGATGTCACGAGGAGTTCCGGAATGGTCCGGAGGTAAAGATTTATATATGGGAAGTCCTGTTTTGGTCACCGGAAAAGTTTCGGGGTTTATCGGTAACGTACCGGGACCACCGGGAGGGTCCCGAGGGTCCTGAAGTGGGGCCACCGCCCCGGAGGGCTGCATGGGCCAAGTGTGGGAGGGACCAGCCCTGGTGGCCTGGTGCGCCCCCCACAAGGGCCGAAGGCGCCTAGGGTTTGGGAGGGTGCTTCCACCTAACTTGGGGCAAGTTTCCCCCCTGTCCCCCCTTGGCCGCCACCCTTAGATGGGATTCGGGGCAGCCGCACCCCTTGGGGTGGAAACCCTAGAGGGGGCGCACCCCCCTCCCTCTCCCCTATATATACTTGAGGTTTTTGGGGCTCCTAACATAAGAGTTTGACCTCTCATTGGCGCAGCCTGCATTCTCTCCCTTCTCCTCTCCCGCGGTGCTTGGCGAAGCCTGCAGATTGCCACGCTCCTCCACCACCACCACGCCGTTGTGCTGCTGCTGGGACGGAGTCTTCCTCAACTTCTCCTCTCCCCTTGCTGGATCAAGAAGGAGGAGACGTCACTGGGCTGTACGTGTGTTGAACGCGGAGGTGCCGTCCGTTCGGCACTAGGATTTCCGGTGATTTGGATCACGACGAGTACGACTCCTTCTGTCGGTGTACTAGAGTAGGGGTACCCTAGTATCCCGTACTCGTGCACGGACAGTTGCAGCACCCCGCGGCAGGGTTTGCCTGGTCACCGCCAAGATCCTCCGTGGCTCCTTTGGAGCCATTCAAGAACAAAGTATTTGACTAAGAAGACAAGGCCCGGCAAGAGGAGCATGCCGGAAGGCCATTCAAGGCATGCAGAAGATGGGCCCCGGCAAGAGGAGCTTGCCGGGAAGGCTCGAGCGCGACAAGCCTCCCGGACGCGACAAGGATTCGGCGCGGCAAGGCGCTTGCCGCAAGCAACCTCTCCATCTCCGCTCCAGCTCATCCAGCAACGTGTCGCCATGGGACCATTCCATGCGCTGCGTGTCAAGAGGCTGTGCAGCCAGCGGAGAGCAGCGATAAGCGGCGCCGACAAGCTTGCCATCGTGGCGGCGGTGGCGCACCGACGGTCTCTGTTGCCTTTGTTTGGGCGACCAGACGGGCATTTATTTCTTTGTCCCTTGCCGTCACGAGTTAGGTATTTTGCAATCGCATACACTGTTCGAGTAGGTGTATCAACTCCTGTTTTTACATTTGTACCCTCGCCTATGTTGCCACCGCCGGAGACCCTTGAGCATATAAAAGGAGGCCCATGCATAGCGTAGAAAGGGTTCGTTCATTCGACTCACTCAAGACCAGATACGCTCACGCTAGGTTTTGTAGCTTGCATCGCTCCCTAGCAAGAACACAATACATCAAACAAGCAGCAGTAGGAATTTTATCTCTCCGGAGAGCTCCGAAGCTGGGTAAACTGCTAGTGTGCCTCGCCTCGATCCGCTCTTCGTGCGATCTCCGCGCCCCTCCGAACCACACGGGGCCTGGTCCGCCGGCCCCATATGTGTTCGTGGGTACGATCAGCCTCCCCAACATCTTTGGCGCGCCAGGTAAGGGGCGTCGAGACCGTGTGAATCTGATCCGACGTTCACACGAGCAGCGTCCTCAACATCTTCCTCAACATGCCACCGAAGAAGAAGGCTTGGCGGCAGCGAAAGCCGTCGCGTCGTACCCACCCTCACCGCAGCAAACGGGTGGTGGGGCAGACGCCGGCGGAGGAACGGGCGCCGACGAAGGTGTTCGCGACGTCGCCAAGTCCAAGGACAAGGCCCCGCAAACATCGGCGTCCGCGCATCCCCCGCGCCCATCTCAGGAGACGCGGGACCAACAACGTCATGGCGTTCACAATGCCATACGTTCGTTGGATCGAGACCCTCAAGACCAGCATGCGCGCCAACATGCTGGCACGAGTGAGATACGGTCGCCTGGACGGGTGCTGCTCCTTCTAACGTAGTAAGAAGTCCGAGCGTATCCCGCTCCTCGCACCGTTCGCCAATGCCGCCCACTACTCCAGCAGAAGCTCTGGTGAGAGCTCAGCTACTCCTCGACTACCCTCCAACGGCCGACAAGGTCGACGAGTGGAGGGCCACTATCTAGAGCCTCATCGGCTTTGCCAACGGCGACGCTCCGCGGCAACCAACGCCGTCGTTGCCGCGGCAAGACGACAAGGCACGAGCCGGTGGCAACGAGACTGGCGGAGGTGCAACTACCATGCACTCTCCGCCCCGAAGGCCAAGATCGCCGACTCACCGGATCCACCTCGACAGCGACTCCACCGCGTCATCGGATCTGCGAGCTCGCCGCGATCAGCGCCCAGTTCTTCATGAGCGACAACAAGAGGATGCTCGAACTCGCATCGAGCGCCGGAGAGAAGCGCGACGTCAGTCCGACATGTGCGCTGGGCCTACTGTTGACATGCGCGCGCCGGAGGAGCCAGGCGACTTGCCGTACGCGGTAGGTTGCCCTGCGTTCACTCGCGAGCTGCGGCAAGTCCAGTGGCCCAGCCAGAAAAATTCAAACCATATGTGCCGGAGAAGTATGATGGCAGGACGCATCCGTCAGAGTTCCTCATCATCTACACCATCGCGGTGCAGGCTGCGGGGGGACGGGACGACAAGATCCTCGCCAACTACTTCCCGCTCGTGCTCAAGCCCAACGTCAGATCTTGGATCATGCACTTGCCGGACAGCTCCGTATCCTCTTGGGCAGATCTATGCCATCAGTTTGTTGGCGCCTTCACAGGTGGCCACAAACCTCACGGCCAAGAGAGTGACCTTCATCTGCTCGCCCAGAAGGAAGGAGAGTCCCTGCGCAAGTTCATTCAGAGATTCAGCCATGTGCACTACAACATCCCAGATGTCCACCCCGCATGGTGATCGGTAGCGTTTCATCGTAACGCAGAACCGCAGGATGAGGGAGGAGATGGCGATGTGCAAAGTCAAGGACGTCAGCGAGCTGTACGCCTTGGCCGACAAGTGTGCACGCTGCTGAGGAAGGGAGGAGACTCCAGAGAGAATGCGTAAGCAGGATCGGCGGTGAGGAGGCCGCCCCGGCAAAGAAGGGCCGGCGGCGAGGCAACAGGAAGAAAAAAGGCAGAGAAGTGTTAGCTGTTGAGCAGTCCGGCAACGGAGGTGGCGACAAGAACGCCAAGGCTGGTGGCTCCGGTAAGGAGGTTGCCGCTGACACCCACCACCAGTCTGTGGCGGCCGCCGACAAGCAGGACGGCTCCGGCAAGCAGTACTGCAAGATCCACCGCACCAAGGGCCACGACCTCCGTGAGCTGCAAGAAGGTCGAGCAGCTTGTTGGGCAGCGAAGGTTGAGTCTGGCGGCGCGACAAGGAGAAGGCCAGGAAGGTGCTTGGGAGAGCAAGCAAGAAACGTCCGGCCGGGAGGACGCCATGGCAAGGCCAAGCAGCGGCAAGGAGATGACCTCCCGCCGCCGCGACAAGGATGAAGATGATGACGACGACGAAGATATGGAAGACGACGACGCCGATGAGCAGGAGTTTCAGAAAGCCACGGAGGTCCTTCTGCGTTGACGGAGGTGCTTCGCATACCTCCCACCGCCAACTCAAGCAATGGATGCGGGAGGTCAATGCAGCGGAACCATCCGTGGAGTCACGCAAGCCTCTGAAGTGGTCCAGCACGCCTATCATCTTTGATATTGAGGACCACCCTGATCGCATAACCGCGGTCGGGTGCTTGCCGATGTTGGTCTCACCAACCATCCGCGACCTCAAGGTCACCAAGATGCTAGTTGACAGCGGGGCCGGCTTGAACCTGATCTCCTCCGCGGTGCTCCAGAAGCTTCAAATCCTCGACAATGAGCTCGAAGAGACCGCACCTTCCAAGGAATCAATCCGGGAAGGAGCAAGCCGAAGGGAAGATTACATTGCCGGTAACATTTGGCGTGAAGCTGAACTTTAGGACTGAGAGGGTCACATTCGATGTTGCCGATTTCCCATTGCCTTACAATGGGATACTTGGCCGTCCAGCACTCGCAAAGTTCATGGCAGCCTCTCACTACGCCTACAACTTACTCAAGATGCCAGGCCCGATAAGCGTCATCTCTGTCCATGGCGACAAGAAGGATGCCCTTATCTGTGCCGACAAGATCTACCGGGATGCGGCAGCCGCGACAGATTGCCAAACACTTGCCGCTGAAGCTCCCGGGGGGAAGAAGACAAAGTCCAAGTCCGGCAAGAGCTCTGATGCCCACTCCGGCAAGCGCACCTCTTCGGAGTGCTGCGCTACCGTCGAGGACGCACCATCGAGCTCCACCGGCAAGTGCAAGAAGAAGATGGTAGCTCCGCCAAAGACCAAGAAGGTGCCCGCCAAGGAGGACGGCACTGGTGGTACCTTCATCATCAGTGCCTCTCTCGACCCTAAATAGGAAGGCGCGCTCGTTGCTTTCCTGCGGGCGAATGTCGACGTGTTTGCATGGCAACCGTCTGACATACCCGGTGTTCCTGTGGAAGTGATTGAGCACCGCCTGGCCGTTTGTCCTCATCGCGCGGCCCGTCAAGCAAAAAGTCGAGGAAGCAAGCGGTGGAGCGCCAAGAATTCATAGCGTAAGAGATCAAGAAACCGGAAGCGGGCCTTGTCGGAAGAGTGCTCCATCCTACGTGGTTGGCCAATCCTCGTAGTCGCGCCAAAGCAAATGGGAAATGGAGACTTTGTATTGACTTCATGGATGTTAATAAAGCTTGTCCCAAAGATCCATTTCCCTTACCGCGCATCGACCAGATTGTTGACTCCACGGCTGGATGTGATTTGCTTTCGTTTCTTGATGCATACTCAGGATACCATCAGATCTTCATGGCTGAAGAAGATGAGGAGAAGACCGCATTCATTACACCATGTGGCACATCGTTTCATACGGATGCCTTTCGGTTTGAAGAATGCTGGTTCAACGCTTGCAAGGGTAGTCCACGACGCTTTTGAGCCGCAAATGCACGTAAATGTAGAAGCCTACATGGATGACATAGTGGTCAAAAGCAAGGACAAAGCAACTCGTTCAAGATTTGGACGAGACCTTTGCAAATCTGCGCAAGATCAACCTCAAGCTCAACCCCAGAAGTGCGTGTTTGGAGTCCCTTCCGCAAGCTTCTCGGGTTCTTCAGATCTCAACGAGGGATTGAAGCCAATCCCGACAAGATCAAGGCCATTGAGCAGATTGAAGCACCAAAGCGCGTCAAGGATGTACGAAGACTTGCGGTTGCATAGCTGCTCTCGGCAGGTTTATTTCTAGGTTCGTTGGCGCGCCTGCCGCTTTTCAAGATTTTGAAAAAGGCAGGTCCCATGAAATGGACTCGGCGGAGGCTGCGCTGCAGGACTTAAAGAGATACCTGTCCTCCACTCCAACACTTGTCGCACCTAAACCACAAGAGAAGTTGCTGCTATATATAGTGGCAACCAATCAAGTGGTTAGTGCTGCGTTAGTAGCGGAGAGGGAGGAGGATGACGAGCCAAAGAACCACGGCAACCACATCCAGCGACAAGCGGGGGCTTCACCGACAAGCTCGTCCCGACAAGTACGAATCCGCAGACGCATGACCGGATGCGAGAAAAGGATGGTGCAGCGCCCAGTTTACTTTGTCGATTCCCTCCGCAAGGGGCTAGGTCAAGGTACTGCGGTGTGCGTAAATTGCTTTTCGGCCTCCTCATGGCCTCGAGAAAGCTGCGCCATTACTTCCAAGCACATGAGATCACAGCTTGTCACTGCTGGCCAAGAGGATACTGCAGAATCCAGAGGCAACAGGCGCAGGATTGTCGAGTGGGCATCGAACTGTCAAGCTTTGGTCTCAAGTTTGAAAGCACTTCAACTATCCAAAGCGAGCATTGGCGTAATTCATAGCAGAATGGACGCCAACGCCGTAAGAAGAGATTCGAGACGAGCATTCCCGTCAAGGAAGCAAGCAAAGAGTGGCTGATGTACTTTGATGGTGCCTTCTCGCTGCAGGCGCCGGTCTTGGCGTCTTGCTTATCGCACTCCACCGGAGAGCACCTCAAGCACGTAGTCCGGATGCACTTTCCCAAGGAGCAAGCAACAAACAATACCGCAGAGTATGAAGGTTTGCTTGCCGGTCTCGAGATCGCCGTAGACCTTGGGATCAAGAAGCTTATTGTCGTGGGTGACTCGCAGCTTGTCGTCCGCCAAGTGAACAAAGATTATCGAGTCCGCTGATGGAAGCCTACGCCGATGAAGTGAGGAAGCTAGAAGAGCGCTTTGACGGCCTGCAAATGGAACATGTTCCAAGAGCTCGTAATGATATTGCCGACGGCTCGTCAAAAGTGCGCTGCACTTAAGTTGCTCAATGGAACCAGGGATTTTCGTGCTCAAGCCGACTCAACCAACCGTAACACCATCAACTGGACAAAGCAAGAAGAGGAAGTTGATCTCTGGTGACTACTTTCCGCAGAGCTTCCCGGCCGTCGCTATGCGAAGGTCCCCAAGATCAACTCCAACGGTCTTTGAGGGGCAGTCTGCTCCGACAAGCCCTGTGGTTTGTTTCGTGGAAGCAGGCGCTCCGACAAGTTTTGCTCCGCAAGCTTGCCGGGAGCATCAAGCTCCGGTGAGCCGCAGTGTTCTTGCCGTGAGAAGCCGACGTTCCGCAGCAGCAGATGTGCCTTTAGTCCTCGTTGTCGAGCCACAAGCTCCAAAGATGGGTGCAGACGATTGTCCTTTTCCTTCGCAGACAGAGAACTTCCGAAGAGCAAGAAGAAGCGAAAGAGAGTAGCCCGGCGGTCAAGTATGTACCAGTTTGTCGACAAAGATACCGTGCGTAAGAAGACTCAACGGTGTGAAATTGAAGTGTATTCCCAGGGAAGATGGACAGAAGCTGTTGGCAGAGATACACGGAGGCATATGTGGTCACCACATTGGCGCAAGAGCACTTGCCGGCAAAGCTTTCCGACAAGGTTTCTTCTGGCCGACAGCCCTCCAGGATGCAACTGCACAAGTAACCAAGTGTGAAGCGTGCGGTTCCATTCCAAACAGATACACCAGCCAGCTCAAGCTCTCCAGACGATCCCTTTATCCTGGCCCTTTTCGGTCTGGGGGCTCGACATCCTCGGCCCTTTCCCCCGAGCTGTCGGGGGCTTTGAGTACTTGTAGGTCGCCATCGACAAGTTCACAAAGTGGCCGGAAGTGGAAGCAGTGAGGAAGGTGACGGCACAGTCAGCAGTCAAGTTCTTCAGGTCGATTGTTTGCCGTTTCCGAATCCCTAACAGGATCATCACCGACAACGGCACACAATTTACGAGTCGCACCTTCATGCAGTACGTCCAAGATCTTGGCGCCAAGGTCTGCTTTGTTCTGTTGCTCATCCGAGAAGCAACGGTCAAGCAGAGAGGGCAATGCTTTGAAGTGCTGCGCAGCTCAAGACCGTAACTTTCGACAGGCTGCACAAGTGCGGAAGAAACTAGATCGAGGAGCTGCCGGTGGTTCTTTGGTCGATCAGACGACGCCAAATCGAGCCACCGCCGCACACCTTTTGCTCTAGTCTATGGAGCAGAGGCAGTTCTCCCCACGGAACTCAGATACGGATCGCCTCGAGTGCTCGCTTATGATGAGCTTGAGCAAGAGCAGCTGCGACAAGATGACGCTACTGCTCCTTGAGGAGGATCGCTTCAGTCCGTATGCGAGCTGCTCGCTACATAAGCAAGCTTTGCGCCGCTACCATAGCCGCAGTTAGTGCCGAAGTCTCGAGGAAGGCGACCTTGTTCTTGGTAGCGTTCAGTCCGCCAAGAATTCAAACAAGTTGACGCCAAGTGGGAAGGCCCTTATCGGGTGAAACGAGTCACTAGGCCTGGCGCTATCCGCCTTTGAGACCGAAGATGGCATCCCGGTGAGCAACTCCTGGAACATTGAGCATCTTCGTAAGTTTTACCCATAGGGCGCGGTTGTTTAACCTGTTCCGCAACCACCTTTTGTACAAGTCTTGCCGCTGTTGCATGTAATCCTTTGTACAAAGCCGGGCGCAGACCCCGTGCATCAGTAAAACTCATGTGTTGCGCACAACTTGTCAAATTCATGCTTCCATCATTTTTATTGCATGCTTTGGCTAACGTTTTGTGCAGCAACCACACCCGGTAAGCAATATCGAGCCGCTGGGCTCCATAACTTTATGTTCTCTTCTTTCTCTTTTCTTAAAGAAAGGAAGGCTCCCTCGCGCACAAGTTAACCAGGGGAAGGAGAAGATAATACTATGGACCAAGCATCGCTCGAGGAAGTTTCACTTTATCGGGAAGCAAGAGATGTAAAAGCTAAGTTGCCAAAGTTTGAGCAATCAATTTCTAAATTTTTAAGTTATCTTCCTCGAACGATAGTACTTTGTATGGAAAACCTGTGCGCAGAGGAACCAACTCGCAGGCTAGTCGCGCCCTTACTTTGTTTCGAGTCCGCTCAACAACTTAAGTGAGCTGCGGCTAGTCGCGACAAGGTTGCTTGTCGGAGGCGGCACCGCCAGCAGGCCGACGTTCGCACTCGGCCATGACAAAGGTGCCCGCACCGACAAGTCCCCCAAATGCGTAGGGCAGAAACGTCCAAAGGAAGGAATCAAGTAGAGGAAATAACATTGCATTGATCGCCTAAGATAGAGTATATTACAAAATAACTTGTCGTTGATCTAACAAAGTGTTCTAAACATGATCAGCAGCGACAAGGAAAAGATAAAATTGGCGGCCTAGTCACGCGGGTCGCCATCAATCCGCTTGATCTTGTTCACCTTGTCCACAATGGGTGCGACAAGGGCTTTGAGCTCCTCCACGTTGGCATCCGGGCGGCAAGGATCTCGAGGACGCCGTTAAGGTTGAGGCCCGGATTGCGGAAGGCCACCTTTATCAACACCTTCTCGAGGGCTCCTGCACGCATCTGGCGTGATTCCTCGGCCAGCTGCTTTGGGACCTCTTCCCGAGTCGCTGGAGACCCGCCACCACGCCTTTGAAGAATAAACTGAGTTTGGCGCTGGGTTGGAGATGCTCGTCGGAGGAGTATGCAAGGTCCGCCATCCCCAGCTCCATCGGCTCGTTGTGGATGTCGCGGTGTCCACAAGACCTTCATCCAAAGGCTCCACACTCTCCCTCAAGGCGCTCTGAGTGGAGACAACATTCGCTAGCAGCTCCTCCTTGGCCTTGATCGTCTCCAACAGGCCCACTTCCCGGCTCTCTGGCGCCGCCCAACGTCTGCGTCGAGTGGTCAGCCAGCTCAAGATCCTCCTTGAATCTTTGGCGGCGCCGAGCTCCTTGCCCCTATCAACAGACGACTGCAGCTTGCCAAGAGTGTAGGCGTCCTTCTCGCGTTCGTGCTTGAGCGCTGCAAGCTCCTCGCCACTCTTCTTGAGGCTGGCCTCCACTGTGCCACCTTCGCCTTCAACTCTTCCTTGGCGGCCTCGGCGGCTGGCGGCATCCTTCGCTTCCTTAAGCTCCCCGCCAAGTGACTCCTCGCTGCAAGGTCTTCTTCGTGGCTGTCCAGGTTGACCTTCCGCTGCCACCGCTTCCCACGTGGAGAGCTTCTCGGCAGCCACCGCTGCTCCTCCTCACCGGCCTTCTCAAGGATGAAGGTCGTGCGCTCTTACGCAAGTTGCCCCCGCTCGCCACGTCGCGGAGAGTCTCTTGGTTGGCGCCTGGAGCTCTTCTGCAGCGCTTCTCCATGTCCGCTCCTGCCCTCGCGACAAGTGCTTCCGGGACTCCAACTTGGCTTGCCGGGCGCGATAGAGCGACAAAGAGCTTCTTCAAGAAGCTCCTCCTCATACTCGCCGCTGCTGCTGCTTGGCGCGTCCACCAGCGTCAGCCTAGCGGAGGCGAGTAGCTCGCCGTCGAAGGTCTCTCCTTCGACCGGCGCTTTGGAGCTCGACTCCCAGGGGAGTTTGATAAAGACACCCTCGCCGGCCTTCAAGTAGGCGCCGGGCTGGGGCTCCTCGACAACAGGCAGCTGTAAGCGGGGAGTCGGCTGTCGGTGCAGCGCTGGTGCTCCTGCGGCCTCGGGGCCCGTCAGTCGATTGCGACCCCTCGCCCGGCTCCTGCGTCGGCAGCCTCGGTGGCCTCCTCACGACAGGCTCGTGGCGACGGCCTCTTCTTCTTCCAGCGACGGCCTCTTCTTCCACGACGACGGCCTCGCCGGTGTTGCCGCGTCTTCCTCCTCGCCCGGCAGCCTCGACCTCCATCGGCTCAGGTCGACGAAGAAAGAGCAGCCAAGCAAATGTTCAAAAAGAGAAACAAAAGAGAACAAGCCCAAGGGAAATTTTCGTGTAAGGAAATTACCTGCAACGGGATCCGCAGCCATGGCCTCGACCACTGGAGGGTCACTGGCGCTGTCCCTTGCCGGGGTAGCCTCCCTTGCTGGAGTGGCCTCCCTTGTCGGAGGGCGCTCCCTTGCCGGAGAATCCTCCCTCGGCGGCGTAGTGGCAGCAGACAGGGTTTCGGGGGCGGCTTCCGGGCCCTCCTGATGAGGCTGCTCTGCTCCTACACAAGCAAACAATCAGGTATCAACGAAGAAGGAGCACCCCTGCACACCAAATAGTAAGGGGAAAACTGCACACTTACCTTGGGGGCTGTGCTGGGGGCTGCTCTGAGGAAGGGTTGTCGGGTCCGGCAAGGGGGTCTCAGACGCCTCCTCTGTTGCCACGGGTGGATCGTCCTCAACGATGACCGTCGGGATCTTGGCCCTCTTCGACGCTCTTCAAGCTAGCGTCACGAAAAGGAAAGAGTTCGTAATGAAGCAAATCAGATTCAAGATGAAGCAACAAAATTGAAGAAATACAAACACAATCTCAAGAGCTTACTCTTCATCTTCCTCCTCGAGCTGAACGCTGAGAAGTCAAACTCCGGCTCCCCTCCGGTGCGACGAGGCCGGGGAGTGGTATCTCTTGGCCGCTTGGAGGAGGTGTCGGAGGTGGCCTGGGAAGATCCCGCCTCAGCTTGTCGCAAAGCAGGTGAGGCGCTCAGCGAGCAACATCGCTTGTCGCGGTAGAGCTGCTGCCGCGCTTGCTGCCGCCAGTTTGCCGCCCGACTCGCCTCCGCCTTGCGGAGACGCCGGGCGGAGCCGGGCTCACCGCAGCAAGTCGCTGGGTGGTGGAGAAGAAGCGCCCTCGGCGGGTCCACTCGACCCGGCCTCGGGCTTGACAAGCTCGTCCTCACCGGCGATCTCCCTTTGATCGGCAAGGCTTGCCGCCTTCGCAGCGTCCGCCTCCTCCACGGTGTACCCGGCTCCAGCTGGCGGCTGCTGCCGCCGCCTCCACCTCGGTGGCAATACGCCGCCATCTCCTCGCCGGTGGTGTCGCGAGTGAGCCTTTTTCGCCGTCGGAGCGGATCGGCACTTCTTCCAAGTCGTCAAGAACTGCTGCACGACCTCGCCGGGAGGCTCCTGCCAGTTGGAACGATCCCATGGGAATCGCACAACGGGATCATGGCACGGATGCGGTCGAAGCGCCGAAGTTGTTGCACAATGGGACGACCCTCGGCAACCTAAACCACTCAGGTGATCGGGTCGTTCTTGAACAGCTCTAGCAAGATCGCATCCAGCTCGTGACGGTGAAATTCCAATTCAGGCCAGGCGCAACCTCATGATGTCTGCCGCATTTTGGAACTCCCAGCAGGCCTCCTCCTCTCCTCGCAAGGGAAGCGATGCGGCGGCGAAGGAAGTTCGCGCCAATCGCGCTACTTACGGTTAGTCCTGCAAGCCCGAGGCGCAAAATCCGGGCCACAACTATCTTCAACCTAGCATCCTCCGCGCCTGTTACTTCCAATCTTTGCCGCGCACTATTGGGGTTTGGCGCACGGCAGTGAAGGGCTGCGGGTTCTCCTCTACGACCCAACACCAATTGGCTCTCCACTCCTCCAACTTGTTATGAAACTCTCCTTCCAGATAGGCTTCTTTCTTGCCAATCCTGGAGACCCAAGCTATCCCTCCGGCAAGTGGCTCTCCCCTCTCGACGCGGGGCACGAAGAAGTGGCGGAAGAGTGCCACATTTGGGTGGATCCCGACAAAGTTTTCGCAAAGGTGTGCGAAAACTGCCATGGTCAAGACAGCGTTGGGGTGAAATCAAGGAGGCGGAGGCCATATGTGTTCATGATATCGCAGAAGAACTTCCGGAAAAAGGCGGGCAAAAGCCCGCAGAGAAGAAAAGGGCAAAGAAGGGGTACCCAGTTGGGGCCAAATCAGAAGCGGAGGCGGGAGTACTCTTCGTCGCGGATGCGCACGTCTCCGTCGACCAAAAGAGATAGAAGACATCCCGCAGCTCCTTTGCGCCGAAATGAGGGGAGAAGATGGCTCGCTCCATGCGCGCGCCATGAAGCCGCTGCGCCTCGGCCGACATGACGCCCTTCTCCTTGTCGGCTTTCGGAGCCATGGCGAGGGCGGCGGAGGAGGCCGACGGCGGTGAGTGCGCTTTGTGGCGAAAGGGGCGGGCGCTGCTCTCTTCGACCGGAGAAGAAGGGGGAGCGGCGGTGGTTTTCTTGACAAGACAGCAATGGCGGAGTGGATGGCCTGCCCCTGCTTCCCCGCTTATAAAGAGGGGAGGGGCGGACGCCCGCTTTTCCTAATAAAGAAACCCCACGACCACGCCCACGATCTCTCGCCGCACGACGCCACGCTCGGTGCATGCCGTTAGTGGGGGTCGTGGTGGGTCCGGGCGAAGTTACGGCGTGATCGAGGCCGCGGTGACCGTGCAGATCGCTTTGGGCCTGGCCCGACAGCGCTTCGGCACCGTGTCTGCCCAGTTCGGGGCTCTGCCGGTGTACTAGAGTAGGGTACCCTAGTATCCCGTGCACTGCAGCAGACAGCTGCAACACCAGCGTGGTTTGCCTGGTCACCGCCAAGATCCTCCGTGGCTCCTTTGGAGCCATTCAAGAACAAAGTATTTGACTAAGAAGACAAGGCCCCGGCAAGAGGAGCTTGCCGGGAAGGCCATTCAAGGCATGCAAAAGACAGGGCCCCGGCAAGAGGAGCTTGTCGGGAAGGCTCGGAGCGCGACAAGCCTCCGGACACGACAAGGATTCGGCTGTGGCAAGGCGCTTGCCGCAGCAAGCAACCTCTCTCCATCTCCGCTCCAGCTCATCCAGCAACATGTCGCCATGGGACCATTCCATGCGCGTGTCAAGAGGTCAGGCAGCCAGCGGAGAGCAGCGATAAGCGGCGCCGACAAGCTTGCCATCGTGGCGGCGGTGGCGCACCGACGGTCTCTGTTGCACTGTTTGGGCGACACAGACGGGCATTTATTGCTTTTGTCCCTTGTCACGAAAGTTAGGTATTTTGCACTATACACTGTTCGAGTAGGTGTACCAACTCCTGTTTTTACATTTGTACCCTCTCCTATGTTGCCACCTGTTGGAGACCCCTTGAGCATATAAAAGGAGGCCCATGCACAACCTAGAAAGGGTTCGGTTCATTCGACTCACTCGAGACCAGATACGCTCACGCTAGGTTTTGTAGCTTGCATCGCTCCCTAGCAAGAACACAATACATCAAACAAGCAGCAGAGGAGTTTTATCTCTCCGAGAGCTCCGGGTTGGGTAAACTGCTAGTGTGCCTCGCCTCGATCCGCTCTTCGTGCGATCTCCGCCCTCCTCCGAACCACAAGGGGGCCTGGTCCGTCGGCCCCATAGGTGTTCGTGGGTACGATCAGCCTCCCCGACACCTTCAACCCCGTTCTCTTGAACGCTTCCGCTTAGCGATCTACAAGGGTATGTAGATGCACTCTCCTTCCCCTCGTTGCTAGTTTCTCCATAGACAGATCTTGGTGACACATAGGAAAATTTTGAATTTCTGCTACGTTCCCCAACAGTAGGCAAGGCTCATGCAAACCTCTCAGGTGCGCAAACGAGATATTGTTGTTAGACAACATTATACCTACGATACACAAGGAAGCATGGGCCTGAGTCCGGAATTGGCTAAATGCCAATACAACCCGAGTTAGTTTACATATAAGTGATTCAAGATTAAAACCTTGATACACCTTTTGGAAGACTTAGAGTCTAACGAATAATTATGGAACTTAAAACTGATACGGGTAAAAATGTTTTATCCATAAAGCTCGACTTGTTGAAATAATAAGTTCAAGAATTGACTACGATGAGGTTGTTTTCATCGTAGCGATGCTTAAAGTCGGTTCGGGTTGAACTAGCAATTAATACATATTTCAATCGTGAGATATGAAACATGGATGACAATCGGATTTCCATCTGATGGAAATGAAACCAAGGACTTGCATGTGTTACAGTCCAAGGCATTTTGTCTATCCAGAGGATGCTAGTAAGGGTGCAAACTTCAAAGTTCCAGCGATGGACAGAAGAGAGCAAAATGGAGTTGGAATCTTTGTGCTTTGATGAAATGGTCAAAGGGGTTTGACTTCATCAATGGGTAATGAAGATGCTTGTAATTCAAGAAAGTAAGTGGGAGCGTAATAATATTTCTAAAAACCTTGTGTGCTTGACACATTGTTAATTGGAAATAAATTTCTTGACACGAATTAGGACTTCATTTGAAAATAGTTTTTTGATGAAGTGCTTAGGCTAAATAGCCTCAATATTAGGCATAATGATCTGTGGAGATAGATGAACCTAATAGGGCTAAGCAATAAATACATATTGACAAGATGCTAAAACCGTTTATCACTAAGAACGACAAGGAGTGATTCTTGCCGAAGTCACATGGAAAGAGTTTTTGCAAGAATCAGTGTCCCAAAACACTGATGAGCAAAATACATGATGCAGATTCCACACACTTTTGTGTTTGGATTAATCATGTTTTCCATGGTATGCAAAACAACCAGATATGTCCGATACTCCCAAGGTGTTGCGAGTATGGATACTAAAGTGATCAAAGTACTGATCGTGGGACAACGGTGAAAGATGTCATTGAGTACTAGAGTAAGTACTCGTGATATGTTTTCTTGCAAGCGGAGATCATGAAGAGTTTGTTGTAAAATGTTACATCGATACAATCTTCATCTTTTCTCCATGCGATTTTCGATTTAAGTTAAGGGTTTTGTGTAATACACAATATGGTGGCACGGTAGTTGGAAATTGTTCCCAACCGGATACTGTGGCGAATTCTATAACAAATGACTAAGTATGTTGACGCTTTAGAAGCGACAAACAAGATGTTAAATTGTATAGTTCATTCATGAACTTAGTATGGTTCCAAGATGGCTGTTGTCAATGGGACACTACGGCAGGTAGTTTCTCCATAACTCAGTCTGAGGAATCCAGGTTTGACCTGTGATTCACATACATAAAAGCCAACTCCACATAAAATATGAATTTTGTGAAAGCGTGAAAACGTGAGGATATGCAAAGATACACACGGAGCTGAAGTCGTCAGATCCGATGGACATCAGGCTATACCACATGCGAAGCATTTTTTACACCGGTATGCCATAGGTGTAAAGTGCATTAGCATTAACTAGATTATTGACTCTAGTGCAAGTGGGAGTCTGTAGGAGATATGCCCTAGAGGCAATAATAAATGCTATTACTTATCTCCATGTTCATAATTATGTTTATATTCCATGCTATAACTGTTATGGTTCTCGAGTCTGCAACAACACGAGGCTCGGAGAAAGACTCATATGCACGTGTGGAATTATAAACGGTAAGAAGTACTCCTAGTCTGACCTCTAAGACTAGCTCAAGTGTTGCATGATGATTATGTTTTCCTGGTCATGGTCATGTCTATGCCAGCAACTTTGAGGGCAAAATGTTAAGAGAACATTTGTGTTGAATCGACCCGGATTGATGTTATGCTATGAGATTCATTTGTCACAAGTTTATGGTAGATAACACAGAGATAGTTAATGTTTGCATAATTCCTTAGACCATGAGAGTATCGAGTTTCTTCATACTTGCTTCATGAACTTTGGGGTTTGTTAAACGTCATCCGTGAAATGGGTGGCTATTACGGCGGCTTGCGGGTTCATGGAAAAGTGTGTCAAGTAACTTGATAGCTCAAGATTGGGATTTGCTCCTCCGACGATGGAGAGATATTCTCGGGCCCTCTCGGTGTTACGGTATCCATCATCGTCTGGCCAGACACAGTGTGATTTGATCACAGGGATGCCGGAACACGGAAACGAGAAAAGAGAACAATACCGGTAACGAGGTAACTAGCATAGTGGACAAGTTGTTGATCCACGGGAATGCCAACATGTCTCACCTCGGGTATTTGTAACATATCGCGAAGCAACAGGAATAGCACACGGCAACTGGAGGTTCACTCGAATATTCATTCGTGTGGGTATAGGGGTCAATATGGGTGTCCACGGCTCCGATGTTGATCATTGATCGGAAGGGGTTCCGGGTCATGTCTATACTTCACCGAACCTATAGGGTCACACGCTTAAGGGTCATCTATCTGTTGAATACTAGACGAGGAGTCTGAGAGAAAATCAGGGAAAAGTTTCGGACACAGGAAAAGTTTCGGACAGCGGAAAAGGTTCCGCAGAGAGAGGTCATCGGATGAGTTTCGGTGAAACTGAAAAGTTGTTTCAGGGGATAACATTAAGTCAAATTGGTTTCGGCACATGCCTGATAATTCTTGGAGGGTGCCAGAATCATTCTGGAAGCTTTCTGGAATTTTCCGGGATAATAACCGGATATGCTCCGGAGCTGCCGGAACCACTTCAGATGCTTTTTGCAGATGAAAATCACTAAACCGGAATTGTTTCGGAATGCGTTGAAAATCATTTTGGTGAGTACTGGAAATGTTCTAAGCCCACATAAATATTTTCAGTTTGAACGGACGCTGAAAAATGTCGTCGTGAATAGTGAAAGTGCTTTTTAGGATATTTATGGAAAGCCACCTTTTGGGGCTTTTCCCAAAAGGCTTCTAGAAGGACTTGGGGATCAAGGAACCCCCTTTGGGGTCCCCCATGAAGGTGGGACGTTGGAGGGTGCAGCTCCTCCATGGGGCTCCACTGGACATCCCTTTATGCCCTTTATGCCCTTTATGTGTGACATAAAGTGTGGGCATTTTGGGGTTTTTCATGTGCCCCTACCCCTTGGGTTTTTCCTATAAATAGAGGTGGAGAGACATTCTCCACACTCACCCCTTTGCTCTCATACAAGTGCCATGCAATGATCTGGCTTCTTCTTTCCCTCCCAGTGAAATAGTTTCATAGAGCCGAAATGCTATCTGGGTTCTGGCAGGAACTAGTTCTGGACGGCGAAGCCCTGCCGAATAGATGACACCGTATGTGTGCAAATCTGTAGAGAGATCATAGTTTCGGTCTTAGTTCGTGAGTGCCTCCTGAAGGGCTGTCTGTGTGACCGTCCGAGTTTTGAAGGTCCTCCCGAAGGGCTGTGCGAGTGACTGTTCGAGTTTCGAAGGTCCTCCCGAAGGGCTGTCCGCGACACCATCTGGGGGGGGCTGTTCGACCGCCTCCCGGAGGGGAGTTTGTAAATCCTAGCTGCGGGGATCTGCACCGCCGATCGTCATCGACTCTGCTTCCCGTTGCGCTACGAGTCGGTAACGAAAAAGATCGAACCATGTATGTAGTCTCCATAGTGGTCCTGGGCTGGTGCGTAGGTTTGAAATTTTTTGTTTTTTGCTGCGTTCCCCTACAGGGCCAGCTAGCCCTAAGGAACAGGCAACAAACGGAGAATCAGATGACGATAATTACATGCCTCTCTCCGAAGACGAGGTGAGCCTCGGCGACGAAGAATTTATCGTGCCTGAGGATCCCGTCGAGCAGGAGCGCTTTAAGCGTTGGCTTATAGCCACAGCAAAAAGCCTGAAGAAAAAACAACAACAGCTTCAAGCTGACCAAGATCTGCTAGCGGATAGATGGACCGAGGTCCTGGCAGCCAAAGAATACGAACTTGAGCGCCCAACCAAAAGTTACCCACAGCGCAGGTTGCTACCCCAGCTTGAGGAGGAAGCATTAAAACCTACGCTCCCAGCGTATGATGCGGTTGACCGGCCACCTCGTGGCGGAGACAAAGTGGCATATCTGGCCGAAGTCCAGCCCACACCCCGTCGCCAGTTAAACAAAAATACCAAGGCCCGGGGTAACACGCAGGACCTGCGAGACGTATTGGAAAACAAAGCAGGACATGCAAGATCGATCTACGGATCACAGGGGCGCGCCGCAACGCGTGACGATGACCGTCACGCCGGATATACTAAAATCAAATCCGTCCGGGCCGAATACAACAGACAAGACTTGTATGAAACTGCGTCGTGTGATATAGCCCGGCACAAAGGAGCCGCACACCCCTTATGCTTCACTGATGAAGTAATGGATCACGAATTCCCGGAAGGTTTTAAACCCGTGAACATTGAATCATATGATGGTACAACAGACCCTGCGGTATGGATTGAAGATTTTCTCCTCCACATCCACATGGCCCGCGGTGACGATCTACACGCCATCAAGTACCTCCCGTTAAAACTCAAAGGACCTGCTCGACATTGGCTCAATAGCTTGCCGGCAAACTCCATTGGCAGTTGGGAGAATTTGGAGGACGCATTCCTTGAAAACTTCCAGGGCACTTATGTGCGACCACCTGATGCCGATGACTTGAGTCACATAACCCAACAGCCAGGGGAATCAGCCAGGAAATTATGGACTCGGTTCCTAACTAAAAAGAACCAAATTGTCGATTGTCCGGATGCTAAGGCCTTAGAGGCATTTAAGCATAACATCCGCGACGAGTGGCTCGCCCGAAACCTCGGCCAAGAGAAGCCAAAATCCATGGCAGCCCTCACGACACTCATGAACCGCTTTTGCACGGGCGAGGACTGCTGGCTGGCTCGCAGCAACAACACATCAAGAAATCCTAGCAATTCAGATGCCAAAGATTGCAACGGCAATCCACGACCCAACAGACACAAGCGCCGCAACAATGGATGGCTCGCCCGACACCTCGGCCAAGAGAAGCCGAAGTCCATGGCAGCCCTCACGACACTCATGACCCGCTTTTGTGCGAGCGAGGACAGCTGGCTGGCTCGTAGCAACAACACATCAAGAAATCCTGGCAATTCAGATGCCAGAGATAGCAACAGCAAGCCACGACGCAACAGACACAAGCGCCGCAACAACGGCGACAACACCGAAGACACGGCAGTTAATGCCGGATTCAGTGGCTCTAAATCCGGTCAAGGATCAATTCAGTGTGCAAAACCACCTTTAAAGGTGTCATCCCAGGTGTAGAGGCCTGTTGCACGGGCTCAATCACACTGGAAGTGGTCTTCGGATCTCCGGACAACTTCTGAAGTGAGGAGTTAATCTTTGATATCGTCCCCTCCCGTAGTGGCTATCACGCACTACTCGAACGAACCGCATTTGCCAGATTCAATGCGGTCCCGCATTACGCATACCTCAAGCTCAAAATGCCAGGACCTCGCGGGGTTATAACAGTTAATGGAAACATAGAACGCCCACTCCGCACGGAGGAGCACACTGCGGCCCTCGCAGCAGAAGCGCAAAGCAGCCTTATGAGGCGAACCGCCAATTTGGCGAAGAAGACCCCGGACACCTTCAAGCGAGTCCGGAGTACCCTGCAAGAGGATCGCCAGGCACATTTAGAGCTCGCCTAGCAATTCGGCCTCCATCCTAGTCCCAGTCAAGCGGTGAAATTTGCGCCGCGCGTACATAATTACGCACTCAAGATACCATGGGCATAGACGGAGGCACGGCCATGGCACGGCCCACAACGCGGCTCAACCGCTTCAGGACCCGTATGCCTTTAACATTTTCTTCCTTACAGGCCCATATTCTCTGAAGGCCCTCTCCAATCGGCTGATTACGGAACCCGTCACGGGAAGGAAATACCAAGGAAGCAAGAAGCTTTGACGTACAAGGGAATCCTCAGTGCGCCAGGGGCTTCAGTGTACCGCATAACACGGCATGAAAAGTCCGACCACTTTCGACAGTGCGGCACCCCGAACTTATAGCATTATATGCATCAGCTCCGAATCATGTCTTGGGTCAATAGTTGGGTTTGCCCGGCTCCCATGTTTTGGTACCTTACGTTCCTGTCGGGACCCCGATCCTAAGTCACACCGATCTAGCATGTAACACATCATATCACTTTGCGGCCTCACGCACGGTATCCCCACGGGTGTCGCCTTACCATGGCCCGGGACCGCTTATGCTTTTGGCTCACGATATGATAGTGTCGCTAGCATCCATATGACAAAGAACCCGGGCCGACATGGCTAGTCGTGAACTCCAAAGCGGCGCTTAACTTATGGGAACAGCATACATGAATCACATCGAGCATGTCGGTCATCAACGTATATATTCGGGCTGTAGCACTGGGCTAACAGGACTCCGGCATCCCGGCTGTAGCAGGCTAGGCAGGACTCCGAATAACACGCGTGACATTTCCCGAAGGGACGTACATAGGAACGGCGAAACACATGCCGCCAGTCAAGTGTCCAAGCAGTAGTGTTGGGCTAGCAGGACTCGGTGAACCGGGTCAGAAGCGGACTACTATCGCCGTAAGCACGAGACTACATTTCCCCATAAGAGAGGCTACCAAGGATAAACAACTAGGTTGTCGGACCCCACACATAGCAGTACAAGTTACACGTACGCATAACATGCAAGTATGTGCTGTACAACATGGCATCACAACATAACGCAAACTCATATAGATAAAAGCTCAGAAGAGCCACATAGCAATAAGTACAAACAGGGGTCACATGACCCATCATTCAGAGCATACAAGCAACAAGCGAAAGCATTACATGTCTGAGTACGCATAACTACAAAAGAAAAAGGCCGAGAAGCCCGACTATCTACAAGACCCTCCCAAGGGTACAAGATCGTAGCCGAGGTAACAAGCTACTCGTCAAGTCCAAGCAGTAACTACTAGTAAGACCGAAGTCCCCGCTGCAAAACATAAATAAAGCAACGTGAGTACAAAGGTACTCAAAGCAAGACTTACATCAGATCCTATCATACATGCATTAGTGTCATAAGGTAATGTGGAGTTTAGTTGCGAAGCCAGCTTTGACTCTGTGGCTATCCTGTTCTACGACTACAAGAAACTCTTGAGGTGAGACAACGTGCACGAGTCCACTAATCACCACATCAATACACTACTACGGATTCATCCCCGTCTCCATACGGGGAGGCCATCCATAGCACTCACACTTGTCTTGAGCATTTTAGAGTATCCACTTCAAGTTGTCTATGTACCACGTAAGCATCCAAGAAGTCCATAACCGAGGACACGGCTATTCGAATAGATCATGATAACCCCGCAGGGTGTACTTCTTCACACACGCCTCGCCACTTACCGCCATATACACGTCATGTATCTCGGCAACCTTCAAGCGGAAGCTTTGGCGAGGGTGTCGGCCACGACCGACTAACCACACAAGACTCTAGTCCGTGCTTATCGCCTATTCGGGTTCCATCCGCAAGGAGATCCGGCCGGGTGTCGCTCCACGGCCCCAAACGATGTGAGCAGGGTTCCTGTGCCCACCATCCGGTGCCACTTGGTACACCGTACACCTGCGTGTTTAGTTCTGTCTAAGCCCATTCTCGCCGGGTGCCACTTGGTAGAAAAATAGCACTACCTACAAACACCGTAAACTAGTTGCGACTCCTCGGACAGAGATCAAGTTGATTAATAAGTCGAGAGGGGTCGAAAGTTACCGAACCCAATGTGTGGTAGTATCGAGTCATTGGATAACATACATAGAACTTCAAGGCTTAAGGACGGTTCCAAAGTGAGACAACCCACCATGTACTCCTACATGGCCTCTCACCGCTACCTTTACCAAATCGTGTTCACACACTTCACTCTCAAAGATCGGAACATAGAACTGTACTCCAATTCATTCCCAATGAATCAGACCTGACACAACTCTAAGCAATAGCAGGCATAGCATGGTAGGAACACAACATGGCTCAATCAACTCCTACACATGCTAGTGGGTTTTCAACTAATTATCGTGGGCAATGACAGGTCATGCAGAGGAATGGGTTCAACTACCGCAGACAAAGTAGCGTATGAATCGTTGTTGTCCTAATGCAATAACCGAGAGCAGGAGCGAGAGAGTAGGATTGTATCGTAATGAACAAGGGATTTGCTTGCCCGGTAAATCAACAAGGGAGGCACCGCTTCATAGACAGTACTGAACGCCTCCGGAGAAGGACCTATCGAGAAGGAACGGTGCCGCAATCAATACACAATCATATGCAACAATATGATGCATGAACAGGGTATGTAGATGTGATGCTGTTTGAGCTAATGCAACTGGTATTCAATTTGAATGAAGTCCATTTGAACCAAAGGTTCAAATGCAATTCCAAAGTAAGCTCTTATAAATGCCATTTTAGAGTTTCACTTATACAGCATGTATAAGTTGGTTTGTCATGTATGAAACTAGCACAGATGGATAGATTGAATTTTTCTGATAATTTTTCTTATATAAATTATTTCAATCTGAGCTACGGTTGAATTTCTATGAATTTTTGAAGTTTTGAATATATTCGAATTTCCTGATTTAATTTAAATCCGTAAAATATAATATTGCGTCAAAGACTGCGCAAGCATGACGTCAGCAGGTCAATCGCGGCTGGTTGGTCAAACCTGACGGTGTGGGGCCACACGCCGTTGTCTCATGAAGTTAACAGGGGTTTAATTCTAATCTAATTCGGATTAGTGCGTCAGCCCACCGCCGCTGTCAGGGGGGTAGGTTAGTTGGTGATTAGCCTTAAGCTAATCACCTGACGAGCCGGACCCACGTGGCAGGGCTCAGGCGACGGGGCTCGTCGCCGGCGACCTCTGGACGCGGCGGAGTCCGTGCCACAGGCCACGGGGGTGGCATCTGAGAGCACCGGGGCGTAGCCCGTGCTCTCGCGCACCTGGTGGAGCAGGCGGAAAGAGCTGGGGGGGCCGGGGCTCGCCGGAGCGGAGCTCGGGGCGGCGCCGGAGTTCGGGTGGAGAGGGGAAGAGGGCTACGGTGCACGGCAGGGCGACGGAGTGGGTGCGTTAGACTCCTGAGGATGCACTGAATGCGCGGTGCGCCGGACGCGTGTTTGCACGGCCAGAGCCACGACGGCGACATGGCCGGGCGTAGGGGCACTCGGGACCAAGGGGCGGTGGCTATACGGGCGTGTCGAGCACGGGAGGTAGGGGATAGGTAGAGGAGCTCACGGCGGATCCGGGAGCTGGTTGGCGGCCTTGGGGAAGCGCGGACGGCGGCGAACGGCGGTGGCGATCTCCGTGGCCGGAGATGGAGAAGAGGGCGATGGCGTCGCGGTGGGGCCTCCGGCTTGCGTGGCTTGACAGGGAGGACGAGGACGACGACGCGGAGCTCGGGGACGTCTCGGATGCTCTCGAGGGGCGCGGTGGCTACGGCTACGGCGAGCAGCGGCGACGGTGGCGTTCGGGTGCGGTGGAGAGAGAGCTCGAGGAGGAGGAATGAGAGAGAGAGGAGAACGGTCGGGCGGCGTGGCGGCGTCCCGGGGCATCCAGCGATGAGGGGGAGGCCAGGCAGGTAGGTGGCGTGGCGGGGCCGACGCTGGCGCCAAGGCCCTGCCCTCCTCTGGCGCGAGGAAGGGGACGGCTGGCGCTTGGCGATCGGCTGGGCATTGCCAGGCCAGCCGCATGTGAGCCGGGCCATGTAAGGTAGGTCAGGTAAGGGTTTTTTCCTATTTTGTTTCTCTTTTCTATTTTTCTGACATTTGTTTGATTTATTTAAAATACTAAACTAATTTATTTAATTATGCCAATTTTTTGTAGGAGCTCACTATATTATTCCAGAGTTCCTCAACAAAAGGCACAATTTTTGGACAATATTATATATACATAATAATATATATCCAATGCAATTAGGTATGCATTAATTCCAAATGCCCAAAATAAATACTTTGAGGAGATCCCTAAAATATTGGTTAGATTGTTATCTCATTCAATATTTTCAGAGGGCCACATGAGCATTTTCTTGGACCCTTTTGGAGCAATTTTTATTTAGGTCATTTCCAAAAGTGATTCTCGAGGGTTTCACAAATCCCATTTCAAAATTAAATGGAATTTAAACATGATGCACAATGACTAGCTAGCCTTGAGCATACCAAAGTATTAGGGATGTGACAACTCGCCCCACTTGAAAGAATCTCGTCCCGAGATTGTGGGTCGACGGAAAGAAAGCGGGTACTCCAACAGAGACGATCTTCTCGCCTCCTGTGTAGCTTCTCTCTCGTAATGATGAGACCACCTAACCTTGAGAAACTTGATATTCGACGTCGAGTAACACGCCTCGCTTGATCAAGAATGCGAACCGGTACTCTCGGTATGTGAGGTTATCTTGGAGATCAAGCGTTTAAGTGGTCCACTCATGGATAGGATCCGAGAAGCAACGCCTGAGTTGAGAGAATTGGAAGACATCATGAACTCGAGAAAGATGTGGGGGTAGTTCCAACTGGTAGGCAACCTCTCCTCGTTTAGCGAGAATGCGAAAAGGTCCAATGTAACGAGGAGCCAACTTGCCCTTGATACCGAAACGATGGGTACCATTTAGAGGAGTAACCCGAAGGTAAGCCTTGTCGCCAACTTCATAAGCCACTTCCTTATGACGACGGTCATACTGGCTCTTTTGACGAGATTGGGCTGTTTTCAAATTCTCACGAATGATGCGAACTTGCTCTTCGCCTCCTGGATCATGTCCGGTCCAAAGAATTGTCTTTCACCGGTTTCCGACCAGTTCAAGGGTGTTCGACATCTTCGTCGATAGAGAATCTCAAAAGGAGCTTTCTTGAGACTGGATTGATAGCTATTGTTATAAGCAAACTCGGCGAAAGGAAGACTTTTCTCCCAATCCATACCGAATGAGATAACGCAAGCTCTAAGCATGTCTTCGAGAATTTGGTTGACCCTTTCCACCGACCACTTGACCGAGGGTGGAAAGCGCATCAAGAAAAGATGGGTTCCCATGGCGGTTTGGAAACTCTCCTTAAATGAGAAGTGAAAAGACTACCACGGTCTGAATTGATCTCTAGTGGAACACCATGGAGTGACAATATTCGAGAATGTATAAGTCAGCGAGCTGACTAGCAAAGGATACTCTCTCTAACAGGAAGGAAGTGAGCCACTTTGGAAAGACGATCAACGACTACGAAGATAGCATTATTCCCTTTCTTGGTCCCTGGAAAGCCGGTGATGAAATCCATACCAACTTTATCCCATTTCCACTCGTGAATAGCTAAGGGCTGAAGGGTGCCAGCAGGCCTTTGATGCTCTGCCTTAACGCGACGACAAAAGTCACAGTTAGCAAAAAACTGATCAATTTCTCTCTACATCCTATTCCACCGTAACCTCCGCGTAGGTCCCGATACATCTTAGTACTACCGGATGAATTGTGAGAGGAGATTCATGCGCCTCCTTAAGAATCGGTTGTCGAAGATGTTGCTTCTTGGGGACCACCAGCGGTGCCCAAAGAAAACGACACCTCGATCATCTATAGAGAAACTACCAGCAATACACTTGGCAACGTTTCTCTTGATCCGGGTAATCCCCGTATCATGATTCTTGGCTTCTATGATATGATCCACCAGAGTAGGTTTCGCCACCAAGGTAGAAAGGAATCCGTGAGGAGCAATGTGGAGGTTAAGCTTACAAAATTCCTCATGGAGAAGTGGTTGGCCTTGCTGCAACATGAGATTGTTGCAATAGGATTTACGGCTTAACGAATCAGCCCTGACAATGGATTTGCCTGGGGTGTAGGTAATCCCTAGAACATAATATGTGATTAACTCCAACCAACGCCTTTGTCTAAGGTTCAAATCTGGTTGGGTGAAGATATACTTGAGACTCGGTGATCGGTGTAGATCTCGCAACGCTTACCAAGAAGGTAATGTCGCCAGGTCTTGAGTGCATAGACTACGGCCGCAAGCTCTAGATCATGTGTAGGATAATTCTCCTCATGTGGATGCAATCGACGAGATGCATAGGCAATCACATGACGATCCTGCATAAGAATGCAACCTAATCCTCGCCGTGAGGCGTCGCAAAGAGATAACAAAGTCTTTAGTGAAATCCGTGGCACTAGTATGGGAGCAGACGTCAGCGTCTTTCAGTTCCTCGAAAACTGTACTCACACCGTGGGGACCACTCAAACTTTTTATCCTTCTTGAGAAGTTCCGTGAGGGGTTTAGCTACTTTGGAGAAGTTTTCAACAAAGCGGCGACAATAGCTGGCTAGACCAAGGAAACTCCTAACTTGTTTAACGGTTTCGTGTGGAGTCCAATCAAGAACGGCCTCGAACTCTCTCGGATTGACAGCAATGCCCTTACCGTAGATTACGTGGCCTAGGTAGGTCACTTCGCAACCAAAATTCACACTTGGAGAACTTGGCATAAAGGCGGTGTTCTCTCGAGTTTCTCTAGCACAAGTCTGAGATGTTCGGCATGCTCTTCCTCGTTCTTCGAGTAAATAAGAATATCATCGAGGTAAACCACGACAAATTTATCCAAGTACTCCATGAAGATCGAGTTCATCAAGCGGAGAATGTAGTCTGGAGCGTTGGTTAGACCAAAGGACATGACGGTGTACTCATACACCGCCATAACGAGTGACAAAGGCTGTTTTGGGAATGTCTCCATTCTCGATCTTGATTTGATGGTAGCCTAACCTCAAATCCATCTTAGAAAAGATCGAGGATCCAGCCGAGCTGATCATACAAGTCGTTGATCCCGGGAGCGGATACTTGTTCTTTATCGTGACCAAATTAACGGGACGATAATCTACAACCATCCGGTCCGCATTCATCCTTCTTCTTGATGAAGAGGACGGGCAAGCCCAAGGTGAAGAACTAGGACGGATGAAACCCTTTTGCAAGGACTCATCAAGTTGTTTCTTAAGCTCGGCTAGTTCTAAGGGTGCCATCTTATAAGGTCTCCTAGAGATTGGGGCGGTTCCCGAATAAGATCTATGACGAACTCTACATCTCCTGTCGGGAGGAACACCTCGCAGTTCCTTCCGAAAAACATCCGGAAAGTCACGGACTATCGGGATATCTTCAAGGTCCGGAAGAGGGCTGGCATTAAGAGAATAGAGTTGACGCTTTGCAACTCTAGTGGAGACAAAGTGACTATCTTGCCGATGGGTGTGTAAGCTGAATGCACCTAGTGAAACAATCAATCTTGGCATGATGAGCTGTCATCCATTCCATACCCAAGATGATGTTAATATCTCAAGACTTGAGGGCTACAAGTGAGGCAAGGAATACAAGTCTGTCAACAAGGATTTCGTTACCATGGCTTATGCAAGAAGTTTGCCATTTGGATCCGTGGAGTTTGAATGACTAGCGGAGAGGGCATATCACAAAATGATATGTTGTGCGAGTTAGCATAGCTTTCAGAAATGAAGGAATGAGATGCTCCAAAGATTTAATATAACTGAGGCGGATGACAGTTGACAAGGAGTGTACCAAGAACGACATCCGGATCATCATGAGCGTCTTTAGCTGAGACGTGATGCACACATCCACGTTCAGCGGAGCTGACTTGACACCGATCATCTTGCGTGATGGCTTAACACAGCCAACAAAGCTTCTCGGCTGGGGTGGAGCATAATCGCTTGAGAGCAGCCACGCATAGTGTCCTCGCTCTCCGCATGTGAAGCAAGTCCCCGAAGTTGGACGTGGACCCGCATTGACAAGTGGTCTACCAAGAGGCCTGGGTGGAGCATGTAATCGAATCGGGTGAGGCGCCATATGAAATGGCCTCGGTGAATATCCGGTGGAAGAGCAGAGTTCGAATCCAAATTCGGCGTTCTGCGAACTAGAATCGGAGGAAGAAACCAATTCACGGTGGTGCTTACGAGACTCCTCGTAGGTGAGCCGAGCTGTCTCGCATTAATGGCCTTGTTCACAAGAGCTTGGAATGTATCACAATGGTGCGGTGGAGGTCACGACGCAACTTGGGTTTGAGATCCTTCCGAACCTAGCTCGCTTCTTGGCGTCTGTGGACACTTCTTCCGGGGCATAACGGGTGAGGTTCTCGAATTCTCTGTCAGAAGCATCAACAGCCATCTTACCTCGGGTGAAACTACGTAACTCTTCTCTCTTGCGGTCGATGAGGGCTTCAGAATGTGATGCTCGCGAAAAGCCTCACCGAAATCTCTCGTGTTGGAATCGACCAGCCGGAAGCATAGCCTCATAGTTCTCGCCACCAAAGACTAGCATGACCTTCCGTGTGGTATGCAGCATAGGTGACCTTGTCATCTTCAGATACGCTTATGAACGCAACTTATGAGTGATGCTACGAAGCCAGGCATCGAGTGGCTCGATGGAGTGATGGAAGGTGGGTGGGTGCAAGCGAATGAAGTCATGAATGGTTGCAAACCCTTTGGACTGATGTGCGGTGTTCTCCTCGATACGTGCCAACAAACGGTTAGACTCACGCTTGTTCCTCTCCATTTCTAACATGAACCCTGTCAATGAAGGCTGGTCAGGAGGATCCTCATCCTTCCATCTCCGTGGTTACGCTACGAGCAACAGAACTTCGCTTAACCGATGACATCCTCGAGAAACGAAACCAAGGACGGAATCACATCACTACATACCGGAAATGTGGGACACCGATAATAGTAACTCTCGAACTCCCCGGGCAATTCCGCAAAGATAACGGCAAAGAAATGTTCAAAATGAGACATTCTGCAAAATGGGGTAGCACCATACTCAACATCATCATTCAAAGGTTCTGGGATAATACTAAACATGCCATACCGAGGGTACTAAAAACTGAGGTAAGACTCGATCAACCAATCCTATGGGACTACGGAAATAGTAACACGTGATCCTCGATGGATGTAAGAGATGGCCTAGTTCCTTAACCCCGTGAGGGAAGATAGGACGACTCGGATCGTGAGGCCATGAGGTAGAGGAGTAAAAAGAGCCTTACGTTCCCTTCCACAATCAATTCCCCTATATAACTAAAGCATTTCTAGACTCAACTTCGATCAGGTTGGCTTGGAAATCCTACAGGCAGTCAGGCTCTGATACCAAAGCTGTCGGGACCCCGATCCTAAGTCACACCGATCTAGCATGTAACACATCATATCACTTTGTGGCCTCACGCACGGTATCCCCACGGGTGTCGCCTTACCATGGCCCGACCGCTTATGCGTCTTTGGCTCACGATATGATAGTGTCGCTAGCATCCATATGACAAAGAACCCGGGCCGACATGGCTAGTCGTGAACCCAAAGCGGCGCTAACTTATGGGAACAGGCATACATGAATCACATCGAGCATGTCGGTCATCAACGTATATATTCGGGCTGTAGCACTGGCTAACAGGACTCGGTATCCCGGGTAGCAGGCTAGGCAGACTCGAATAACACGCGTGACATTTCCCGAAGGACAGACATAGGAACGAAGTGAAACACATGCCGCCATCAAGTGTCCAAGCAAGAGTCTGGGCTAGCAGGACTCCGGTGAACCGGGTCAGAAGCGGACTACTATCGCCGTAAGCACGAGACTACATTTCCCCATAAGAGAGGCTACCAAGGATAAACAACTAGGTTGTCGGACCCCACACATAGCAGTACAAGTTACACGTACGCATAACATGCAAGTATGTGTTGTACAACATGGCATCACAACATAACGCAAACTCATATAGATAAAAGCTCAAGAGCCACATAGCAATAAGTACAAACAGGGTCACATGACCCATCATTCGAGCATACAAGCAACAAGCGGAAGCATTACATGTCCGAGTACGCATAACTACAAAAGAAAAAGGCCGAGAAGCCCGACTATCTACAAGACCCTCCCAAGGGTACAAGATCGTAGCCGAGGTAACAAGCTACTCGTCAAGTCCAAGCAGTAACTACTAGTAAGACCAAGTCCCCGCCGCAAAACATAAATAAAAGCAACGTGAGTACAAAGGTACTCAAAGAAGACTTACATCGATCCTATCATACATGCATTAGTGTCATAAGGTAATGTGGAGTTTAGTTGCAGCAAGCCAGCTTTGACTCTGTGGCTATCCCGTTTCTACGACTACAAGAAACTCTTGAGGTGAGACAACGTGCACGAGTCCACTAATCACCACATCAATACACTACTACGGATTCATCCCCGTCTCCATACGGGGAGGCCATCCATAGCACTCACACTTGTCTTGAGCATTTTAGAGTATCCACTTCAAGTTGTCTATGTACCACGTAAGCATCCAAGAAGTCCATAACCGAGGACACGGCTATTCGAATAGATCATGATAACCCCGCAGGGTGTACTTCTTCACACACGCTCTCGCCACTTACCGCCATATACACGCCATGTATCTCGGCAACCTTCAAGCGGAAGCTTTGGCGAGGGTGTCGGCCACGACCGACTAACCACACAAGACTCTAGTCCGTGCTTATCGCCTATTCGGTTCCATCCGCAAGGAGATCCGGCCGGGTGTCGCCACGGCCCCAAATGATGTGAGCAGGGTTCCTGTGCCCACCATCCGGTGCCACTTGGTACACCGTGCCACCTGTGTTTAGTCTGTCCCAAGCCCACTCGCCGGGTGCCACTTGGTAGAAAAATAGCACTACCTACAAACACCGTAAACTAGTTGCGACTCCTGGACAAAGATCAAGTTGGTTAATAAGTCGAGAGGGGTCGAGTTACCGGAACCCAATGTGTGGTAGTATCGAGTCATTGGACACCATACATAGAACTCAGGGCTTAAGGACGGTTCCAGTGAGAGAACCCACCATGTACTCCTACATGGCCTCTCACCGCTACCTTTACCAAATCGTGTTCACACACCTCACTCTCAAAGATCGTAACATAGAACTATACTCCAATTCATTCCCAATGAATCGACCGACACAACTCTAAGCAATAGCAGTATAGCATGGTAGGAACACAACATGGCTCAATCAACTCCTACACATGCTAGTGGGTTTTCAACTAATTCATCGTGGCAATGACAGTCATGCAGAGGAATGGGTTCAACTACCGCAGCACAAAGTAGCGTATGAATCGTTGTTGTCCTAATGCAATAACCGAGAGCAGGAGCGAGAGAGTAGGATTGTATCGTAATGAACAAGGGATTTGCTTGCCCGGTAAATCAACAAGGAGGCACCGCTTCATAGACAGTACTCTGGAACGTCTCGAAAGCGGGACCTATCGAGAAGGAACGGTGCCGCAATCAATACACAATCATATGCAACAATATGATGCATGAACAGGGTATGTAGATGTGATGCTGTTTGAGCTAATGCAACTGGTATTCAATTTGAATGAAGTCCATTTGAACCAAAGGTTCAAATGCAATTCCAAAGTAAGCTCTTATAAATGCCATTTTAGAGTTTCACTTATACAGCATGTATAAGTTGGTTTGTCATGCATGAAACTAGCACAGATGGATAGATTGAATTTTTCTGATAATTTTTCATATATAAATTATTTCAATCTGAGCTACGGTTGAATTTCTATGAATTTTTGAAGTTTTGAATATATTCGAATTTCCTGATTTAATTTAAATCCGTAAAATATAATATTGCGCCAAAGATCGCCAAGCATGACGTCAAGCAGGTCAATCATGCTGGTTGAGTCAAACCCGACGTGTGGGGCCACACGCCGTTGTCTCGCTTAGTTAACAGGGGGTTTAATTCTAATCTAATTCGGATTAGTGCGCTGGGGCCCACTGTCAGTGTCAGGGGGGGTAGGTTAGTTGGTGATTAGCCTTAAGCTAATCACCTGACGAGCCGGACCCACGTGGCAGGGCTCAGGCGACGGGGCTCGTCGCCGGCGACCTCTGGACGCGGCGGAGTCCGTGCCACGTGCCACGGGTGGCATCTCGAGAGCACCGGGCGTAGCCCGTGCTCTCGCGCACTGTGGAGCAAAGCGGAAAGAGCTGGGGGCCGGGCTCGCTGGAGCGGAGCTCGGGCGGCGCCGGAGTTCGGGTGGAGAGGGAAGAGGGCTACGGTGCACGGCAGGGCACGGAGTGGGTGCGTTAGACTCCACGAGGATGCATCAATCACGGTGAATGCGCCGGACGTGTTTGCACGGCCGTATACGACGGCGACATGGCCGGGCGGCGAGGGGCACTCGGGACCAAAGGGGCGGTGGCTATACGGGCGTAATCGAGCACGGAGGTAGGGGATAGGTAGAGGAGCTCACGGCGGATCCGGGAGCTGGTTGGCGGCCTTGGGGAAGCGCGACGGCGGCGAACGGCGGTGGCGATCTCCGGTGGCCGGAGATGGAGAAGAGGGCGATGGCGTCGCGGTGGTGCCTCCGGGCTCGCGTGGCTTGACAGAGAGGGCGAGGTCGACGACGCTGAGCTCGGGACGCCTCGGATGCTCTCGAAGGGCGCGGTGGCTACGGCCACGGCGAGCAGCGGCGGCAGTGGCGTTGGTGCGGTGGGAGAGAGAGCTCAGGGAGGGGGAGGAATGAGAGAGAGAGGAGAACGGTCGGGCGGCGCGTGGCGCACGTCCGGGGCATCCAGCGATGAGGGGAGGCCAGCAGTGTGGCGTGGCGGACGCATGGTCACAATGCTGGCTGCGCGCCTGCCCCTCCGGGCGCGAGAAGGGACGGTGGCGCTTAGCCGGTCATGGGCCATTGGCCAGGCCAGCCGCATGAGCTGGGCATGTAAGGTAGGTCAGGTAAGGGTTTTTTCCTATTTTGTTTCACTTTTCTATTTTTCTGACATTTGTGTGATTTATTTAAAATACTAAACTAATTTATTTAATTATGCCAATTTTTTGTAGGAGCTCACTATATTATTCCAGAGTTCCTCAACAAAAGGCACAATTTTTGGACAATATTATATATACATAATAATATATATCCAATGCAATTAGGTATGCATTAATTCCAAATGCCCAAAATAAATACTTATGAGATCCTGAAAATATTGGTTAGATTGTTATCTCTGTCCAATATTTTCAGAGGGCCACATGAGCATTTTCTTGGACCCTTTTTGGAGCAATTTTTATTTAGGTCATTTCCAAAAGTGATTCTGAGGGTTTCACAAATCCCCATTTCAAAATTAAATGGAATTTAAACATGATGCACAATGACTAGCTAGCCTTGAGCATACCAGTACTAGGGATGTGACAGTTCCGCTATATCGGCTAAGGTAGCACTGAGAGAACTACTGCGATTGTGTCCCGGTTCTACCGGACGAGCACATCAGTAGAGAAAGCCGAAAACTAACTGTCATGATACGACGAGAGCTGGTCGTTGTTCGAGAGGTCTCAAATCCTTAAAGATTTTTTCCGCTTCGGGCGAGGAATCGGCCTTGTCCGATTTTAGGCGTACATAGCGCCCCAAGTTCGGCCTTCCGAATACTAGGGGCTTCGCTAAAATTTAAAATTGTAGACTTCTATGGTTAAGTGAGAAGTGATAAAGTTGTATAGTCTGATTGCCTGGTTCGTTGTGCTGAACACCTCCTTCGAAGGACCCAAAACTGGGATAAAGAGTGATCAGGTTTACCCCGAACACCTCAGTACTAGTTACATGAGGGCGTGATTAATCGCCAACTCTCAAATTTTATAAACGGCCGCACAGAAGGTAATATTTTATATTAGCAAGCATTATATAATGCACATGAACTAGTTTCATATTACAGGGTCACATGAGTACATTCATTCAAATATTACATCATTAGTGCATTCCTCGGCCACAAGGCGAGCACCCTTCAGGACACTGTCATAATACTTTCTGGGATGGCGATGCTCCTTGCCCTCCGGCGGCCCCTCCTTCACCAGCTTTTTGGCGTCCATCTTAGCCCAGTGCACTTTCGCCCGGGCAAAAGCCCTGCGCGCACCCTCAATGCAGACGAGCCGCTTTATGACTTCAAGCAGTGGGTAGGCGTTCACAAGACGCCTTACCAAGCCGAAATAGCTGCCAGGCAGGGGCTCGCCAGGCCACATCCGGACTATGAGGCCCCTCATGGCCAGTTCGGCCGCCTTGTGAAGCTCGACCAGTTGCTTCAACTGGTCGCTCAAGGGCATCGGATGTTCGGTCCCAGTATACTGAGACCAGAACAACTTCTCCGTCGAGCTCCCTTCCTCAGCCCGATAGAACTCCGCGGCATCCAACACACTGCTAGGCAGATCTGCGAACGCTCCTAGAGAGCTTCGAATTCGGGTAAGTAAAAGGAAAGTTTCCTTCACATGCTTGCTTTGCATAATGAATGCCTTACCCGCCGCTATCTTCTTGACCGCCTCAATTTCCTGGAGGGCCTTTTGGGTTTCGGCCTTGGCATTTTATGCATTCTCGAGGGCCTTCGCAATCTCGGACCCTTGCGTCTTAGAGTCACGCTCCAAGGACTCGTAAATTTTAACGATATCCTGGAGCTCTTGCTGAACCTCGCCGACTCGGGCCTCATGCTTCTCGCGCTCGGTGCGCTCCTTGGCCGCTTTATCTTCGGCCTCGGTCAATGCCTTCTTCAGGGCCGCCACTTCGGTCGTGGCCCCTAGCAAAATGAAGGAAATATGCCCTAGAGGCAATAATAATGTTATTATTTATTTCCTTATTTCATGATAAATGTTTATTATTCATGCTAGAATTGTATTAACCGGAAACATAATACTTGTGTGAATACATAGACAAATAGAGTGTCACTAGTATGCCTCTACTTGACTAGCTCCTTGATCAAAGATGGTTATGTTTCCTAGCCATAGACATGAGTTGTCATTTGATTAACGGGATCACATCATTAGGAGAATGATGTGATTGACTTGACCCATTCATTAGCTTAGCACTTCATCGTTTAGTATGTTGCTATTGCTTTCTTCATGACTTATACATGTTCCTATGACTATGAGATTATGCAACTCCCTTTTACCGGAGGAAAACTTTGTGTGCTACCAAACGTCACAACGTAACTGGGTGATTATAAAGGTGCTCTACAGGTGTCTCCGAAGGTATTTGTTGGGTTGGCGTATTTCGAGATTAGGATTTGTCACTCCGATTGCGGAGAGGTATCTCTGGGCCCACTCGGTAATGCACATCACTATAAGCCTTGCAAGCATTGCAGCTAATGAGTTAGTTATGGATGATGTATTACAGAACGAGTAAAGGACTTGCCGGTAACGAGATTGAACTAGGTATTGAGATACCGACGATCGAATCTCGGGCAAGTAACATACCGATGACAAAGGGAACAAAGTATGTTGTTATGCGGTTTGACCGATAAAGATCTTCATAGAATATGTGGGAGCCAATATGAGCATCCAGGTTCTGCTATTGGTTATTGATCGGAGATGTGTCTCGGTCATGTCTACATAGTTCTCGAACCCGTAGGGTCCGCACGCTTAAAGTTTCGATGACGGTTATATTATGAGTTTATGTGTATTGATGTACCGAAGGTAGTTTGGAGTCTCGAATGAGATTGGGGACATGACGAGGAGTCTCGAAATGGTCGAGACGTAAAAATCGATATATTGGATGACTATATTCGGACATTGGAAAGGTCCCGGGTGATTCGGGTATTTTTCAGAGTACCGGAGAGTTATGGGAATTCGCCGGGGAGTATCTGGGCCTTATTGGGCTTTAGGGGAAAGAGAGAGGAGAGGCTGCGCCCCCCCAACGCCTAGTCCGAATTGGACTAGGGGAGGCTGCGCCTCCTTCCTTCTCTTCTCTCTTCCCTTGCCTTGACTCCTACTCCTACTACTTGGAAGGGGAATCCTACTCCGGTGGGAGTAGGACTCCTCCCGGGCGCCTCCTCCCGCCGCCACCTCTCCCCCTTTCTCCTTTATATACAGGCAGGGGCACCCCATAGACACAACAATTAATCATTGATCTCTTAGCCGCTTATGTGCCCCCCTCCACCATAATCCACCTCAATAATATCAGAAGCGGTGCTTAGGCGAAGCCCCTGCGTCGGTAGAACATCAACATCGCCACCACGCCAGGCCGTTGTCTTGTGAAACTCTCCCTCAACACTCAACTAGATCGGAGTTCGAGGGACGTCATCAGGTTGAACGTGTGCTGAACTCGGAGGTGTCATGCGTTCGGTACTTGATCGGTCGAATCGTGAAGACGTACGACTACATCAACCGCGTTGTGCTAACGCTTCCTCTTTCGGTCTACGAGGGTACATGGACAACACTCTCCCCTCTCGTTGCTATGCATCACCATGATCTTGCGTGTGCGTAGGAAATTTTTTGAAATTATTACGTTCCCCAACACAAAATTCATGACGATCCTATGATTTAAAAACCATCTTTTTTTAAAACAGACGAGGTATTACTTACCTTTGTTCTCTTCGAGCTGCCTCTTGGTAAGGCCGAGCTCTTCTTCGGACCGCTCAAGGTCCCGCTTGATCGGGAGACCTCCGCCCGTCGAAAGGCAGCGGCCAGCAGTGAAGCCTGCTTATTCACATAAGACATATTCTGATTAGACTCCCGTGATTATTATTTGATCCTCTGTTCGACCTTACTTTGCGAACACCAAACAAAGCATCAGGGGCTACTGTCTATGTTCTAACATTTCCTCATAATTTGATTACTTACCTCAAAGCCTGTTAGGAGGCTGGCACAGGCTTCAGTCAGTCCGCTTTTGGCGGACTGAACCTTCGCGACCACCGCACTCATGATAGTGCGGTGCTCTTCGTCAATGGAAGCGCCGCGAAGCACCTCCAGCAAACTGTCCGAAGCCTCTAGATGGATAGAGGTCATCGGCACAGATGGCTTGCCCCCCTTGGCGAGGGGTCGCCTGACATAATCCGGAACCACTGGAGGTCCCAGCGCAGTATTTGGCTGGGGGCTAGACTTGCTGCCCCCGGCATTAGGGCCCATGGGGGTCTTGCCCCTCCTGCGCCCAGCGTCTGGAATGTCGCCTTGGGGTGCCTCCGGAACCGTCTCCCCTTGGTTCAGTGCCCTTTGAGACAACACCTCGGTGTCATCCGTAGGGCGGGGGGAGGAGGCTGTCGGGAGTGAATCGCTGTTCATCGCCGACGAGCCCAAAGAATCATCCGAAGAGGATACGTCGATATGGGCTTTGGATGGACTGCATGATCATGTTCGGCATGATAAGAAGCAATAAAATAAAACATACCAAGAACTATTATGGTATACGAATACTTACGATTTCGATAGGGGCTTGTCCCTGGGTAACCACTCCTCGTCGCTAAAAGCGGCCATCGTGGAGCAGTCCGGAAGGAGAGTCCTTCCCTTGTTGGACCCTTCGGCCTCCCCTGACGGGGCGGTCTTCCTTTTCTTGTCTCCCCCTGCTAGGGGGGGACAACTTTCCTCTTCCTCCTCGTTTTCGTGGGAGGAGGGCGCTTCGGTGTTATCGGATGATGAGTCCGACACGACCTTGCGCCGGAGACCTTTCCTGGTCCCCGCGGCCTTCTTCTTGGCCTTCTTCTCTGGCGCCCCATAAGGCGCTGGAACCAGCATCTCCGTTAAGAGAGCATCTGCTGGATCTTCGGGCAGAGGGGCTAGACAATCGATCTGTTCCGCTGTCGCTACCCAGTCCTGTTAAAATAGCGTGGAGGCTCAGACCCCTCACACGGTTATGCTGGGCAAAGGAACATTTTGTCAGATATAAAAGACTTACCGGATTGGCAGGGCGCTTTGCGCTGAGTCCACGATCCTCGTTAAGGGGAGGAGATACCTCGGCGCCCTTGAACAGCACCTTCCAGACGTCCTTGTGCATCGTGTCAAAAAGCTCTCGCCGCGTCTGGTGCTCGACCGAGTCGAACTCCCACATATTGAATGCCCGTCTTTGACACGGGAGGATCCGGCGGAAAAGCATGACTTGGACCACGTTGACAAGCTTGATCTTCTTGCTTATCATGTTTTTGATGTATTTCTAGAGTCCGGTCAGCTCCACCGATGAACCCCGGGATAGCCCTTCTCTTTCCAGGAGGTGAGCCGCATGGGGATGCCGGATCGAAATTCGAGGGCCGCCACCCAGTTGGTGTCACGCGGCTCGGTGATGTAGAACCACCCCGATTGCCACCCCTTCACGGTCTCCACATAGGAACCTTCGAGCCAGGTGACGTTGGGCATTTTGGCCACCATGGCGCCTCCGCACTCCGCTTGCTGGCCGACCACCACCTTCGGTTTAACGTTGAAGGTCTTCAGCCATAGGCCGAAGTGGGGCTTGATGCGGAGGAAGGCCTCGCACACGACGATAAATGCCGAGATGTTGAGGATTAAATTAGGGGCCAGATCATGAAAATCCAGCCCGTAGTAGAAAATGAGCCCGCGAACAAATGGGTGAAGGGGAAATCCCAGCCCGCGGACGAAGTGGGTAAGGAACACAACCCTCTCATGGGGTTCTGGAGTAGGAACGATCTGCCCCGCGTCTGGGAGCCGATGCGCAATGTCCGCGGCCAGGTATCCGTACTCCCGGAGATTTTTAATGTCCTCCTCCATAACGGAGGAGACCATCCACTTGCCCCCCGCTTCGGACATGTTTGGAGTGGTTTTGCGGAGAAAATGCGAACTTGGGCGTTGGAGCTCGAGTGCCCGAGAATGGATGGGCAGGGAAGAAGAAGGAGTGGGTAAGAAGGAGGAGTCCTTGTCCCTTTATAAGGGTGGAGGAAGATGTGCGCCTCCACACCTGCCTGGTAAACCCGCTTATTCCCCAAACGTCGTGATTAACGGCGCGGTTGGGTTACCCACACCCGTATTGATGAGAATCCCATGATAAGGGGACATGGTCTCTGCTTCGACAAGACGTGCCAAGAAAACCGCCTCGCAATATGTGCAGTAGCTGTGAGGGAGTCCTGAATTAGGGGGTCCTCGGACAGCCGCATTATATCCTTTGGCCAGACTGTTGGACTATGAAGATACAAGATTGAAGACTTCGTCCCATGTCCGGGTGGGACTCTCCTTAGCGTGGAAGGCAAGCTTGGCAATACGGATATGTAGATCTCCTCCCTTGTAACCGACTTTGTGTAACCCTAGCCCCCTCCGGTGTCTATATAAACCGGAGGGTTTAGTCCGTAGGACAACAACAATCATACCATAGGCTAGCTTATAGGGTTTAGCCTCTGTGATCTCGTGGTAGATCAACTCTTGTAATACTCATATCATCAAGATCAATCAAGTAGGAAGTAGGGTATTACCTCCATCGAGAGGGCCCGAACCTGGGTAAACATCGTGTCCCCGCCTCCTGTTACCATCCGTCTTAGACGCACAGTTCGGGACCCCCTACCCGAGATCCACCGGTTTTGACACCGACATTGGTGCTTTCATTGAGAGTTCCACTGTGTCGTCACCATAAGGCTTGATGGCTCGTCTCGTTGTCAAGGACAACATCACCTCCGGGGGAGCCCTGGCTGTAGGCCAAACTCTCCGACTAGGCGACTTCATCATAACCGCCCGTTCGGCCACTGCGCCAACGATGACCTCTCGGGTCATCAAAAATCGCCTCCACGTCGGCTCGGGATTCGCCGAGCAGATGGATCCAATGGAGCTCTCCTCCTTGAACGAGCTCTTGGATCGCATCACCACTCTGGGAGTCACTACGGACTATGATCGGATTGGGCTTAAACCCGACCAAAGGGAGATTAACTCTCCGTCGGTCACCCATCAGATAGCGGTGGTGGAGGAGAAACTCAACGATTCTTCCTCTATATTGAGGATGAATTATGTCCAGATCCATGAGCTCTCCGAGCCGGGTACCCGTCTACGGGAGGACATGGCCCAAGCCTTGAACCTAGAATCAGATAGCGGACCAGACCTAGCGGGCAACATCCCGGAGCCCGAACTTCCAAGATCGGAAACTCCTCCGCCCCTGGGTCTCAGACCGGGTCAGGGTTCGGACCTAAATCTACCCACCCACCCAGATATAAGTGATCTTTCCCATATTTTACAAGAGCCCCAAGAGACAGTACACCACTATTGGGCCAGATTCCTCCTTGTAATGAGCGAGGTTAAGGACTGTCGTGAGGAAGATGCAATTTCATTCTTTTGCAAAAATTGCACGGACAGGGGAATCCTCAACGCCATAATTCGCCGTGACATAGCACACTTCGCTGACTTGGCGGCCATAGTACGGAAGTATTGTGCGATGGAAAGCGCCTGGAAAACCCAAACAAAATTTTGGGATCCTCCGGCTCTCACAAAACCCCCCGTCCGAACTAAAAGGGTGTACTCTCGTAAGTCACCCGACTCAATTACAAAGAAGCAAAAGCCCACTACAGGGCGTGGAACCGTATTGGCGGTGTCGGTGTCAAAACCGGCGGATCTCGGGTAGGGGGTCCCGAACTGTGCGTCTAGGCGGATGGTAACAGGAGACAAGGGACACGATGTTTTTACCCAGGTTCGGGCCCTCTCGATGGAGGTATACCCTACTCCTGCTTGATTAATATTGATGATATGGGTAGTACAAGAGTAGATCTACCACGAGATCAGAGAGGCTAAACCCTAGAAGCTAGCCTATGGTATGATTGTTGTTCGTCCTACGGACTAAAACCCTCCAGTTTATATAGACACCGGATAGGGTTAGGGTTACACAGAGTCGGTTAAAATGGTAGGAGATCTACATATCTCAGTACGCCAAGCTTGCCTTCCACGCCAAGGAAAGTCCCATCCGGACATGGGACGTAAGTCTTCAATCTTGTATCTTCATAGTCTTGGAGTCCGCCGCGATAGTTCGGCTATCCGGACACCCCTAGTCCAGACTCCTCAAGAGCTCCCTGAACCAGGCTTCAATGACGACGAGTCCGGCGCATATTGTCTTCGGCATTGCAAGGCGGGTTCCTCCTCCGAATACTTCATAGAAGGTTTTGAACACAAGGATAGTGTCCGCTCGCAAAACAAGTTCCACATACCACCGTAGAGAGAATAATTTTTGCACAGATCTGCTGACGTATTCCACGGCGTGCCATCACACCACGGCCAAGCCTTTATACGAATCGTTTTTTACTGTCCCACCTCAGCGCGTTTAGCGAGGCGGTTTCCTTGGCACGTCTTATCGGAGCGGAGATCGCGCCCCCTTATTCCGGGATTCCCATCAATACGGACGTGGGTAACCCAACCGTGCCCGTTGGCACGCCTCCTCTATCGAAGGCGAGTCCTAATCGACCACGGGGAGGGCTCTTGGTATTCGACCTCTTTATAATGAGACCAAGGCCCTCTTTTTACACCCTCCATCGAAGTTCGCCAAGGCCGAAGTTCTAACACCCAAAGCTTCAGATTTAGGCGCTTCGGACCTTCAACGATGTCCGGCTACGACCAGCTCGGCCGATGGATGTCTTCTTCTGTCATAGACGAAGATGTGCTAAAGCTACGAGACGCCAGGTATCTAGCCGGCGAGATCTCGCATAGGTTGCCTGCTCCAGGGCAGGTCATTCCCACTCCCGAGCCCGGCGAGAGCGTGGTGTTCGTGTCACACTTCCTTCGGGTTTAGGCTTCCGACGGATCCCTTTGTGCGGGGGCTCATGTTTTATTATGGGCTGGATTTCCATGACTTGAATCCGGAGTCCATCCTCCATATCTCGTCATTCATTGTCATATGTGAGGCCTTCCTCCATATTACCCCTCACTTTGGATTGTGGCTCAAGACCTTCAAGGTGGAGCCAAGATGATCGAGGGCAACAAGCAGAGTGCGGAGGGGCGGTCATAAGCAAGTGTGCTGATGCTCCGTGGTCGAGAGCTCTTTTCAAGAGGAGCTTGGTTTGTGGCAACGGGAGTGGTTTTATATCACCGCTCTGTGGGCACCAAATGGGTGGCGCTTCCCGCCTTCCGCCAGGTCCACCACAGCCGGGCCGGCGCCATGGGTCAACAAGGGCTCGACTGGGGTCGCCCAAGCACGTTCCCCTGTTGCGGGGCCGTGTTGAGACCTCCAAGAAAGAGAGATCAATCTGGTCGCATGATGGCGCAGGTTATGTTGATTCGGCGCCTTCTACCTCAAGAACGCCCCCTCCGTCTGTGGGAATTCAATCCGGAGGGACCACGAGCTCTCCAACATTTCATGGGTACGACACCCGTGGAGATGTATAAACTGTTCTTCAGATCACAAGAGAAGTGTCCGGACCTGACTGAGGACGCAGGACTAAGCTGCAATCGCCCAGATACTCAAGTAAGTAGTCCTGTAACCGGACAGGCTGTTCATTCATTTATCATATATATGCCCTTTAAAGGAGCCGTTTCTTGAATAGGAGTGGATAGCCAAGGCAAAGTTAATAAGGTGTCTGGCTCCCCTCCCAGAGACCACGCTAAAAGTGCATTATATCGACTAGAGGGGGGGTGAATAGGCGATTTTTATGAATTCTTCACTGAGGAATTTGCCGGTGAGGAAATTCCTTAGCAAAGAACTACTTGCAGCGGAATAAGTACTCAGAAGTAAGCATAAGAGAATACGGGCATGGTCATCATGATGAAATGAAGACAATCAAAGAGTACAGAAAGCGTAAACACAGGATAGCACAAGATGAAGACAAACAGATCAAGCAATTGAACTGAGGAAATTGAGAAAGTCTTCAACAAAGTCTTCAAACACAGATATGAATGAACACTCAACACAAGAATGAGGAAATGAGAGGGTTGAGGAAATAGAACCAAGAAGGTTGGTGAAGACAATGATTTGGTAGACCAGTTCAACTGCTGTCTCAGCTTGTACATCCGTTGGAGTGGCTGAGTATTTAAACTCGAGGACACACAGTCCGGACACCCCAAATACCGAAAGCACGCAGCTCAGACACCAAGTCCTCATCAGATTCTCCTTGAACAAAGGTCACACAGCACTCGCCCAATCACTCATGGTAAGTCTTCAGGCGACTTCCAAACCTTCACAGAGTTGGTCACTCGGCGATCCACAATTCCTCTTGGATGCTCTAGACCATGACGCCTAACCATCTGGAAGAAGCACAGTCTTCAAAGGTAACAAGCGCCAGATCCACGCAGGATCAATCTCTTCTGATGCTCAATCACTTTGGGTTTGTAGGGGTTTGGTGTTTGGGTTTTTCCTCACTCAATGATTCTCGCCAAAGTCCCTTGAGGATGGGTTGCTCTCAAATGACAAGTGTCAAGTTTCTCTCGGAGCAGCCAACCAGCTGGGGGTTGGAGGGGGCGGCTCTTTATAGCCTAGGGAGCAGCCCGTCATGGTAAGACATAACTGCCCTTCAATGGTATGAGCGTTAGGTGGATAAGATATTTTGAGACAGGTAGCCAAGTGACAAAGAACGGTCGGAAATTTTAATCTCAAATTCTCGTGGCTATCATGTTCCTCATCAGTAGGCAATTCGCCTTTGGCGAATTCCTAACTCCTCGATCAGAACAAATTCTCAAATACTGTAAGAACTTCGTCTCATCAAGAAATTGACTGAATCAGTATGAGATTTCCAAAGGCTTCACTCGAAGGGATTGGTAGGTGTAGGATTTTGAGTTGAGCATCACATGGAAATTTTTCCTTAGTATTTCCTCGACACCCTTTAACAAAGATGGTGTTTCCTATGACTCAAGAAAGAGAAAACGAAACTACGAAAACAAAAGTCTTCACGCTTCATGTTCCTCAAATGAATACCAAGTCTTCAAGGTCACACCAATTTCTTCACTTTCAAAGTCTTCAGAAAGTCTTCGGAATATCAAAGTCTTCAAATAAGAACTTCATTTTTAGGGTCGACTTTCTCTCAGAATATCAAACTCCTCATAGACTTATAGACCTGTGTACACTCACAAACACATTAGTCCTTTAACCTATAAATCTTCAACACACCAAAATCACTAAAGGGCACTAGATGCACTTACAATCTCCCCCTTTTTGGTGATTGATGAAAATATAGGTTAAGTTTTCAACGGGGATAAACATATGAAGTGTAAATACTGATATTGAGGAATTTGATTGCAAGATATAGAAGAACTCCCCCCGAAGATGTGCATAGTGAGGAATTTGCTTTTGAGGCAATGCACATTTGAAGAGTTGAATCATGGAGATCTCCCTATATCTTGTAACTCATACACGCATTTGACATATAATATGAAGAATTTGAAATGCATGATGAAATATGGTGCTTGATGAAATTCAGCATGCGTGCAATAACATTAATGAGGAACAGGCATGAAATAACGCATCAAGAGTATCAGAGCACAGTGCATCAAAAGTATCAAAGCACCATCGGGTTTAAGATTACAACTCGATCCAATAAAAGTTTCAGAAGAACGAGAGTTGTAACTTAACAAAAAATGCCCATATAATAGACCCGCTTGAAGACTAACTCAAATTTCTCCCCCTTTGTCATCGAATGACCAAAAGGATCGAAACTGAGGACTAACGCCCCTGAAGAATTTCAAGTTGATGAAGGAGCGCTAGCGTTGTTGGGGTCAGTTGTTGTAGTGGGGCCTGCCGCAATGTCGTCCAAGTCTTCATTTTCATCAGTGTCTCGTGATGAAGAATAGGAGCTGGCCACCAAGGAAGGAACTTTGACCTTCTTGTATTTCTTCGGAGAAGGTGCAGACCAGTCAAATTCTTCCTTGAGACCCATTGTCTTCAGTTCTTCCATGTTGTAGACATTTTAAAGAACAGCCCAGGTGCGTTTGAAGGTTTCATGGAGGTAGTAGTGGTTTTTCTTCACTGCATTGTGTGTAGAGGTCATGTTGTGAAGAATTGAACCAAACTGACGCTTGACCCATTTATGATTGCGATCAACCTTCTGATGAAGACCGAGGAGTAACTCACGATCAGTCATCACCCTGGGTGCTGTGGCTTGAGGACTTTGCTTGGCTGAGGTATTTGCGGCAGAGTCATCATTGGTGGAGTAGGATGCAGCTTTGCGAAACTGTCCATCCAATGGATGAATGCCTTCATCGATCACAGCAGTTGCCTTGCCCTTTGTCATCACCGAGGTAAATGTCCGCTTGAGGACTTCAATCGGGGCAAGTAGCTGCAGTGGTTCGTAGTATCAGCCTTGTAATTGAGTGAAGACCTTGTCCCGATGAATCTCATTATCCAAGGCGCATAAGGCTTCAAATTTCAAATGGTGACATAGCAATGTTTGCCAGAGTCCTCATGAAGAAATCATGGAAGTTGACGGAACGCCATGAATGATATTGAAAAGCATATTCTTCATGATGCCAACGACTTCTTCATCATTTGAGTCGTGGCCTTTGATAGGACTCATTGTCTTCGCTGTAATCCGATAGACAGATCCGAGGCACATACAATAATTCCTTGACGAGGAATTTGGTTCTTGGGGCCTGCCTCGCTTCAAAGGCTTCATCAAGACTTGCATATAGTGATTTGAAAGCTTCAGGTTCATTGTAGATACAACGAGCACCATCAAGTGGAGGATCGAGTGGTAGGGCACGAAGCAATTCAGTTGTCGTGCCTTGTAGTGAGTATTTTCGGACATCCAGTCTAACACCCATGAGTTCACGCCTTCGCCGTCTCCGGTGATGTGCAGCGTTGCATAGAATTGAAGAATGAGTTCTTCATTCCAATCACAGATGTCACAGCAGAAATTCGTAAGTCCCGCATCGTGAAGAACACCGAGGACCGGCTCAAAGCCCGGCAGAGACTCCATGTCCACATGAGGAATATGTGCATGATCGAAGACTTTGTCTTTGTTGAAGAGCACCGAGGAATAGAAATTGGCTTGACTGGCAGTCCGTAAATGCCTCTTCCTTATGCGCAGCGTAATCATATGGATTGTAATCGATGAAGAATACATGCTCATGAAGAAATCTTCAGCCTTGAACTTTTGCTTTGTTGAGAAGGGATTCTTTGGCTTTGGCGGTGGAGTGTCGCGAGTTGCATCACGACCTCCGAATCGCAATCTCGTGTTCTTCAGCCGAGGAATTTCTTGTTCCTCTACTGAGTGCGATCGAGGATCAGCAGCAGCAGGTTCATCAGCGCTAGTGGCTGGAATTTCTTCATGGACAGATGAAGTGGGATGAGTTTCTTCAGAGCCCATTTGAACTGTTGGAGCAGGGGACTGAGGAATCTGTTGGATTGGGGGTGAAGAGTGGAGAATTTGGATGCTGACTTTCCCAATAGTCATCGTTCATCACTGGCGTTGTGCTTCCAATATCCACATCTTCTTCAATTTTCTCAACACCGGCCTCTTCAGCTGTGAACTGAGGCATAGGCGAGGAAATGATTGGGGTTGAAGGGATTGCTTCCACTTCAATTTCTTCATCAATCTGCTCTGACAAAGCAGCAGAATGATTTTCTTCATCGAGATCCGCTTGGGATCTCATAATCTTCATCAAAAGGAACAAGGTCCTTTGATGGAATTGAGGAAATTGGAACAACATCAATAGGATTTTCAAAGGAGCTGGTCATTGGCTTCATTTTCTTCGCATCCGAAGAATTTGACGCAGCTGATGCTTTCCGTTTCTTCACTGCAGCTCGCTCACGCAGCCTTGGTCTTCTTCACATCGAGGCGGATGGAAGAATTGGAGTTGGTGTTGGCGTAGGAGGAGCCGAGGAATCTGGTTGATTTTCCTCGTGCAACCGATGCGATTGCCTCGACTTGTTCAGCTTTCTTCAGCGCACCACTAGTGGATGCCCCGCAATTTCTTCGGGCCGGAATGGGATCATCAGCCTCGAACTAGCATTGTCTTCAAGAGCTGAACTTCATCAACGGTGCTTTGGCATGTTCTTCGGCCTGGAGTCGAGGCTCCAGCTGAGGAATTCCTTGTTGCGTTAGCAGCAACATTGGTGAATTTCTTTGTCGTGTTGATTTAATCGACTTTGGCTCCTTGCCAATCAAAGCATAATAGGAGTCAAATTTGTCGCTAAGGGCTTTGATGTCACCGCATCTTGATAAGTTCTTCAGTTGTCATCTTGACAACGTTTTTCTTCAAGTTTCTCCTTTCATCTGCGATTTCTTGATCTCTCTGGCAGATCAAATTTCCATTTCTCCTCTTGGATGAAATGAGTCAAGATGTGACTTCCGCCAGTGTCAACTTGAAGTCGAGCATAGGAGTGTTTGGGTCCTTGTGCCGTAGATCAATGTAGTCTAGGATCGCTCTTGGATCCAACAGCGATGTGTGTGCCTTTGGCTCTAGCGGCCCTTTCTTGGAGGTCTCTCGATGATTTCCGCAAGTTCATCATCATCAGCCTCATCATCTTCGTGGCTCTTGGAAGGCGACTGCTTCTTCTTGGGACTTGGCCGAGGACCTCGTCCAGTGTGGCCTTAGTCTTCAAAGTAGTCGGGCCAGATGAAGACTTTGGTGCAGCTGAGGAACTTGCTGAAACACCAGAGGCAATGGAGATGCCTGCAGTCCTTTGGCACGTGGCCAGATGCACAGGTGCTGAGGACTTTGTCGGAACTGCTGAGGACCTTGGAGGAGCTGCTGAGGACTTTGAAGGAGCTGAGGATTTTGGAGGAGCGGGAGCAGCATGAGGAATTGACCGTGAGGGCACAGTTGAGGAACTTGGCCGTGAGGGCACTGTTGGTGAGGCACTTGGCTTGTGTGCGGGCTTCTTTGCCATACATTTTCTTGGCTTGACAGAGGCCTCAGTGGCAGCAGCAGTAGCAGAGTCCTCATTGAATTTCCTCACTGCCTCGTTGGCTTGTCTTGCCAATTTGGCTTGGCTCTTGGCCCATTCTTCAGGAAAGTCCTCACCACGCTTGATGTCGGTGGGGTCGACTTCTTGACCAAAGCCAATGGAGCTGTTGGGCATGGAGGATTGAGTGCGAATTTCTTCATGTACTTTGGAGTTACATATCTGTACTCCCTCCATTCCCTTGCCCATCTCCGTTCAATCCTTTGAATGCGCACCTTCCGCTGATTTTTGTTTTGTTTGCCGAACTCGGCTTCATCGGGTGTGCAATAATCAGCATATATTTCCTCAGGGATTTCAAACGCAGTCATGACCTCAGGCCTCTTTCCTCCTTTTTGTGGCTTCTTTCCTTCTGCCATATTCTTCAGGTGAGGAATTTGAACAAACGAATTCTCTGAAGAAGTATGCAACTTTTCTTCGAGGAACGCTGCAAATGAGTTAAGTTGATGAGAACCTAGTGATTCAGCGGACATGAGTACCTATGAATGTAGTATAGTTGCGAGGAATTTGGAGAGGTCATATGCGTTCTCGTAAGGTTTTTCAAAAAGAACTAGTTTGAGGAATTTGACCGGATGAGCCTTGAAGAATTTCACTAGCGATCTTTGTCTTAGGTTCCGTGAGTTGTATAGATCGATGATCCACACAATTTAGGAATCTTGAAGAAAATCATTGCTTAGAGAAACGAATCAATAGCATATTTTGTTTGAGGTGTTCATATGTGTGAAGATTTGAAGAATAAACACCTATGAATATTTTCGTGAAGGTTTGAGAATCAAAGCGAGTAATAAAAGTAACTTTTAATTACCCGAAGTGAAGAACACGATGAACTAAGAAGAACGGATGGGAAGTTAAATCGATTCAGATTTTCCACGCCCTAACTTGGCGGAGGAAGACAGCTACGGCGGCGTAGTGAAGATTTCCGCGGTCGGCGCGAGTACGTCGGGCGACGAGGTCGAGGCAATGAAGCTCTTCCTCACCGGGCGATGATGGAGAAGCGGCGCGCTTAGGGTTTGAGAAGCTCGGCGAGAGAGAGCGGTCGGCGGAGTAAAGGAAGTGAGGTAGGGAGAGGGGGTATATATAGCCATGGTGAAAAACTGTTCGCTCAAGATTTGGGACGAACGTGCCCTGACCCTTCTCATTCGCTGACATGTGTCACCCACGAACAGAAAAGTGGAGATCGTCTTAGATCGTGGGTGAATAGATAAAACCAACGTCCGATGCGGAACGGTTTGAGCGGCAAAACAGAAAGTTTGGATAAGATCAGTTTTAAAGTTCCGTTCGCAATTTCTTCAGCTGACAAGGACACGAGAAAGATTTTGAACGAGTTTCAAATAGAACGCATATGAAGAATTTGTGAATAGATTGGGTTGAGTATAGCATAGAGGGGAAGGGTCCGATCACATTCACTTAGCGTAAAAAGCGACTTGAAGAAATAGCCATAAGTGAATGTTGTAGAGGACATAAACCCATATATATATAATATATATATATATATATATATATATATATATATATATATATATATATATATAGCTAATGAAGAAAAAGACGGAAACAGTGAAGATTTTGAAAAGTTGAAGAATTTGAAAAACTGAAGAATTTCAAAAACTGAGGAAAAACTCAAATAGAAGATTTTCAACTTTAGTGGTGGCGTGACCCACTGTATAAGAATGTTGATTTCAGACACCGCGTACAATTGTCGTAGGGTTCTGAGAATCAAATTCTTCATTAATTTCTTCACACTTAGAGTGTTATTCTTCATGGATTGAAGAAAAAGTTTCTTCATGTGTTGCACATCTAAGTCATCAATTTTGCATAAGTATCAGGATGTGTGTCCTTTTCAAAGAACATTCGAAGATTCTAAGATATTTAGCTCACACCGCAACTTGCTAAATCTCTTCTCATCCAAGGGCTTTGTGAAGATATCGGGTAGCTGTTCTTCAGTCTTCACATGCTCGATGGAGATGTCGCCCTTCAACACATGATCACGAAGGAAATGATGACGAATTTGAATGTGCTTTGTCTTCGAGTGTTGAACTGGGTTGTGAGCAATCTTGATGGCACTCTCATTGTCACAGTAGAGAGGCACATTCTTCACGTTGATGTCGTAGTCCTTGAGAGTTTGCTTCATCCATGCAATTGAGCAAAACAAGAGCAAGCAGCAATGTATTCAACTTCCGCAGTAGACAGTGAAACGCAATTCTGATTCTTCGAGGACCAATATACCAAAGATCTTCCGAGGAAATGGCAAGTACCAGATGTTGACTAGCGGTCCACACGATCACCAAAGATAGTCGAGTCGAATATCCAATGACATCAAAAGTAGAGCCCTTGGGGTACCATAATCCTAGTGTGGGTGTGTGAGCTAGATATCGAAGAATATGCTTCACAGCATTATGGTGTGATTCCTTGGTGTAGCTTGAAATCGGGCACACATGCAAACACTAAGCATTATATCCGCCTAGATGCACATAAGTACAATAGAGAACCAATCATGGAGCGGTATACCTTGTGATCGAAGTCAATACCATTTTCATCAAGGCATAGATGGCCATTTGTGCGCATAGGAATTTTGACGCCTTTGCAATCTTGCATGCCGAATTTCTTCGTGACATCTTTGAGGTATTTCTCCGAGATATGAATATGCCATTGTGTTGTTGACGAATTTGAAGACCTAAGAAGAATTTCAACTCTCCCATCATAGTCATTTGATATTCTTCACTCATCATATAGGCAAATTCATCACTATAACGTTGGTCAAGACAGCCAAAGATAATATCATCAACATATATTTGGCACACAAACAGTTCACCATCATATGATTTAGTAAAGAGAGTAGGGTCGAGTGAACTGGGTGTGAAGCCATTCTTCACGAAGAATTCCTTCAATGTATCATACCACGCCCGTGGGGCTTGTTTGAGACCATAGAGGGCCTTGTTGAGTCTGAAGACTTTGTCAGGATTCTTTGGATGTTCAAAACCTGGGGGTTGAGCAACATATACTTCTTCCTCAAGCTTACCATTGAGGAATTCACTTTTCACATCCATTTGATAAAAAGTGATATTGTGATGGTTAGCATAGGCAAGTAATATGCGAATAGACTCAAGTCTAGCAACAGGTGCAAAAGTTTCATCGAAATCAATTCCTTCAACCTGTGTGTAGCCTTGAGCTACAAGTCGTGCCTTATTCCTCACCACAAGGCCATTTTCATCTTGCTTGTTGCGATAGATCCACTTTGTTCCAATGATATTATGCTTGCGAGGATCTGGATGTTTGACCAGTTCCCAGACATTGTTGAGCTCAAACTGATGTAATTCTTCTTGCATGGCCTGAATCCACTCAGGCTCCAGAAATCTTCATCTACCTTAGTGGGCTCTGTGATAGAGACAAAAGCATAGTGCCCACAAAAGTTAGATAAATGTGAAGCTTTTGAGCGTGTGAGAGGACCTGGCGCTTCAATGTCATCGATGATCTTGTCAACTTGCACTTCTTTTTCAATGCGAGGATGAGCTGGTTGTCGTCGAGGAATTTGATCATTTTCCTCAGCACCATTGTCTTGACATTATCTTCAGTGCATCAGCTCGACGTTCTTCGCGTCTGAGGAATGAATTCTTCAACAGATTCTTCAAGAGGGAATGACATCCTCAGTTGCCTTGAACTTGATAGATTCCTCAGGTGTTGGTTCATCTAACACAGAAGGTAGGTGCTCTCTTTGCGAGCCATTAGTTTCATCGAACCGCACATCTACAGTATCAAAAATCTTGTGAAGAGCGATGTTGAAGACTCTGTAGGTGTGCGAGTCCTTTCCGTAACCAAGCATAAAACCTTCATGTGCTTTCGGTGCAAATTTAGAACTGTGATGAGGATCTCTAATCCAGCATTTAGCACTGAAGACTTTGAAATAACTCACATTGGGTTTCTTGTCAGTGAGGAGTTCATAGTCAGTCTTCTTGAAGAATTTGTGTAGATATACTGTTGATGATGTGGCACGCGGTATCAATTGCATCAATCCAAAAAGCGACTAGGCGTTTTGTATTCATCAAGCATAGTGCGAGCCATCTCAACAAGAGTTCTGTTCTTGCGCTCCACGACGCCATTTTGCCGAGGAGTATAGGGAGCGGATAACTCATGAGTAATACCAAGTTCATCAAGATAGGCATCAAGACCGAATTCTTGAACTCAGTTCCATTGTCACTCCTAATGTGTCTGATCTTCACACCAAAGTTAGTTGAAGCCCTCGAGGAAAATCGTTTGAAGACTTCCTGCACTTCATTTTTGTAAGTAACAATGTGTACCCATGTGTAACGAGAGTAATCATCAACAATAACAAAGCCATATAGAGATGCATCATTAGTGACTGCTGAGTAATGATTAGGACCAAAGAGGTCCATGAGAAGCAATTCGAAGGGACGAGTAGTGGTCATGATAGTCTTCGCTGGATGCTTGGCCTTGGTCATTTTTCCAGCTTCACAAGCTCCACACAAGTGATCCTTGAGGAATTTGATATTCTCAATGCCAATGACATGCTTCTTCTTTGCAAGCGTGTGCAAATTCCTCATGCCTGCGTGACCAAGTAGCCGATGCCATAGCCAGCCTTCTGAAGCTTTTGCAAGTAGACACACGGCTGGTTGTGGTCTCAGAGAGAAATCAACAATATACAAGTCTCCTCTCCTAAAGCCTTCGAAGACTTTGGAATTGTCAGCTTCCATAATCACAACAAAACGATACTTGCCAAAGATAACAACCATATATATCAAGATCACAAAGCATTGAGACTGACATGAGGTTGTATCCTAAGGACTCAACAAGCATGACTTTGTCCATGTGTATGTCCTTAGAGATCGCAACCTTACCTAGACCCAATACCCGACTTTTGCCTTTGTCAGCAAAGATGATATGCTTCAGATGTGACGGTGATAAAGGAGCATCCATCAATAGATTCTTGTCACCAACATGTGATTTGTACATCCACTATCGAGAACCCACTCGGTGGCTTTGGGTTGATCATCCTGCAGATGAATTAGTGCAACTTATGATCTCATATACTTCATCGGTGAAGAATATGATATCAAGTTCATCGAGATGAATTTCATCGAGGCAAGATAACGAGATAAGCGAGATGAGGATGTGTGAAATGAAAGTTCATTTCATCATGATTAGCCTGCGTCCTTTCAGGCATTTTTGTCAGGCCCCCAGCAAATTCTTCAGACGTTTAAAGCACGTCTCGAGACCTGACCCTGCAGAAGAGGTTAGTTCTTTTTCTTCACCACCCACATCTGAAGGGGTGGCAAAGAGTTCATCACTCTGCGAGCACCATATGAGAATGGTGGCATAGAGGCCAATCCATTTCGTTTCACATAAGAGGGGTTAGGGTAAGCGTATGAATAAGCATAGAAATTCTTCGAGGACTTATGAACATATTGGTTTGAAGAATAATGCACATATTCATAGCCCTTAGCTCTACCCTGCGAAACAGAGTTGTTAGCACGATGATAATCATATGAGGACTTTGATCTTTTGAGGAATTTGATCCACGTGAGGAATTTGGTCCGTATGAGGACATGGATCCATATGAAGAATTTGGTCCATATGAAGAGTTTGATCTGGGGTTCCTATTCTTCACAGGTGGTGTCATGAGGACATTCACCTGAAGACTTTCAGGGCACTTCTTGGGAACCCAGATTTTCTTCATAGGGGAACCGTTCCTGCAGTTAGTGCCAACATATCTAGCAAATACTTCACCATTCTGATCTTTGAACAGTTTATAGTTGGAGTCAAATGACTCATCAGAAGAATGAGGAGATTCGCATGTAAAGCCAGATAAGTTAGATGGATCAATGGAGGTCCCTTTGCGACAACCCATGAGGTTTTGGGATATTGCTCAGGCTTCCAATATGTTCCATCAGCATTGAGTTTCCTCTCAAAGGCAATACCCTCTTTCCTAAGGTTCCTGTTGAGGATCTGCTTTTTAAGCACATCACAAAGAGTCTGATGCCCTTTGAGGCTTTTGTACATGCCTGTCATGTACAGTTCCTTCAAACCTGCATCGTCAAGGATACTAGCAATGTCCTCGGATGAGGAATTAGTGATAGCGAGGCAGGTGAAGAATTTGTAACGATTGAAGCATTTGAACATTCAGGTGAAGAATTAGCAGATTCACGTTCAATGCACTTTAAGCATGGAGGAACAAATTCTTCATGAGCCGCGTTGATTTGTTGAGCATGTAATGAATCGCGCTCCTTCTGAAGATCTTCATAACTCACTCTTAGCTTCTCAAGATCTTGCTTTCTTTGAAGAAATTCATAAGAAAGTTTCTCATGATCGAACAAGAGAGTGTTATGATGACCTTGAAGGCTGTCAAACCTAGGCTGAAGTCTCTGAAGATTTTCGATCGAGGGCTTTAGTGCGATCCATTTCTTCACCTAACATATCATCACTCTTATCTAGCATGTTTTGAACCTTTTCAAAAGCCCTTTGTTGTTTTACAGCAATCTTAGCAAGTTTTGAGTAATCGGGCTTTAGATCTTCATCAGATTCATTTTCACTAGATTCAGAGGAGGTATATTTGAGTACCTTGGCACCCTTTGCCATGAAGCAATAAGTGGGAGCGTAGTCATCACTATCTTCATCAGCTTTGTTGGTGAGGTCATTTTCTTCAGAGTTGAAGATGGACTTGCTGACGAAAGCAGTAGCGAGAGCTAGACTCGCCACACCAGACTCGGATTCTTCTGATGCCTCCTCTTCCTCATGTTCCTCAGATTCAGCTTCAGAGCCTTCTTGGAGCTGCTTTTCTTGTGAGAAGAGGGCTTTGAGGATTTTGATGATGAAGATTTTGATGATTTCTTCTTCTTCTTAGCGTCATCAGAACTGTAATCCTTGTATTTCTTATTCTTTAATTCCTTTTCCCACTGAGGACAATCTTGAATGTAGTGACCAGGTTTCTTGCATTTGTGGCAAAGTCTTCTCTTATAGTCACTGGATGAGGAATCACTGCTTCTTGAGGATTTTCCAAAGTGACCACGTCTTGAGAACTTCTGGAATTTCTTCACGAGCAGTGCTAGCTCCTGGCTTAATTCTTCAGGAACTTCTGGAATTTCTTCACGACCATAGAGATCTCTCTTTTCAGCAAGCTGGAACTCATGAGTATTTAGCCTCTCGAGGATATCAGCTGGATCAAGTGACTTGTAGTCAGCACGCTCTTGTATCATCAGTGCCAGAGTATCAAATGAGGAATCAAGCGATCTCAACAATTTCTTCACCACTTCATGGTCGGTGATGTCGATTGGCACCAAGCGCTTGAAGCTCATTTGAGATGTCGATGAAGGCGATCAAAGGTTTGTTGAACATTTTCGTTGTCGAGTCTTTTGAAGCGGTTGAAGAGATTGTGAAGAACATCAACTCGAGAGTCATGCTTTGAGTTGAGACTCCTTCATTTACTTTGGACAGCCTGTCCCGGATGAGCTTGGCAGTTTCCAAAGCACTCACTCTTCCATATTGTCCTCTGCTCAGATGGCCACATATGATATTCTTCGCTTGAGAATCGAGTTGCTTGAATCTCTTCACAACGGTAGCATTCAGAGAAGGTGTGACTGAGGGAACACCATTTTCCACAACATACCAGAGATCGTTGTCAATTTCCTCAAGATGCATTCGCATCTTGTTCTTCCAGTAGGGGTAGTCCGTCCCATCAAAGGTAGGACACCCTGCTGAGACCTTGATCATACCTGCGGTCGACATAACTAAAACTCCAGGTGGTTAAACCAAAATCACACAGAACAAGGGAGTACCTTGCTCGATACCAATTGAAAGTGCGTTATATCGACTAGAGGGGGGTGAATAGGCGATTTTATGAATTCTTCATCGAGGAATTTGCGGTGAGGAAATTCCTTAGCGAAGAACTACTTGCAAGCGGAATAAGTACTCGAGTAAGCATAAGAGAATGCGGGCATGGTCATCATGATGAAATTAAGACAATCAAAGAGTACGTAAAGCGTAAACACAGGATAGCACAAGATGAAGACAAACAGATGAAGAAATTGAACCGAGGAAATTGAGAAAGTCTTGATCAAAGTCTTCAAACACAGATATGAATGAACACTCAACACAAGAATGAGGAAATGAGAGGGTTGAGGAAATAGAACCGATAAGGTTGGTGAAGACAATGATTTGGTAGACAAGTTCCAACTGCTGTCTCAGTTGTACATCCTGGTTGGGCGGCCGAGTATTTAAACTCGAGGACACACAGTCCGGACACCCAGCCGAAAGCATGTAGCTCAGGACACCAAGTCCTCATCAGATTCTCCTTGAACAAAGGTCACATGCACTCGTCCAATCACTCATGGTAAGTCTTCAGGCGACTTGCAAACCTTCACAGACTTGGTCACTCGGCGATCCACAATTCCTCTTGGATGCTCTAGACCATGACGCCTAACTGTCTGGAAGAAGCACAGTCTTCAAAGGTAACAAGCGTCGGATCCACGCAGGATCAATCTCTTCAATGATGCTCAATCACTTTGGGTTTGTAGGGGTTTGGTGTTTGGGTTTTTCCTCACTCGATGATTTTCGCTCAAAGTCCTCGGAGGATGGGTTGCTCTCAAATGACAAGTGTCAAGTTTCTCTCGGAGCAGCCAACCAGCTAGTGGTTGTAGGGGTGGCTATTTATAGCCTAGGGAGCAGCCTGACATGATAAGACATAAATGCCCTTCAATGATATGACCGTTAGGTGGATAAGATATTTTGGGACAGTGCGCAAGACAAAGAACGGTCGGAAATTTTAATCTCAAATTCCTCGGGGCTATCATGTTCCTCACTGTAGGCCATCCGCCTTTGGCGAATTCCTAACTCCTCGGTCCGAACAAATTCTCAACGACCGGAAGAACTTCGTCTCATCCTTTGAAGAAATTGACTGAATCGTATGAGATTTCCAAAGGCTTCACTCGAAGGGATTGGTAGGTGTAGGATTTTGAGTTGAGCATCACATGGAAATTTTTCCTTAGTATTTCCTCGACCCCTTTAACAAGACGGTGTTTCCTATGACTCAAGAAAGAGAAACGAAACTACGAAAACAAAAGTCTTCACGCTTCATGTTCCTCAAATGAATACCAAGTCTTCAAGGTCACACCAATTTCTTCACTTTCAAAGTCTTGAAAGTCTTGAATATCAAAGTCTTGATCGAAGAACTTCATTTTTAGGGGTCGACTTTCTCTGTAAATATCAAACTCCTCATAGACTTATAGACCTGTGTACACTCACGAACACATTAGTCCCTTAACCTATAAGTCTTCAACACACCAGAATCACTAAGGGGCACTAGATGCACTTACACACGCCGGATCCCATGCTGACCAAGATGTTGAAGGCCGCGCCTTTTAAAGAAGGCGAAGGGGGGAGCGGGGAAGCAGCTGCCTCCACGAAGGAGACTTTCGAGGAAGGAGGGATCAAAGGTCCCATCCTCCAAGGAGAGAAGAGGGCCGCTTCGGAAGATCCGGAGGTCAAGGCCTCAAAGAGGGGAAAGAAATCTTTGTCAGAGAGTCCGGCGCTGGGAAGTAACCCAGCCGCACTATTTCCCCAAGGGGATCAGCCCTCCAGCGAGCCGTAAGTAAAAAGAAGGGGTCTTGTAAATAACGAACATCCCTGCATTTATTTCTGAAGATAACCGAAATTGTACCTTGTAGTTTGGATCTCAGCCCTTCTCAGCAGAGCTCGTCTTCGGGGGATCTTCTTCCGGAGATGATGGAGAGCAAAATGCCTCCACCTCTCGCACCCTCATGCGAGGCGGATGACCCTGAGCTGTCGTCGCGGAGGGTTTCCCCAAGTCCGGCGGGGCCGGAAGGTCCGGCGCCAACTGGCGTGCGGTCGGAGGAGCTGAAGGATCTGCTCGGGCGAGCGGTTATCTCGAAGATCACCGTCGCTGATGGGTACGGTGATTGAAAGAATTGCATCCAGCGGAGGCGGATTGCATGAAGCCGTCGAAGCTTCTTGGCGGGGTTCGAGGTACGCAAAAATGATGTACCTTCCGGCGCTTATGCATATAGAATGCGCCTGTATAGATAGTAGCCCCTGAGACTCGGTATGTTGTCAAAATTGACAGCGTGCCGAGGATCATAATCTCAGTTATACCATTTGCGCCGCTCCTAAATAGGTGGCGGGGCGTCCGGTGGCCAGCCGGACTGATGATTTTGCCGAACTAAAGCGGCAACTTGACGAGGCGGATGCGGACATCGCGCTGGTCAATAAACGGTTTGACGAGTCACAAGGTATGCGACTTCTCATGGACACCTGGTAAGGGAGCTTGATGCCCGTGCCTTACGACTTGTATGTTTAATGCAGGTGGTGCCGCTGCGTGGAGGAGCTGCGCGGAACTCGCCCGAGCTAAAGAGCAAGCGAGTAATGTAACGCTTGGCCGCTTTAAGAGGCGGCCAAGAGCTAAAAGCCGAACGGGCTGCTCAACGCCAAAGAAGAGGAAATGGCCGATATGGCCATAAAGTTGAAGAATACTACCGACCGCTGTGAGGTTCTTGAAAAAGAACGTCAAAGCGGAGCAAGAGGGCTGAAAAAGGCCACCGCCGAATCCAAGGATGCCCGTTCCGCTTTGAGAGCTGCCAAGGAGGAGCTGAGTCGGGCCGGGCTATTGCGGCTGGAAAACCGTTCTACTGCGGAGGAAATATCACGGATCCGGAGTATGCTCGGTTGGACAAGTTGTGGAGTTCGGAGGATGCTTATCTAGACTTAGCGGCGAAGCGCCGCGGACGCGATTGAGCACTTCCGAGGCCGTAAGGGCACGAAGGGAAGAGCTATATTGGTCGCAATTCCATAGTCCGGGCGTCTCTTCCGTTAACCGATCGGTTGGCGAATGGGCCGAGTTGAATCGATTATCCGGACTTGCCATGAAGCATGTCATGACTCATTTGTGGCCAAAGCGGACCCCGGTAGAAGAGTTATTTTGGTTTAGTGCAGCAGTTCCTTGATGCGGTACCGCGTCGGCCGCAATGAAGCGGTCGGCGTGTATTGAGGGAGCGCGGATGGCTCTAGCCCGTGTCAAGACATCTTTGGCGGAGATGAAGGCCACCTACGTTGCATCCCAAGATTCGGACAGGTTTAGTACCTGCCGAGCACTATTTTGAGGAAGTCCTGCAGGGCGCTCGTTTAATAGAGACGCAGTGCTCGAAGGATATTATGTTTAAATGACATGTATGATTTGTGAAAACAATGTTTCAATATAATATAAGAGCTTTTTATACTTGTGCGTTCAAGTAGTAAACTACTCCCTGTGCGGCCGCTGATGTATATGTATATATAACCTGAAAGATGGCGGTCCTTGGCTTCAGCCCCCACGCACATAGTGCGGGGGTGTTTGCAAAGAAGGCGCTTTTTCACACTTACTCCAACGTCTTGGTCCTAATTAAGGAGGTGGTAGCGTAGCAAACTAGGCAACCGGACTATAATGCTTTATCACTTTCACTTAGCCAAAGGAGTTCGAGGGTGGGGCTACTATATAGCCCCTGGGGGCACCGCACTCTCCCGAATTGAGTGCGTATGTGCACGACGAAAAATGGTCCTTCGTTAATGCGGAGGAATTCTAAACATTCGGTGAGTCATCGAGTGGTTGACCAGTCTCTCGCTATATCATGATAGTCAGTTTCGGCTTTCTCTCTGAGGTGCTCTTGCGGCGAACGGGGCACAATCGCGATAGATCTCCTGGTGCCGCGTTAGCCGATAGAATGGAACGTAAGGCAGCAAAACACAGGAGCCGGGCAAACCCAACATTTGACCAAAGACATGATTCGGAGCTGATGCATATAAGGCCTAACTCGAGACGCCAAACACTCCCTAAGGTATTCGGTCTTTATAAAAACGGGCAGAATAATGCCCTAAGCCCCCGTGTCCAGTGCAGCGCAAAAAATTCTGGTGCGGCCAATGCCAAAACGCCAGCCTCCTCCTCGGTTATAGCAAGAAACCGGGGATGTATATCAACAAGAGATAGTAAAGAAGGTTTACGCAGGGTCTTAATCTGAAAAGAATCCTTGCAACGGGTCCCTACTGCACGTCTGCGCCTGTGTCTCCGTTGTGCCGTATCCTGGACGGGTGTAGCACGTTGTTCATCTGTAAAAGGGAGCAACTTATTTTAAAAGAAAAAATATCGTGCAAAAAATGTACTTTATATTAAATAAACAGAGTACGATTCGAAGAAGTGAATAAAATAGAGCTTTATTGTCTCTTGTTGTACATGCGTGCAGCCCCTTGTATAGGGGTATGCCACTAGTAGGTGCCGGACTCGTCTAGCCGTGTCCGGGGTTTGAATGACCTATTCAGGTGCTTTGATTAGCGGAGCCGGATTGGTGTGAGGCTGTCAAGGCAGTCTCACGTTCTTCCGTGCTCGAGTAACACTTAATACTCCCTTTTAATGAGATGATGCCGCGTGGACCGGGCATTTTAAGTGTAAGAGATGCATAATGCGGTATTGCGTTAAAGCGGGCGAAAGCTTTACGCCCAGTGATGGTGCTTGATAGCTACTTTCGAATGGGGCGATGTGGAAGGTTAACTTTTCGTAGCGGAAGTTGTCGGATGAGCCGAACACAACTTCTAGCAGTAGGGAGCCCGTACAATGGGCATATGGGCCTGGCATTACCCCTTTGAAGGAGGTGTTGCTATGGCGAATTTTGGTTGGGTCTATCCCCATCCTGTGGATTGTGTCCTGATATATCAGGTTTATGTCACTGCCGCCATCCATGAGGACTTGTGTAAATTGGAATCCATCGATTATAGGGTCCAATATCAAGGCAGTCCATCCTGCGTTCCGGATACTTTCGGAGTAGTCCTGATGGTCGAAGGTGATTGGTTTTGACAACCAGTGTTGGTACTCCGCTAGGGTAGTATGTGCGGCGCGCATCTTAATGGGCGCCGCTCTGTTTTTTCCTTTTATCACGTGAAGTGAGTTTACTGTTTTAACCTCTTGTGGGAAATTCTTTTGTTTTCCGGTGCTCTGCTTGTGGGGTTCGTCATCATCCTCACTTGGTGTGTCGAGCCCCTTGTGTTCGACGTTGAGTCTGCGGACTGTTTGAAGACCCAACAATCTCTGTGGGTATGGTTTGCGGGCTTCCCGTGAGTCTTGTGGATTTGACATATCTTGTCAGATTTTGTTTAAGTTGGATAGCTCATCGCTATTGTCCTTAAGGGGCAGATTTTTATTGTTCTGCCGTGAGCTTTTGAATCCGGCGTTGACTGCCGCGCTCTTTGGACCGTTCCCTTTAATCCGGCGCTGGTCCTTGTTGCGTCGTGGTTTCCCATTTCCATCCCTGACTTCGGATGTACTTGGGTCGCTGGTGTTGCATCTTGCTAGCCAGCTATCCTCTCCAGCAAAGCGAGTCATGAGGCTTGTTAATGCGGCCATTGTTCTCGGCTTTTCTTGGCCGAGGTGTCTGGCGAGCCATTCGTCTCGGACGTTGTGTTTGAAGGATGCTAAGGCTTCGGCGTCCGGACAGTCGACTATTTGGTTCTTTTTAGTAAGGAACCTGTTCTGAATTTCCGGGCTGACTCTCGGGTTGTTGAGTTATGTGACTTAGATCGTCTCAGATCCGGAGGGCGGACATAGGTCCCTGAAAATTTGCCCAAACGCATCCTCGAGCTCTTCCCAGCTTCCAATGGTATTTTGGGGAGGCTTTTAAGCCAATGCCGAGCTGGCCCTTTGAGTTTGAGGGTAAGTATTTTATGGCGTGGAGATCATCTCCTCTAGCCATGTGTATGTGTAGGATGTAATCCTCAATCCGGACTCCGAGGTCTGTTGTTCCGTCGTATGCCTCTATGTTTACGGGTTTGAATCCCGCCGAAATTCATGATCCAGCACCTCGTCGGTGAAACATAGGGGATGTCTGGCGCCCACATTTGGGTGTGCCGTGATGTTCGGATATTTGGCGTGTTGCATTGCTTTGAAGAGGTTGCTTTCGGCCCATAGATGGACCTAATCGGGCCATCCTTTTGATGTGAATCCTTATGCGGATCGCATCGGCTTGTGTGTGCGGCGCCATTTGCCGCTCTCTTTTTGCCATGGGGTCGTCCATCCGACCGGTGGCCTTCTTACTTTTTGATTGTGGGGCTCTAAGGCCTCCTCATCAAATTCGGGCGATAGTTTTCTCTTGGTAGCTCTTTGTTCGGCGATCGTCGCCAGATTTGTCTCATGATGTTGAATACCTTGCTCCATCTGATTCTGAGTGCATCTTGGCTGTTTTGAGCTTCCGCTTCGCTTTTTCACGCTTCGCCAGCGATGGCGGCGAGCCTTTTGTGGAGGTTAGTCTGCTCCAACAATTTGTCCGGCGTGAGATCGTCCGGACTGTTATCTGCGCCGGGGATGGGTTGTTTATCCAAGGTGTCCTGTTCGGACGGTTGCTCGATAGCATGTTCGTAAATCCACCGGTTCGCCCCTGCTCTATGGCTGGGTCTTTGTTGAGGCAGGACTTGGTGCGTCGTTTACGTTGCCGTTTTGACTGCTTTTCGAGGGATTTATCCTTCGTAGCGTCCCATTGTTCCTCGTAGTCACTTCCTTTAGGTGTATCCACCATGTATACATCATGGGATGAGGTGGTTGTCCGGCATCCTATAGGTGTTGGTTCATGGTTGTCTCCTACATCGTCGTCCATACCGTCGATGTCTTCGGAGTCAAAATCGAGCACGTCGTGTAAGCTTTCGACAGTGGCTACAAAGTGGGTGGTGGGTGGGCATTGAATTTCTTCGTCGTCCGCATCCCAACCTTCCTGGTCGTAGTCCGGCCAGGGCTCTCCTGATAAAGAGAGAGACTTTAGTGAATTCAGGATGCCGCCAAAGGGCGGTCTTTGAAAGATGTCCGCGGCAGTGAACTCCATGACCGGCGCCCAATATCGGATTCGATTGGCAGGGGCGCGGAGGGTTCGGAGTCCGGAGAGGAGTCCGGCACCTTGGAGTCATGGTCTTCGCAAAGGACGGGGATTGTGTTCGGCTCAATCGTCATAGAGATTTCAGCCCCCGAGGTGGTGTCCAACCAACCATCCTCGATCGGCGAGATCGGCTCCGAATCAATGTTCGGAGCGGACACTAATCTTGACCTCCGTGACACCTTTGTTCGCGGCGAGTTAGATCATGCCCATCGAGACGGTCTGGCGCACTTGGCTGTGGCTCGAATCATCGAAGATCAAGTCTCCGCGGATGTCGGTCGTATAATTCAAGCTTCCAAATCTGACCTGATGGCACAGGCGTAGCTTCGATCTGCTCCGGATGGCCAAGTGAATTGGCCCGCAGTGCAAAGCCGCCGAATACGAAGATCTGTCCGGGGAGAAAAGTCTCACCCTGGACCGCGTCGTTGTTGATGATCGAAGGAGCCATCGGGCCTATAGGTGATGACATAGAGGAACTCTCAATGAAAGCACTAATGTCGGTGTCAAAACCGGCGGATCTCGGGTAGGGGGTCCCGAACTGTGCGTCTAGGCGGATGGTAACAGGAGACAAGGGACACGATGTTTTTACCTGTGTTCGGGCCCTCTCGATGGAGGTATACCCTACTCCTGCTTGATTAATATTGATGATATGGGTAGTACAAGAGTAGATCTACCACGAGATTAGAGAGGCTAAACCCTAGAAGCTAGCCTATGGTATGATTGTTGTTCGCCCCACGGACTAAAACCCTCCGGTTTATATAGACACGGATAGGGTTAGGGTTACACAGAGTCAGTTACAACGGTAGGAGATCTACATATCCGTATCGCCAAGCTTGCCTTCCACGCCAAGGAAAGTCCCATCCGGACACGGGACAAAGTCTTCAATCTTGTATCTTCATAGTCTAGGAGTCCGGCCGCGATAATAGTTCGGCTATCCGGACACCCCCTAGTCCAGGACTCCCTCAGGCGGGATGGCTTAATGGGCCATGCAAAATTCATAGTACAGCGGATACCATGCCAACACATAGTCTTAGAGCATGTTGGGTACTCTGGCAGGTGGCCAAGAGCGGTGAGGATCTCCTCATCAACAATACTGCAGAGCACCATCCCGTGGAGAACAACAATACAGTATTGAGAGTCTTCGAGACCTTTGCCTCAAATAATAGGCGTAAGCGAGCACTCCGCAGCCTCGCTGAAGTCTGCCATGTGGCAGCAATAAATCCATGGAGCGATACGGCTATCACCTTCAATGCCAGTGACGAACCTAAACGCCGAACAGCCCGAGCACCAGCCGCCTTGGTACTTAGCCCAATTGTGGACGGCTTCCGGCTCACTAAAGTGCTCATGGACGGTGGCAGCGGATTAAACCTCATCTATGAGGAGACTCTTCGAAAAATGGAAATAGACAAAATCCGCATTGAGCAAAGCAGCACGACCTTCAGAGGAATCATCCCTAGTCGGGAGGCACGATGTGCTGGGAAAATCACACTAGATGTGGTATTCGGCACGCCGGAGAATTATAGGTCCGAAGAAATCACATTCCAAGTGGACCTGTTCAGTAGCGGATACCACGCCCTTCTAGGGCGGGAGGCATTCACGATCTTCCAAGCTATACCCCATTACGGGTACATGAAGCTCAAAATGCCCGGGCCCAATGGAATCATCACTCTAGCTAGTGATCTAGACATAGCACTCCGCACCGAAAACAAAAGAGCCGCACTGGCACTCGAGGCGATATCCGAAGCCCTCGTGGCCGAGGAAATAACTGCGCTGCACTCCACAGTGGACAGGGACGATGTGATACTCGACAAAAGATCCAAGTCCACCTATTTTAAACCAGCGGATGAAATAGTCAAATTCCAAGTCCATCCAACGTAGCATACAAAAACAGCATCCATCGGGGCACAATTAAACCCCACAGAAGCGCCGCCGCTGGAGTTCTTGTCTTGTAATTGGGATATCTTCTTTGGCATCCTTCAGACATGTCAGGAATCCCACGTAGGCTGGCCGAGCATAGCCTTAACATCCTAAAGGGATTCAAGCCGGTCAAGCAAACTCTTCGGCACTTATCTGAGCCTAAGCGACAAGCCATGGGAGAGGAGCTAGCCAAGTTACTAGAGGCTGGATTCATTCGAGAAATAAAACATCCGGACTGGCTAGCAAACCTAGTGATGGTACCAAAGAAGGACCAATCCCGGCGCCTATGCGTCGACTTCAAGGACCTTAACAAGGCTTGCCCAAAGGATCCCTTCCCCCTCGCTTGCATCGATCAAATTATCGACGCTACTGCAGGATACGACTCATTGTGTTTCCTCGACGCATACTCCGGATACCATCAAATTAAGATGGCGGAGTCTGATCAAGTCGCAACGGCATTTATCACTCCATACGGCCCCTTCTGTTTTAACACCATGCCTTTCGGGCTCAAAAACGCCGGTGCAACTTATCAACGCATGATTTAGACATGCTTGGAGACACAGATCGGCAAAACAGTGGAAGCATACGTAGACGATATGGTCATTAAAACCAGACACGTCGAATCCTTAATAGACGACTTGAGGCTCACGTTCGACAATCTCCGAACATACGACATTAAGCTCAATCCGGAAAAATGCGTCTTCGGCGTGCCCACCAGAAAGCTCTTAGGCTTCATCGTCTCCAATAGAGGAATCGAAACAAATCCGGCTAAAATCCGAGCTATGTCATAGTTGGCCATCCCAACAGACCTCAAACAAATCCATAAGCTAACTGGATGCGTGGCTGCCTTAAGCCGCTTCATCTCCCGATTAGGAGAAAAGGCACTACCTCTTTATCGCCTTCTTCGATGTACCGAACACTTCGAGTGGACGGATGCGGCCACGGCCGGATTAGAAGAAATAAAAGCCATTTTGGCCACAAACCCAATCTTGGTCGCGTCGAATGTCGGCGAACCAATGTTGTTATATATAGCGGCAACACACCAAGTTGTAAGCGCAGTGCTCGTCGTTGAACGAGAGACGGACGAACATAAATTCCCGCTTCAAAAGCCGGTATACTATGTATCCACTGTCCTCACTCCATGCAAATCACGGTGCCCACATTATAAAAAAATAGCATACACGGTCTTCATGGCATCCCGGAAACTACGACACTACTTTCAAGAGTGTTCAATTACGGTGGCCTCTGAAGTACCACTCAATGACAGTATAAACAACCGCGAGGCCACGGGCTAGATTGCTAAATGGGCTATTGAGCTCCTCCCGTTCGACATAATATACAAACCAAGGCGAGCCATTAAGTCACAAGTACTGGCTGATTTCGTCGCCGAATGGACGGAAGCCGAACTCTCTAAAAAGTACGGCGCGTACTCTAATTGGATTATGCACTTTGACGGCTCAAATGTTGGCTGGTCTGGGGGCTGGTGTCGTCCTAACATCCCCCACCGGAGATACAGTCCAATACGTACTCCAAATACTATACACAGACGCCAACAATGCAGCAGAATATGAGGCCCTGTTACATGGCCTCCGGATGGCAGTCCCCATGGGCATTCAACGCCTGGAGGTGCGTGGGGACTCGAACCTCGCAATATCTGAAATAAATGGAGACTTCAACGTGAAGGATCCAAAAAGGGCGGCTTATCGCAACGCCGTCCTCAAAATGTCAAATCGGTTCGAGGGGCTTGAATTCCACCATGTGGTCCGAGAAAACAATCAGGCGGCGGATATCCTCGCCCGCATCGGTGCTAAGCGCGACCCTATCCCACCTAATATCTTCTTGGAAAGGTTGTTTAAGCCATCCGTGGTATGGGAAGGAGAGACCGGTAACAATAGTCAGGACCCGGCCACAACACCAGATACCGAACACTCTGACATAATCGGAGGCTCTGCCACCGAAATAACACCTTCCGCCCACGTGATTATGGCTGTCATTGCCCCGTGGACAGAACCATTCCTGGCCTACCTAACTAGGCAGGAACTACCTAAGGACCCAAACGAGGCGCGCTGCATTGTGCGGCGGTCTAAAGCCTACAAGGTCCATGAGGGAGAGCTTTATAAGAAAAGCACTACCGGAGTCCTTCAAAGGTGCATCTCCGAAGAGGAAGGGCGGCAACTTTTGGCAGAAATTCATGCTGGACTTGGCGGCCACCACGCCACAGCTCGGGCCCTTGTAAGCAAGGCCTTCCGTCTGAGCTTCTCTTGTGTGGCAGCCCGACCGAACGACAGGACCTCGTTCAACGCTATGTCGGTTGCCAGATTTTTGCAAACCAAAGCCATATGCCGCCTACCGCTCTCCAAACAATCCCCATTACTTGGCCCTTTGCGGTCTGGGGGCTTGATATGGTCGGACCCCTCAAAGGGGGAAGCCATAAGAGAAAATACTTATTAGTCATGGTGGATAAATTCACCAAATGGATAGAAGCCAAACCAGTTAAAACGGCCGAATCTGGACCAGTGATAGACTTCATATCCGGGGTTGTACACCGTTATGGCGTTCCCCACAGCATCATCACCGATAACGGCTCAAACTTTACAGCCGACGAGGTAAAACTTTGGTGCAGCAACATGGGCATCAAGCTCGATTATGCTCCCATCTATCACCCGCAAACTAACGGTCAAGTCGAGCGAGCAAATGGTCTTATCATGAGCGGCATTAAACCCAGATTAGTGCGATCCTTGAAGGAATCCGATATGCACTGGGTAGAGGAGCTCGACTCCGTACTATGGGGGCTGCGGACCACGCCGAATCGCACTACCGGATACACACCATTTTTTATGGTGTACGGCGCAGAGGCGGTACTGCCCTGCGACATAATTCATGACTCACCTCGAGTGCGCATGTATGAAGAGAAAGAAGCCGAGCTTGATCGGCAGGACAGTTTGGACGCCCTGGAGGAGGAGCGTGATGTGACAAAAGCCTGTTCCGCATTCTATCAGCAACAGGCTCGAAGGTACCAAAGGAGAGAAGTACGGGCAAAAACCTATAACGTTGGCGAACTCGTTCTACGCCTACCGGAGAAGAAAAGGAACAAGCTCAAGCCCAAATGGGAGGGTCCCTTCATTATTGACCAAGTTCTGACCGGTGGAGCGTACCGTCTGCGGGATGCATCAGACAATCGACTCGAGCCAAATCCATGGAACGTAGCCAGACTCCGAAGGTTCTACGCCTAGTGCCGGACTCTGTGTTCGTCTCCCTGCCTCTGTCAATTTTTTATATATTCGTTATCTGTCTTTTCTTTCTTTCTTTTTTCCCCTTTTATCTTCAAGGCCTTAAAAGGCTAAAATGTGTCTTCACTACACAATCTTGACGCGCTAGCCACACTCATTATACCTGGGGGCTTCTTATACAGAAGCTTAATATAACTATTTTCAGGGCTCTATGCCCCACACATGTGTCATTCTTCCACATGTACCTTTTTTCGCCATTATATGCATCGATATGACTTAAGTTTCGGCCAAGTTGGGTTGCCTGGCTCTTGTGTTTATGCCCTACTGTCGGTGTCAAAACCGGCGGATCTCGGGTAGGGGGTCCCGAACTGTGCGTCTAGGCGGATGGTAACAGGAGACGAGGGACACGATGTTTTACCCAGGTTCGGGCCCTCTTGATGGAGGTAAAACCCTACGTCCTGCTAGATTAATATTGATGATGTGTGTTACAAGAGTGGATCTACCACGAGATCAAAGAGGCTAAACCCTAGAAGCTAGCCTATGGTATGATTGTTGTTTTTTCTACGGACTAAAACCCTCCGGTTTATATAGACACCGGATAGGGTTAGGGTTACACAGAGTCGGTTACAAAGGTAGGAGATCTAAATATCCGTATCGCCAAGCTTTCCTTCCACGCCAAGGAAAGTCCCATCCGGACACGGGACGAAGTATTCAATATTGTATCTTCATAGTCTAGGAGTACCGCCGAAGATGATAGTTCGGCTATCCGGACACCCCCTAGTCCGGAACTCCCTCAGTAGCCCCTGAACCAAGCTTCAATGACGATGAGTCCGGCGCGTATATTGTCTTCGGCATTGCGAGGCGGGTTCTTCTTCCAAATAATTCATAGAAGATTGTGAACACTAGGATAGTGTCCGGCTCTGCAAAAATAAATTCCACATACCACCGTAGCGAGAATAATATTACACAAGATCAATCTGCTGACGTATTGTGTGGCGTGACGTTGCACCACTACTAAGCCTTTATTCAAATTGTTTTTACTGTTCCACCTCAGCGCGTTTAGCGAAGCGGTTTCCTTGGCACATCTTGTCGAGGTAGAGATCGTGTTCCCCTTATTTCGGGATTCCCATCAATACGGACGTGGGTAACCCAACCGCGCCCGTTGGCCTGCCTTCTCTATCAAAGGCGAGTCCTAATCGACCACGGGGTGGGCTCTTGGTATTCAACCTCTTTATAACGAGACCAAGGCCCTCTCCTTTTTACACCCTCTATCTAGTTCGCTTTGCGCTTCAATTCCAACACCCCAAAGCTTGATTCAGCGCTTGGACTTTCGATGATGTCCGGCTCCGACCAGCATGGCCGATGGGTGTCTTCCTCCATTACAGAAGAAGACGTGCTAAAGCTGCGAGACTCCAGGTATCTAACCGGCGAGATCTCGCATAGGCTGCCTGCTCCAGGGCAGGTCATTCCCACTCCTGAGCCCGGCGAGAACGTGGTGTTCGTGTCTCACTTTCGTCGGGGTTTAGGCTTCCCGACGGACCCCTTTGTGCGGGGGCTCATGTTTTATTATGGGCTTGATTTCCATGACTTGAATCCGGAGTCCATCCTCCATATCTCGTCATTCATTGTTGTATGTGAGGCCTTCCTCCATATTACCCCTCACTTTGGATTGTGGCTCAAGACCTCCAAGGTGGAGCCAAAGGCGATCGAGGGGCAGCAAACAGAGTGCGGAGGGGCGGTCATAAGTAAATGTGCTGGTGCTCCGTGGCCCGAGGGCTCTTTTCAAGAGGAGCTTGGTTTATGGCAACGGCAGTGGTTTTATATCACCGCTCCCAGGGGCACCAAATGGGCGGTGCTCCCTGCCTTCCGCTCAGGTCCACCACAGCCTGGCGTCATGGGTCAACAAGGGGCTCGACTGGGGTCGCCCAAGGGCGTTCCCTGCTGCAGGCCGTGTCGAGATCTCCGTGAAAGAGGGATCAATCTGGTTGCGATGGGGCAGGTTATTGTGATCCGGCGTCTTCAGCCACTGCAAGCGTCGCCCCCTCCGCTGTGGGAATTCAATCCGAGGGACCACGAGCTCTCAAAATTTTATGGGCACGACGCCTGTGGAGATGTATAAATTGTTCTTCGGATCACGAGAAGTGTCCGGACTTGACCAAGGACGCAGGACTAAGCTGCAATCGCCAGATGCTCAAGTAAGTAGTCCCAGAATCGGACAAGCTGTTCATTCATTTATTATATATATGCCCTTTAAAGGAGCCGTTTCTTGAACAGGAGTGGATAGCCAAGGCAAAGTTGATAAGGTGTCCGGCTCCCCTCCCAGAGACCGCGCCGGATCCCATGTTCACCAATATGTTGAAGCTCGCGCCCTTTGAAGAAGGCGAAGGGAGGAGCGGGGGAGCAACTGCCTCTGCGAAGGAGGCTATCAAGGAAGGAGGGATTAAGAGTCCCACCTTCCGAGGAGAGAAGAGGACCGCCTGTAAGATCCGGAGGTCAAGGCCTCAAAGAAAGGAAGGGAATCTTCGGCAGAGAGTCCGCTGAGGAAGTAACCCAGCCGCATTATTTCCCCAAGGATCAGCCCTCCAATGAGCCGTAAGTAGAAAGAAGGGGTCTTGTAAATAAGGAGCATCCCGTATTTATTTATGAAGATAACCGGAATTGTACCTTGTAGTTCGGACCTCAGCCCTTCTCAGCAAAGCTCGTCTTCGGGGAATCTTCTTCCGGAGATGATGGAGAGCGAAACGCCTCCACCTGTCGCACCCTCATGTGAGGCGGACGACCCGGAGGTGTCGTCGCGGAGGGTTCCCCCAAGTCCGGCGGGGGCGAAAGGTCCGGCGCCAAGTGGTGTGCGGTCGGAGGATCTGAAGGATCTGCTTGGGCGAGCGGCTATCTCAGAAGATCACCGTGCTCTAATGGGTACGGTGATTGAAATAATTGCATCCACGGAGAGCGGATTGCATGAAGCCGTCAGAAGCTTACTGGCGGGGTTTGAGGTACGCAAAAAATGATGTACCTTCGGCGATTATGCATCTAAAATGCGCCCTGTATAGATAGTAGCCTCTGAGACTCGGTATGTTGTCAAAATTGACAACGTGCCGAGGATCAAATTCTCAGTTTTAACATATCGCCACTTCTAAACAGGTGGCGGAGCGTCCGGAGGCCAGCCGGACTGATGAATATGCCGAACTGAAGCGGCAACTTGACGAGGCAGATGCGGACATCGCGCTGGTCAATAAATGGTTTGACGAGTCACAAGGTATGCGACTTCTATGCGGACACCTGTTAAGGGAGCTTGACGCCCATGTCTTACTGTGTGTATGCTTTAATGCAGATGGTGCCGCTGCCATGGAGGAGCTGCGGGCAGAACTTGCCCGAGCGAAAGAGCAAGCCAGAGTAGTAATGCGGCTGCTTTAAAGGCGGCCGAAGAGCTAGAAGCTGAACGGGCTGCTCACTGCCGAAGCAAAGAGGAGATGGCAGAGATGGCCAAAAAGTTAAGGAATGCTACCGATCGCTGCGAGGTTCTTGAAAAAGAGCGTCAAGCGGAACAGGAGGGCCTAAAGAAGGCCGCCGCCGAATCCAAGAATGCCCAATCGGCTTTGAGAGCTGCCAAGGAGGAGCTGAGTCAGCCGGGCAATTGCTTGGCTGGAAAACCGTTTCTGCGTAGGAAATATACAGATCCAAAGTATGCTCCGTTGGATAAATTATGGAGTTCAGAGGATGCTTATCTGGACTTGGCGGCGAGCGTTGTGGACGCGGTTGAGCACTTCCGGGGCCAGAAGGGGCACAGAAGGGAAGAACTATATTGGTCGCAATTCCATAGTTCGGAGCGTCCTCTGTCGCTGACCAATCGGTTGGCCGAATGGGCCGAGCTGAATCGATTGTCCGGATTGGCCATGAAGCATGTCTTGACTCACTTGTGGCCGGATGGACCCCAGCCGAAGAGCTATTTTGGTGTAGTGCAGCAGTTTCTTGGTGCGGTGCCGCGTATCGACGCAATGAAGCGATCGGCGTGTATTGAGGGAGCGCGGATGGCCCTTGCCCATGTCAAGACATACCGCGTAGATGAAGGCCACCGACGTTGCATCCCAAGACTCGTGACAGAAGTCGAGTACCGCCGAGCACTACTTTGAAGAAGTCCTGCCGGGCACTTGTTTAATAGAGACGCAGTGCTCGAAGGATATTATGTTGGAATGACATGTATGATTTGTGAAAACAATGTTTCAATGTAATATGAGTGCTTTTTATACTTGTGCGTTCAAGTAGTAAACTACTCCCTGTGCGGCCGTTTATGTATATGTGTATATAACCTGAAAGATGGCAGTCCTTGGCTTAAGCCCCCCAGCACATAGTGCGGGGTGTTTGCAAAAGAAGCGCTTTTTCACTCTTAATCCAACGTCTTGGTCCTGTCAAGGAGGTGACAACAGTAGCAAACCGAGCAACCGGACTATAATGATTTATCACTTTCACTTAGCCATAGGAGTTCGACGGTGGGGCCATCAAATAGCCACAGGGGCACCGCACTCTCCCGAATTCGGAAGCGTATGTGCTGACCGAAAACCGGTACTTCGTTAATGCGGTGGAATTCTATACATTCCGATTTCTCATCGATTGGTTGACCTGTCTATCGCTTTATAATGACAGTCGGTTTCGGCTTTCTCTCTTGAGGTGCTCGCCGGACGAACCGGGCACAATCGCAGAGTTCTCCTGGTGCCGCTTTAGCCGTGAAAACGGAACGTAAGGCAGCAAAACACAGGAGCCGGGCAACCCAACATTAGACCAAAGACATGATTCAGAGCTGATGCATATAAGGCCTAACTCGAGACGCCGAATACTCCCTAAGGTATTCGGTCTTTATGAAAATGGGCAGAATAATGCCCTAAGCTCCTAGTGTCTAGGTACGCGCAAAAAATTCTGGTGCGGCCAATGCCAAAGCACCAGCATCCTCCTCGGTTATATTAAGGAACCGAGGGGATGTGTATCAACAAGAGACAGTGAAAAAAGGTTTACGCAGGGTCTTAATCTGAAAAGAATCCTTGCAACGGGTCCCTACTGCACGTATGCGCCTGTGTCTCCGTTGTGCCGTATCCTAGACAGGTGTAGCACGTTGTTCATCTGTAAAAGAGAGGAACTTAGTTTAAAAGAAAAAGGATCGTGCGAAAGATGTACTTAATATTTAAATAAACAAAGTACGGTTCGAAGAAGTGAATAAAATTTGAGCTTTATTGTCTCTTGTTATAAATGCATGCAGCCCCTTGTATGGGGGTATGCCGCTAGTGGGCGCCGGACTCGTCTAGCCGTATCCGGGGTTTGAATGACCTATTGCAGGTTCTTTGCCTAGTGGAGCCGGATAGCTGTGGAGCCGTCGATGCAGTCTCCCCTTGTTCCGCGCTCGAGTAACACTTAATACTTCCTTTCAACGAGATGATGCCGCGTGGATCGGGCATTTTAAGTGTTAGAGAGGCATAATGCGGTATTGCGTTAAAGCGGGCGAAAGCTTCGCGTCCCAATAGTGCTTGATGGCTACTTTTAAACGGGGCGACATGGAAGAGTAACCTTTCGCGAGGGAAGTTGTCGGATGAACCAAACACAACTTCCAGCAGTACGGAGCCCGTGCAAAGGGCGTATGGGCTGGCGGTACTCCTTTAAAGGAGGTGTTGCTATGGCGAATTTTGGTTGGGTTTATCCCCATCCTGCGGATTGTGTCCTGATATATCGTGTTTATGTCATCGTCGCCATCCATGAGGACATGTGTAAATTGGAATCCGTCGATTATAGGATCCAATATCAAGGCAGTCCATCCTGCGTTCGGATATTATCGAATAGTCCCGATGGTCGAAGGTGATTGGTTTTGATAACCCGATTAATGCGGTAGCGCCTTTTAGGGGCGCCGCTTTGTTTTTCCTTTGATCACGTGAAGTGAGTTTACTGTTTTAACCTCCTGTGGGAAAGTTTTTCGTTTTCGGAGTGCTGCTTTTGGGTTTCGTCACTTTCGCATTTGGTGTGTCGAGCCCCTTGTGTTCGGCGTTAAGTCGGCGGATCGCTTGAAGACCCAAAGCAATCTCTATGGGTATGGTTTGCGTGCTTCCGGAGGTACCATGTATTTGACATACGATCTATCCAAAATCTCGTTTAGGTTGGATAGCTCGTCACTATTATCCTTTAGGGGCAGTGTTTTGTTGTTTGGCCGAGAGCTTTTGAATCCGGCGTTGACCGCCCGTACTATTTGGGTCATTTTCCTTATTCCGCGCCGATCTTTTCTGCGTCGTGATTTCATTTCCATCCCTGATTTCGGATGTACTCGGTCAGCCGGTGCTGCATCTAGCCAGCCAGCTGTCCTCTCCCGCGCAAAAGCGGGTCATGAGGCTTGTTAATGCGGCCATTGTTCTTGGCTTTTCTTCACCAAGGTGTCTGGCGAGCCATTCGTCTCGGACGTTGTGTTTGAAAGCTGCTGAGGCTTCGGCGTCCGGACAGTCGACTATTTGGTTCTTTTTAGTAAGGAACCTATTCTAGAATTTCCGGGCTGACTCTCCGGGCTGTTGAGTTATGTGACTTAGATCGTCTGCATCCGGAGGGCGGACATAAGTCCCCTAAAAATTTGCCCGAAATGCATCCTCGAGCTCTCCCCAGCTTCCAATGGTATTTTCGGGGAGGCTTTTAAGCCAATGCCGAGCTGGGCCTTTGAGTTTAAGGGGTAAGTATTTTATGGCGTGGAGATCATCTCCTCTAGCCATGTGTATGTGGAGGATGTAGTCCTCGATCCGCACTGTGGTCTGTTGTTCCGTCGTATGCCTCTATGTTTACGGGTTTGAATCCCGCTGGAAATTCATGATCCAGCACCTCATCGGTGAAACATAGGGGGTGTGCGGCGCCCCTATATTTGGGTGTGCCATGATCTTCGGAATTTTGGCGTATTGCATTGCTTTGACGAGCCTGCTTTCTTGGCCCATAGATGGACCGAACTAGGCCATCCTCTTGATGTGAATCCTTATGCGGATCGCATATTGGCTTGTGTGCGGCGCCATTCGGCGCTCTCTTTTTGCCATGAGTTCGTCCATCCGACCGGGTGGCCTTCTTGCTTTTTAATTGTGGGGGCTCTAAGTCCTCCTCGTCAATTCGGGCGTAGCTTTCTTTTCGGTAGCTCTTTGTTCGGCGATCGTCAGCCGTACTTGTTCAAGGGTGCTGAATACTTTGCTCCATCTAATCCTGAGTGCATCTTCCGCTGTTTCGAGCTTCCGCTTCTGCTTTTTTAGGCTACGCGCAGTGCCGACGAGCCTTTTCTGGAGGTCATTTTGCTCCGGTGGTTTGTCCGGTGTGAGATCGTCCGGACTGTTGTCTTCGCCGGGGACAGATTGTTTATCCAAGTTGTCTTGTTCGGACGACTGCTCGATAGCTTGTTCGTTGTCCACCGGTTCGCCCTGCTCTATGGCTGGGTCTTTGTTGAGGCGGGACTTTGTTCGGCGCTTACGCTGCCGCTTTGACTGCTTTTCGAGGGATTTATCCTTCAGAGCGCCCCGTTGCTCCTCGCCTTCATTTGCTTTAGGTGTATCCACCATGTATACATCATGGGTGAGGTTGTCCAAAGATCCTATAGGTGCTGGTTCATTGTTGTCTCCTACATCGTCGTCCATACCGTCGATGTCTTCGTAATCGAAATCGAGCACGCCGTGTAGGCTATCGGCGATTAGCTCTGAAGTGGGTGGTGGGTGGGCGTTGAATTTCTTCATCGTCCAGATCCCAACCTTCCTGACCGTAGTCCGCCAGGGCTCTCCGGATAAAGAGAGAGACTTTAGTGAATTCAGGATGTCGCCAAAAGGCGAGTGCTGAAAGATGTCCGCGGCCGTGAACTCCATAACGGGCGCCCAATCAGATTCGATCGGCAAGGGCGTGGATGGTTCGGAGTCCGGAGAAGAGTCAGGCACCCTGGAGTCGAGGTCTTCGCAAAGAACAGGGATGGAGTTCGGCTCGATCTCCGTAGAGATTAAAGCCCCCGAGGCGGTGTCCAACCACTCGTCCCCGATCGGGGAGTCCGGCTCCGGATTAAGGGTCGGAGCGGATTCTGGTGCGGCCTCCAGGGCACTGTTCGGCTGCAGAGCTAGATCATGCCCATCGAGACAGTGCGGCGCGCTTGGCTGTGGCTCGAATCCGTCAAAGATCAAGTCCCCGCGGATATCGGCCGTATAGTTTAAACTTCCGAGTCTGACCTGACGGTCAGGGGCGTTGCTTTCGATCTGCTCTAGATGGCTGCTTAATTGGCCCGCAGCAAAGCCGCCGGACCACGAAGATCTGTCTGGGAGAGAAGTCACACCGGACCACGCCGTTGTTGATGATCGAAGGAGCCATCGGGCCTATCGGACGGCGACAGAGGAACTCTCAATGAAAGCACCAATGTCGGTGTCAAACCGCGGATCTCGGTAGGGGTCCCGAATCGTGCGTCTAGGCGGATGGTAACAGGAGACGAGGGACATGATGTTTTACCCAGGTTCGGGCCCTCTTGATGGAGGTAAAACCTCACGTCTGCTAGATTAATATTGATGATGTGTGTTACAAGAGTGGATCTACCACGAGATCAAAGAGGTTAAACCCTAGAAGCTAGCCTATGGTATGATTGTTGTTTTTTCTACGGACTAAAACCCTCCGGTTTATATAGACATCGGATAGGGTTAGGGTTACACAGAGTCGGTTACAAAGGTAGGAGATCTACATATCCGTATTGCCAAGCTTGCCTTCCATGCCAAGGAAAGTCCCATCCGGACACGGGACGAAGTCTTCAATCTTGTATCTTCATAGTCTTGGAGTCCGGCCGATGATGATAGTTTGGCTATCCGGACACCCCCTAGTCCGGAACTCCCTCACCTACGTTCCCATTAATTCGGCTAGGGCATAAGGGGAGCACCTCTGCGATTGTTACTGCCGGGTCAGCCGGATGTGTACCTCAGACTGGGTGAAGCCGAAAGCTAGCGTTCTTAAGGGAATACTCGGTCAGTGAACAAAAGATGACCTTTATTTATTGTAATACATGCCCCCAGATGTTTATATCTTGCGTTTCTTTTTGCAGCTCGGACATGCACATTAGGGCATGCGTACCCAGGGAAAGGAACCCTTAACGGAACTATTCTCCCTGGAAGATGTTTCTTACTATCCATGTAATATAACATAGCTAGTTGGGTACTTGTCTGCTCAAGCACTTATGACCCCTACGCCTGGTTTCCACGCTGCACTTCAGTTTTTACATAAATGAGCGGGTATTCGGATACACTTCGGACTGTCGGGTCCAGAGGTCGAAGCGAAAAGGTCCGCCATGACAAATGATTTACAATCTGGCTAGGGACAATACATGTCATTGAAGTACACAGTCACTTAGACTGACTAAATTCTTCTTCTATACCATCCAACAGGTGTCTAGCCTACAATCCTGTTGGGAATACTTTGCGGCTAATTCTACTTGGTCATACACCAAACTGACGGGGATCTCTTTCCCATCGGAACCCACAGGTCTGACCTCGGCCTTGTGGTTCGGGTCAGCCTTGGTATATCGAGTCTTCACCATGGCCCAGGCTTCCCTCGCACCTTGTCGGCAAGCTGATATCTTCCATAATCGGAAGTGCCGTCGCGCTCCCTTGAGCTTCTCTACAAGCTCCCCCATGCCTCCTGGCAGGGAGGCGGATGGCCACAAGTCTTGGGCAATGCACTGCATCACCTGCCGAACTTGTTCGTGCAGTTGTGAGAGCTCTGGCAGAAGATCACCCGCAGACCCGGGCATCTCCTCCGTGGGACGACCCGTCAGCATACCTGTAGACATAACTCTGTTAGTCGTTTCTTTGCCGAACTCTTTAAAAGTTCGTTCAAGCACTTACTGAAAATGCCGCGTCGAAGCCTCTTATTCTCCTTTACGGAGTCAGCAAGCTGGGCTCGAACATTTTTCAGTTCCACGCCCAGCTGGATATTGGCGTCTTGGAGATCGTTTTTCTCCCGCCTAACCCGTGTATGCACGCGCTCGCCAGCCTTTAGCTGTCGTTGAGCATGCGGCTCATACCCTATCACGACCTCCGGATTCATTCCGGAGTCATTTGCAGAATCTATTGTTAGATTTGCATGCATGCCGCATACTACCTAGTACCTGTCATTCTTTGCAATAGAAATAAGTGTTACCAGATGGGGCCTTCTCGGACTCCTTTACTGCGGCAATTGCGGCCTGAAGCTGGGCTTTGCACTCCTCCAGCTCTTGAGACAACCGGGTATTCTTCTCCGTAAGAACCTATGCAAACAATGATCCTTAAATCAGTTGTGCCAACTGTTTCAAGTCTCAAGGGCTACTGATATACATAATTATTAGATTTTCTTACCCATATATCCTTTACATACTGGTCCGTGGCTTTGGCAAGACCATTTTGAGCAGCTCGGATTTACGCGTCTCCTGAGTTAAAAGCGTCGAACGCCTCTTGGGAGAAACAAGCGTCGCGGAGTACGGCCCGGCGGCGCTTGTGATTCATGGCACTCTCCACTTCAGAATTCATAGCGGACAGCCTATCCGCATCCTCTATAGGAGGAACATCCGGTGTTGGCCCCATGTTAGCGTCCGCCTCCAGGTCCGGCTCTGAAGCCCGGCTGGTGGAGGCGTGGCCGGCAACCTCTCCGGATATAGTCCGGCGAGCGTTTTTCCTACTAGGAAACATGGACGTTATTATATTTTAAAAGACGACAACCACGGAGTGGGGTTCTGTTTCATACCTCTGCGACGGCGTCTCAGTCCTGACCACCCTCCTTTTAAGCCTACCCGGTTTAGGTGCCCCTTGTTGGTGAGTCACTGCGGGTTCGGCATGGCGTCCCGAGGGCCTTCCCTGTAAGACACCATATGTGTGCGGTAGGTGAAGTGCAGAAAAAGGGATCCTTCTCGGAAGTTGGGACTCCGGTTTTACTTACATGCGATGCAGGGAGTAGTCCAGGATAATCGGCTATGATGGCCACCATGGCATCATCGCAGCTCAATTGATAGAACGTCCTGTCAATGAGCTGCACAAATGTGTCTGGATCCTCTTCGAGTCCGGGGTCGAGGGCCCGGTCAGGGTCCTCTGGTTGTGGAGGCGGGCTGTGGACCTCCCTCATAGCTTTTAGCAGTTCCTGCTATGAAATAGCAAGGTAAATATTTATGACAAAGAATGCGGGAAGGTCTAGAGTAAAAATTAGCAGCTCACCCAGTTTGGGGGGTTGTACATGGAGAATCCATCCCGTGGCTTGATACGGATGAACTCCTCTTCCTCTCCTTTGTATAAATCGAATAGTATTTTCGCTAGAGCAGCGACGGAGTCCGGACCTTTACGACCGCAGTGGGTGGCATCGTCTTCTCCATTGAAGTGCCACATGGGTTGTCCCCGATATTGAAGTGGCTGCACCCCCCGCATTATACATATTGACATAACCTCGACTATTGTCAATCCTGATTTGGCCAGAGTTTGTATCCGGCCCATCAGGTAAAGGACCTCTCTGTTATCTTCCTCCTGGGGGCTCCGAGGGCGCCAGCTGCGACGTTTCTTCAAAGGGGTGTTATTAAGCTCAGGAAGGCCCATCCGAACAGGGTTCGGAAGGGGGACGTCCTCCATATAAAACCACTCCGAAGGCCAGTCTTCGGATGTCTTCTTCGGAGTACCGGACAGATATCCGGTCCCGGCGATGCGCCATATCTCGGCTCCGCCCACTTGATATATCGACCCCTCTTGTGTACGGGGTACGAGGCAGAATAGCCTCTTCCATAGCTCGAAATGAGCTTCATATCCCAAAAACAGCTCGCAAAGGGCGACATAGCCTGCGATGTGTAATATGGAGGCAGGAGTAAAATTATGCAACTGGAGGCCGTAGAACTCCAGGAGCCCGCGGAGGAACGGATGGATTGGAAATCCAAGTCCCCTTAACAAGTACGGGACAAGGCATACCCGCTCCCCCATGGATGGGTTGGGAAAGCTCTCCACTTGTTCCCCGCCATTGTAAGTGGCTAGTCCAGCTCGGACGGGGACCATATACGCAGGAGGAAGGAACCCCTGGGTTTGTAACTCTACTAACTGTCTGTGGGAGACGGAATACTTCTTCCAGTTGCCTGGCTTAGGGCCACGGGGGCGAGAGGAGGAGCTGCGACGACCGGCCATGGTGGGATGGATTTTTTCGGGCGCGCTCCGATGGATACTCGTTGAGGGAGGATGGAGTGATCTGGATCTGAGGATCCCCGTTCCCTTAAATGGACGATTTACTCACATGGTTAGGGTGGCAAGTGCAAAAACGCCTCGACTTCTCGCATTCGCTCAACACGTGGAGGATAGCCGTTATTAGGCGCAGAAGTCAAGGAGTGCAACATTCATGGGAAGCCGGACACTACTCGACAGGTACTCGGAATTTGGAGAAGAACCCGCCTTGCAATGCCGAAGACAATCTGCACGCTCGACTCATCGTCATTGAAACCTGGTTCGGGGGCTACTGAGGGAGTCCTGGATTAGGGGGTCCTCGGACAGACGGATTATATCCTTTGACCGGACTGTTGGACTATGAAGATACAAGATTGAAGACTTCGTCCCGTGTCTGGATGGGACTCTCCTTAGCGTGGAAGGCAAGCTTGGCAATACGGATATGTAGATCTCCTCCCTTGTAACCGACTTTGTGTAACCCTAGCCCCCTCCGGTGTCTATATAAACCGGAGGGTTTAGTCCGTAGGACAACAACAATCATACCATAGGCTAGCTTCTAGGGTTTAGCCTCTACAATCTCGTGGTAGATCAACTATTGTAATACTCATATCATCAAGATCAATCAAGCAGGAAGTAGGGTATTACCTCCATCGAGAGGGCCCGAACCTAGGTAAACATCGTGTCCCCCGCCTCCTGTTACCATCCGCCTTAGACGCACAGTTCGGGACCCCCTACCCGAGATCTGCCGGTTTTGACACCACCAAGCTAGTTGAGAAAAACGGTTCGAATAATGACCGGGCCATGGCGTGATGTCACGTTACGAAAAGTTGTCAGCAGATTAGATTTGTGGAAATATTATACTCTCTACGGCGGTATGTGGAACTTGTTTTGCAGAGCCGGACACTATCCTTGTGTTCAAAATCTTCTATGGAGTATTCGGAGGAGGAACCCGCCTTGCAATGCCGAAGACAATATGCGCGCCGGACTCATCGTCATTGAAGCCTGGTTCGGGGCTACTGAGGGAGTCCTGGATAGGGGGTCCTCGGACAGCCGGACTATATGCTTTGGCCGGACTGTTGGACTATGAAGATACAAGATTGAAGACTTCGTCCTGTGTCCGGATGGGACTATCCTTTGCGTGGAAGGCAAGCTTGGCGATTCGGATATGTAGATCTCCTCCCTTGTAACTACTCTGTGTAACCCTATCCCCCTCCGGTGTCTATATAAACCGGAGGGTTTAGTCCGTAGGAGAACAACAATCATAATCATAGACTAGCTTCTAGGGTTTAGCCTCTACGATCTCGTGGTAGATCAACTCTTGTAATACTCATATCATCAAGATCAATCAAGCAGGAAGTAGGGTATTACCTCCATCGAGAGGGCCCGACCTGGGTAAACATTGTGTCCCCCGCCTCCTGTTACCATCCGCCTTAGACGCACAGTTCGGGGCCCCCTACCCGAGATCCGCCGGTTTTGACACCGACATCCGGCGCGCAGATTGTCTTCGCCATTGCAAGGTGGGTTCCCTTCTTCCCAAACTCCAAGATAGTCTTCAGACGCAATGATAGTATCCGGACCTGTCACACACACCATACACAACCACAAAGAAAATATAGTTTTACACGAATCCAATCCGCTGACAAACTCTTTGTAGCATGACATCACGTCCGACCGATCATAATTCCTAACTGTTTCTGTGTCCGCCGCTCCACGTCCCGAGACGCGGTTGCCATTGGCACGTCTTGTCAAAGCAGAGATCGTGTCCCCTTATCGTGGGATTTTCATCAATGCGGGTATGGATAACCCAACCGTGCCGTTTACATAGGCCTTGGGAATAGGCGAGCTTTCAGAGCGAGTGGGGAGGCGCTTGATATTCGCGGCCTTTATAAGGGGATAAGGATTCCCTTCCTTCACCCACACCCTTTCTCTCTTCCAGTCCTTCCGTCCTTGAGCTCCAGCGCCCAAGCTTTAGCTTTTCCTCGTTCGATAAAGCACTCCAAACATGTCCGAATCCGGAGCTAGAGGCAAGTGGATGGCCTCCTCCGCTAAGAAGGACATTACAGAGCTCCGGGAGGCCGGATGTCTAGCCAAGGAGATTGCTCACCGACTCCCAGCCAAAGGGAAAATCGTCCCCACTCCAGAGCCCCATGAGAGGGTTGTGTTTCTCACACACTTTGTTCGTGGGTTGGGATTCCCTCTCCACCCGTTCGTCCACGGACTGATGTTTTACTACGGTCTAGACTTTCATGACCTAGCCCCCAATTTCATTCTCAACATCACGGCATTCATTGTCGTGTGCGAGGCCTTCCTCCGCATCCCACCTCATTTCGGCCTATGGCTGAAGACCTTTAATGTGAAGCTGAAAGTGGTGAGCGGCCAACAAGCAGAGTGCGGGGGCACCATGGTGGGTAAGATGCCCAATGTTACCTGGCCCGAAGGCTCCTTTGCGAAAACGGTGAAGGGGTGGCAATCAGGGTGGTTCTACATCACTGAGCCGCGCGATACTGACTGGGCCGCGGCACCCGAATTCTGATCTGGAATCCCGATGCGGCTCACCTCCTGGCAAGAGAGGGGCCTAACCTGGGGTCCCTCGAGCGAGCTGACTAGGCTCCAGACGTGCTTCAAGAACATGATAGACAGGAAAATCAAGCTCGTCAACGTGATCCAGGTCATGCTCATTCGTCGGGTTCTTCCGTGCCAACGCCGGACTTGCTATATGTGGGAGTACGATCCAGCCAAACACCAGACGCTACTAGAGCTCTTCGGCACGATGCACGAAGACATCTGGAAAGTGCTCTTCAAGGCCGGTGAGACACCACTGCCCACGACCGAGGATCACGGGCTCAGCTTAAAACACCAGGCTAATTCGGTAAGTTGTTTCATGTTTTCAAGGCATACCCTTTACTAGCATATTTTGAGGAAAAAGCCTAAGCCTTCCTATCCATGTTTTCAGGCCTGGATTGAGGTAGCAGGGGAGATTAACTATCCGGCTCCACTGCCTGAAGACCCCGAATTTCCATTACTGATGAAAATGTTGTTTCCAGCACCTTACGAGGTGCTGGAGAAGACGGCCAAGAAAGCGGCCAAAGGGGGCCGGAGAGGCCCTCGCCGAAAAGGCGCTCCGGACGTGATGTCCGAAGACGAGACTCACTCTTCGTCCGCCGAGGACGATGACGAGGAGGAGGAAGAGGAAAATGACTCCCCACCCGAGGTGGGGAGGAAGAAGAGAACAACCTCCACGAATCTGGAGGCGAAAGCACCCAAGAGGGGGAAATGCTTCCCCGCGGATAACTCCGCGTCGGATGTCGATAGCAGTCCGGAGCGGCCTTCCCGGGCCAAGCCTCGAGCCGCATCGCAAGTATCAAAAATCTTTATGCACGCCCGAATGTTCGTCCTTTCCGCCTTGCAATATTGATATGTTTTAATCGTGTTATTGCAGTCCGGCTTGGGAGAGTTCTCCGAGATCTTCATCAGAAGGTTCACTGGACCCCAAGGAGAGGGCCAGCATGTCACCGCCGCCCGCTTACTCCGCCTCGGCCAAGGGTGTGACGAGGAAGCATCCCAAAGGGCCTCCTCGGACTGGAAGAAGGCTCCGGAGATCGTCAGGGTGGCACTGCAGGATGACTCCTGGGCTGCCGGATATATGGGGAGAAAATCCCCTATGGAGACGGACGGTGCGGGCTGAGTTCTACTCGACCCTCAGCCGGATTCTATTCCGGAGACCTATACGGCTCCGGAATCCGGCAAACGGCTTTTCCCAAAAAGAGGGGGTGTGCAACCGGTGACCTCTGTCCAACCGGAGGTGCCGGATCGTCTACTGGAAGCGCTGCAAGGCGCCTCCATTATGGATGAGCATCGTGCCCATATGGGTACGGTGATTGAAAGGGTTCAGTCTGCCAAAAATGGATTGACCAAAGCCTGCGCTAGCCTTCTAGCAGACTTTGAGGTGAGTAATGCAATTGTAAGAAGAATATCACAGCGTAGACAGTAGCCCCTGATGCTCTGTTCGGTGTCTGGAAAGAAAAAGCCGAACAGAGGATCAAAAATAATTTTCGCAGGAGTCTAACATAAGGTGTCTATGTGAATAAGCAGGCCTCGTTGCGGGCTGCTACCGCTCAAACCGCGGAGGTCTCCGGACTGAAGCAGAAACTGGAGCGGGCCGAGGAAGAGCTCGGCCTCATGAAGATGCAGCTGGAGGATAGCCAAGGTATGCAGTAACCTGCGTGTATATTGAAGAATAAATCGTTCAAGCTAACTAAAGTGTCATGAGCTTTACTAGGGGCCACGACCGAGGTGGCGGCCCTCAAAAAGGCATTAGCTGAGGCCGAGGAAAAAGCGGCCAAGGAACGTGCCGCACGCGAAAAGCACGAGGCCAGGGTCAGCAAGATTCAGCAAGAGCTCCAGGACGCCGTCAAGAAGTACGAGTCCTTGGAGCATGATTCTAAGGCACAAGAATCCGAACTTGTTAAGGCCCGCAAGAGCACGCAAGATGCCCGAGCCAAAGCCCAGAGCGCCCTCCAGGAAATCCAGGTGGCCAAGAAGATTGCGGCGGGTAAGGCTGTCACTATGCAAGGCAAGTATGCAAAGGAAACGGTCCTTGAACTTACCCGAACTTCTGTTTTCCAGGGACATTTATAGATCTGTCGTGCAGCGTATCGGATGCTGTCGAGTTCTACCAGGCCGAAGAAGGGATGTCTACGGAGAAGTTGTTCTGGTACCAATATCTTGGACCAAAACATCCGGTGCCCTTTAGCGACTAGTTGAAACAGTTGGTCGAGCTACACAAGCTGGACAAGTTAGCCATGAAGGACCTGATAGTCTGGTTGTGGCCTACCGAGCCCGTGACCGGCAGCTACTTTGGACTTTTGAATCGGCTTGTGAGTGCCTGTCCACAGCTTGAAGTCGTGAAGCGGTCGGTTTGCATTGAGGGTGCACGGATGGCCTTCGCGCGTGTCAAGACGCACTGGGCGAAGATGGATGCCAAGAAGTTGATGATCGAAGGGCCACCTGAGGGCAAGGAGCATCGGCGACCCGAGTTGTATGTCCTGGAGGGATCCCGCCTTGTGGCAGAGCAATGTGTGAAGGACGTGATATTCCCATGAAAACATTCGGGTTGTCCTGTAATATGAAACAAGATTGATATGTAATATGATGCTTGTGATTAAATTTTACCTCCTATGCGGCCGTTTATTAACATCTGAGGGTTGACCAGTCGTCGGCTTCTGCCCCCACGTAGATAGTACGGGGGTGTTCAGGATAAATCTAAACACTCTTTACTCCACATTCTGGTCCTTAAAGGAGGTGTTTAGCGCAACGAACAAGGCAATCAGACTATACGGACTTTATTACCCTCACTTAGCCATAGGAGTTTGACCATGAAAATTTTGGCGAAGCCCCTGGTGTTCAGAAGGCCGAACTAGGGGTGTTATGTACGCCTAATCGGAGAAAACCGATTCCTCGCATAAAGCGGAAAAAATCTCTAGGGATTTGAGACCTCTCGAACAGCTGACCAGCTCTCGCCACATCATGACAGTCAGTTTTCGGCTTTCTCTACAGAGGTGCTCGTCCGGACGAACCTGGACACAATCGTAGTAGTTCTCCCGTTACTACCCTAGCCGATATAGCGGAACGTAAGGTAGCAAACACAGGAGCTGGGCAACCCAACTATTGACCAAAGACATGATTCGGAGCCGATGCATATAATGATATAAGTTCGGGGTGCCGAACTGTACTGTAGAAGTGTTCGGACTTTTGTTGCCGTAATGCGGGGCGTGATGAAGCCCCTGCCGCAGTAATACATACCAGAATGTACGTGTGCAACGAGTAATAAATACAAAGGAAAAAGGGGAAGATTAAATAAGAACTAACGCTGCCCTTTATTTTTATAATGTGATTGATACGTCGAGGCGTATTTGTTCATGTAATATGATAAGCAAAAAAGGCTATTTAACATGCCAAGACCAAGTGCAAGCTGCGTGCGGGTATGTAAAACAGGTATAGCAATTGTTTAACGGAGGCCACCTGGGGGTTCCCTTGTGCGCCAAAGCTCCTTGCCTCCTTGGTGTGTCCGACAAACGGGTTGTCAGAAGAAACCTCGAAAAGAGAGAAGAGACCTGAAATGGAAAAGAGAAGGTACGCGAATCCTGGGGTTGGTCGAGCTGCACTGTGGATCGCGAGCTGGCTATGCCTCCGTCCATATTCATGGGTTTTTGGGCGCGTAGTTATGTACGCGTGGGATGGGGGCCGAATTGCTAATCAAGCTCTTTACGAGCCGAGCTGTCATGTTGCAGTGTAGTCCGGACCCTCTTAACGATGTCCGGGGGCTCGGCAGCCGGATTATAGTTCTGCTTGAGAAGGTCGTTCTATATCTCTGCTGCTAGGGCGGCTGTGTGCTCCTCGGTACGGAGGGAGCATTCCGTGTTTCCATTGACTGTTATGACGCTGCTACCTCTTGAGCACTACGTTGGTTTTCCCTTGAAGAGGAAAGGGTGATGCAGTAAAGCAGCGTAAGTATTTCCCTCAGTTTTTGAGAACCAAGGTATCAATCCAGTAGGAGGCCACGCTCAAGTCCCTCGCACCTACACAAACAAATAAAAACCTCGCAACCAACGCAATAAAGGGGTTGTCAATCCCTTCACGGTCACTTATGAAAGTGAGATCTGATAGACATGATAAGATAATATTTTTGGTATTTTTATAATAAAGATGCAAAGTAAAATAAAAGGCAATAAAAATAGCTAAGTGTTGGAAGATTAATATGATGGAAAATAGACACGGGGGGCATAGGTTTCACTAGTGGCTTCTCTCAAGAGCATAAGTATTACGGTGGGTGAACAAATTACTGTTGAGCAATTGATAGAATTGAGCATAGTTACGAGAATATCTAGGTATGATCATGTATATAGGCATCACGTCCGTGACAAGTAGACCGACTCCTGCCTGCATCTACTACTAGTACTCCACACATCGACCGCTATCCAGCATGCATCTAGAGTATTAAGTTCAAAAGAACAAAGTAATGATTTAACTAAGATGACATGATGTAGAGGGATAAACTCAGGCAATATGATATAAACCCCATCTTGTTATCCTCGATGGCAACAATACAATACGTGCCTTGCTGCCCTCACATCCTTTGGGAAAGGACACTGCAAGATTGAACCCAAAGCTAAGCACTTCTCCCATTGCAAGAAAGATCAATCTAGTAGGCCAAACCAAACTGATAATTCGAAGAGACTTGCAAAGTTAACCAATCATACATAAAAGAATTCAGAGAAAATTCAAATAATGTTCATAGATAAACTTGATCATAAACCCACAATTCATCGGTCTCAACAAACACACCGCAAAAGAAGATTACATCGAATAGATCTCCACGAGAACCGTGGAGAACTTTGTATTGAGATCCAAAGAGAGAGAAGAAGCCATCTAGCTAATAACTATGGACCCGAAGGTCTGAGGTAAACTACTCACACATCATCGGAGAGGCTACAGTGTTGATGTAGAAGCCTTCTGTGATCAATGCCCCCTCTGGCAGGATGCCGGAAAAGGCCCCAAGATGGGATCTCACGGGTACAGAAGGTTGCGGCGGTGGAATTAGGTTTTCGTGGATCCTTCTGTTGGTTTGGGGGTACGTACGTATATATAGGAGGAAGAAGTACGTCGGTGGAGCAACATGGGCCACACGAGGGTGGAGGGCGCGCCCAGGGGGGTAGGTGCGCTCCCCTACCTCATGCTATCCTAGTTGATTTTTTGACGTAGACTCCAAGTCCTCTGGATCACGTTTGTTCCGAAAATCACGTTCCCGAAGGTTTCATTCCGTTTGGACTCCGTTTGATATTCTTTTTCTGCAAAACTCTGAAATAGGCAAAAAACAGCAATTTTGGGTTGGGCCTCCGGTTAATAGGTTAGTTCCAAAAATAATATAAAAGTGTATAGCAAAGCCCATTAATCATCCAAATAGAATATAATATAGCATGAAGCAATCAAAAATTATAGATACGTTGGAGACGTATCAAGCATCCCCAAGCTTAATTCCTGCTCGTCCTCGAGTAGGTAAATGATAAAAACAAAATTTTTGATGCAGAATGCTACTTGGCATAATTTTTTATTGTAACCCTCTTAATTGTGGTATGAATATTCAGATCTGAAAGATTCAAGATAAAAGTTTAATATTGACATAAAAGAAATAATACTTCAAGCATACTAACTAAGCAATTATGTCTTCTCAAAATAACATGGCCAAAGAAAGTTCATCCCTACAAAATCATATAGTTTAGTCATGCTCCATTTTCGTCACAGAAGAATGCTCTCATCATGCACAACCCCGATGACAAGCCAAGCAATTGTTTCATACTTTAGTAATCTCAAACTTTTTCAACCTTCACAAAATACATGAGCGTGAGCCATGGATATAGCACTATGGGTGGAATAGAATATAATGATGGGGGTTATGTGGAGAAGACAAAAAAGGAGAAAGTATCACATCAACGCGGCTAATCAACGAGCTATGGAGATGCCCATCGATTGATGTTAATGCAAGGAGTAGGGATTGCCATGTAACGGATGCACTAGAGCTATAAATGCATGAAAGCTCAACAAAAGAAACTAAGTGGGTGTGCATCCAACTTTCTTGCTCACGAAGACCTAGGGCATTTGAGGAAGCCCATTGTTGGAATATACAAGCCAAGTTCTATAATGAAAAATTCCCACTAGTATATGAAAGTGACAAAACAAGAGACTCTCTATCATGAAAATCATGGTGCTACTTTGAAGCACAAGTGTGGAAAAAAGTATAGTAGCATTGCCCCTTTTTATATATATTTTTGGGCCTCCCTTTTTTTATTTGGCCTTTCTCTTTTTTTATTGGGACAATGCTCTATGAATGATAATCATCACACTTCTATTTATTTACAACTCAATGACTACAACTCGATACTAGAACAAAGTATGACTCTATATGAATGCTTCCGGTGGTATACCGGGATAGGCAATGAATCAAGAGTGACATGTATGAAAAATTATGAACGGTGGTTTTTCCACAAATACGATGTCAACTACATGATCATGCAAAGCAATATGACAATGATGAACGTGTCATGATAAACGGAACGGTGGAAAGTTGCATGGCAATATATCTCGGAATGGCTATGGAAATGCCATAATAGGTAGGTATGGTGGCTTTTTTTAGGAAGATATAAGGAGGTTTATGTGTGACAGAGCGTATCATATCACGGGGTTTGGATGCACCGGCGAAGTTTGAACCAACTCTCAATGTGAGAAAGGGCAATGCACGGTACCGAAGAGGCTAGCAATGATGAAAGGGTAGGAGTGCGTATAATCCATGGACTCAACATTAGTCATAAAGAACTCACATACTTATTGCAAAAATCTACAAGTCATCAAAAACCAAGCACTACACGCATGCTCCTAGGGGGATAGATTGGTAGGAAAAGACCATCGTCATTCCCCGATCGCCACTCATAAGGAAGACAATCAAAGAACACCTCATGTTTCAAATTTTTTACATAACGTTTACCATGCATGCATGCTACGGGACTTGCAAACTTCAACACAAGTATTTCTCAATTATCACAACTTTAACATTACTACCTCCATATCTCAAAACAATCATCAAGCATCAAACTTCTCTTAGTATTCAGCACACTCATAAGAAAGTTTTTACTAGTCTTGAATACTTAGCATATTAGGATTAATTTCCCTATCTAAGCAAATTACCATGCTGTTTAAGACTCTCAAAATAATATAAGTGAAGCATGAGATAATAATAGTTTCTATAAAACAAAACCACCACCGTGCTCTAAAAGATATAAGTGAAGCACTAGAGCAAAAACTATATAGCTCAAAAGATATAAGCGAAGCGCAAAGAGTATTCTAATAAATTCTGAATCACGTGTGTCTCTCTCAAAAGGTGTGTACAGCAAGGATGATTGTGGCAAACTAAAAAAACAAAGACTCAAATCATACAAGACGCTCCAAGCAAAACACATATCATGTGGTGAATAAAAATATAGCTCCAAGTAAAGTTACCGATGGAAGTAGACGAAAGAGGGGATGCCTTCCGGGGCATCCAAGCTTTGGCTTTTTGGTGTCCTTAGATTATATTGGGGTGCCATGGGCATCCCCAAGCTTAGGCTCTTGACACTCCTTGTTCCATAATCCATCAAATCTTTTACCCAAAACTTGAAAACTTCACAACACAAAACTTAACAGAAAATCTCGTGAGCTCCGTTAGCGAAAGAAAACAAAACACCACTTCAAGGTACTGCAATGAACTCATTCTTTATTTATATTGGTGTTAAACCTACTTTATTCCCACTTCTCTATGGTTTATAAACTATTTTACTAGCCATAGATTCATCAAAATAAGCAAACAACACATGAAAAACAGAATCTGTCAAAAACAGAACAGTCTGTAGTAATCTGTAATTAACGCAAACTTCTAGAACTCCAAAACATCTACCAAAATAGGAAGACATAGAAAATTTGTTTATTGATCTGCTGCAACTGGAATCAATATTTTATCAAGTTCTGGTGATTTTTAACAATTGTTTTCGTGAACAGAAATTTTCAGGAATTTTCAGCAAGATCGAATAACTGTCATCCAAGAAGATCCTATAGGTTTAAAACATAAAAACAAATCTAACCAGAGGCTAGATCAAAGATTTATTCCTAAACAAAAGCAAAAGAAAAAAAACTAAAAATAAAATTGGGTTGCCTCCCAACAAGCGCTATCGTTTAATGCCCCTAGCTAGGCATTGACAATAATAATGATGGTCACATGAAAGACAAGAATTGAAGCACAAGGAGAGCATCATGAAACACGTGACAAACACATCTAAGTCTAACATACTTCCTATGCATAGGCATCTTATAGGCAAATAAATTATCATAGCAAGCAAAAACTAGCATATGCAAGGAAGAGGAAAGAAACAATAGCAATCTCAACATAACGGGAGGTAATTTAGCAACATGAAAATTTCTACAACCATATTTTCCTCTCTCATAATAATTACATGTAGGATCATAAGCAAATTCAACAATATAGTTATTGCAAAACATATTCTTAGCACGATCCACATGTATGCAAAGTTGACACTCTTCCAAAATAGTGGGATTAACATTAACTAAAGTCATGACCTCTCCAAACCCACTTTTATCAAAAAAAATCATAAGATTGAACATTTTCCAAATATGTGGGATCTAAAGTTGACACTCTTCCAAACCCACCTTCAATATTATTTCAAACATTATTATCAATCTCATATTCATCATGGGGAGTAAGTAAATTTTCAAGATCGTAAGAAGAATCACCCCAATCATGATCATTGCAACAAGTAGAGGACATAGCAAAACTAGCATCCCCAAGCTTAGGGTTTTGTATATTATTAGCACAATTGACATCAAGAGAATCATTGCAATCATGCTTTTCATCAACGGAACTATCAAGTATGGGCGCAATAGCAACGATCTCATGTTTAACATAAGGAACCATAGCAAATTCATCTTCATAAATATTGGCATCATGGCCACAAGAAGCATTATGTTCATCAAGGGATATTTCAATCAAATTATCGGAATCATAATTATCTATAGATTCATGCATATCATCATTTTCTTTAGAAGCAACGGTCATTCTTTCAATAAATTCTTTGACATAGACATTATGAGCATAGTTTTCATAGCAATATTCAAGTATTTCAAGATTTTCAGATTCGTAAAGAGTAATATCATACTTTTCAATCAAAGAAGCAACTTCATAAGCACCCTTAAAAGCAACAAATTCTTCAATTTGTTTGATATCATAGAAATTGTAAACACCCTTTGCATAAGAAGACAAGATTTCATTTTCATTAAACTCACATACGTAGGGAAGGTGTTTTTTAGGGTTCTTAGAGCAACATGTAATATCAAAAATTTCACAAAGATTCCAAGCATAACACAGCCCCTTTTTCAGACAAACGGTGACGCACAAAATGAGCATGCTCATCTAAAGATTTCCCATCAACTAGGCTAGTTGAGGTTTCAGCACGAGCGCATAGGGATCGAAGATGATCCAAGTAGAACGCTTTAAGTGGATCCATATCAATAGACTTTTAGCAAGTGAAGATGCAAGCACATAGAAGGCACATGGCAACACAAGAGGCAAGCGAAAAGGAGGCGGACAGAAATAGAGGGCGAATAAAACGGCAAGGGTGAAGTGGGGGAGAGGAAAGTGAGAGGCAAATGGCAAATAATGTGATGCGGGAGATAAGAGTTTGTGATGGGTACTTGGTATGTTGACTTTTGCGTAGACTCTAAACAGCGGCGCCAGAAATCCTTCTTGCTACCTCTTGAGCACTGCGTTGGTTTTCCCTTGAAGAGGAAAGGGTGATGCAGTAAAGTAGCGTAAGTATTTCCCTCAGTTTTTTAGAACCAAGGTATCAATCCAGTAGGAGGCCACGCTCAAGTCCCTCGCACCTACACAAACAAATAAAAACCTCACAACAAACACAATAAAGGGGTTGTCAATCCCTTCACGGTCACTTACGAAAGTGAGATCTGATAGATATGATAAGATAATATTTTTGTTATTTTTATAATAAAGATGCAAAGTAAAATAAAAGGCAATAAAAATAGCTAAGTGTTGGAAGATTAATATGATGGAAAATAGACCCGGGGGGCATAGGTTTCACTAGTGGCTTCTCTCAAGAGCATAAGTATTACGGTGGGTGAACAAATTACTGTTGAGCAATTGACAGAATTGAGCATAGTTATGAGAATATCTAGGTATGATCATGTATATAGGCATCACGTCCGTGACAAGTAGATCGACTCCTGCCTACATCTACTACTATTACTCCACTCATCGACCGCTATCCAAAGATGCATCTAGAGTATTAAGTTCAAAAGAACAGAGTAATGCTTTAAGTAAGATGACATGATGTAGAGGGATAAACTCATGCAATATGATATAAACCCCATCTTGTTATCCTTGATGGCAACAATACAATACATGCCTTGCTGCCCTAACATCACTTTGGGAAGGACACCGCAAGATTGAACCCAAAGCTAAGCACTTCTCCCATTGCAAGAAAGATCAATCTAGTAGGCCAAACCAAACTGATAATTCGAAGAGACTTGCAAATATAACCAATCATACATAAAAGAATTCAGAGAAGATTCAAATATTGTTCATAGATAAACTTGATCATAAACCCACAACTCATCAATCTCAACAAACACACCGCAAAAGAAGATTACACCGAATAGATCTCCACGAGAACCGTGGAGAACTTTGTATTGATATCCAAAGAGAGAGAAGAAGCCATCTAGCTAATAACTATGGACCTGAAGGTCTGAGGTAAACTACTCACACATCATCGGAGAGGCTATGGTGTTGATGTACAAGCCCTCTATGATCAATGCCCCCTCCGGCAAGACTCGGAAAAGGCCCCAAGATGGGATCTCACGGGTACAGAAGGTTGCGGCAATGGAATTAGGTTTTCGTGGATGCTTCTATTGGTTTGGGGGTACGTAGGTATATATAGGAGGAAGAAGTGCGTCGGTGGAGCAGCATGGGCCCCACGAGGGTGGAGAGCGCGCCTAGGGGGGTAGGCGCGCCCCCTGCCTCGTGCTCTCCTGGTTGATTTCTTGACGTAGACTCCAAGTCCTCTGGATCACATTTGTTCTGAAAATCATGTTCCCGAAGGTTCCATTCCGTTTGGACTCCGCTTGATATTCTTTTTCTGCGAAACTCTGAAATAGGCAAAAAACAGCAATTTTGGGCTGGGCCTCCGGTTAATAGGTTAGTCCCAAAAATAATATAAAGTGTATAACAAATCCCATTAATCATCCAAAACAGAATATAATATACCATGAAGCAATCAAAAATTATAGATACGTTGGAGACGTACTAGACGCCGCGTGGACCGGGCATATTGAGCTTGAGATAAGCATAGTGTGGTACCGTGTTGAATCTAGCGAACGTGGTTCGTCCGAGCAGTGCGTGGTAACCGCTGCGGAAGGGAACGATATCGAAGATTAGCTCTTCGCTTCCGAAGTTATCCGGGGAGCCGAAGACCACTTCCAGCGTGATTGAGCCCGTACAACGGGCCTCCATGCCTGGTATGACTCCTTTAAAGGTAGTCTTTGTGGGTTTCATTCGTGAGGGATTATTCCCATCTTGTGCACTGTATCCTGATAGAGCAGGTTGAGGCTGCTGCCACCGTCCATTAGGACTCGTGTTAGGTGAAATCCGTCGATGATTGGGTCAAGGACGAGTGCGGCCGATCCGCCATGACGGATACTAGTTGGATGATCTTGACGACCAAAGGTGATCGGAAATGACGACCATGGATTGTATTTTGGGGCGACTGGCTCTACCGTATAGACGTCCATGAGTGCGTGCTTGCGCTCCCTTTTGGGTATGTGTGTAGCATATATCATGTTCACCGTTTTGATTTGAGGGGGAAATTTCTTCTGCCGCCCAGTGTTCGGCTGCCGGGGCTCTTCGTCGTCGTCCTCACTTTGCGATCCCATTTCCTTGCTCTCGGTATTTGACTTGCTGGCTTGCTTGAAAACCCGGCAATCTCTATTGGTATGATTGGCTTGTTTGCCTGGGGTGCCATGTATCTGGCACGGACGATCAAGTATGCAGTCCAAGCTGGATGGTCCCTCGCTCTTCCTTTTATAAGGTTTCTTTCACTGGCGGGCTTGGAGCCACTGAATCCGGCGTGAACTACAGTGTCATCGGTGTTATCGCAATTACTTTGGGGTTTGTGTCTATTGCGCCTAGTCTTGCCGGTGCTGTTTTTGCCCTCGGAGGGGCCTGCCATGTTGGTTGTGTTTTTACTACGAGCCAGCCAACTATCTTCACCCACGCAAAAGCGGGTCATGAGTGTCGTGAGGGCTGCCATAGACTTCGGATTTTCTTGGCCGAGGTGGCGGGCGAGCCATTCGTCACGGGTGCTGTGTTTGAAGGCCGCTAGGGCTTCAGCATCCGGACAGTCAACAATTTGGTTCTTTTTGGTTAGGAACCTAGTCCAGAAATTTCTGGCTGATTCTCCAGGTTGTTGAACTATATGACTTAAGTCATCGGCATCTGGTGGCCGAACATAAGTACCTTGGAAGTTGTCAAGAAAAGCTTCTTCCAAGTCCTCCCAGCTGCTGATGGAATTTTCAGGCAGGCTATTTAGCCAGTGTCTAGCTGGCCCTTTTAATTTTAGTGGGAGGTATTTGATGGCGTAGAGGTCGTCTCCTCGGGCCATATGGATGTGGAGAATAAAATCTTCAATCCACACTGTGGGATCGGTTGTTCCGTCTTATGATTCAATATTGACGGGCTTGAACCCCTCGGGGAATTCGTGATCCAGTACTTCATCTGTGAATCAGAGAGGGTGTGCGGCGCCTCTATATCAGGCCGCATCGTGGCGTACCTCCGATGGAGTCCGTCTGCAGTTATCGGCCCGGGCGTGACTAGGTTTGTCACTCCGGATAGGTAGCCGTCATCCCGAGTCGAGAAGCGTCCTCGCGATCCGTAGATTGATCTGGTGTGTCCTGCTCCACTATCCAGGTCCTGCCGAAGGTCGTATGTATGGTCCCGAGCTGTTTTGTCTCTGTTTTTACGAGGCGGTGGGGCGGGCTGTTGTTTGGCCTGAGTTGCCGTTTTATCCTGACCGCGGGGTGGTCGGTCCGCCGCACTATCCCGACCACGTGGTGGTCGTTCCGCATTGCGCGAGGGAGGTATGGGCTTCGGTGCCTCCTCATCGAACTGAGGTAGCAGTCTGTGCTTCGGGTAACTCTTGACTGGGCGCTTGAGGCCGTATTCTTCGGCTGCCAGGACATCAGTCCATTTGTCAATGAGTGGGTTTTGATTGGCTTGAAGTTGCTGCTGCTTTTTCTTCAGGCTTCTTGCAGTAGCTATTAGCTGGCGCTTGAAGCGCTCCTGTTCGAAGGGTGCCTCAGGCACGAGAAATCCTTGTTGCCGAGGCTCTCTTCATCCTCGGAGGGTGGACGGTAACTATCGTCATCCGGGTCACTGGGCATGGCCTGTTTATCAGGGTTAACTTGCCCGTTGCCTTGTTCCTCCCTTTCAGAAGCTACTCCAACAGGGTCTTCATTGTTTTCGGCGTCGTCCGGAGTACTATTTTCTCCGGTGCCAGTGTTGCCATCTTTTGAGCGACGTGGCTTAGAACGGCGTTTAGGGCGCCAGTGCTTGGAATTTGTCTCAGAAGGTTTATTCGCGACTGGATCTTCTTTGTCATCGTCGCTAGCTTTTTTAGGTGTGTCAACCATGTACACATCGTATGAAGAGGTGGCAGTCCAACGTCCAGTGAATGGCGGGTCTTGGACTTGCTCCTTGTCGGCATCGTCGCCCATACCGTCGATGCCTTCGGAGCCATAATCAAGCACGTCGGTTAAGTCCTCGACAGTGGCTATGAAGTGGGTGGCGGGTGGGAAGCGAAATTCCCCATCATCAGCCTCTAGTTCGGGCCGGACATAGTCTGGCTGTGAGTCCCCCTCCAAGGACAGGTTTTTTAATGAATTTAGCACATCGCTCGAGGGCGAGTGTTGGAAGACGTCTGCGGCACTGAACTCGAAGATCGATGACCGGTCCAGCTCAGTGTCTGCAGGCGTATGCGGTTCGGAATTTATAGCCGGAACCGAGTCCAGAATTCCGTTGACGCAAATATTCCCTGGTGTTGAGTCTGTGTGCGGCTCCAATGCCGCGGACTCTGTGGCTTCGGATGGTGCAATCTGCTACGGATCTAAGGCCGTAGCAGTTACAGGAACCACCTCCTGAATCTAGTCCGATGATAGATTTAAGTTATGTTCATCGGAGCGAGGGGGAGCGATCGCCGCGGTCTCAAATCCATTGAAGATCAAGTCTCCATGGATATCCGCAACGTAGTTCAAGCTTCCAAATCTGAACTGTTGGCCAGGGGCGTAGCTATCGATCTGCTCCAGATGGCCAAGCGAGTTGGCCCATAGTACGAAGCTGCCGAATACAAAAATCTGTCCGGGGAGGAAGGTTTCTCCTTGGACAGCGTCACTATAGACGATCGAAGGGGCCATCAAACCTTTCATCGACGGCATAGTGGAACTCTCAATGAAAGCACCAATGTCAGTGTCAAAACCGGCGGATCTCGGGTAGGGGGTCCCGAACTATGCGTCTAAGGTCGATGGTTACAGGAGACAGGGGACACGATGTTTACCCAGGTCCGGGCCCTCTCTATGGAGGTAATACCCTACTTCCTACTTGATTGATCTTGATGAATATGAGTATTACGAGAGTTGATCTACCACGAGATCGTAATGGCTAAACCCTAGAAGTCTAGCCTGTATGACTATGGTAATGAGTCTATCCTTTCCGGACTACACCCTCCGGTTTATATAGACACCGGGGGGATCTAGGGTTACATAGAGTCGGTTACATAGGAAGGAATCTTCATAGTTGATCGCCAAGCTTGCCTTCCATGCAAAGGAGAGTCCTATCCAGACACGGGTATATTCTTCGGCCTTCATGTCTTCACAGCCCATCACTCCGGCCCATCGCTAATAGGCCGGACGCCCAAGGACCCCTTAGTCCAGGACTCCCTCACTGCCTCCGCGACGGGCTCCGGTGACCACAGCAGGTCGTCGTGCCTTCACTCTCAAGCTGCGCAACGTTGTCTGGCCCGGCAAGTTCAAGCCGGACCTGCCTCCGCACTACGACGGCACCCCCGCCCCCGCGGAGTTCCTGTAGCTCTATGAGCTGAGCATCGAGGCGACCAACGGCGATGAAAATGTTATGGCGAACTGGTTTCCCATGGCCCTCAAAGATGGCGCGCGCTCGTGGCTTCTGAACTTGCCCGCGGGATCAATCTCCTCCTGGGGCGAGATGCGTGAGCGCTTCGTCGCCAACTTCCAGGGAACTCGCGACCGCCTGCCGACCGCGGGTGATCTGAGGCGCATCAAGCAGCAACCAGGGGAAACCTTGCAGAAGTACATCCAGCGCTTCAACGGCGTTCGCCTCAAGATTCCCAAGGTGATGGACGTGGCCATCATCTCAGCGTTCTCCGATGGCGTCCGTGAAGTCAAGATGAAGGAGGAGTTCGCCATCCACGAGGAACTATGCACGACCCTGGAGATGTTCAACATGGCAACCAAGTGTGCGAGAGCTGAGGAGGGGCGCCTCTCCCTCCTCGAGCTTCCAGCTGTCGACCCAGAAGACAAGAAGTCCAAGCCCAAAGATGTGAAGCGCAAGGGAGTAGCCGTGCTCGTGGCCGAACCAGAGACGAAGCACGGCCGAGATCATCCCGAGTCATCCAAGAGCAGCCGTCCGGCCTGCGCCTTCCACAACGTGCATAGCCACAACACCAACGACTGTCAAGAACTCAAGGCCATTCGTGATGGATGCTTCGGTCGACGCCCCGAGCGCAACGACCGGGGCTACGGCCGAGGAGGTGTACGAAGACGTTGGGACGACCGTGGCCCATGCCAGGAGTGGCGTGACCAGCCTCTTGAGGGCGCCTGGAGGGACCAGTCTCGTGAGGACCGTCCTCAGGGCAACGTCGGCCTCCTTCCGATGCCGCCACCGCCAAGGAGGAACGATGACCATCATCAGGACGAGGGTGCTGGGGGCTTCCAAGAGCCTCGTGCCATCGTCTGCATCTTGGGTGGTGCTCAAGCTCCAGCCCCTCAACGCATCTTCAAGCAGTTTGCTCGTGAAGTAAACGCGGCCCTTCCCAGAGTCGAGGCCACGTGCCCGCTCAGGTGGTCCAAGTGTGCCATCACCTTCAGCTCGTCAAACCAGCTCAAGTGCGCGGCCACTGCCAGCGCCCTCCCGATGCTCTGCTCACCCGTCATCAGCAACGTTCAAGTCACCAACACCCTCATCGACGGCCGCGCGGGGCTCAATGTCTTATTCGTCGAGACGTTCGATAGCCTCCAAGTGCCATACAATCAGCTGGAGCCTACCAAGCCCTTCTCATGAGTGACCGATGGCTCCACCACCCCGATAGGGCAGGTCCGCCTCCCTGTCATCTTCGGCCAGCGTAACAACTACCGCACCGAGCTCATCGACTTTGACATCGCCCACATCCGCTTGCCGTACAACGCCATCCTTGGGTATCCAGCCTTGGCCAAGTTTATGGCAGTGACCCACCATGGCTACAACGTCCTCAAGATGCCAGGGACCGGTCACATCATCATGGTTGCCTGTGAAGAAAAAGATGCAGTGTGCTCCCTCGAGCGCGCTTTCCAAGATGCAGCAGCCGAAGACCCCGACAACGAAGGCACCCGGTACCCTCCTGAGGCCATCCCCAAGAAGAAGCAGCTACTCCACCCAGGGCCTCAGGACAGCGGCGTTACCAGTGGCACCACCTCAGGATCTGCGCCCGCAGTAGGGGCGCCTCCCTCCCTCGCATAGGAAGGCGCGCCCAGCGCCCTCCTTAGGCTGGGCTCGGAGGCTCTCTTCTGGAGGGCCTCAGACCTAGTCAACGTCACGAGGGAGGCGCTCGAGTACCATGTGGAGGCGTGCTTCGCCGCACGTTTCCCTCAAGAGGGCACAAGGCGTGGAGCGCCCAGTGCTCAGGAGTTCATCACCAAGGCAACCCAGGATCTTCAAGAGGCAATGATCATACGCGCCGATCGCCGCCAGTCACCAGGTGCAGCCCCCCATCCCGGCGAGGACGGCGGGCTGCGCATTTGCGTCGACATCCCAGGGCTCAACAGGGCTGCATCTCAGGGACGCTTCTGGCCTTCGTGCATTGGACAGTGCGAGGGTCCACCTCACAACTATGTTCACATGCCATTCGGCTTCCCGAACACGGCTATCACCTTCCAGCGCCACTTGCATCGCATTCTAGTGGCTCAGGAGGACAGGCATCACGCCGTCCTAGCAGAGATGGTGACAGTTCTTCAGGAGCCACCTGGGCCTGCGCGACCTCCCGAGGCTCAGGACCCTGGCGGCCCGTGAGGAGCAACTTCTTCAGCACGCATCTTCAGCTACTCCAACCCCACTCCAGCTACGGTATCAGGTGACTCTTTCCAGTTCATTCAGTTGGGGCGCCCTTTGGGCAGCACTATCCCCAAGTCGCATGGTCCTGTCCCTGCGACATGTATCCTTTTGCATCCTTAGCTTATTCTGTTGGGAGCGCCTCTCGGGGTGCATCATCCCCAGGCTGCTCGGGTCCGTCCTAGTGGCATGTATCATTCTTGCATCTATCAGAGCTAACCCGTTTCATTGCTTGAGTCATTTTATGATTATCACCTGCCTGTCCAATACGTCGATACCATGAACGTTGCAAGCCCGCCCGCAACCGCCCTCACCACCGCGGAAGCCGCGCGCCGGTTGTCTTTCTTCAGGATTCTTTACATGAGGAAGCTAGGCACGGCGTCTGTGCTCAGGTTCATCCCTGCAGCATCGACAAACCCAACGACTGAGCTCTGTCTGGTGGGCCGGCCCCGTTCGTCACCTCCTGGGGTCGTTGGTGTCTGGCCTCCTCATGCAATCACCTCAGGAGATTCATCCGGCGCAGGTTGCCTAACCATCTCGCAGGATCACAGTAGCTATCAAGAATCAAGAACAGGCGCAACCCACCTTGAGGTAGGGCCTCGTGAGTCCCGCTAGCTCACGAGTGCCCAGACACACCTCGTCTAGCCCTGTCGTTCAAGCAACGTGTCAGGGCGGGGCTGTACACGCCCCGGGGGCTCCACTTAGAGGGAGCCCTCGCCCACGCACCAGTGGAAGCACCATGCTCCGCACTGGCAGTCGACACGGTCGAGGAGCGGCTATGCCCGTGCAAGTGCGGAAGCGCTATGCTCCGCGCTGGTGATAAACAACTGAGGGCGGCCTCACGGCCGCATCAACCTCAGGGAGCCACCCGGTTCAGTGTCCAGCCTCACTGTTGGGGAACGTAGTATTTCACAAATTTACCTACGATCATGCAAGATCTATCTATGTGATGCGTAGCAACGAGCGAGAGAGTGTGTCCACGTACCCTCGTAGACCGAAAGCGGAAGAGTTCAGTAACGCGGTTGATGTAGTCGAACGTCTTCCCGATCCAACCGATCAAGTACCGACTGTGATCTGGATACATTCAGCTCGGTGACGTCCCTCAAACTCTTGATCCAGCTGAGTGCCGAGTGAGAGTTTCATCAGCATGACGGCGTGATGACGGTGATGATGAAGTTACCGACGCAGGGCTTCGCCTAAGCACTACAACGATATGACCGAGGTGGAAATCTGTGGAGGGGGCACCGCACACGGCTAAAACAACTATTGACTTGTGTGTTCTAGGGTGCCCCCCTGCCCCCATATATAAAGGAGCAAGGGGGAGGCTGGCCAGCCCTCCTGGGGCGCGCCCCAAGTAGGATTCCTACTAGGAATCCTATTCCTAGTAGGTTTCCAACAAGGGAAGAGAGGGGGAAGGAAGGAGAGGGAGAGAGGGAGAAGGAAAGGGGGGCGCCCCCCCCTTCCCTTGTCCTATTCGGACTCCAAGGGGGGGCGGCCTGCCCTGGCTGCCCTCCTCTCTCTCCACTAAGGCCCATGTTGGCCCATTAGTTCCCCCGGGGGTTCCGATAACCCCCCAGCACACCGATATTTATCCGGTGACCCCCGGAACTCATCCGGTGTCCGAATAACATCGTTCAATATATCAATCTTTATGTCTTGACCATTTCAAGTCTCCTCGTCATGTCCGTGATCACATCCGGGACTCCAAACAACCTTCGGTACATAAAAACACATAAACTCATAATACTGATCGTCATCAAACGTTAAGCGTGTGGACTCTAAGGGTTCGAGAACTACGTAGATATGACCAAGACTCATCTCCGGTCTATAACCAATAGCGGAACCGGGATGCTCATATTGGCTCCCACATATTCTACGAAGATCTTTATCGGTCAAACCGCATAACAACATATGTTGTTCCCTTTGTCATCGGTATGTTACTTGCCCGAGATTCGATCGTCGGTATCTCAATACCTAGTTCAATCTCGTTACCGGCAAGTCTTTACTCGTTCCGTAATGCATCATCCTAGAACTAACTCATTAGTCACATTGCTTGCAAGGCTTATTGTGATGTGCATTACCGAGAGGGCCCAGAGATACCTATCAGACAATCGGAGTGACAAATCCTAATCTCGATTTATGCCAACTCAACAAACACCATCGGAGACACCTGTAGAGCACCTTTATAATCACCCAGTTATGTTATGATGTTTGATTGCACACTAAGTGTTCCTGTAGTATTCGGTAATTGCATAATCTCATAGTCATAGGAACATGTATAAGTCATGAAGAAAGCAATAGCAACAACTAAACGATCATCGTGCTAAGCTAACGGATGGGTCATGTCAATCACATCATTCTCTTATGATGTGATCCCGCTCATCAAATGACAACTCATGTCTATGGTTAGGAATCTTAAGCATCTTTAGTTAACGAGCTTGTCAAGTAGAGGCATACTAGTGACACTCTGTTTGTCTATGTATTAACACATGTACTAAGTTTCCGGTTAATACAATTCTAGCATGAATAATAACCATTTATCATGATATAAGGAAATATAAACAACTTTATTATTGCCTCTAGGGCATATTTCCTTCAGTATCCCACTTGCACTAGAGTCAATAATCTAGATTACACACTAATGATTCTAACACCCATGGAGTCTTGGTGTTGATCATGTTTTGCTCGTGAGAGAGGCTTAGTCAACAGGTCTGCAACATTCAGATCTGTATGTATCTTGCAAATCTCTATGTCTCCCTCCTTGACTTGATCGTGGATGGAATTGAAGCGTCTCTTGATGTGCTTGGTTCTCTTGTGAAATCTGGATTCCTTTGCCAAGGCAATTGCACCAGTATTGTCACAAAAGATTTTCATTGGACCCAATGCACTTGGTACAATACTGGAAACTGGGAATTTGCCATCAGCCAGCTCTTTGCCATCTGCCAGCTGATGGTAAAGAACGTCTTTGACATCTGCTTATAAAAAACAGATGGCAAAGAACTGACAGACGGCAAAGAACATGGTTGCCATCAGCCAATTCTTTGCCATCTGCTAGTGGATGGCAAATAATCTTTGCCATCTGCCAGCAGATGGCAAAGAGGTGGGCAGGATCTAGTGCTGTAACGGCCTGTCAACCCACCTCTTTGCCATCTGCCAGCAGATGGCAAAGAATCTTTTCCGTCTGTCGGCCGGCTCCTCCCGCGGGATCCACGCGCCATTAACCAGACAAGACAGGGAATGGCAACAGTGATCGCCCGCCAGGCGGCGGCACTGTTGCCATAACCTCACGACCAAGCTCGCGTCGTTAGAAGCACGGCTACTGATGATCTGCAATGGCAAGACCGCCAGCGGACAAGGACTATCGGCCCCATGTCAGGCCGTTGGCGGGGCCCACCGGTCGGCGGGCCCCAGTCAGCGGAGAAGACGGCGACTTAGAGGCCAGCAGCTTGGACCCACACCCAGCCGGATTACCGTTGTACCCCCGGGGGGTAGGCCTATATAAACCCCCTGGGGCACCCATGCAAAGGGTTGGAAGCTCGTAGTTTTTGACACACACATAGAGGGAGAGAATAGCAAGCCGAGCCCTTCTCCTTCCTCACCCCGAACAGCTCAAGGAGCCTCTTGTACCATTTTGCCATAGTGATCATGCGGAGACCCCTTGAGCGCAGCGATATGGGTGTTATCTCCTCGGAGAGCCACGAAGCTGGGTAAGATTAGCGGCGTGCATGTCTTCGCCTCATCCCGTTTCGAGCACCAGTGACGTTCTACTCGCCCCCTCCATGATAAGCCATCCTTTGGCATATGTCGCACCCAACCCGCGACATTTGGCGCCCACCGTGGGGCCTGGTGCACCGTCGTCTGGAGACCTGCTCTGGACGGGAACCCTCTTCCTCCCTGGCGAGCGCAGCCAGCCCGGCACGCCAGATGGAGTTTGCGCCGACGCAGGCACGGACGGCCCCAAAAGCCTCCTCGCGGGCCTCCTCGAGCAGCTCCACGTCGACGGCGAGCCTGCCGCCGACCTGGAGTCCGTAGGCTCCACCGACCCCATGCTGGTCGATTCCGACACCGCGTCGCTCGACGCGTTCCCCACCAACGTGGTGGTCTCTGACGAAACCTCTCCCTCGCGGAGAGCGGCAGGAGCACCGTCCTGAAGTACTCGTCATCGATCCACGGCGAGCCCTCGGCGTGAGGGAACTTCGTGACCCTCTCGGCGTTGTTACGCAAGACTGACCGCCTCCCTTCCGGAGGACGCCGACGCCGAAACGCTGGAGGCGCGCCGCCTTCAGCTCCTCGAGGGCGCACAGAAGCTGGCAAGCATGAGACGCTTGTCGGAAGCCTATCAGCTCGAGATGGATCGCGCCGTGGGCGGCTCGCCGGCTCCGACTGGGCCTAGCCGCCTAGGCGCGGTCCGACAGCGCGGTGTGGCCCTCGCCAGTCTGTTTGGGGCTGGTCGCCCTGTGTACGCCACGTCAGCGGAGAACATTCGCGCTGCCCAGGTAGCGGCGGACGAGCTGGATAACTTCGAGGGCGAGGGCGCCGCTGATGACGGAGCGAGTCCAAGTAGCTCCTCGACGCGCCGCCGCAAGAAGACGCCGGCCGCCGCGAGGCGCCACGACGACAACACGGCGACTTGCCTCCTCGCCGAGATCAAAGCGCGACATCTCGGACACCGGCTGGCGGCGTCAAGGAAGAAAGAACCAGGATCCGGCCGGCCATAGCCGGACTCACATCTCCATCGAACGCGACGAAGACGGCCGCCCGAAGCGGTGGAAGCGGCGGGACGACTATCAGCCTCCGCCTCCCCGCAGAGAAAGGCGAGTCTCCCCGCCACCCGTCGAGCATCCGACTCTCGGTAACCGCCTTGGCCGCCGAGAGGGAGTCAGAGAGAACGACGCCCGCCACCGGATCGAGCGACTCCACCGATCCCTGGCGCTAGAAGAAGAAGATGAGTTGGGCCCACCTTGTTTCGGACCTCGCATCCGTGACGAGCCCTTCCCCCGAGGATTCACACTCCCCCGAGACACACCCAAATACACCGGCTCCGTGAAGCCGGAGGACTGGCTGGTGGACTACTCCACGGCCGTCAGCATAGTGAACGGCAACAAGCGCGTTGCCGTAAAGTATGTTCCCCTCAATCTCCAGGGCACGGCCGGACATGGTTGAACAACAAGGCCCCGCATCAACGGCTGGGTCAACTTCACCGAGGCCTTCATCCGCAACTTCACGAGCACATACAAGCGACCTCCCAAGCCTCGTCAGCTGTCCTTGTGCGTGCAAGGCCCCAACGAGTCCACTCGCGACTACCTCACTGTATTTGGGCGAGCTCCGGAACTCCTGCGAAGGAGTGCACGAGGTGCGAGCAATCGAGTACTTCACCGCCGGGTGCGAGAAGGCACCCTCCTCAAGCACAAGCTCCTTTGCGACGAGCCGAGACCCTCGACGAGCTGCTAGTCATAGCAGACAAGTATGCCCTTGCCGACTCTTCCATGAAAGACGGAGATCGAAGTCGGTCTGGCCGCAAAGTAGCTCCTCATGCTCCCAGAATCGCAGGTGGCGATGCCCGGCGGCGATAGCAGCAGAACGATCCTGGCGCAAGGCCCGCAGCCGCTTCCAACAGCCCGGTGTGGCGATCGAAGACCAGCAGCCCGAGGGCAGCCTCACCTGCCGGCGTAAAGGCGGCAAGTCCAACTGGTTGCCGGCCTTCTCTTCCGAAACAAACTCTGGGCCGGACCACCTGCAAGTTCCATAGCGGCCTTGGCCGTCAAATCACACCACCGGAAGTGCCACTGGCTCACCAGGATCGCCAAGGGAGACGGCCTTGCCCCTCCTCCGCCTGCTGGGCCGCCGCCTCCACCACCGCCCCCGCAGCCGGCTGTCCGGCCAGTCGGCGCAGTACAAGACGATTACCCAGAAGAGCACGACGCCTATGTCGTGTTTACCAGCGTGGCTGATGATCGCCGCAGGTAGCGGCAGCGATAAGAGGTGAATGCCATAGCGTCAGCGCCCGAAATTCATGCACCGTCCGAGAAGCCCATCACCGAGTCGTCTTTGATCACCCGAAGGTGGTGCGGAATCCGGGCTCCTACGCCCTGGTCTTGGGAGCCACCCTTGCCACGGATAGGCGGGCCGCTCGCTTCTCGCGAGTACTGATAGACGGAGGCAGCAGCATCAACATCCTGTACAAGGATACGATGGAGAAGCTAGGAATCAAGCAGAGGCAGCTTCAGCATAGTCGGACTATCTTCCACGGAATTGTACCTGGCCTTTCCTGCTCACCGATTGGCAAGATTCTGATAGACGTCCTCTTTGGGGACAAGGATCACTTTCGCCGAGAGCCGCCGATCTGGTTCAAGTGGTGGACCTCGAGCCCCTACCATGCCTTGCTTGGCCGACCTGCTCTGGCCAAGTTCATGGCGGTCCCCCACTACGCCTACCTCAAGATGAAGATGCCGAGTTCCAAGGGGATTCTGACCGTGGCCGGCGACTACAGAAAGTCGTCCGCCTGTGCAGCTGAAAGCAGCCGGCTAGCCGAGTCCCTGGTGATCGCAGCTGAGAAGCGGCTCCTGGATCGGGTCGTGACGATGGCCGGCAAGCAGCCGGAGATGTCGTCCGACCCCAAGGAGTCAGAAGTTGAGGGCTCGTTCAAGCCGGCCAAAGAGACCAAGAGGATACCTTGGACCCGGAGCACCCAGAGAAGTACGCTGTCATAGGTGCGAACCTCGACAGCAAATAGGAAGGCGAGCTCGTCGATTTCCTCCGTGAGAATCGGGACATCTTCGCATGGTCCCCCAAAGACATGCCAGGTGTACCGACGGAATTCGCCGAGCACAAGATACATGTCCGAACTGATGTGAAGCCCGTGAGGCAGCCCTTGTGCCGCTGTCGAGAAGAAAGAAGAGTTGTTGGAGAAGAGATAGCCCGGCTCCTTGTAGCCGGTTTCATCATGGAAGTTTTCTTTCCAGAATGGTTGGCGAACCCGGTCCTGGTAGTAAAGAAGAACAAGCAGTGGTGGATGTGTATTGACTACACAAGCCTCAACAAAGCCTCGCCCCGGACCCGTTCGCTCTACCTGCATTGATCAGTGATAGACTCCACAGCGGATGCGAGCTGTTGAGCTTCTTAGATGTGTATTCGTGATATCATCGCATCAAGCTGAACCCGGCAGACAGATTGAAGACCGCCTTCATCACGCCATTTGGAGCCTTCGCTACCGACCATGACGTTCGGCTTGAGGAACGCCGGCGCCACCTTTCAGCGTTGCATGCGAAGTGCCTCCTCAAGCAGCTTGCGAACGCCATGCGTTACGTGGACAACATGGTGGTGAAGACGGAGAAGCGAGGAACGCTGTTGGAAGACCTCAACGAGACCTTTGAAAACCTGCGCTGATTCCAGATCAAGCTCAACCCAGAGAAATGCGTCTTCGGAGTACCGGCCGGCCAGCTCCTTGGCTTCCTGGTATCCGAACGCGGCATAGAGTGCAACCCCGTGAAGATCAAGGCAATTGAGAGAATGGAAGTGCCCCGCCGACTGCTGGATGTGCAGAAGTTCACCGGCTGCTTGGCGTCTATCAGTCGATTCATCGATCGGTGGGTGAGAAAGCCCTTCCTCTGCACTCAGCTTATGAAGAAGACCACCTTCTTGAATGGAACTCAAAGCGGATGAAGCTTTTCTCCGGTTGAAAAGAATGCTGACTACTCCCCAGTCTTTGGAGGCTCCGACTCCAAAGGAGCCCATGCTCCAGATATTGCCGCCACCAGCAGGTGGTCAGCGTAGTTATTGTGTTTTAACGCAAGGAGGAAGGCAAGGCGCTACCTATCCAGAGACCAGTATATTACCTGAGCAAGGTACTGTCGACCTCCAAGCAGAACTACCCCCACTATAAGAAGATGTGTTACAGCATGCACTTTGCCGCCAAGAAGTTGAAGCCTTACTTTCAAGAGCATTCAATCACCGTGGTTTGCACGGCCCCACTAGCAGAGATCATCGGAAGCCGAGACGCTTCAGGCCGAGTGGCCAAATAGGCCATAGAGTTGGCCCCCTACACCATATTTTACCAGCCCCGCACCACCATCAAGTCACAAGCACTGGCCGACTTCCTCGTCGATTGGGCCGAGACCCGATTCTGCCGCCCGGCCCGACTCCACCCATTGGCGGATGCACTTTGATGGCTCCAAGATGCGCACCGGCTTGGGAGCTGGCGTGGTCCTCACTTCCCCTAAGGGCGACAAGCTCAAGTACGCACTGCAGATCCATTTTGCCGCCTCCAACAACGTCGCCCGAATCTGGCGCTCATCCACGGCTCCGGCTTGCCAAAGAACTCGGCATTCGCCGGATCCACGTGCTATGGCGACTCCGACTTGGTGGTCCAACAGTCATCCGCGACCGACGCAAAAAGATGCAAATATGGCGAGCTACCGCTTTCTGGTACAGCAGCTGAGTGGGTATTTTGAGGGATGCGAATTCCTCCATGTACCAAGGAACGACAACGACCAAGCAGATGCCCTGGCAAGAATCGGTTCCACCTGACAGGCAATACCATCCGGCGTCGCCCTTCAGCGCCTTCTCAAGCCATCCGTCAAACAGTCACCAGAATCAGACTCCATTTTTGTGCCGGCTCCCCCCACCGAAGAAGGCAGGTCCGACTCCAGAGCCTCGGCAGACGGCACAAGAATCCTTGAAGATGCCCCCAAGAACGCGGCAGTCGAAGCCGGACCGGGGACTTCGGAACCCGGCCCGGGGACTGCGGCGACCTTTGCAAAGACTCCAGTACTCGGTCCGGGGACTGCGCTTAATCGGCAGGGGACTTCTTCAAATCAGCAAGCTGCTGCAGACTCCAACCCGCCGCCTCCCAGCCCAGCCGCCCTCGTCCAAGTAGCAGTACTGGCAGTCGAAGAAATAGCAGCACCCTCATGGGCCCAGCCCATCTTGAAGTTTTTAGTAAGCGGAGAGCTACCAACTGATGAAACCTTGGCTCGGCAAGTGCAACGCCGAGCGGCAGCCTATACCATAATCAATAGAGAGCTGGTCAGGCGCAGCGTCACCGGTGTCTACCAACGCTGCGTCAAATCAGAGCAAGGCCAAGCAATCCTCGAAGACATCCATCAGGGCGAGTGTGGCCATCATGCAGCCTCCAGAGCACTCGTCGCCAAAGCCTTCCGGCACGGTTTCTTCTAGCCGATCGCCCTAGAAGAAGCCAAGGAATTAGTTCAAAAATGCAAGGGGTGCCAGGTGTTCCGCTCCAAGACGCTTCAGCCGGCTTCAGCACTCAAGACTATTCCCATCGCCTGGCCCTTTGCTGTCTGGGTCCTGGACATGGTTGGACCATTCAAGACGGCACGAGGTGGCCTAACTCATCTACTTGTCGCGGTGGACAAGTTCACCAAGTGGATAGAAGCAAAACCCATCAAGAAGTTGAACGGTCCTCTGGCGGTGACTTTTATAGCCGACATCACGACTCGATGCGGCGTACCACACATCATCATCACCGACAACGGCACAAATTTCGCCAAGGCATACAGCCCGTTCTGCGTGACGCAGGCATCCGGCGGACTTAGCGTCCGTTGCCCATCCACGATCAAGCGGCGGTGGAAGCGGCGAACGGCCTCATCTTATCTGGCATCAAGCCTCGCTGGTCGAACCACTTTGGGCGTTCGCCGCTCTTGAGGAGTTGCCAACCGTCCTCGAGTCTGCGTCGACTCCAAACAAGTCAACTGGCTTCACACCCTTCTTCCTCGTCTCGGAGTCAAGTCGTCATCCCAGCGGATATAGAGTTCGACTCCCGCGAAATCACCGTGTACACCGAGGAGGAAGCGGAAGAAGCACGCCAAGGCGGCGTCGATCTCTTGGAAGAGGGCGGCTCTTGGCACTCAGCCGGTACAGCATCTACCAGCAGAGCCTGCGCCACTACTACAACAAGAAGGTCAAGCCAAGATCGTTCCTAGAAGGCGACCTTGTGCTCCGGCTGATCTAGCGAACATCCGGCCAGCACAAGCTGTCGGCGCCTTGGGAAGGCCCGTTCATCATCGATGAAAGTGTCTTTGAGCAACGACTCCTACTACCTGATCGATGCTCAGAAGCCCCGAGCACGCAAGAGGGACGACTCCGGCAAAGAGATGGAGCGGCCATGGAATGCGAATCTCCTCCGAATATTTTATAGTTGATGCAGTATGTACCACGCTACCCTTTTGTGTTTGAAATACCAAGACTCCGGGCCCCCCGAGACGAGCTCGGGGACTGCCCTCTTTTGTTATCTGTATGATAAGAATTACGCCTTTGAGCATGTTAACTTTTTGATTATGATGTTTGGCACCGGGCTCGACTAGTCGGCCCGGGGACTCGCCGCCTTTGAGCTATGAAGTGCTTCCTGAAGTCAGACAAGTAGCGTGCGGTGCCCAAGCCGTCTCCTATCAGAAGCCGCAGCTTGCAGAGCGACATTTGGTGGGCAGGAGTAAGGTAGAGCGGGCGCCCACACGAAAAAATGGCTAAGGACCCAAAGCATAAACATAGTTTAAATCGGCTCCCAGCCCGTTTCGTGAAACCGACTCTTAAGAAGCCGGCTTGCCATTTTCTGCCCAACTTGCTTAAATGACTTTAAAATGGCGAAGTACTTGCCTTCTCAAAGTAGCCGAGCACTTGACCTAGACGGAAATCCATGAGCGGCTGCCCGGCAAGGCGGCATCTAAGGAAGGCGGCAAGGAAAAGCCACAAGAGCACTAAGCAAGGAAACATGAAATTAGAACAATATTTACACAAACTTAGGCCCTTGGCGGATCTTGAAACAGAGGTTCGTAATACACCCTGGTGGGGTGTCTTGAATTAACAAAGTTCTTTCGAAAGACTAACAAGCAGATAAAATAAAGCCAAGGCAGCGGCCTAAGAAGCAGCGGATGGGGTTGGAAGGCCGGAGGCGGTGGCGGCGTCAGGCCCCGGGGCGGCTGGCTGGGCAGTCTCAGCTTGATCGTCTCCGGCAGCGGCTGGCTCAGAGGGGCGCGGCTCGTTGCTGGAGGCGTGTTCGAGCTGAAGCTGGCCGCCCGCTCCGTCTTCTGACGCCTCCATGCCGTCTCCGTCCTCCACCTCGTCCTCATCCTCGGTGCTGGAGTCGATCACCTCCGCCGAGTCCTCGCCGTAGTCCGGGTTCATCCCGAACCACTCCGGCGGCGCCCCCCACCGTCTTCAGCCCGCTCGGGGCGAAGACACTGGTGTCCGTGTAGTAGGCGATCGCCACCGCCGCTCGGCGAGGGCCCTCCGCGGCTGCAGCTCGCCACCTTCGGCCGGCCGGCCGGCGGTCTAGGTCGAGCCCTAGATACCACGCCTTAGCGAACTCCGTGGCTCGGCGAGCTCCAGCCCGAGCCGCGGAGCCTTCCAAGCCTCAAGACGCCCGGCCCGCGACCTCCGGCCCGGTCGGCGGTCCGGCTGGGAGTGCGTAATCGGCATGTCCGGCCCGCAGGGGCAGCAATCGCTGAGCCCACGACCAGCTGAAGACGGCGCAGCATCCGATGTCTTGCGGCCGTGGGCGAGCCTCAATGCTCGGGGAGCTGCTCGTCAAGGGTCCGGGCGTTAGCTGCGATCTCGGCGCCACCCGCCCTCCGTGCCTCGCGTTCGGCCTCGATGGCCTGATTCGCCGCCTGCGTATGACCAGGGAAGAAGTCTGCCAAGAAGAAGAAAAAGCAAGTCAGAAAAAATAGGAGCCGGCTTAACCCATAGTCGGCAACCCAAAAGAGAAAGTAAAAGCAAACTTACCGTCGATGATGTCTTCGATTTCATGGAAGCCGGAGGTCAGCTGCGCCTCTCTGTCGGTCCAGGGTGCCCCCACAGAGAAGATCGAAAGAAAATCCGGAAATAAAACATACCCGCACGGCGGATCGCGACACCAGGTGCGCCTTGGAAAGGTTCTGGAGGGCGGCGCCTTCGGCCCGCAGCCCGCTGGGCGCCCAGAGCGCCAGTGTTCAGCAGGCCGTGCAGCCGCCCTCGCACCACCAGTGAGCGCGACGCTTGTCGCTTCAGCGTCAGGGATGGCCGAGCTGGCGGCGCCGGTCTCCAAGGGGCGCGGCGCCGAGTCCGCCTTCTCAAGACGGCGCCGCACTGGCGAGGCGACCTGAAGAAGCAGCTGCGCCACGGCTTCATCGTCGGTCGGCAAGACGCAGGTGGGTCCGCCGGCTGTTTGCCTCAAGGCGACTTCAGACCGCGGTGGAGGTGGCGGAGGTGGCGCGGCCGCGCTTCGGCGAAGACCTCGCCGCCTTCCCTCCCTGCGACAGGGGACACAGCCACCGATTCCCTCCGACTGCCCGTGAACTCCGGCGGTGGTGGCGCTGAAGCTCACGAGTGACAAGCAGCGCCGATTGAAGGCGCGCGGCCTCCTCGGCTTGCCTTCTTGCTGCTGCTGCGGCTTCGACCGCCTTCTCGGCCGCCGCCTTCTCTCGACGGGCGGCCGCCTCCTTGTCGTGCTTCTCCTGCGCGTTCCGCTCTGTTGCCTCCCTGAGGGCGGCCGCAGGGTCAGCCCGCCGACTGCTGGCGGACGTCTCTGCCGACCCCATGACGGAGGCGGCGGCGACCCTCTCCAGAGTGAGGGGAGCCCTGATGAGAAAAAAGGACATGAGAAGACTTGGGCAAGACGGACCAGAAGAAAACAAGACGGAATAAAAAGATACTTACGCGGAGACCAGCGGTGGTTTCTTCACCTCCTTGCGGAAGCGGTTGGCCTTCGTGACCGCTTCTTCGCGCTGAGTCGCGGCGGCTGCTCCCTTGATTCTCTTGGCCTGGCCGCCTGGCTGACTCGCCCCGGCCAGGCGCTTCTTCGCGCCGCCTCGGCCCCCTAAGGCGGCGGAGGAGCTCGCGCCTGGTTGGACGGTTCTCTGCTGGCGGCGGGGGGCGACTTCATCATCAGGCCAGTCTGCGAAGGTGGCCGAGGGCCTGACGTCGTCGGCCCCTCCCCCTCCTTCGTCATCGGCCTCCATCGCCGCCACGCCCAAGTCGGGGTCGTCGGCATCACTCTCCGCCCGGTCGGGGACGAAGTCGCGAACCGGCCCCATGGCGCCGGGCGAGGGTACATGAGAGGATTCTGAGTCAGAAAGGACCAAGGAAAGTAAGAGCCGGATCCGGATAAGGAAGGAAACAAAGAAGCGAGAGGCGACTTACCATCGGCGGGGGATTGGCGCGCGAGTATGGATCCTTGCCGAAACGCCATTCCTCCGTGAGGTCGCAGTTCGCCAAGAAGTTCACCGTGTCCACCACCTCCACGTGGGGCATGTCCTTGGAGCACACCGGTGGTACGGCGGCGCTCATCTGGCGGTCGGATGGGGCGTCCTTGAAGAGGGAGAACTTCGGCGCGCCACGGCGCGGCCAAGTCCGCCCCAGTCGCCCTCCGATCAGTATGATTCTGTGAGCCGCTGACGGCGGCGCGTTACTGCGGGAGTCGTCCGGGCCTGTAGGACCAGCTGGTGGGTCGGCCGATTTGCCGCCCACGTAAGGGCGGCAAGTTGACCGATCACCGTCAGGCGACGTTCTTGGCGAGAAATCTGGCGCTGCCACATCTTCACCGACTTGATGAGGGGATGACAGGGAAAGGATTATCGGGCACCGGCCTCCTCTTGGCGATGAACGTGCCGCACAGAGCCGGCATGCGAGCGATGTGGGTCCCGAGCTTCGCTTGAAAGAACTCCCCCCATAGCTCGATGGTGGGGAGAACTCCGAGGAAACCTTCGCATAAGGATGCGAAGGCGGCCAGCAGCACCACCGTGTTGGGGGTGAGGTGGTGCGGCTGGAGCCCGAAGAACTCCAAGAACGCGCGGAAGAAGCCGCTCGCCGGCAGCCCCAACCCGCGCGTGAGGTGCGAGCGGAAGATAACCCGCTCGCCCTCCTCCGACGCCGGCGTGATTTCGCCCTCCGGCGGGGCGCGGGCTCGCACGAGGTGGCTGCCGGGAATGCGGCGCGTCTGACGAAGGAACTCGATCACGTCGTCGTCGATGATGGAGTCGTCCCACACGCCGGAGCGTGCGGTGGGAGGCGCGGCGGCTGATGAGGAGCTCATCTCCGCGGCGAGGAAGAAACAAGGCTCGGCGCGGAGGAGCAAGGAAGAAGGCGGGGCAGGGAGCGGGGATGAGAGAGTGCGCGTGCGTCGCCGCCCCCTCCCTCCCCCCGCCTACTTATAGGCGCCTGGGCTGCGAAGCCGAGGTTGCGGGCGTGGGATTAACTGCGCCCACGTCCTCGCGCCCCCACGATTTAACCCACGACGTTACTGCACGCAGTAACGGCGTGGGGAGCCCAACCGCCCGCACGACCGCAGCGGATCCGCTACGCGCCGGGGCATGGTAGTGGTGGGCCCCGCCTGACGGGACTATCTTGTCACGCGCGTGGGCTGGCAGACTGGCCCTGCCGTGTGGCGTCGCGTGTTGGGCCCATGACGGGCGGCTACCGGGAGGCTTATCAGGCACGCCGCCCGGGTCCCGCTGCGACCTTCGAAACCTTTGAAGAGCAAGACGGCCACCTGCAAAGCCGATTCCAGATGGAGACGGCGGGCCGAGTCCAGATTCTTCCGTCAAAGGGATGAAGCTGTCGAGGCTCCTCGACGGGCTGCCTCGGCGCCTCCCCAGCTTCGGGGACTACTGTCGGAGTAATGGACTACGGGTAGGCAGACCCGAGCCCCTGAACCTTTCAAAACATTGGGGCAGGCTGCGCCCCTCAAGACCCCAAGACGAAGAGCCGCCTTCAGATAGTCGGCAACAGAGCCGGCCGACTACCCCTCTGGGCCGAGTCCCAGAGGCCGCCTTCAGGACAAGCCGACTCCAAGCCAGCGACCTCCAGAGAGGCCGGCTACAGGGAGTCGGCCCGCGACCTCCACCACCTCACACTTGGGCGACTATGGGGTAAAGCCGCCTCGCGGCCCATCCCCGCCCAGTCCATAAAGGGCAGGTATGGCTACAGGGCGCCGTACCGATGGAGATCTCCGTGCGGCGCAGCACTGTTGCCATACCAGCCCTGACATCAGCACCATGGGCAGATTCCTATACCCACGATGGCACATGTCTGCGACGAAGGCGGCGGGACCGCTGTCGGCGGGAGTACCAAGACGGCGAGAGCACCCAAGACGGACCCGATGGAGTCGGCCGGCTCCTCCCGAGATCCACGCGCCATTAACGAACAAGGCGAGGAATGGCAGCGATAATCGCCAGCGGCGGCTGTTGCCATAACCTCACGACCAAGCTTCGCGTTGTTAGAAGCACGGCTACGATGATGCAGCGGCAAGACCTCACGCCCACGGACAAGGCTGTCGGCCCCATGTCTTTGAGCCGTTGGCGGGGCCCACCGGTCGGCGGGCCCAGTCAGCGGAGAAGACGGCGACTTAGAGGTACGGCTTGGACCCACACCGGTAGGATTACCGTTGTACCCCGAAGGGTAGGCCTATAAACCCCGGGGCACCCATGCAAAGGGTTGGAAGCTAGTAGTTTTAGACACACACATAGAGGGAGAGAAGAGCAAGCCGAGCCCTTCTCCTTCCTCACCCGAACAGCTCAAGGAGCCTCTTGTACCCATTTTGCCATAGTGATCATGCGGAGACCCCCGCAGAGCAGCGATGGGGTGTTATCTCACAGGAGAGCCACGAAGGCTGGGTAAGATTCGCCGGCGTGCATGTCTTCGCCTCATCCCGTTTCCAGGCACCAGCGACGTTCTACTCGCCCCCTCCATGATAAGCCATCCTTTGGCATATGTCGCACCCAACCCCCGACAGCAATTCACATGTTGTGTTGTCTTTTGCCCTGAACAACTAGAGTTAGTTGTCGCTTATTTGTTGTTTGGGCACGACAATATTTTAGGACGACCATTATGTTGGCTGGCGTCTGCTGTGCTAACCATCGGACAATTTTTTAATCTTGGTAATTTGGGAAGAGATGTCTTAGTTAGATATCAAGCTGCAGAAACTGTATGTTGTCGATGTACATTCACTGTATTTATAGGACCATGCTGTTGTGAATCATGTATTAAGCGAGGCGTACAATTCACATAGATATTATTTTATTTTAGAGTAATACAGAATTCTTGCTAACAAGTAGTTGGGATTGTGTATGCTTGGCGATGATATCATTTCTTGGTCTTCCAAATAAGAACATCACGAGTCCCAGTCTATTGTGTAAGCCAAGTACCATGCCACAACTCACGATGTCGCTGAAACATGTTGGTTATGCCAGCTGCTGCAGGAGCTACATCATACACTCGCATATTGTACATTGTTTACTGAGACAACATCAACATGGAATATTTGTCTGTCAACTCAGTGAAGCACCAACAGATCAAGGACATTGAGGTTGATATTTGTATTCTACTCGAAAAAGGTGACTATATTAATTAATTCTAAGCACCCTCTTCAGTCCATCTTATATAGAAATCTCAAGCCTATGTCTATATAAGATGCATGTGCGTATACATATACACTGCTTGAGCAACAACAACTTCTATACTACATACTCCTCTCTATGCGTATGTATGCATTACAAAAAGAAGAAACTGATAATGGAATTTGTCGATTCGATTCACGGAACAGGGAGGGTAGTTTTAACAACAAAGTGTTTTAGTTTACTCCATCCTTGATCCGGCAGCGGAACAGGGACCTGTTGTACTCCTTATAAACTATTTTAGTTTTATAATCATCTTTTATTTTTCTCCAGTTTTTTCAGCAAACACATCGAGACGTTGGAAGAAATTGACGTGGTGTAAAAGGAGCTGGCTTCTGATCTGGCGTTAAGCCTTTGGGGAGGAGTTCGTTCTTTAGGTGGTGAGCTCACTTTCATTTCAGATCCTGTGGATGTTACCGTAATCATGCCTTAAATACAGGCTGGTCATGGATGTTACTTAGCTCTAGAATGACCTTAGCATGTTTTACACAAAAATGACTTAGTATGCTTAGCTAGCTCAAAAATGACATAATAACCATACTTAGCTCCAAAATGACCTATTTTACAGATATAAGTTGCATCATAATAATCTTCACATTTTAGTTGCATCATAATAATTTTCTTCTTCTAGTCTTCTTCTTCTAACTTTGTTCTTTCCCATTTTACAGATTTGCTTAAGATTACGGAAGCTTGGGTTGATGGAGTGCTTGTATTTAGTTTTTGTTTTGACCTTGTGAAACTTGCTACCTATGGATGAAACTGTGTAATATTGATGAAACCATGTATATGTACGGATGAAACTTGCTACTTTGGTAACATGTGTTGGATACATATGTGTTCATGACTATTGGTAATATGTGTTGAATATGCTATATTGGTCATATAAATATATTTGTGTTTGATTTCTGTGAAAATGAATTGATATAAGAAAAAACAAAATTAAATGGGGCAATATAGTCACTTTGCCATCTATTTGGCAGATGGCAAAAGCTTTATGCCATCGGTGGCGGATGGCAAAGAGGCCACGTGTCATCTACATGTAACATTTGGGCTGGCCTATTTGGGCTCTTTGCCATCGGACGGCGGATGGCAAATCTCTTTGCCATCTATTTGGCAGACGGCAAAAGCATTCAGCCTTGCCATCTGTTGGCGGATGGCAAAACTCTGACCTTGCCATCTGGGGCGAGATGGCAAAGTATGTTGTTAACCTTCTAACGGAGCTAACCCGTTAAGAGGCTTTGCCATCAGCCGCCAGATGGCAAAGAAGCCTTCTGCGGCGGGGTTTCGAATTAACTGTTTGCCATCTGCTGGCAGATGGCAAAGCCTTTGCCATCCGCCGACCATGCCTTTGCCATCTGCCATGGCAGATGGCAAAGTGCCAGATTCCAGTAGTGGTATGACACCTAGATCAGATATGAACTCCTTCATCCAGACTCCTTCATTTGCTGCTTCCGAAGCAGCTATGTACTCCGCTTCACACGTAGATCCCGCCACGATGTTTTGCTTAGAACTGCACCAACATACAGCTCCATCGTTCAATATAAACACATATCCGGTTTGCGACTTAGAGTCATCCGGATCAGTGTCAAAGCTTGCATCGACGTAACCATTTACGACGAGCTCTTTGTCACCTCCATAAACGAGAAACATATCCTTAGTCCTTTTCGTGTATTTCGGGATGTTCTTGACCGATGTCCGATGATCCACTCCGGGATTACTTTGGTACCTCCTGCTAAACTAATAGTAAGGCACACATCAGTGCTGGTACACAGCATTGCATACATGATAGAACCTATGGTGAAGCATAGTGAATGACTTCCATTGTCTCTCTATCTTCTACAGTGGTCGGGCATTGAGTCTGACTCAACTTCACACCTTGTAACACAAGCAAGAACCCTTTCTTTGCTTGATCCATTTTGAACTTCTTCAAAACTTTATCAAGGTATGTGCTTTGTGAAAGTCCAATTAACCTTTCGCAAGTAGCATTACCATCAGTGTTAGTCTTCTTCTTGAAGATCCATTTATTCTCTATGGCTTGTTGATCATCGGGCAAGTCAACCGAAGTCCACACTTTGTTCTCATACATGGATCCCATTTCAGATTTCATGGCCTCAAGCCATTTCGCGGAATCTGGGCTCATCATTGCTTCCTCATAGTTCGTAGGTTCGTCATGGTCAAGTAACATGATCTCCAGAACAGGATTACCGTACCACTCTCGTGCGGATCTTACTCTAATTGACCTATGAGGTTCGGTAGTAACTTGATCTGAAGTTACATGATCATCATCATTAGCTTCCTCACTAATTTGTGTAGGAATCACAGGAACTGATTTCTATGATGAACTACTTTCCAATAAGGGAGCAAGTACAGTTACCTCATCAAGTTCTACTTTCCTCCTACTCACTTCTTTCGAGAGAAACTCCTCTAGAAAGGATCAATTCTTAGCAACGAATATCTTGCCTTCAGATTTGTGATAGAAGGTGTACCAAACAGTCTCTTTTGGGTATCCTATGAAGACACATTTCTCCGATTTGGGTTCGAGCTTACCAGGTTCAAGCTTTTTCACATAAGCATCGCAGCTCCAAACTTTAAGAAACGACTGAGGGAGTCCTAGACTAAGGGGTCCTCGGGCGTCCGGCCTGTTGGACATGGGCCGGACTAATGGGCTGTGAAGGTACAAGACCGAAGACTCTCTCCTGTGTTCGGATGGGACTCTCCTTGGCGTGGAAGGCAAGCTTGGCGGCCAAATATGAAGATTCCTTCCTCCGTAACCGACTTTGTACAACCCTAGTCCCCTCCGGTGTCTAGATAAACTGGAGGGCTTAGTCCGGAAACATATATAGTCATACAGTCTAGACTTCTAGGGTTTTAGCCATTACAATCTCGTGGTAGATCAACTCTTGTAATACTCATATTCATCAAGATCAATCAAGCAGGAAGTAGGGTATTACCTCCATAGAGAGGGCCCGAACCTGGGTAAACATTGTGTCCCCCTGTCTCCTGTTACCATCGATCTTAGACGCACAGTTCGGGACCCCCTACCCGAGAACCCCCAGTTTTGACACCGACATTGGTGCTTTCATTGATAGTTCCGCTGTGACGTCGTCAAAAGGTTCGATCGCTCCTTCGATCATCCACAACGATGCTGTCCAAGGAGAAGTCTTCCTTCCCGGACAGATCTTTGTGTTTGGCGGCTTCGCACTGCGGGCCAACTCGCTTGGCCATGTGGAGCAGATCGAAAGCTACGCCCCTGGCCATCAGGTCAGATTTGGAAGCTTGAACTACGTCACGGATATCCGCGGAGAATTGATCTTCAACGGATTCGAGACCACGGTAGTCGCTCCCCGTCGCCACGATGAACACGACTTAAATCGTTCATCGGGCCATGCCCAGGAAATTGCACCTGTAACCGCACTGGCCTTAGAGCCGGAGCAGATCACGCCATCCGAGGACGGGAAGCTCAACCCCGCCACAGAAGCCGTAGATTCCACGGTGTTGGATCCACACACAGACCTAACCCCGGGTGATATCTATGTCTCCGGAACCCCAGACTCGTTTCCGGCTATAAGTTCCGAACCATGTGCGGCCGCGTATGTCGAGCAAGATTGGTCATCGATCACCGAATTCAGTGCCGCGGACATCTTCCGGCACTCGCCTTTAGGCGACGTGCTCAACTCATTAAAAAATCAATCCCTAGCGGGGTACTCTCAGCCGAATTATATCCGGTTTGAATTGGAGGCTGATGATGGAGAATTTCGTTTCCCACCCACCGCCCACTTCATAGCCACTGTCGAAGACCTAACCGACACGCTCGATTACGACTCCGAAGACATCGACGGTATGGACGACGATGCCGGAGAAGAGGAGGCCCAAAACCCGCCGTTCACCGGACGCTGGACGGCCATTTCTTCGTACGACGTATAGATGGTGGATACACCCAAAGAGAATAACAGCAAGGACAAGGAAAATCCAGTTGAGGACGACCCTCCTAAGACACAACCAAAGCGTCGGGGTCAGCGGCGCCGCTCTAAATCCCGCCGCAGCAAAGACAGCAACACCGGCACAGGAGACGATAACACTCCGGATGGTGCCGAAGACATAGAAAACCCTGACGAACAAACTGCCGAACAGGATAATCGGGAAGATGGGCAAGTTAGCCCTGATGAACAGGCCATAGACATAGACTCGGAGGATGGTAGTTATCATCCGCTCTCCGAGGAGTAGGTGAGCCTCGGCAATGAGGATTTTATCGTTCCTGAGGAACCTCTCGAGCAGGACCGCTTCAAGCGCCAGCTAATAGCCACTGCAAGGAGCACGAAAGAAGCGGCGGCAGCTTCAAGCTGACCAAGATCTGCTCAACGACAGATGGACCGATGTCCTAGCAGCCGAAGAATACGGCCTTAAGCGCCCAGCCAAAAGTTACCCCAAGCGCAAATTGCTACCTCAGTTTGATGACGAGGCGCCGGAGCCCGTACCATCATCGCGCAATGCGGATGACCGACCACCACGCGGTCGGGATAAAGCGGCAACTCAAGCCAAACACCAAACTGCCCCACCCCGTCGTAAAGGCAGGGATAAAACAGCTCGGGGTTATACATATGACCTTCGGCAGGACCTGGACAGTAGAGCAGGACATACAAGATCGATCTAAGGATCGTGAGGACGTGCCTCGACACGCGACGACGTCTATCTATTCGGATGTGACAAACCTAGTCACGCCCGGGCTGAGAACCGCAGACGGACTCCATCGAAGCTACGTCGCGATGCGGGCTGATATAGAGGCGCCGCACATCCTCTTTGCTTCACTGACGAAGTAATGGATCATGAATTCCCAAAAGGATCTAAACCCGTAAATATCGAATCATACGATGGAACAACCGATCCCGCGGTATGGATCGAGGATATTATTCTCCACATCCATATGGCCCACGGAGATGACCTTCACGCCATCAAATACCTCCCACTAAAACTCAAAGGGCCAGCTCGGCACTAGTTAAACAGTCCTCCTGAAAATTCTATTGGCAGCTGGGAGGACTTGGAAGAAGCCTTCCTTGACAACTTCCAAGGTACATATGTCCGGCCACCAGACGCCCATGACTTAAGTCACATAGTTCAACAGCCTGGAGAGTCAGCTAGGAAATTCTGGACTAGGTTCCTAACTAAAAAGAACCAGATCGTCGACTGTCCGGATGCCGAAGCCCTTGCGGCCTTTAAACATAGCATCCGTGACGAATGGCTCGCCCGCCACCTCGGCCAGGAAAAGCCGAAGTCCATGGCAGCCCTCACGGCACTCATGACCCGCTTTTGTGCGGGTGAGGATAGTTGGCTGGCCCGTAGCAAAAACACAGCAAGTGAAATGGGCACCTCCGAGGTCAAAAATAGCAACGGCAAGCTCAAGCCTTGGCCGGACACAAACGCTGAAGCAATGGCGACAACACCGATGACACGACAGTTAACGCCAGATTCAGTGGCTCCAAGTCCAGTCAGCGGAAGAAGCCATATAAAAGAAACAATCAGGGGCCATCCAGCTTGGACCGCATACTCGATCGTCCGTGCCAGATCCATGGCACCCCAGACAAACCAGCCAATCATACCAACAGAGATTGTTGGGTTTTTTAACAGGCCGACAAGTTAAATATCGAGAACAAGGAAAAGGGATCGCAAAGCAAGGACGATGACGAGGAGCCCCGGCAACCGAACACAGGGGGACAAAAGAAGTTTCCCCCTCAAGTCAAAATGGTGAACATGATATATGCCAAACACATCCCTAAGAGGGAGCGCAAGCGCGCGCTCAGGGACGTCTATGCGATAGAGCCAGTCGCCCCAAAATACAATCCATGGTCGTCATGCCCGATCACATTTGATCCCTAGGATCACCCGACCAGTATCCGTCATGGCGGTTCAGCCGCACTGGTCCTCGACCCAATCATTGATGGATCCCACATTACGCGAGTCCTCATGGACGGTGGCAGCAGCCTCAATCTGCTCTATCAGGATATAGTGCACAAAATGGGCATTAACCCATCACGGATCAAGCCCACAAAGACTACTTTTAAAGCAGTCATACCAGGTGTAGAGGCTCAACATGCGGGCTCAATTACGCTAGAGGTTGTCTTCGGATCTCCGGACAACTTCCGAAGCAAAGAGTTAATCTTCGATATCGTCCCTTTTCGCAGCGACTATCATGCACTGCTCGGACGAACCGCATTTGCTCGATCCAATGTGGTGCCTCATTATGCTTACCTCAAGCTAAAGATGCCCGGACCACGCGGCGTCATAACAGTTAATGGAAACATGGAACGCTCCCTCCATACCGAGGAGCACACCGCTGCCTTAGCAGCAGAAGTACAGAGCAGCCTTTTCAAGCAGAACCTTAATTGTAGCGACCCGACCTGAATGGATCAAGTCTCTGTGCTTAGGTGTCATCCTGGATCGATATCTTTGACACACACAAGATTTCGAGGATTTACAACAGAGGTAAATCACATGTATAAATAACGTAAATACTATTACCTCAATCCAAATAGCGGAAGTAACAAGGTTGTGGATTCCCATCAACACCAACGGCAAAGTTGAGTGTAGAAATCGTAACCCTAATGTATCACTTACTCGTCGTAAGATCCTACAACATGAGAAGTTGCAGCCACAAAGGGTCAGTACATTGAATGTACTGGCAAATTCACACCATAGGATAATGATGAATAATAACTATCACTACATGCACATTTTGTTGGTGGAAAGCTCTATGGTTATAGTTTTTGCGAAAAGCCAATTTTTCCCTACTATAAAGGAATAGATTTTAATTTAACGATCATGGTGGTTGAAACATCATTGAGAAGGTATAACCCCAACTCAATCCCAATTAAAGTAGTTAACATCCCAACAGTATTAACTAAGAGTGATGAGATACATATGATAACTCAAGTACTAGATACTCAAAATTATCCATAAACGGGGACACGGCTAATCATGATTAGATTGTACACTCTGCAGAGGTTTGCGCACTTTTCCCCACAAGACTCGATCCCTCCGTTGATTTCTCGCCTTTGCATGGTGTTTGAGAAGCGGATGACCGAGACACAGTCTTTCGTAAACATTAACTCTCTACTCGGGGTAGACCATACCAAACCTACAAAACCCACTACCGCCGATCTACCTCTTCAAGAGCTTCACGTAACTTACTCAACTATGCTAGAGCCCATAATAGCTTGTGGCTGCACACGGAAGTTTCTAGCATGAATCATCTCAGCTCCCTTTGAGCACAGGTGGCGGTCCATAGGAAGATCACCACGAGTACCCGGGATTTCCAAAAATAAAAGCAGAGACAACCTTTGGGTTCCCCGGTGCCTCAATCCACCCGGATGTTAATTTAAGTTGCCACCTTAAGTTGAACCATTAATTAACAATCTTACATCTGTCATGGATTCACTCAAACCCAAACCACGTCTCTGAGCATATCATGGCAATATAAGCAACGCGTGAAGTAACTCCCAAGGGTTTGATAGTAACAGGGCAATAGGTTCTACCTCAACAACTACTTCCCAATACCCACATGTTATCAATCCTACTCATGCAATGTTTGAGGGTGAAACTAATGCATAAAACTGGGTATGAAAGGGATATGATCAAAGTGTGAACTTGCCTGTACTGTTGATGAAGATGATTCACACTCAAAACTCTTGATAGGTCTACTCGTCACACTCCGGTCAATCTATCGTAAGCAAGCAATAGTAACCACACATAAGCAATCACTCAAAAGATCGGAAAGAACGAAGAAAACAATTCGGAAAACATCAAAACCAAGAAAATAACCCTTGCAACATAAAACAATTTCTAACAGTACCAAAATTATGTGAATTTGGCTTTATCAGAAAGTTTAGGTCAAGAGCTTCGATTTGCAAAAAAGAATCAACTAAATCGGAGTTATAAAACTCAAATTCTGAATGAAACAAGTTCGAATACTAATCTAAACTAAACTCAATTTTTAAATTGTAAAAAAAACATGTTTTAAGTTGTTTATCTGGATAGAGGGGATCACGACGAAGAAGTGGGCGTTGGTTTCATCTGATTTGAATGAACGAGTAAAAAGTTATGGCTATTTGAAAAATCAGGGCCAAGCTGTTTTACGGAAGAAAAATATGCTATGAAAAAAAATACAAAGAAATAAACCTTTATAAGGTAGAAAAAAAGACAACTTCGGAGAGAAGACAATTTCCAGAAGTCGCGCCGGAGAGGAGAAAAATATTTTTCTTTAAGGAATCTAGTCAAACCAAAATATTGATTTAACCCGAATCGGATGATTTTTGGAGGCTCTATGAGTCTATATTTATTGGTGGAAAAGAGGCTTAGGGGTCAAATGCTAGGCAATGTGGGACTAAATATATACGTACGCAGATGAAATTTAGAAAACATCGCATGGGCTAAAAGTTATTGACGCTGCGCATACACTCGTCGCCAGTTTTTGAAATTGAAAAAGAAAAAGGAAAGAAAAACTATGGAGAGAAAAAAAATGGGAAAGCATTATGGCCGGCTGGGCCTGGCCCATTTAGGAGAGAAAAAAAATGATGGGACGCCAGATGCTATTATGCAGCGCATGGGCGATAAATCAATATGGGCCGTACGTACTGTTTTGTTTTTAAAGAAATAGAAGGAAAACCGAATAAAGAAAGAATAATGTAGAACTTTATATAGGCATATTATATATCAAAATTTTCAGAAAAAGATTCCATAAAAGCTGAACATTTTTCTAGTGTCAAATAAAACACACACTAATTCAAATAAAACAAAGAGTGCTTCCGCTCTAGTAAAATCCAGTAAAAATCATTTTAGAAATACCAAAATTAATTCAAATTTATTTCTCTCCAATTTTCTGATGTAGGGAATCATGTTACCCTATTTTCCATATATTTTATTTTTGGAGAAAAATAATTTGAATAAAACTCAAATAACTCCAAATTGAAAATAGATTCAAAAGAACTTTGAATTTAATTCTTTGAAACTCCCAACTCATATTTCATATGTTTTGAAGAAGTCATTTTATCTTCTCTCATGAAAATCATTGAGTTGCATAAAGTTCCTGGGTTGGAAATATTTTCCAAATGAAATTCAAATATTTTCAACACCCCTTGTCATTTAATTAAATGGAAGAAGTCATGTCATCTTCTCTCCAGGGTTTTGTGATGAAAATAATTTGAATTCACGGAGATCACGAATGCAAAATGAAAGTTTGGGAAAGTCCTTTTATTCCCTCTCATTTAACTTTCAAAAGTTTCAGTATTTCACTCAATTTCACACAATCAATCAAAAAATCAATCAAATCTATCTATTTATTATAACATTCCAAAATTTAGAATTTTGGGATGTTACAAACCTACCACCCTTAAAATGAATCTCGTCCTCGAGATTCGGAGAGGCTAGAAAGAAATAGGTCAGGTTTGGGGTCTTCTTAAAAATCCATCGATCGTCTCCGGGGGTCTCGGGTGCTACCACCCTTAGAAGCATGGTTACGGTTCCATCAAAACTCATATACTCCATCCTTATTACTGACAGTGTCGGTCTTCTCAGATCCTCTGAAAAATTTCCTTCTCTAGGCTCTTCCGGTAGTGGCATAACCTTTTTCTTAATTCCTGTATCCATTTCATCCTGGTAAGGTTATTCCATGACTGGGTCTTCTTAGCTGACGGGTCTGGCGCCAACACTAAACAACTATCGATATCTCATGGTGGTCAACAATTATGGTTTCTCCTGCAGAAAACGGTTCTGGGTTGAACCTCACCGTATATCCTACGATTGGCAACAGCTGCCGTGTACAAGGGAAAATACTTATACCATTCTAAGGTTCAAACAAGGTTTAATATCGTCGTCACTCTACTATAGGCAAGTCACTCAGATTTACCATCCCATATAGCAAGGCGAACAATAAGAGTAAGTCGGTATGGTGATCAATCCATCCCGCACCCAAATCATTACCTTGTACCTGGTTTAGCGAATCTCGCATTCTAACACTCGGTCATCCTCACAAGCATTGCAGAATTTCTCTTGTCGATGAACCAAGTTCGAATAAATCAATTGATTCTGCAAGCCAAACAAACATCTATCGTTCCTTAACAACTCTCAGGTTTTGCGTAAACTCCTATAGAATCGTTGGTTGATAAAATCGTAACTTCTTCCAGGGTTTTTCCTTCAGCAAGAGTGTGCTTGCTTCTTGGCAGGTCCTGGGGCCTGTGGGTTATGGCCCATCTCATCACTTGTAGTCCTTTAACTTATCCTCGGGCTTCTGATCATTATTCCAACTTCCAAATTCCTAGTATTCTTAAATCCATCCAATTTTAATGTCTTCCTTCCTTCTATTGGCACCGAACTAGGACATGATTACTCAGACTCATCATGGAATTTCCATTGATCCATATTTCCAACATCATACCTCCTTTATATCCAATAGTAATTCATCTCTTCATCCTCGTGGGATGTCCCACATACCGAGATAAAAACTTATACTTATGAAGTCCATACTCCACTTCGTGGAACATCATTATCCTTTCCAGGGTCAAGCGTCCTTACAGGGGAATATTGGCCATCTCTGCATGGAACTTCTTCAACTCGGAAACGTGAAACACATCATGAACTCCTGACAGTCCTTCGGGTGACTCCAATTTGTTGGCCACTTCTCCCATACGCTCCAAAATTCGGTATGGTCCTACAAATATCGGGGCTAACTTTCCCTTAACTCCAAATCATTTAACTCCTCGTAGAGGGGACACATGAAGACATGCTCTATCTCCAATTTCATAGATTACCTCCTTGCGTTTTTGAGTCTGCATAACTCTTCTGCCTGGACTGAGCTACCTTCAGTCTATCTCGATCGACTTAACATTCTTTTCTGACTCCTTGATCATATTTAGTCCAAACAAACTGACGGTCTCCAACTTCATCCCACATCAACGGTGTCTGGCTCCTTCTCCCCATACAAAGCTTTAAAAGGGGCCATCTTCAAACTGGCTTGGTAACTGGTGTTGTATGAGAACTCCGCGTAAGGTAGATTATCATCCCTACTAGATCCATAATTTAGCGCTCACGCTCTCAACATGTCCTCCAAAATCTGATTGACTCTCTCGGTCTATCCATCTGTCTGCGGATGAAAGGTTGTACTGAACTCTAGCCTAGTACCCAAAGTCTGGTGCAGCTGATTCCAAAACTTTGAGGTAAACTGTGTTCCTCTATCTGATACAATGGTCCTCGGAACTCCATTCAGACATACGATCCTGGTCAATTATATCTTGGCCAACTTCGCACTTGTATAGGTGGTTTTCACTGGGATAAAGTGAGCCACTCTGGTCAAGTGAATCAACTACTACCCAGATAGAATCATATCCCGATCGGGTTCTGGGAAATCCGGTAATGAAATCCATGCCAAGCTTATCCCACTTCCATTCGGGTATTGGCATAGGCTGTAGTAATCCTGCTGGCTTCTGATGCTCTGCTTTTACTCTCTCTGGCATACATCACATATGACTACATACTCCGCAATATCCTTCTTCTTACCAGTCCACCAGAAACACTCCTTCAAATCCAAATACATCGTCGTGTTTCCGGGGCGAATCGAGTATGGTGAGTCATGAGCCTCCTGAAGTATTTACTTCCTGATCTTTGCATTATTGGTCACATATACACGGTCCTCGAACCATAAGGTGTCGTGCTCATCCTTACAAAAACCTTTGTCCTTTCCTTTGCTCATCCTCTCTTTTACCTCAGCAATCTCTTTGTCATCCTTCTGAGCTTCTCGAATCTTTCCCACTAATGTTGACTGAACTTCCATTGTTGCAACAAAACCTTTGGGAACAATCTCCAACCGAAGTTCCCTGAGATCCTCGGCTACTCCTTTGGAAATCCTCCTCTTATGAGGGTATTCGTCCTTGTTTTCTTTATGGTTGTGTCCTATTTATCCACAAAGCTTGTATGCACAAGGTTTCTTTACATCCTTTCCATAAGGCCTCAACTTCTGGGACACAAGACGCGATCTTTGTAGAGTCAACTTAAATTCTTCCCAAGCGGTTACTCCTTGCCATCCATTGATGGTTTGGTACATCCTCCACCCAGGTAGCAGCACCTCTTTCAAAGAACGGAAGAGCATGCTGGGCTATATCCTTTTCGACTATAGGGTTATTCTCCATGCGATCCTCCATGTTCTGAATCCATCGGTCTGTCTCCAATTGACTCATTGGTCCAGAAAATACAAGCTCATATCCATTCATCCTCTATTGGGTCCATGGGTTTTGGGGTGGGATAAGAGAGATAGAGAGGGATACACACAATACAAACAATAGTTTTGAAAAGACAGGTTTTATTGTGGCTGTCGGAAATATATAAAACAAATGATAGCTCACAATCGTCGCATCTAACGCAGGTATAACGGGGTTTGGTCTTCTAATGGTCAATAAATCTTCAAAGTCATCAAACTCTTAGATTCTTGTTCATGTCTCCGATGGCTTCTTCTGATCATGCTTGTCCTTCTCAAGTTCCTATGCGAGATCTCTGTTGACGCGAAGTCTCTAGTGACATCCTTTAATATTTCTGGAGTTGCGTTCCAAACTTCTGGGTTTCAACATCCTTGGCATGAACCATGGTCCTATTGTCTTTCAGTTCCTGACGAATCTCCGGTATCTCGAGGTCTTGCTCCTCCAGCTTGGCTATTTTCAGTTTCTGGTTCCTGAATTCTTCCCGAAATGCTCCTTGTCAAATTTAGCCTCCTAAAGGTCCATCTTAAAATTCTTGATGTAATACTCCAGATCCTGGTGATGCACCAGCTATGTTAAAACTGCATCCTTCGCTGACAGATGCTCCTTCAGCCTTCTACCATCCAATTCTTCCATGCATCTGCACGCTTAACTCCGCATGGTGACAATAGCATAGGCGAGCAATAACACCATGGTTAGCCATGTCTATGCCCATGTTCACGCCATGAGCTTTCATTCCATAATTGATATCTCCTGTCTTAGGGTTTTCTTGACAAAAACTTTGAGTTCTAATGCTCCATGTTCGGTCTTTCTCCGATACACCTTGATCTCGGTATTGACAGCTTCCATAGTCTGCCAAGTTCCATAAGGGGTGCCTTCCTAGGTCATACAAATACGGAAATTCTTCAAAGCCTTCAAATTCTCCTAGTCTTCGGAGTCTTCACCGTTGTAGTTTCCGTCATTGTAATGCACGGTAAAAATCCTCTTTATTCCAAACTAGTCTTAGTTGTCCGATATATACTTCTTGGAGTGGTCTCATCAGCCGAATCTTCATGTGGTCAAAAGGGGGAAAGGGTATAGTCTAACTAGAAAGGAATATTTGAATAAGCTCAGAAGAGAAGAGAGGTAAGAGATCTTTTGAAAAGAAAGTTGCAGAGGAAATCTTTCCTATGGGCTTGCCAGTCTCTAGGGTCACGTCCTACAGTCAACCTGGCTCTGATACCATCTTGTAGCGACCCGACCCGAATGGATCAAGTCTCTATGCTTAGGTGTCATCCCTGGATCGGTATCTTTGACACACGATGCTCGAGGATTTATAACAGAGGTAAATCACATGTATAAATAACGTAAATACTATTACCTCAATCCAAATAGCGGAAGTAACAAGGTTGTGGATTCCCATCAACACCAACGGCGAAGTTGAGTGTAGAAATCGTAACCCTAATGTATCACTTACTCGTCGTAAGATCCTGCAACATGAGACGTTGCAGCCACAAAGGGTCAGTACATTGAATGTACTGGCAAATTCACACCATAGGATAATGATGAATAATAACTATCACTACATGCACATTTGGTTGGTGGAAAGCTCTATGGTTATAGTTTTTGCGAAAAGCCAATTTTTCCCTACTACAAAGGAATAGATTTTAATTTAACTATCATGGTGGTTGAAACATCATTGAGAAGGTATAACCCCAACTCAATCCCAATTAAAGTAGTTAACATCCCAACAGTATTAATTAAGAGTGATGAGATACATATGATAACTCAAGTACTAGATACTCAAAATTGTCCATAACCGGGGACACGGCTAATCATGATTAGATTGTACACTCTGTAGAGGTTTATGACTTTTCCCCACAAGACTCGATCGCCTCCGTTGATTTCTCGCCCGCATGGTGTTTGAGAAGGGATGACCGAGACACGATCTTTCGTAAACATTAACTCTCTACTCGTGGTAGACCATACCAAACCTACAAAACCCACTACCTGCTGATCTACCTCTTCAAGAGCTTCACGTAACTTACTCAACTATGCTAGAGCCCATAATAGCTTGTGGCTGCACGGAAGTTTCTAGCATGAATCATCTCAGCTCCCTTTGAGCACAGGTGGCGGTCCATAGGAAGATCACACGTGTACCCAGGATTTCCAAAATAAAACAGACAACACTTTGTGTTCCCCAGTGCCTCAATCCACCAAGATGTTAATTTAAGTTGCCACCTTAAGTTGAACCATTAATTAACAATCTTACATCTGTCATGGATTCACTCAAACCCAAACCACGTCTACGAGCATATCATGGCAATATAAGCAACGCGTAGAAGTAACTCCCAAGGGTTTGATAGTAACAGGGCAATAGGTTCTACCTCAACAACTACTTCCCAATACCCACATGTTATCAATCCTACTCATGCAATGTTTGAGGGTGAAACTAATGCATAAAACTGGGTATGAAAGGGATATGATCAAAGTGTGAACTTACTGTCTTTGTTGATGAAGATGATTCGCACTCAAAACTCTTGATAGGTCTACTCGTCACACTCCGGTCAATCTATCGTAAGCAAGCAATAGTAACCACACATAAGCAATCACTCAAAAGATCGGAAAGAACGAAGAAAACAATTTGGAAAACATCAAACCCAAGAAAATAACTCTTGCAACATAAAACAATTTCTAACAGTACCAAAATTATGTGAATTTGGCTTTATCAGAAAGTTTAGGTCAAGAGCTTCGATTTGCAAAAAAGAATCAACTAAATCGGAGTTATAAAACTCAAGTTACAGACGAAACAAGTTCGAATACTAATCTGAACTAAACTCAATTTTTAAATTGTAAAAAAACATGTTTTATGTTGTTTATCTGGATAGAGGGGATCATGACGAAGAAGTGGGCGTTGGTTTCATCTAATTTGAATGAACGAGTAAAAAGTTATGGCTATTTGAAAAATCAGGGCCAAGCTGTTTTACGGAAGAAAAATATGCTATTAAAAAAATACAAAGAAATAAACCTTTATAAGGTAGAAAAAAAGACAACTTCGGAGAGAAGACAATTTTCAGAAGTCGCGCCGGAGAGGAGAAAAATATTTTTCTTTAAGGAATCTAGTCAAACCAAAATATTGATTTAACCCGAATCGGATGATTTTTGGAGGCTCTATGAGTCTATATTTATTGGTGGAAAAGAGGTTTAGGGGTCAAATGCTAGGCAATGTGGGACTAAATATATACGTACGCAGATAAAATTTAGAAAACATTGCATGGGCTAAAAGTTCGGCCCGGCCGCGCGCGTACACTAGTGCGCCAGTTTTTTTTTGAAATTGAAAAAGAAAAAGAAAAGAAAAACTATGGAGAAAAAAAAAATGGGAAAGCATTATGGCCGGCTGGGCCTGGCCCATTTAGGAGAGAAAAAAATGATGGGACGCCAGATGCTATTATGCAGCGCATGGGCGATAAATCAATATGGGTCGTACGTACTGTTTTGTTTTTAAAGAAATAGAAGGAAAACCGAATAAAGAAAGAATAATGTAAAACTTTATATAGGCATATTATATATCAAAATTTTCAGAAAAATATTTCATAAAAGCTGAACATCTTTCTAGTGTCAAATAAAACACACACTAATTCAAATAAAACAAAGAGTGCTTCCGCTCTAGTAAAAATCCAGTAAAAATCATTTTAGAAATACCAAAATTAATTCAAATTTATTTCTCTCCAATTTTCTGATGTAGGGAATCATGTTACCCTATTTTCCATATATTTTATTTTTGGAGAAAATAATTTGAATAAAACTCAAATAACTCCAAATTGAAAATAGATTCAAAAGAACTTTGAATTTAATTCTTTGAAACTCCCAACTCATATTTCATATGTTTTGAAGAAGTCATTTTATCTTCGCTCATGAAAATCATTGAGTTGCATAAAGTTCCTGGGTTGGAAATATTTTCCAACTGAAATTCAAATATTTTCAATACCCTTGTCATTTAATTAAATGGAAGAAGTCATGTCATCTTCTCTCCAGGGTTTTGTGATGAAAATAATTTGAATTCACGGAGATCACGAATGCAAAATGAAAGTTTGGGAAAGTCCTTTTATTCCCTCTCATTTAACTTTCAAAAAGTTTCGTATTTCACTCAATTTCACACAATCAATCAAATCTATCTATTTATTATAACATTCCAAAATTTAGAATTTTGGGATGTTACATTAATTCAGCGACCGAGCTCCCGGACACTATCAAAAGGGTCCGGACTATTCTGCAGCAGGACTGCTCGGCTCGTGAAGAGGTCGACTAGCAATTTGGCCTCCGTCCCATTCCTGATCAAGTGGCGGCATTCGCACCGCGCGTACATATACTACACACTCAAAATACCATGGGCATAGACGGAGGCATAACTAGCTTGTGATCCACAACACGGCTCGACCGCTCCTGGAAACACGTTCTTTCACTGTTTCTCTTTTCCCTTTTCAGGTTTCTTTTACACGGGCCTTCCCTGATGGCTTGATCACCGGTCCTGTCAAAGGATAAATACACCAAGATGGCAAGAAGCACAGACATCCAGGGGCATTTCTAGGTGGTTTCTTTAAACGATCACTCTACTTGTTTTCAGGACCCACGCGCAGCTCACCCTTGGTTGTGGCATGTCAAATAGCATGTTGCTTATCGCATTATTTGTATCAATCCGCTTTGACGTATTAATCAAATTATAATGGAAACAGTTTGCGGACCAAATTCTGCGGCCCTGGCTCATTACCTTTGCTCCTTTTCTATTTTCCTTTTTTCTGTTGATAACCTTATCAAATAGCACCCGTACACTTTGGTATGTTTCAATTTGCCAGGGGCTTCATAGCGCCCCGCACTATGGCAACAAAGTCTGAACACTTTTTTACAGTTCGGCACCTCGAATTTAGCATTATATGCATTGGCTCCGAATCATGTCTTTGGTCAATAGTTGGGTTGCCCGGCTCCTGTGCTTGCTACCTTACGTTCCGCTATATCGGCTAAGGTAGTAAAGGGAGAACTACTGCGATTGTGCCCTGGTTTACCCGAAGGAGCACCTCAGTAGAGAAAGCCGAAAACTTACTGTCATGATGCAGTGAGAGCCGGTCAGCTCTTCGGAGGTTTCAAATCCTTAGAGATTTCTTCCGCATTACGCGAGGGATCGGTACTTGCCCGATCAGGTGTTTACATCTTCTTAGTTCGGATACTAGGGGATGCGCCTAAATTTTTATTGTCAAACTCCTATGGCTAAGTGAGGGTGTTCAAGCCGAATAGTCCGATTGCCTGGTTCGTTGCGCTAAACACCTACTTCAACGACCAAACAATTGGATCAAGAGTGTTTAGATTACATCCCGAACACCCTCGTACTACCTACGTGGGGGCAGAAGCCGACGACTGGCCAACTCTCAGATTTCATACAACACGGCCGCACAGGAGGTGAATTTTATTAAAAAAACAAACATTATATCATAGCAACCTTGTTCTCATCATATAAGGCAAAGACAAACATGAATGTATTCATTCAAATATAATGTCTTGCGCACATTGCGTCGCCACAATGCGAGACCCCTCCAGGACGTCTTCAAAATACCGCTCGGGGGTGCGGTGCTCCTTGCCTTTGGGTGGCCCTTCGGTCACAAGCTTGACGGCATCCATCTTCGCCCACCATACCTTGACGCGGGCGAAGGCCATGCTGCTACCTCTTGAGCACTGCGTTGGTTTTCCCTTGTAGAGGAAAGGGTGATGCAGCAAAGTAGCGTAAGTATTTCCCTCAGTTTTTGAGAACCAAGGTATCAATCCAGTAGGAGGCCACGCTCAAGTCCCTCGCACCTACACAAACAAATAAGAACCTTCCAACCAACACGATAAAGGGGTTGTCAATCCCTTCACGACCACTTGCAAAAGTGAGATCTGATAGAGATGATAAGATAATATTTTTGGTATTTTTATGATAAAGATTAAAAGTAAAGATTGCAAAGTAAACAAAGATAGCTTGTTAACGGAAGATTAATATGATGGAAAATAGACCCGGGGGCCATAGGTTTCACTAGTGGCTTCTCTCAAGATAGCATAAGTATTACGGTGGGTAAACAAATTACTGTCGAGCAATTTATAGAATTGAGCATAGTTATGAGAATATCTAGGTATGATCATGTATATAGGCATCACGTCCGTGACAAGTAGACCAACTCCTGCCTGCATCTACTACTATTACTCCACACATCGACCGATATCTAGCATGCATCTGGAGTATTAAGTTCATAAGAACGGAGTAATGCTTTAAGCAAGATGACATGATGTAGAGGGATAAACTCATGCAATATGATATAAACCCCATCTTTTTATCCTCGATGGCAACAATACAATACGTGACGTTTCCCCTCATCACTTTGGGATCGAGCACCGCAAGATTGAACCCAAAGCTAAGCACTTCTCCCATTGCAAGAAAGATCAATCTAGTAGGCCAAACCAAACTGATAATTCAAAGAGACTTGCAAAGATAACCAATCATACATAAAAGAATTCAGAGAAGATTCAAATATTGTTCATAGATAATCTGGATCATAAACCCACAATTCATCAGATCTCGACAAACACACCGCAAAACAAGATTACATCGAATAGATCTCCAAGAGAATCAAGGAGAACTTTGTATTGAGATCCAAAAAGAGAGAAGAAGCCATCTAGCTAATAACTATGGACCCGAAGGTCTGAGATAAACTACTCACACATCATCGGAGAGGCTATGGTGTTGATGTAGAAGCCCTCCGTGATCAATGCCCCTCGGTGGAGGCGCCGGAAAAGGCCCCAAGATGGGATCTCACGAATGCATGAAGGTTGCGGCGGTGGAATTAGGTTTTCGTGGTGCTCTCTCGATGGTTTGGGGCACGAGGTATATATAGGAGGAAGAAGTAGGTCGGTGGAGCCACGAGGGGCCCACGAGGGTGGAGGCGCGCCCCTGCCTCGTGGCCTCCTCGTTCGTTTCTTGACGCCCACTCCAAGTCCTCTGGATCATGTTTGTTCCAAAAGTCACGCTCCCGAAGGTTTCATTCCATTTGGACTCCGTTTGATATTCTTTTTCATGTAAACACCGAAATAGGCAAAAAACAGCAATTTGGGTTGGGCCTCCGGTTAATAGGTTAGTCCCAAAAATAATATAAAATGTATAAATAAGCCCATTAAACATCCAAAACAGAATATATAATAGCATGGAACAATCAAAAATTATAGATACGTTGGAGACGTATCAAGCATACCCAAGCTTAATTCCTGCTCGTCCTCGAGTAGGTAAATGATAAAAACAGAATTTTTGATGTGGAATGCTTCTTAGCATAATTTTCAATGCAATTCTTTTTATTGTGGCATGAATATTTAGATCCAAAAGATTCAAGATAAAAGTTAATGTTGACATAAAAACAATAATACTTCAAACATGCTAACCAAGCAATTATGTCTTATCAAAATAACATAGCCAAAGAAAGCTCTTCCCTACAAAATCACATAGTTAGGCTATGCTTCAATTTCGTCACACAAAACGTTCTCATCATGCATAACCCCGATGACAAGCTGAGCAATTGGTTCATACTTTTTAACGCGCTTCAGCCTTTTCAACCCTTACGCAATACATGAGCGCAAGCCATGGATATAGCACTATGGGTGGAATAAAGTATAATTATGGGGGTTATGAGAGAAGACAAAAAGGTAGAAAGTCTCACATTAACGCGGCTAATCAATAGGCTATGGAGATGCCCATCAATTGATGTCAATGAGAGGAGTAGGGATTGCCATGCAACGGATGCACTAGAGCTATAAATATATGAAATCTCAACAAAAGAAACTAAGTGGGTGTGCATCCAACTTGCTTGCTCACGAAGACCTAGGGCATTTTGAGGAAGCCCATCATTGAATATACAAGCCAAGTTCTATAATGAAAAATTCCCACTAGTATATGAAAGTGATAACATAGGAGACTCTCTATCGTAAAGATCACGGTGCTACTTTGAAGCACAAGTGTGGAAAAAGGATAGTAACATTGTCCCTTCTCTCTTTTTCTCTCATTTTTTTGTTGGGCCTTTTTTTTTCTTTGGCCTCTTTTTTTAGTCCGGAATCTTATCCCGACTTGTGGGGGAATCATAGTCTCCATCATCCTTTCCTCACATGGGACAATGCTCTAATAATGATGATCATCACACTTTTATTACTTACAACTCAAGAATTACAACTCAGTACTTAGAACATAATATGACTCTATGTGAATGCCTCCGACGGTGTACCGGGATATGCAATGAATCAAGAGTGACATGTATGAAAAATTATGAAAGGTGGTTGTGCCACAAATACGATGTCAACTACATGATCATGCAAAGCAATATGACAATGATGGAGCGTGTCATAATAAACGGAACGGTGGAAAGTTGCATGGCAATATATCTCGGAATGGCTATGGAAATGCCATGATAAGTAGGTATGGTGGCTGTTTTGAGGAAGATATAAGGAGGTTTATTGTGATAGAGCATATCATATCACGGGGTTTGGATGCACCGGCAAATTTTGCACCAACTCTCAAGGCGAGAAAGGGCAATGCACGGCACCGTAGAGGCTAGAAATTGTGGAGGGTTGAGAGTGTGTATAATCCACAGACTCACATTAGTCATAAAGAACTCATATACTTATTGCAAAAGCTTATTAGCCCTCGAAGAAAAGTACTACTACGCATGCCCCTAGAGGGATAGATTGGTAGGAAAAGACCATTGCTCGTCCCCGACCGCCACTCATAAGGAAAGCAATAAAAGAACACCTTATGTGTCCAAATTGTCACACAACTTTTACCATACGTGCATGCTACCGGACTTGCCAACCTTAACACAAGTATTTCTCAATTTCACAATTACTCAACTAGCATACTCTAATATTACCACCTTTATATCTCAAAACACTTATCAAGTATCAAACTTCTCATGATATTCAATAAACTCAATATGGAAGTTTTTATTATGCTCATCTTGGATGCCTATCATATTCGGATTAATTTCACAATTAAAGCAAATTACCATGCTGTTTAAGACTCTCAAAATAATATAAGTGAAGCATGAGAGATCAATAATTTCTATAAAATAAAACCACCACCGTGCTCTAAAAGATATAAGTGAAGCACTAGAGCAAAACTATATAGCTCAAAAGGTATAAGTGAAGCACAGAGAGTATTCTAACAAATTCCGAATCATGTGTGTCTCTCTAAAAAGGTGTGTACAGCAAGGATGATTGTGGTAAACTAAAAGCAAAGACTCAAATCATACAATACGCTCCAAGCAAAACACATATCATGTGGTGAATAAAAATATAGCTCCAAGTAAAGTTACCGATAGACGAAGACGAAAGAGGGGATGCCTTCCGGGGCATCCCCAAGCTTAGGCTTTTGGTTGTCCTTGAATTTTAACTTGGGGTTCCTTGGGCATACCCAAGCTTAGGCTCTTGCCAATCCTTGTTCCATAATCCATCAAATCTTTACGCAAAACTTGAAAACTTCACAACACAAAACTTAACAGAAAATCTCGTGAGCTCCTTAGCAAAAGAAAAGAAAACACCACTTCAAGGTACTTTAATGAACTCATTCTTTATTTATATTGGTGTTATACCTACTGTATTCCAACTTCTTTATGGTTTATAAACTCTTTTACTAGCCATAGATTCATCAAAATAAGCAAACAACACACGAAAAACAGAATCTGTCAAAAACAGAACAGTCTGTAGTAATCTGTAACTAACGCAAACTTATGGAACTCCAAAAATTCTACCAAAATAGGACGACCTGGATAATTTGTTTATTGATCTACTGCAATTGGAATCAGTATTTTATCACTTCCTGGTGATTTTTAACAATTGTTTTCGTAAACAGAAAGTTTCTGGAATTTTCAGCAAGATCAAATAACTATCATCCAAGAAGATCCTATAGGTTTAACTTGGCACAAACACTAATTAAAACATAAAACCACATATAAACAGAAGCTAGATGGATTATTTATTCCTAAACAGAATCAAAAAGCAAGAAAATAAAATAAAATTGGGTTGCCTCCCAACAAGCGCTATCATTTAACGCCCCTAGCTAGGCATAAAAGCGAGGATAGATCTAGGTATTGCCATCTTTGGTATTTATCTTTTTAGTGGAGTTATGCTCGAATCCGGGAGGTTCCTTATGTTTCCCTTCATACTCAGAGATTCTTAGATCTAGAGCATCCAACCGTTTATTGCAAAGTGTGATCAATGTATTCATACGATTGAGGTTTCCTCCAACATTTTTAAGAGGCTCAAGAGACTTTTGCAATTCGCCTAATTTTTCTAAGATTTGGGTTCCCTCATGGGTAAGAGTTAGTCCCTTTGGTGGGGGAAGTACTCCTACTATCCCCTCTATAATTTCATAAGCAAAACTAGGATCAGTTTAAATAAAATTCCCTTTAGCGGCAAAATCAAGGAGTTGTCTATGGAATAAGGTTAGCCCAACATAAAAATTACGAAGTAAAACCTTGAAATCGCCCTCTATAGTGCAACCACGATAAGATTCTATCATCCCATACCAAGCATCTTTTAAATTTTCTCCTTGTTTTTGTCTGAAGTGAAGAACTTCAAACTCGGGGGACAAAGGAGTAGATAAAGGACTAGCCATGACAACGAAGCAAGCGAAAAGAGGCGAAGGGAAAGAGAGGGCGAATAAAACGGCAAGGGTGAAGTGGGGGAGAGGAAAATGAGAGGCAAATAGCAAATAATCTAATGCGAGGGATAAGAGTTTGTGATGGGTACTTGGTATGTCTTGACTTGTGTGTAGACTCCACAGCACCGGTATGTAAATCCTTCTTGCTACCTCTTGAGCACTGCGTTGGTTTTCCCTTGAAGAGGAAAGGGTGATGCAGCAAAGTAGCGTAAGTATTTCCCTCAGTTTTTGAGAACCAAGGTATCAATCCAGTAGGAGGCCACGCTCAAGTCCCTCGCACCTACACAAACCGATAAGAACCTTGCAACCAACGCGATAAAGGGGTTGTCAATCCCTTCACGGCCACTTGCAAAAGTGAGATCTGATAGAGATGGTAAGATAATTTTTTTTGGTATTTTTATGATAAAGATTAAAAGTAAAGATTGCAAAGTAGACAAAGATAGCTTGTTAACGGAAGATTAATATGATGGAAAATAGACCCGGGGGCCATAGGTTTCACTAGTGGCTTCTCTCAAGATAGCATAAGTATTACGGTGGGTAAACAAATTACTGTCGAGAAATTTATAGAATTGAGCATAGTTATGAGAATATCTAGGTATGATCATGTATATAGGCATCACGTCCGTGACAAGTAGACCGACTCACTGCTGCATCTACTACTATTACTCCACACATCGACCGCTATCCAAAGATGCATCTAGAGTATTAAGTTCATAAGAACGGAGTAACGCTTTAAGCAAGATGACATGATGTAGAGGGATAAACTCATGCAATATGATATAAACCCCATCTTTTTATCCTCGATGGCAAAAATACAATACGTGTCGTTTCCCATACAACATCCGGGATCGAGCAATCGCAAGATTGAACCCAAAGCTAAGCACTTCTCCCATTGCAAGAAAGATCAATCTAGTAGGCCAAACCAAACTGATAATTCGAAGAGACTTGCAAAGATAACGAATCATACATAAAAGAATTCAGAGAAGATTCAAATATTGTTCATAGATAATCTGGATCATAAACCCACAATTCATCGTATCTCGACAAACACACCGCAAAAGAAGATTACATCGAATAGATCTCCAAGAGAATCAAGGAGAACTTTGTATTGAGATGCAAAAGGAGAGAAGAAGCCATCTAGCTAATAACTATGAACCCGAAGGTCTGAGATAAACTACTCACACATCATCGGAGAGGCTATGGTGTTGATGTAGAAGCCCTCCATGATCAATGCCCCCTCCGGCGGAGCACCGGAAAAGGCCCCAAGATGGGATCTCACGGGTATAGAAGGTTGCGGCGGTGGAATTAGGTTTTCGTGGTGCTCTCTGATGGTTTCGGGGTACGTAGGTATATATAGGAGGAAGAAGTAGGTCGGTGGAGCCACGAGGGGCCCATGAGGGTGGAGGGCACACCCCCTGCCTCGTGGCCTCCTCGTTGGTTGCTTGACGTCCACTCCAAGTCCTCTGGATCACGTTTGTTCCAAAAATCACGCTCCCGAAGGTTTCATTCGTTTGGACTCCATTTGATATTCTTTTTCTGTGAAACACTGAAATAGGCAAAAAAACAACAATTTGGGCTGGGCCTCCGGTTAATAGGTTAGTCCCAAAAATAATATAAAAGTGTATAAATAAGCCCATTTAACATCCAAAACAGAATATATAATAGCACGGAACAATCAAAAATTATAGATACGTTGGAGACGTATCACATGCACGCGCCCTCGATGCAGGCCGACCGCTTGACGACGGCCAGCCGAATACAGGCGCTCACCAGCCGCTTCACGAGCTCGAAGTAGCTGCTGGGTATAGCTTCGGAAGGCCACGGCCGGATCATCAAATCCTTCATGGCTAGCTCGGGCACCCTATGCAGCTCTGATGTCTACTACACAACCTTCTTCTTGTAGACGTTGTTGGGCCTGCAAGTGCACAGGTTTGTAGGACAGTAGCAAAATTCCCTCAAGTGGATGACCTAAGGTTTATCAATCCGCGAGAGGCGTAGGATGAAGATGGTCTCTCTCAAACAACCCTGCAACCAAACAACAAAGAGTCTCTTGTGTCCCAAACACACCCAATACAATGATAAATTGTATAGGTGCACTAGTTCGGCGAAGAGATGGTGATACAAGTGCAATATGGATAGTAGATATAGGTTTTTGTAAACTGAAAATATAAAAACAGCAAGGTAGCAAGCGGTAAAAGTGAGCGTAAATGGTATTGCAATGATAGGAAACAAGGCCTAGGGTTCATACTTTCACTAGTGTAGGTTCTCTCAACAATAATAACATAGATAGATCATATAACAAGCCCTCATCATGCAACAAAGAGTCACTCCGAAGCCACTAATAGCGGAGAACAATGTAGAGATTATGGTAGGGTACGAAACCACCTCAAAGCTATTCTTTCGGATAAATCTATAAAAGAGTTTGTACTAGAATAACACCTTAAGACACAAATCAACCAAAACCCTAATGTCACCTAGATACTCCATTGTCACCTCAAGTATCCATGGGCATGATTATACGATTTGCATCACACAATCTCAGATTCATCCAACCAACATAAAAGTACTTCTAAGAGTGCCCCAAAGTTTCTACCGGAGAGTCAAGAATGTGTGCCAACCCCTATGCATAGGTTCCCAATGTCACGAAACCCGCAAGTTGATCACCAAGACATACATCAAGTGTTCTCATAAAAGACTCAATCCGATAAGATAACTTCAAAAGGGGAACTCAATTCATCACAAGAGAGTAGAGGGGAGAAACATCATAAGATCCAACTACAATAGCAAAGCTCGATACATCAAGATCGTGCCATAGATTGGAACACGAGAGAGAACACGAGAGAGAGAGAGATCAAACACATAGCTACTGGTACATACCCTCAGCCCCGAGGGTGAACTACTCCCTCCTCGTCATGGAAAGTGCCGGGATGATGAAGATGGCCACCGAAGATGGATCCCCCCTCCGGCAGGGTACTGGAAAGGGGTCCCGATTGATTTTTGGTGGCTCTGGAGGCTTGCGGCGGCGGAACTCCCGATCAAATCTCTCTTCTGGAAGTTTTAGGGTGCGACGGTATATATGGGTGAAAGGAGAATGTCGGTGGAGCTACGGGGGCCCCACGAGTGTGGCGCGCCCAGGTGGTGGCGCGCCCCACCCTCGTGAGCACCTCCCATATCTTATGACGTGGGGTCCAAGTCCATCAGGTGGGTTTAATTCCAAAAATAACTTCTCCTGTTGATTTCGTTCAGTTGTGACTCCGTCGATATTCCTTTTCCTCGAAACCTTTGAAATAGGCATAAAACAGAAATCAGGAGCCTCCGGTTAATAGGTTAGTCCCAAAAATAATATAAAAGTGGATAATAAAGCCCAATATTGCCTAAAACAGTAGATAATATAGCATGGAGCAATCAAAAATTATAGATACGTTGGAGACGTATCAAGATCGACCAGCTTTTTAAGCTGATCGCTAAAGAACCTTTGGATGTTACGGCGCAAGAATCTTTGCGACCCGAACAGCTTCTCCGATTGAGCTCCTTCTTACGCTCGGAAGAACTCCTGTTGTCGAGACACCTTGCCGCAGCAGATCCATAACGCCCCTGGAGAACTCCGAATCCGGGTTAGTAAGAAATACTTCTTCCTCACATACTTTCTTTGCATGCTAAACGCCTTACCCGCCGCGATATTCTTAGCCTCCTGGATCTCCTGGAGGGCGCCCTGGGCGTCAACCCGGGCCTCTTCCGCGCTTTGGCGAGCCTTGGCGAGGTCGGTCTCTCGAGCAGAACCATCGCACTCCAAGGACTCGCATTTTTTCACAGTGTCCTGGAGCTCTTGCTGGACCTCGTTAAGCCTGGCCTTGAGCTTCTTGCGGGCGGCTTGCTCCTTGGCAACTTTCTCCTTGGCTTCGGCCAGGGCCTTTTTAAGGGTCTCGACCTTGGTCGTCGCTCTTGCACATATCATGACACTACGGTCAATACACATCATTTATTCTTTCCTAAATACATAGCGAGTCATTGCATACCTTGCTGGTCTTCTAGCTGCTTCCTCGCTTGGCCGAGCTCTTCCTTGGCCCGCTCCAGTCTCTGCTTTAGTCCGGAGACTTCGGCTGTGTGTGAGGTCGCGGCCAGCAATGACGCCTGCTTATTCACATAAGACATATTTAGTTATTTTCCCGCGAAAATTAATTGATGCTCTGTCCAGCTTTTCTTTCCGAACACCGGACAGTGTCTCAGGGGCTACTGTCTATATTGGGATTTTCTCTTTTGCGTCGCTTACCTCAAAACCTGTCAGCAGGCTGCTGCAGGCTTCGGTTAGCCCGCTCTTGACGGACTAAACCCTCTCAATCACCGTACCCATAAGGATACGGTGTTCATCCACGATGGAAGCGCCTCGTAGCGCTTCCAGCAGATTATCCGGTGCCTCTGGTTGGGCAGAGGTCACCGGCGGAATAGGCACGCCCCCTTCTTTCGAAGGAGGTTGCTCACCGGATTCTGGAGCCATATAGGTCTTGGGTATCGTACTCGGTTGGGGGCCGAACTGAGCATGGCCCCCATCGCCCGTCTCCATGGGGGTTTGCTCCCCCCGTGTGTCCGGCGACTGAGGTCTTGCCCTCTGGCACCTCCTGACCCTCTCCCTGGCCGGGGAAGGTCCTTCAGGATAGCACCTCAGCGTCGCCCTTGGCCTTGGGAGATTCAGCAGCGGGCGGTGACTCGTTGGCCATCACCTTCGAGTCCAGCGAACCTCCTGATGAGGATCGCTGGGAGCTGTCGTGGGCCGGACTGTAATAGCATTACTTGACATGTTAATACCATGAGGTGAAGAGGTAGGATACACGGACGAATACGAGTTTTCCAGCACTTACGATGCAGCCAGGGGCTTGTTCCGGGGGCGTCGCTCCGGACTGCTGTCGACATCCCATGCGGAGTTATCCGCAAGGGAGCCCTTCCCCCTCTTGGACGCCTCCGCCTCCAGACTCGTGGAGGCCGCCCTCTTCTTCCTTCCCCCATCATGGGGAGGGTTGTTTTCCTCCTCCTCCTTTTCATCTTCAGCGGCAGAGGAATGGGTCTCGTCGTCTTCGGACGTCACGTCCGAAGCACCCTTGTGATGGGGGCCACTTTTGGCCCCCTTGGCCTTCTTCTCCGGCGGCTGATAGGGCACCGGGACCAGCATCTTCGCCGGGAGTGGGATGACTGGTTCTTCGGGCAGCGGAGCCGAACATTGAATCCGCTCCGCTTTCTCTGTACATACCTGAAAGAACAAATTAGTAAAGTTTAGTTAACCTCCTTGAACAAGCAAGTAGAGGGTACGCCTTGAGCCGTGAAGGACTTACCGCGTTGGCGGGATGGGCAAGATCGTGCCCGCGGTCCGAGTCTGTGGCCGGCGGCTTCTCGTTGCCCTTGAAGAGCAACTGCCAAGCATCATCGTGAGTGGTTCCGAAGAGCCTCACCAAGGTTTGGTGCTTCTCTGGATCGAATTCCCATAAAGGGGAGGTTCAGCTTTGACAGGGGAGGATCTGGTGAACTAGCATCACCTGGATCACGTCGACGAGCTTGATGTTTTTGTCCACCATGCTTTGGATGCGCGTTTGCAGCGCTATCAGCTCATCCGAAGAAGACCAATTTGGGCCCTTCTCCATCCAGGAGGTAAGCCGCATTGGAGCTCCGGACTTGAATTCGTGAGCCGCGGCCCAGGTGGTGTCGCGGGGCTCTGTGATGTAGAACCACAGCTTCTGCCACTCCTTGACAGTCTCCACAAACGTGCCTTTGGGCCATGTGACGTTGGGCATCTTGCTCACCATGGCTCCTCCGCACTCCGCGTGTTGGCCATCCACCACCTTTGGCTTCACGTTGTAGATCTTGAGCCACAGTCCGAAGTGGGGCTGGATGTGGAGGAAAGCCTCACACACGACAATGAATGCCGAGATACTGAGGAAAGAGTTCGGGGCTAGATCATGAAAATCTAGCCCGTAATAGAACATCAGTCCGCGGACGAAAGGGTGGAGTGGAAACCCTAACCCGCAGACGAAATGAGGGATGAACACCACCCTCTCGTTGGGCTTTAGTGTGGGGACGACTTGCCCCTTGGCCGGAAGCCGGTGGGCGATTTCCTTCGCCAGATATCCGGTCTCCCGAAGCTCGGCGATGTCCTTCTCCTTAACGAAGGAGGCCGTCCACCTGCCTTGCCCTCCAGATCCGGACATGGTTGAGTGCTCACTCAAGGTGGAAGAGATGAGAAGTTGGGCGCTGGAGCTCGAGAATGGAAGGGCAGACGGAGAAAGAAGGCGTGGGTGAAAAAAGGGAATACTTATCCCCTTATAAAGGCAGTGAATATCGAACGCCTCCCCACTAGCCTTAAAACTCGCCTATTCCCAAGGGTTGTGCAAACGGCACAGTTGGATTACCCACGCCCGTATTGATGAGAATCCCGCAATAAGGGGACATGATATCTGCTTTGACAAGACGTGCCAATGGAAACAACATCTCGAAACATGGAACGACAGACGAAAACGGTTCGAAATAATGACCAGGCTGACGTGATGTCATCTTGCAAAAAGTTGTCAGCGGATGGGACTCGTGAAATATTATACTCTCTACGGCTGTGTGTGTGGTATTTGTGTTTGCAGGTCCGGACACGTTCGCTGAATCTGAAGACTATCTGGGAGTAGTCGGAAAAGGGGAACCCGCCTTGCAATGCCGAAGACAATCTGCGCGCCGGACACCTCGTCATTGAAGCCTGGTTCAGGGGCTACTGAGGGAGTCTTGGACTAAGGGGTCCTCGGGCATCTGACCTGTTGGACATGGGCCGGACTAATGGGCTGTGAAGGTACAAGACCGAAGACTCTCTCCCGTGTTCGGATGGGACTCTCCTTGGCGTGGAAGGCAAGCTTGGCAGCCAAATATGAAGATTCCTTCCTCCGTAACCGACTTTGTACAACCCTAGTCCCCTCCGGTGTCTATATAAACCGGAGGGCTTAGTCCGGAAAAAGATATAGTCATACAGGCTAGACTTCTAGGGTTTTAGCCATTACGATCTCGTGGTAGATCAACTCTTGTAATACTCATATTCATCAAGATCAACCAAGCAGGAAGTAGGGTATTACCTCCATAGAGAGGGCCCGAACCTAGGTAAACATTGTGTCCCCCTGTCTCCTGTTACCATCAACCTTAGACGCACAGTTCGGGACCCCCTACCCGAGATCCGCCGGTTTTGACACTGACAACGACAACTTGGGTTTCTTGCCAAACCATAGTTCATAAGGTGTCGTCTCAACGGATTTAGATGGTGCCCTATTTAACGTGAATGCAGCCGTCTCTAAAGCATAACCTCAAAACGATAGCGGTAAATCAGTAAGAGACATCATAGATCGCACCATATCTAATAAAGTGCGGTTACGATGTTCAAACACACCATTAATTACGATGTGGTGTTCCGGGTGGCATGAGTTGCAAAACTATTCGAATTGTTTCAAATGAAGTCCAAACTCGTAACTAAAATATTCTCCTCCATGATCAAGGTCAGAAAATAACGATACCCGTTGCGAGCCTCAACATTCATTGGACCGCATACATCAGTATGTATTATTTCCAATAAATCTGTTGCTCGCTCCATTGTTCCGGAGAACGGAATTTTAGTCATCTTGCCCATGAGGCATGGTTCGCAAGTACCAAGTGATTCATAATCAAGTGATTCCAAACGTCCATCAGTATAGAGTTTCTTCATGCGCCTTACACCAATATGACCCAAATGGCAGTGCCACAAATAAGTTGTGATACGTCCATTTTGCATCATGCTTTTATATCGATATTTATCGCATTATGGGCTGTTATTTCACGTTATGTCACAATACTTATGGCTATTCTCTCTTATTTTACAAGGTTTACATGAAGAGGGAGAATGCCAGCAGCTGGAATTCTAGGCTGTAAAAGGAGCAAATATTGAAGACCTATTCTGCGCATCTCCAAAGTCCTGAAACTCCACGGAATATCTTAAAATAAATAAAGAAAAATCGTCGCCAAAGATGAAGGCCAGGGGGCCCACACCCTGCTCACGAGGGTGGGGCCCGCCCCTACCTCGTGGGCACCACTGGTGGCTCTCCGACGCCCATCTTCTCCTATATGAAGTCTTTCGATGAGAAAAAATAGAAGGCAACCTTTCGACGAGACTCCACCGCCACGAGGCGGAACCTTGGCGGAACCAATCTAGGGCTCCGCAGAGGCTGTTCTGGGAAACTTCCTCCGGGAGGGAAATCATCACCGTCATCATCACCAACGCTCCTCTCATCGGGAGAGGGCAATCTCCATCATCATCTTCACCAGCACCATCTCATCTCCAAACCCTAGTTCGTCTCTTGTATCCAATTCTTGTCTCCAAGTCCGGGATTGGTGCTAGTAGGTTGCTAGTAGTGTTGATTACTCCTTGTAGTTGATGCTAGTTGGTTTATTTGGTGGAAGATCATATGTTCAGATCCTTTATGCATATTATTACCCCTCTAATTATGAACATGAATATGCTTTGTGAGTAGTTACGTTTGTTCACGAGGACAAGGGAGAAGTCTTGCTATTAGTAGTCATGTGAATTTGGTATTCGTTCGATATTTTGATGAGATGTATGTTGTCTAGCCTCTAGTGGTGTTATGTGAACGTCGACTACATAACACTTCACCATTATTTGGGCCTAGAGGAAAGCATTGTGAAGTAATAAGTAGATGATGGGTTGCTAGAGTGATGAAGCTTAAACCCTAGTTTATGCGTTGCTTAAAGGGCTGATTTGGATCCATATGTTTCATGCTATGGTTAGGTTTACCTTAATACTTTTGTTGTAGTTGAGGATGCTTGCAATAGAGGTTAATCATAAGTGGGATGCTTGTTCAAGTAAGAACAGCACCCAAGCATCGGTCCACCCACATATCAAATTATCAAAGTACCGAACGCGAATCATATGAACGTGATGAAAACTAGCTTGATGATATTCCCATGTGTCCTCGGGAGCTCTTTTCCTATTATAAGAGTTTGTCCAGGCTTGTCCTTTGCTACAAAAAGGATTGGGCCACCTTGCTGCACTTTATTTACTCTTGTTATTTCTTGCTCGTTACAATTTATCTTATCACAAAACTATCTGTTACCACTTATTTCAAAGATTTCTGCAGAGAATACCTTCTTTGAAAACCGCTTATCATTTCATACGCTCCTCGTTGGGTTCGACACTCTTACTTATCGAAAGGACTACGATAGATCCCCTATACTTGTGGGTCATCAAGACTCTTTTCTAGCGCCGTTGCCAAGGAGTGTAGCGCCTTTGGTAGGTGGAATTTGGTAAGGAAAAATTTATATAGTGTGCTGAAATTTACTGTCACTTGTTACTATGGAAAGTAATTCTCTGAGGGGCTTGTTCGGGGTATCTTCACCCCGTCCAGTAGAGCAAAGAGTTGCTCCTCAACCTACTGAACCTATTTAAAATGAAACTCCTTTTGAAATTCCTTCGGGTATGATGGAAAAACTGCTAGCTAATACTTTTGTAGGAGATGGAACCAAGCATCCTGTTGAACACTTAATATATGTGGATGAGGTTTGTGGACTATTTAAGCTTGCAGGTATACGCGATGATGTTGTTAAGAAGAAGGTCTTCCCTTTATCTTTGAAGGGAGACGCATTGACATGGTATAGGCTATGTGATGATACGAGATCATGGAACTATAAAAGATTGAAATTGGAATTTCATCAAAAATATTACCCTATGTATTTTGTTCATCGTGATCGCAATTATATATATAATTTTTGGGCTCGTGAAGGAGAAAGCATCGCTCAAGCTTGGGGGAGGCTTAAATCAATGTTATATTCATGCCCCAATCATGAGCTCTCAAGAGTGACAATTCTTCAGAATTTTTATGCTCGGCTTTCTGATAACAATCGCACCATGCTTGATACTTCTTGTCTTTGGCTCTTTTATGATGAAGACTATTGAATTCAGATGGAATTTATTGGATAGAATTAAACGCAACTCTGAAGATTGGGACCTCGGCGAAGGTAAGGAGTCGTATGACACCTAAGTTTGATTGTGTTAAATCTTTTATGGATACCGATATTTTCCGTAAGTTTAGCACTAAATATGGACTTGACTCTGAGATAGTAGCTTCTTTCTGTGAATCTTTTGCTACTTATGTTGATCTCCCCAAGGAGAAGTGGTTCAAATATCATCCTCCCATAGAAGTAAAAGTAGCTGCACCTATTAAAGTTGAAGAAAAGACTGTCACTTATAATGATCCTATTGTTCCTACCTCTTATGTTGAGAAACCACCCTTCCTTGTTAGAATAAAGGATCATGCTAAAGCTTCAACTGTAGTTCGTAAAAGCAATATTAAAACTTATACACCTCTGAGCAAGTTAAAGTAGAACCTAATATTGCTATTGTTAATGATCTCTTGTCTGATAATATTGATGGGCATGTTATTCAGTTCTGCGGTGAAACTGCTAGAATTGCTAAACCGTGTGCTAAAGATAAACATAGACCTGTGGTAGGCGTGCATGTTATTTCTGTTAAAATAGGAGATCATTGTTATCATGGCTTATGTGATATGGGCGCTAGTGCTAGTGCAATACCCATTGAATTATACAAAGAAATTATGCATGATATTGCACCTATTGAGTTAGAAGAAATTGATGCCACAATTAAGCTTGCCAATAGAGATAATATTTCACCAGTGGGAATTGTTAGAGATGTTGTAGTATTGTGTGGGAAAACTAAATATCCTGCTGATTTTCTTGTTCTTGGTTCTCCACAAGATAGCTTTTGTCCCATTATATTTGGTAGACCCTTCTTGAACACTGTTAATGCTAAACAGATTGCGAAAAGAATGTTGTTACTATTGGCTTGGATGATATGATTCATGAGTTTAATTTCTCTAAATTTAGTAAACAACATCATGAGGAAGAATTTCCTAGTAAGGATGAAATTATCGGTCTTGCTTCTATTGCTGTACCTCCTAGTGATCCTTTAGAACACTATTTTCTAGACCATGAAAATGATATGTTCATGAATGAAAGAAGGGAAATATATGAAGTATTCTTTAAACAGGAACCTATTTTGCAACACAATTTGCCTGTTGAAATCCTAGGGGACCCCCCTCCACCCAAGGGTGATCCCGTGTTTGAGCTTAAACCGTTGCCTGATAATCTTAAATATGCTTATCTTGATGAAAAGAAAACATATCCTGTTATTATTAGCGCTAGCCTTTCAGAGCATGAAGAAGAAAGATTATTGAAAACTACAAGAAGCATCGTGCCGCTATTGGATATACTCTTGATGATCTTAAGGGCATTAGTCCCACTCTATGTCAACATAAAATAAATTTGGAAGCGGATGCCAAACCAGTTCGTGATCCTCAACGACGTTTGAATCCTAAAATGAAAGAAGTGGTAAGAAAAGAAATACTCAAGCTTCTGGAGGCAGGTATAATTTATCCTGTCGATAGTCGATTAGGTAAGTCCTGTCCATTGTGTCCCTAAGAAGGGAGGTATTACTGTTGTCCCTAATGATAAAGATGAATTGATCCCGCAAAGAATTATCACAGGTTATAGGATGGTAATTGATTTCTACAAATTAAATAAAGCTACTAAGAAAGATCATTACCCCTTACCTTTTATTGATCAAATGCTAGAAAGATTATGCAAACATACACATTATTAGCCATTATTGCTTTCTAGATGGTTATTCTGGTTTCTCTCAAATACCTGTGTCGGCTAAAGATCAATCAAAGACTACTTTTACTTGCCCTTTTGGTACTTTTGCTTATAGACGTATGCTTTTTGGTTTATGTAATGCACCTGCTACCTTTCAAAGATGCATGATGGCTATATTATCTGATTTTTGTGAAAAATTTTGTGAGGTTTTCATGGACGATTTTTCCGTCTATGGTTCCTCATTGATGATTGCTTGAGCAATCTTGATCGAGTTTTGCAGAGATGTGAAGAAACTAATCTTGTCTTAAATTGGGAAAAGTGCCACTTTATGGTTAATGAAAGTATTGTCTTGGGGCACAAAGTTTCTGAAAGAGGTATTGAAGTTGATAAAGCCAAGGTTGATGCTATTGAAAAGATGCCATGTCCCAAGGACATCAAAGGTATAAGAAGTTTCCTTGGTCACGCCGGGTTTTATAGGAGGTTCATTAAGGACTTCTCAAAAATTTCTCGACCTCGACTAATTTATTACAAAAATATGTACCATTTGTCTTTGATGATGATTGTGTAGAAGCATTTGAAATACATAAGAAAGCATTAGTCTCGCACTTTTGTTGTTCAGCCACCTGATTGGAATTTACCCTTTGAAATTATGTGTGATGCTAGTGATTATGCTATAGGTATTGTTCTAGGGCAAAGAGTTGATAAGAAACTAAAAGTTATCCATTATGCTAGTAAGACTCTAGACAAAGCTCAAAGAAATTATGCTACTACCGAAAAGGAACTTTTAGCAGTTGTATTTGCTTGTGATAAATTCAGACCCTATATTGTTGATTCTAAAGTAACTATTCACACTGATCATGCTGCTATTAAATATCTTATGGAAAAGAAAGATGCAAAATCTAGACTTATTAGATGGGTTCTCTTGCTGCAAGAATTAGATTTGCATATTGTTGATAGAAAGGGAGCTGAGAACCCCGTTGCAGATAACTTATCTAGGTTAGAGAATGTTCTTGATGACCCACTACCTATTGATGATAGCTTTCCTGATGAACAATTAAATGTCATAAGCACTTCTCGTAGTACTCCATGGTATGCTGATTATGCTAATTACATTGTTGCTAAATTTATACCGCCTAGTTTCACATACCAGCAAAAGAAAAAGTTTTTCTATGATTTGCGGCATTACTTTTGGGATGACCCACATCTTTATAAAGAAGGAGTAGATGGTGTTATTAGACGTTGTGTACCTGAGCATGAACCGGAACAGATCCTACTTAAGTGTCACTCTGAAGCTTATGGAGGGCACCACGCTGGAGATAGAACTGCACATAAGGTACTGCAATCCGATATTTATTGGCCTACTCTCTTCAAGGATGCCCGTAAGTTTGTTTTGTCTTGGGATGAATGTCAAAGAATTGGTAATATTAGTAGACGTCAAGAAATGCCTATGAATTATTCACTTGTTATTGAACCATTTGATGTTTGGGGCTTTGATTATTTGGGACCTTTTCCTGCCTCTAATGGATATACACATATTTTGGTTCTTTGTTGATTACGTTACTAAGTGGGTAGAAGCTATTCCAACTAGTAGTGCTGATCATAACACTTCTATTAAAATGCTTAAGGAAGTTATTTTTCCCAGGTTTGGAGTCCCTAGATACTTAATGACTGATGGTGGTTCACATTTTATTCATGGTGCTTTCCGTAAAATGCTTGCTAAATATGATGTTAATCATAGAATTACATCTCCTTATCACCCGCAGTCTAGTGGTCAAGTAGAATTGAGTAATAAAGAGCTCAAATTAATTTTGCAAAAGACTGTTAATAGGTCTAGGAAGAATTGGTCCAAGAAACTTGATGATGCATTATGGGCATATAGAACTGCATATAAGAATCCTATGGGTATGTCTCTGTATAAAATGGTTTATGGAAAAGCATGTCACTTACCTCTCGAACTAGAACATAAGGCATATTGGGCTATTAAAGAGCTCAACTATGATTTCAAACTTGCCGGTGAGAAAAGGTTATTTGATATTAGCTCACTTGATGAATAGAGAAACCAAGCTTATGAAAATGCTAAGTTGTTTAAAGAAAAAGTTAAAAGATGGCATGACAAAAGGATACAAAAGCATGAGTTTAATGTAGGTGATTATGTATTGCTATACAACTCTCATTTAAGATTTTTTGCAGGAAAACTTCTCTCTAAATGGGAAGGTCCCTGCGTTATCGAGGAGGTCTATCGTTTCGGTGCCATAAAAATCAACAAGTTCGAAGGCACAAATCCGAAGGTGGTAAACGGTCAAACATTATATCTCAGGTAATCCCATAAATGTTGAAACTAATATTATTGAAACCGTAACCCCGAAGGAATACATAAGGGACACTTTCGGTATTTTGCACTCGAAAAGGAATAGGTATGTGGTACGGTAAGTAAACCGACTCCAAAACAATTTTTAAGGCAATATTTCTCTGTTTTGGAATATTTAGAAAAATAGAAAAATAAGTAGCAGTCCGGGAAGGACATGAGGGCCCCACGAGGGTGGTGGGCGCGCCCTACCCCCCTGGGCGCGCCCCCCTACCTCGCGAGCACCTCGTGTGCCCTCCGGACTCTGTTTTCTTGCACGATACGTATTTTGGTCGGTAAAAATTCATTATATATTCTCCCGAAGGTTTTGACTCTCGTATCACGCAAATCTCTCATGTTCTTGTTTCGAGCTATTTTTCTGACAGGTCTAGATCATCATGACGTCCCCAAGCGCTTCCAAGGACAAGTTCTTCGAGAAGGTGATCAACCCTTACCTCGCGGAGGTGCTGCGACACCCTCAAACCATTGAGATGCGTGATGGGTTGCTGCACATCCGCGATGTTGAGGGACCAAAAGGAACCGGAAGCGTGGAGGCGAGGCTCGAAGCAATGGAGCAACAAGTTTTCAAGTGCCGAGGATGGTGGAGCGTGGAATTAATGCTAGCCACAAGATGCTCATGAGTTCACCAACAACTACGAGCCGGATGCCAAGAACACCGAGGAGGCCATCTTCAAGCTACATGAGAAGATCGAGCACCTCCAAGCCCAAATCTATGATCTGCAAAATCAAAAGCTGTGAGTATGAATATAGATTCAAAAGGATGAGTTTGGCTGCAGATTTGAGGATTCCGGAGACTCGATCATCCTTCTATGATGGTGAGCCTATGCCATGGAAGGTGGACGACAAGCCTACATCATCAACAACACATGTACCTTCACCGACAAAGAAGGAGATATAATCACATGGGTATGGTCACTCCCCTTGGCAACTGCCAAGCTTGGGGGAGGTGCCCCGGTATCGTATCACCATCACAACTTCTATCTTTACCATTTTTCTTAGTTCAAACCTATTAGTAGTATCTTGATTTAGTAGAATAAAGTCATGGCATGATCTAGTTTTGAGTTTTGCTTTATGATCTCTCTATGTAATCGAGTCCGTGAGCTATATATATAATAAAGTTAGTTGAGTCAAGGGCTTGATTATTTTGCCATGATCTTGGGTAAAGAATAGAAAGTAGAAAAATAATAAAAAGAAACAAAGAGTTCATATTGATCTTATTGAGAGTAATGACTTCACATAGAAAAGAGTATGATGATTAAAAGTTGTTGGGAGTTGGCAAATATAGCTTTGGTCATCGTTGCAATTAATAGGAATTAATAAGGGAAGAGATGTTTCACATATAGATATATTATCATTGACATCTTTTATGATTGGGAGCACTCATTAAAATATAACATGCTAAAGAGTTGATGTTGGACAAGGAAGACAATGTGATGAGTTATGTTTTCTTATATCTGAGATAAAGTATGTTGTCATGGAGCCTCTAACATGTTGAGCTTTCCTTTCCCCCTCATGCTAGCCAAATTCTCAGCACTAAGTAGAGATACTACTTGTGCTTCCAAATACCCTTAAACCAGTTTAGCCATGAGAGTCCACCATATCTACCTATGGATTGGGTAAGATCCTTCAAGTAAGTTGTCATCGGTGCAAAGCAATAAAAATTGATCTAAACATGTATGATTGATTGGTGTGGGAGAAATAAGCTTTATACGATCTTGTGATGTGGAAGTAATAAAAGCGACGGACTGCATAATAAAGGTTCATATCACAAGGGGCAATATAAAGTGGCGTTCTTTCGCATTGAGATTTTGTGCATCCAACCATAAAAGCGCATGGCAACCTCTGCTTCCCTCTGCGAAGGGCCTATCTTTTATTATTATCCTATACCTTTTGCAAGAGTCACGGTGATATTCACCTTTCTTTTTTTTCATTTTATCCTTTGGCAAGCCCAGCATGTTGGAAAGAACATGATATATATATCTAATTGGATGTAGGGGGGCATGAATTATTATTGTTGACATTACCCTTGAGGTAAAAGGTTGTGGGGCAAAACTATAAGCCCCTATCTTTCTCTATGTCCGATTAAAACTCCGTAACCACAAGTATTGCATGAGTGTTAGCAATTATGAAGGACTAAGTGATAGTTGAGTATGTGGACTTGCTTTTAAGCTCTGACATAGACTCTTTCCGATGTTATGATAAATTGCAATTGCTTCAATGACTGAGGTTATAATTTGTTGGTGCTCAATAAGGTTTACGGTTCATACTTACGCATTGTGAAAAGATCATCACTTGAACATAAGTAATCATATGACAAAATCTATATATGTTGTTGTTATGAGAATAATCATGATGCCTTCATGTCCGTATTTTATTTTTATCGACGCCTCTACCTCTAAACATGAGGGCATATTTATTGTTATTGGCTTTTAAGCTTGAGGACAAGCGAGGTCTAAGCTTGGGGAGTTGATACGTCCATTTTGCATCATGCTTTCATATCGATACTTATCGCATTATGGGCTGTTATTTCACATTATGTCACAATACTTATGGCTATTCTCTCTTATTTTACAAGGTTTACATGAAGAGGAGAATGCGCAAGCTGGAATTCTGGGCTAGAAAAGGAGCAAATATTGGAGACCTATTTTGCGCAACTCCAAAGTCCTGAAACTCCACGGAATATATTAAAATAAATAAAGAAAAATCGTCACCAAAGATGAAGGCCAGGGGGCCCACACCCTGCTCACGAGGGTGGGGGCGCCCCCCCTGGGCGTGCCCCCTATCTCGTGGGCCCCCTGGTGGCTCTCCGACGCCCATCTTCTCCTATATGAAGTCTTTCGATGAGAAAAAAATAGAAGGCAACCTTTCAGGACGAGACTCCGCCGCCACGAGGCGGAACCTTGGCGGAACCAATCTAGGGCTCCGGCAGAGCTGTTCTACCGGGGACACTTCCCTCCGGGAGGGGGAAATCATCACTGTCATCATCACCAACTCTCCTCTCATCGGGGGAGGCAATCTCCATCAACATCTTCACCAGCACCATCTCATCTCCAAACCCTAGTTCATCTCTTGTATCCAATTCTTGTCTTCAAGTCCGGGATTGGTGCTAGTAAGTTGCTAGTAGTGTTTATTACTCCTTGTAGTTGATGCTAGTTGGTTTGTTTGGTGGAAGATCATATGTTCAGATCCTTTATGCATATTATTACCCCTCTGATTATGAACATGAATATGCTTTGTGAGTAGTTACGTTTGTTCCTGAGGACAAGGGAGAAGTCTTGCTATTAGTAGTCATGTGAATTTGGTATTCGTTCGATATTTTGATGAGATGTATGTTGTCTAGCCTCTAGTGGTGTTACGTGATCGTCGACTACATAACACTTCACCATTATTTGGGCCTAGAGGAAGGCATTGGGAAGTAATAAGTAGATGATGGGTTGCTAGAGTGACAGAAGCTTAAACCCTAGTTTATGCGTTGCTTCGTGAGGGGCTGATTTGGATCCATATGTTTCATGCTATGGTTAGGTTTACCTTAATACTTTTGTTGTAGTTGCGGATGCTTGCAATAGAGGTTAATCATAAGTGGGATGCTTGTTCAAGTAAGAACATCACCCAAGCACCGGTCCACCCACATATCAAATTATCAAAGTACCGAACGCGAATCATATGAGCGTGATGAAAACTAGCTTGATGATATTCCCATGTGTCCTCGGGAGCGCTTTTCCTATTATAAGAGTTTGTCTAGGCTTGTCCTTTGCTACAAAAAGGATTGGGCCACCTTGCTGCACTTTATGTACTCTTGTTATTTCTTGCTCGTTACAATTTATCTTATCACAAAACTATCTGTTACCACTTATTTCAAGATTTGCGAGAATACCTTCTTTGAAAACCGCTTATCATTTCCTTCTGCTCCTCGTTGGGTTCGACACTCTTATCGAAAGGACTACGATAGATCCCCTATACTTGTGGGCCATCAAGTTGCACTATCATTATCAACTTTGCATCTTTTTGCTTCAATATTATGAATATGTGTATCACTACTATCGAGATTCAACAAAAATAGACCACTCTTCAAGGGTGCATGACCATAAAAGATATTATTCATATAAATAGAACAACCATTATTCTCAGACTTAAATGAATAACCGTCTCGCATCAAACAACATCCAGATATAATGTTCATGCTTAACGCTGGCACCAAATAACAATTATTCAGGTCTAAAACTAATCCCGAAGGTAGATGTAGGGGTAGCGTGCCGACGGCGATCACATCGACTTTGGAACCATTTCCCACATGCATCGTCACCTCGTCCTTAGCTAATCTTTGCTTAATCCGTAGTCCCTGTTTCGAGTTGCAAATATTAGCAATGAGAACCGATATCAAATACCCGGTACTACTCTGCGAGCATTAGTAAGGTACACATCAATAACATGTATATCACATATACCTTTGTTCACTTTGCCATCCTTCTTATCCGCCAAATACTTGGGGCAGTTCCGCTTCCAGTGACCAGTCCCTTTGCAGTAGAAGCACTCAGTCTCAGGCTTAGGTCCAGACTTGGGCTTCTTCACTTGAGCAGTAACTTGCTTGCCGTTCTTCTTGAAGTTCCCCTTCTTCCCTTTACCCTTTTTCTTGAAACTAGTGGTCTTGTTGACCATCAACACTTGATGCTCCTTCTTGATTTCTACCTCCGCATCCTTTAGCATCGCGAAGAGCTCGGGAATTGTCTTATCCATCCCTTGCATATTATAGTTCATCACGAAGCTTTTGTAGCTTGGTGGCAGTGATTGAAGAACTCTGTCAATGACACTATCAACTGGAAGATTAACTCCCAGCTGAGTCAAGTGATCAGCTGAGTCAAGTGATTATGATACCCAAACATATTGAGTATATGTTCACTGACAGAAATATTCTCCTCCATTTTACAGCGGTAGAACTCATTGGAGACTTCATATCTCTCAATCCGGGCATTTGCTTGAAATATTAACTTCAACTCCTAGAACATATCATATGCTCCATGACGTTCAAAACGCCGTTGAAGTCCCGGTTCTAAGCCATAAAGCATGGCACACTGAACTATCGAGTAGTCATCAGCTTTGCTCTGCCAGGCGTTCACAATGTCTGGTGTTGCTCCTGCAGCGGGTCTTGCACCTAGCGGTGCTTCCAGGACGTAATTCTTCTGTGCAGCAATGAGGATAATCCTCAAGTTATGGACCCAGTCCATGTAGTTGCTACCATCATCTTTCAACTTAGCTTTCTCTAGGAACGCATTAAAATTCAAAGGAACAATGCTTACGGGCCATTGATCTACAACAACATAGACATGCAAAATACTATCAGGTACTAAGTTCATGATAAATTAAAGTTCAATTAATCATATTACTTAAGAACTCCCACTTAGATGGACATCCCTATAATCATCTAAGTGATCACGTGATCCAAATCAACTAAACCATGTCCGATCATCACGTGAGATGGAGCCGTTTCCAATGGTGAACATCACTATGTTGATCATATCTACTATATGATTCACGCTCGACCTTTCAGTCTCAGTGTTTCAAGGCCATATCTGCATATGCTAGGCTCGTCAAGTTTAACCCGAGTATTCTGCGTGTGCAAAACTGGCTTGCACCTGTTGTATGTGAACGTAGAGCTTATCACACCTGATCATCACGTGGTGTCTCGGCACGATGAACTGTCGCAACGGTGCATACTCAGGGAGAACACTTATACCTTGAAATTTAGTGAGAGATCATCTTATAATGCTACCGTCAAACTAAGAAAAATAAGATGCATAAAGGATAAACATCACATGCAATCAATATAAGTGATATGATATGGCCATCATCATCTTGTGCCTTTGATCTCCATCTCCAAAGCACCGTCATGATCACCATCATCACCGGCTTGACACCTTGATCTCCATCGAAGCATCGTTGTCATCTCGCCAACCATTGCTATCACGACTACCGCTACCGCTTAGTGATAAAGTAAAGCAATTACATGGCAATTGCATTGCATACAATAAAGCAACAACCATATGGCTCCTGCCAGTTGCCGATAACTCTATTACAAAACATGATCATCTCATGCAACAATTTGTATCATCATGTCTTGACCATATCACATCACAACATGCCCTGCAAAAACAAGTTAGACGTCCTCTACTTTGTTGTTGCAAGTTTTACGTGGCTGCTACGGGCTTTGCAAGAACCGTTCTTACCTACGCATCAAAACCACAACGATTTTTCGTCAAGTGTGCTATTTTAACCTTCAACAAGGACCGGGCGTAGTCACACTCGATTCAACTAAAGTTGCAGAAATAGACACCCACTAGCCACCTCTGTGCGAAGCACGTCGGTAGAACCAGTCTCGCGTAAGCGTATGCTTAATGTCGGTCTGAGCCGCTTCATCCAACAATACCACCGAATCAAAGTATGACATGCTGGTAAGCAGTATGACTATTATCGCCGACAACTATTTGTGTTCTACTCGTGCATATAAGATCTACGCATAGACCTGACTCTGATGCCACTGTTGGGGAACGTAGTATTTCAAAAATTTACCTACGATCACGCAAGATCTATCTATGTGATGCATAGCAACGAGCAGTAGAGTGTGTCCACGTACCCTCGTAGACCGAAAGCAGAAACATTAAGTAATGCGGTTGATGTAGTCAAACGTCTTCACGATCCAACCGATCAAGTACCAAACACATGGCACCTCCGCGATCTACACACGTTCAGCTCGGTGACGTCCCTCGAACTCTTGATCCAGCTGAGTGCTGAGGGAGAGTTTCGTCAGCACGACGGCGTGATGATGATGATGATGAAGTTACCGACGCAGGGCTTCACCTAAGCACTACAACGATATGACCGAGGTGGAAATCTGTGGAGGGGGGCACCGCACATGGCTAAAACAACTGTTGACTTGTGTGTTCTGGGGCGCCCCCCTGCCCCCGTATATAAAGGAGCAAGGGGGAGGCCGGTCGGCCCTCTTGGGGCGCGCCCCAAGTAGGATTCCTACTAGGAATCCTATTCCTAGTAGGTTTCCAACAAGGGAAGAGAGGGGGAAGGAAGGAGAGGGAGAGAGGGAGAAGGAAAGGGGGGCGCCCCCCCCCTTCCCTTGTCCTATTCGGACTCCAAGGGGGGAGGGCACGGCCTGCCCTGGCTGCCCTCCTCTCTCTCCACTAAGGCCCATGTTGGCCCATTAGTTCCCCCGGGGGTTCCGATAACCCCCCGGCACTCCGGTCTGGTGACCCCCGGAACTCATCCGGTGTCCGAATAACATCGTCCAATATATCAATATTTATGTCCCGACCATTTCGAGACTCCTCGTCATGCCCGTGATCACATACGGGACTCCGAACAACCTTCGGTACGTCAAAACACATAAACTCATAATACCGATCGTCATCGAACGTTAAGCGTGCAGACCCTACGGGTTTGAGAACTATGTAGACATGACCGAGACTCATCTCCGGTCAATAACCAACAGCGAAACCTGGATGCTCATATTGGCTCCCATATATTCTACGAAGATCTTTATCGGTCAAACCGCATAACAACATACGTTGTTCCCTTTGTCATCGGTATGTTACTTGCCCGAGATTCGATCGTCGGTATCTCAATACCTAGTTCAATCTCGTTACCGGCAAGTCTCTTTACTCATTCCATAATGCATCATCCCGTAACTAACTCATTAGTCACATTGCTTGCAAGGCTTATTGTGATGTGCATTACCGAGAGGGCCCAGAGATACCTCTCCGACAATCGGAGTGACAAATCCTATTCTCGATTTATGCCAACTCAGCAAACACCATCGGAGACACTTGTAGAGCATCTTTATAATCACCCAGTTACGTTGTGATGTTTGATAGCACACTAAGTGTTCCACTGGTATTCGGGGGTTGCATAATCTCATAGTCATAGGAACATGTATAAGTCATGAAGAAAGCAATAGCAACAAACTAAACGATCATCGTGCTAAGCTCACGGATGGGTCATGTCAATCACATCATTCTCTAATGATGTGATACCGTTCATCAAACGAAAACTCATGTCTATGGTTAGGAAACTTAACCATCTTTGATTAATGAGCTTGTCAAGTAGAGGCATACTAGTGACACTCTGTTTGTCTATATATTCACACATGTACTAAGTTTCCGGTTAATACAATTCTAGCATGAATAATAAACATTATCATGATATAAGGAAATATAAACAACATTATTATTGCCTCTAGGGCATATTTCCTTGACTCACCGCAACGCTTTCCCCTCGGGAGAGTCGCACGAGGGGGCTGGGCACGGGGGCTACGCTCAGGTCATGCCTAGCGACGCCGCCCTGCCAGGTCCCTCAGACCTGGTCGTCGCGCGCCCCTCCCGAGCGGGACCTCGGCGAGGACAGGTGAGGGAGTCCTGGACTAGGGGGTGTCCGGATAGCCGAACTATCATCTTTGGCCGGACTCCTAGACTATGAAGATACAAGATTGAAGACTTCGTCCCGTGTCCGGATGGGACTTTCCTTGGCGTGGAAGGCAAGCTTGGCGTCTGGATATGTAGATGTCCTACCATTGTAACCGACTCTGTGTAACCCTAACCCTATCCGTGTCTATATAAACCGGAGGGTTTTAGTCCGTGGGACGAACAACAATCATACCACGGGCTAGCTTCTAGGGTTTAGCCTCTACGATATCGTGGTAGATCTACTCTTGTACTACCCATATCATCAATATTAATCAAGCAGGAGTAGGGTATTACCTCCATCGAGAGGGCCCGAACCTGGGTAAAAACATCGTGTCCCTTGTCTCCTGTTACCATCCGCCTAGACGCACCGTTCGGGACCCCCTACCCGAGATCCGCCGGTTTTGACACCGACATTGGTGCTTTCATTGAGAGTTCCTCTGTGCCGTCACCGTCAGGAAGGATGCCTCATCCCGTCTTTAAAGGCGATACTATCGCCAAAGGAGCCTTGGCCACTGGTCGACTCTTGACTAGGTGGTTTTCTTATGACCGCCATTCGGCCATCATACCGACGATGACTCCTCGAGTCATCGAAACCAATCTTCATGTTAACTCGGAACTTGCCGAACAGTTAGATCCGATCGAGATCTCCTCCGTGAACGAGCTCTTGGATCGCATCGCCGCCCTGGGAGTCGCCACAGACTATGACCAGATCGGGCCTAAAACCGATCTGAGAGAGATCAACTCTCCCCAGGCTACCCATCATGTTGTTGTGATAGAGGAGCAATACAGCGATTCTTCTTCTATCTTAAGGACTAGCTACGTCCGGATTCCCGATCCCTCCATGCCGGATTCCCGCAGAGGGACGGATGTCGATCAAGCCCTGAACTTAAAGTCGGTGGCGGGTTGGATTCACTGGATAGTATTCAAAATCCAAACTTCCAAGTTCGGAAACTTCGCCCCTGAGTCTTAATTTTGACGGGGTTCGGATCTATTTCCACCCGCCCACCCAAACATTAGCGATCTATCCCGAATTCGGCAAGAGCCCGCTGAAAGCGATTACATCATTACTAGGCCGATTCCTCCACGGTTATGGACAGGATAAAGGACTGCCGAGAGGAGGACGCAATCTCACTTTTCTGCAATAGTTGCACGGACAAGGGAATCCTAAACGCCACAAGTCGTCATGAAATTACACGCTTTGTCGACACAGTGACCATAGTACAAAAAGTCTTTGTGCGATGGAGAGTGCTTGGAAAACCGAAAGTAAATTTTGGGATAATCCGGCCCCGAATACATCCCTAGTCCGAAATAAAAGGGTGCATCATTACCAAGCACCTGGATTAAACATCAAAAAACAAAAACCCCCTAAAGTGCGGAACCATCTTTGGAGGGTTGGCTAAGCGGACCTGCAAAATTCATAACACAGAGGCGCCACTCCAACTCATAGCCTTGAGCATGTTGGATACTACGGCAGGTGGCCAAAAGTGGCGAAGAGCTTCTAGCCTCGTAATCCCAGCCCAAAGAACACCGATCACGATGTTAACAGTCTTGAGACTTTTGCATCAAATAACATCTTGAAGCGAACACTCCGCAACCTTGCCGAAGTCTACCAAGTAGCAACAATACATCCATGGAGTGACACGGCTATTACCTTTAATGCCAGTGACAAACCCAAATTCCGAACTGCCAGAGCACCAGCCGCATTGGTTCTCAGTCCAATAGTGGACGGCTTTCGCCTTACAAAGGTACTCATGGACGGCGGCAGCGGACTGAACCTCATCTACAAGGAAACCCTCCGAAAAATGGAAATAGACTGGAACCGCATTGAGCGAAGCAGCACAACCTTTAGAGGAATAATCCCTAGCCGGGAAGCATGCTGCAGGAAAAATCACACTGGGCGTAGTGTTATTTCGCCGGACAATTACAGGTCCGAGGAGGTCACATTTCAAGTGGCCCCGTTCAGCAGCGGATATCACGCTTTATTAGGGCGCGAGGCATTCACATTTTTTCAAGCTATACCCCATTATGGGTACATGAAGCTTAAAATGCCCGGACCTAACGGAATCATCACTCTCGCTAGTGATCCGAACATAGCACTCCGCGTCGAAAACAAGACAGCCGCACTAGCCCTCGAGGCACTATCCGAAGCCCTAGCGGCTGAGGAACTCACTAAGATGCGCTCCACGGTGAACAGGGACGATGTGATACTTGATAAAAGATCCAAGTCCACCTCTTTCAAACCAGCGGATGAAATAGTCAAATTCCAAGTCCACCCAACGGACCCTGCAGAGACGGCCTCCATGGCGGCACAATTAAACCCTGATGTAGACGCCGCACTACGAGAATTTCTACGAGAAAACTGGGACATTTTTGCCTGGCACCCTTCAGATATGCCAGGAATCCCACTCGGCTGGCCGAGCACAGCCTAAATATCCTAAAAGATTCAAGCCGATCAAACAGGCTCTTGGCGCTTTTCGAACCTAAGAGACAGGGCATGGGAGAGGAGCTAGCCAAACTTCTGGAAGCCGGATTCATGAGAGATATAAAACATCCGGACTGGCTAGCAAATCTGGTGATGGTACCAAAGAAGGATAAACCCTGGCGCCTATGTGTTGATTTCAAAGACCTTAATAAGGCTTGCCCAAAGGATCCCTTCCCCTCCCTCGCATTGATCAAATTATCGGCGCTTCTGAGGACCACGACTCATTGTGCTTCCTCGACGCGTACTCGGCTACCACCAAATCAAGATGGCGGAGCAGACCAAGCAACAACGACATTCATCACTCCATACGGCCCATTACGCTTCAAGACAATGCCCTTGGGCTCAAAAGCGCCCGGCGCAACATATCGGCGCATGATTCGGACATGTCCGGCAAACCAGATCGACAAAACAGTAGAAGCATATGTAGATGACGTGGTCGTCAAATCCTAGCATGTCGAAACTCTAGTAGACGACTTGAGGCTCACATTCGACAATCTTCGAAAATATGACATTAAGCTCAATCCTGAAAAATGCGTCTTGGCGTTCCGGTAGGAAAGCTCTGGGCTTCATTGTGTCCGGTAGAGGAATTGAAGCAAACCCAGCCAAGATCCGAGCTCTGTCGCAATTGGATATTCCAAAGACCTCAAACAAATACAAAAAGCTGGCGGATGCGTGGCGGCTCTAAGCCGCTTTATTTCCCGTTTGGGAGAAAAGGCGTTACCCCTTTACCGCCTACTCGGCGCACCGAACAGTTTGAGTGGGACGGATGCATACGGCGGACTCGAAGAAATAAAAGCCATATTGGCAACAAATCCGGTCTGGCAGCGCCCAATGTGGGCGAACCAATGCTATTATATATTGCCGCAACACATCAAGTTGTCATTGTGATTGCTCGTCGTCGAGCGAGAAGCGGGCGGACACGGTTCCCTCTTCAAAACCGGTTTACTATGTGTCCACTGTCCTAACTCCATGCAAGTCCGGTACCCACATTATCAAAAGATAGCATCTGGCGGTGTTCATGGCATCCCGGAAGCTGCGACACAACTTTCAAGAGTGTTCGATAATGGTAGCCTCCGAAGTACCTCTTAACGACATTATAAACAACCGCGACGCGACGGGCCGGATTGCTAAGTGGGCCATAGAGCTCCTTCCATTCGACATAACCTATAAGCCACGACGATCTATTAAGTCGCAGGTTTTGGCCGACTGCGTGGCCGAATGGACCGGCGAACTCCCTAAAAGAGTACGGCGCATACTCCAATTGGATCATGCACTTTGACGGCTCCAAAATGTTGGCGGCACAGAAGGCTGGCGTCGTCTGACGTCCCCAACCGGGACACAGTCCAATCGTCCTTCGGATAATGTATACGGACTCCAACAACGCAGCCGAATCACGAGGCCCATACGCACGGCCTCCGGATGGCGATCTCCATGGGCATTAAACGCCTAGAGGTGCGCGGGGATTCGAACCTCGCGATATCTCAAATAAGCGGAGACTTTGATGCCAAAGATCCGAAAATGGCAGCGTACCGCAATGCGGTCCCTAAAAATGTCGGCCGCAGTTGAAGGGCTCGAATTTCATCATATAGCCGGGATAACAACCAGCGGCGGACGTATTAGCACGCATCGGTGCAAAAGCGATGCCGTCCGCCCAACATCTTCTGGAGCGGCTGTTCAAGCCATCCATACTATGGGAAGGGAGTCCGGAAATAACAATCTAGACCCAACCGCCTTTGCGACACCGAACACTCGACACAATCGGAGGCTCGCCACCGAGATAACACCCTCCGCTCACGAAATAATGGCGGTTATCGCCCGATATGCGAACCATTCCTAGCCTACCTAACTAGGCAGGAACTCGCCGAAGACCAAAATGAGGCTCGCTGCATAGTACGGTGATCCTATGCCTAGTATGTCCATGATGGAGAGCTCTATAAGAAAAGCACAACAGGAGTCCTTCAAAGGTGTATCTCCGAAGAGGAAGGGCGAAACCTCTTGGCTGAAATTCATGCCGGACTGGGTGGGCACCACGGCGCAGCCCCGGCCCTTGTAGGCAAGGCCTTCCGTACATGATTTTATTGGCCGACGGCCCGGGCAGAAGCGCATGATTTAGTCCAACGATGCGTCGGTTGCCAGCTTTTTGCTAACCAAAGCCACATGCCACCCACCGCCCTCAAAACTATACCCATCACCTGGCCGTTCACGGTGCAGGGGCTTGACATGGTTGGACCCCTTAAGGGAGGAACCCACAAGCAAAAATACCTATTGGTCATGGTGGATAAATTCACCAAATGGATAGAGGCCAAGCACATTAAAGCGGCGAATCCGGACGGTGATAGACTTCATATCAGGGGTAGTGCACCGTTACGGTGTCCCCCACAGTATCATCACTAATAACGGCACCAACTTCACGACCGATGAGGTCAAATTATGGTGCAAAAACATGGGCATCAAGCTCGATTACGCCTCAGTCTATCACCCTCAAACCAACGGCCAAGTCGAGCGAGCGAACGGTCTAATCATGAGTGGCATTAAACCCAGACTAGTGCGGTCCCTCAAGGAATCTAACACGCACTGGGTTGAGGAGCTCGACTCCGTACTCTGGGGGCTGCGGACAACCCCGAATCGTACTACCGGATTCACACCATTTTTTATGGTGTACGGTGTAGAGGTAGTCTTGCCCTGCGACATAATTCATGACTCACCTCGCGTGCGCATGTATGAAGAAAGAGAAGCCGAGCTCGATCGGCGGGGACAGTTGGACGCATTGGAGGAGGAGTGCGGCGTGGCAAAAGCTCGTTCCGCACTTTATCAACAGCGAGCTCAAAGATATCAAAGCGAGGAAATGCGGGCCAAAGCTTACAACGTTGGCGAACTAGTTCTCGCTGCGGACAAGAAAAAGGACAAACTCAAGCCCAAATGGGAAGGTCCCTTCATCATCGACCAGGTCGACGGCGGAGCATACCGTCTGAAACGCATCGGATAACCGACTCGAGCCGAACCCATGGAACGCAGCCCGTCTCACGAAGATTCTCGCCTAAGCGCGGACTCCAAGTTCGTCTCCTTCCTCCGTCCACATTTTCTATTTTTGCTGTCTTTTATTTCTCTCCTTCCTCCTCCTTCTTCTTGAAGCCTTTAGAGGCTCGTTTGCGTTTTGTTCGCACATACTTGACGCGCTGTCCGCGCTCATTATACCTGGGGGCTTCTTTAACAGAAGCTTATTTATCTGAGCTTCATGCCCAACACATGTGTCAAACTTCCGCATGTACCTTTTACTCACCATTATATGCATCGATATGACTTAAGTTTTGGCCAAGCCAGGTTGCACAGCTCCTGTGCTTACCCCTCGTTCCCGATTGTTCGGCTAGGTGGTAAAGGGAGCACCTCTGCGATTATTCTTGCCGGTCGATCGGATGTGTACCTCGGACTGGGTGAAGCCGAAAGCTAAGCGTTCTTAAGGGAATATTCGGTCGGTGAACTGAAAGATGATTTTTAACTATTTATCCATCTGCCCCCGGATGATTTTCTGCTTTCTTAGCGATGCGGACATGCACTTTAGGGCATGCCTCCGAACAAAAGGAACCCTTAACGGAACTATTCTCCTGGAAGATGTTTCTTACTATCCATGTAATATAACATAATTAGTTGGGCACTTATACGATACAGCAATAATGACCCCTACGCCTTATCTCCATGCATGCCCGGTTCTTATATAACCGCGAGGGTATCCGGACACACTCCGGACTATTGGGTCCCGAGGTCGGCGAAAAGGTCCGCTATGACAAAGCGATCTACAATCCGGCTAGAAGACATTTTTCATGTCATATTCAATTACATAGTCAACTCGACTCATTGTATTCCTCCTCAATGCCATCTAATAGGCTATCTAATTTACAATCTTGTTGGGAATACTCGGCGGCCAATTCTACTTGGCCGTACACTAAGCTTCTGAGGATCTCCTTCCCATCGGGCCCCACAGGTCCGACCTCGGCCATGTGGTTTTGGGTCAACCTTCATGTACCGCGTCTTTACCATGGCCCGAGGCCTCCTGGCGCCTTGACGGCAGGCCGATATCTTCCATAGTCGGAGCGCTGCCGTGCTCCTTGAAGCCGCTCTGCCCGGCTCCCCAATGCCTTGAGCGGGGAGATAGATAGCCACAAGGCCTGACCGACGCCTTTCATCACTGCCGAACTTCGTTAAATGCGGTAGCCAGCGATCGGGAAGAAGATCGCCCAAGAAATGGGCATCTCCTTCTCGGGGCGACACTGTGAGCAAACCTACATACATGTTTATGTTAGTCGCCTTCCTCGCCGAACTCTTTCAAAGTTCGTTCAAGAACTTCTTGAAAATGCCGCATGACAGCTGCCGATTCTCCTTCTGGTCGGACAACTGGGCATGAACATCCCTTAGTTCCTCACCCCGTCGGGTGTTGGCATCTTGGAGGTTATTTTTCTCCTGCCGCACCCTCGTAAGCACGCTCTCGCCAGCCTTTAGCTGGCGCAGGAGCTGTTGCTTGTCCGGATCTAGTCCGCGCCATCTGCAATGTTATTGTCGATTTACACACCCGCCGCACTTCATAAACTATTTATCTTTTGAAGCATATATTACGAGAGGGGTCTCTGTGGCTCCCCCCATGGCGGCTAGTGCGGCCTCAAGTTGGGCCTTGCATTCTTCAAGCTCCCGGACGATCGGGTATTCTTTTTTGTAAGATCCTGCATAACAAATGATCCTTAAATCAGTTATTCTAACTATTTTAAGTCTCGGGGGCTACTGGCATATATAATTGTCAAATTTCCTCACCCGTATGTCCTTTACATACTGCTCCGTGGCTCTGGCTAGACCATCTTGAGCGGCACGCAGTGCGCATCTCCCAATTGAAGGCATTCAAGGCCTCTTGGGAGAAACATGCGCCACGAAGAACTGTCCGTGGCGCTGTGATTCATGGAGCTCTCCACCTCGGAGTTGGTGGCGGACAATCTGTCGGCATCCTCTGCCGGAGGAGCATCCGACCTTGACGCCTGCGTGCTTCGCCTCCGCTTCCGGACCCGGCTTTGGAGCACAGGTGGCGGAGGTTCGATTGACAACCTCTCCGGACTCGGTCCGTGGCGCTCTTTCTCTGAAAAGAGCACCAGCGTTAGTACACCTTCCGAGAATCAATCCTGGGAATATGGTGACACGCCATACCGTTGCGGCGGAGTTTCGATCCGGACCGCACTTCTTTTCAGCCTGCGGGGCCGTACTGCCCCTTGTTGGCTAGCCGCCGCGGGCTCGGCCTCCTGCCTCGAAGGCATCCCCTGCGAAACACCATCAAATACGTGGTGATTAGAGGTAAAGCACGGGAGGGTCATGGTATCCGGACTTCGGTCACGGTTACCTAGGAGGCCAGAAATAATCCGGGGTAGTCGGCCATAATGGCAACCAAAGCATTGTCGATGCTAAGTTGGTGGAACACCCCGTCGATCAGCTCCACCTTTATATCCGGGTCCTCTTCGGAGGCCGGATCGAGGGACCGTTCTGGATCCTCGGGTTGTGAGGGGCGGGCTGTGTATCTTCTCCACGGCCCGGCGGCTTCTCTTGTAGAAACCATGAAATGAGATGTTTAACCACGGGAACATGGATTGGACAGGCCACAAAGATATTTGCTTACCCAACTTCGAGGATTATTCGAAGAAAACCCGCTCAGTGGACTGACTTGGAGAAAATCCTCCTCCTCCCCTTTGTACATGGCGGACAAGGTCTTCACCAGTTCGGTGACCGATCCTGGCCCTTTGCGGCCATGGCGGGTGACATCGTCCTCCCCGTTGGAGTCCCACATGGGGTGGCCCCTATATTGGAGCGGCTGCACTCAACTCATAATGCAGATTGCCATGACTCCAATCATGGTCAATCCGGCATGAGCGATAATCTTATTCGGCTCATCAAGTAAGAGACATCCCGATCATTTTCCCTCTGGGGGCCCGTGGGCGCCGGCTTAGGCGCTTCTTCGGAGGAGCATTGCTAAACTCCGGAAGGCCGATCCGAGCGAGGATCCGGCAGCGGGGCGTCCTCCATGTAAAACCATTCTGAAGGCCAGTCTTCGGACGCCTTCTTCGGGGTTATGGATAGATATCCGGTCCGGCGATGCGCCATAGTTCGGCTCCGCCCACTTGATATATTGACCCCTCATGAGAACGGGGTACTAGGCAGAATAATCTCTTCCACAGCGCAAAATGAGCCTCGATGCCCAAGAACAGTTCGCAAAGGGCCACGAAGCCCGCGACGTGCAAAATGGAGGCAGGCGTAAGGTGGTGCAACTGGAGGCCGTAGAACTCCAAGAGCCCCCGGAGAAATGGATGGATTGGAAATCCGAGTCCTCTTACTAGATAAGAGAAAAAGCACACCTGCTCTCCTTTAGAGGGATCGGGGACACTCTCCGCTTGCTTTCCGCCCTTGTAGGTGGCAAGTCCGGCTCGAACCGGACCCATTAAGTCCGGGGTAAGAAATCCCTGGGGTTGGAGTATAACTAGCTCGCTATGCGGGAGTGAGCATCTCTCCCACTTTCCAGTCTGAGAGCTGGGAGCGCGAGAGGAGGAGCCGTCGACCGTCCATGATGGAATGGGTTTTTGTCGAGGCGCTCAATGAAAGCTCATGGAGGGGGATGGTGTGACTCAGATCTAGATCCTCGCCCCTTTTATAGGCGGCTCATTTACGCAGCTAGGGGGTAAGTGTAAAAATACCACGGCTTTTTGCATTCATTCAAACACGTGGAAGATGGCCATTATTGGGTGTAGAAGCCAAGGAGCGCAGCATTTATCGAGAAGCGGACACTATTCGACAAGTATATGGAATTTGGAGAAGAACCCGCCTCGCAATGCCAAAGACAATCAGCAGCGTCGGACTCATCGCCATTGAAGCCTGGTTCGGGGCTCTTGAGGAGTCTGGACTAGGGGGTGTCCGGATAGCCGAACTATCATCTTTGGCTGGACTCCTAGACTATGAAGATACAAGATTGAAGACTTCATCCCGTGTCCGGATTGGACTTTCCTTGGCATGGAAGGCAAGCTTGGCGATACGGATATGTAGATCTCATACCATTGTAACCGACTCTGTGTAACCCTAACCCTATCCGGTGTCTATATAAACCGGAGGGTTTTAGTCTGTAGGATGAACAACAATCATACCATAGGCTAGCTTCTAGGGTTTAGCCTCTCTGATCTGGTGGTAGATCTACTCTTCTACTACCCATATCATCAATATTAATCAAGCAGGAGTAGGGTAATACCTCCATCGAGAGGGCCCGAACCTGGGTAAAAACATCGTGTCCCTTGTCTCCTGTTACCATCCGCCTAGACGCACAGTTCGGGACCCCCTACCCGAGATCCGCCGGTTTTGACATCGACAACAGGTATGAAGTTTTGTTTGAGCATCAAGGGGGACTCCTGAACATCGCGACTCAGGAGCCTAACTGGCCACGTAGCCCCTCACCCCTTGGTTCCGTCCTGGCGAACCGGACGGTCCAACGGCGGCTGAGGTATGCGCGGGGTCGGGCCCTGCCGACGTAGAACACTAAGGCCTACCTTCGTGTCTCCTTCCCGCAGGCCGTTTGCGCGTCAGGGGGGACTCCCGAGCATCGCGACTCAGAAGTGTTGGGGAACATAGTAATTTCAAAAAAATTCCTACGCACACGCAAGATCTAGGTGATGCATAGCAACGAGAGGGGAGAGTGTTGTCCATGTACCCTCATAGACCGAAAGCGGAAGCGTTAGCACAACGCGGTTGATGTAGTCGTACGTCTTCACGATCTGACCGATCAAGTACCGAATGCACGGCACCTCCGAGTTCAGCACACGTTCAACCCGATGACGTCCCTCGAACTCCGATCCAGCCGAGTGTTGAGGGAGAGTTTCGTCAGCACGACGGCGTGGTGACGATGATGATGTTCTACCGATGCAGGGCTTCGCCTAAGCACCGCTTCTGATGTATCGAGGTGGACTATGGTGGAGGGGCACCGCACACGACTAAAAGATCAAGCGATCAATTGTTGCGTCTCTAGGGTGCCCCTACCCCGTATATAAAGGAGCAAGGGGGAGGTGCGGCCGGCGGGGAGGCGGCGCCGGGAGGAGTCCTACTCCCACCCGGAGTAGGACTCCCTCCCTTTTCCTTGTTGGATTAGGAGAAGAGGGGAAAAGAGGTGGAGGAGAAGAAGGAAAGGGGGCGCCGCCCCACTCTCCTTGTCCTATTCGGACTAGGGGGGAGGGGCGCGTGGCCCTGCCCTGGCCTCCTCTTCTCTTCTCCACTAAGGCCCAATATGGCCCATTAACCCCCGAGGGGTTCCGGTAACCCCTCCGGTACTCCGGTAAAATCCCGATTTCACCCGGAACACTTCCGATATCCAAATATAGGCTTCCAATATATCAATCTTCATGTCTCGACCATTTCGATACTCCTCGTCATGTACGTGATCACATCCGGGACTCCGAACAATCTTCAGTACATCAAAACATATAAACTCATAATATAACTGTCATCGAAACATTAAGCGTGCGGACCCTACGGGTTCGAGAACTATGTAGACATGACCGAGACACGTCTCCGGTCAATAACCAATAGCGGAACCTGGATGCTCATATTGTCTCCCAAATATTCTATGAAGATCTTTATCGGTCATACTGCATAACAACATACGTTGTTCCCTTTGTCATCGGTATGTTACTTGCCCGAGATTCGATCGTCGGTATCTCAATACCTAGTTCAATCTCGTTACCGGCAAGTCTCTTTACTCGTTCCGTAGTACATCATCCCACAACTAACTCATTAGTTGCAATGCTTGCAAGGCTTAAGTGATGTGCATTACCGAAGCGGGCCGTAGATACCTCTCCAACAATCGGAGTGACAAATCCTAATCTTGAAATCGCCAACCCAACAAGTACCTTTGGAGACACCTGTAGAGCACCTTTATAATCACCCGATTCACGTTGTGACGTTTGGTAGCACACAAAGTGTTCCTCCGGTAAACAGGAGTTGCATAATCTCATAGTCATAGGAACATGTATAAGTCATGAAGAAAGCATTAGCAACATACTATACGATCGAGTGCTAAGCTAACGGAATGGGTCAAGTCAATCACATCATTCTCCTAATGATGTGATCCCGTTAATCAAATGACAACCCATGTCAATGGCTAGGAAACATAACCATCTTTGATTAAGGAGCTAGTCAAGTAGAGCCATACTAGTGACACTCTGTTTGTCTATGTATTCACACAAGTATTACGTTTCCGGTTAATACAATTCTAGCATGAATAATAAACATTTATCATGATATAAGGAAATAAATAATAACTTTATTATTGCCTCTAGGGCATATTTCCTTGATCTCCCACTTGCACTAGAGTCAATAATCTGGATTACACAATAATGATTCTAACACCCATGGAGCCTTGGTGCTGATCATGTTTTGCTCGTGGAAGAGGCTTAGTAAACGGGTCTGCTACATTCAGATCCGTATGTATCTTGCAAATTTCTATGTCTCCCACCGGACTAAATCCGGATGGAATTGAAGGCGTCTCTTGATGTGCTTGGTTCTCTTGTGAAATCTGGATTCCTTCGCCAAGGCAATTGCACCAGTATTGTCACAAAAGATTTTCATTGGACCCGATGCACTAGGTATGACACCTAGGTTGGATATGAACTCCTTCATCCAGACTCCTTCATTTGCTGCTTCCCAAGAAGCTATGTACTCCGCTTCACACGTAGATCCCGCCACGACGCGTTGTTTAGAACTGCACCAACTGACAGCTCCACCGTTCGATGTAAACACGTATCCGGTTTGCGATTTAGAATCGTCCGGATCAGTGTCAAAGCTTGCATCAATGTAACCATTTATGATGAGCTCTTTGTCACCTCCATAAATGAGAAACATATCCTTAGTCCTTTTCGTGTATTTCAGATGTTCTTGACCGCTGTCCGATGATCCACTCTGGATTACTTTGGTACCTCCTGCTAGACTTATAGCAAGGCACACATCAGTGCGGTACACATCATTGCATACATGATAGAGCCTATGGCTGAAGCATAGGCAACATCTTTCATTTTCTCTCTATCTTCTGTAGTGGTCGGGCATTGAGTCTTACTCAACTTCACACCTTGTAACACAGGCAAGAATCCTTTCTTTGCTTGATCCATTTTGAACTTCTTCAAAACTTTGTCAAGGTATGTGCTTTGTGAAAGTCCAGTTAAGCGTCTTGATCTATCTCTATAGATCTTGATGCCCAATATATAAGCAGCTTCACCGAAGTCTTTCATTGAAAAACTCTTATTCAAGTATCCCTTTATGCTATCCAGAAATTCTATATCATTTCCAATCAGCAATATGTCATCCACATATAATATCAGAAATGCTACAGAGCTCCCACTCACTTTCTTGTAAATACAAAGCTTCTCCAAAAGTCTCAGACAAAACCAAATGCTTTGATCACACTATCAAAGCGTTTATTCCAACTCCGAGAGGCTTGCACCAGTCCATAAATGGATCATTTGGAGCTTGCACACTTTGTTAGCTCTCTTTGGATCGACAAAACCTTCCGGTTGCATCATATACAACTCTTCTTCCGTAAATCCATTCAGAATGCAGTTTTACATCCATTTGCCAAATTTCATAATCATAAAATGCGGCAATTGCTAACATGATTCGGACAGACTTAAGCATCTCTACGGGTGAGAAGGTCTCATCGTAGTCAATCCCTTGAACTTGTCAAAAACCTTTTGCAACAAGTCGAGCTTTATAGACAGTAACATTACCGTCAGCGTCAGTCTTCTTCTTGAAGATCCATTTATTTTCAATGGCTTGCCGATCATCGGGCAAGTCAACCAAAGTCCACTCTTTGTTCTCATACATGGATCCCATCTCAGATTTCATGGCCTCAAGCCATTTTCCGGAATCTGGGCTCACCGTCGCTTCTTCATAGTTTGTAGGTTGGTCATGGTCTAGTAACATAACCTCCAGAACAGGATTACCGTACCACTCTGGTGCGGATCTTACTCTGGTTGACCTACGAGGTTCAGTAACAAGTTGATCTGAAGTTCCATGATCATCATCATTAACTTCCTCACTAAATGGTGTAGGCGTCCACAGAACCGGTTTACGTGATGAACTACTTTCCAATAAGGGAGCGAGTACAGATTACCTCATCAAGTTCTACTTTCCTCCCACTCACTTCTTTCAAGAGAAACTCCTTCTCTAGAAAGGATCCATTCTTAGCAACGAATGTCTTGCCTTCGGATCTATGATAGAAGGTGTAACCAACGATCTCCTTTGGGTATCCTCACGAAGACACATTTCTCCGATTTGGGTTCGAGCTTATCAGGTTGAAGCTTTTTCACATAAGCATCGCAGCCCCAAACTTTAAGAAACGACAACTTTGGTTTCTTGCCAAACCACAGTTCATAAGGCGTCATCTCAACAGATTTTGATGGTGCCCTATTTAACGTGAATGCAGCCGTCTCTAAGCATAACCCCAAAACGATAGCGGTAAATCAGTAAGAGACATCATAGTTTGCACCATATCTAGTAAAGTACGATTACGACGTTCGGACACACCATTTATTGTGGTGTTAGGGTGGCGTGAGTTGTGAAACTATTCCGCATTGTTTCAGATGTAGACCAAACTCGTAACTCAAATATTCTCCTCCACGATCAGATCATAGAAACTTTATTTTTTTGTTACGATGATTTTCAACTTCACTCTGAAATTCTTTGAACTTTTCAAATGTTTCAGACTTATGTTTCATTAAGTAGACATACCCATATCTGCTTAAATCATCTGTGAAGGTGAGAAAATAATGATATCCGCCACGACCCTCAACATTCATCGGTCCACATACATCTATATGTATGATTTCCAACAAATCTGTTGCTCTCTCCATAATCTTTGGAGAAGCAGGCGTTTTAGTCATCTTGCCCATGAGGCACGGTTACTTAAGTACCAAGTGATTCATAATCAAGTGGTTCCAAAAGTCCATCAGTATGGAGTTTCTTCATGCGCTTTACACCGATATGACCTAAACGGCAGTGCCACAAATAAGTTGCACTATCATTATCAACTCTGCATATTTTGGCTTCAACATTATGAATATGTGTATTACTACTATCGAGATTCATCAAAAATAGTGCATGACCATAAAAGATATTACTCATATAAATAGAACAACCATTATTCTCTTATTTAAATGAATAACCATCTCGCATCAAACAAGATCCAGGTATAATGTTCATGCTCAATGCTGGCACCAAATAACAATTATTTAGGTCTAATACTAATCCCGAAGGTAGATGTAGAGTAGCGTGCCGACGGCGATCACATCAACTTTGGAACCATTTCCCATGCGCATCATCACCTCGTCCTTAGCCAGTGTCCGCTTAATCTGTAGTCCCTGTTTCGAGTTGCAAATATTAGCAACAGAACCAGTATCAAATACCAGTGTTCTTTGCGAGCTCACGGTAAGGTACACATCAATAACATGTATATCACATATACCTTTGTTCACCTTGCCATCCTTCTTATCCGCCAAATACTTGGTGCGGTTCCGCTTCCAGTGACCAGTCTGCTTGCAGTAGAAGCACTCAGTCTCAGACTTAGGTCAAGACTTGGGTTTCTTCTCTTGAGTACCAACTTGCTTGTTGTTCTTATTGAAGTTCCCCTTCTTCTTCCCTTTGCCCTTTTTCTTGAAACTGGTGGTCTTATTGACCATCAACACTTAATGCTCCTTCTTGATTTCTACCTCCGCAGCCTTTAGCATTGCGAAGAGCTCGGGAATCGTCTTATCCATCCCTTGCATGTTATAGTTCATCACGAAGCTCTTGTAGCTTGGTGGCAGTGATTGAAGAATTCTATCAATGACGCTATCATCCGGAAGATTAACTCCCAGTTTAATCAAGTGATTGTTATACCCAGACATTTTGAGTATATGCTCACTGATAGAACTATTCTCCTCCATCTTGCAGCTGTAGACACTACAAAAAAAAGACACATCTGTGACATTTTGGGCGGAACGAAAAAAATTTCTGTCATACATATGACACTTCTATGACGATAATTGTGACAAAACCCGGTATCATCATAGATGTGGTGGGCTCCTACTTCTATGACAAAAATCATGACAGTAAATGGGTTTTTCGTCCTGGGCGGGCCGGAGATGCAGCTGCATGACATTCTTTGGGCCGTCCATGACGGAAAAAACCGTGGTAGAAGCGAGGGGGAGGAAAATTTCGGGAGTTCCGGTTACGGTGGGAGGTCGGGGGCGGCGATGCGCTGCTTTCTCGTGACACGCATTCGCGTGTGTGCGAGGGCGTTATTCTAATCAACCCGGCGAGGCGTTGGGCTCTAATCGAACCGGAAAGCGACACCGAAAGTTACGCTACATCGAACCCGAGCGACCGATCGATGGCTGTTAACTGAACCCGATCGAGCGATTCCTTCGCTACTGCTACTAACTGAAGCCGATCAATTGGATGAACAGTGAGTGTTGCGGGGGGGTTTGGATGAACAGTGAGAGGTGGTGTTGCCTCTGGATGAACAGGACCCCGTGGTGTGGATGGATGGATGAACAGTAGATGGTGGAGGGGTGGCCGTGGAGGGGTGGTTGAACAGGACCCCGTGGTGTGGAGGGCTGGATGAACAGTAGATGGTGGAGGGGTGCCCGTGGAGGGGTGGTTGAACAGTAGCCGGTGGAGTAGCGCACGGTGGCGGCTGGATGAATAGGAGCCCGTGGAGGCTAGAGGAGGTCGAAGGTAGCCCGTGGAGGCTGGAGGAGGTCGACGGTGGAGATGAACAGTATCCCGTGGAGTCCCGTTTTGCGGTACGCCACACCCCTCCCGATGAACGGGACCCCCGTTTCGACCGTAGCGCTCCAACACAAGTCCGTTTCATCCGTTTTGTGGTACGCCACACCCCTCCCGATCAACAGGACCCCTGCTTTACATTGTAGGAGGTCCTTTTAAATCCGTCTTGCGGTACGCCACACACCTCCCGATCAACAGGACCCCCGTTTCGATCGTAGGAGGTCCGTTTCCTCCGTTTTGCGGTACGCCACACCCCTCCCGATCAACAGGACCCCGTTCCGAACGTGGCCGGTCAAACACAAGGCCGTTTCCTCCGTTCTACGGTACGCCAAGCCTTGTTTCCATCGTCTGTTCCGTCCAAGCCGGTTGGCTCCCACGCGTTCCGTTGCCTCCCGATGAACACGACGCATTCCGTTGCCTCCCCATGAACACGACGCATTCCGTTGCCTCCCCATGAACACGACGACAATGTTGTTTCTCCGTTCCGACCCAGCCATGTACGTATACGCGAGTAGGCGTTCGAGACCCTGCCCGTATGTACGTACGTGGCCGTATTTTCTTTCTTGCACCCTCGCCGTTATGCGTGCGTGTACATGCTACGCGGCGCGCTTCTACTACTTACACGCGTGCGTTTCTACAACGACCAAGATGTACGCATCGTTCACCCGAATGACAACGCCACGTGCGCTTCGACCAGGTGGGTCCCGACCGGGCATTTCCTTGCGTCGCGAAAATGTAGCTGGTGGGTCCCGGCAATCGAGGGCGAATCAGATTTTTTTGGCGCAGATGCACTTCCCTTTGCGTGCGAAGATGTAGCTGGTAGGTCCCAAGAATGAGGGCGAATCATTTTTTTTGCCGGACGCACTTCCTTGCGTCTTGAAGATGTAGTTGGTGGGTCCCAGCGGTCGGAAACATTTTTTCACAAAATCTGGTGGCCCGTCCGGTGGGTCCCCAGTCGGTGGAGGAATCATTATTTTGCGTGTAATAAGGAGGCACTTCCTTGTCATGCGGCCGTGGACCGGTATCGACCTCTCCACGTATAGTCCACGTCTGATGGAAGTCGTTCCTTGACCACGTTGACCACGCCACGCCAAGAGCACCACGGCGGTGGACGACGACGAGGCCTAGGAAGGGGACGACTCGAAGCCGGGGAAGACGCAGCAGTGGATGCCCACGCGAAGAGGAGTACGAGGGTTCACTGGTTCGGCTGCGGTGTGAGGCTGCTGTCGCTGCAGAATAACAGGGGGTGTGGGTGAGTAGAGGGATGGCCTGGCCAGCGGTGGGAGTAGTAGGGGGTAATGAGGCCTCCGCGGCATCACAGCCGGCCACGGGAGGCAGGAGCATGCGGCACGGCCGGTGCTGGTTTGGGCGGCTGGAGCAAGAAGACCAGAGGTTGAAGAAGCACTATGGCCGTTGGATGAACATCGTACGGTAACAGGATCTAGAATCGTTCATATTGACTAAGTTGACAAAGCCCTCCGTCCCCGTCAACTTGGTAGGCCCTACGTCGACCTCCCACTTTGGCCGGGTTCCATTTGGCAGGGGAGTATTCATTTTTGTGCGTAATAAGGAGGCACTTCCTTGCGTGCGAAGATAGCTGGTGGGTCCGACATGTCGTGGGGGCATGTTTTTTTTAAGTGAAATACAGAGGCCCTTCCGGTGGGTCCCGGATGTCGTGGAGGAATCATTAGTTTGCGCGTAATAAGGAGGCATTTCCTTGTGTGCGGCCGTGGACCCAGCTGTCAGCCTCTCCACGCACAGTCTACTTCCGATGGTGTCGTTCGTTGACCACATTGACCACGCCGCGTCGAGCACATCCAAGGTGGTGGAGGACGGAGAGGCCCCGGACAGCAACGAGCCGGAGATGGGAAGACGCGGGAGTAGAGTCGCAGACGGATAGGTGTACGAGGGTTAACTTGTTCTAGTGCGGTGTGGTTCGACAGTCGGTGGAGAAGAACAGGAGGTGTGGAGGGGTGGAGGGATGGCCTGGCCAATGGTGGAGTAGCGCTTCATAGCAAAGCGTGCTAAGCAGAGCTGCTAGCAGCAGGAGGCGGGAGGTGGTCCCGGCGGCGCTGGATGAAGAAGACGAGAGATTGAAGATGGATGCCGGTCGTTGGATGTAAATCCAACGGCTAACATGTCAAAATCATTTGTTGACTAAATTGACAACGACTTCCGTTGGCTTCGACCAATTGTCCCACATTTCAGCCTCCAAAAATGTGGCACGTATTCAACCCATTTTTTCAGAATTTACAGTCTTTTTTTGCGCGGTAGAATTTACAGTCAATTTGATCTTTTTTTTTGAATTATAACCATTAGCTGGGCTGGGTGAACAAATAATGTAGCGTCCATGCGGCCCGTTTATTTTATTTCCTAAAAATTACAGGCCCTGTGCACGTGCTCGAAATACATGATTTTGTCGGGTTGATTCTAATTATAATGTTGGGTTGGGCCAGCAATGTTATCAAAAAATAAAAAGGGCTGAGCATTTTGTTATAAATATATTTAAATAATAAGTGATATTATTACATTCGTCCTTAAATCTTACCAAGCTTTTGTACACAATCACTAGGATTTTCGTGCCAAAACAATCCAGGATTTTATTTGTTAAGAAATTATTTTTATAAGTTAATAAGATGTGGGATATTGTTTTCTTACATATGTAAGTATCTGTTAAATATATGATGACAATAAAAATAATATATAATAACATATAAAATATATTTTTTAGAAAAACAGGGAGCATCTCCCCGGTTCCATTGCTGAGAACGAAACATATTCTGATACAGCAACTCAAAGAGCAGTTCGAAAGCAAAGGTAGAAAAGCTACAAACTAGGGGGCGTGGATGAACAAGTTCTCTGAATAACACAAATCACCCGAGCGGTGCCAAAGGCGGAGCGGATAAAGCACTCAAATGACACAAGGAGGGTCCAGTGAAGCCTTCATGGTCTTTAGCCGAGGGGCCGTGTCAGCCTGCGGCGACCAGTAAGCAAGCGGAGACACCGGGCTGGAAGGCGTAGCATGGTGGACGTCCCTCTTTTTCGGCGTCGGGTGCCCATCATCTTCATCAGAGATCTTGAGACGAGCCCACGTGTCCAGCCCCAGAGCAGGTCGGGCCTTGTTCAGCCACAAGTGATCGCCAACGGTTTCTGCAGGGATCTTGTTAGGGTTTCCACAAAGTTCATCAACTTGTCCTTGTCCGATCCGGAGGAGAGAATCGCCCAGTTCCTCACCATGTTCCTGATCAACCTCAAGACCTGCGGAATGGAAATCCAGGAGGTGTTACTGAAAACCATAGCATTTCTATATTTCCAGAGGGACCAAAGGACAGCTGAGCTAACAGTGTTTAAAACTGAGCACTTTTTGGTAGCAATCCAGAATCTGGCGGCATTCAAGGATGAGCCAATCGACTAGAGAAATATTCCTCAATGTGGGCCCAGAGATGTTTAGCAACTATACATTCAAAAAATAGGTGACAACAAGACTCTTGTTCCAAGCAGTAAACACAATCAAGGGGTTTGATGATGTGTCTCTTCCTAAGGTTATCCCTAGTCATCAATTTGTTTTTGGAGAGAAGCCAGAGAAATACATGAATTTTACGGGGAACTCTCAATTTCCAGACAGCAGGGATAAACACGGGTTGAACCCCTCTAAAGTTGATAACATGATAGAGGGAGCTGGAGGAATACTTTCCCTTATTGTCCAGCTCCCAAATCAGGCATCCGCTCGGCAAGAAGGTAATGCTTTTGGCAGTTTCCTCCAACTGGAACCATTGTTCCATGAGACTATCACTAAAGTTCCTTCTAAAAGAGAGTTTTAGGCATTGACCGTCCCAAACTTCATTGACACTTTTGTTAAGCTCATTGCAGATAGAGTAAATAGGCCAAAATTGGACTGCTAGGGGGGATGTGCCAAACCAAGTATCTTCCCAGAACCTGGTTCTGCTCCCATCCCCTATGTTCCATCTGTAGCCAAATTTCACAGCATGCATAATAGATTTTAATCCTTTCTAGAATCTAGAGGTCTTAGGGTTGGAGGAAGGGACAAAAATATTAGGTTTATTTCCTAGGTATTTATGGGCAATAAGAAGCTTCCAGGGTTTCATGTCTTCCTCATAGAATCTTTTAATCCAAGACCCTAGAAGACAGATGTTAATTTCTTGGAGGTTAGGTATGCCTAGGCCTCCAAAATCTTTTTTCATAGAGACTAGGGCCCAATTAGCAAGGTGTAGCTTCCTATTTCCCTCAAAATCATTCCACAAGCAATGAGACATCTGAGAATTGATGAGGTTCACTGCCCATTTACGGAACTTGAAGGAGAGGAGATACACTGGAATGCTAGTCATTCAAGCTTGTATGAGGATCAATCTACCTCTGTAAGAGAGAAGTTTGCCCCTCCACCCAGCAATCCTTTTAATGATTTTATCCAGAAGGGGTTGGATATCCTCTCTCCTCAGTTTATCATAGTGGAGAGGGATACCTAGGTACTTAATGGGAAATTACCTTTATTACGCACTAGAATAGAGAGGAAGTCGACTAACTCTGATCATCCATGTTGATAGGGATGAGTTCACTTTTAGAGTAGTTGATTCTCATGCCTGAGACTTGTTCAAAACAAGTTAGAACAGTTTTCAGATTGCTAGCATGTGTGGAGTCATTGTCTAAGAAAAGGATGGTATCATCTGCATAATGAAGGCAGATGATGCCACCAGGGCAGACCTCAGGACAGAGCCCTGCAATCAGACCATGATCAGCAGCTTTGCTCATCATTTTAGTAAGAACGTCCACTACTAAATTAAACAAAAGCGGGGAGATGGGGTCACCTTGCCTAAGGCCTTTACCAGCAAGGAAAAAATCACTTTCACAGTTATTTAACTTGACCCCAACAGACCCCCATGAGTAAGTTGCTGGATCCAACTCTCCTCTATGAAAGGCTTGGAAAAGATCTAAGAGATCATTTTTCACCAAGTCCCAAAAATGCTGGTAAAACAAGAAGGGAATCCCATCAGGACCAGGAGCCCCATCAGGATAAGAGCTAAAAATGGCTTCCTTCTGTTGGAAATATGCCCTAGAGGCAATAATAAATTAGTTATTATTATATTTCCTTGTTCATGATAATCGTTTATTATCCATGCTATAATTGTATTGATAGGAAACTCAGATACATGTGTGGGTACATAGACAACACCATGTCCCTAGTAAGCCTCTAGTTGACTAGCTCGTTAAATCAATAGATGGTTACGGTTTCCTGACCATGGACATTGGATGTCATTGATGACGGGATCATATCATTAGGAGAATGATGTGATGGACAAAACCCAATCCTAAGCCTAGCACAAAGATCGTAGTTCGTATGCTAAAGCTTTTCTAATGTCAAGTATCTTTTCCTTAGACCATGAGATTGTGCAACTCCTAGATACCGTAGGAATGCTTTGGGTGTACCAAACGTCACAACGTAACTGGGTGGCTATAAAGGTGCATTACAGGTATCTCCGAAAGTGTCTGCATTGGGTTGGCACGAATCGAGACTGGATTTGTCACTCCGTGTAAACAGAGAGGTATCTCTGGGCCCACTCGGTAGGACATCATCATAATGTGCACAATGTGACCAAGGGGTTGATCACGAGATGATGTGTTACGGAACGAGTAAAGAGACTTGCCGGTAACGAGATTGAACAAGGTATCGGGATACCGACGATCGAATCTCGGGCAAGTACAATACCGCTAGACACAGGGAATTGTATACGGGATCGAATGAGTCCTTGACATCGTGGTTCATCCGATGAGATCATCGTGGAACATGTAGAGCCAACATGGGTATCCAGATCCCGCTATTGGTTATTGACCGGAGAACGTCTCGGTCATGTCTGCATGTCTCCCGAACCCGTAGGGTCTACACACTTAAGGTTCGGTGACGCTAGGGTTATAAAGGAAGCTTGTATGTGGTTACCGAATGTTGTTCGGAGTCCCGGATGAGATCCCGGACGTCACAAGGAGTTCCGGAATGGTCCGAAGGTAAAGATTTATATATGGGAAGTCCTGTTTTGGTAACCGGAAAAGTTTCGGGCGATATCGGTAATGTACCGGGACCACCGGGAGGGTCCCGGGGGTCCACCAAGTGGGGCCACCTGCCCCAGAAGGCTGCGTGGGCCAAGTGTGGGAGGGACCAGCCCCTAGGAGGGCTGGTGCGCCCACAAGGGGCCCAAGCGCAAGGGGAGTGGAAGGGGCAAACCCTAGTTCAGATGGGCCTTAAGGCCCACCTAGTGGCGCCTCCCTCTCCCCTCTTGGCCGCCCCAAAACCCATCTAGGGCTGGCCGCCACCCCTAGGGGTGGAAACCCTAGAGGCGCAGCCCTCCCTTCCCCTATATATATGAGGCCTATGGGGCTGCCCATAACACGCGATTCGATCTCTATTTGGCGCAGCCTGCCTCTCCTCCTCCTCCTCTCCCATGGTGCTTGGCGAAGCCTGTTTGGATTGCCACGCTCCTCCATCACCACCACGCCCGTTGTGCTGCTGCTGGATGGAGTCTTCCTCAACCTCTCCTCTCTCCTTGCTGGATCAAGGCGTGGGAGACGCCACCGGGCTGCACGTGTGTTGAACGCGGAGGTGCCGTCCGCTCGGCACTAGGATCTCCGGTGATTTGGATCACGGCAGTACGACTCCATCAACCCCGTTCTCTTGAACGCTTCCGCTTAGCGATCTACAAGGGTATGTAGATGCACTCTCCTTCCCTCGTTGCTAGTTTCTCCATAGATAGATCTTGGTGACACGTAGGAAAATTTTGAATTTCTGCTACGTTCCCCAACACCTTCACTTCTGTCTCTGAAAAAGGGGCTTCTAGCAGCTCATTTTCAGCAGGAGAGACTTTTTCAGAAGCAGAGAAAAAAAAAATTGTAGAGAGAACCCAGAAGGGTTTTCTTTCTTAAACAGGTCTTTGTAGAAGTCACTGGCCACTTTCAGCATCTCATCTACCTCAAGAATGGCCATTACGGCCATCAAGGGAGTGAATGAGGTTTTCCTCCTCCTCTGGTTACCTACTGCATGGAAGTAAGCAGTATTTCTAACACCCTCCTTAATGTTCCTATCTCTAGACCTTTGTTTGGCTTTGATTTCTTCTTGAAGCCAAATTTTCTTGAGCTTCATAATGGACAAAGTTTAATCTATTAGCCTCGGCCTCGGAGAGGTCGTTGGTTTCTGCCTTAATATCTAGAGAATCAAACTCAAGGAGGAGAAGCCTTTTGTATCTTCTAAGATTAGCTTCCTCATTGGAGTTCCACCCTTTGGTAGTTCTTCTAAATCTCCTGATTTTGATCTCGCCAATTTTCTAGGGGCAGCTGCTCCCGATGAGGCTCATTCCAGATTTTCCCGACTAGCTCAAGTAAAATCTTCTCTAAGCAACCACCACTTTTCAAATTTAAAACTATTGCTCTTTGGAGTTTGGTTAAGACCAGAGTCCCATAGCAAAGGAGTGTGGTCACTACCACATCTGGGCAGAGCTCTACAACTAGAAAGGGGAAAGAAACTATCTAATTTTGTGTCACGGAAAATTCTATCAATGGTGGACATAATCCTGGAGCAACACTTCCAACATATCTAGTAGAACTGTGGGTTTTCCTTCTGACAGGGCAATTCTAAACTTTATGGGTAACCATTTTGCAGATAAAACAACTCTTGGGCTTGACACATTTATCCAAATGATGCCCTGGATCCCCACAGTTGTAGCAGATCACCTCAGAGTATGAGATAAGGCCCGAAGCAGGGGCAGGAGCAGTTTTTTGGATGTCCTATCTCTTCTTTTGTTGATTCTTGCCTTGAGATTTCCCACTGATCTGAGAGTCAGAACCACCCGCAGATTGATCTTGGGCAATTACAGGAGCCTGCCCAGATTGTGCCCCCATTTGGGGCGGAGGTGGGCCATACCACTGCCCAACCGGCGCTCCCCCCATTGTGATAGGGGAAATTCATCGGAGTTCCTGGTTCCTTCTCATCCTCCAGCCAGATGTTGTCTCTCAGGAAGCAGAAATAACTACCAAACAGCTCAATTGAAGCAGATTGCAAGCCTAATTTCAATCTTCTACAGGTTTGGGGGAGAGGTAAGGTAGGGATCCACCTGCTCGGCTCGGTGGCGTCTTTGGTGGGCAGGAGTCGATCAAGCATTCCCATCTCCCAGCACGGCGTGGATCTCCTGAACTCACTTCTCCTTTCGCCCATCGAACGAACGCAATCGGCGGCTCACTAGGGTGGGGCATCCTGTGCTTCTCCGAGAAATCTCCGTCGAAGTAGATCCGCAAGGCTAGATTCAGCAGCTCCCAATCCACATGATCCTTGCACATCCAAGCATACCTGCGCGAGTGAGAGAACGGATTCGGTCCCTCCTCGGCTTCCTCCCTCGCAGCTTCCTCCTCTGCTTCCCTCCATTCGCGCGTGCACTGGGTCCAGGAGAGAGCGTCGTCGCGGATCTGTTGGGGAACGTAGCAGAAATTTAAAATTTTCCTACGTGTCACCAAGATCTATCTATGGAGAAACTAGCAACGAGGGAAGGAGAGTGCATCTACATACCCTTGTAGATCACTAAGCGGAAGCGTTCAAGAGAACGGGGTTGATGGAGTCGTACTCGTCGTGATCCAAATCACCGAGATCCTAGTGCCGAGCAGACGGCACCTCCGCGTTCAACACACGTGCAGCCCGGTGGCGTCTCACGCCTTGATCCAGCAAGGAGAGAGGGAGAGGTTGAGGAAGACTCCATCCAGCAGCAGCACAACGGGCGTGGTGGTGATGGAGGCGTGGCAATCCAGCAGGGCTTCGCCAAGCACCATGGGAGAGGAGGAGGAGGAGGCGGGGCTGCGCCAAATAGAGATCGAATCGCGTGTTATGGGCAGCCCCATAGGCCTCATATATATCGGGGACGGGGAGGGCTGCGCCCCCTCTAGGGTTTCCACCCCCTAGGGGTGGCGGCCCGCCCTAGATGGGTTTTGGGGGGGCGGCCAAGAGGGGGGAGAGGGGAGGCGCCCACTAGGTGGGCCTTAAGGCCCATCTGAACTAGGGTTTGCCCCCTCCCACTCCCCCTTGCGCCTTGGGCCCCTTGTGGGGGGCGCACCAGCCCTCCTAGGGGCTGGTCCCCTCCCACACTTGGCCCACGCAACCTTCTGGGGCAGGTGGCCCCACTTGGTGGACCCCAGGACCCTCCCAGGTGGTCCCAGACATTACCGATATCGCCCAAACTTTTCCGGTTACCAAAACAGGACTTCCCATATATAAATCTTTACCTCCGGACCATTCCGGAACTCCTCATGACGTCCGGGATCTCATCCGGACTCCGAACAACATTCGGTAACCACATACAAGCTTCCTTTATAACCCTAGCGCCACCGAACCTTAAGTGTGTAGACCCTACGGGTTCGGAGACATGCGGAACATGACCGAGACGTTCTCCGTCAATAACCAATAGCGGGATCTGGATACCCATGTTGGCTCCCACATGTTCCACGATGATCTCATCGGATGAACCACGATGTCAAGGACTCATTCGATCCCGTATACAATTCCCTTTGTCTAGCGGTATTGTACTTGCCCGAGATTCGATCGTCGGTATCCCGATACCTTGTTCAATCTCGTTACCGGCAAGTCTCTTTACTCGTTCTCAGTAACACATCATCCCGTGATCAACCCCTTGGTCACATTGTGCACATTATGATGATGTCCTACCGAGTGGGCCCAGAGATACCTCTCCGCTTACACGGAGTGACAAATCCTCGCCTCGATTCGTGCCAACCCAATGCACACTTTCGGAGATACCTGTAATGCACCTTTATAGCCACCCGATTACGTTGTGACGTTTGGTACACCCAAAGCATTCCTACAAGATCCGGGAGTTGCACAATCTCATGGTCTAAGGAAAAGATACTTGACATTAGAAAAGCTTTAGCATACGAACTACGATCTTTGTGCTAGGCTTAGGATTGGGTCTTGTCCATCACATCATTCTCCTAATGATGTGATCCCGTCATCAATGACATCCAATGTCCATGGTCGAAACCGTAACCATCTATTGATTTAACGAGCTAGTCAACTAGAGGCTTACTAGGGACATGGTGTTGTCTATGTACCCACACATGTATCTGAGTTTCCTATCAATACAATTATAGCATGGATAATAAACGATTATCATGAACAAGGAAATATAATAATAACTAATTTATTATTGCCTCTAGGGCATATTTCCAACAGGATCCGCATCGCCCGCTCCCTCCATCTCCTCCCTCGAGTCTCCCGCAGCACCGCCGGCGCGACGGAGTCGAGCGGCTGGAGCATCCGCGGGAAGGCTTTGTAGACATGTGGGAGATGCATCTTGTACATCTGCCTGTCTTCCAGCCATTCCCCCATGGATATGGCCGACGACTCCATGGGGCGCGCGAGCGGACTTGCTGAGGGGTGCAGGCGCGCCCGGAGTCAGGAGGCGGGTGATACGTCTCCAACGTATCTATAATTTTTGATTGCTCCATGCTACTTTATCTATTGTTTTGGACTATAATGGGCTTTATTTTCCACTGTTATATTATTTTTCGGACTAACCTACTAACCGGAGGCCCAGCCCAGAATTGCTGTTTTTTGCCTATTTCAGTGTTTCAAAGAAACGGAATATCAAACGGAGTCCGAACGGAATGAAACCTTCGGGAACGTGATTTTCTCACTGAACATGATCCAGGAGACTTGGACCCTACTCCAAGGAGTGCCAGAGGCGGTCACGAGCGTGGGGGGCGTGCCCCTCCCCCCTGGGCGCGCCCCCCTGCCTCGTGGGCCCCCTGACACTCCACCAACGTACTCCTTCCTCCTATATATACCTACGTACCCCCAACAGATCGGGGACGGAGCCAAAACCCTAATTCCACCGCCGTACCTTCTTGTATCCACGAGATCCCATCTTGGGGCCTATTCCGGAGCTTCGCCGGAGGGGGCATCTACCATGGAGGGCTTCTACATCAACACCATAGCCCCTCCGATGAAGTGTGAGTAGTTTACTTCAGACCTTCGGGTCTATAGTTAGTAGCTAGATGGCTTCTTCTCTCTTTTTGGATCTCAATACAATGTTCTCCCCTTCTCTTGTGGAGATCTATTCGATGTAATCTTCTTTTTTGCGGTGTGTTTGTTGAGACCGATGAATTGTGGGTTTATGATCCAGCTTATCTATGGAAAATATTTGATTCTTCTCTGAATTCTTTTATGTATGATTAAGTTATCTTTGCAAGTCTCTTGAATTATCCGTTTGGTTTGGCCAACTAGATTGGTAGTTCTTGCAATGGGAGAAGTGCTTAGCTTTGGGTTCAATCTTGCGGTGACCTTACCAAAGGATGTAAAGGGTTGCAAGGCACGTATTGTATTGTTGCCATCAAGGATAACAAGATGGGGTTTTTATCATATTGCATGAATTTATCCCTCTACATCATGTCATCTTGCTTAAGGCGTTACTCTGTTTTTAACTTAATACTCTAGATGCATGCTGGATAGCGGTCGATGAGTGGAGTAATAGTAGTAGATGCATAATTGTTTCGGTCTACTTGTCACGGACGTGATGCCTATATACATGATCATTGCCTGGATAACCTCATAACTATGCTCAATTCTGTCAATTGCTCAACAGTAATTTGTTCACCCACCGTAGAATACTTATGCTCTTGAGAGAAGCCTCTGGTGAAACCTGTGGCCCTCGGGTCTATTCTCATCATATCAATCTCCATCACTTTATTTACTTACTTTGCTTTTACTTTTTACTTTGCATCTTTATACCAAAAATACCAAAAATATTATCTCTATCAGATCTCACTCTCGTAAGTGACCGTGAAGGGATTGACAACCCCTAAGCGTTGGTTGCGAGTAGCTATTGTTTTGTGCAGGTATGAGGGACTTGCGCGTAGTCTCCTACTGGATTGATACCTTGGTTCTCAAAAACTGAGGGAAATACTTACGCTACTGTGCTGCATCATCCTCTCCTCTTCGGGGAAATCCAATGCAAGCTCGAGACGTAGCAGCAGGGGGTGGCGGCGAGATCTATGGCGGTGGCAAGGGTGGAGGTAGTGGCGGGGGCGGCGGCAAGGGTGGAGGTGGTGGCGGGGGCGAAGGGGATCGCGAGAGCGGTCATCTATTTGCCAATGATGTGAACTAAACAGTCAACATATAAAATAATTTAAATATATATAATATAGTTAGAAGGGAAACATAAGTTGGACCTGGCGTTCCTATTCTTATTATATAGAAAAAATAGAACAGACCTGTGCATTTTCTTCAAAAAAATACATAAATTGGGCTGCCAAAAATAAAACCTCGGATAGGAGGTCCATAGGCCGGTCGATACATGACGGCCCTAAGAAAAATACAAACAGGCCTATGGACCTCCCATCCGAGGTCGTGGGCTGCGCATGTTAAAAATGAAAGCCTAGACGGGGCAGCCCAAAACCACGTCCAACACTTGCCAAAACTCCGTCCCTCGTTTTCTCTATGTTTACTTTTCGACATTGTGTGGGCATTTTGACCGTGCATCATATGAACATGTGCTATGCATGAATGTTGATCAGCATGATGTTAACTGTCTGGTAGTTCCTGTTTCGACCATGAATAAAATTTCCAACATGATGTTAACACTGTTTGAAAAGGCCTTGTTAATATAAATGCTCTACCTCTGAAAGTTGCAGTTTCTTATCTGAAACTGAAGTTGGAGTTTCTTATCTGAAAATGAAACTTGCGGTGTCTTCTTTGAGAATCACATTGTTTGCACTTTTATACTCCTATGAAACTACATTTTTTTAAGTGCTCAAAATAGATCTCTAGAATTCATAAAATACTTCATATGCTCAATACTGCAAATCTGAAATTCAAAAGACATTCATATCTGAAAGTACTCTCAAAATACACAACACAAAACACAATTCACAACCTGCAAATACTAACAACCCTAAGCTCCTCCTGACAATTCACAACCTGCCCGACTATTGGGCTGGGGGGGCAGCCCCCTCCTATTCTTCGGCGGCAGACAGCCGCCCCATGAGACGGTGTGAACGGCGAAGGAGATGATAGCGGGGAAGCATCGTCGGGCCAACTGCTTTTCTCCTCTTGCAATTGGGTTCGGTCGACGAAGACTCCACCGGCTCGCTCTGGCAGGACACCCTCACAAAGCGGCACCTGTAGATGCTCGATCCTTCAATCTCTGGTGGATGCTCCATCTGGGATCGATACTCCCACCACCACTCCCTCACGATCGGATTCGGTGAATCTGTTTGCTCCATGGCCCAGAGGAGCAGCTCTGTGTACTCCGGCGCGACTCCTCCGGGAGTATCGCCGCCTTTTCGCTCTGTTGCAAATATTTGGCCATGGATGTCACCGTCGCCGCTAGTTGGTCCTTGTTGTCAAACCAAGACTGTATCTCCAACATCCTAGCTAGCTTCACAGGGTCGTCGTCTGTGATCCTCACATATCGGTTGTACTCCTCCATCGAACTACTTCTCCACAACACCTTCACTCGCCGGTGGTGGTTTTTGAATGGTCGCCGGGATGTCGCTAGGTGGGCGGCGGGAGGCCGGATCTTCCCACACTACGGCAGCGAGGAAGAAGGGGTCGGAGGCCCTCCCTCGCCAGTGGTGCTTGGGAGAGAACGGCTAGGCAGACTAATCGGGACGCGCCCAGCAGTGGGTAAGAGCCGTCGCCGAGGACGACCGCGTGAATGTTGCACCTTCTCACCTTCCCCAGCGAAGAGGATCCGGCTGGATCTGTGACCAACGGCGAGCAGAGAGAGGGAGAGTGTGGCCACCACTGTCGTGTTTAGATCTGGAGAGGCCGAGACAGTGTGAAGAGAGCAACACTAGCAAGCAAGCGCGGAGGCTCCTGCCTATATAGTGGAGTAGTACTAGTTTTCTTTTTGTCTCTGGAGCCGGCTTGACCTCGTCAATGACTGTCGAGTAGTCTTCATGCACGTGGCGGGAGGCGCGGTTGTCGTCATTTTGATACAAGCGCCGGATTATAACATATAACACGAAAAAATGCCACATGACAAGAAATCATAACCTCACTTCCCAAAGGAGACAACATGAATCCCGACGGACAAACTAGACGAGGAACAAAGTTCAAATTAAAGATAAACTCATAGAAAAGGGGTCCGTCGATAGATGTCCTAATTAACATAGCCGGCTTGACCTAGATGGCAGCCGAGTAGTCACTTTGCGTGCATGTGCCCCCAATGACTAGCCCAACTCGGTTGTCGCTGTTTAACCCTCGCAGTGATCCAAGCACATGACACCTAATTTTGCGAGATGACAAGAAACCTTTTTTAGATTTCTCACCACAACTACAGCCATGTACAACACAGCCACCGCAAGATATGTAGGCGATAGCCAATCCAGCGTGTCTGCTGGAGTCTGGTCACATGCATGGACGAATTGATCTTCCGTGTCTTGCAGGGATCGTCCAGACACCAACGTAGTACTACAACACTTCTCTAGTACTATCGCTCGTCTCCCTCTTCTATTAAGTCACCCGACTTGCGGGGCCGGGGAGTGTGGCTATGGTCAATTCTCAATTGACGTCCCACATGTGTGTGCGAATGCAATATGACGCGCGTTCCATTCGGAGAGCAGCATGCCAGACCGACCGACCGTCTGGGGTGCGACGCGAACGCGACTGGCGTGTTGTATACTCCATACATGTGTACCGCCGTTTTCTAGACGCTTTGCTCCATGGCGCGGGCGCAATCCATGGATACAAAATTAGTATACTGTATACTATTTAAAAGTCGAGGGCGGGGCTTTTCCTGCGCGGTAGGCGGCAGGGCAGTTTCGCCTAGTCGGTTCGGCAGAGACGCGAGAAGATGAGTGAAAGTGCAACTATCCCTAGGTGGTTTTGGTAATTCATAACAACATATAGCTCATTGAGCTAATACTATTCCAAGATGAATATTTTAGGAAAGCCTAATGAATGGCATGGCATGGATGATGAAAGTGGATCCCTCAAAATACTAAGGACAAAGGATTGGCTCAAGCTCAAAAGCTCAAGACTCTACATTTTACATTTTAGTGATCCAAGATCACATTGAGTCTATAGGAAAAGCCAATACTATCAAGGAGGGATGAGGTGTTGCTTAATGAGCCTTTTGCTCCATGTGCTTAGTGATATGCTCCAAAACCCTCCACTACTTTCTCACATCCACATATGACCTAAACCCAAAGTCAAACTCGGCCCTACCGATTCTTTCTATCCGGCGCCACCGAGTTCAGATGTCATAGCCATTGCCACAAACCCTAGGCAAATCGGTTTCACCGATAGGGATCTCAGTCTCACCGAGATGGGATTGTAATCTCTCTGTTTCCCTTCGTAACTTTTCGGTCTAACCGAAAGAGCGAATCGGTCCCACCGAGATTACAATGTAAACTCTATGTTTCCCTTTTGTAACTTTTCTGTCTCACCAAAGAGCAAATCGGTCCCAACGAGTTTATCTGACCAACTCTCTGGTTAGCTAATTACCAAAATTGGTCTCACCGAGTTTGTGTAATCGGTCTCACCGAGATTACGTTATGCCCTAACCCTAACCATATCGGTCCTACCAAGATGCATGTCAGTCCCACCGAAAATCCTAACGGTCACTAGGTTTACTAAATCGGTTTGACCGAGTTTTATGATTCGGTCCCATCGAGTTTGGTAAATTGTGTGTAACGGTTAGATTTTGTGTGGAGGCTATATATATACCCCTCCACCTCCTCTTCATTCGTGGAGAGAGCCATCAGAACAAACCTACACTTCCAACTCACCAGTTCTGAGAGAGAACCACCTACTCATGTGTTGAGGCCAAGACATTCCATTCCAACCATATGAATCTTGATCTCTAGCCTTCCTCAAGTTGCTTTCCACTCAAATCTTCTTTCCACCAGATTCAAATCCTATGAGAGAGAGTTGAGTGTTGGGGAGACTATCATTTGAAGCACAAGAGCAAGGAGTTCATCATCCACACACCGTTTGTTACTTCTTGGAGAGTGGTGTCTCCTAGATTGGCTAGGTGTCACTTGGGAGCCTCAGGCAAGATTGTGGAGTTGAACCAAGGAGTTTGTAAGGGCAAGGAGATCGCCTACTTCATGAAGATCTACCGCTAGTGAGGCAAGTCCTTCGTGGGCGGCGGCCATGGTGGGATAGACAAGGTTGCTTCTTCGTGGACACTTCATGGGTGGAGCCCTCCGTGGACTCAAGAACTGCTACCCTACGTGGGTTGAAGTCTCCATCAACGTGGATGTGCGATAGCACCACCTATCAGAACCACGACAAAAACATCCGTGTCTCCAATTGCGTTTGAATCCTCCAAACCCTTCCCTTTATATTCTTGCAAGTTGCATGCTTTATTTTCCGCTGCCTATATACTCTTTACATGCTTTATTGAATTGTGTGAAGATTGCTTGACTTGTTCTAAAATAGCTAAAATCTGCCAAAGTCTAAAATTGGGAAAAGGTTAAGTTTTTATTGGTCAAGTAGTCTAATCACCCCCCCCCTCTAGACATACTTCAGGGTCCTACAAGTGGTATCAGAGCTTTGGTCTCCATTTTATTTGATTTACATAGCTTTTGGTGGTCATAGCCTTGGTTTCACAACCTAGGAGAGTATGGCGTCTAGCAAGGGAAATTATCACCGTAGAGGTCCTTACTTTGATGGCACTAATTTTGCTAGTTGGAAGCATAAGATGAAAATGCATATTCTTGGACATAACCCCGTCGTTTGGGCTATTGTGTGTATTGTCTTGCAAGGTGAATTCTTTGATGGGAGAGAACCGAACCGTGAAGCTAGTGCGGATGAGTTGAAGATGTTGCAATAGAACGCTCAAGCTTGTGATATCCTCTTCAATGGATTGTGCCCCGAGGAATTCAAAAAAATCAGCCATCTTGAGAATGCAAAGGAAATTTGGGATACTTTGATTGATATGCACGAAGGTACTGACTCTGTCAAGGAATCCAAGTTGGATGTGCTCCAAAGTCAGCTTGACAAGTTTAAAATGAAGGATGGTGAGGGTGTCGCTGAAATGTACTCTAGGCTTGCTCTTATCACAAATGAGATTGCCGGCTTAGGAAGTGAAGAGATGACCGATAGGTTCATCATCAAGAAGATCCTAAGAGCATTGGATGGAAAATATGATACCGTGCACATTGATCCAAATGATGCCCAATTACAAAGATCTCAAGCCTCACGGAAGTCATTGGAAGAATTGTTGCTCATGAGATGTCACTCAAGGATAAGGAGGAACTTCACAACAAGTCGAGTGGTGCTTACAAAGCCTCATGTGAAGCCCCACATCATCAAGTGAGAAACAAAGCTTCAATGAAGAATTGAGCTTAATGGTGAAGAACTTCAACAAATTCTACAAGAGTAGAAGCAAAGAAACAAGCTCTAAGTCAAGGTCCTACAATGACAAAAGATCTTCTAGTCGAGAGCTTAATTGCTACAATTGTGGGAGACCCGGACACTATTCCAATGAGTGTACGACACCCTACAAAAGAAGAGAAGATTCTCCCAAGAGAAGAAGTAGAAGAGAAGAATCACCACCAAGAGAGAGAAGGAGTAGAGATGATCGTTATGAACAAAGACTCTCACAGAGAAGCAAGGATTCGGAAAGGGAGGACAAGTCATCAAAGAGCTACACAAAACGAAGACATCAAGCTCATGTTGGTGATGGGTATCCGGCTCCGACTCCGACCATCACTCCGAGAGAAGCTATCACTCCGAATACACTCAAGATGAAGGTGTTGCCGGTCTAGCACTTGTGTCAACCAACTCCTACGACATATTTGAATCACCAAATGAAGGAATTGGTAGATGCTTCATGGCCAAAGGTCCTAAGGTAACACACCCCGAGTATGTTGATTTTGATGTTGATGAAGATGACTTGCTAGGTGATGATGATTTACTTGTTGACAACTCTAGTGATGAATACTATGATGAAACATCAATTAATCATGCTAATCAAGTTGAAACGAATGACAATGATAAGGAGAAAATTGAGCGTCTAACTAAAGAACTAAACACTCTTAAGTTAGCTCATGAAACTATCTTTGAAGATCATCGAGAACTTTTAAGGGCTCATGAGAAGTTACGCTTTGAAAAGCTCAATCTTGAGCAAGAGCATGAGTTCTTAAAGGCAATCAATGATGATCTTCGTAAGAAAAGTTCTTCTTACATTGCCAAGCGTTTACTCTTATCTACTTACATGCCTCAACTCAAGTCTAGTAACAAGAACAAGAAAGATTCTTCTTCTAGTAGTAACAATAACAATGCTAAATCCAATATTGTTGCTTCTAGTAGTTCTCTTGATTCCACTAATGATCCTCTTAGCCAAGTTACACTTGAGCAAGAAAACAGCTTATTGAAGGGAATTATAGAGAAAGGTGTATACAAGAGTCTTCGGGAGTAAGCAATTCGACGAAATTGTACGCAAGCAAGGAAGGCACCGGAAGAATCAAGGTGTTGGTTTTGAACGAAAGTTCAATGCCAATGGAGTTGAGTGGGAAGAAGATCAATACCCCAAGACGAAGTTTGTTCCTCAACAAGAAAAGTATGATCCTACTTTCTTCAAGGGAACACAAGCACAAGATGATCTTCCACCACAAGACCACAAGAACAAAGGCAAGGACAAGCTTCAAGAGGAGATTGATGCATCTGAAGAAGCACCTAAGGCCTTGGTCAAGTGGGTTCCCAAGACTACGTCAAGTTCTACTTCATCAAGTACAACTACAACACCAAGGATTCCCATCAAGTTGATGTGGATCCCGAAGAAGAAGAACTAGAGAGTTCTCGAGGGTGACTCCGCCAACATTTTTCACTCATATCATTATGGCAAGGACAAGTGCAATCAACTTCCATATCTTGCACTAGTTCAAGGAGTCACAAACCCTCATGTTGGTAAGGCAAGGGACAAGGTAACCTAAAGTTTTCATGGACATCATTTTGTGTGTGCATCACTCTATGTCTATGGATATTCTTGTTTGTTCCTTGTGGGACTAACCCATGTAGGTATTGAAAGTGCAACTCACTCCAAAGGATTGCTCCAAACGATCTACGTCAACATTGAGCATCCACATCTTCAACACCTACATGAAGTCATCATCGACAAAACCCAAGGTTAGTTTATCCCTCTAAGGGGGATCTCACATCTAGGGGAGCTTAACTCTAAGAATTGAGTCAAAGCAACTCTAATGATGTGAACACATAAATGCTTTATGTAAAAGTGGTAACCCCACTTGAGCTTAAACGATGAGTATGACCTATGATCAAATGTTCTCATTTGACTCCTAAGTCGATATACTCATATATAGATGACCTAGTCATCGCCAATTGTTTGATAGATGCTAGAATTGGTTGTGCATGCTTTTTCACATATTTCATTTGTCATCTTATTGTGTGAGCATGTTGGTTGCATATTTACTCATTCGAGGACATCCACTTGTTGTTTTGATTGTTTGGCTTTTCTTTATTTGGCCAAGTGCATGGACAAGAATGCCTAAGAACCTTCTCTAGCTATCTATGCTTTTCTCGTCTCAAACTCTATTCATGCTACATCACAAAATTTGATCAAGTCGATTCGAACCACTCTGTGTGAGGAGCACTTTCGGAGTCCCCGATTCGTCATAGACTTAAACTTCCAAAACTTCTTTGTGATTTTCGGTCTGACTGATTCCTCCATTTTGGTCATACCGAGATTACTAAGTCGATCTAGGTTTTCATCTCGGTGCAACCGATTTGTACTTTTCGGTCACACCAAGTTGCTATAACTATTCACAGTTTTGCATCTCGGTGCCACCGAGTTGTACCACTCGGTCACACCAACAGGGTCGGGCTATATATATCGCACAGGCAAAATTTGGAAAACTTTCTCCGAATCCTCGCGCCCGCGCATAGCTCGCTCTGCCAACGTGGTCTACGGATCGTCGACTTCATCGCCAGCCGCCTCCAGTCGCTGGTCTCCGCCGCTGTCAACGGAATTCTCCTTCGCCGTTGCCGCCGTAGCGAGTTCCCGCTGAACTAGGGTATGGACTCGATCATAGTGCTTTCCTCGTCCGATTCTCAGCACATTGTGTTCATTATGCATCTTGCCACGATTGAAATACTCCTATCCAGTCAAATCAATCCTTAGAATAGTTGTGATTCGAAAATTTAGGGTTAGGTTTCATGAAACCATCTCGGACCCACCGAAGTTGAAAAACTCGGTCCCACCGATTTGGCTGATGCCATTGCACTTGTAAGTCTCGGTCGACTGAGAATTACAAATCGGTGTGACCGATTTCTGAACTTTGTGAAACCCTAGCAGTCTCGGTGCCACCGAACTGTGACTCGGTCTGACCGAGTTCACTAGTTTAGGTTCCAAAACTGCTTCGGTATCACTGAGTTTGAAAATTGGTAGATCCGAAATGTTTTCAGTGGGAAACTAAAACTAAGTTTTTTGAATCATTCAATTGCAAAAATCTCTGAATTTTGTGATGCTCATCCACTCTACCTCATCTATAACTATTCACAGGGTCAGCAGTCAGTTGCACAGTATGTCAGACCAAAGTGATAGCCAGAACAAATCTGAAGAGCAGATCTAGTTGAGCGAGGGCACTAGTCCCTCAAGCAGCTCAGATGAGGGGAGCAGAAGCACTCCGAGAAATTTGCCCAAGGCTGCCACAAGGTCAAGAAAGAAGAAAACCTCAGAGACTGAGGATGAGGATTACGTGGCAGTTGAGGATGAGACAAGCTCCAAGAAGAAAGTGCTCAAGAGGGAATTAAGTTCATCTGCAGTGAAGCCTGGTTTGAAAATCAAAAGGCCAGCAGGCAGACAACCTATGTCCAAAGCTAGAGTGTCTACTCAAGCTCCTTTGGAATCTCTACCCAAAGAGCCTGTTGCAGCAGAGGGAAAGAAAAGGAAAGACAGGGTCAAGAAGACCATGGCAAGAGTGATTGGGAAGCCTTCCATGATGGAAGAGGAAGAAGAACAAGAGACTGCAGAGCCAGCACCCAAGGCACAAAAACTGATGGGTGATGCAATCAAGTCAGGGGCTGCAACTTCCAAGCCCAAAGCTGCCTCCAAGCCCAAGAATGCACCTAAGAGGAATACCAGGAGCATTCCAACAGCTGAAAAGAACAAGGCTCCATTGCCTGAGGCTGAAGCTGAAGAAGATGAAGAAGGGCAGGTCCTAAGGAAGCTCAACCCAAGATCCCAGACCACAACGATGCTCATCCTGTGGCTAAAAACATGAAGATCAGAAGAGATAATGAGTCGAGGCTATGGAGAGAGACAGATCCATATGCCACGAGGAGAAGGACTGCTGTGGATTACAGGTTCCACACCAAGGATCAGCGGGACTTTTATGAGACTATCTTGCTGGATAAGAAGCCCATAGTTTACGATATGAGATGGGTCAACTGGACCTACATGAAGGAGAATGCAGAACACTACCCTGGAGTATATGACAGCTTCAGTGCGTGTGGAGTTGCTGATTTCGGCGTAAGCTCACCAACTGGAACGATGAACTTATCATGCAATTCTACTCCTGACACATTTCTATCCCGATGGCAGGATAGTGTGGATGTCAGAAGGAACCAGATATCAGTCTACCATAGAGGAATGGGCAAGATTAATCAATGCCCCAAAGGAAAGTGAGGATGACATGGACATTTATGGTAAGAAGAAAATGGATCATAACTCAATGGCACACATGTACAAGGAGATCCCAGATGATGCAATTGAGAACTTCAAGTTTGGATCAGTCCATTTTCTGCTGTCAGGGCTGCCTACGATCAACTGGATCTTAAGGCATACTCTATTGCCCAATTCAGGTGACCCTAACATGATTAGAGGGCATGCAATCAATTTTCTTCATGTTTTTGATGTGCCTCGGAAATTCAAGGTCATGAGCCTCATAGTCGAGACAATTAAGAGGACAGCAGCAGATCAGAAGAGAAGCTGTGGTTATGCCCCACAGATTCAGGAGTTGATTAACTCGAAGATGGGCACAGGAAAGTATCTCTTGGATAAGGAACACATGGTTCTCTATCCTGATTTTGAGGACAATCGAGTTGTCATGACAGAGAATGAACCACCATCAGTGCAAGCTCAGGAGAGAAAGGAGAAGGCAAGACAAGAGAAAGCTGCAAAGATGCCAACTCAAGCAGAGGCATCGACTACTTTCTCAAGAGCAAGGTGAGCAGCTTGGTTACTTAATAACATCAACTCTGCGGATTGAGAAGGGTTGGCCACCCTAACTCAAAACCAGGAGAGCCTGGAGAGAATCATGGAAAAAAATTCTATGATCTTGATGTCAAAGTGACTGAGATTCAGTCAGCTGTGGAGCAGTTACAAGATGATATGCAGGAGAGAAGGGCAAGACGACAACTGATGCATTTGCCAGAGTGCCTAGAGCTCGAGAGGTCACCGCGGTACCAACTCCGGACACGAGCCACTACTTCAGCTCCAATATAGCTCCAGCTCAACCAGCTCCGGCTCCAACTTCTTCAGCTCCTACCACGTCTCTTGATCGTTCATCCTTAGAGTCCTGTCTACACCACCACCGGAAGACCAAGCACGAGAGACGACATAGTACTATGCATTTTCTAGGAACTTTTGGTAACTTGTTGCCAAAGGGGAGAAAATGTATAGATCATAGGCTTTTAGAGAGAGAGAGATTTGCTTTTGTTCTCTCTTGTCTTCTTGGTTGAACTTTTATGCTTGATTGCTTGAGATACTATGCATTACCTGTGAGACATTGATGATCATGTGTTTGATCATAAGCTACACTTATGCCTTTTATGATATTATCTTATCTATCCTTATATGATCATTCACTTTGCTTGGTGATGAGTGCATGTATTTAATCGTTATTATTTTGAGCGCTCCACCAAGATGTATGTGACATGGAAGAGTAACCCATGAGCCTAATCTCTTGTGCATTTGCAGTCCAAAGCGAATCTTAATATATGCACAAATTTAGGGGGAGCTCTTGCTTATCACATACTTCTCAAAGCGACGATGTTTTTCAGTTCTATTATCATTTGTCGAAGCTTTGATCTATATGTTGTTATCAATTACCAAAAAGGGGGAGATTGAAAGCGCAACTATCCCTAGGTGCTTTTGGTAATTCATAACAACATATAGCTCATTGAGCTAATACTATTCCAAGATAAATATTTCAGGAAAGCTCAATGAATGGCATGGCATGGATGATGAAAGTGGATCCCTCAAAATACTAAGGACAAAGGATTGGCTCAAGCTCAAAAGCTCAAGACTCTACATTTTACATTTTAGTGATCCAAGATCACATTGAGTCTATAGGAAAAGCCAATACTATCAAGGAGGGATGAGGTGTTGCTTAATGAGACTTTTGCTCCATGTGCTTAGTGATATGCTCCAAAACCCTCCACTACTTTATCACATCCACATATGACCTAAACCCAAAGTCAAACTCGGCCATACCGATTCTTTCATCCGGTGCCACCGAGTTCAGATGTCATAGCCACTGCCACAAACCCTAGGCAAATCGGTTTCACCGATAGGGATCTCGGTCTCACCGAGATGGGATTGTAATCTCTCTGTTTCCCCTTCGTAACTTTTCGGTCTAACCAAAAGAGAGAATCGGTCCCACCAAGATTACAATGTAAACTCTCTGTTTCCCTTTTGTAACTTTTCGGTCTCACCGAAAGAGCAAATCGGTCCCACCGAGTTTACCTGACCAACTCTCTGGTTAGCTAATTACCAAAATTGGTCTCACCGAGTTTGTGTAATCGGTCTCACCGAGATTACGTTATGCCCTAACCCTAACCATATCGGTCCTACCGAGATGCATGTCGATCCCCAATCAAAATCCTAACTTGGTCACTAGAGTTTACTAAATCGGTTTGACCGAGTTTTATGATTCGGTCCCACCGAAGTTTGGTAAATTGTGTGTAACGGTTAGATTTTGTGTGGAGGCTATATATATACCCTCCACCTCCCTCTTCATTCGTGGAGAGAGCCATCAAAACAAACCTACACTTCCAACTTACCGATTCGAGAGAGAACCACCTACTCATGTGTTGAGCCCAAGACATTCCATTCCAACCATATGAATCTTGATCTCTAGCCTTCCCCAAGTTGCTTTCCACTCAAATCTTCTTTCCACCAGATTCAAATCCTATGAGAGAGAGTTGAGTGTTGGGGAGACTATCATTTGAAGCACAAGAGCAAGGAGTTCATCATCAACACACTGTTTGTTACTTCTTGGAGAGTGGTGTCTCCTAGATTGGCTAGGTGTCACTTGGGAGTCTTCGACAAGATTGTGGAGTTGAACCAAGGAGTTTGAAAGGGCAAGGAGATCGCCTACTTCAGTGAAGATCTACCTCTAGTGAGGCAAGTCCTTCGTGGGCGACGGCCATGGTGGGATAGGCAAGGTTGCTTCTTCGTGGACCCTTCGTGGGTGGAGCCCTCCGTGGACTCGCACAACCGTTACCCTACGTGGGTTGAAGTCTCCATCAACGTGGATGTACGATAGCACCACCTATCGGAACCACGACAAAACCATCCGTGTCTCCGATTGTGTTTGAATCCTCCAAACCCTTCCCTTTATATTCTTGCGAGTTGCATGCTTTATTTTCCGCTGCCTATATACTCTTTGCATGCTTGCTTGAATTGTGTGAAGATTGCTTGACTTGTTCTAAAATAGCTAAAATCTGCCAAAGTCTAAAATTGGGAAAAGGTTAAGTTTTTATTGGTCAAGTAGTCTAATCACCCCCTCCCCCTCTAGACATACTTCAAGGTCCTACAACGAGGGAGTAGGCTGCTGTAAGTGCATCTAGTGCCCCTTAGTGATTTTGGTGTATTGAAGACTTATAGGTTAAGTAACTAATGCGTTTGTGAGTGTACACAGGTCTATAAGTCTATGAGGAGTTTGATATTTACAGAGAAAGTCGACCCCTAAAAATGAAGTTTTTCATCTGAAGACTTTGATATTCTGAAGACTTTCTGAAGACTTTGAAAGTGAAGAAATTGGTGTGACCTTGAAGACTTGGTATTCATTTGAGGAACATGAAGCGTGAAGACTTTTGTTTTCGTAGTTTCATTTTCTCTTTCTTGAGTCATAGGAAACACCGTCTTCGTTAAAGGGGGTCGAGGACATAGTAAGGAAAAATTTCCATTTGATGCTCAACTCAAAATCCTACACCTACCAATCCTTCGAGTGAAGCTTTTGGAAATCTCATACAGTTCAGTCAATTTCTTCAAAGGATGTGAGACGAAGCTCTTCCGGTCGTGAGAATTTGTTCTGATCGAGGAGTTAGAATTCGCCAGTCAATTGCCTACACAAGGAGGAACATGATAGCCACGAGGAATTTGAGAGTCAAATTTCCGACCGTTCTTTGTCTTCAAGGCCTGTCCCAAAATATCTTATCCACCTAACGGTCATATCATTGAAGGGCATTTATGTCTTATCATGTCGGGCTGCTCCCTAGGCTATAAATAGCCGCCCCTACAACCACTAGCTGGTTGGCTGCTCGAGAGAACTTGACACTTGTCATTTGAGAGCAACCCATCCTCTCGAGGACTTTGAGAGAAAATCATCAAGTGAGGAAAAACCCAAAACCAAACCCCAACAAACCCAAAGTGATTGAGCATCATCAAGAAATTGATCCTGCATGGATCCGACGCTTGTTACCTTTGAAGACTGTGCTTCTTCCAGACGGTTAGGCGTCATGGTCTAGAGCATCCAAGAGGAATTGTGGATCGCCGAGTGACCAAGTCTGTGAAGGTTTGGAAGTCGCTCAAGACTTACCACGAGTGATTGGACGAGGTCTGTGTGACCTTAGTTCAAGGAGAATACGGTGAGGACTTGGTGTCCTGAGCTGCGTGCTTTCGATGGATCGGGTGTCCGGACTGTGTGTCCTCGAGTTTAAATACTCAAATTGGCTCCAACTGCACGCATAACCGAGACAAACAGCTTGGAACCGGTCTACCAAATCATTGTCTTCACCAACCTAACTGGTTCTATTTCCTCAACCCTTTCATTTCCTCATTACTGTGTTGAGTATTTGTTCATATCTGTGTTTGAAGACTTTGACTGAAGACTTTCTCAATTTCCTCAGCTCAAATTTCTTCAGTCTGTTTGTCTTCATCCTATGTTATCCTGTGATTACGCTTTCTGTACTCTGTGATTGTCTTCATTTCATCATGATGACTATGCTTGTAATCTGTTATGCTTACTTCGAGTACTTATTCATTGCAAGTAGTTCTTCGCTAAGGAATTTCGTCACCGCAAATTCCTCGATGAAGAATTCACAAAAAATCGCCTATTCCCCCCCCCCCCCTCTACTCGATATGACGCTCTTTCAATAGGTCTCAGAGCTAAGTACTCCCTTGTTTGGAGTGATTTTGGTTTAACCTCCTGGACTTTTAGTTATGTCGAGCGCAGGTATGATCAAGGTCTCAGCAGGTGTCCTACCTTGATGGGACGGACTACCCCTCGAAGAACAAAATGCGAATGCATCTTGAAGCAATTGACAACGATCTACGGTATGTTGTGACAAAAGGTGTTTCCTCACCACACCTTCTCCGAATGATGCTGATGTGAAGAGATTCAAGCAACTCGATTCTCAAGCGAAGAATATCATATGTGGCCATCGAGCAAAGGTCGAAGTATGGAAGAGTGAGTGCTTTGGAATCTGCCAAACTCATCCGGGACAAAGTGTCCAAAGTAAATGAAGGTGTTTCAACTCAGCGTGACTCTCGAGTTGATGTTCTTCTAATCTCTTCAACCGCTTCAAAAGACTCGACAAACGAAAATGTTCAACAAACCTTCGATCGCCTCACCGACATCTCAAATGAGCTTCAAGCACTGGTGCCTTGACATCACCGACCATGAGGTGGTGAAGAAATTGCTTAGATCGCTTGATTCCTCATTTGATACTCCGCACCGATGATACAAGAACGAAGTGACTACAAGTCTCTTGATCCTGCCGATATCCTCGAAAGGCTAAATACTCACGAGTTCCAAATTTGCTGAAAGAGAGATCTCTATGGTTACGGCTATGGAAAACACGCGTGCCACGAAGGCCAAGGTCGTGTCCGAATCGAGAGTGAAGACTGGTAGTAGCCTAGGAGATCTGAAGAATTTGGCCAGAGCTAGCACCGCCGTGAAGAAATTCCAGAAATTCTCAAGACGTGGTCGCTTTGGAAAATCCTCAAGAAGCGATGATTCCTCATCTAGTGACTATAAGAGAAGACTTTGTCACAAATGCAAGAAACCTGGTCACTATATCCAAGATTGTCCTCATTGGGAAAAGGAATTAAGAAAGAAGAAACACAAGGATTACAGATTACGATGGCGTGAAGAAGAAAAAGAAATCATCAAAATCCTCAAAACCTTCTTCTCACAAGAAGAGCAGCTCCAAAAAGGCTCGGGCATTCATTGGCAAGGAAATGGACTCTCAAGCTGAATCGAGGAAAATGAGGAAGAGGAGGAGTCTCAAGAATCCGAATCTGGTGTGGCTAGTCCGGCTCTTGCTCACGCTTTTGTTAGCAAGTCCATCTTCAACATCAAGAAACCGACTCCGCCGACAAGCCCGATGAGGATGCTGATGACTACGCTCCCACCTATTGCTTCATGGAAAAAGGTGCTAAGGTACTAAATTTCACCTCCTCCAATCTAGTGAAAATGAATCGATGAGGATCTCAAGCCCGGCTACTCTAAACTTGCTAAGATTGCTATAAAACAACAAAGGGCTTTTGAGAAGGTTCAAAACATGCTAGATAAGAGTGATGATATCTTAGGTGAAGAAATGGATCGCACTCAAGCCCTCGATCAAAAATCTTGAGAGGCTTCGCCTAGGCTTGACAACCTTTCAAGGTCATCATAACACTCTCTTATCTGATCATGAGAAACTTTCTTATGAATTTCTTCAGAGAAAGCAAGATCTTGAGAAGCTAAGAGTGAGTTATGAAGATCTTCAGAAGGAGCGTGATTCATTACTTGCTCAACAAATCAGCGCTTCTCAAGAAGAATTTTTCCTCCATGCTTAAAGTGCATTGAACGTGAAACTTAATTCTTCACCGAATGTTCAAATGCTTCAATCGTTACAAATTCTTCACCGCCTCTGCTATCACTAATTCCTCATCTGAGGACATTGCTAGTATCACCGACGATGCAGATCGAAGGAATTGTACATGACAGCATGTACAAAAAGCCTCAAAGGGCATCGACTCTTTGTGATGTGCTTAAAAAGCAGATCCTCAATAGGAACCCTAGGAAAGAGGGCATTGCCTTTGAGAGGAAACTCAATGCCGATGGAACGTATTGGAAGCCCTGAAAGCGGTATCCCAAAACCTCATGGGTTGCTGCAAAGGGACCTCCAGTTGATCCATCTACCTTATCTGGTTTTACGTGCGAATTTCCTCATTCTCGCCGATGAGTCATTTGACTCCAACTATAAACTGTTCAAAATCAGAATGGTGAAGTATTTGCTAGATATGTTGGCACTAATCGCAGAACGGTTCCCCTATGAAGAAAATCTGGGTTCCCAAGAAGTGCCTTGAACGTCTTCGGTGAATGTCCTCATGACACCACCAAAGGAAGAATAGGAACCCCAGATCAAATTCTTCATATGGACCAAATTCTTCATATGGATCCAAGTCCTCATACGGACCAAATTCCTCAAAAGGATCAAAGTCCTCATATGATTATCATCGTGCTAACAACTCGCTTTCAGGTAGAGCTAAGGGCTATGAATATGTGCATTATTCTTCAAACCAATATGTTCATAAGTCCTCAAGAATTTCTCTGCTTATTCATATGCTTACCCTAACCCCTCTTATGTGAAACGAAATGGTTTGGCCTCTATGCCACCATTCTCGTATGGTGCTCGCATGAAATGATGAACTCTTTGCCACCCCTTGAGATGTGGGTGGTGAAGAAAAGAACTAATCTCTTCTGCAGAGGTCGGGTCTCCAGACGTGCCTAAACGTCTCAAGAATTTGTTGGGGCCCGACAAAATGCTCGAAAGGGCCTTGAGCTAATCATGATGAAATGAACTTTCATTTCACACGTCCTCCTACTGCTTATCTGAATACTGACTGATGAAACTAATGGCTCGCAAAGAGAGCACCTACCTTCTGTGTTAGACGAACCAGCACCTGAGGATTCTATCAGGTTCAAGGCAACTAAGGATGTCATTCCTACTGAAGAAACTGCTGAAGAATTCATTCCTGTACGTGAAGAACGTCAAGCTGATGCACCTGAAGATAGTGCTGAGGAAAATGATCAAATTCCTCGACGACAACCAGCTCATCCTCGTGTTGCAAAAGAAGTGCAAGTTGACAAGATCATCGATGACATTGAAGCGCCAGGTCCTCTCACACGCTCAAAAGCTTCACATTTATCTAACTTTTGTGGGCACTATGCTTTTGTCACTATCACAGAGCCCTCTAAGGTAGATGAAGCATTTACGGGCCGAGTGGATTCAGGCCATGCAAGAAGAATTACATCGTATAGAGCTCAACAATGTCTGGGAACTGGTCAAACGTCCAGATCCTCGCAAGCATAATATCATTGGCACAAAGTGGATCTATCGCAACAAGCAAGATGAAAATGGTCTTGTGGTGAGGAATAAGGCACGACTAGTGGCTACACGCAGGTTGAAGGAATTGACTTCGATGAAACTTTTGCACCTGTCGCTAGACTTGAGTCTATTCACATATTACTCGCCTATGCTAACCATCACAATATCACTTTATATCAAATGGATGTGAAAAGTGCATTCCTCAATGGTAAGCTTGAGGAAGAAGTATATGTTGCTCAACCCCTGTGTTTTGAAGATCCAAAGAATCCCGACAAAGTCTTGAGACTCAATAAGGCCCTCTATGGCCTCAAGCAAGCCCCTCGGGCATGGTATGATACATTGAAGGAATTCTTCGTGAAGAATGGCTTCACACCGTTCACTCGATCCTACTCTCTTTACTAAATCTTATGATGGTGAACTTTTTGTGTGCCAAATATATGTTGATGATATTATCTTTGGTTGTACTGACCAACGCTATAGTGATGAATTTGCCTACATGATGAGTGAAGAGTATCAAATGTCTATGATGGGAGAGTTGAAATTCTTCTTAGGTCTTCAAATTCGTCAACAACACAATGTCATATTCATATCTCAGGAGAAATACCTCAAAGATGTCCTGAAGAAATTCGGCATGCAAGACTGCAAAGGTGTCAAAATTCCTATGCCCACAAATGGCCATCTATGCACTGATGAAAATGGTATTGACTTGATCACAAGGTATACCGCTCCATGATTGGTTCCTTATTGTACTTATGTGCATCTAGGCCAGATATAATGCTTAGTGTTTGCATGTGTGCCCGATTTCAAGCTACACCAAGGAATCACACCATAAGGTTGTGAAGCATATTCTTCGATATCTAGCTCACACACCAACACTAGGATTATGGTACCCCAAGGGCTCTACTTTTGATCTCATTGGATATTACGACTACGACTATGCCGGTGATCGTGTGGACCGCAAGTCAACATCTCGGTACTTGTCATTTCCTCGGACGATCTTTTGGTCCGTTGGTCCTCGAAGAAAGCAGAACTGCGTATCACCGTCTAATGCGGAAGTCGAATACATTCTGCTGGCTCGTGTTGTGCTCAATTGCTATGGATAAAGCAAACTCTCAAGGACTACGGCATCAACGTGAAGAATGTGCCTCTCTATTGTGACAATGAGAGTGCCATCAAGATTGCTCACAACCCGATTCAAGACTCGAAGACAAAGCACATTCAGATTCGTCATCATTTTCTTCGTGATCATGTGTTGAAGTGCGACATCTCCATCGAGCACGTGAAGACTGAAGAACAGCTAGCTGATATCTTTACTAAGCCCTTGGATGAGAAGAAATTTAGCAAGTTGCGGTGTGAGCTAAATATCTTAGAATCTTCGAATGTTCTTTGAAAAGGACACACATCCTAACGCTTATGCAAAATTGATGACTTAGATGTGCAACACATGAAGAAACATTTTTCTTCAATCAATGAAGAATAACACTCTAAGTGTGAAGAAATTAATGAAGAAATTGATTCTCAGAACCCTCACGACAATTGTACGCTGTCTGAAATCATCATTCTTATACTGATTGGGTCACGCCACCACCAAAGTTGAAATCTTCAATTTGAGTTTTTCCTCGGTTTGAAATTCTTCAGTTTTTCAAATTCTTCAACTTTGCAAAATCTTCACTATTTCCGTCGTCTTTCTTCATTGGCTATATATATATATATATATGTGGGTTTATGTCCTCTCTGACATTCACTTATGGCTATTTCCTCAAGTCGCTTTTTATGCTAAGTGAATGTGATCGACCCTTCCCCTCTATGCTATACTCAACCCAATCCATTCACAAATTCTTCATGTGCGTTCTACTTTGAAACTCGTTCAAAATCTTCCTTGTGTCCTTGACAATTTGAAGAAATTATGACGGAACTTTAAAATGAATCTTATCCAAATCTTTGTTTTTGCCGCTCAAACCGTTCGCATCCCATGATGCATTACTTTATTCACCCACGATCGTACACGATCTCCACTACACAAGACGTGGGTGACACATGTCGTGAAGGGAAATGGTCGGGGCATGTACGTCCTAAATCTTCGGCGACCCGTTTTTCACCGCTGGGCTCATAAATATCCCTCTCCCCTTCCTCACTCTTTTACTACCTTTCGACCTCTCTCTCTCCCGCCGAGTTCCTCAAACCCTAGCGCCGCTTCGCTTACTCCATCGTCAGCCGGTGAGGAAAAGCTTCATCGCTTTGACCTCGTCAGCCGACGTACTCGCTTGACCGATGAAATCTTCACTCCGCCGTCAGCCGTAGCTGTCTTCCTCCGCCAAGTTAGGGCGTGGAAGATCTGAACAGACGAACTTCCCAACTGTTCTTCTCGGTTAAATCGTGTTCTTCACTTGAGTAATTAAAAGTTACATTTATTACTCGCTTTGATTCTCAAATTTTCTTCAAATTCTTCAAAGGTGTTTATTCCTCAAATCTTCACACATATGAACACCTCAAATCTCTTGACTCGTTTCTCTAAGCTATGATTTTCTTCAAGATTCCTCAATTGTGTGGATCCTCGATCTATACAACTCTGGAACCTAAGACAAAGAACGCTTAGTAAAATTCTTCAAGGCTCATCTGGTTAAATCCTCAAAATTCCTCGCACCTATACTCTGTTCACAGGTACAAATGTCCGCTGCTGAATCCCTAGGTTCTCATCAACTTAACTCATTTGCAGCGTTCCTCGAAGAAAAACTGCACACTTCTTCAGAAAACTCAATTGTTCAATTTCCTCAACTGAAGAAAATGGCAGATGGTAAGAAGCCACAGAAGGGAGGAAAGAAACCTGAGGTTATGACTGCGTTTGAAATCCACGAGGATATATATGCCGACTACTACACACGGATGAAGAAAGCAAAAATCAACGCAAGGTGCGTATTCGGAAGATTGAACGGAGATGGGCACGGGAATGGAGGAATATAGATATGTAACTCCTAAGTACATGAAGAAATTCGCTCTTAATCCTCCATGCCCAAGAGCTCCTTTGGCACCTGGCCAAATAGCTGATCCCACAAGCATCAAACGAGGTGAGGACTTTCCTGATGAATGGGCTAAACGCCAAGCAAAATTGGCAAAGCAAGCAAAGGAAGCAGTGAAGAAATTCAATGAGGATTCTGCCGCTGCTACTGCCACTGAGGTCTCGGTCAAACCGAGGAAATCAATGCAAAAGAAGCCTGCTCATAAGCCAAGTGCTTCATCATCTGCGCCCTCACGGCCAAGTTCCTCAAAGACACCTTCCAAGCAAATTCCTCAAAGCTGTCGCTTCCACCAAAGTCCTCAACAGCTCGTCAAAACCTTCAGTTCCTCGTGCACCTAGCTACATGTCAAAGGACTGCTGGCTTTTCAATTGCCTCGTGCATCTCTGCCAAGTTCCTCAAGCAGCTCCCATTTCTTCAATCGGTCCGACTCAAATTTGAAGACCAAAGCAACAGTGGAAGAGGTCCTCGCCTAGCCCAACGAAGAAAATGGTTGCATTCCATGTGCCATCGATGATGAGGCATCCGATGAAGAACTTCATGGAAATCATCGAGACCGTCAAGTAAGGGCCGCTAGAGCCAAAGGTACATCTGTGCCCTTTGCTATTGGACCCAAAGAAAGTCCTCGACTTTATTGATCTCTCGCACAATGATCCCAATACCCCTCTGCTCGACCTTCATTTGACACTGGACAAAGTCATATGTTGACTCACTTCATAGCTGAAGAAAATGGAAGTATGAAAAGGCGAGGGAAATCAAAAAGGCTCAATACAGAAGGAGAAGTTCACGAAGAAAAGCGTTGTCAAGATGACACCGAGGAGCTTCTCGGTCCGTGACTGAAATTCAAAACCTCAAAGCAAAACTTCGATTCATACAATGCCGATTGGCAAGGAGCCAAGGTCGATTCGTCAACCTCGACGAAGAATCTCACAAATGTTGCTGTCCCAATGCAACATGAAATTCCTCAGTCAGTAGCCTCGGCTCACCTCATCGAAGATAATGCCAAGACTGGCACGATGACGTTCAGCCAACGATGAAAACGTTGATTCGAGGCTGATGATCTCATTCCATTGAAGAAATTGCTGTGGCACCCACTAGTGGTGCGCTGAAGAAATTGCTCAAGACAGGGAACCGCATCGCTTGCTCCTCAAGAAATCGAACCAAATTCCTCGGCTCCTCCTGCGCCAACTCCAACTCCAATTCTTCCATCCGCTTTTGATGTGAAGAAAACCAAGGCCTGCAGAGCGAGCTTTGTGAAGAAAAGGAAAGCATCAACCGCCGTGATTCTTCTTTGTGAAGAAAATGAAGCCAATGACCAGCTCATTCAAACTCCAATTGATGTTGTTCCAATTTCCTCCATACCATCAAAGGAAGTTGTTCCTTTGGAGAAGACTATGAGATCCCAATCGGATCCGATGAAGAACATCGATCTGCTGCTTCGTCGGAGAAACTTGATGAAGAAATTGAAGTGGATGCCATCCCTTCAACCCCAGCTATTCCCTCATCGGACTATGAAATTCCTCGTGGTGTCGAGGAAATTGAAGATGAAGATGTGGATATTGGATGCACCACACCAGTTATCAATGATGACTTTTGGGAAAGTCAAGATCCCAATACTCCTCTCTTCACCCCGCTCCAGCAGATTCCTCAGTCCCACGCACAAGCAGTCAGAATGGAGCTGAAGAAAATCAACCCATTGGTTTTGTGCATGAAGAAATTCCAGCCACTAGTGCTGATGAAACTGCTGCTGCTGCTAATCCTCAGACTGCACCTGTTGAGGAACAAGAAATTCCTCAGCCTGAAGAACCTGAACTTACGATTCCTGAGGTGGTGATGCAACTCACTGACACCCCTCTGCCCAAGCAAAAGAATCCGTTCTCAACCAAGCAAAAGTTCAAGGTGAAGATTTCTTTGCCGAGCACGTATTCTTCATCAATATAATCCTTATGATTACGCTCGGATTAGGAAGAGGCGCTTCGACTGCCGGCCAAGCCAACTTCTATTCCTCGGTGCTCTTCAACAAGGATAAAATCTTGATCATGCTCATATTCCTCATGTGGATATGGAGTCACCGCTGTGCTTTGAGCCGTCCTCGTTGTTCTTCACGACGCAGGCTTCTAAATTTCTGCACCGATATTTGTGGACTGGAATGAAGAGCTAATTCTTCAGCTTTTATGCAACACCGCACATCACCGGAGACGCCAAGACGTGAACTCATGGGTCTTAGATTGGATGACCGAAAATACTCACTACAAGGCACCAAAGAATCGAATTGCTTCGTGCCCTACCACTCGATCCTCCACTTGATGGTGCGCGTCGTATCTATGACGAACCGTAACTTACAAATCACTATATGCAAGTCTTGATGAAGCCTTTGAAGCCAAGGCAGGCCCAAGAACCAAATTCCTCGTCAAGGAATTATTATATGTGCCTCAGACGATCTATCGTATTCGACGAAGACAATGAGTCCAATCAAAGGTCACGACTTCGAATGATGAAGAAGTCGTTGGCATCATGAAGAATATGCTTTTCAACATCATCCATGGCGTTCCCTGGCCAACTTCCATGATTTCTTCATGAGGACTCGCAAACATTGCTATGTCACCATTTGAGCTGAAGCCTTATGCGCCTTTGGATTATGAGATTCATCGTGACAAGGTCTTCACTCAATTACAAAGCTGATACTTTGAACCACCGCAGCCTACTTGCCCCGATTGAAGTCCTCAAACGGACAATTACCTTAGCCGATGACAAGGGCAAGGCCATCACTGTGATCGATGAAGGCATTCGTCCATTGGATGGACAGTTTACAAAGCAGCATCCTACTCCACCAATGATGACTCTGCCACACATGACTCAAATTCGAAATACCTCGGTCAAGCAAAATCCTCAAGCCCACGGCACCTGTGGTGATGACTGATCGTGAGTTACTCCTCGGTCTTCATCGAAGGTTGATCCCAATCATAAATGGGTCAAGCGTCGGTTTGGTTCAATTCTTCACAACATGACCTCAACACACAATGCAAAGGAAGAAAAACCACTACTACCTTCATGAAACCTTCAAGCGCACTGGCTGTTCTTTAACATGTCTACAAAGTGAAGAAGAACTGACTTCAATGGGTCTCAAGGAAGAATTTGACTGGTCTGCACCTCCTCCGAAGAAATTCAAGAAGGTCAAAGTTCCTTCCTTGGTGGCCAGCTCCTATTCTTCATCTCGCGACACTGATGAAAATGAAGACTTGGAAGACACCGCGGCTGGTCCTACTTCAACAAACAACCCCAACAATGTTGGCGCTCCGTCTTCAACTTGAATTCTTCAAGAGCGTTAGTCCTCAGTTTCGATCCTTTTGGTCATTCGATGACAAAGGGGGAGAAATTTGAGTTAGTCTTCAAGCGGGTCTAGTTTATTGCCTATATACAGTTTTTTTTATTAAGTTACAACTCTCGTTCTTCTGAAACTTTTATTGGATCGAGTTGTAATCTTAAACCCGATGGTACTTTGATACTTTTGATGCATTATGCTCTTGCTCTATGTTCTGATTCTCGTGAGCTCCTTGAAAATCTTCATAGCAAATCGATTTGAGCTCTGATATTCTTGATGCGTTACTTTGCATAACATCAAGCACCATATTTCATCATGCATTTCAAATTCTTCATATTATATGTTAAATGCGTGTATGAATTACAAGATATAGGGGGAGATCTCCATGATTCAATTCTTCAAATGTGCATTGCCTCAAAAGCAAATTCCTCACTGTGCACATCTTCGTGGGGAGTTCTTCTATATCTTGCAATCAAATTCCTCATTATCGTGATTTACAATTCATATGTTTATCCTCGTTGAAAACTTAACCCATATTGTCATCAATCACCAAAAGGGGGAGATTGTAAGTGCATCTAGTGCCCTTAGTGATTTTGGTGTATTGAAGACTTATAGGTTAAGTAACTAATGCGTTGTGAGTGTACACAGGTCTATAAGTCTATGAGGAGTTTGATATTTACAGAGAAAGTCGACCCTAAAAATGAAGTTCTTCATCCGAAGACTTTGATATTACGAAGACTTTCAAGACTTTGAAAGTGAAAGAAATTGGTGTGACCTTGAAGACTTGGTATTCATTTGAGGAACATGAAGCGTGAAGACTTTTGTTTTCGTAGTTTCATTTTCTCTTTCTTGAGTCATAGGAAACACCGTACTGTTAAAGGGGGTCGAGGAAATACTAAGGAAAATTTTCCATTTGATGCTCAACTCAAAATCCTACACCTACCAATCCCTTCGAGTGAAGCTTTTGGAAATCTCATACAGTTCAGTCAATTTCTTCAAAGGATGTAGACGAAGCTCTTCCGGGTCTCCGAGGAATTTGTTCGACCGAGAGTTAGGAATTCGCCAGTCTGAATTGCCTACACAAAGGAGGAACATGATAGCCCCGAGGAATTTGAGAGTCAAATTTCCGACTGCTGTTCAGGTTATCTTCTTGGCCTGTCCCAAAATATCTTATCCACCTAACGGTCATATCATTGAAGGGCATTTATGTCTTATCATGTCGGGCTGCTCCCTAGGCTATAAATAGCCCCCTACAACCACTAGCTGGTTGGCTGCTCCGAGAGAACTTGACACTTGTCATTTGAGAGCAACCCATCCTCCGAGGACTTTGAGAGAAAATCATCAAGTGAGGAAAAACCCAAAACCAAACCCCAACAAACCCAAAGTGATTGAGCATCATCAAGAAATTGATCCTGCGTGGATCGACGCTTGTTACCTTTGAAGACATGCTTCTTCCAGACGGTTAGGCGTCATGGTCTAGAGCATCCAAGAGGAATTGTGGATCGCCGAAGTGACCAAGTCTGTGAAGGTTTGGAAGTCGCTCAAGAATTACCACGAGTGATTGGACGAGGTCATGTGACCTTAGTTCAAGGAGAATACGGTGAGGACTTGGTGTCCTGAGCTGCGTGCTCGATGATCGGGTGTCCGGACCGTGTGTCCTCGAGTTTAAATACTCGGCCGCTCCAACCAGACGTATAACCGAGACAGCGATTGGAATTGGTCTCCAAATCAATGTCTTCACCAACCTAATCGGTTCTATTTCCTCAACCCTTTCATTTCCTCATTCCGTGTTGAGTATTTGTTCATATCTGTGTTTGAAGACTTTGATCAAGACTTTCTCAATTTCCTCAGCTCAAATTTCTTGATCTGTTTGTCTTCATCCTGTGTTATCCTCGTGATTACGCTTTACGTACTCTGTGATTGTCTTCATTTCATCATGATGACTATGCTTGTAATCTGTTATGCTTACTCGAGTACTTATTCCATTGCCAAGTAGTTCTTCGCTAAGGAATTTCCTCACCGGCAAATTCCTCAGTGAAGAATTCACAAAAATCGCCTATTCACCCCCCCCCCCCTCTAGTCGATATGACGCACTTTCAGCTGCTACAAACGTAGGGTTGTGTGATTTAACAAATGAAGTTACCGGATGAGTGGGGCCCCGTGATTTGACTTGCCATTATCATTTTAATCATGCGCCATTTAATCGCGTGGAGTCTCCCGATTCCTAACCACCTCCATACAGGTGCCTCTCCCAATGCTCCACCATGTAGTAGAGGCTAGCTCTTGCATGAGATCCCACTTCTCCACTTTTTCCTTGCCTCTCTTTCCTCCACATATGCAAAAATGCCATGTAAAGCGCACTATTGTACTTACTTGCTCCCTGTGTCCCATAATATAAGAACGTTTTTGGCACTACACTAGTGTCAAAAATGTTCTTATATTATGGGACGGAGGAGTACGTAAGAAAGAGATAGAGAGGAGTAAAAATACACTTATAGCCAACCTTGTTGTAGTATGAGTGACTAAGTAATGACTATGTATGACATGCCAACATCGGATAGCCTAACGCACCGTGTTAAATCTCCATATGCCGATCAAGCGAAAGCGACGCTGACGGTGGTAGGCGTGACCATGATACGAGCTGCTGGCAGCCCTTGGATCTCGAGATCAAACGGTCGCATGCTAAGTTGCTGAAAATTTGCGTAATAACCCTCCGTGATAGGATATTCTCCCATAGGTCTAGAATCACGCCATGCAACCGTTCGATCTCAGATCCAAGGGCTCTCGGAAGCCCGTATCATGGGAGAATGGAAAGCCACTACCCTGCCGTTTGCACGCTGGCAGTTCACTCCTACTCGTGCCCGCACGTCCTTTAATGCTACGTCGGTTCGCTCCTAGTCGTCTCGTCCATTCACATTACGGCAGTTCCACTAATCCTAACCCTCCTCCCAAATCCATGGCGTCCCAAATCTCCCCGATCGGCGGTGAGTACAAGGTCAGAACCATCACCGCGATGAGTTCGACGTCATCTACACCCGCTTCTTCGTGGACGGTGAAAGGATGCCTTTCGCCAGCACGCATGTTCAAGACTCCATGATGAGTAGGTCATCGGGCTAGATGTTGAGTACACCACAGTCCTGGGACGAGAGAAGGATCTAAAGGACGAAGAGAGGAAGAAGCCCGCCGTGATCCAGTTTGCGTGCATGACTTATGCTTGGTCTACCACATATGC